>JAJQKT010000064.1:1269074-2538148 GCA_030512225.1 Rauvolfia tetraphylla
CAAGTAAGTAAAGTAATTTTTGTGGAGAACCTCTCCAGTTTAAAACAAGTAATTAAAGTAATTCTTGTGGAGAACTTCTTTAATTTCAAAATAAGTAGTAAAAGAAATCTTCAAAATAATATATTCACACTTGCGAATAGCAAATATCGATAACACTAAAAATATAGTGAGTATTGATTTGTAAACTCATTTGGTAGCAGGTGTTAGAGTTATTTACTATTTTACGAAACATGTGAATTTCCTACAAATTCAAATAGCTAACCCTTAGTCAAAAATTCTGAAGATGGTAAATTCTAAGTTATCAAGAGGGTCTTCCCAGGATATTTTAGGCATAAGTCTAAGCCTAAACTTACAACTATAAAAATAGTTAGTTATTAAATACTCTATAAACATATATTCCTATAAATAGTCATATATATCGTTATCATTATATAATAATAAAATAATACAATAGTATTAATATATATATATATATATATATATATATATATATATATTAGTATAATATATATATTTGTTTTTAATGAAGTTTCACAAAGACTACATTTTCTCAAATACTAAATATTAAATATTTAAGATAGTAAAAATTTAGAATAAAAATATCACTTTATGAGACTAAAAATATCACTTTAATTTAAATCTCAAATCTCAATATTTATCCACTTCCAATATTTCAAATTCTCAAATATAAAAGTTGCAACTAAACCAAAGAAATTTAACTTAAATTAAACTAAAGCAAAAGTTTTAAATCAAAATATACTAATTTTAGTAAAAAAAATAATTTCTACCATAATTCTTAAGGAAACTATGAAACAAACTAAAAAATATCACAAACAAAAATAATACAAAATCTTACCTTAATTAACAAGGAGGAAATCAATCCAAGGAGAAGAAAAAGAAAACAAGACAAACCAGGAAGAAGAGGAAAGGAAGAAAACCGAGAGAAAAGGAAGAAAGGATAGGAAATGAAGGAAAGAAATAAAAGAGAAGAAAGTCGGTTGAAATGGAAGAGGAAAAAAAGCAAAAGAACCAATCGAGAGAAGAAAGAAAGCAAAGAGAAAATGAAAGAAAAAAGAAAGAAGCAAAAGTTCAAATAGTAAAGGACAAAGTCGGTGGTGGCAATTTGGCATGCCACATGGAAGAATCAAGTTGGATTTTGTGCCATGCTAATACAATAATTGGCATGCTAGTTTTTTTTTATTTTTTTTAAACTTAAAAAATTCTAGAATGGTTAAAAATATGCAAGAATATAATTTAAAATAATTTTAAAAATAAATTAGTCTAACTCATAATAATTTTATCAAATAATTTATATATAAAAATTTATAAATCATACTTTAAAATAAATATACCTAAATTATCTCTAAAGTGGAATGTTACACCATCTACTTACATGTTCTATCCCTCTGCAATTAGAGTTTCTAACTTTTAAATATAACAATAGTATAACGTGTCTTACAAATTTGCGCTACTATGTTTGGCAACCTTTTGCTCATCCAAATCCAAGGTCAGGTGTACTTGGTTCATTTATCTATTGACCTTCATCAAGTCTTGAAAGTTTCGCCAGGCACTAGTGAAACTCCGGATGGAGCTTCACCATACGCTAAAAAAGTTGTAGGATGAAGCTTCACCTTGAGTACTTATGTGTATTGTTAATTTAGTGAATATGTTGACATCTTTGAGTGTAGACTTAAGATAGTGGATGTAAATTTTGAAGAGATCGAACTAATATAAATCATTTTGTCTCTCTTTCTTCATTCATTGATTGCTTTAAATTGATCCGACTTCTTTTGTCATTTGTGGTGGTTCACATTCATTGTTGTCATAATTATTTGTTATCTTCCTTTCAACCGCTTTCTTTCAATCACATTAAATACTTAGAGGTTTTGATTTTTTCTAAAAGAGATTTCTACAAGGAAAAGATTTTAAAAATCAGTTAAAGATTTAATTCATTCCCTCTTAGGTCTTTCACTCTCATTCCAAAATCCTAAGAAAATTTGGTTTCATAGTTGTGAGCAAAATAATGTTGAAAGAAAGATTGTCGTCTTCAACTTTAGAAATCCTTTCCCACTTTTCTTTATTATGACAATAGCTAAGCATTTCTTATTTCCCCTCTTACTCCTTGAGTCCCCTCCCTCCACAGTGTTGCTTCTTTATCCAATATCCTAAACAAGTTATTTGGTTAGCTTGAAGGATTAGCTTGTGTGATCTGTTTCCACGATAACAAGATCTATATAAACTCTTGATAAGTGAGATAGGGTGTGATAATAAATATTTGTTTAAAAAATTAATAATTAATCTAGTATGAGACAACTGTTGTATAAAAAAGTATGAGATAAATGTTACATACATTAAATAGATTTAAACTAAGAAGATCACATGCGTAGATAGGAATTTCACGAGCCAAGACCAAAAGGTTTGGACACGATACTCATGAAGCACATTGCCAATTCCCTTTCCCTCTCTTCCTTTGTAATAGTGTAGATTTTCTCGAAAGAAAAACGATAGGAATTCCATAAAATTCTTTAATTTAAATGGTTCAAAAATATTATCTAAAATTTTTAGTACTAATAAAATTTTAAAAAATGTAAGAGTTTTTTAAATATTATTTAGTATTCTTATTATTAATAGAATTTCCTAATGGAATGTCATATGCAGTACATCATAGACGTGGATATAGTATTGTTCATATTAAACCAAAGGGTCACTCTTTAATCAACCCATACTTTAGTAACTTTTAATATTCCTTCTCTATGAGTATATGAGGAAAATCTCCATCTATTATGTTAATGCCAACATTTAGAAAAAGTCTTCTCCATTCACTTGCCTACAAACAATACAAAATAGCAATATTTTCATTAATATATCCTTCCTATACACTAAAGAATTGTACGCTACAAAGGTAAATATTTCAAATCGATCAACCAAATAGAATTCTCTCAAATATATCATAGTGATAGTTTCTAACTAATATGAATTCTTTTTATCCAATCTCTTCTCTAAAACTTCTATATTATCTTTTTTAATGAAAACCCTGAAAAAAGAAAGAGAGAGAGAGAGAGAGGGAGAGAGCTACTTCCAATGGAGTGAAATTTATGTGTTGTTAGAAAGAAAATTGAGTCATTTAATGGTTGAAAAGGAGAATAAAGTTATGATGGATAGAGAGAGTTTGAATTTCCTTCTTGTGTAAAAGTTTTGAAGAATCAAAGTTACTATTACCTCGTGATAGCTCTATACTCTCCAGAAATATATTGTAGGCATAGCATATCATCAGTATTTCTTAGACTAGGAATATCGGATAAGAGACATTTCATAAGCAGTGCATAAAAACTCTAAATACCATTATCCATATTTATTCCAAGTACTCTCCCTCCTTTCAAAAGCCAATGTCTCAAAAAAATATTTCTCTCCCTCCTGAAAGAGGAAAAAGTCATCTTTCAAAGTTATAGATTTCAACTTCCAATCTAGTGTCCAATCAAGAACATTTCCAAAAACATATTTTCAAGCAATATAAGACAACAACTTTTTTAGTAGGAGACCTATTTCTTTGAATGATAACTAGAAGCTTATAATCCACATTTGGCTCAAAAATCTAAAACAGAAGAAAAGCTATACAATGGATGGAAACTTGTGAACTTTCTTCATCTCAAAGGGTGCTTCATGACAGTTGAAGGATTAAAGAATAGAATTTGATGTCAAACAGTACGTGTATTCTTAACACCTCTCGAAAAACCTATCTCAAGCCTCATAGTTCTTGTCTCTACCCCAAACAATAGATTCTATTTGATATATTTGCATACAAGATTGATCAGTTTGCAACCAGTCTGAGGGTTGTACCATGATCCTATTATTGGCACGAAATTGATGATTGGTTATCCTTCCATCAGAATGAATCTTAATCAGACGTCTCATATTCTTGTGCTTGGCAATGGAAGAACATATGAAGGCATTATATTAACATTTGTCAACCAAAATTCACCGATGGACGCATCAAAATGTTTTCAAATATATTATATCTATAATATTTAACTAACATAAAATTGTTGTTTTTTCTCCTCATTTTCTTGACTCTCCATTTCTCACTCAAGAAGAAGAAACAACTTGTCACCCACAATCCTTGGATCTTGAAACAAAGACACCATGCCACAATTGAGAGTCAACACTATAGATTTAAGATGAAATTGAGATTGAGATGGAAAGAAAGATGGAGGAATTGAGGGTTGAGTTAATGGTAGTAGAGGACATTGCGTGATGTGCTGAACACAGAAGATCAAATAGATTGACCAAACGACAATTGAGAGAGATTGAGATGAAATTGAGAGTAAAATGAAGAGCAGAAGGGCTGAATTATTAAGCTAGATGGTTTACTTAAGGAAATTGCAGGTTATGTTGAACACAAAAGTTCTTGAGCTCTGGGTTGAGACGATTAATTTTTGAAAGATTTAAAACCATTGGAGTCGATAATGAGTCCAGGTCGGGCTTTCCAAATTGGATTTCTTAGGTTAAGTTTAGTTGTTTTTTCATGTACCTAAAGTTCTAACTGTAACACCAGCTGAGAACTTAGGAAGTACGAAGTACAAACAAACACATGATCAATAGGCATAGGCATCAATTTCAGGATTAGCTTTAAGGAGAATTATGACAAATTAGGTGCTTTTTTTAAAAGAAAAATTAGAAGATTAGAAATTAGTTGCCATGGTAAGATTTTTGATGTTCTAGTGGAAAGAGAATGCTTTTTCTTCCTTTTTCTGTTTACAGTTGTACTAAAAGCTTTTTTAATTTTTCTTCACCCTTCACAAATTAACTAAATATTTGATTTTAATGGCTTCATCAGGTGCTTTCCTTTTTTCTCTTTGTAGATTACGGATATGGAGTAATATTTAGCTTCTTTGTTGTATTTTCTAAGCTTCATCATGTTTCTTTACATCTTTTTTCTTTTTTTTGTTCTTTTTAAATTTTTATAGAAGAATTTGTTAGGTCCAAATCCAGTCTCAATAGACAAAACTGACCAAACATTCAAATTTTGAATACTTTCTTGAGCCTTCATTCCTTCTTCATAATAGCTATCCAGTGCCAGAATTGTCTTAAAGATGGTGGTATGAGTATGAGGCATGATTTAAAAGGTTAAATTCGATTGCGACTAAAATATTGTCAAAACAGTAAGCTCTTAAATTATGATAGGTATCAAAAGATAAAGAAAAGTTTCTGTTTAGGAAGAAAAAGAAACAATAATTTTGAGTAAATATAGTTAATTTCTTTATTTATTAATTTAATATTTCTCCGAATCAAAATATAAAATTTTTTTATTAATTTAATTTCTCTCATTCTCTATTACTTGTCTTTTGATTTTTTTTGTATAGATTAAGAAAGAAGAAAATATGGAATACTTTTCTTTTATATGCTTAACTAATTCTATTAATATAATAGAGAATTATACTTAATGTTAAAATAATTTTTCAAAATAATCTTTAAAATTTATAAAAGGTTAAATATTTTGAAAAGAAAAAATTATCAAAAAATTTTATATTTTGAAGTGGATAAAATATATTTTTAGAATCAATTACGAATATAAAAAGAAATGCACTTCTTCTTTTATTTTTTGATTATGCTAAAAGTGACAAACTTTATATCAAGAGAGTAACAGAGTCAAAGAAAAGACAAGTTCTCGAACTAAAACACGACCGAGTCATGCAAGGCGGGAGAAATTTGCAAAACATAACAATTGTCAAGAATTTGAACATCACTATTCGACTGTTCCTTACCACTAGTCATAACCCTCCACGCTACACGGGTTGTTTAATTTAATTGTGATAAAAGAAATAGATTAATTCTTTGAGAATTAATTAGAAGATAATATTACGTTGTATCCTTCTTTTTTACTTGAAAACACACAATCTTGGAAAAGAATTGGGCATTTTTTATGTTAAACGTTATTGGTTAAGTTATTTTTTAATGTTGGAGCTCATCCTGTATCCTTGAAATGTTTTTATTATTTCGGTTCATGCTATGCATGGGATATTTTTTATATGGTTTGTAAATAATTTTCTTCTTTATAAATAAAATGACACAAATTTTCTTCTATTACACAAAATCAATAGCTAAATTCATGATTTTTAAATACACATTTTCAAGATATTTAGAAATAACTCACTCTGTTTTAAAATATATCATATATTTCTCTTTTATACAAGAATTAAGATTTTAATAAATTTTATAAAAAAAGTTTGATAGATGTCTAAAATGTCCCTATTTAAAATTCTTGAATAGTGTGTTAAATTCAAATTTAACATTAAAGATTAGTGTTTAGGGTGGTTGGTTTAAAAATTAATGACTTTTAGAAAATAAAAATATTTAAATAGTTTGTTAAAGATAAGAGTAAAATTGAAATCAAAGTAATAAATAAAACATTTATTTTGAAACGGAAAGAGTATATTGTACTTTTTTGGATCCCTTTAAAAAAAATTGTACCATAACTTTTATCTTTCATCGGTAAGCTATATATATATATATATATATATATATATATATATATATATATATATATATATATATTAAAGTTGATGCGGAATCACTAGGAGATGACATGTGAAATTTTTTATGCTTAAGTTAACTCTAATGATGCCAAGTGGGATATTAAAAATTTATTGTTTCATTGATTTATGTGCCCACATAAACTCATATCCATATATAATCACCTTATCTATGGTTTTTCAAAATCATATTATATACTACATTAATTGAATGGTATTTTAATTATTTTCATTCATGACTTTTCTACATACAATGGATTCAACACATTAATTCTGATGACCAAAGACTATTGAACATACAATGAATTGAATTAATGGAATGAGATACATATCCTTCATTCATTAATAGAAAACTTTGAATTCAACATGAACTACAATAAATATTTGAAGATAGACTTTTAATTATTTCACAATATAAATGACTTAAGATAAAGTTGTGGGATTCATTTATAGATAAACATTAAATCAAAGCTGTTGATCATCTATATATATAACAACACTTATAATAGTAATTAACCATTACACTGTAAATAGCTTATTAGTTTTTTCCAGAAGGATTGCTTTGCTGACTTTGCACTGAATCACATATGTGGCACATGAAGAGTCTTAGATGAATTTAATGAAGCATTATATGGTTGGATAAACATCAGAGCTGCCGGCTGGATGTATATCTGCAACTGACAAGCTAGAGGTCACTATACATGAAATCCTGAATCCTCAAACCAAAGGAAATTTAAAACTGTTGCAACATGGGGAAAGGAAAGATGCAGTATGTATTTTTAGATCAGTTGAGCAAGGGAAAGCAGGAGAAGAGAGTTTTGGTGCGAGTAGTCAGATTGTGGAATACATACAACGCACAAAGGCCTGAGGAAATGATGAGTATTGATTTGCTGATCTTGGATGAAAAGGTAAAGTAACATGTTATGTAATATTCTTTATGTAATCATAGGATGGCTGTAGATTATGGAATACCCAGCATGCCCACCATCTTTCTCTCAGCAAAACCCATTTGTTAAACAAATCCTCTGTCATTCTCACTGCAACAAATAGTTGCAGTAAAGAACCCTAAAAAAATTCATAACCCATACAAAAAAGACCAAATTTTGTTCCAAGATTTTAACTCTGACCTTAATGAAATTCCAAAGCCCCAGAACAAAGAGGATATAGAAATAACAGATAGTGATTGGGATAGTAGTTTGGGAATTTCTATGAGGTGGGCAGAGTTAAAGGCTATCTAAACAAAGATATCCGAAACTAAATTTAATCTTCAATTTTTTTATGTTTCCCGGCTATCTAAACATAAGGATATCTTTAACTCTATAAATGTTTAAATGATTTGTTATGAAAAGTCTGACTCCCTTCATAACTAAATTTGTAGAAGGAAATCTTCATGAAGAAATCATTTACACACTAAAAAAAAAAACGAACACTCTTACAACCTCTTACCTACTAAATTGTAAACAGAAGGAGAATTCAAAACAAAACAAATATACATACATATATGTTGTATTCTTCTATTAGCATAGAAATTAAAGCTTTTGTTAAAAACATTTACCAAAGTTCAAATTATTTTGGAAAGATGAAGTCCATAATCAGCAAAACATCATGTACAAATCAATTACATTGTAATGAAAAAAAAATGTGAACTTACTGGCAAGTAATACGCATCAAACTTCAACCATGTTATGCCTTCCTTAGGACTATTACTTGCTCTTGCTTCTAACATAGGAGAAAACATAAAAGATTCACCTAATCAGGAAAATGAATTACATAATTAGGAAATGATTCACATTGAAGTGAGATGCAAATTTACTCTGAATTTACAGGCTTACGTGGATGTTGTTATGTTTTGTTAATATTGTGTGGGCCTGATTTAAAACTCTTATTATAGGATAACATGAAACACTGCACCATTAGAAGCAAATTTATTCATGAATATCTTGATTCTATAGAAGAAGGAAAGTTCTACTTAATGAAGAATTTCACCGTGCAAAATCCAAAACCACTTTATAAAGTCATAGATGAAGATGTACAAATAATGATTGATGGAAGTACTTATATTGAAGAAGTTATCAAGGACATGCCAGACATTCCTCGGCATAGATTCAGAATCAAGACATTTAATGACATTGAAAAACTTGCTGGAGATTTAAGGGTTTTAGTAGGTAACATATTTCTACTGTATGAACTGATAGTAATGGTAATTGATTTAGAAATTTACTGATTAACAAAATATTTTAAATTGCAGATGTCATAGGAGTGATCTTTGGAATCTCACAGGTACAGGATCGAATAAATAGAGGACACCATATCAGCTTACAATCAATGACAATTCAAGATCACAGGTAAGTCAAACGTGACAATTTTGGAATTGAAAGCAAAAAAAAAAAAAAAACTGCTACATAATTTGTTTTGTAGAAAAAAAACACTGCGTGTGACTCTTTGGGGAAGTTTAGCAAACGTGATACAGCCGGCTTCTGTTCTGGAGAGTGAGGAAACACAAATTGTGATTTTAACTTCGATGATTGTGAAAAAAGAAGACACACAGGTATCTATTGGAAGTAGTAGTGCAACCAAAATATATGTTAAGTTGGACGATTTTGAAGTGTTCAACTTCCGAAAAATGTAAGTGCCAAAAAATATATACATATATTACGGGAAAGAATATTTCTTTTTCTTAAAAAAATTCAAATTTATAGGTTAGAAGAAAATGAAGCTACTGAAAGAGCTGTCGAAATTAATGTGCATCTGTTGTGCTAACAAGACCAAATTATAAGGCAAATAAGAAGATTGTGGCAGAATTAAATGAGATAATTGAAAATGGAGAACAGATGGTATGTTTCATTGCTTCATACAGCTAAACGGGGAAAAAAACTCTAGCAGATCTATAATCCACTTTATTTAATGTTAAATATGAATACATCTAATCATCAGTCTGCTTTTGTTGCAGGAAAAAACATGTTAGCCCTAAGGGCAAATTATATAGTTTTGATTAATGACAAATATTGATGAGGACTAAAATGTTTGATTATTGTGTGATAGGTTCTGTAATTTGAGAAGTATGAAGTCTCATTGCTTTGAAGCAAAAGTTCAAGAACAACTTCATTTAAGCAAGTATTTGAAGTTTGAAGAATTTTGTTCTAAAGATGATCAAAAGGCATTGAAGACTTGAAGTGTAGAGTGCATTTAACTTTTAGGTAAATTTCTATGTAAACTCTACACTTGCATGTCTTGGTTATCATTGAATGCATAAGAGAGCATAAAAATAGTCTTATAATCTTAAAAGGCTTTGAATGAATCTTTCTATTAGATATGTTTATAAACTTCATATGTTCATGTGTTTCAAGCTTAAATATAGTTATATAAGTTTTCTAAATATATCAAACGTTTTTCAAACTCATTGAAGTTATATCTCAAATGATTTTACAAAGTTTGAAAATGCTTTCAAAAAATTCGGTCGTCCGAATTTTGTAGCAAAAAGTTTGCTACTATTCTTCCGAGAGAAATTCGGAAGAAGATTTGGGACGCGACCAAAAAAAAATTCGGTCGTCCGAATTTTTGGCCTTCGACATGGTCACTTGTTCTTCCGGGAGAAATTCGGAAGAAGATTCGGGACGCAGACAAAAAAAAATTCGGTCGTCCGAATTTTTGTTCTCAAAGCATGGTTACTATTCATCCGGAGAAATTCGGACGAAGATTCGGACGCGACCAAGAAATTCGGTCGTCCGAATTTTCTGAAACTAGCCGTTACTAGCCGTTTTATGAACGTTTTAACAGATTTTCAAATTCTATAAAAGCCATAAACATGCAAATTTTTGTAACTCTTGAAATCTTGAAAACTCCAAGCATTCAAAAGCATTTAGCAAACATTTCTTAAGCTCTCTTATTCTTGTGCATTCAATTGATCCATCCAAAGACATCAAAGTGTGAAGGTGCAAATTTGTGTAATATCTACCATCAAGTGGTAACTTCTACACACTCTTCTTTACTTATTCAATTGTGTTGATCTACTAGCTCTAGCAAGGTTATCTTGATAACATAAAACTCTTTAGATAAGGGTGATCCTTGAAGTTGTGATTCAAGGTTGTTTGAGATATAAAACCATAGGTTGGTGAGCCTTGTATTGTAAGAAATTACTAGAAGAGGTTGTGAGTGTAAAACCAAAGTGTGGTGAACCTCTCTTGTAATTTGTAAACCTGAGCAATTAGTAGATTTGTTGAAATCCTTAAGTGTGAGCTTAAGGTAGTGGACGTAGATCTTGAGGATCGAACCACTATAAATTGTTTGAGTTCTTTGCTATTGCTTTCATTATTGTCTTGCTATCAATTATCTATAATTAGCTTACATAACTTGTTCTTGGTCTAAACGCTTAAAAGGTTTAAGTTTGCAAAAATTAGCTAAATACCTAATTCACCCCCCTCTTAGGGTATTTCAATTGGTATCGAGCTAGAACTTCGTGTGTGGTTTAACAACCTAGAAGACAAAGATCCTATGGCTAATATGTCAAACCTACCTTACCTAGAAGGATCTTCCACAAATAGACCACCTTTGTTTAATGGAACAAATTACACTTTCTGGAAATCTAGAGTTAAAATTTATATTTGTTCTATTAATTTTGATTTGTGAAACATAATTGAGAAAGGTCCTTATGTCCCAATGAAAATGAGTGCTGATGGAATAACCTCAGTACCCAAGTCCATGAGATGAATTTGATGAGCATGATTCTAAGAAAATGACTTTAAATTATCAAGCCATGAATATATTAAGTTGTGCTTTAGATGTTACTGAATATAATAGAGTTAGTGGATGTGATTACTGCTCATGACATGTGGAGATTACTTCAAATTACACATGAAGGAACTAATCAAGTTAAAGAATCTAAACTTGCCATGCTAGTTAGAGATTATGAATTGTTTACCATGAAACAAGGTGAAAATATTAGTGATATGTTTACAAGATTTACTAACATTTTCAATGGCTTAAAAAGCTTATGGTAAAAGCTACACTATGGGAGAGCAAAACAGAAAGATTTTAGATGCTCTACCAAAATCTCGGCAACCTAAAAACACTTGCCATTGAGGAATCCAAGGATTTGAAGACTCTTCCACTTGAAGAGCTCATTGGATCTCTCTTGACTCATGAAATGAAGATGAAACGGCTAAATGACAAGGAGGATGAAGAAAAGGGAAGAAAAGGAGTAGTGCTTAATGCCTCAAACAACTTGAGTGAACAAGAACAATCTTCAAGTGAAGAAGAAGGAGGAAAGCAGTGGAGAAGAAGAAATTGCAATGGCTGTGAAGAAATTCAAGAGATTCTACAAAAAGGAATTTCTCAAGAAAGGAAGAAAGCCAATCAAGAAGAGTGGACAATCTTCATCATATAAACCTCAATGCTTTGAATGCAAGAGTACTGAGCATCTTATTGCTGACTGTCCCCGAGTGTTGGAAAGGGAAAGAGAAAGCAAAAACAGAAAAGAAATCTGCCAAGAAAGGAAAAGGACTAGTTGGAACATGGGATCAACAGGGAAAGTGAGGATGAAAGTGAAGGAAAGGCCAACATATGCTTCATGGCCATTGATGATGAGGTACAATCTTCACCCTCTATCTCAAATATATATGATGATGATATTGATTCCAGTGATCTTATTGTTGAGTTATATGAAGAATTAAAAAAGGCTTCAAAAAGAAATAAGGATATGAAACTCAAAATAAATGATTTATCTAATGAGAATTCAAAATTATGTGTTGAAAATGGAAAACTTCTTGAAACCATTAGTTGCATTGCTATTGAAAAAGAAGTTTTGAATACAACTATACAAAATATATCTTTTGAAAACAAAAAGCTTTGCACTAGAATTATTTCTCTTGAGTTAATGATAAAAGATCATGAGCTTCTAAAAAGGAAAGTTAATGATCTAACTTTATGCATTGAGAGATTTACAAATGGAAGGGAAAATTTGAATAAATTACTTGGCTATCAAAGACCTTCATTTGTAAAACATGGTCTTGGTTTTATTCATGATTATTCTGCTCCAAAACAGAGAAAATCTTTGTTAAAGAATCTTATCATTCTAGATCACATATTTGCTGCACTTATTGTGGTAAACATGGACACAAGGTTTCTAGATGTTTTGTCAAAAGAAAAGTAGAAAGTGGTGTTAAAACCATTTGGAAGGTCAAAGAAACTTTTACTAACCCCCTTGGACCCAAGAAAATATGGGTACCAAAAATCACCCTTTCAAATTTGGTATAGGTACAATTTGCCTCAAGATCAAGTGCCACTAAATGGTTCCTTGACAGTGGATGCTTAAGGCACATGACTGGAAATGCATCACTTGTTAGTGAACTTCAAACTACAAGTGAAGGTTTTGTCACATTTGGAGATAAGAAGAAAGGGAAAATACTTGGAATAGGTAACATTGGTAAAGGTTCTTTTTCCTCTTATCAAGAAAGTATTACTTATTGAAGATTTAAAGTATAATTTACTAAGTATTAGTCAATTATGTGATAATGGATGCAAAGTAGAGTTTAAATGTGATACTTGTACTATTCTTGACAATGCAAGTAACAAAACTATCTTTGTTGCTAAAAAGAGTTGGTAATGTATATGTGTTGTATCTTGATGAGCTTATTACAAATGATATTAAATGTCTTGCCATTCATGACAATGATGGATTTTTATGGCATAGAAGATTAGGACATGTAAGCATGGATTTATTAAACAAACTTTCTACACAAGAGTTGGTGAGAGGATTACCTAAGTTGCATTTTGATAAAACTCACCTCTGTGATGCTTGTCAATATGGAAAACAATCAAAAACATCTTTTAAACCAAAGAAAATGGTTTCTACCACAAAACCTCTTGAACTAATTCATATGGATTTATTTGGACCTATGAGGACTACTAGTCTTGGTGGTAAAAGCTATGCTTATGTGATTGTTGATGATTTTTCAAGATTTACATGGGTAATCTTCTTAGCACAAAAAGATGAAACATTTCATGAATTTTCAAAACTCTTCAAAAAGGTTCAAACCTCTCTTGATTGCAAACTGATTTCTATTAGAAGTGATAATGGAAGAGAATTTTGTAATCAAGACTTTACAAAATTTTGTGATGAATATGGTATTACTCACAATTTCTCAGCTGCCAAAACACCTCAACAAAATGGTGTTGTTGAAAGGAAAAACAGAACCTTACAAGAAATGGCTAGATCAATGCTTTGTGAGAACTCATTACCAAAGTATTTTTGGGTTGAAAGTCATTATACTGACTTGTTATATCATGAAACGAGTTTTACTAAGACCTTTTATAAGAAAAAACACCTTTTGAACTTTTATTTGACAAAACTCCATCAATTGTCTATTTCAAAGTTTTTGGTTGTAAATGCTTCATTTTAAACACTAGCAACTATCTTGGGAAGTTTGATAGAAAATCAGATGAAGGAATTTTTCTTGGTTATTCATCAAATAAAAAGGCATATAGAGTTTATAATAAAAAGAACATTGTGTGTTGAAGAAACTATTCATGTAACCTTTGATGAATCTAACATTTATCTTCAAAGAGGAAATGAAGATGACACAGGTACATCAATGGTTGAAAATCATACTCAACACCAAGCACCCACAATGGAAGATCATGCCAAAGAAGAAGAAATAATGGAGCAAGAACAAGATGGTCAATCAAGAAATGATCAAGAACTTCCAAAAGATATCACATATGCAAAAGGTCATCCTAAGGAGCAAATCATTGGTGATGTCTCTTAAGGGGTAAAAACAAGGCGGTACTTTATTGATAACTTCGCTCTTTTATCTCATATTGAACCAAAAAATATTGATGATGCATTGTGTGATAATTTCTGGATTATTGCTATGGAAGAAGAGCTAAATCAATTTAAAAGAAATAAAGTTTGGTCTCTTGTTCCTAGACCTCATGATCATTCTGTTATTGGTACAAAATGGGTTTTTAGAAATAAGTTAAATGAACTAGGAGAAGTAGTTAGAAATAAAGCTAGACTTGTTGCTCAAGGTTTCAACCAAGAAGAAGGCATTGACTATGATGAGACCTTTGCTCCAGTAGCCAGATTAGAATCTATAAGAATACTTTTAGCATTTGCTTGCTTTAAAGGTTTTAAACATTTTCAAAGGAAAAGTAGACACAACTCTTTTTATTAAAACATCTTCTAAAAATGATATTTTGCTAGTACAAATCTATGTTGATGATATTATTTTTGGTTCAACTAATATTTCTCTTTGTGAAGAGTTTGCTAAAACTATGCAAAGTGAATTTGAGATGAGCATGATGGGAGAACTAAGTTTCTTCCTTGGACTACAAATTAAGCAAACCAAGGATGGAGTCTTCATCAATCAAGAAAAATATACTAAGGAGCTATTGAAAAGATTTGGAATGAATCAAGCAAAAGGAATAAGTACTCCTATGAGTTCATCAACTAAACTTGACAAAGATGAGAGAGGTAAAAGTATTGATGAGAAATTGTATAGAGGTATGATTGGAAGTTTACTCTATCTCACTGCTAGTAGACCAGATATTATGTTTGCTGTTTGCTTATGTGCTAGATTCCAATCATGTCCTAAAGAATCTCATCTAATTTCTGTCAAACGAATATTTCGTTATTTGATTGACACATATGACTATGGTCTTTGGTTTTCTAAAACTTCATCTTTTGAACTTATTGGATATTACGATGTCGACTATGCTTTGGATGTAAAGTTGAGCGTAAAAGTACAAGTGGTCATTGTCAATTTCTTGGTAGTTGTCTAGTGTCTTGGTTTAGTAAAAAGCAGACTTGTGTATCTTTATCCACAGCTGAAGTTGAATACATAGCTGCAGGAAGTTGTTGTGCACAATTATTATGGATGCAACATACTTTACTTGATTATGGTCTTAAATTTAAGTGTGTGTCTATACTATGTGATAACACTAGTGCCATCAATTTGAGCATTAATCCCATTCAACATTCTAGGACAAAGCATATAGAAATAAAACATCATTTCATTCGTGATCATGTGATTAAGAAAGATATATGCTTAGAACATGTAAACACAAATGATCAAATTGCTGACATATTTACAAAGCCTTTGGTGAGGAAAGGTTTAATCACCTAAGAAGACTCTTAGGAATTTCAAAATTCAATGACTAATGTGTGTATTAATGTTGTGATGAAAACAGAGATTTATTGATCAAAAAATTCGGACGAAGGGACGAAAAATTGATCGACCGAATTTTCCGAATCAAAGAGACGAAACTTTCGATCAGAAAATTCGGACGCTGAGACCTAAAATTCAGTCGTCCGAATTTTTGCGGATGCATCTATTTAAATGAAAATCGAACGGTTTCTTCCAAACATTATAACTTCCGAATTTTAAATCCTTTCAAAACCTCTCATACCCATTCACGTCCGAATCAAAATCTCTTCAAATTCACACAGTCTCATCCCGATTTGCGTTCATTTTTTAAACTTCTAAGCCCTAATTTCATACTAGAAAACAAACCCTTCTCAAGAGAAAACATCATGGTGAGAACAAAGAAGCCCAATGTTGAGAAAGGAAAAGGAAAGGCTAAGGAAGGAAATGGAGACCCAATCCTCAATCAACCAAGAAGGATTCGCATTCCTCAAACACAATCTGGAGTTGACAGGGTTTATTTCTATCAAATCTACTCATGAATTTGATGAATGGAATAAGAATAGTAGAAAGATTATTCTCGGATATAAGGTGGATGTTGATAAACTATCTAGTATGGATATGGTTTTGTCTTGTTTCCATGATGTTGGATGGAGTAGTTTGTTGTTTATTAATGAAGATTTTTATCCCACCTTGGTATATGAATTCTATGCAAACCTAAAGGAAGAAAGAACTGAGATTGTTGGGGATGATAGGATACAATGGTATTCAACTAGAGTATCCCAAGTTGATATTGAATTAAGTGAAGATCGATTAACGGAATTTGTGGGGTAAGTGACGAGTGGGGCTAAATATTATGCACCCTCAATGCATTGCTATGATCGTCAACTCTTTACATATGATAGATTTGAACAAGCATTTACAAATGGAAAAGAGTTTAGATCTATAAAAGAGAGGGAAATCAAGAATTTGGATGCTAGAGGTAGGGTATTGTATCACATGGTAACTACTATGATTGTTCCTAACTTTGGACATAAATCATCAGTAGGGAATATGCATATGGTATTAATGTTGGCCCTGCATGAACAGAGGAAATTCAACTTTGGATATATAGCCTTAAGACACATGATTACTGCTAGAAAAACAGTAACCAAGGCATTCCCCTTTGGAAGACTGTTAACCAAGATCTTTAAGCATTTTAAGTTTAAACTTCCAGGAAGAGGACAAGCTTTTAAAAGTGGAGAAATATACACTGATGAATCTCTTAAGAGAATGCAGCTTATCCTTGATGATGATGGATTATGGAAGACAAAAAGAGGATCCTCTCCAAAAAGATTAGGAAGAAAGGAAAGGGACGAGAAAGTGTAGAGGAGGAAAAGGAGGAGGATGAAGATGAGGAAGATGAGGAAGAGACCCTTGCAAGAGAAATGAAGACAAAAAGAAAGCATGACACTTCAAGTGAGGGGGAGCAACCACCAACAAAAAGAAGGGTAGTTGAAGAAGAAACTAAAAATGAGTCAAGTGGTGAAGGAATAACTAGAGGTGACACCATAATAGCCAAAGCATTCCAAGAAGCCTTGAACAATCAAGTCAAGGAAATGGAGAAGATGTATAAGTTCTTTGAATCATTTGCTCCAATGGTTCTAGGAAAATTAGACGGACTAGAGAGTAGAGTGAAACACATTGAGGAAATCTTAATGAAAAATACTCAAAGTGGTGAAGGACCCTCTAGGCCTCAAGATAGAAAAGAGGAAGATGATGAAGAGAAAGATAAGAAAGACAAAGATAATGACAGTGATGATGGGGATGACCAAGGAGGAGATGATGAGACAGTGGCAGAACAAGAAGAAGAAGAAGAACATGTACATAAAGAACCACAAAAGGCAGGAAGCCAAGTAGCTCAAGCTGAAATTGTCTCACCATCACACATTTCATTCAGCCAAGGAAGAGTGAAGCACTTGGCCATCAAGAAAGGGATTAGCAGAGCCTCTTCATCAACATCACAAGACTAAGCATCTCTTCCATTCTATTTACTTGCTTTAAGTTACTTGAATTTTTAATTATGCATCTAATGTTATAATCTTCTTCGAAATTTTTCTTGCATCTTCCGTAATAGTGAAGCTCAATGATGAAATCTCAGTAATGAGAGCTTCCTTTATGTGTTAAATTGTTAATCTCATTTTCATTGACCCCATCTTTGACTCGATGACAAAAGGGGAGAAAAAATGAGGATGACAAAATATGTGAAAAACTGCTATGTGATGAGAGAATGAATTTTTTCGCATATGAATTTTTTTTTATATGCATCCTATAGATGTTTTACGTGTGTTTTTCTGTAAATGAATAACTTGCTCTTGAATTGTTACTCTATGAAAACTCTATGAAAACATTTGAATGCATGAGCTATAACTTGTTACCAAAAAGTATTCTATTGTTGTTCAAATTGATCTAAATCTGTTTTAATCTCTTCTAGTATGTTTGAACAACCTTAGGCATTCATTATATTGAAGTTATTATAATTTTTGACTTAAGATTTAAAAAATTCGGATGCAAGATCAAAAAATTCGGATGCATGTTCCGAAATTTGGATGCATGCATATTTTGTTGCCAAAATGTGCTCTATTGTTGTTCAAATTGATTCAAACTGATTTTTAATCTCTTCCTCTATGTTTGAACAACCTTAGGAAAGCTTATTCTCAAAATTTTTAAGCTTTCATTTAATCTATTTTAAAATTCGGACTTGATATGTCAAAATTCGGATGCATAGTATCTCAAGTCCAAACTTGTTGAAAAAATGAGCACAATCTAAGGGGAGCAATATTAATCTTTTCTGACCTTTAATACCTCTCTTAGAAGTTGTTGTAATGATTAAATGCTATATCTTCTATCCTAGTTGTTGGAAGGAAGGAGGCAAATGGAGGTTGGTTGGGTCATAGGCTCTTATTGAGCCATTTGTATGTCAATGTGCTAAATTGGTTATTTTCTATCATTGACATCTATACTTCTATGTACTACATTGTTTTAATCTATCACATTTTGCATCAAAGTTTGTCATCATCAAAAAGGGGGAGATTGTTAGCCCTAAGGGCAAATTATATAGTTTTGATTAATGACAAATATTGATGAGGACTAAAATGTTTGATTATTGTGTGATAGGTTCTGTAATTTGAGAAGTATGAAGTCTCATTGCTTTGAAGCAAAAGTTCAAGAACAACTTCATTTAAGCAAGTATTTGAAGTTTGAAGAATTTTGTTCTAAAGATGATCAAAAGGCATTGAAGACTTGAAGTGTAGAGTGCATTTAACTTTTAGGTAAATTTCTATGTAAACTCTACACTTGCATGTCTTGGTTATCATTGAATGCATAAGAGAGCATAAAAATAGTCTTATAATCTTAAAAGGCTTTGAATGAATCTTTCTATTAGATATGTTTATAAACTTCATATGTTCATGTGTTTCAAGCTTAAATATAGTTATATAAGTTTTCTAAATATATCAAACGTTTTTCAAACTCATTGAAGTTATATCTCAAATGATTTTACAAAGTTTGAAAATGCTTTCAAAAAATTCGGTCGTCCGAATTTTGTAGCAAAAGTTTGCTACTATTCTTCCAGAGAAATTCGGAAGAAGATTCGGACGCGACTAAAAAAATTCGGTCGTCCGAATTTTTGGCCTTCAGCATGGTCACTGTTCTTCCAGAGAAATTCGGAAGAAGATTCGGACGCAGCAAAAAAAATTCGGTCGTCCGAATTTTTGTTCTCAGCATGGTTACTATTCATCCAGAGAAATTCGGACGCAGCCAAGAAATTCGGTCGTCCGAATTTTCTGAAACTAGCCGTTACTAGCCGTTTTATGAACGTTTTAACAGATTTTCAAATTCTATAAAAGCCATAAACATGCAAATTTTTGTAACTCTTGAAATCTTGAAAACTCCAAGCATTCAAAAGCATTTAGCAAACATTTCTTAAGCTCTCTTATGTCTTGTGCATTCAATTGATCCATCCAAAGACATCAAAGTGTGAAGGTGCAAATTTGTGTAATATCTACCATCAAGTGGTAACTTCTACACACTCTTCTTTACTTATTCAATTGTGTTGATCTACTAGCTCTAGCAAGGTTATCTTGATAACATAAAACTCTTTAGATAAGGGTGATCCTTGAAGTTGTGATTCAAGGTTGTTTGAGATATAAAACCATAGGTTGGTGAGCCTTGTATTGTAAGAAATTACTAGAAGAGGTTGTGAGTGTAAAACCAAAGTGTGGTGAACCTCTCTTGTAATTTGTAAACCTGAGCAATTAGTAGATTTGTTGAAATCCTTAAGTGTGAGCTTAAGGTAGTGGACGTAGATCTTGAGGATCGAACCACTATAAATTGTTTGAGTTCTTTGCTATTGCTTTCATTATTGTCTTGCTATCAATTATCTATAATTAGCTTACATAACTTGTTCTTGGTCTAAACGCTTAAAAGGTTTAAGTTTGCAAAAATTAGCTAAATACCTAATTCACCCCCCCTCTTAGGTATTTCAAAACATACTACAGTTATGTTGACATATTAGAGATTGATACTTACAATGGTTAGCGATACAGCTGCTGCACAAAATGCAGGCGTAAACTAAGAGTTTTTGAGAAGAAACTAACATGCGATAGCTGCATTCGTACTGAGGAATTTCCTGGGACAAGGTAAAACCAGATTTAATTATGCTTTCCATTCAAACAATGGCATTATAAAGAATATGAGACATGGAAATTTACACCTTTACAATTTTCGATACCGTGTTGAGATATTGGTCGGAGACCATACTGGTAAGAGCAGGTTTGTTCTGTTTGATAAGAATGTGGAAAAATATGTCGAGATCCAGGCTGGACAACTTGCTGGAATTGTTGCAGAGGTATTTTCATAATTATACTAAAACTATCTGCTTTCATAAATTCCAACAATTAATGAAGAAACATTTAATGTTTGAGAACAGGAAAACATTGATGATCCTATTCCAGGGCCACTGAAAAAACTGTTAGGCAGGAAAATAATATGCCAGGTGAAATTTAATGAACAATGCCGAGGTACATTCCGAGAGACATATACAGTGAACCGTACATATGAAGTTTCTAAGATAGGTGAAGAACACAGAGCAGCAAATAAGGTCAGTGTTGGCATAATTGCAAATTAAAATTCTAACAATATATGACAAGAAATTACCACATGCAGGATCCCAAAGATTCAGCAGAAGAAGGAGAGGCTCTAATTCTTACACCTGCATTCCAAAACGAGAAAAGGAGCAAAAGCAGTACTGAAAGAAGCAAAGAAAGTGAAGAAAAAAAAAGCAAGAAGAAGAAATTAGTTGGAGACAATTAGGAATGTTATTTATATTACAATCTCATATTATAACAGACAATAGTACTTTATACTATTTGTGTAAGATAATTATATATTTATGTGTTTTTAGAAGTTCCGTAATAGATGAAGAGGTATTTCCAAGTTATTTCCAACATTCTCCAATTGTCCACTGGAAAAGGCTGTGAAACAAATAAACAATTCACAAAACACTTTCCAAGTACAAATACATTTTCTATTTATCAAACCAAATTTTACTGTGATCTGACTATATATTTCAGTTCTGAGTACCAAATATTCTCTTTTAAAATAAGCCATATAAAGAGCCATTTAAGCGAGACATAGACTTGGAATGCTGTTCATATTCAACATCAAAAACTTAACATGAGTAATTTAAAATTAAACTTACAATTGCTAAATGTATTGCAAGTATAATGAACGGCTTCAATCAAAGTTTAATACTGATTTCAGAAGTTCTCACCACCAGTTAAGGAAGCAAAATACAAATTTTATAGTGATTATCAAATTCTGAGCCCTTATACCTGGCATATGAAGAGTCATTTAAATGACAGAGCAAAAAACAGATTGATTAACTTGCTTTCAGTTATAAGGCATAAAAAGAGCCATTTAAACGACACAGAGAAACAACATATTGAATTAATTAGCTTTAAATTAGAAAAGGCATATAAAGAGGCATTTAAATGATAATACTCATTCCAATAGTTCCCACCGACAGATAAGGAAGCAAAATAGAAGTTTGATAGTCATTAACAAATTTCCCGACCTTATATCTGGCATATGAAGAGTCATTTAAATGACAGGGCAAAAAAAAAAATAGATTGATAAAACTTGGTTTCAGTTATAAGGCATACAAGAAGTCATTTAAACCACACAGCAAAGAACATACTGACTTAATTAGCTTTTAAATTATTTTGAATCCAACATAAAACATTTAATGTGAATTCCAAATAAACATCCAAACACTAAATCATGACTTCGACTGTATATGTATTCATTAAACTTAAATGACTATTCAAATTCTAAAACCCAAAGACAGTGTACTACAATAAATGTTTCAGCTGTACAACAGCCTATGCAATTAAAGAATTACTTAGAAACATTTCAAAAATAAAGCATGCTATATCAGCATTCACTTAAATGACATAGTTTAAAAATATTTAATTGGCTTTAAATACTTTATTATCTGATAGAACATATTAAAACTTAAATGAAATAATTATCCTATAAACCATTCAAATTCATTGCTACAGACCATCCAAATACTATTAGTCAAAGACAAATATAATTGCTTCAGTGGTTCAACAGTTGATAATATTCCAGAAAATATTACAATGGAAGAAGCAGAATGTAGTTTGTCAATCTGGGAACTTGCAAAGAATCAGCTTCTTACATCCTTCTTATATGGCTTTGCAATATCCATTATTATTTCCCTATGGTGAAGATGGATACCATCTTAATATTCCATATGACAGAAACAGGGAAGCAAAAAGAACTAAGCGAAAGAACGTAACCATGAGAGAATATTATGCATATTTAACACAGTATAGAAGAACAGAAGGAATGACGCTAATTCTTTCTGGAAGATTATTTCAACAATTCTTGGTTAATGCATATACTGTTGTTGAACAGTCAAGACTGAAGTGGATATCTGATAATCAAGGTTCTTTACTGACTGATTTATACAGAAATCTATCTGATGCTGTAGAACGAGGTGACACTGACTGTACAAAAATAGGCAAGAGAACAATATTTCCATCATCTTTTACAGGTGGGCCTCGATATATGGCTCAAAATTATCAGGATGCTATGGCAATATGCAGATTTTATGGTAATCCAAATTTTTTTTATGACATTTACTGCTAACCCTAATTGGCGAGAAATTCACGACATGCTTGCTGAAATAGTAGAACAAAGACCAGAGAAAAGGCCGGATATTGTTGTTAGGGTTTTCAAAATGAAACTTGATGAGATGATTAATGACATTATAAAGCTAAAAATTTTTGGAAAAGTAGAGGCAGGTATGTAATATACATTCATGTATATGTACAGTTTTTAAAACAGCCATATATATATATAAAATTATACACTTATTTTCATTTTATGAAATAAATATATTCTGAATGATATTTTTTCATATTTACAGTTGTATACACTGTTGAATTCCAAAAGCGTGGCTTGCCACATTCTCACATAATCATCTGGTTGGATGAATCTTCTAAGAACCAAAGCCTTGAAGAGATTGATGAAATTATATATGCAGAAATCCCCAACCGAGAAAAAGATCCAATTGCTTTTGAAGCTGTTGCTAAGTTTATGATGCATGGACCATGTGGAATTGGATATGAAAAATCTCCTTGCATGTTAGAAGGTACTCTCTAGCTTTTTCTTATTTATGGAAATAAATTATTGAATAGTTCTCAAACATTAATCTAACTAATCATCTAATTTACATATTCAGGAAGATGTTCTAAACACTTTCCAAAACAACTGCAACAAATGACATTTGTTGATGAAAATGGATTCTTTATTTACAGAAGAAGAGAGACAAACCATTTTATTGAGAAAAGTGGTATGCGACTTGACAATTGTTTTGTTGTACCGTACAATCGGTACTTATTGGTAAAATTTGAAGGCCATATCAATATTGAGGCATGCAATAAGTCAAGAGCTATTAAATATCTATTCAAGTATGTAAATAAAGGACCAGATCGTATGACATCAGTACTTCAACAGAGTAATGTCATTCAAAATGCTGATGTTGATGAAAATATTGAGATAAATGAAGTTAAAATGTTCTTAGATTGTAGTTATCTTTCTGCATGTGATGCATGTTGGAGAATTTTTGAATTTGAAATTCATTTCAGAATTCCAGTAGTTGAAAGACTGGGATATCACTTAGAAAATGAGTAGAATGTTATTTTTCATGACTATTCCCATCTACCACACTTTACTCAGAATGAAAAGGTTCAAAAAACAATGTTCACTGAATGGATGGAGAAAAACAAAGAAGATGCAAAAGCAAGACACCTTACATATGCAGATTTTCCTCAAAGATACACATGGAAATCAAAAGAGAAAGAGTGGAAAAAAAGAAAAGCAAAAAAAAACCATTGGTCGCATGAAATTTGCGCATCCAATATAAGGAGAAAGATACTATATGCGAATGCTGCTAAACTATGTACAAGGTGTCACATCATATGTAGAAATCAGAACTTTTAATGGCCAGTTATATCCTTCATTTAAAGCTGCATGCTATGCAAAAGGCCTTTTGTAAGAAAATAAACAATGGCATGATACTATAGATGAAGCTGCACAATGGGCAACAGGACCTCAACTCAAAGATTTGTTTGTAACAATACTACTTTTCTGCAATTTGACAGATGTCAAAAATTTTTAGGAATCCAATTCAAAGAAACTTGGGGAAGATATTTTATACAAAGAAAGGAAAATTCTAAGGTTTCCAATGTTAAGATTGTCAGACCAGCAACTGGAAACTTACACATTAGTAGAGATTGAAAAGACTGTTACTGTGTTATGGAATGTCATTAGAAGATTTTCAAGGAATGCCAAATCTGATTAGAGAAATCATGAACGATTTACAGAATCGATGTATACTTGAAGAAGTGTTGTATGATGTGAATGTGTTACAAAAAGAACATGCTGCCATGATTATCAACTTGACTTCTGAACAGAGAAATGTGTATGACAAAGTTTTAGAAGCAGTAAACAACAACAATGGCAAACTATTCTTTCTGTATGGTTAAGGTGGTACAGGCAAAACATTCCTTTACAACGCCATAATAAACAAACTAAGATCTGAGTCAAAAATTGTTCTAGCAGTGGCATCTTCAGGTAACATTTTATCTACATTTTAATATATAGAACTATAAATTACGTAATAATTCCTGAGATCTAAAGGAGCAAAAAAATTGCAGGTATTGCAGCATTACTGCTACCAGGTGGAAGAACAGCACACAACCGATTCAAAATTCCATTGAAGACATCTGAAGAAACTACTTGCTCAATCAAAGCCAATTCTAAATTGGCTAAGTTAATCAAGAGGTCAGTACTAATAATATGGGATGAAGCTCCAATGACTTCTAGATATGTCTTTGAAACAGTAGACAGAACTTTCAAAGACATATTGCATGACACAAACAATTTCAACAAAGACAAACCTTTTGGTGGCAAAATAATATTATTAGGAGGAGACTTCTGACAGATTCTACCAGTAGTTCCAAAAGGTCACCGAGCGGATATTGTGCATTGTTCACTGAACCAATCACCACTATGGCAAAATTGTGATGTTATGGTGCTTACTCAAAACATGAGACTCCAGCAAAATACTCATTCGACATCCAGTGAGAAAGAAGCAATCATAGATTTTGCAAATTGGATTTTGAAAATAGGAAATGGACTTGAAGAAACAAAATTCAAAGGAGATGAATCAGAAGCTACATGGATTAAAATTCCAGACATATTTATTGTTCAGCACATCCAAGATCCAATTAAGAATATTTTTGATGCTACCTATCCAAATTTCAAAGAACAAATGACAAATACTGCATACATTACAGAAAAAGCAATTTTGACTCCCAGAAATGAAATTGTTGATCAAATCAATGCTTATGCACATCAGCAAATAGCAGGGAACCAGGCAGAATACATTAGTGCAGACATGATTGATAAAGCATCATAAAAAATATATGGTAAACAAATACTTTATCCTATAGAATTTCTAAACAGTCTCAAACTGTCAGGAATTCCAGATCATAAACTACAGTTGAAAGTAGGGGTTCCTATTATGCTTCTCAGAAACATCAACCCAACAAAAGGCATGTGCAATGGCACACGCTTGATTATTACACAAACAGGAGCACGAGTACTTGAAGCCAAAGTAATCTCTGGATCCCACATTGGTGAAAAGGTACATATACCAAGAATAGATCTGAGCTCAGCTGATGCAAAATTTCCATTTACATTCATAAGAAGGCAATTCCTCGTGAAAGTTTTCTATGCAATGACAATAAACAAAAGCTAAGGACAAACACTAGGACAAGTTGGCTTATTTTTACCAAAACCTGTTTTCAGTCATGGCCAATTATATGTGGCTCTTTCTGGACTCAAGGATCCACAAGGATTAAAGGTTTTGATACTTGAAAATGATCCAGCATTCAGAAATTACACAAAGAATATTGTCTATGAAGAAATATTCTACAATCTAACAATTGTAAGTTCTTTTTTATTAACTATGATTATTACAATATATACAATTAACACACAACATTTTTCTCCACAGCAACATGACATGCAGCATGCAACAAACTCTGTCAGGACCAAAGACATGCCTTGCACATAAAAAACAACTGAACAAGAACAACAAGGAAAAGAAATGAAGTAAGTGTTTCAAATTTGTTTAAAAAGATCATGAAAAATGAATAATTGTAAAAGAATTTGAAGGCACAAATCATTCAGAAGTTTAATTGTATGCTTAACACACACAATGAGCTGGTTAAAGTATTCACAGTAGCACATAACAAATTTATTTCTCTAAGTTATGTTATTTTAAGATTAGGCTACACCATAGCAAAAGAACTCCGTATCAGCCCAAAATTACAAACAGAAAAACAGGGGAAAAAAACATACATGCAGGTAATTATGCACAAAATTTTTCTCAGTATTTACTATCATTAATGAATCACATAAAAAATCCCCTATACTTAGGCATATTTCTGCTTTCAACATCATTGAACTCTCACTAAATCTTTCTATGGCTTTACTAAGTAAAACTGAACAAAGGTAGTAATAAGATTTATAAAAAAAATTGTTACAATATATACAATTAAGAAGAAACATTTTTTCCCACAGAAATATCACGTGCACCAGGGAAGAAACTCTGTCTGCAGCGAAGAAATGCATTCCACATCAAAAACAGCAAAAGAAGAACAGCATGTATGTCAATTCACACAAGTAAAAAACAGAAGGACATAGGAAAAAAATAAAGCCAGTACCTCAAATTTATACAAACAGACCAAGAAAAATAAATATTGCACAATCATAATTATTCAAAATAATTATTAACAAAAATTCTAAAAATAGCTTCAAGTACATCGGCCAAAAACCACAATTAGAAAATCAGATAATTTAATGAAAGTACAATTGGTTTATCGTTTCTATAAGAAACCCAATCAGCAGCCCAATATCATTTCATACAAATTCCATTATTATTTCATAATCAATTCAGTGTACAAGATACATCAATACAATCCATTGCTAACTTTACAAAGCCTGTTAACTGAAACAGTGCGCAAAAAAGAATGATTTGATAAAGCAGTAGCCGACTTGGGGGCCGGAAAAAGTGGGTAAGTCTAATGATGCAATGATGGAGGATTGGCTGAACCAACTTGAGCCATTCCAGCTTTCACCATTTGCAGATCAGCCAATTTTCCGTTTAAAGTTTGTATTTTTGTGTATATAGTGAACTGGAAATATGAGATCCTAATTTGTTTCTTCTACTCTCTGGAACATTTTGTTTGATGTTCTGTAACATGAAAATGAGCTATTTAGTTATATCTCTAAGCACTTTAATTTGTAAGTATCCAGAGGAATTTGCTGACAAGATGATGTGTTTTAGTACTTAATTACAATTACAGTATTTTACTATTTTAAAAACAATTCCCTTTACTAACTTCTATATTAGTTCATTAGTTATGTATTCATTCCCTAAATTGCATTATATGATCAATAAAAAAATTGTAAAACCCACAAGAATGTGCCTTCTTCAATTTTT
This sequence comes from Rauvolfia tetraphylla, assembly GCA_030512225.1. Classification (NCBI taxonomy): domain Eukaryota; kingdom Viridiplantae; phylum Streptophyta; class Magnoliopsida; order Gentianales; family Apocynaceae; genus Rauvolfia; species Rauvolfia tetraphylla. Next base: position 1,296,887 of record JAJQKT010000064.1, read on the forward strand.
TCACCAGATTTCGTTGGAAAAAAATAGTATATTTCTCCAAAATAAAAACAACATCAAACTTCTAATGTTTTTCAAATAATAGTCGGTTCTTAACTCCAGACAATGCAAATTAAAATGAACATACAATATGCCTTCTCTTTTCTGCAATTTGAAATAATAACTGCAATTTGAAACTCCATTACAATTGCTAATAACATAACTAAACATATGCAATAATATTATTGCAAATTACATCCTTTCAGAAATTCAAAACACAATATAAAATTCAGACTAAGATTGATACAAAAGTAACATAACAACTGGTTCAAATCACAACAACCTTCACTAGCCCAATACTATCCCACCCTCCACCTATTAGGCAGCATTGGAACTTGAAACACCCTCAAAACGTGACCTCTTAACCCTCAAAGCAGATGTACTAGAAGATCTGCAATAGATGTCAACAATTTTCTTTCCATCAGTAGCACTTGAAAATACAGTGACAAATTTCTTATGATAGTAGAGACAAATACTATTTTCTGAGTATTTAGATAACTTCAAAGTCTGATTTCCATCATACTCTTTAAATAAATTAGGATGAATCCCCAAAACAGAGTGAGATTCTACTATTTCAACTACTAAAGGGTCATAAAACTTCACAAAAGACTGCATTTTCCTCTCAGTTTCTCCAGCAGCTAAGAATTCCTCACTCAAAATCAAAATACTTAAAGGGAATTCCATCTCTACATCATCAGCAACCCAAGGATGAGTTTCACTCCACCAATTACTATTCAAGTCTGGAGCAATATTAAGAGGAATAGAAGGAGGAATGAAAATCTCTAGAGATTCAGGAAATTCTGCAGAACCAGACTTTAAAACCATCCTCACTCTATCAGAACGCTTATCAGGAATACAATAATGGCTCTTACCATCTTGCAACTCTAGAGAGTTAAACAAAACTGACTCGGATATAAATGGATGAAACTCCGGCTTCCCAATTAAACGATACTTCTGACTGAAACTATAGTAAGACTCCATTCTAACTCTCAGAAACTGACACTTAAACATTGAAAACTACTACTATATATACATAATCATATACACAGTTTCAGCCGCTGGCGTTTTAAAAAAGAAAAATAAAATGAACCTAAACTACAAATTCCTTCAAAAATACATGAACACAATAAATGAAAAGAACTATTGAATTCTTAGAGTTAGAATGGAGTAAAACCTGAGCTAATGAAGCATTATATGAACCTAGACCTAAACTACAAAACCTGAGCTTATCACGAATCCAATAAATGCTAAATTTTGAACCTACAAAAAACCACCCAAAAAAAAGCCACACAATTTTAAAAAAACAACGATTGAACTCCTCAACATAACTCTGACATGCTTTTCCACAAAATAACAGAGAAGACAAAAAAACAATAAATTCAGGGAAAAAAAACATACCTGAGAACGAGGGCTCTTAAAAGTCAAAAGTCTATATACCTTCCAAGTCCATCTCAGATCAGCCAAACAATTTAAAACATGGAACCTTTTCAGAACAACATCGACACAGAGAAAAAAGGAAACAAAGTATCCGAAGACAACAACCACACCACCAATCGGTCAACCGAATACCAAAACAATTGACTATTCTCAAACGTCCAGATTCAATGAATCTGGAACAATGGGCCTACAATCCAATACAAGTTTTTTTTTTTTAAAAAGGGAGCCCACAATAAAAAAATCCCAACAATATTAAACAGAGAAATACACCCTTTCCCACTTCTTCCAACATAATCACAATCGGCCAACACACAAAATTAGCAACTGCATCAACAACGACCTCCGTCTCCAAACCCTAGAAAAGAACAGACCCAGAATCTTCGAAATCAACAACAACAAACAAGAAAACTGTCGATGTAGCATCTACTGAAGAAACTACAGGTATGTATACAATTTAATTCCAAAAAAATAAAACTTTCGCTTATTGAATTCATAATTTCCTATTAATGAATGAAGCATATCTTTCTCATTCCATTCTTTCAATTCATTGTATCTACAAAAGCCTTTGATCATAAACACGGATTATTTTGTGTTCAATTTCTCTCTGGCTATATAATGTTACCGATTATATACTCACTGTCACAGAGCATGTTATTTTGGTTCCTTCAAATGTGCTGTTTGTTCTTCCAGAGCTCTCTCCCTGTCTCTATCTATTTGTTAAAATTTGACACTCTGTATTGAAAATTTTGGTTTCAAAATTATACATTAGAAATAGTCATCCAGATATATTAGTTTACATAATAGTATTTGAAATTGTGATGTTATGTTGAAAATTTTATAATAATTGTGGCAAATGTACTGTTGAATACCCTTTGGTGCTTCATATTCCGTTAATTACTGCCCAATAACAGCCAAAGAGCTTTTAAAAAGTCTCAACTTCCTTTACGTTCTTAATTGTTCATAAACTCAAAACTGGAATTGCCCTTTGATCATAAACTTAGATTACTTTTCGTTCAATATTCCTCTGCATAGGACAGCTTCAAGTTATGCCATTATCTCTTCTGACCATTTGATATTGTTCTATGCCTTGTGGTTGACAAACAACCTGTCTGGGTAAATCTTAAAGAAACTACAGGTTATGACAATGACTTCCTCAAAGTAATATCATTGGTTTCCCCATACACCACTTGCAGCTTAATTGCAGTCATGGTGGTAATCAAGATCAACAATGGTTGTAGACTAATAATGACTCATTTTTTATATTCTGCATTAGAAATAAACATCCAATGTCATTTGTATTTGAAATTAGATAATAGTATTTAAATTTTTGAATTGACATTGCAAAATTCATAACAATTGTAGCAAATGTGCTGTTGATTTCCCTTTTCTGTTTCATATTCCATTAATTAGTGGCACATGAACCAGCATACTTGATGTTGATAATTGTTCACGGTACTAAAATAGGTGTAAACAAAGATAACTAAGGTGCAGAATAATTTTAGCCTTCATAATAAACATTGCATCTTACATCTGTGCCATGTTAAAACATATTATTTCCCAATTCCAACTGCCTTTTAAAACAAATATACATATATAAATGTTCTGAGCACTTGTATTGTTTAATTACTGCTTCCCAGAATGTCACTCTATAATCAGTATAGATTTCTTTCTGCACATTGAAGATGACAGCAATCTCATTTCAGTGGTAATCCTTCTTCTCAAAGTACTTTTAAAAATTAAAACTGCTATACTTGTAGCCTCTTCTAGCATCATTCACAGAATACAGAGACAACAAAATACCAAAAGCCTTTTTCCTCATCAACACAAGTGGAAACTACTGGGAAGTCATAGTAGTGAAAAAGAACAACAAATTTTTCATATATCATGGTTAGGAAAAATTTGTGGATGAAAATAAAGTGTCCAAAAGAGATTTCATAGCATTTTAAGCTTACGATGATGATGAAACTTACCACATCTACCACTATGGAGGAAACATGCTAGAAAAAAGAGTTCCATACAAACCAATGGACAACAGTTTCTGCTCAACAGAATCATCTTCTCAAACAATGAAGGAAGCTGAATTCAAAGCTACCAAACCAAAGAAAAGAAGAAATGAAGCTGAACTATTGGAAGACGAACTAACACCAAAAGAAATAATCAAGACAATGACACATGCAGCAACCGTAGCAGCAAGAACTAGAGCAAAATATTCTTCAAAAAGGAAGGGAAAAACACAAGCAGCTAAAGGAATACACATGAAAGAGAATGTACCATCTCAGGGGCAGAAAACTACTGAAGACACAGAAGGAAAGGGCAAAGCTAAAGTCGAAGTATCAGAAACACAAACAACAATTTCAAGCAGCTCCAATGAAGAAATCCCAACAATCATAATATGTGGAATACCAGCAGTGAGAGTCATTCCTAGAGGAGTGTCAGTAGCAGATTTTTGTAAAATAGTTAAAAAATAGAAGTTAGAATAGAGTCATGTGTAAAGATATTGGGGTACTCTAAATGACACTTTTGCAGACCTCATCTTCCTACCAGATTCAGCCATGCAACAAAGCTATACTAATTAGAGTTCCTTATCCATCTTCAATCACAACTTCAATTACCAAACAATCCCAAAAATTAACCTAACTATGTTACTAAAAAAAACTTAGCACAATTACAATATCTCAGTGATACAAATCACATAAACCAACATAAACAAATAATTACACTGAAAAAACAGCAAAAAACAAAGAAACTTTTTAAAAACAAAAGGACAAAAAAAACCCGCGTATCGCGCGGGCATCATAACTAGTAAACTAAAAATGATTATGCGACAAAAGTAAGCTTTAGAAAAGGGAAAAGAATACAATTAAATAACTTTTATCTTATATCAGTAACTTTATTCTTTATGACAATTAAGTAGAGCCAACTTATTAAAAATTCTTGAGTGTGTTTGTAAAATTTTTGAGTAATCGTGTAAATTTAGACATTTTAATCCAGATAAAATGATGTTCTTAAAGTGGGCTGTGTGAATTAGGCGTGACCAAGCGCATTGCATCCATCCATCTATGTATGTAAATAACTTAAAGCAATAGAAATATTCAATAAGTCAAAAACTCAATTTTCGGTTGTCTTTAATTCCAATAATTGCTTTTCAGACGTATCTCCTCACCTCGGTTTGTACCTAAGTACAGAATCAAAAAAAACACAGGCAACACAAACACAGTAGGGGATAACGAGGACCCGAATCAAAACATTTTCAAGTTCCCTTGTGATCTCCCCACTCCGAACCTAAAAGATTTTATATTTTATTAAATCATGTGACCTGCCATGCAAGTGCACTTGACATGCCAAAGGCCATGATAACAACGTACAAAAACATCAATGGAGACTCAAACTCCTAAATTTATGCCTCATCTGTCTCAATGTTGAACCATAGATATAGTGAAATTTTTTCATTTTTGTATGAATGGAAAATACTTTTAAGTTCCCAATAACACTAGGAACAGAAACGGCTCCAATATATGTTTTGCTTACCAATGCACTAGTTTTGAATTTAAGGTCTTTTTATCTACCTTTTCTGACTTAATATTTTAATTTTATCTAATTCCCTTTTTGCTTTGCCATTGGCTATGGATGGAGTTTTTGTCTATCAAAACGTTACGTTACTAATGCCATCGAGCTATATGTTTCAGTTATATGCTTTAGTTATATATATAAAACGGATAAGTTTCAGGTAATTAATGGTATCTAAAGTTCATCGTTTAATGATGTTATTTATAGACTCATTGGTTTTACAATTAATTACATATCATCAACATTAAGTGAATTCAAAATAAGTTCAAGATAATTAATGGTATCCACAAGCTTGTTTATAGATTCATTGGTTACAATTAATTACATATCATTGCCTTAAAGTGATTAATAGATTCATGTATTTTAAAATGAATTCAATTTCATCAAAATTAATATATGGTTATTGAAAATTATAAAAGTTCATTACTTTAATTTTAGTAATAGTCATTACCTTTATCATATCTTTAATTTCACCAAAATTAAGGTGATTAGTTATTTTTATGAGTTTACGTAGGCACATTAATCTATGTATTCATAAATGCACATTGTTTCATTTGGTATCATGAGAGTTCAAATAAGTCTAAAATTGTCCACATGCCATCTCTTATTGATTCTTGATCAACTTTAATATATATATATATATATATATATATATATATATATATATATATATATATATATATATATATATATATATATATATATATATATATGAAGAATCCAACTTGAATTTTTTAATTTCAATAAATTTCAATTTAAAGTAGAATGAAGATTATAGATAATATTTTTCTAAAGAGAAATATATAAGTTAATTGTACGGGCAAGAGTAAATTTGTTCGTCGCACTTATAAAATATTCACTACGCTTATAAAAAATATTTTTTAACACTCATACTTCATGTTTTTTATGTTATATTTTTGAAAAAATAAATTTTTTGAAAGAATAATATTAGGTCTATTTAAGTTTTTTTCCGAAAGGTTACAGATATTTATTTTTGGATCGTGTTCACGCTCATACATTTTGATTGGTGTGTGTTTTTCTTTGGAAAAAAAAGCCCACTTCATCCCCAAAGGAAGGGACAAATTCTTTTACATCCCCAAAATCTTTTTTCAATCAAAATGGTCCTTGATGTATTTAGTAACACTCCTACTCACTGCCTCTGGTCTGCAATCAAATTAAGCAGACTTCGGTTATGTACTCAATTTTTAATGATAAAATTGTTATCGTAATTATGGTTGTTACTGAAACGGTTATAATCTTCATTCGAATTATATGAATCACTAGTAAAACTATCAATAGTAGTTTTATTTAAGCAAACAGTTTAAATTACTACCAAAAGAACTAAATATTATTTGTTCCTATTAACAATTTTGGAGGAAAACTGATTGTGGTTACAATTTGATACCTAAAAATTGAGCACATGATTGGTACATGCTTAAGTTGCCCAAAGACCAATTTGGTAAGTTGTGGTGGTGTACTCTTTTCTGCCATTCATATATAAACTGGGAATCTTTTTGAGTATAAAAAATTTTGAAGAGGTACAAAGATTTTCTCCCAAAGGATTAGACAGGCTATTTTTTCTTTTCCTTTTTGAAACTTTAGTTTTTGAGATGAGAAAGTGATATGAGCGTCAAACAATGCATTTAACGATAAGTTTGGAGTCGCTAAGTTTGAAGACTAAGAGTTTGACCAACATTCGAAAGTTTAATTCAATAATTGAAGGCAACTATTCATCAAAAACATAATTGAAGGCAAATAGTAGTAAGGCCTGCGCTACGTGCGGGTTGTTTGGTTATTTGTTTGTAATATAATTAACATAGTAATTCTTTTAAAAGTAATTAATAGATAATATTGTCATTAAATTTTTGTACTTTCTTTACCCTATTAAATATAGATAGGATGCAACTCAAAATTAACATCATTTACCAAATAATTTTTTTAAAATAATCCAAATGGTTCCAATTTCTTCACAAATAGCTTCATTTCTTGGTGCTTTCTAGATTGTGTCGTGTATTTATATAGGAAAAATAGCAAACAATTTAATTTTAAATCATATTAAGTAATTAAAAATACAAAAATCTTCTCATTTCATTAATAGCAACAACATCTAATAGTCATAGATTTATCATTTCCTTGCCTATTACATGAATTTCAATATTTTATCTCAAATAATTTTGATTCTCTAGTATTCTTAGGACAAAAGTTGATCAGCAATTGAAGTGGCACAAAGAAATGTAGAAGGATCCTCCTTTAATGCCCTCACCTAGGAGGAAAAACAACAAAAGGATATCAATAAGCAATTCAGATTTGTAAAAAAGAAAATAAAGTATACTTTTCACCACGAAATTAATCTTCAAAAAGGGGCAAAAGACACAAAAGGGTTATACTTTATGACAATTAAACCAAAAGGATAAAAAACAGTTGAAAATTCTTGAGTGTGGCTTTAAACTTCCATTTGCCAACTAATCAACACCTCGAGTATAATATCCTAGAAATCCAAAATTACCAAATATCAAAGAAAAACCCTTAAGAAAAAGGCATAATAAATATGTCTATTTTTTTTGGATTGAAGAAATAAAAAAGGGGAGGAAAAAAGATTTTGCTATGAAATAATTAAGATCAAGCTCACCAACCTTGGTGTGTCTGTAAATCAATCCCACAATCCTCTAAATAAAAGTGCACAAATGTGTTAGCCCACTATACAACATTCTCCCGATTCAGTTCTATGACTTGAAGTAAATTAAAACCATAAACAAATTGAACCAAAAGAACTGGTCAAACAAAAATGAAAAAAAAATTCAGTATATCTTATTAATGTTAATCAACAACCAAATTTCTTGCCACCTCTATACAAAGGTAACAAAATATTTCAAGATAAATCCAACCACAAAAGAAGAGCAAGCAAACCCATAACACCACAAAATCAAAGCACATTATGTATTCCAATGGTTATCGATGCCTTTGAGGACTTACCGATTCTTGGTCTTCTTGAAACATGCAGTACAGAGAACTTGGAGACCAAGATATAGTCCCTTGCCTACAAAATAAAGACAATAGGTCTATATATAGGACCTAATAAAATCTTTCTTTTACAAAATTCATATGTCAAATTATTCAAATAAAGAGTGAAAGAAATAGCATATATTGCTTGGAGATTCCTTATCTACTAAATCCTTTGAAGTAGCCAAACTTGAGATATATTAACATGTGAGCCACCAATCAAAGAAAATCAAATAATGATAAGATAGAATGATCATTAGGAGGAAGGAGGATGAAACTTAATCAGATTAAAAAGCTATAATGGTTGTAAAATAAAGGAAAGGAGCTAGTGATGGAGTTGCCGTATTTGCTACCTTATAACTTTCGAACAATCAACCAGTGAAATGAAAGAAAAAGACTAATTAGTATAAGGTTATATTCAATTATTGTAATCAAAATCAGATGTAGCTACACTTTGTTTATCCACCTCATCCGAGCTCTCCTTATATGGAGGAATCTTGGTCCTTGTTTTCACATTGTACATTAAACTTAGAGAAATACCAAATAATTATATTTTCAAAAACACAAAAATGTTTAGGTAAACACATATTTAACCAATTTATAAAAAAAGACATTATATCTTTTATTCATATATATATATGAGTAATGTTTCAAAACATTAATGGTGTAAACTTATATAATCCACAAAAAAACTTAACCACAGTTAAATATTAACAACATCAACAGTGTGAAAAATACAAAATTAACCAGTATGAGGCCTTAACTTTGATTAGCTTACCCTTTGCAAAGGAGTTTTCGGTTTATACTTATATCTAATAAATAATTTGGTGAACTAAACTTTTCTACAATACTTAGTAATTACCTAAAATGGCATTGTTTGGAGATGGTCAAGGCAAATATTGTGATGTCAATATAAAGCATTCACCTATGATTGGGAAAGATATCAACTAGCAGCTTCTTGTACAATTTAACTGGTTGGCTTGACCTTTCCCTCATTGAAGGACAGAAGAAGTAGATATTACCACACACAAGTACAACATTTCTTGACATATAGAAAATTTCAAACCTCTCTATAGATATAGATCTAAATTGGGATCATGTGGAACAAATGACCATAAATTCACAAAACCCATTTCAAATTTCTGTAGTATCTCATGATCACGAATGATTTCCAGAAAATTAGCTGACTACAAGTTCAAAAACATACAAATGTTGGCAATCAAAGAGGATCAAATTTAATTCTACAGACGTATAACAAAACTAAATCCAAGAAAGGCTAAAGATTTAGCGCCAAAAAAAATCAATGAATCGCACATATTAACACTTCTCTATATCATATATACTTTAAAGATCACGAATTCAGTCAAATCTGAAAAGGATATTAAGAAAAACTTCTCATTTCAAGCCGCCTCTTGAAATCTTGATCTAAAGCAGCTAAGCTTTAGATTGAGATAAAAGAGCTTGTATAAAAATTGAATTTTGATCTGCATACAATTATAAATGTAAACTAATTAATTACTTAACGAATAATCACATTTAGTTACTTTCATGAACTCATAAATTTTTATCTAATTAAATTAGGATTAACTCTCAACTCTTCTCCTTCTTTGAGACTAAGTGACCTTAGCTGGTTGACCCCTTTGCAGCTTTCTCGTTCTTCTTTGGCAGCAGAAATGGGTTAATATTTGTAGGCACAGCTGCATGAGCAATCACCCTGGCAAGAAGCTCCTAAATGCCAATTATAACACCTATATTTAAAATTAAATTTGGTTGCTTAAAACTGAAACAAAAAATCACAAATACATAATCTAGGGCAGTAAAATCAACATAGAATCAAGCAAACAACATCTACCACTTGATAATCCAAAATTGGACCATCCATGGCCGATTCATTAAATCATAATGATTGTAGCAAAAAGACGTACCAAATCTAGGAACTACAAATCCTACCTACACCAAATTTACCCAGGAAGAGATATGCAAATCCAAAATCCCAAATCAAGCCTATGTAAACACTCTGAACAGACGAATTTGATAAAGTATTGGCAACGGTAAACTTACTTTAGAATATAAAATAATAACAAAAAGGAAATTACAGTCCTAAATTTCTAACATAACGGACATTACCAAAGGCAATTCATCACAAAGAAATTCCAGATTCAACGTGTAAATTCAATAAAATTTTTATGAATTAATGAATAGTACCTCAATGTAAGGAGGATGAGTAATAGTTTTGGGAGCTTTCTGTTTCTTCTCCTTAAGAGCCTTAGCCTTCTTCACATTCTTAGACTTCTCAATGATAGGAGCCTCCAGCTAAGGCTACATAACTAGGACGCTAAACTTTCACTAAAGAATTCTCCCTTTTTCCCCCTTTTGCATTGCTTCCATAGAATTATCCAAAAAAGAAAAAACTATAAATTTTGAAATAATAGAGCACAAGAACAAACAAGTGATACATGTATAGGAAGAAATTAATGTGATGACATGATGGATATGAAACCCAGTCCCCGATGTCAATTCTTAAGGAGTGGTAAAGCAGACTTAATCAAATTAAAAATGCTCATTAAATTAACATCAATCATGAACTTAACTTCGTCCAAGGGGCTGCTTCTCAAGTTCACACGATACATACAAGCCTTGGTTATGCACCAAGATGCCAATAGGTGTTATGGATTCCAAGAATATACAGAAAACATCAATAGAGGATATCCAATAATTACTGTTCCTTTGTATATGTCATATATGGTAAATTGCTTAGATTAGAGGCAATATAGTCTTGTACATTATACATTGTAACCTGAAAGAACTAAGAGGGGGTAAATTAGGTATTTGGATAATTTTTGAAAAATTTTTCCTTTTTGCAAATGTAGTTTAGAAGAGATTTGAATTTAAGTTCACAAGAAGATATTCAAGTCAACACAATGAATAACCAATTATGGAAAGAAGAGTAAAGATTACATGAGCAATTTATAGTGGTTCGATCTCCTGAAGATCTACATCCACTACTTAAGGATTTTAAACAATTCAATTATAAAAATAGTTAAGCAAGATACAATAGAGGCTCACCCAACAAGGGTTTTACTCCACAACCTCTTTTCAATATAACAATCAAGGTTCGCCCTCTCAAATGGGTTTTATATCCTTAAGAAAATCTTGAATAAAGCAAGTAGATGAAGTAAGAGAGTAAGATATTACCAACAACTTGGTAGATAAAGATAAAGCTAGCACCACTTCACTTTTTTATCTATAAAATCTTGAAAAGTAACTTTGAAGCACAAGAAAAAGGAGAACATTTTGATGTTCAAATGATTTGGAAGTATAAAGATTCTTAAAGTGCTCAAAACTACTAAAAAATATGAAGTTTGTGGCATTTATAAGATTTGAAATTCAATTTCAACATTTAAATAGCGGCTAGTAATGGTTAGTAACGGCTAGTAAAGGCTAGAAATAGTGAAATTCGGTCAACTGAACATAAAGTACTGTGTTTGAATGATCGTCCGAACTTCTTTGTTTATAAGCTGCCAAGATAAATTCAATCGATCGAACTTGGACATATGAATCCGAATGGTAGTCCAAATTTCTATGAAAATTCAGCAGTCAAGGTTTCAGTTCAGACGTCCGAACTATTCAAACTTTGTCAAAATATTTAGAAATCAACTACTACAAGTTTGAAACCATTCTAGATTAAAAGATAGATCTTTTAAAAACTTTCGAATTGCAAGCCGTTATCAAATACTTGGTAAATGACGAATAATGAAAGCCTTTTAAGATTGAAAACCAAGTTTTTGTGCTCTCTTATGAATTCTTTAGATTCCAAGGACAACAAGTGTTGGGTTTACAAGAGAATGCCTATTAAGCAAAGGTAAACCTACACTAGTGTCTTCAAAGCCTTCAATATTCTAGGATGATCTCCATATTCTTCAATTTCTTAAGTACATTAGAGATGTCCTTTCATATTAGCTTCAAGAGAATGAGATCACTTTGCTTCCACAATCCAAGAATCCTATCACACAACAATTACTCAAGTTAGCCTATATCAAGGTTTGTCATAATCAAATCAAAACTATAAGGTTTGCCCTTAGGGTTTACAATCTCTCCCTTTCTGATGATGACAAACTTTGATGCAAAATGTGATGGATTTAAACAATGTAGCACAATGAAGCATTAATGTCATAGATGAATGATGAACAATTCGGTACAATGACATGGAATGGCTCATAAATGAGCCTATGACCCAACCAATCTCCATATTCCTCCTTCCTTCCATCAATATGGAAAATACAGCTTGAAAGCATTAAGAATACTTTCTAAGAGAGGTTTAGATGTTATAAAAGATTTTCAAAGCTCCCCCTTAGATTGTACTCATTTTCAACAAGTTTGGACTTGAAGAGTTATAAGTTTGAATTTTGAAAATTTAAGTCCAAATTGAAAAAATGTTCAAGATAGTGATTTGATTTTCTAAGAACAAGCCTTCCTAAGGCTGTTCAACCATTTTAGGGAAGATCAAGATAGTTTTGAGTGAAAATAGAAAATCATTCTTTTGACAGGAAAGTTTGCCCTTCCGAAGTTTTGGCCTGCATCCGAACTTCAAGTTCGAAATTTTGGTAATACGTTTTCAAATAGTGATTATTGCAATAAAAACTCAATCACTCAATCATCAAGTCAAGGTAATCAACCATAGCAAACATAATCGTCACAATCAATCAATGCTCAACTCCATATCAACTTAAAATCATATCAACAATTCATCAACCCTCAACAATCATATCAGGAACTCAATCCTCATAACGAAAATTCATCAACCCTCAACATACATCAATGCAAAGTAAAGTAAATTCATCAACCACATTCATGAATGATGTACATTTTGAAATGACTTCTTCTCCCTTTTTTGTCATCAATCAAACATGGGGTGATCAAAGTGAAGTATGTTCTCCAACAAGAGAAGAAAGATCTCAACACTAGTGTATCATCATTGAGCTCAAAATATCACACAAGCTAGAAAGGCACATGGAAAGATGAAATGTGGATACATAGACTATGCTAGATACATAGACTAGGCATGGCACATAATAGTTATGAAGTACATAAATTAGAAAAGAAAAGTAAGAGAGAGTTAAGAAGTGCTTAGTCTTGAATTCTTTTCATTGTCTTCACTCCATATTTGTTGGTGGTGATGGCCATATTCCCTTTGAGTTCAATGTGTAGAGGACCTTCACTAGCTAGCTCATTCCTGGTGTAATTTGGCCTTGGAGTTGTAGCCAACCCAGAGGATCTCCTTTTTCCCTTCTTCTTAGCCACATGCTTGACTCTTTCTTGGCTGAAAGGTCATAATATATGGTAAGGTGATATTGATCTTCTCAATCAAGCTTCCCTCTTCACTAACATCTTCTTGTTGATCCTTTTGATCTCCTGTGTCTTGCTCTTTGTTCTCTTCTTCCTTTCGTGATCCTTCAATCCTCTCTTCATTTTTCTCACTTCCCCTTGCCACTAGTTCAAAGTCATCCTCGTGGTCATTGACATCATCGTCATCATCATTATCATTATCATCATCATTATTGTCTTCATTTTGATCTTCCTTATTCTCTTCCTCTGCTTCATCATTATCATCATTTTCTTCTCTTTCTTGAGGTTTAGAGGTTCCTTCACCAATTTGAGCATTTTTCATTAATAGCTCCTCTATGTTCCTCACTCTATTAACCTATCTATCTAATTTTCCAAGAACCATTGGGGCAAAGGATTCAAAGAATTTGTACATTTTCTCCATTTTCTTGATGTGGTTGTTTAAGCCTTCTTGGAATACCTTGGCAACGATGGTATCTCCTCTAGTAACCCCTTCACCACTAGGCACTTCTTCAACATTGGGATGTGATAGAGGTGTATGCACTTCTTTAAACAATCTTCTCTTTGAGTGAGGTTGCTCCCCCTCACTTGATAATTCATGTCTCTTCTTTGTTTTCTTCTCTCTTGCTAGAGCTTCATTTTCATCATCTTCTTCTACATCTTTCCGTTCCTCTTCAATATCCTGACTTTCTTCAATCTTCTCATTTCTTTGAGGAGTTCCTCTTCTTGTTCTCCATACATATTGCCCCAAGATCAAGTGCTACTAAATGGTTCCTTGATAGTGGATGCTCAAGACATATGATGGGGAATGCTTCACTCATTAGTGAACTTCAAGCCACAAATGATAGATTTGTCACCTTTGGTTACTAGAAGAAAGGAAGAATTCTTGGAGTTGATAATATTGGTAAAGGATCTTTCCCTCTCATTAAACAAGTTTTCCTCATTGATGATTTGAAATACAATTTGCTTAGCATTTGCCAATTATGTGACAATAGATGCAAAGTTGAGTTTAAATGTGATACTTGTACCATTCTTGATAGTGTAAGTGGCAAAACTATTTTTGTTGCAAATACGGTTAGAAATATATATGTGTTATATCTTGATGTACTTGTTGTAAATGATGTTAAATGTCTTGCCATTCATGATAATGATGGATATCTATGGCATAGAAGATTGAGTCATGTGAGCATGGACAAGTTGAACAAACTTTCCTCACAAGAATTGGTTAGAGGATTGCCAAAAATATGTTTTGAGAAAAATCATTTTTGTGATGCATGTCAATATGGAAAACAAATAAAAACATCTTTCAAACCCAAGAAAATGGTTTCCACTTCAAAACCTCTTGAACTTGTTCATATGGATTTATTTGGACCAATGAGGACCACTAGTCTTGGTGGTAAGATGTATGCATATGTTATTGTTGATAATTTTTCAAGATTTATTTGGGTACTCTTTCTATCGCAAAAAGACGAACTTTTCATGAATTTTCAAGAATTTTCAAAAAGGTTCAAACCTCCCTTGTTTGTAAATTGATTTCTATTAGCAGTGACAATGGGAGAGAAATTTACCAAGATTTTACAAAATTTTGTGATGAGAATGGAATTGTTCATAATTTTTCAGCTGCCAAAACACCCCAACAAAATGGTGTTGTTGAAAGGAAAAATTGAACTTTGCAAGAAATGACTAGGTCTATGCTTTGTGAAAATTCTTTACCAAAATATATTTGGGCCGAAGCCATAAACTCCACTTGCTATGTTATGAATAGGGTTCTTTGAAGACCGCATTTTTTTGATGAAAAAACCTTTTGAATTCTTCTTGGTAGAACTCCCTCAATTGCTTATTTTAAAGTGTTTGGTTGTAATTGGTTTATATTGAATACCCGTGACAACTTGGAAAAATTTGATGAAAATTGGATGAAGGAATCTTTCTTTATTATCCATCTAAAAAAAAGGCCTGTAGAGTTTACAATAAAAGAACTTTATGTGTTGATAAAACCATTCATGTGAGCTTTGATGAATCTAACATTTACTTTGAAAGAAGAGATGAAGATGACGTAGGTACTTCAATGAATGATAATCAAACTCATCTTAAAGCACCAACTTTGGAAGATCATGCCAATGAAGAAGAAATGATTAAGAACAACATAACCAACCTAGTGGTGACTAAGATCTTCCAAAGGATCTAAGATATGCAAGAGGCCACTCTAAGGAGCAAATCATTGGTGATTTCTCTCAAGGTGTTACAACAAGACAATAATTTATTGACAACTTTGCACTTTATCTCACATTAAGCCTAAAAACATTGATGATGCTTTGTGTGACGATTTTTGGATTGTAACTATGCAAGAGGAACTAAATCAATTTGAAAGAAACAAAGTTTGGAATCTTGTGCCTAGACCCTATGATCACCCCATTTTTGGTACAAAGTGGGTTTTTAGAAACAAACTAAATAAATTCGGAGAAGTTGTTAGAAATTAGGGTAGACTTGTTGCCCAAGGATTTAATCAAGAAAAGGGCATTGACTATGATGAAACTTTTGCTCCTCTAACTAGACTTGAATCTATAAGAATGTTTTTGAGACTTTCATACTTTAAAGGTTTTAGACTATTTCAAATGGATGTCAAAAGTGTATTTCTATATGATTTTATTGATGAAAAAGTTTATGTGGAACAACCTCCCAATTTTGCTCATGAAAATTTTCCTAATCATGCTTTCAAACTAGCCAAAGCTTTATTTGGTTTGAAACAAGCTCCTAGAGCTTGGTATGAAAGATTAAGTGGCTTTCTACTTTCAAAAGGAATTTCAAGGGAAAAGGTTGACACTAGTCTTTTTATAAAAACCTCTTGTGTCAATGATCTCTTACTTGTGTAAATTTATGTGGATGATATCATATTTGGTGCTACGAATGTATTTCTTTGTGATGAGTTTGCTAAGTTAATGCAAAGTGAATTCGAAATGAGCATGATGGGAGAACTCAGCTTCTTTCTTGGCCTACAAATCAAGCAAACCAAGGATGGCACCTTCATAAATCAAGCAAAATACCAAGGAGTTATTGAAGAGATATGGAATGGACCAAGAAAAAGGTATTAGCACACCTATGAGTTCATCAAGCAAGCTTGACAAAGATAAGAAAGGTAAAAATATTGATGAAAAGTTGTATAGAGGTATGATTGGAAGCTTGTTTTATCTTACCCCAAGTAGACCGGATATCAAGTTTGCTATGTGTTTATGTGCCAGATTTTAATCTTGTCCAAAAGAGTCGCATATAATTGTTGTTAAGCGTATTCTTCGTTATCTCATTCATACGCATGATTATGGTCTTTGGTTTACAAAATCATCTTCTTTTGATCTTATTGCTTATTTGAATGTCGACTATGTTGGTTGCAAAGTCAAGCGTAAGAGTACAAGTAGTCATTCTCAATTTCTTGGTAGCTTTCTTGTCTCTTGGTATTGCAAGACACAAGCTTGTGTGTCATTATCTATCGCCAAGAACGAATATAACACTGCAGGTAGTTGTTGTGCTCAAGTGCTATAGATGATGCACACTCTACTTGATGTTGGCTTAGATTTCAAATGTGTACCTATCTTGTGTGACAATACTAGTGCCATTAATTGGATCATAAATCCCATTCAACACTCTAGAACTAAGCATATAGAGATCAAACATCACTTCAATCATGATCATATAGCTAAAGGTGATATATGTTTAGATTATGTGTGTATAATTGAACAAATTGCCGCATTTTCACCAAATTGGCCGAGGAAAGGTTTCGCTATCTTAGAATGAGTTTAGGAATATCAAAATTCAATTAATGATGTATGTATTCAAGAATGAGAAAACAGGTGAAGTTCGAACATGGGGTTCGGACTCATGCTCTGTAATTTGGACGTCCAAACTCATCTTTAGAGGATCTCAAACAAAAAAGTTTGGATGCATGACCAAAAATTTGGTCGTCCAAATTTGTTGAAGTAAGAAGGGTCAGAGAAGTTCATAAGCAAGTTCAGACATAGACTAGAAAGTTTGATTGTCAGAACTGTGCGGTTTTAGCCATTTTAAAGAGAATTAAACCGTCATTCTCTTCATTCTTATTCAAACCTTTCATCTGAATTCTCTCCTCTCTAAACCCACGAAACCAACTCACATCCAGACCAAAATTTCTTTCATATTCCACTATTTTCACTTAAAAATTTTCGTGTTCTAAGGCCTAGACTTACCTTAAAACTCAATTCATTTCTAAGTCAACCATCATAGTGAGATCAAAGTGGGCAACTGATGGAAAAGAAAAAGGCAAAGCAAAGGAAGTTGATGTTGGGCTAATAATCAATGAACCAAGGAGGATTCACATTCTTCAAACCTCCTTAGGAGTGGATCGATTTGTATCAACAAGGGCTGTCGTGGAATTTGAAGAATGGAGCAAAAGAAATAGGAAGATCATTCCTGGACACAAAGTTGATTTGGATGAACCCTCCTGAATGGGTAATGTTCCTTCTCTTTTTGGTGAAATGAGTTGGAGTAGTTTGCTAGTTGTTGATGAATATTACTATCCCTCCATTGTGTATGAATTTTATGCTAATCTCAAAGAAGAAAGTGTTGAGAAAGTAGAGGATGATATTGTGCAATGGTATTCTTCAAGAGTGTCTCAAATTGACTTTGAATTTGAGATGCATTGGTAAATAGGATATGTGGGGTAGATGGTAATGGAGCTAAATTCCTTGGGGGCAACATAGCTATATTCATGAATTTTTTACAAATGAAATGTTTGAAGAAGCATTCACCAATTTGATGCACTTGATGCTAGAGACTGAGTATTACATCATATGATTACCAATTTGATAATTCCAAATTTTGCTCATAAATCATTCATTGGAAACATGCACATTGTGATTATGCTTGCACTTTGTGAACCTAGAAGGTTGAATTTTGGATAATGAAGAAGAGGAGAAAGAAGAAGATGAAGATGAAGAAGATGTTCAAGCAAGAGAGATGAAGACTAAGAAGAGGCATGATTCACTAAGTGATGGGGAGCAACCTTCCTCCAAAAGAAGATTGTTTGAAGACATGCCAACTCCTCAATCACATCCCAATGTTGAAGAAGATCTTGGTGGTGAAAGGATTACTAGAGGAGATACAATTGTTGCCAAGGTATTTCAAGAAGCTCTAATCAATCACACCAAGGAGATAGAGAAAATGTATAAGTTCTTTGAATACTTTGCTCCAATGGTTCTTGGAAAGCTTGATGGATTGGAGACTAGAGTGAAAAATATAGAGGAGCTATTGATGAGATAATCTCAAAGCAGTGAAGGAACCTCCAAACATCAAAGGAGGAGAATAAGAGAAAGATGATGATCAAGATGAGGAGGAAAAGGAAGAAGAGCAAGATGAGGATAAAGATGATGATAGTGAAAATGAAGAGAAAGGAGAAAGTAGTGAGGATAATGATGATGACCATGGGGATGATTTTGAATTAGTGGCTATAGAAAGTGAGAAAAATAAAGATAAGGATGAAGGCGTGCAAAAAGAAGAAGAATAGAATGAAAAACAAGATCAAGAAAGTGGAGATCTAGAGAAAAGGGAAGAGAAAGTTGGTGAAGAAGGAAGCTTAATTGAGAAAGCCAAAATCACCTCACCTTCTACTGTCTTCTCTAGCCAAGGAAGAGTGAAGCATGTGGCAAAGAAGAAGGGAACTAGGAGATTTTCTCGACTGGCTACAACGCCAAAGCCAAATTATACCGAGAAGGAGTTTGCAAGTGAAGGTCCCTTCCAAATTGAACTCAAAGGAAATATGGCCATCACCACTAACAAATATGGAGCGTAGACCATGAAGAGAATTCAAGACTAAACACTTCTTAACCCTCTCTTATTTCATTGCTGTTCTAATTTATGTATTTAGTATAGCTTATGCACTTCATGAATATTTCGTGCCATAACTAGTCTATGTATCTAGTGTAATCTATATATCCTCACATATCATATTTCGATGTGCTTTTCTAGCGTATGTAATGTTTTGAAGCTCAATGATGATACAGTTGTGTTGAGGGCCTTTTTTGTTGATGTAACTTCACTTTGATTGCTCCACATTTGATTGATGACAAAAAGGGAAGAAGTGATGTAATTGATTGCAAAATGAAATTAAATGTGATTGATTGACTTTATATGATTTGGTCAATGTGTTGATATGAATGATCATTATGATTATGAATGTTGATTATCTTGCCCTTATATTGCCTTGATGATTGATTGATTGAGTTTAAGTACTTATGTTGCAAAATTCCCTTTTTGAAACTTTTACCAAAAGTTCAAACTTGAAGTTTGGACGCAGACCAAAAGTTCGGATACATCCAAACTTTCTTGCGAAAAGGTGCTTTTCTGTTGTTCAAATTTCTCAAAACCTATCTCAATATTTTCTAGAATGTTTGAACAACCTTAGGAAAGCTTATTTTAAAAAATCACAGCCATTATTTTGTATATTTTTCAATTTGGACTTGAAATTTCAAAATTTGAACTTACAATAATTCAAGTCCAAACTGAGGGAGAGCTTGGAAAATCTTTTTTAACCATTAAAACGTCTATTAGAAATATTATTTTATGCTTAAATGATATATCCTTATTTGGATAGAAGGAAGGAGGCCTATGGAGGTTGGTGAGACCATAGGCTCATCATGAGCCATTCAAATGTAATTGTGCCAAAGCGTTTATATTGTCATCTATGTCGTTAATGTTTCTTTGTGCTACATTTTTTAAATCCATCACATTTTGTATCAAATTTTGTCATCATCAAAAAAGGGAAGATTGTAAGCCCTAAGGGCAAATCTAGTAGTTTTGATTAATGACAACGTTGATGAGGTCTAATGCATGTGCTAATTGTGTGATAGGATTTTTTGATTGAAAAGCCAAGTATTCTCATTGCCTCGAATACTAATGAAAACTCAAATGAGCAAGAATATGGAGCTTTTCCTAGAAGATTGAAGGCTTTGAAGATACTAGTGTAGGTTTGCCTTTGCTTAATAGGTATTTTCTTGTAAACCCTATACTTCTTATCCATGGATTTATAAAATACATAAGGGAGCATAAAACTTTGTTTTTACACCTTAAAAGGCTTTGATCATTCTTGATTTATCAAATATTTGATAACAGCTTATAGTTCAAAAGTTTTTTAATGACTTATCTTTTAGTCAAAAATGATTTCAAACTTGTTGTAGTAGATTTCCAAATATTTTGACAAAGCTTGAAAACTTCAGAATCCAATTCAGACATCCGAATTGGAACCTTGGCTGCTGAATTTTTAAAGAAGTTCAGACGACCATTAGATGAATATGTCTAAGTTCGGTCGACCGAATTTATCCGGGCAACCTAGTACACAAAGAAGTTCAGATGATCATTTGGACACAGTAGTCCAAGTTTGGTTGGCCAAAATTTACTGTTACTAGCCGTTATTTGAACGTTGAAATTGGACACAGTAGTCCAAGTTTGGTTGGCCAAAATTTACTGTTACTAGCCGTTATTTGAACGTTGAAATTGAATTTCAAGCCTTATAAAAGCCATAAAGTTTAGAATTTTGAGCAGTTTTGAGAGCCTTAAGAATATTTATACTTCCAACTCATTCGAATATCAAATAACTCTCTTTAGTCTTGCGCTTCAAGTGACTGTTCAAGATTCCAAAGACAATCATCATCATCTCCATGATCACTATCATTCTCATCATCACTTTCAGCATTTGCATTATCTTCTTCATTGTTTTCATCTTCCTCATTCTCATGTTTTTCTTTGTCATTTTCTTCCTCATTTTTCTCTTCTCCTTCTCCTTTTCTTTCTCACCTTCTTCCTCTCTTTCTTTTATCATCATCTACTCTCTCATCTGTTTTTGAAGTTCCCTCACCATCTTTTGGATTTTTTTTAATATATTTCTCAATGTTCCTCACTCTATGTTCTAAATTATAAAGCTTTTTTAACACAATGTAACCAAATTATTCAAAGAATTTATACATCTTTTTTCATTTCTACGGTATGGTTACTTAATGCTCCTTGAAATACCTTGACCATAATGATATCACTCCTAGTGATTTCTTCACCAATAAAGTCCTTAGGTCTCCTTGGTTGCAGCTGAGATGTCTCACCTCCTTGTTCAGTTGCTCCACCTTCTTGTTGTTGTGCTTTCCCTTCCTGTTGAGAAGCTTCACCTTCTTTAAATAGCCTATTCTTGGATGGGGGTTACTCCCCCTCAAATGGAGCTTTATTTCTCTTTGGGCCCTCTTTCTCTTGTTATCAATTGATTTTCTTCTTCTTCTTCTTTTTCTTCTTCCACCTCTTCTTCTTCAATTTATTTCTCTTTCTAGTTTTTCTTATCCTTCTTCAATGGGGTTTCTTTCTTTGTTTTCCAAATACCGTTATTATCAAAAGTGATCTTCAGTCATTTAAGTGACTCATCAGTGTAGGTACTTCCACTCTTGATGCTAATGCCCATTCCGAGTAATGGGATGTTGAAATGCTTGATCAATTTGGCAAGAAGTCTACGATAGGGAGAGACATCATTCTCTGTCTTCTTAGCACTAATCCTGTCCTCCAAGGCCAAATAACCAAAATTAATCTTCCTCCTTTCATTAAGGGCTAGCATAATAACCATATGCATATTTCCAACAGAAGATTTATGGCCAATGTTTGCTATGACCATTGTTGTGCGCATGTGGTGCAAAAGTCTTCCTTTGGCATCAAGTGCAGTTTCTCTCTTTCGTTCACACTTCTAAAACTCTTCCCATTCTTGAATGTCGCTTTAAACCTTTCATTTGTAAATAATTTTGAAGTAAAGAATTTTTTCCTACGGTATAATATCTTTCACCACTATCTTCAACATCACAAATGCAATTAAACAAACGATCATCAAATTCAAATTCAATTTGAGAAACCCTTGAAGAATACCATTGTATTATCACCTCATCATCAATCTTCTCAACCCTTTATTCTTTCAAATTTTCATAAAATTCATAGATATTAGAGGAGTAGTACTCATCATTTACAATTAACAACCTATTCCAACCAATTTCATCAAATAAACCAAGAAAGTCATCCATACCTTTGAATTTTTGAAGATTAACCTCGTGTCCTAGGATGATCTTTCTATTCTTCTTGCTCCAATTATCATAATCTACGCTCGCCATGGTTGTGATAAACTTGTCAAGTCTAAAATTGGTTTGTGGTTGTTTCGCACACCTTGGTTCATCAATAATTAGGCTAATGTCAATTCCCTTGCCTTTGCCTTTACCCTTGCCACCACTGTGGCCTCTTTCAGGACCTTTGTTTCTGCTCAGTATTCTTGTACCTCTTCCAATGCCATCATCCTTAACCCTACTCATGGAGATTTTGTGAAATTTATAGGGTTTTATATGTAATCAAGGGAGTAGATCAAGAATTTGGGGGCCTTGTGCCTTAAATTTAATGAAATACAGACAAATTTTGAGTTTGGATTAGATGGGTTTCACGTGAGAGAAAGTTTGATCTCTGGAAATTTTGAAATGAAATGAGGAAGGGCTATTCAGTTTTTCTTATATGTGCCTGGAATTGCACGATTCGGACCATCAAACTTTATCACCGTGTCAAAATCCTCATCTGAAAATCTCTGTCTAAACTTCATAAAACTTCAATTCAAATTACCAAATTTTGTAATACATTCGAACTCTGTGTTCGAATTTTTCTTGTCTATTTAACGCTCTTGAAAACACACATTAGTCATGGAATTTTGATATTCCTAGTATCTTCTTCAATAACAAAGTCTTTCCTCGACCAAGGGTTTTGTAAAAATATCAGCAATTTGATCATTAGTACACATATAGTCCAAATAAACATCACACTTAGTAACATGATCATGTATAAAACCACTTTTAATCTCAATATGTTTGGTTTTGGAATGTTGAATTATATTAATAATGAAGTTTATAGCACTAGTGTTATTACACATAATAAGCACACGTTTGAAATCAAGACCAAAATCAAGTAAAGTGTGCTTTATCCAAA
Organism: Rauvolfia tetraphylla; assembly: GCA_030512225.1. Lineage (NCBI taxonomy): Eukaryota > Viridiplantae > Streptophyta > Magnoliopsida > Gentianales > Apocynaceae > Rauvolfia > Rauvolfia tetraphylla. The sequence continues at coordinate 1,320,275 of JAJQKT010000064.1, forward strand.
GTACTTGAGCATAACAACTACTTCTAGGCATATATTCAACCTCGAATGTAGAAACAGAAACACAAGCTTACCTTTTACTATACAAAGAAAGAAGACAACTACCAATAAATTGACAACGAATGATAGTATTCTTCAGCTCAATTTTGCATCCGGCATAGTCGGCATCTGTATAAGCAACAAGATCAAAATAAAAGGATTTTAAAAACCACAGACCATAATCATAAGTGTCAAACAGATAACGAAAAATATACTTATTAGTAACAAGATGAGATTACTTAGGAAAAGAATGAAATCGAGCACATAAGCATATGATAAACATGATATCGGACCTAATAGTAGTTAAGTAAAGTAAACTACCAATTATACCTCTATCTAGGTTCTCATCAACCTTTTTACCTTTTTTATCCTAGTCAAGCTTAAGTGATGAGCTCATAGGCATTCCAATTCTTTTGGCATTGTCCATTCCAAACCTTTTCAATAGCTACTTTATATACTTTGCTTGATTTATGAATATACTATCCTTGGTTTGCTTGATTTGAAGACCAAGAAAGAAATTGAACTCTCCCATCATGCTCATCTCAAATTCACTTTGCATCATCTTATAAAACTCCTCAGATAGAGAGATGTTTGCAGCGCCAAAGAAAATATAATCAACATAAATTTGCACAAGCAAAAGATCATTGTTGCAAGAGGTTTAAAAAGTGTTGTGTCAACCATCGCTCTTGAAAATTCTTTTGAAAGTAGAAAACCTCTAAGCCTTTCATTCCAAGCACGGGGATCTTGCTTCAAACCATATAAAACTTTTGAAAGTTAAAAAGAATGATTTGAAAACTTTTCATGAGCAAAATCGGGAGATTTTTCTACATAAACTTATTCTTCAATAAAGCCATATAGAAAAGTACTTTTAACATACATTTTAAAGAGTTTAAAACCTTTAAAGCAAGAAAATGACCAAACCATCATTTTGGACTCAAGTCTAGCTACATAAGTAAAAGTTTCATCATAATCAATCCCCCTTTCTTGACTGAATCCTTGGGTAACAAGTCTAACTTTGTTTCTAACAACTTCTCTGAATTCATTCAATTTTTTTCTATAAACTTATTTTGTACCAATAATAGGGTGTTCCAAACTTTTTTTCTTTCAAATTGGTTTAATTTCTCTTGCATTACAACAATCCAAAAATCATAACACAAGGAATCATCTGTTGGCCCTAAGGGCAAATCATGTAGTTTTGATTAATGACAAATATTGATGAGGACTAACATGTTTGTATGTTGTGTGATAGGTTTTGTGAACTAAGAAGTATGAAGTCTCATTGTTTTGAAGCCAAAGTGCAAGAACAACTTCAGTAAAGCAAAGCGATTGAACTTTGAAGAAGGTTGTTCTTATATGATCTAAAGGCATTGAAGACTTCAAGTGTAGAGTGTATATACTTAGTAGGTAAATCTCTATGTAAACTCTACACTTGTATATCTTGGTTATCATTGAATGCATAAGAGAGCATAAAATGAGTCTTATGATCTTAAAAGGCTTTGAATGAACTTTTTGATGAATGTGGTGTTGTGTCCTAAAAATTTTTAAGTAAACTTTATATGATCAAAGGAATTTGATTTTTGGTTTTCAAACTTATATATGTCTAAATATGTTTTCTATACATATCAAATTTTTTTCAAACTTATTGAAGTTAAATCTCAAATGATTTTACAAAGTTTGAATATGCTTCCAAAAAAAATGGTCGTCCTAAATTTGTAGCAAAAGTTTGCTACTGTTCTTCCAGAGAAATTCGGAAGAAGATTAGGACGCATGAAGAAAAATTCGGTTGTCCGAATTTTGGCCTTCAGCATGGTCACTGTTTTTCTAGAGAAATTTGAACGAAGATTCGGATGCAGCAGGCAGAATTCGGTCGTCCGAATTTTCTGAAAATAGCCGTTAACTAGCTATTTTATAGCCGTTAAAACTGATTTTCAAATTCTATAAAAGCTATAAACGTGTAATCATTTCTAAGTTTTGAACTCTTGAAAACTCTAAGCATTCAAAAGCCTTTAGCAAACATTTCTTAAGCTCTCTTATGTCTTGTGCATTCAATTGATCAATCCAAATACATCAAAGTGTGAATGTGCAACTTTGTGTAATATCTACCAACAAGTGGTAATATCTACACACTCTCCTTTATTTATCAAATTGTGTTGTTCTACTAGCTCTAGCAAGGTTATCTTGATAACATAAAACCCTTTAGATAAGGGTGATCCTTGAAGTTGTGATTCAAAGTTGTTTGAGATATAAAACCATTGTGTTTGGTGAGCCTTGTACTGTAAAAGTTACTAGAAGAGGTTGTGAGTATAAAATCATAGTGTGGTGAGCCTCTCTTGTAATTTGTAAACCTGAGCAAAAAGTAGATTGTTTGAAATCCTTAAGTGTGAGCTTAAGGTAGTGGACGTAGATCTTGAGCATCAAACCACTATAAATTGTTTGAGTTCCTTGCTATTGCTTTCTTCCATTGCTGTGCTATAAATTGTCTCTATTTTGCTCATATAATCTGTTCTTGGTCTAAACGCATAAAAGGTTTGTTTTTGCAGAAAATTAGCCAAATACCTAATTCACCCCCCTTAGGTATTTCAATTGGTATCAAAGCTAGAACTTCTTTGTGTTGTTTTACAACCTAGAAGACAAAGATCATATGGCTAATATGTCAAACCTACCTTACCTAGAAGGATCCTCCGCAAATAGACCACCTTTGTTTGATGGAACAAATTACACTTTCTGAAAATCTAGAGTTAAAATTTATATTTGTTCTATCAATTTTGATTTGTGGAACATAATTGAGAAAGGTCCTTATGTCCCAATGAAAATGAGTGCAGATGGAATAACCTCAGAACCCAAGTCCACTGATGAATTTGATGAGCATGATTCTAAGAAAATGATTTTAAATTATCAGGCCATGAATATATTAAGTTGTGCTTTAGATGTTACTAAATACAATAGAGTTAGTGGATGTGATTCTGCTCATGATATGTGGAGATTACTCCAAATTACACATAAAGTTACTAATCAAGTTAAAGAATACAAACTTGATATGCTTGTTAGAGATTATGAACTGTTTACCATGAAACAAGGTGAAAATGTTAGTGATATGTTTACAAGATTTACTAACATTTTTAATGACTTGAAAGCTTATGGTAAAAGCTATACTATGGGAGAGCAAAACAGGAAGATTTTAGATGCTCTACCAAAATCTTGGCAGCCTAAGACACTTGCTATTGAGGAGCAAGGATTTGAAGACTCTTTCACTTGAAGAGCTCATTGGATCTCTACTTACCCATGAAATGAAGATGAAACGGCTAAATGACAAGGAGGATGAAGAAAAGGGAAGAAAATGAGTGGTACTCAAGTCCTCAAATCACTTGAGTGAACAAGAACAGTCTTCAAGTGAAGAAGGAGGAGGAAACAGTGGAGAAGAAGAGATTGCAATGGCAGTGAGGAAGTTCAAAAGATTCTACAAAAGGAGTTTCTCAAGAAAGGAAGAAAACCAGTCAAGAAGAGTGGACAATCCTCATCCTACAAACATCAATGCTTTGAATGCAAGAGCACATAGAATCTTGTTGCTGATTGTCCTAAAGTGTTGGAAAGGGAAAGAGACAGCAAAAATAGAAAGAAATCTGTCAAGAAAGGAAAAGGATTAGCTGGAATGTGGGATCAACAAGAAAGCGAGGATGACAGTGAAGGAAAGGCCAACATATTCTTTATGGCCATTGATGATGAGGTACAATCTTCACCTTCCATTTCAAATGTATGTGATGATGATATTGATTCCAGTGATTTGATTGTAGAACTATATGAAGAATTGAAAAAGGCTTCAAAAAGAAATAAAGAAATGAAATTCAAAATCAATGATTTATCCAATGAGAATTCAAAATTATGTGTTGAAAATGGTGAACTTCTTGAAACCATTAGTTGTCTTACCATTGAAAAAGATGTTTTGAATACAACCATACAAAACATATCTTTTGAAAACAAAAAGCTTTGTACAAGAATTATTTCTCTTGAATTAATGATAAAGGATCATGAGTTTTTAAAAATGAAAGTTAATGATCTAACTTTATGCATTGAGAGATTTACAAATGGAAGAGAAAATTTAAATAAATTACTTGGTTATCAAAGATCTTCATTTGTAAAACATGGTCTTGGTTTTACACATGATTCTTGGTGGTAAAACATATGCTTATGTGATTGTTGATGATTTTTCAAGATTTACATGGGTAATCTTCTTAGCACAAAAAGATGAAACGTTTTATGAATTTTCAAAACTTTTCAAAAAGGTTCAAATGTCTCTTGATTGCAAACTGATTTCTATTAGAAGTGATGATGGAAGAGAATTCTGTAACCAAGATTTTACAAAATTTTGTGATGAGTATAGAATTACTCACAATTTTTCAGCTGCCAAAACACCTCAACAAAATGGTGTTGTTGAGAGGAAAAACAGAACCTTACAAGAAATGGCTAGATCAATGCTTTGTGAAAACTCATTATCAAAATATTTTTGGACTGAAGTTGTAAATACAACTTGTTATGTCATGAATAGAGTTTTATTAAGACCTTTTATAAAACACCTTTTGAACTTCTATTTGATAAAACTCCATCAATTGTCTACTTAAAAGTTTTTGGTTGTAAGTGCTTCATTTTAAACACTAGTAACTATCTTGGTAAGTTTGATAGAAAATCAGATGAAGGAATATTTCTTGGTTATTTATCAAATAAAAAGGCATATAGAGCCTATAATAAAAGGACATTGTGTGTTGAAGAAACTATTCATGTAACCTTTGATGAATCTAATATTTATCTTCAAAGAAGAAATGAAGATGATGCAGGCTCCTCAATGGTTGAAAATCAAACTCAAAACAAGTACCCACAATGGAAGATCATGCCAAAGAACAAGAAATAATGGAGCAAGAACAAGTTGGTCAATCAAGCAACGATCAAGAACTTCCAAAGGATCTCACATATGCAAGAGGTCATCCTAAGGAGCAAATCATTGGTGATGTCTCCCAAGGAGTTAAAACAAGATGTACTTTATTGATAATTTTGCCCTTTTATCTCATATTGAACAAAAAAATATTGATGATGCATTGTGTGATAATTTCTGGATTATTGCTATGGAAGAAGAGTTAAATCAATTTGAGAGAAATAAAGTTTGGACTCTTGTTCCTAGACCTCATGATCATTCTGTTATTGGTACAAAGTGGGTTTTTAGAAATAAGTTAAATGAACTAGGAGAATTTGTTAGAAATAAAGCTAGACTTGTTGCTCAAGGTTTCAACCAAGAAGAAGGCATTGATTATGATGAGACTTTTGCTCCAGTGGCCAGATTAGAATCTATAAGAATACTTTTGGCATTTGCTTGTTTTAAAGGTTTTAAACTATTTCAAATGGATGTCAAAAGTGCTTTTCTAAATGGTTTCATTGAAGAAGAGGTTTATGTAGAACATCGTCCTGGTTTTATTCATGAAAAATTTCCAAATTATGTGTTCAAGTTAACCAAAGCTCTATATGGATTGAAACAAGCCCCAAGAGCTTGGTAAGAAAGATTGAGTGGCTTTCTTCTTTCAAAAGGCTTTACAAAAGGAAAAGTGGACACAACTCTTTTTATAAAAAAATTTTTTAAAAATGATATTTTACTTGTGCAAATTTATGTTGATGATATTATATTTGGTGCTACTAATACATCTCTCTGTGAAGATTTTGCCAAATCAATGCAAAATGAATTTGAGATGAGCATGATGGGAGAACTGAATTTCTTCCTTGGGCTGCAAATTAAATAAATCAAGGATGGAGTCTTCATCAATCAAGCAAAATATACCAAGGAGCTACTGAAATGATTTGGAATGGATCAAGCAAAAGGAATAAGTACTCCAATAAGTTCATCAACTAAACTTGACAAAGATGAGAAAGGTAAAAATATTGATGAGAAATTATATAGAGGTATGATTGGAAGTTTACTCTATCTCACAACTAGTAGACCAGATATTATGTTTGATGTATACTTGTGTGCTAGATTCCAATCATGTCGTAAAGAATCTCATCTAATTTCTGTCAAACGTATTTTTCGCTATTTGATTGATACACATGACTATAGTCTTTGGTTTTCAAAAACTTCATCTTTTGAACTTATTGGATACTCTGATGCTGACTATGCTGGATGCAAAGTTGAACGTAAAACTACAACTGGTCATTGTCAATTTCTTGATAGTTGTCTTGTATCTTGGTTTAGTAAAAAGCAAGCTTGTGTGTCTTTATCCACTGCAGAAGCTGACTACATTGCTGCAGGTAGTTGTTGTGCACAATTGTTATGGATGCAGCATACCTTACTTGATTATGGTCTTAAATTCAATTGTGTGCCTATGCTATGTGATAATACTAGTGCTATCAATTTGAGCATAAATCCCATTCAACATTCTAGTACTAGGCATATAGAGATAAAACATCATTTCATTCGTGATCATGTGATTAAGAAATATATATGCTTAGAATATATAAATACAAATGATCAAATTGCTAACATATTTACAAAGCCTTTGGCTGAGGAAAGGTTCAATCACCTATGAAGACTGTTAGGAATTTCAAAATTCAATGACTAATGTGTGTGTTGAAGTTTTGATGAAAACATGAAATTTTCAGATCCAGAATTCGGATGCACTACAGAAAATTCGGTCGACCGAATTTTATGAGTGAAAGAAAACAGATACTTTTGATCAAGAATTCGGACACAGGTCAGAAAATTTGGTCGACCGAATTTTCTGAACTGAATAAACAGAAACTTTAGATCGAAAATTCAGACGCAGACCTGAGAATTCGGTCATCCAAATTTTACGGATGCGACAGTTTAAATGAAAATCAAACAGTTTTCTCAACACTTCTACATCTGAATTTCACATCCTTTTAAAAGGCTCTCATACCCATTCACATCCGAATCAAAATCCCTTCAAAACCACATATTCTCATCCCAATTTTCCTTCACTTTTGGTGAGAACAAAGAAGCCTAAATTCATACCAAAAATCAGTACTTCTCAACAGAAAATATCAATGGTGAGAACAAAGAAGCTAAATGTTGAGAAAGGGAAAGGAAAGGCTAAGGAAGGAGATGGAAACTCAATCTTCAACCAACCAAGAAGAATTCGAATCCCTCAAACATTATCTTGAGTTGACAGGTTTGTCTCGATCAAGGCTACTCATGAATTTAATGAATGAAATAAAAATAGCAGAAAGATTATCCCTGGATATAAGGTGGATGTTGATAAATTCTCTAGCATGGATATTGTTTTATCTTGTTTCAATGATGTTGGTTGGAGTAGTTTGTTGTTCATTGATGAAGAATTTCATCCTACCTTGATATATGAATTCTATGCAAACCTAAAGAAGGAAAGAATTGAGATTGTAGGGGATAATGTGATACAATGGTATCCCATGTTGACATTGAATTTAGTGAAGCATTGATAAACAAAATTTGTGGAGTAGGTGACAATGGAGCTAGATATTATTCACCTTCTATGCAGTGCTATGATCGTGAACTCTTTACATATGTTAGATTTGAAGAGGCATTTACCAATGGAAGAGAGTTTAGATCTATAAAAGAGAGGGAAATCAAGAACTTGGATGCTAGAGGAAGAGTGCTGCATCATATGGTGACTACTATGATTGTTCCTAACTTTGGACATAAGTCATCAGTTGGAAATATGCATATGGTAATCATGTTAGACTTGCATGAGTAGAGGAGATTGAACTTTGGTTATATAGCCTTGAAACACATGATTACTACCAGAAAAACAGTAACCAAGACATTCCCATTTGGAAGGTTGTTGACAAAAATCTTTAAGCATTTTAAGATTAAACTTCCGGGAAGAGGAAAAGCATTTAAGAGTGGGGAGATTTACACCAATGAAACTCTTAAGAGAATGCAGTTAGTTCTTGATGAGGATAATGTATGGAGGACAAAAAGAGAAACCCCTCCAAAAAGAATAGGAAGAGAAGAAAAGATAGAAAGTGAAGAAGAGGAAGAAGAAGAGGATGAAGAATAAACCCTTGCTAGAGAAATGAAGACAAAAAGGAAGCATGAGACCTCAAGTGAGGGGGAGCAACCTCCAACAAAAAAGAGATTGTTTGAAGAAGAAACTGGAATTGGTTCAAGTGGTAAATGAGTAACTAGAGCTGACACCATAGTGGCCAAAGCATTCCAAGAAGCCTTGAACAATCATGTCAAGGAAATGGAGAAGATGTATAAGTTCTTTGAATCATTTGCTCCAATGGTTCTTGGAAAGTTAGATAGACTGGAGAGTAGAGTAAAGCACATTGAAGAAATTCTTATGAGAAATGCTCAAAGTGGTGAAGGACCCTCTAAGCCTCAAGATAGAAATGAGAAAGAATGAGATAAGGAAGAAAAGAAAGGAGATGATAATGACAGTAATGATGAAGATGATGATCAAGGTGGAAATGAAGAGAATGTGGCAGAAGAAGAAGAGGAAGAACATGCACATGAAGAGCCACAAGTAGCAGGCAGCCAAGTAGCTCAAGCTGAAATAGTCTCTCCATCAACAATCTCTTTCAGTCATGGAAGAGTGAAGCACTTGGCCATCAAGAAAGGAGTGAGCCGAGCCTCTATATCAACATCAGCATCACAAGACTAAGCATTCTTTCCTTCTATTCTATTTACTGCGTTTAAGTTGCTTATCTGTACTGAATTTTATCTGTTATGTATTTACTATTATTATGTGTTATGTATTCTGAACCTGTTAAGTATTTTGCTGCATTTTATGTAATAGTGAAGCTCAATGATGAAATCTCAGTGATGAGAGCTTCCTTTATGTGTTAAAATTTTAATCTCATTTTCATTGGTCCCATTTTTTTTAGTGATGACAAAAGGGGGAGAAAAATGATGAATGATGACTGCAATGATGAACTTGATATTCTGATATTCTATGCAAACTTAATTTTTTTTATGCATGTTTTGAAATTTGGATGCATCCATATTTTGTTGCCAAAATGTGCTCTTTTGTTGTTTAAATTGATTCAAACGTGTTTACTATGTTTGAACAATCTTATGAAAGCACATTTTCAAAAATTGAAGCTTTCATTTTAATTATCTTTAAGTTTGGACTTGACATGTCAGAATTCAGATGCATAGTATCTCAAGTCTAAATTTGTTGAAAAATGAGCACAATCTAAGGGGGAGCATTGTTAAATGTTAGACCTAAGGGCAAATTATGTAGTTTTGATTAATGACAAATATTGATAAGGACTAAAATGTTTGGTCATTGTGTGATAGGTTCTGTAATTTGAGAAGTATGAAGTCTCATTGCTTTGAAGCAAAAGTTCAAGAACAACTTCATTTAAGCAAGTATTTGAAGTTTGAAGAATGTTGTTCTAAAGATGATCAAAAGGCATTGAAGACTTGAAGTGTAGAGTGCATTTAACTTTTAGGTAAATTTCTATGTAAACTCTACACTTGCATGTCTTGGTTATCATTGAATGCATAAGAGAGCATAAAAATAATCTTATGATCTTAAAAGTCTTTGAATGAATCTTTTTAAAAGATATGTTTGTAAACTTCATATGTTCATGTTTTTCAAGCTTAAATATAGTTAAATAAGTTTTCTATATATATCAAATGTTTTTCAAACTCATTGAAGTTATATCTCAAATGATTTTACAAAGTTTGAAAATGCTTTCAAAAAATTCGGTCGTCCGAATTTTGTAGCAAAAGTTTGCTACTATTCTTCCAGAGAAATTCGGAAGAAGATTTGGACGCAGCAAAAAAATTCGGTCGTCCGAATTTTTGTTCTCAGCATGGTTACTATTCATCCAGAGAAATTCGGACGAAGATTCGGACGCAACCAAGAAATTCGGTCGTCCGAATTTTCTGAAACTAGCCGTTACTAGCCGTTTTATGAACGTTTGAACTGATTTTTGAATTCTATAAAAGCCATAAACTCCAGATTTTTTAGTAGAACTTTGAACTTAAGAAATCCTACAAGCTCTAACTTGTTTTACATCAAAATTACTTGAAAAGCTCTCAAATTGCCTTGTGCTCAAAGATTGAAATTCAAGATTCCAAAGGCAACAAAGTGTGAAGGTGAAACATTGTGTAATCATCTACCAACAAAGTGGTAACATCTTACGCACTCTCTTTTCTTCTTCAATTGTGTTTTCTACTAGCTCATTGCAAGGTTATCTTGTGACATAAAACCCTTTTGTGGAAGGGTGAGCCATAGACTAGATTAATCAAGGTTGTAGTGTAAAACCCGTGTGAGGGTGAGCCTTGGATTGGATTAGTCTTGAGGTTGTCTTTAGATATAAAACCCTTGTGGAAGGGTGAACCTTGTTTGTATAATTACTAGAAGAGGTTGTGAGTGTAAAACCATAGTGTGGTTAGCCTCTTATGTAATTGTTGAATTTGAGCATATAGTGGATTGATTGAAATCCTTGAGTGTGAACTCAAGGTAGTGGATGTAGATCTTGGAGAGATCGAACCACTATAAATCGTGTATTCATTTGTTTATAGCTTTACTTGTTTACATACTTATGTTATTCTTATTTGTTCTTAGTTGTTGATTGATTGGTTGTGAATTTATTGTTTGATCATCTTGTCTCAACCATTAAATCACATATAAACTTAGAGTTTGTAAATTTGAAGAAGAGCTTTTATTAAGGCAAAGGATTTGCAAAACAGGAAAAGATTTTGATAATTAGCCTAAGACCTAATTCACCCCCCCTCTTAGGTCTTTCATTAAACATTTACAACCTTTAAAACCTCTCTTAGAATCTTTTCTAAATGCTTAAATGCTATATCTTCTATCCTAGTAGTTGGAAGGAAGGAGGTAAATGGAGGTTGGTTGGGTCATAGGCTCATATTGAGCCTTTTGTATGTCAATGTGCTAAATTGGTTATTTTCTATCATTGACATTAATAATTCTATGTACTACATCATTTTAATCTATCACATTTTGCATCAAAGTTTGTCATCATCAAAAAGAGGGAGATTGTTAACCCTAAGGGCAAATCATATAGTTTTGATTAATGACAAATATTGATGAGGACTAACATGCTTGTATGTTGTGTGATAGGTTTTGTGAACTAAGAAGTATAAAGTCTCATTGTTTTGAAGCTAAAGTGCAAGAACAACTTCAGTAAAGCAAAGTGATTGAACTTTGAAGAAGGTTGTTCTTAGATGATCTAAAGGCATTGAAGACTTGAAGTGCAGAGTGTATATACTTAGTAGGTAAATCTCTATGTAAACTCTACACTTGTATGTCTTGGTTATCATTGAATGCATAAGAGAGCATAAAATGAGTCTTATGATCTTAAAAGGCTTTGAATGAACTTTTTGATGAATGTGGTGTTGCGTCCTAAAAATTTTTAAGTAAACTTTATATGATCAAAGGAATTTGATTTTTGGTTTTCAAGCTTATATATGTCTAAAATAAGTTTTCTATACATATCAAATGTTTTTTCAAACTTATTGAAGTTAAATCTCAAATGATTTTACAAAGTTTGAATATGCTTCCAAAAAAATTGGTCGTCCGAATTTTGTAGCAAAAGTTTGCTATTGTTCTTCTAGAAAAATTCGGAAGAAGATTCGGACGCATGAAGAAAAATTCGGTCGTCCGAATTTTGGCCTTCAGCATGGTTACTGTTTTTCCAGATAAATTCGGACGAAGATTCGGACGCAGCAGGCAGAATCCGGTCGTCCGAATTTCCTGAAAATAGCCGTTAACTAACTGTTTTATAGCCGTTAAAACTGATTTTCAAATTCTATAAAAGCTATTAACGTGTAATATTTTGTAAGTTTTGAACTCTTGAAAAAATCTAAGCATTCAAAAGCCTTTAGCAAACATTTCTTAAGCTCTCTTATGTCTTGTGCATTCAATTGATCAATCCAAAGACATCAAAGTGTGAAGGTGCAACTTTGTGTAATGTCTACCAATAAGTGGTAACATATACACAATCTCCTTTATTTATCAAATTGTGTTGTTCTACTAGCTCTAGCAAGGTTATCTTGATAACATAAAACCCTTTAGATAAGGGTGATCCTTGAAGTTGTGATTCAAGGTTGTTTGTGATATAAAACCATTGTGTTTGATGAGCCTTGTACTGTAAAAGTTATGAGAAGAGGTTGTGAGTATAAAACCATAGTGTGGTGAGCCTCTCTTGTAAATTGTAAACCTGAGCAAATAGTAGATTGTTTGAAATCCTTAAGTGTGAGCTTAAGGTAGTGGACGTAGATCTTGAGGATCGAACAACTATACATTGTTTGAGTTCCTTGCTATTTCTTTCTTCCATTGTTGTGCTATAAATTGTCTCTATTTTGTTCATATAATTTGTTCTTGGTCTAAAAGCATAAAAGGTTTGTTTTTGCAAGAAATTAGCCAAATACCTAATTCACCCCCCCTTAGATATTTCATCATCAATATTTTCATGCTCAATATGAGATAAAAAAGCAAAGTTATCAATAAAGTATCGCCTTGTTAACTCCTTGGGAAATATCACCAATGATTTGCTCCTTAGGGTGGCCTTTAGCGTATCTTAGATTGTTTAAAAGCTCTTAGTCACCACTAGGTTAATCTTCTTGTTATTGTTCTAGTTCTATCATCTTTATCATCTTCTTTTCATGAGCATGGTCTTCCATAGTTGGTGCTTGAAGATGAGCTTGATCATCTTTCATTGAAGTACCTAAATCATTTTCATCTATTTTTTCATGATAAATGTTAGATTCATTAAAGCTCACTTGGATGGATTCCTCAATACACAAAGTTCTTTTATTATAAACTCTATAGACCTTTTTGTTTGAAGAATACCAAGGAAAATCCCTTCATCCAATTTTTTATCAAATTTACCAAAATTATTATGAGTATTCAAGGTAAAGCACTTACAACCAAACACTTTAAATTAAGCTATAGAAGGAATTCTACCAAAGAGAAGTTCTAAAGGAGTTTTTCTCAAAAATGATCTCAAAAGCACTTATTCACCACATAGCAAGCTTCAGCCCAAAAATATTTTAATAAAGAACTATCACAAAGTATAGACCTCGCTATTTCTTGTAAAGTATAATTTTTCCTTTCAACAAAACAATTTTGTTGTGGGGTTTTGACCACCAAAAAGTTATGAGAAATACCAGTTTCATCACAAAACTTTGTAAAATCGTGATTGTAATATTCTCTCCCATTGTCACTTCTAATGGAAATCAATTTGCACTCAAGAGAAGTTAGTACCTTTTTTAAAAGCTTTATAAACTCTTGAAAAGCATCATCTTTTTGAGAAAGAAAGAGTACCCAAATAAATCTTGAAAAATCATCAACAATCACATAAGCATCTATTATCACCAAGATTAGTGGTCCTCATAGGTCCAAATAAATTCACATGAACAAGCTCAGGGTTTCGAAGTAGAAACCAGTTTCTTGGGTTTTAAAGAAGCTTTTGTTCATTTTCTATATTGGTAAGCATCACAAAGATGCTTTTTCTCAAAACGCATTTTTAGTAAGCCTCTAGCCAGTTCTTGAAAAAAAAAAACATTTGTTCAACAAATCCATAGTAAATGACTAAGTCTCCTACGCCACAAATAACCTTCATCATTATTAACGGTAAAACATTTAACATCATTAACAACAAGTTCATTAAGATAAAGTACATAGACATTACCAACATGATTTGCGACAAAGATAGTTCTACCACTAACACCATCAAGAATAGTACAAATATCACTTTTAAATTCAACCTTACAACTGTTGTGACATAATTGGCTAATAATAAGTTATACTTCAAATTATCAATAAGAAAGACTTGTTCAATAAGAGGGGAAGAACCTTTACAAACATTACCTACTCCAAGAATTCTTCATTTCTTCTTGTCTCCAAAGGTAACAAAGCCTTCATTGGTGGCTTGGAACTCACTTTTGAGTGAGGCATTTTCTGTCATATGTCTTAAACAATCACTATCCAAAAACCACTTAGTGGCACTTGATGTTGGAAGAAAGAGCACCTATAAAAAAGGAAAGGAAGAGACTTTTGGTACCCACATTTTCTTGGGTCCATGGGGTTAGTAATGATTCCTTTTACTCTCTAAATAGTTTTAACATCATTTTTCACTTTCTTTTTTCACATAGTATCTAGTGGCCTTGTGCCCATTTCTTTCACAACAAGTACAACAAGTATGAGGCATAGAAGTGGAACTAGCTCTAATAAAGAAGTTTTTGTATTTAGGAATATTTTTCACATAGTTGTAACCAAGACTATTTTGTATAAGAGGGGATCTTTGAATTCCAAGAAGATCACTAGGGTCATCAGAATCATCTCACAAGGAATAGATGTCGACAGAGTGGATTGTACCTTATTTTCCATAGCTGTGAAGCAAACATTGGCACTTTCTTATTCTCTTCTTCACTTTCCTTATGGGCATGCTGTCCCCAAGTTCAAACAAGTCCTTTTTCCTTGTTAGAATATTTCTTCTTCTTTTGCTTGGCTTCATTTTCTTTTCCTTTGCTTGAGAATAATTCGCTATAAGATGCTCTGTGCTCTTGCATTCAAAGCATTGTGGTCTGAATAATGGTAAAGATCGACTAACTTTCTTGAATGGTCTCTTTCCCTTCTTTAGAAATCCTTTCTTGTAGAACTTCTTGAATTTCTTGACTACCGTAGCCATTTTATCAACTTTTACATCCCCTTCTTCATCACTAGAAGATTCTTCCTTTTCACTAGAGTCGTCATTAACTTTTAGGACAACCCATCTCTTCCTTTTTCTTCATCTTCTAGGTCATTCAATCTTTTGAGTTTATTCTCATGAGTAAGGAGAGATCCAATGAACTCTTCAACAAGAGGAGTCTTCAAATCCTATGATTCTTCAATTTCCAATGTCTTTAGTTGCCATGATTTAGGAAGTGTATCCAAAATCTTTCTATTTTATTCTCCAAGGGAATAGGTTTTCCATAGGACTTTAATTAATTTGAGGTCTCAGTGAACTTTATAAACATATCACTAATATTCTCCCCTTGTTTCATTGTGAATAACTCATAGTCTCTAAGAAGCAGGGCTAGTTTGGATCACTTCAATTGATTGATTCCTTCATGAGTAATTTGAAGTAGCTTCCACATATCATGAGCGGTGTGACATTAAGTCACTCTATTGTACTCATTTATATCTAATGCACAACTAAGAATGTTTATAGCTTGATAATTCAAAGTCATCTTCTTTGAATCATTTTCATCAAATTCTTCAATCTTCTTTGACTAGCTTGTTGTGCCATTGGCTTTAAAGTTCATAGGTACGGATGGACCTTTCTTAATGATATTCTACAAATCAAAATTAATAGAATAAATGTAAATCTTAATAAGAGATTTTCAAAAAATATAATTTGTTCCATAAAAAAGTGGAGGTCAATTTATAAAAGATCCTTTCAAATAAAGAAGGTTTGAAGTATTAGCCATAAAATCTTAACTTCTAGGTTGTTAAACTGCAAAAAGGAAGCCTCTTTCTGATACCAATTGAAAAACCTTAGAGGAATTATGAATTATGTTTTTGACTAATGTTTGAAAGCTATTCTTTAATAAAATCAACCTTTTGAAATTCACAACCTACAAGTGTCTGTTTGTTTTAAAGAGAGTGGTTGAAAGAAGATGAATAATTAATAAAGTCACGACTAATAACAACAAGCAAAAAGTATAATAAAGAAGATACAAATATATGCAAGCAATAAACAAAGAGAGACACAAAGATTGATATTAGTTTGACCTCTCCAAGATCTACATATACTATCTTGAACCCACACCCAAGGATTTTAACCAATCAACTAAATGATCAAGTTAAACGAATTCACTAGAGGCTCACGCCACCAAGGGTTTTACACAAAAGAAAACCTTGATAATTCGAACAATCAAGGCTCACCCTTACCAAAAAAGTTTCATGTCCCAAGACAACCTTGAATAACCAAAGTAAGGATGAGAAATGGAAAGAAGTTACCTAACAAGATAGTAGATATACACCGATTCAAGCACTACTGCATTTTTTTACCTTGGAATCTTTGATTTATCATTTTAAGCACATGAATAATTGAAAGCTTTTTTTGATTCTTTGATGTTCTAAAGAATATGGCTTTTAAAGTTAAAGGAATCTCTAAAAATCTGAGTTTCTATCCCTTTAAATGGTTTAAAATTTGAATTGCAATGTTCAAAAACAGATTGTAACAACTGGCCTTTGAAAAGTATAGAGGAATTTAGTTGATCGAATTAGGCTTCTTGCATCCGAATTGTTTTTCTAAATATTTTTATTCTTTTTGCTGTACAAGGTAAATCGGTTGAACGAGTCGAACATCCAAGTCTTAATTGGTAGTCTAAATTTCTTTAGAAAATCAAAAGAATATAATAAATTTGAACATTTGAATTGGTGACACAAAATCCAAACTTTTAAGGTTTTGCAAAATCTATTCAAACTCAATCAAATCAAGTTTCAAAACTTTTGAATCATAAGATAAAACATTTAAAGAGCATTTAACCTAAAAGCCCACTATAATTTTTTTTTTTGGAAATATATAAAATCACTTAGGCTAGAAAACAAAGTTTAAACTAGAAGTATAAGATTTGTGATCCAAAGTGTTATTCTATATTTCAAAAGCAAAGAGGTGTACGATTAACAAGTTAAAATTACTGAATGACCATAACCCTACATTATTGGACCTTCAAACTCTTATGTACTTGACATTCACTTCAATCTTCATACTTTTAGTCTCATTTAGAATGTCATTGTTTCTCTTTAACTTCTCAAATTTAAAAATTCTATCACACAAGAATTACTCAAATTAATCGAAATTAATATTTATCATTAATTAAAACTTCAAGATTATATATAATAAAGAGTATATTAGAAGATTTAAAGTCCCGACAACAATTTAGTGTCCTAACCGGTGCCAATTCTTCCTAATACTTGCTATCGGATTCCTGAAAAAAAAAAAAGTTTGTCGTTAGTTTACTTCATGCAAATAGCTGTTCAGGTTAGAAATAACAACTAAGTAGTTCACACGAACAACTTTAAGCGACCACTCTTGCAAATCAGCTCCTTCAATGGAAGTGACGATCCCGCAAATTATACATACATTGGTGCATGAGAGGGAAGCTTCAATCCCCTTTCAATGAGCTCATCCTCGTGACAAAGAAAGTAGCATGGCAATCAATCATTTTAATCATCCTCATGAACTGCACATTCTTGGAGTGCCAAGATAAAAAGTATACTGCAAAGCCGGTAAGCAACAAATTCTTGAGCCATATCATGGCTGCCGCAAAGTGCCACTATTGGCTCCATGATCATTGCCTCAACTTTCCTCGCTGTCTTGAGCATCCATTTCTCACCCGTTGACTGCGCCCACTGCAAGTTTGATCTCCGTTTACATTGTTCATCTTTGCCCCAAGTCCTTGATTTTGGGCCACTTGGATTCTGCTATTTCTAATCCATGGACAGAAGTTGCCCAGGAAGCATCCACCTAAACTGGTGAAAGAGTCTTTGATGATTTCCACCAACCTGGGCGGATGTCTGTTGAGTTCCACCACCTCAAAAAGAGGTGGCAAATGAACTCTGCGAGGAGGACCGGACTCGGCTGCAGGAACTTGAAGCGGGTTTCCATAATCATTCTTCGTATTTTAATGATCTGGAATGGTCCAACCGATAATGTTAACTAATAAATTATTTATCAGTAAATTTTAAGTTTACTCAATATTGCATTTCAATTTCATAATTTTATGCAATATAAAGAAGGAGAGATGAATAGTGGTATCTATAATTGACATATATTTTATGTCATAATGGTATGCATATGTCTCAAAAGTTCATCCATCCAATATCTTGATATACTGATAATATAATTAAGGCTCAAAAGTTTTATAAGACTGTACAGAGAATGATGTATTACAATAATTGACCATTAGCTGAAGATCTGGTAGTTCTTCTGGAGCTTTTAATCAATTAACTCTTCTAGAATTATTATCAATTAGTTCTTCAAGAACTTTGCACTACTATTTGTATTTTGGACATATATTTTAAATTTTGTCCAAATAAACAACAAATATTGTTGAAACAAATTATATCTTCACCGTTCTTGATCCAAAATAAAATTAAATAATATATAAATACTAAAATATAAGTATATAGTATGAAAACTTTTCAATAATAATCACAAAATGATAAAATAGAAAAGTAGCAATTTGATAATTCAAAATTTTGGTTAACGTTCAAAATGCTAAAACTCTTTTTTGATATTCAAAAGAATTGGTTATATTCACATGTGCTATATCAATATTATCGACACAATCATCATTACTGTCAGTAACATAATTTAGATGTCAATAATTAATAGAGATACATAACATTCTTGAAGTACTACAAGTATGTGACAAACTTTCATATTGCATCAATAATATGTTAGAATTATTACTTTCCCTTTTTTCCTTCTTATTATTTTCTCACTTCTCGTGAGTATATATTCCCTGAGAATTTAATGAGTCATTCTTACAACATAATAACAAAATATATTTCTACTAGCCGTGACCAAAATTTCTTTCGTAAATATATTATAAGTTTGAATGACATTCACTTCAGGGAATGACATAAAATCAATTGGTTGGGCATCAAAATATTTTATCAATGACTCATTTAGTTTCAGAAGATATAAATTTAAAATACTTCTGAAAAACTTCTTCTCGATATTGCTACTTAAGAAAAGAAAAATCTTTTATTCGTTATATTACTAGTAATATTTCTCCTTATAACTTTAATTGAGTAGAAATTCTAAATGCAATAAAATTTTGAATACTGATAGACATAAAATATTTTAGGCACACTTATTACAAATCATCACTAGCATTTGTATAACAATCATCTTCTGGTGATTGTATGTTTGATTCAGAATTTTTTAGTAATCAAGTTGCTTTGATACTTTGTATTTTTTTTAAATGGTGTCTTCATGACCCACAATATCCAGACGAATATATATTCTGATCGTCATGATTATATGAATTATTCTTATCATATCCGTGTTTATGTCCACGGCTTCGACCATGCTTACGATCTCTTTCAGGGCCATAACCATGGTTTCTAATGCATTCATTTATAGATTTAAAGTAAACTGTGAGTTTATCTAATCATACCGTGCTTTTGGTAAAATGATCATCTTCTGATGGTCAAATCTTTCTTTTAAATCCTTCCACAAAATAAGTGGATCTCTCACGGTAATATATTCCACCTTTAGATCCTCATGGCGGAGAAAAATCATGACTTTTACATGATTTCGAGATGATAATTCATTATTTTCAATTATGATGTCTGCTAGACCCATTGCATCTCGACAAATTTAAACATCTAGTGTCTATGACATATTCTTTCTATAAATATCAAGAGAAAAAAATAAGTTTTGAAAGGTTTGCCATGAGAATTCAAAGGTAGAAAAAATACCTCTTTTTTCTCTTGATTAATCTCTCAACTTCGGTGGCAGAGACTCATGCTTTCTTGACTTTATGTAAATTTGAAAGATGTAATGGTAGAGTCTCGTACTGATAATGTGTTATGAATTTATTGGTACGCAGTCGTCGTCTCCACAATAAAAGCGTAATAGTAATATAGAGATTGAATAAGAAAACTATAATGAAGAATATAGAGAGAAATTAGAAAGAAAATAGAGAGAGAGCACAAGAGCTTTTATTGATTATGTGATAGTAAATCGATAAATGAATAAGTGTATTCAATACATCAGTTTAAAATCTTATTTATAGGATTCAAGGGTACATATCAATAAGAAGAGATAAAGAGTAATCAGAAGACAAATCCTATCGCTAATTAAAAATATGATAGAACTATACCATCTATCTTTTGAATAGTTGGAATATCTCTACAATTCTGATATTGAATTACGTCCTTGATATCAGATAATATGCATCCATAATATTAATTTCATAACATTCTTCACTTATAACTGGGGGATTTTTTCTTAAAATTGAGATCATTCTAAAGAAGCATCAAGTTCCAGATAAAGCTTTAGAAGAAGAGAACTTTCAAAGGGTCTTCAACAAATGCCTAAACCATTCTTTACGTTTTTCGAGACATTCTTCGCAATATTGATCAAAAGATCGTAAAAAACCCCGAGGACTCGATGATCAGGTGTACACCATGGAAATTCATTCAACCCCAAATCAAACTTCCGGCCATCAAATTGGCATTATCCTTAGGAAGAAGAACCGGAGCATTTTCCTACATCATAAGCAATTGTTACAGAGATTTTGTACCACTTTTAAATTTTAATTAATAATTATTTTTTTCATTATTTTTTCTTTTCTCTCATTTGCAGATTTGAAATTTGTTGCATACAACCACTTTAGAAAATTTTCTCCGCTAAAGAAAACTTCAACAATTTCATCCTAAAAATATTTTTCATACAAGTATTTATTGCCCATATAAAGACTCTATTAATTGTTTTTAACTTTTTGAGTTTCCAAAAATGTTATTTATTACCCGTATAAATTTTCATTGATTATTTTTAAAATTTTAAATCCCGAATACATTTTCAAATTTTGAATAATAAGTCATTTTGACCCACTTTAGTGGTGGCTTTTAGTCAAATCATGCGCAAATCTTGAACATGTGATATTTTTATGAATAGAATTGAAAGAGTAAATATTTTTCTCTAAAAAAACAAAAGAATAAAGAAAAAAATTCATTCATAACAAATGCAGACACCTCTACGAGTCAAGCAAATAATATGTATTATTTATTGTGAGTGTATGTATATTATTTAGTATATTATATAACATGCTCTAGGGGAACAAAAAGATGGATACATGGATAGTGGAAAGAGGGGGATAGAAGTGGAAGCAATAAAGTAAGGAAGTAAAGGAGAAAGAAGAGATAGAGACAACGGAGGCAAATTATTATTGTTAATATTTTAAAAGAAAAAAGAAAAAAAAAATAAAAAGTGGGCATCAAGAGTGGCGCCTAGCTTGGGCTCCACTCTCTCAAGAGGGGCATCCAAGCGGCTACTACTCATGAAAGGGAGGCGCGCCACCCCTTTTTTTTTCTTTTTATTTGGTTTTGTTTTTACTTCTTTTTCAGTTTTATTTAAAAAATAATAATAACTTATTGTTTAATAAATATAATTTTATTATTTTTATTTTTAAATTTTTAGTTATTATTTTTTAATTTTTTAAATTTTAGAATTATAATCTACTTATAATCTTTCGAGTTAATTGAAAATTTGATTATAATTAATTATAATTTATAAAATGAATGAAATATGTGTCATGTAAGTAATTTGGATAACTTATAATATGTTTAAAGAACATACATGTCAACATTATATAAAAATGATCATTTAGAAGTAAAATCATCACGTTTAGTATTAATATAAAAAATATTTATATTTACTTTTCTTGCCCATCCTAACAAGGGAAAATTCCCAACATACCCAACAGCTATATAATGAAGTCTCAATCTACTCATATTCTTTATTTTTAATTTTTTATACCAATAAACTAACTTCATGTATCAATCAATAGAACGTTGTCTACATACACAATGGTTTTTGATGAGATTTCGTACATGCAACTCTTGTGTCATATTTTAAGGGAATAAATTAAATAAATTAGTTGAACAAGCTCTTTACTTTGAAAATACAAGCCATAATAACTTAGATTATGCAGGCAATAAGGAGTGAGAAAAGTACTGGAAGAGAGATTGAGGTATAATTTTTTGATGACATAATTTGTTTTGACTTATCTGATCCTACAAAATATGACATGAAAGCTATACGTGCAAATCCCACTAGAAACTACTTTGTGAATGAGTGACATTCAATTAATTACAAATAAAATTAGTTGACGGGTATAAAAAGTTAAAAGCTAGAATGTGGGTAGATTGGGGACTCTTGTATATAGTTTTTGAGTATTTTGAGGGATTTTTCCTCTTAACAAATAGCATGAAAGTAAATACATTTACTTCTTTTGAAGAAAGTACAAGGTGCCCCCCATTCCCCTTCCCTTTCCTTCCAATATCTATTCTTTAATTTAGTCTTCTAGCTATAGGGCTGATGTTCTGCTTTTGATTTTACAATTTTTGTCATATTGTCCTGGCTTACCATATTTGTTACATTAAACTGACTGTTATATGGAAAATTCTCAGGTGAACCTGGCCACGACTTGATTTGTGTATCAGATTTACCTAATTGTAACACATGTTCCTTGCATTAATACTTCAACTTTTTTCCTTTTTTTTTTTTTGTTCCTTCAAGATTAAATTCTTGAATCTCCTAAAATAAATTAATTTCTTTGACAAACTAACCATGGTTATCATTGTTAGACATAAACCTAGTTGGCAAACCCTCCTCTCCCAAAACACACGTTCACATCCTCTCTCTTTCTCTCTCAATGCTACTAATTCTTCTTGCTCTCTCTCTCTCTCTCTCTCACTCTATTGAGTTTTTGAAGATTGTTAATGGCATGGACCCTCCTCCAATGACAATATTTTTTACTCTATCTTGAGACTCCACATCAACACAGTGTTGGTGTTCTTTTTAATTCATGTTTCTTTTCTTTTTCATTTTTCTTCTTAGATCATATATTGTTTTTATTATCTAATAAGACTGGATTTTTCATCATTCAGGTTTGTTGTTTGTGTCTTTTTTGTTTCATTTTTCTTTTTTGCAATCCATTTTTTGAAAAGAGAACGGTGCAGGATTTTTCAAGTGTAATCCGAGACTAAATTTTTCATGCGTAATCTTTCTTTTTTTCTTTTTTTTTTTTGGTGTGAAAGGGGTTTTGTGTAATCTTCTTTTTTTAGTGAAAGTGTTGTTTAATCAAACTTTCTAGATTTTTTTAATCTCTTTGTTTGTCTGTGTGGATGTGGATGCGTATGTTTATCTTTATGAATTTGGGATGTATAATTTTGTTGGAGTGTATGATATCAACTGCTATGATTAGGTGCAATTGCGAATTTTATTTGTGAATTTACACTTGGAGCTGTCTAATTTTGAATAAAGAATTGAGCTTTCGTTGCATTTGGATTGGAGTTTTTGGGGCAAATTTTCATGCTACTGCCTTAATCTTGCAAGAAAGGGAAAACACCAAAGAAGGAAAGTATACGAAAGGAAGCAAATGAAGATAACCATATTAAACTATTATTTTGGTGAGTTGAAGGAAAAACAATATGTGAAAGAATACATAGGTAATAGAATAGATTATTGCTTTAGCTACTCTTTCTCTCCGGACCAACTTGAGGCTCTTCAATTTGATTTTATTTGGCATTTGTTTCCAAATTTTAGATTGTGCATTACTCAATTTTGTAACCATTTCGATTGCTGATTTTGTCATTCTTGTAGTCTTCTTATTAGGCTTCAATTTGGTTTGTTGTATTAATAGACGTGGAAGGGAATTTTTGTATTATAGATGTGAAAAGTGTTAGGGATTCGGGTATTAGCACACGCGCATAATCTATATTGCAGAAAAGTAAAGAACACGAGACACAAAGATTTACGTGGTTCGGTCGATGTGATCTACGTCCACAGGCTGCAACCAGGATTTTTCTATTGCATTCTGCCTCTCACACTCGTGTTAAATTTCAAGTACAAAATGTTATATTTATAGAGACTAACTAGAGTTTCTAACTTAGGCAACAATAAACATGAAACAAGCCTAATTAAACTGAGCCCATCAAGACTCCATAACCCAACAAAAAGCATTATGAAGAAATCACTCTTAGATGTTTGGATGCTCTGGGCAAATTGCTCTCGGGAACAATTCTGAAGCATATGTTCAGCCAGCAAGGGGAAATAATAGATGTCCGATGCATTTTCTTAATGGAGAAATTTTGTTTTTACGTCAGCAGAATAGGCTGAAAATTTTGATTTAGAAAATCATAGAATAATGTGCAGTTCATATGTAAATTCATTGATCTTGTGACTTTAGTTCATTAGAGCCTGAAATGATGTCCAATGAGCTCTTCAATATCTCTTTTGTGTAATTTCCTTTCATTGGAGCCTATAATGATGTACCCCTTTTCTTTTCTTTTTTTTGGGGCTTAGTCCTACAATGATGTTCAAATTGGAAGATTATTTGATTTGTCCCACCGGATTTCTAAAATAATTTGTTTGGTTGGAATGATGAAAATTATTTGCATCAAAGCAGGATTCTTTTTTAATTTTTCGATAAACTTGTTCTAGGTGATTAGTTGCTCAGAGTCATTCTTGTTGGAAATGGAAAATAAAATGCAGAATTTTGGTTTCTTTTGAAAATCTGGCAATGGAAAACTATTTATTTGCTACAAAAATAGTTATGTTTTATTGTCTCGAGACAATACATAACAATAACAACAATTAGTGTTATAACATCCCACCCTATATATGCTTTATGTATGTTTGTTTTGGGATAGAGCATGTAATTTTAGTAGTAAGAATTTGAATGCTAGAATTTGAAGAGAATGCCATGAGATAGATTAATTTATTTTTGAGAACATTCCTGAACATTTTTTAATATTCTTGAGCATTCTTGTTAATGTTTGAAAAAAAAACCAACAAACAAGAGACACGGAGGTCACTTGATTTTTCACCAAAAACAGTGGACTGACTTGCTGGTTGCTATATAATCATTTGCTTCTTCTTTTTTCTTTCATTTTCTTCCTCACTTTTTCTCTTCACAATTTGCTTCTTTTTGTTTTCAATTCTACCGGTTCCTTCACTTCTTTTACTTAAGGCTAGCTTTTTCTTTAATTTTTGTTTGTGAATTCTTTAGTTTTTTTATAGTTTCCTTAGATTTGTAAAAATTAAAAGATTTTGATTTAAAGTTTTTGTTTTAGTTTAGTTTGATTTAAAATTTTGTTTTAGTTGCAAATGGTTATTCTTTAGAATTAGACATTGGATTTGAATGGCAAAGATTTTGGTGTTTTGATATTTGAATTAAAATAATATTTTATTTTATTCTCTTCGCTTTTAATAAAAAGTTGAGTAATTGATAAGTTTTATCAAAAAAATAATAATATTATTGTATTATGATATAAAAATCATAATATATTTGACTCTCTCTATATATATTTACACACACACAAATACATATATATATATATATATATATATATATATATATATATATATGTTTGTGTATATATATATATATATATATGTTTTTGTATATATATATATATATATATGTTTGTGTATATATATATATATATACATATATGCTTGTGTAATATTTAATAATTGGGGGCTTTATTATTTTATTTAGGCTAAGACTTATGCATAGAATAGGCTAGAGTGGTTCACTCCATATATTAGAATTTATCATCTTTAGGGATTTCGACTAAGGATTAGTCATTTAAATTTTAGGAAATTCGCACATTTCGTAGGAAGTGAGTATTGTATCTCTAGCAATTATGTGAGTTTACAAACTGAGAATCACTATATTTTTAGTGCCATCAATATTTATAAATAAATATTTTTATTGTTCACAAGTGTGAATATATATTATTTTAGAAATTACTTTAGTTACTTATTTTAAAATTGGAGATGTACTCCATAATATATTTTTACTTGTGCACTAGAAATACCAAGTAGTGGTGCTCCACATAGGTAATTATTAGGTTTGGAATCCTATAAGTTTTGGACATGTTCATAAATGCAAGTAAGCTTCGAGAAATATTTTATTATGTATTTTTAAAAATCATGGCATATTTGTAAAACTTGCATACATTTTTGGATTGGCAGACGATTTGTTATTTTGAGCAAATATGATTCGGATACTTGCATAGATGTTGAGATTTGACTTCTGATGACTACGTTATTAGTTCTGGTAGATTTACTGTTGAGCCAGCATTCAATTATTTGTCATGTTTGAAAATTTTAGGTTGAAGAGCTACGCAATATGTCTTGCTTAGCTCAGACTTTCCAACTATGTCCAAACACATCATTAGTTTTGCACATTTTTGTAAAGAAAAGATATTTATTTTTGCATGTGAAGAACTTTGAACACTATTAGGCATGTATATTAACCCATGTAATTTTGAAATCACAGGCACTCCACGTAAATGCACTGAGCTTTTTGGTTCACATATGTTTTAATACTTATTTTAGATTGATTGAACCAAGAGATCGAATTGTGATCTTTCTGTTACCTGTAACATTAGCTAAACTCATTGGAGAACTTTATCTATGTATTTAGTATGTGTGCTGTTGTGAAGTCTTCTATCTTTTGTTCTTTCTCGTAGCTAGAGAGATAAGTTTGTATTATAGTGTACTATAGTGGGTTGTAGATAAAGGATTTACCTATATATGTATAAAAATTTTGTTGTTGTTTTCTTTGAATGAATTATTTTATATAGGTTTATTCCTTATTTCTTCTCAGGACACGCTTTGAACTTGTATTTGTCAGTGGCAAGAGGCACACTGGTACCTTACTAAGCTACAGTCGAACCTAGCGGAGAGATTGGGGGTATCATAGTTGGTATAAGAGCCTTAGGTTAGTTTTAGGTTCAAATTGGTAGATCCTTGACGAGCCATAGGAGTTTATGATGTAGGTTTAGCTGTTCGGAGATGGTTAGTTATTGTTAGTACTGATGGTAGTATTTGCTTTGTATCTCATAGAGACCATAGATGGGTTTATCATGCATGCAACATTATTGATGCAGCGAATGCATTGATGTCATCTTCATCTTATTCATACGAGAGATAGTCCAAAGAGACCAGTGCAATCATTGGTAGTTGTGTTTGCGGATTGGTCAGTACATGGGCCTACTACCGGAGCCTCTATGGCAAAAGAATCTTTTGAGGAGGATCTTAGTAAGTTACCTTCTGAGCCTGAACTTATTGAGGAGCTTGAACCTGTTAAGGTAGTCCGGGATACTTTTGAGGGAAAGACAAGATGAAAATCCACAACATTCACAGTTAGAACAATCTAAGGGGTAGCCATCGTATCCAGAGCAGATAGGTCCAAATATAATTAAGTAGTTTATGATTAGGATGACTACATTTTTGGAGACAGTTGTTGAAGCTCGAAGGACTGAGCTGGTATTGACGCCTAAAACGGATGAAGCTTTGGAGCGATTTCTAAAATTTCAACCTCTAGAATTGTTTGGGGAGGTAGAGCAGGAAGTTAGAGCTGAATTGTTCTTAGAACAACTGATGGACATCGATGACACTCTGAGATATGATGATATTAGGAAGGTGACATTTGTAGCTTTCAATCTAAGAGGAACTGCTTGTGACTGGTGGTTAAGAATGTCTGAAGCTCATATTATGAAAGGTAATCCATGGACTTGGGCTGACTTTCAGGAGGAATTCAAGAAAAAGTATATCTCGAATTGGATTCAAGAACAACATGAAGATCAGTTTTAGCAATTATGACCGAGGAGACATGACAATAGGCCAGTACACAGCTAGGTTCAACCGATTGGCTAAGTATTGTTTGAGGATGATAGATACTGAGGAGAACAAGACCCTACAGTTTGTGAAAGGAATACTAGCAGAATTGCAAAGAGCTTTAGCACCTTTACTACCTATGAGATTTTCTACAACCGTAGAGACATCCACTCAAACTGAGATGACAGATCGAGCAATAGCATAGAAGAAAATTGGCCCTATGTTAGGTTCACGGTTTGTCAAACCACCTGGAAAGAGTTATGGAGACTTCGAGATAACAAGAAAGGTCGGAATAATTGTCTAATCGTAGCAGGTAGAAGCCACTAGTAGGCTTGTAGCTATTGTCCTTTTTGGTCACACTTTTGATAAGTGCTATAGAAGAACGAGTTCATGTTATCAATGCGGTAAAGTAGTACATCGAGTTGTGCAATGTCCAAAGCCGAGACCAAAAAGAGCTAGACGTCCACCAATTACACAAGGAATTGTGGAGCAAAAAAGTTAGATGTCTACCTATTACATAAGGAATTGTAGAGCAAAATAATAACAAGCCACAAGTAAAGGCCAAAGTGTATGGATTAGATAGTTAACTGATAGAAGTTGACGCAAATGTTGTCGAAGGTACATTAGAAATATTTTCTCATCAAGCTAAAGTACTCATAGCCCATGGGTCATCACATTCGTTTGTAACCATGCATTTTGCACCACACATCCCTACACCTTCTTGCGTGATTAATTTTCAGATATTGGTTAGTACATCGATGGGTGACTATAGGGTGTCTGGTATATACTGAATATTGTATTTTTGTCAAGAAAGTAGCATTGCTAAAAAATTTGATTACTTTAGCTTTAGAAGGTTATGATGTGATACTTGGTTATCGAAACATTATGCACAAGTGGATTGCTGACATAAATTAGTCAGATTTAGTTGACTAAGTTAGCCAATTCTTGAGTTCAAAGAAAACAAAACTACGGCAGAGACTCTTTTAATTTCTGGAGTGAAAGCTAGGAAATTATTGTGGAAAGGTTGCCAGAGATATTTAGCATATTTATCAAATAAACCAGGGAAGCAACTGAAGTTAGATTCAATATCAGTTGTTAAGGAATTTAGAATGCTCTTTCAGAGAAATTGACAACTTTACCTCCAAAGCGGGAAGTGAAATTCAATATTGATTTGACCCCAGGAGCAGAACCCCATGTGCAAAACACCGTACCAAATGACACAAGAAGAGTTAAAATAGTTGAAGGAGTAGTTGCAAAGTTTGTTGCAGCAAGGGTTTATTCGCCCAAGCACATCTTAATGGGAGGCACGTGTTATTTGTCAAAAAGAAAACGGGAACTCTGAGAATGCATATAGACTATCGGGATTGAATAGTGTCATTATCAAGAACAAATATCTACTGCCATTGATTGAGAAGTTGTTTAATCAACTTCAAGAAGTTGGGTGCTACTCCAAATTGGATGTAAGACAAGGATATTACTAGTACAAGTGTGAGCAGAAGATATTTCTAATACTACTTTTAATACTCGGTATGGACATTATGAGTTTGTAGTCATGCCCTTTGGACTGACGAATGCGCCTGCTATTTTCATAAGTCTATGTTTAGTGTTCCAACCTTATCTGGATCAATTTTTCATCATTTTCATCGATAATATCCTTGTATACTCACCATATCCTGAGACACACGAGAAACATCTTAGAACTATATTGCAAACTCATCGAGAGCATAAATTGTATACTAAATTCAATTAATGTGAGTTTTGGATAGAAAAAGTAATTTCTTAGGTCATGTGGTTAACCATCGAAATACGTAGTTTCATAGGAATGACAAGCTATTACATGATATTTATCAAAGATTTCTTAAAAATCTCTGCACTTCTGACACAGTTAACACAGAAAGCAACTGAATTTAAGTAGACTGATTGATTTGAGCAAAGTTTTCAAGAACTAAAGAGACGGCTTA
Source organism: Rauvolfia tetraphylla (assembly GCA_030512225.1). NCBI lineage: Eukaryota > Viridiplantae > Streptophyta > Magnoliopsida > Gentianales > Apocynaceae > Rauvolfia > Rauvolfia tetraphylla. The sequence continues at coordinate 1,349,647 of JAJQKT010000064.1, forward strand.
CTTCAGCATTAGTTTTAATCTTTCCAAATCTGAGCAAAGAATATTTGTGATACACAAATGCCTCGAAAGAAGAATTCGGAGTTGTGTTGATGCAGGAATGAAAAGTAATTGCTATATTTCTAGAAATTTAAAAGATCATGAGTAGAATTACCCAACCCATGACTTAGAAGATATAGCAATAGTTTTTGCCTTAAAGAAATGGAGACATTATCTATATGGAGCCAAGGATGAGATTTATATTTATCACCAAGAGTTTAAAGTATTTTTTTCACAAAAAGATTTGAATATGTGGCAATGACGATAGATGGAGTTGTTAGAAGAATATCGGTGTCCAATTATTTACCACCCAGGAAAAGCTAATGTTGTAGCAGATGCTCTCAATAGAAAGGTGAAGATAACGAGTCTAATCCTACCATCAACATTGCAGCAAGAGATTAGAGGTGTCCAAAAGAGTAATGATGAATTCAAGAAATCAAGCAACGAATGGAAACCAAGAAAATGCATAACTTTTGAGTAAGTCAAGAAGATGGGAGCTTTTATTTTCAACATCGACTATGCATTCCTAATGACAAGGAACTTAAGCAGAAGATTCCATCATGGGATTACCTCGCATGAAAGGACAAAAAGATGCCATTCGGGTAATTGTTGATCAACTGACTAAAGCACGATATTTTCTTGCTATCAATGACCTATCCTTTGGAGAAGTTAGCTAAGTTGTATGCGGATGAAATAGTAAGGTTGCATAGAATACTAGTTGATATTGTGTTGACTCAAGACCCAAGATTTTTCTCTCAATTCTGGCCCAAATTTCATGCTGCACTCGAAACCAACCTAAGCTAGTACCTTAGCATCCACAAATAAATAGACAAATAGAAAAAACAATTCAGACATTAAAAGATATGTTGTGAGCATGTGCTTTGGACTTTGGAAACAAACAGATTGATAACCTTACTTGTGCAGAATTTTCTTACAATAATAGTTATCATTCATAAATTGGAATGACACCTTTTAAGACATTGTATGGTAATAAACGTAGAACACCCATATACTGTGATGAATGTTGAGGTTGGTCACTAGAGTTGGGCTGGTAAGTGCCGCAGAAATCCTTGGCCCGGTCTTTGTGTGGAGAGGCATAAGGTAGTTTGTAAAGTCAAATATTTGCACTTATTAGTGTGTGAGATGTCATAATTTGACTCATGATGATCCGTTATTGGTTCCGATAGATTTACCATTGAGCCACATTCGATTATTTGTCATGTTTGAGAAATTCAAATTCAAGAGTTACGCTAATGTGTCTTGATGCATTTAGACTTTCCAGTTATTCCCAAACTCCATCATCAGTTTTGTGCATTTTTCTGAAGAAAGGATATTTATTTGCATGTGAAGATCTTGAACACTATCATGGATGTGCATTTAACCATATAATTTTGAAATCACAGGCACACACATAAACTCACTGAGCTTTCTGGCCCACACATGTTTTAGTACTTATTATAGATGGATTGAAATGAGTGATCGAGCTGTGATCTTCCTGTTAATTGTAACATTAGCTCAGCTCATAGGAGAACTTTATCTATGTATTTAGTATGTGTGTTGTTCTGAAGTCTTGTATCTTTTATTCTTTCACGTAGCTAGATAAAGAAGTATGTATTATAGTGGATTGTAGATAAAATGATCTACCTATATATGTATAAAACTTTAGCTGTTATTTTTTTTAGTGTATTATTTTATATATATTTATCCCTTATTTCTTCTCTGGACACGCTTCGAACTTGCATTTGTCAGTGGCGAGAGACACACTGAACCTAGTCGAGGGGTAGGACGTATCACAAGTATTCCGTTCACATGAACCAAATTTAACATAAAAATATACAAATAAAGCAATCTAAGAAGATCATAATAACATGAGCACCCTTTAGGCTTTACCTTGGTATCCTTCATCTCTATTTTCATCTCGCTAGTCATAATTTGAGCCAATGTTTGAGACTTCACCCTAAATAAAAATGAACATCAATGAAAATAAGGAAGCAAAGAATAAATAAGGAAAAATTATGGAATCCAAAACTGTCAATACTAATGCATTATTATATCCTTGCAAAAGATTGGTAGGGAACACCAATGCTTGCAACCTTAGAAAAATCAGAAAAACAAGGAAAAGGAAAATTTTAGTCAAATTCCACATATTAAGATTGAATACTAATTTGTTTTTAACATTTATCTATCAAAATATTTAAAATATTTGGTTAGAGTTTACCAACTCGTAGTTCATTGTTGGCTCATGAAACACGGCCATTGAAGTGGTCACTGATACTATAATTGCCTGTGAAATAGCTGAGTTGTTTACATTGGCTTGGGGGATCATAAACTATAGATTGCATTTCATTTGGACATGGCTACTTTCTCTTCCCTACAAATAAATATAGAGAATGCAGTAAGTAAATGTTATCAAATAGGCATACTAAAAGACTAATATAGACAATAACAATTCACCTTGAGATAAACCACTTTTTTAGCACATTTTTTCCTTATCAAAATGACCTTTTGGCCTTTCCCCTCTTTCTCTTAGCTTTGATCGTATTTTGGTGGGATCTTGTACAAGAATATCATCCTCCTTTCCACCTCTACCTCAACCACTCATATTTGTGTTCCCATATTTAATCCTCGATTGTGAGTCAGGCAAGACATGTTCTATCAAGTAGTTATTAAGTTTCACACCAATACTTTCCAAACCTTGCCATAACATGTGTTTAGTCGCCTCAAGTGACTGGCTTTTAGAAACAAGCTGATAAGCAAACTTCATGGCTTGATTTGTGTACATGGTATTAGAACCACTGCCCTTCATGTTAAATAGTTTTTACTGATGTACATCACTCACACGATTTCGTGCATCTTTACTCCATTATTCCAATAAATATTTGTCGGGAATCTTCACCACATTCTTATTCTTCAAAGCGGCCAATGCTTGTGTACAAAGTACCATCATACTCTCAAACTTTTTACAATTACATTGAAAACATTCCCTTGCATGTTGAGGTGGATCGTGCTTAATCGTGCTTATTTTGGGCCCTATTTAGTGTTCAAGGTGACATGAAATCAGTCCATTGATTCACCACAACTTTCTTCTACATGTGATGATGCAAGGATAGTTATAAACTCTTTCTCAAACACCTTATACAATTTGTGACTATATCCTCTAACATTTAACTCGGATGTGTCATCTACCCACTGTATCTGCTATTGTAAAATCAAACCTTTCCCACTAGATAGTTTTCCCAAATATAAATGACAAAATTATAATGCATAGACATGGCAGAATATCCATCATGATCTTTAACCAAGGCATCCGTGTACAATCTAATTTTGAGCAACTCCAAATGTCAATAACTAGTTGTCCTTATTTCACAAGTTTTAAATAAATTTTGAGGAAACATCAAGTAGAGAAATTTCCTTGGTAATATGAAACCTAAAACAAAGCCAAAATAACCCAATCAAGGTTGTTCCATGCAAAATAGTATTTTGAAACGCCTAGTTCCTCAGATGAGAATGACTTTAAAGGCTCAGTCAATTATTTAGGGCCACAGGTTTAGTAAGTAAGACAAGAAGAGGGGCCAAAAGGTATTCAGGAATAAGCCGACAATTAAATAGCCATTTCAAATTTGAAATGAAATACACTCAAAATGATTTGTCATTTAAAGTAGACCAAATTTTGAAGCTAAAAAATGATGATGTAAGAAAAATAAGATCAACCCTAGATAAAGAATATCCATAATTCAAAACCAAATTATGGTTCAATCTATTGTTAAAAAATAAATGATAAAATAGAAAGTATAACTGAATGCATTAGCCAACTTCAGGTCATATATGAAATAAAATTCCATTTTTCACTTACCGTTTCAATTAAGTCCTTTAGACGACCTAGAGTTCCACTAACAATTTTCTACAAAGGAAAGAAACTGACGAGAATCCATTCATTTGTTATTCAAATCATGTACTGGTATAGACAAAGAATTCGTTGACTTCATCCCAACTAATGAAAATTCTCCAAGTGAAGGTTATTGTCAAAGCAAATTATTATCAGAATTTTTATTGGTCATGTATTGATATCTTATTTCAACAAACATCACAATCTATGAATTAGCGTATGTAAGTACTATTCCCAAATTCACAAACTATACCATGGTTGTCAGGGTATAGCCATCTTCAAGGTTACGAGATAAGATTGAATTACTCCATTGAAAATCCAAACACATATCAGAAACAACTAATGCAATAATGTCCAGCAATAGAAAACAAATGACAGAGAATAGCACTTCAAAGAAACTACTACATGATCAAGTAGCCCAATAATATGAACAATGTCGAACTTAAAGGTTTGCATTAAGTTGTGTCCAGAAACAAAACCAACAAGGGAAAATAAATGGTGGAAGAAAGATATTTCTCCCCAAATACTAGAACTAGGAAAAAACTTTAATGTATCTTATTCTATAATTAAAGTTCCTTTCAGCAAGCATGGAAAGAGTCCTGGAACTTCAGTAAAGAAAAGTTCACATAAGGCCCCATATAGTAAATATTAAAGTAAATATTAGATAGGAACATAACATGAAGATGCAACTAACATAGATATATGATCATTGCCAATCCAGTCTGATTGATTTGACATTAAGATCATTATGTTAGAATTGTCGAATGGATCTATATGAATAGTTGCATTTACACATCAATATCTTCAATAACATTATTTGCCGCACATACTTGCAAAATGGATAAGATTATGTTGTCAATTCCAAACAAACACATAAGTGAATATTGCAGAATGGATAAGACCTCCTTTCCTTGTTTTTCTTAGAAAGCTTTCTTAACTCACCATACATATTAACAATTAGTTCACTAGGATTATCAATATCATCATCATAAGAAGTAGAGGTAGATGGAGTAGGTTGTACCTCATCTTCCCTTGCCATCAAGCACACATTTGCTCTTTATTTTTCATGAGTAACTTGAAGTAGCTTCCACATTTCATGAGCGGAATACATTCCATCACTCTATTGTATTCATTGATGACCAATGCACAACAAAGAATGTTCATTGCTTGGTATTTTAATGTCATCTTCCTCGAATAGCTCTTATCATACTCCTCCATGGGCTTTGGTTCCCTTCTAACTCCATCGGCTTTCAATCGCAATGGCACATAGGGACCTTTCTCAAAAATATTTCACAATTCATAGTTAATAGAATAAATGTACAATTAGAACTATCAAACAATAGAAGCTTATTAGTGGAGGATCCTTCCATACAAGTCAAATTTGATGTACTAGCCATAGAATCTTAACTTTTAGGTTGTTAGACCTTACAAAGAAGCCCTTGCTCTGATACAAATTGAAAGACCTAAGAAATGGGGGGATTAATTAGATCTTTAGCTAATTATCACAATCTTTTCCCGTTTTGCAAATCCTTAGCCTTAATAAAAGCTCTTCTTCAAATTCACAAAATTTAAGTTTATATGTGATTTAATAGTTTAGAGAAGATGATCAATCAATAAAACTACACCAATCAATCAACAACTAAGAACAAAGCATAATAACACAAGTATATAAGCAAATAAAGTTATAAAGAAATGAACACGAAAATTATAGTGGTTCGATCTCTCCAAGATCTACATCCACTACCTTAAGTCCATAATCAAGGATTTCAACTGATTCACTAAATGTTCAGGTCAAGCAATTACACAAGAGGCTCATCCTTCAATGAGTTTTACCACACCAACCTCTTTTCAATCCAATAAATAAGACTCACCCTTATCACAAAGGGTTTTACGTCACTAGACAACCTAGGCCAATCTAATGAAAGGCTCACTTTCACTAAAGGGTTTTGTGTCACACAACAACCTTGATTAATCTAGTTAATGGAATACCCTTTACAAGGGTTTTGTGTCTCCTTACAACCTTGTATCAACAAAGTATAGATTTAGATGCTACTAACAAAAACTTGGTGGATAATTACAATGCTAGCACCACTTCACTTCTTGCCTTTGGAATCTTGAATTTCAACCTTTGAGCACAAGGAAATCCGAGTGTTTTTCAAATAATTTTGATGTAAAACAAGTTAGAGCTTGTAGGATTTCAAAAGTTCAAAGTTATTCTTGAAAATTTGAAGTTTGGATTTGCTTAAATTTCCAAAAACGACTAGTAACAATAAAATTCGGACGACCGAATTTGACCCTTCGCTTCTGAACTTACATCCAAATTTTCTGAAATTTACTGTTCATCGAATAGTGTTACTGTTCAAAATTCAGACGACCAAATTTAGCCCTGTGTGTCCGAACTTACGTACAAATTTCTTTAGAAAAACAGTAGTTACTGTTTATAGAAGCAGTGTTGCTCTTCACCAAAACAATAGTTATTGTTCAAAGTTACTGCTATGTCACACAACAACCTTGATTAATCTAGTTAATGACTTACCCTTTACAAGGGTTTTGAGTCTCCTGACAACCTTGTATCAACAAAGCAAATAGATAAAGTACAAATTTAGATGCTACCAACAAAAACTTGGTGGATGATTACAATGCTAGCACCACTTCACTTCTTGCTTTTGGAATCTTGAATTCCAACCTTTGAGCACAAAGTAATTTGAGAGGTTTTCAAATAATTTTGATGTAAAACAAGTTAGAGCTTGTAGTATTTCAAAAGTTCAAAGTTATTCTTGAAAATCTGAAGTTTAGGGTTTAAATAGGTTTAAAATTCAGCTCAAATGTTCAAAAATGGCTAGTAACAGTAAAATAAGGACTACCGAATTTGACCCTCCGAGTCTGAACTTGCATCCAAATTTTCTGAAATTTATTGTTCATCGAAACATTGTTACTATTCAAAATTTGAACGATTGAATTTAGCCCTTTGCGACTAAACTTGCCTCCAAATTTCTCTAAAAAAATAGTAGTTACTATTTATAGAAACAGTAGTACTATTCATTGTGCTGAAAAAATTAAGACGATGGAAATTTCATCCTGCATCCGATCTTGCATCCGAATTTATCAAACTTTGTCAGAACATATTCAAATCAATTCAAACAAGTTAGAAAACATTCTAGCCTCAAAGATAAGTCATTATAGACCTTCTAAGTGCTAAAACCTTGATGAAAACTTGGTAATTCAAATGAATTCAATACCATTGAAAATTTGCAAATCAAATTTTGTGCTTTCAAATGCAACTCATATATTTCAAGACTTAAGAGTGTAGAGTTTACAAAAGTTACTTATTAAGCACATGTAACCTACACTTCATGTCTTCAAAGCCTTCAATCATCTTGAATAAACTCTTCAATCTTGAATCACTTTGACATACTTGAGTTGTTCTTGAGCTTTTATCTTCAGGGCAATGAGACTTGCTTTCTTCTAATCCAAAAATCATATCACACACTATATAAGCATATTAGTCCTTTTCAAGGTTAATCAATATGATTTACATAGGACATTGTACTTATCAATGTTTGTCACTAATCAAAACAAAATGATTTGCCCTTAGGGCTTACAATCTCCCCTTTTTTGATGATGCAAAATGTGATGAATTTTGACAATTTAAGCACAGAGAAGAATTTATGCCATATACTAATTGAAGATGATGCCAATTGAGAAATACCATTTGAAAGTCAATTTTACGCATATTATAGAAAAAATGACATAAACATGGCTTAAAATGAGCCTATGGCCCAACCCACCTCCATGAAACCTCCATCCTTCCATCAAACTAGAAGTTATAGCATTTAACCAAACATAAAAATGCTTCTAAGAGAGGTTTTAAAGGTTAGAAATAGTTTTCAAAGCTCCCACTTAGATTGTGTTCATTTTTCAGAAAGTATTTAAATTGTGCACTATGAATCCAAATTGCAATAAATACAACACAATGAATGTTCAATGTGAAATAAAGCTTTTCAAAGGTTGTTCAAACATAGTAGAAGAGATTAAAATATATTCGAATCAACTTGAATAGCAAAAGAGTAGTTTTTTGCAACAAAATATGGATGCATCCGAATTTCATAACATGCATCCAAATTTTAGTCTATCCATTTGAATTTTGAGTCTAAATTTTAGGCAAAGTAGTCAAAAATAGATTTTTCAATATAAGTACTTATAATCAATCACACAATCATTAAGGCAAGATGATAAACACATTCATAATCCACCCATTGCATTAATCAACTCAAGGCTTTCAAGATCATCATCCTTATAATACCAAAATGCCATTGAGCACAAAATAACCATTTCCTAAGCCAACTATATAAGCACACATCAATAAGCCAATATGCCATTCATCATAGCCAACTATGTCAAAGTTATCAAAGTACATTTTCGTAACACTTCCTATTTCTCCCTCTTGACATATGAATGAATTTTCATAAAATTTACACTTTTCTGTGTGCATGCATGAGAAATTCCACTTCTATTCCATATTTTCACATTTGGTCATCACATTTCTACTCCCCATATTGTCATCAATCAAAGATGGGGTGAGAGCACTTGGATAACAAAAGGGAAAGAAAAGAAGCTCTTATCACACGGATTTCACATATTGAGCTTCAAAATATTATAATGACTAGGAAGGCACAAGAAAATTTCAATGTTAAAGCATAACATGTGCATCAAGTTATAAACTAAAATAAGCAACAAAATAGAGTTTAGGGATAGAAAATTTTAGTCTTGGATGCGCTTTATGGTCTTCACTCCAAATTTGTTTGTTGTAAGGGCCATGTTTCCCTTATCTGTATATGATGGGGTCCTTCATTTGCTAACTCCTTGCCCGTATAGTTCGACTTTTGAAAAGTTGCGAATCGAAAGGATCTTTGGATCTTCTTCCTTTGAGCCACATTTTTTTTTTTTTTGCTGAAGAAAATTGGAGTTGTGATTTGTTATTTGTGTTGAATTTGTTAAACTCCCTTCAACTCCTTCTTCTTGCTTCTCCTCTTGGGCTTAACCTCTTTATTCTTCATTCTCATGCTCTTCTTCCTCTTATGGTCTTCACTGCCTTCTCCTCTATCTTTGTCTTCATCTATAGCAACAATTTGATATCCATCTCCATTTTCACTGTCATTACTATAATCCTTATTGTTGCCATCTCAATCCATACTATTTTCTTGATATTCTTCATTTTTCTCTTCACTGTTCTCGTCTTCTTTCTTTTCTTCTTCTTTGGCTTTAGAAGAGCTTGCACTTTTTCTGTATTATTGACTCTATCTTCTAAACTATCAAATTTGCCAAGAATCAATGGAGCAAAGGACTCAAGGAATTTGTACATGTTCTCCATTTCCTTTACATGATTGTTCAATGTCTCTTGAAACACCTTGGCAACTATGGTATCACCTCTAGTGAGATTATCACCTTCAAATTCTTTTCCTTTCAATAGAGGGTACCTCTTCAAATAGTCTTCTTTTTGTGGGAAGTTGCTACCCCTTACTTGGTGACTCATGCCTCATATTGGACTTTCTTTCTCGGGCTTGAATTTATTTTTCATGCTCTTCAGATTCTTCTTCTTCACTTTCTTTTTCCACATTTTCTATCTTCAGCGTTCAATGGAGTTTCTCTTGTTGTTTTCCATACTCCATATTCCTCAAATGTCAACTACATTCTCTTGACAGAGTCAGTTGTGTAGACTTCCTTACTTTCATAGGTAAAACCGTAGCAGGCAGTTGCACTTGGAAGTGCATGAAGATTCTTGTTAATAAACCTCCATATGGCAATGCCTTATGCCTATTTTTTCTAGCTTCCATCATGTACTTTAGTGTTATATATCCAATTCATCTTTCTTCTCCTATGCATGGCAAGCATAATTACAACATGTATATTACCAATAGAAGATTTGTGTCCAAAGTATGGTATAATCAAGGTAGGAAGCATGTGATGCAAAATTCTTCTACTAGCGTTTTATCTCTCTCTTCTTTATAGTTATGAGGCTTCTACCATTTGTATAGGCATTCTCAACTTTTTCATGTGAGTATAACTCACTTATAAAACAATGTCCCCTGGAAGAATAATGCCCAAACCCAATATCCTCAACACCACAAATTCTATTGGGCAATGCATTATTAATCTCAAAAATCAACTTGTGATACTCTTGAAGAATACCACTAAATACCTTTATTACAAGTTTGCTCAACTCTTTCTTCCTTAATATTTGCATAAAGTTCATAAACTAAGGAAGGTAATAGCATTCATGAAACAAAAGCAAACTAGCCCAGCTCATATCATTGAAAAAGGAGAGTATATTAACCATTTTGGATAGTTTGATGACATCCACCTTGTGGCTTGGATTTATCTTATGGTTCCTTTTTGTCCAATCATCAATTTTAGTAGTAGCCTTCACTGTGACAACCTATCAAGGCTGGACATGCTTTGAGGAACATGAACCCACCTTGGTTCATTGTTCACTGGTCCTGCATCTCCTTTTTTGGCTTTTCCCTTTCCTTTTCCCGCGCTAGGTTTCTTTGTCCTCACCTGAAGCTACAACATTTGAATACACTCATTAGTTATTGAATTTTGAAATTCCTAAGCTTCTTCTAAGATTGGTCAAACCTTTCTTCAACCAATGGCTTAGTAAAAATATCATCAATTTGTTCATTAGTGCAAAAATGCTTTAAACAAATATTACCCTTAGTAGAATGATTTCGAATGAGATGATGTTTGATCTCTATATGCTTTGTTCTAGTTTGTTGAATGGTATAAATGGTCAAATTTATTGCATTAGTGTCATCACATAATACAGCCACATATTTGAAATCTAGACCATAATCACATAGAGTATCAATAAGGTAATGGAAATGTGTTTAAGAGTAATCAAATGAGACTCTTTAGGACAAGATGAAATCTAGCACAGAAGCATATGGAAAACATAATATTGGGTCCACTTGCTGTCAAATAGAGTTGACTCCTATAAAACCTTTTTATTCTTGTCAATCATAGTTGATGAACTTATGGGGCTGCTTATACCTTAGCTTGATTCATGAATATGCCATCCTTGGTTTACCTTATTTGTAGGCCAAGAAAGAAATTGAGTTTTCCTATCATGCTCATTTCGAATTTACTTTGCATCAACTTGGCAAACACATCATAAAGTGAAGTATTAGAAGCACTGAAAATTGTATCATATATTTGGACAAGTAATAGATCATTGTTACAATAGGTTTTAATAAAAAGATTTATGTTAAATTTTCTTTAAAAAATTTTGAAAGAAGAAAACTATTGAATCTGTCATATCAAGCTCTAGTATTCAATCCATATAAGGCTTTTGAGAGTTTGAAAACATAGGAAATTTTTCATGAGTGAAACCTGGAGTTTGTTTTACATAAATTTCCTCATCAATAAAGCCATTTGAGAAAGCACTTTTGACATCATTTGAAAGAGTTTGAAACCTTTAAAACATGCAAATGCCAAAAGCATTCTAATTGATTTAAAACTAGTAACCAGAGCTAAAGTCTTATTATAATCAATGCCTTCTTCTTGATTGAATCCTTGGGCAAAGAGTCTAACCTTGTTTCTAACAATTTCTCCTGATTCATTGAGTTTATTTCTAAAAACCATTTAGTTCTAATAATGGGATGATCATGAGATTTAGGAATATCCAAATTTTGTATCTTTCAAATTGACATAGTCCCTATTGCATAACAATAATCCAAAAATCATCACACAATGCATTATCAATACTTTTAGGCTCAATATGAGATAAAAGAATAAAGTTATCAATAAAGTACCTCCTTATTTTTACTCCTTGAGAGACATCACCAATTATTTGCTCCTTAGGATGGCCTCTTGGATATCTTAAGTACTTTAGGAGCTCTTGGTCACCACTAGGTTGGTCATTTTGATTTTGTTCAATCATTTCTACCTCATTGGTATGGTCCTCCAAAGTTGGTGCTTGAAGATGTGTTTGATAGTAATTCATAGATGTACCTATATCATCTGCATCTCTTCATTCCAAGTAAATGTGTGATTCATCAAAACAAACATGAATGATTTTATAAGGTTCTTTTTTTTATAAACTCTATAGGCCTTTTTTGTTAGGAGAATAACTAAGAGATATACATATAGGCCTTTAAGTTAGTTATCACAAGCATTCAAGATAAGACATTTATAACCAAACACTTTAAAATATGCAATTTGAGGAGTTCTATAAAAGAGAACTTCAAAAGGTGTTTTTCTTCAAAATGATCTTAAAAGAATTTTATTCATCATAGCATGTTATGTTTAAGGCTTCGGCCGAAAAAATATTTTTGAAGAACATTTTTTTTTTTCACAAAGCATAGACCTAGCCAATTTTTGCAAATTTCAAATTTTCCTTTCAATAACACCATTTTGTTGTGGGGTTTTTATGTTGAAACAATTAGGTGAAATTCAATCTTCATAACAAATTTTGTAAGGATTTGTTTGTAAAATTCTCTCCCATTTTCACTTCTAATAGAAATCAGTTTGCACTCAAAGGAGGTCTGAACCTTTTTGAATATTTTTACAAACTTACGAAATACTTCATCTTTTTGAGCAAAGAAGAATACCAAAGTGAGTATTGCGTAATCATCAACTACTACTAAGGCATACTTCATGTCATCAATACTAGAGTTCCTCATAAGTCTAAATCAATCCATATGAACAAGCTCAAGATGTTTTGAGGTATAAAAGCATTTTCATGGGTTTGAAAGATTCTTTTGTTTGTTTTCCATGTTGACAAGTATCTCAAAGATAATTTTCTCAAAACACATTTTTGACAAATCTTGAGAGGTAAGTTTGTTCAACAAATTCATGCTCACATGACCTAATCTTCTATGGCAAGGAAATCCATCATTATCATAATCAACAAGACATTCAAGCTTATCAAGATAAAACACACATTCAAACATTTCATAAGTGATTGATCAAAAACATAAAATATCATTTTGTCATAAAAGTTCGGACGATCGAATTTGTGGTTTACATCCGAACTTCAAGTCCGAACATTTTGTAGTGTTTCAAGAAGATGATTTTTGGCAAACCAAATGCATAGATATTCAATCATAGCTATTTTAATCATCTTGTCATGACTTATAGTCAATTTCAAGAACATATCAACCATGAATTCAATTCCACATCATCAATGTTATCTAATCAACTTCATAGATGTCACACAATTATCTAATGCTAAGCAAGCTATAGTTTATCAATGAGCAAAACTTGTTTAATGAGAGCGAAGAACCTTTACCAATACACCAAGGGTTCTTTCTTTATTCTTTTTACCAAATGTAACAAAGCCTTCATTTGTAACTTGGTGCTCACTTATAAGAGAGGCGATCAGTATCAAATAACCACTTAAAGAAGAGGAAGTAACTTTTGGTAACCATATTTTCTTGGTCCATAGGGGTTAGTGATGATTCCTTTAATTCTACAAATCATTTTTACACAATTATCTACTTTTCTTTTAACACGGCATCTAGTAGATTGGTGGCCATCTTTTCCACAATAGATACAACATGTATGAGGCATTGAGGTAGAAGCAGCTCAAACATAGAAGTTTTTGTATTTAGGACCATTGATTACATAATTGTAACACATACCATTTTTATCAAATGGGGATCTTCGGGATCCAAGAAGTTTGTCAAGATTGTCCCTTCCATTTGTAAACTTTTCAACACATAGAGTAAGGTTATCAACCTTGTTTTTCAAAATTTCATGATCAACAATCATTTTCTCAAGAGAGGAATTCTTTGCACAAAGAGCTTTATTATCAAGGGACAAGTTTTCTAAGGAAACATTTAAAACTTCTTTTTCAATGTTCAAGCATTCAATAGAATCAAGTAGCCTTTTATTTTCACAAAATAATTTAGAATTATCATTTAATAATCCATCAATTTTTTATCTCACTTCTTTTTTTTCTTAGAAAGATTTCTTAACTCACCATACATTTTAACAAGTAGTTCACTAGGATCATCAATATCATCATCAGAATAAGTAGAAAAAGATGGAATAGGTTGTACCTCATCTTCCCTTGCCATCAAGCACACATTTGCTCTTTCTTCTTCATGAGTGACTTGAAGTAGCTCCCACATTTCATGAGCGGAATACATTCCATCACTCTATTGTATTCATTGATAACCAATGCACAACAAAGAATGTTCATTGCTTGGTAGTTTAATGTCATCTTCCTCGAATCGCTCTTATCATACTTCTCCATGGGCTTTTGAATTATCATTTAATAATTCATCATTTTTTTATCTCACTTCTATTTTTTCTTAGAAAGATTTCTTAACTCACCATACATTTTAACAAGTAGTTCACTAGGATCATCAATATCATCATCAGAATAAGTAGAAAAAGATGGAATAGGTTGTACCTCATCTTCCCTTGCCATCAAGCACACATTTGCTCTTTCTTCTTCATGAGTGACTTGAAGTAGCTTCCAAATTTCATGAGCGGAATACATTCCATCACTCTATTGTATTCATTGATGACCAATGCACAACAAAGAATGTTCATTGCTTGGTAGTTTAAAATGTCATCTTCCTCGAATTGCTCTTATCATACTCCTCCATGGGATTTTGAATTATCATTTAATAATTCATAATTTTTTTATCTCACTTCTTTTTTTTTTCTTAGAAAGATTTCTTAACTCACCATACATTTAAACAAGTAGTTCACTAGGATCATCAATATCATCATTAGAATAAGTAGAAAAAGATGGAATAGGTTGTACCTCATCTTCCCTTGACATCAAGCACACATTTGGCTTTTCTTCTTCATGAGTGACTTGAAGTAGCTTCCACATTTCATGAGCGGAAAACATTCCATCACTCTATTGTATTCATTGATGACCAAAAAGTATAATTAGAACCATCAAACAATAGAGGCCTATTAGTGGAGAATCCTTCTATAAAAGTCAAACGTATTAGCCATAGAATCTTAACTTCTAGGTTGTTAGACCTTACAAAGAAGCCCTTACTCTGACACCAATCGAAAGACCTAAAAAATGGGGGCGGGGATGAATTAGATCTTTGGCTGATTATCAAAATCTTTTGCCTTAATAAAAGATCTTCTTCATATTTACAAAATTTAAGTTTATATGTGATTTAATAGTTGAGAGAAGATGATCAAACAATTAAACTACACCAATCAATCAACAACTAAGAACAAAGTATAATAACACAAGTATGTAAACAAGCAAAGTTATAAAAAAATGAACACGCGATTTATAGTGGTCCAATCTCTTCAAGATTTGCATCCACTACCTTGAGTCCTTACTCTAGGATTTAAACCAATGAACTAAATGCTCAACGCAATCAATTACACAAGCGGATCATCCTTCAATGGTTTCACCACACCAACCTCTTTTCAATCCAATAAATAAGACTCACCCTTATCACAAAGGGTTTTACGTCACTAGACAACATAGGCCAATCTAATGAAAGGCTCACTTTCACTAAAGGGTTTTGTGTCACACAACAACCTTGATTAATCTAGTTAATGGCATACTCTTTACAAGGGTTTTGTGTCTCCTTACAACCTTGTATCAACAAAGTATAGATTTAGATGCTACTAACAAAAACTTGGTGGATAATTACAATGCTAGCACCACTTCACTTCTTGCCTTTGAAATCTTGACTTTCAACCTTTGAGCACAAGGAAATCTGAGTGTTTTTCAAATAATTTTGATGTAAAACAAGTTAGAGCTTGTAGGATTTCAAAAGTTCAAAGTTTTTCTTGAAATTTTGAAGTTTGGATTTGCTCAAATTTTCAAAAACGACTAGTAAGAATAAAATTCGGACGACCAAATTTGACCCTTCGCTTCTGAACTTACATCCGAATTTTTTGAAAGTTACTTGTTAGCCCTAAGGGCAAATCATGTAGTTTTGATTAATGACAAATATTGATCAGGACTAATATGCATGTCATTTGTGTGATAGGATTGTTGGATTAAGAAGTATGAAGTCTCATTGCCTTGGAGCTAGCAATGCATGAACAACTCAAATAAGTCAAAGTGATTAAAGATTGAAGAGTTTGTTCAAGATTAATGAAGGCTTTGAAGACATAAAGTGTAGGTGACATGTGGTTAATAGGTAAATATTGTAAATCCTACACTCTTAAGTCTTGGAATCTATGAGTTGCAATTGAGAGCACAAAACTTGATTTAAATGGTTTCAATGGTTTTGAACTTACCTAAATTATCAAGTTTTCATAAATGGTTTTTGCACATAAAAGATATTTAATGACTTATCTTTGAGGCTAGAATGTTTTTCAACTTGTTTGAATTGATTTAAACATGTTTTGATAAAGTTTGAAAAATTCGGATGCAAATTCGGTCATCCGAAATTTTTCTGCACTGTGAACAGTAACACTATTTACGTGAACAGTACCACTGTTTATATGAACAGTACATACTATTCTTTCGAAGAAATTCGGAAGAAAATTCGGACGGAGAAAAATTCGGTCGTCTGAATTTTGTGAATAGTGCATGAAGCTGGAAAATTCGGACGACTGTTTTTCCAGAGAAATTCGGACGAAGATTCGGACGAAGCTGGAAAATTCGGATGAACAGTATTTTCTGAAACTAGCCGTTACTAGCTGTTTTATGGCTGTTTAAACTGATTTTTGAATTCTATAAAAGCCATAAACTCTAGATTTTTTAGAACAACTTTGAACTTAACAAATCTTACATTATCCAACTTGTTTTACATCAAATTGAATTGAAAAGCTCTCAAATTTCCTTGTGCTCAAAGATTGAAATTCAAGATTCCAAAGGCAACAAAGTGTGAAGGTGAAACATTGTGTAATTATCTATCAACAAAGTGGTAACATCTTTCACACTCTCTTTTCTTATCTCAATTGTGTTTTCTACTAGCTAATTGCAAGGTTATCTTGTGACATAAAACCCTTTTGTGGAAGGGTGAGCCATAGACTAGATTAATCAAGGTTGTAGTGTAAAACCCGTGTGAGGGTGAGCCTTGGATTAGATTAGTCTTGAGGTTGTCTTTAGATATAAAATCCTTGTGGAAGGGTGAACCTTGTTTGTATAATTACTAGAAGAGGTTGTGAGTGTAAAACCATAGTGTGGTTAGCCTCTTATGTAATTGTTGAAATTGAGCATATAGTGGATTGATTGAAATCCTTGAGTGCGGACTCAAGGTAGTGGATGTAGATCTTGGAGAGATCGAACCACTATAAATCGTGTGTTCATTTGTTTATAGCTTTACTTGTTTACATACTTATGTTATTATTATTTGTTTTAGTTGTTGATTGATTGGTTGTGAATTTATTGTTTGATCATCTTGTCTCAACCATTAAATCACATATAAACTTAGAGTTTGTAAATTTGAAGAAGAGCTTTTATTAAGGCAAAGGATTTGCAAAACAGGAAAAGATTTTGATAATTAGCCTAAGACCTAATTCACCCCCCCCCCCCTCTTAGGTCTTTCATTACTGTTCATCGAATAGTGTTACTGTTCAAAATTCAGACGGCCAAATTTAGCCCTGTGTGTCCGAACTTACGTATAAATTTCTCTAGAAAAATAGTAGTTACTGTTTATAGAAACAGTGTTGCTCTTCACCAAAACAATAGTTATTGTTCATTGTGGAAGAAAAATTCGACGACCGAATTTTTATCCTGCATCCGAACTTGTATCCGAATTTTTCAGACTTTGACAAAACATATTCAAATCAATTCAAATATAGTCAAAAATATTTTAGCCTCAAACATAAGTCATTGAAGACCTTTTAAGTGCAAAAACTATTGATGAAAACTTGGTAATTCAAGTGAATTCAAACCAATTGAAAATTTGCAAATCAAGTTTTATGCTCTCAAATGCAACTCATAGATTCCAAGACTTAGGAGTGTATGGTTTACAAATCTTACCTATTAAGCACATGTAACCTACACTTCATGTCTTCAAAGCCTTCAATTATCTTGAACAAACTTTTCAATCTTGAATCACTTTGGCATACTTGAGTTGTTCGTGAGCTTTTAGCTTCAAGGTAATGAGACTTGCTTTCTTTTCAATCCAAAAATCCTACCACACACCATATAAGCATATTAGTCCTTATCAATGTTAATCAATATGATTTTCATAGGAAATTACACTTATCAATGTTTATCACTAATCAAAACAATATGATTTGCCCTTAGGGATTACAAGATCGAACTTTGAAAACTTGCTCTGCCTATGTAAAAGTTTTAAGATGATGATATTGCTGAGGAGAAAATTAAGTTACAATAAGACTAAATCCTCTCCAACCATAGGAGAAACAATACTCAAATTAAAGATAGAAAGTTGGTAATTTTGTGAAAGATTAGTAGAAAAGAGAAATGAAGAAGATCCTCCTGTAGTCCTTGTCACCCTTAAAAAAGATGTGGTGCAAGAACATGGAGAGGTCTATGAACCCTTATAACTCCATTGGTGAATTCAACACTTGATCAAGTGGAGTTACCCCTGAACTTAATCATCTCTGCTATGTTGAAGGCATTAGAATACAGAGGTTTGGGAGTAAGGAGGTGATCGAAACTTCTCCCCCTCTCTGCACTCTTCACCCAATTTCTGAGTTTCATGGGACTAAAGAGGCAATCGTCAAAAAGAGAATAAGAGAGTGAGAGAATTTAGGGATTCAGAATTTTAGGGAAATGTAGTCAGGGAAAGTGTAAAAAAAAAAAAAAGAAGAAAAAAAGGAGGGAAAGTGTGAAAGTTTTCTTGGGTAAGATTTCAGCCATCTGATACAAATTAAGGTTCAACATTAATTTCTCAAAACTTGATTCTAGAAAGGCAAATGCAGATCAGATGAGGTTATTTCCCAATATGATTAATTTATTGATTTCAATGACAAGTTTAACTTAATTAAGCTCAGACTCCAATAATTAACAAAATCATTTTTACAGTCCTAAAATATAAAATATATATATTTTAATCTATTAACTAAAATATCATGTCCAATATTTTAGTAAGTTGTTTTCAAAAACCTTTATACTTCAATTTTGACTCTTATAATAATTTAACACGACGTTGTGCAGTTTTTCATATTGAAGCAACTCTCTGCATCTTGATTTAGTCTGGGCATGGTAAAAGTTAAATGGTGATAAATATACGAATAAAAAGACACTTCTACTTTTGTATTGATTTGTGCACGAAACTCACATTTTGTGCTCTATTTCTATAAGAGGTTGAAGTAAATATATTTCCATGTCTGTATATAGCACTTCAATGGATTATCTCTTACAAAATATTACCACTGTTTGATATGCTATTATAGTTAAGATATGTTTTTATTACATTAAAAAATATTTACTTCGTCTCATTCATCTTTTTCTTTCAATAATTAATCTTAACTTTTATGAAATAGCTAATTTAAAATGTTGACGTTTGAAACTAAGAAACTAAGATTGATTACCTCGAAACTCGTTTCAGATGATCACAAACTACTCTCGATTATACAAAGAATACTAATTTTGAATAATTCAACAATTTCAAAGCTAATTTTTAAACAAAAAGGTCAGCAAAACATAAATAGCAAGAGACTCTTAATGAATACCAAAAGCGATTTTTTGTGCACAAAATGACTACGTGTGCCGTATTGCAAGTATATTTCTTCTAATAGGGGGAAAAAGAATTTCATTGACATAGTGAATATAGAATATCAATACTTATGTTTCAAGGCACCCTTTGTTTAAGTAGGAAAGTCCTGTAAAAGGATGAAGCACTTATAGTTAAATGTCAATACAAAATGTACTGATTCATGTTTCGATGATTTTTATAATATTTTTTAGTGGTATGTGAGGTTTTAGGCTTTTATTTAATGCCTTCTTTTGTCTAAATTATTAAATATAATTACTGTTCATCTCAGTGCCCAAAATTTGAGTTATTTACCTTCATTAACAATATCTATTTTCCATTAGATGGGTGACACGGAAATAGAAAAAGTGAAGAACAACAGACTGTCCTCTACTACAATCATATCCATGGTTGCGCTAATTTAATAACAAAGCATTGCAGGAACTTAGTGCACAACGTGAAAATTCAAGATCAATATGGCAAAATGTAAGTATCTAACATCACTTGAATTTGGCTCCGCAAATCTTTAGCTCGGCCTTTAGTCCAAGTGCTACTGTATCATCTCCTAACAGTCAACATCTGCTCCCCAAAAAGCCCAAAGCTTGGCACGATATGCAAAAAATACCATCAATACACTAGCCCCTAATACCTACCATTTGCCCCCAAAAAGCTATTATTTCGTTCTCTAAAACTAGAACACCAAACTAGCATAACCATCTATATGTGCAGAGGAGAGAGCCCAAAAAAAATAATTTACGTTTGCCATCTAACAAAAGTCTAACCTATAATGAAATTGGAAGACGACAAATTTGAGTCACAGAACTTAAGGTGATCGCGACAACAGGGATAGTAACCACAACAATATGTATAATCATTCAACAGGAGTCGAGTTTTCCATATCAAAGAAAAAAATAAAGAAGTAAATCACAGTAGCCCAAACCATTCTTACGGCATGCCTCATAAGCCAATCAACTTTAGTTTGCTGAGCCTGAATTTGGGCCTATTGGCTTTCTAATCGTGTTTGTTGGATGTCAATCTTGGATTGCTAAGCCTCTAGCAGGGATTTTCGATACTCCAACAGAAATCTTTGAGACTCTAATTGGGATTTCTGATCTTTAATCTCACCCTTGCGAGCTTCAATCTCAACCTTTTGAGCTTCTATTGTCTCTGTTACCCGACTAGCGGATGAATCATTACTGTTAGAACCAATATCCTAAGACGTAAGCAAGGTTTCGGACCATGTCCATGTCCAACGATATAACCAGACCTCTCTCCATGGACCTCCACACATGTCTTCTTCACTCCTTGAAGTACCATCTTCTGAAATAGGTTCATCTCTATTCCATGTCATTTCTTGGTGCAAGGAAAATGAGAAAGAGATAACTTCATTAATCACCCTTTATTGACATGGAAAATTCTATTCCGTCAAATTCAACCAAGTTAATTTAAGAAGTTGCTTTTTCTCTCACTTTCTTTTTTTTTTTTTTTTTACTCAGCTAGAGGCGAAGCCCAGGAACCACCCTTCTTATCCCTTGTATGTAATAGAAAATGTGTCAATAGGACCGGGCTTCACATTTGTCAATGGATCTCGCTGCAAAGAAAATAAGAGAAATGTTTTAATAAGAGACCAACATGAATACTCACATCAAAAGCAACATCAATACAAGGATTTGAACTAAAAAAATAGATTTAATGATTTCGTGGCATTTTTGTGCAAAGGACTTTGACCCCATCTTGTGGACATACTTCAAATTTGTCCTATTCATCGAGTTTATGGTAAAACATTCTTAACAAGTTACATAGCGCAATAAAATATTACACATTCGAAAGTATAGAAATAATAAAAAATAAAAATTATTTTAGAAATGTTATATAACATAGGTCATAGATGTACCTTCCACTTTGAATTCCCAAAGATATTGTCACAACCAATGCCAATCTTTTAGACGTCTTAGGAATTCTTTTGGAGGATTTCCTTGCCTGCAATTCCTCCTCCTAATTGTTTGTATCGTATACGGCGCTTGTATGGGCAATTCGCATATAATCGCCCCTAGTCATTCTTAACTGTCTTTTTGACATTAGCGTTGCTCAAGTCAATGTCAAACTTATTCAACATTAACAGTTGACAACAGATATACCGGCTTTTTCACGTAGATCCACGTATGTTTCTGTTCTTTTGGCCATTTAAGTTCAAGCATTTCAAAGCTATAATATAAATGTTTGGATGCATTAATTGATATGTTGCATGGCTCAGAATAAAAATTTAAAGGAAAAAAGACAGTAAATAATCACCTTCGCGAGCCCGTAAAGTGTACGTTTTTCATTTTTGAGATAGGTTAAAAGCTATCCACCCTAACAGGTGCATCTTGTCTAATCAATGCCAAGCTCTGTTGTGTAAGCTGCACCCCATTGATCAACAACCCTGTTCTCATCTTCAGGTATCTCAATTTGAGGCTTTTTTCCAGTTCTATGGATTTCTTTCTCAAGCCACAATTTGCGGTTTGGACCATGCCTAATAACCTCTTTAGTAGCTTCAGATAATTTCACAAATTTAAAATGTTTTCGCTAGACAATAGTCTGAACCTTATACCAAATAAACTTACGCAGTACTTGAACAAATTGACAACCTTCCTTCATGATTGGCATCTTCATTTACTTCAGCAACGTCTTCTGCTTCTCTGACATTTGATAAATGATTAGGACGTTCAGTTGGTTCTTCTAGAACTTCTGAATGCCGAAACTGTAAGCCATTACCAGGCATCTCTAAATGGGGAAACAAAAAAATTTACTTACATATAAAAAATGTGTAACAATGGCTCAATAGTGAAACAAAATGAACATTGCAAAATGATGTGCAAACTATAGAAAGGATCCTATCATTTGCCCCTAATAGTGAAATTTTTTAGGTATTAGCTAATGGAATTACAAAGCTACAAATCTCACACTGAAAAGTGATGCAACCAATTGAACACTATCCGTTCTCACTTTCAGAACATACACTAATAGTTTCTTTATTCTCAGTATCAGAAGTTGAACATCCATTGTCTGCTTCTTCGTCATTTATGAATTCATGAGATATATGAGATGTCCCTCTAAATTCATCTAGAACCTATGGTTCTATGTCCATCCTATGTATTGTTTCTACTTCAGATCTATCAATTTCAAATGGTGTTTTTGAACACTCAGATTGATGGTATATGTAGTCTGAAAACTGCTAGCTCCTAGAGAAGCTTCATTTACAGATTCAAATAAGGTCGGATCTCGTACAAGCCGATGATCTACTACCAAAGCCATATGCCAATAACCCTTTAATTTTGTGTCATGAACATAAAATACTTGAGTTGCCTGACTTGCCAGAATGTATGGCTTAGTTTCATACAAACAATTCTTCACATTAATACTTGTAAAGTACTTGTCACAATTCATCCTTCTTTTATCAAACCACTCGCATTTGAACAGAATAAATGTACAGCTTTCTCTACACCTTAACTCGAGAATAGAACTTAAGGTGCCAAAGAAGTCAACAAGTGCACCTTTATGCTCCCCTTCTACACGTATACCACAATTTTGAGCCTTGCGACGTCCATCATGCTCTTTATTTAGGAACTTCACTCTATTAACAATGCAACCGGTATATTCAGCTATTCGCAAGTCTGGTCCACATGCCAATACATAGAGTTCATTATTTACCTGTACAGATCTTGAATATGCAGTTGTTCAATCTAATATATAAGGAAAATTAGATTCTCACATTTAATTTCAGCAATGCTCTGTTTTGAAAATTTTGACAAGAGTAGTATAGTCATACTTTTTCCTTGAACCATGATGGAAAACTTTTCTTCTGCATCTCTTTAACGTTAATATGACCTTGGCCTTTTAACTCTTCCTCATTTTCTCTAATCTTAAGTAGAGCTGTCAATACGAGTTTAAGCCTGCGGGTTAGCTCAAATGGATGGACTTGGACTTAGTAAGTCGAAACCTGTTTTTAACGCGGGCTTTTTACCCTGTTCCGTTTAGCCTCGAGCAAGCTTGTAATTTTTAATTTTTTAAAAAAATAAATGTTTAAAATGGCATCATTTTATAATATTTTTTTAATATTTAAAATTTAATAAAATTTATAAATTAAAAGAATATATATCAGAAAATGCATCTGTTTAGCCCGCGGTGTCAAACGGGTCAGTTCGGCACAGACTGACTCATTTGATACCACTAATCATAAGTTAGCAAAAAAGTTAATTAACCCCATAAGTCCAAATGTTTTAGAAAGGCTAGAAAGATCAGAATTTTGATATACTTACAACAAATATGCCTGCAATTCTGCACAATTATTCAAAACATACCAATGAATCAAATGACATTCATCCCTTGTCAATGTGGTTCTCTTGGTGGTGCCAAAGGGACGACTTTTATTAGAAAAAATAGAAAATCTACCAACTATCTGCTCCTCTCCATCGTAATTCCTATGGGCTCAGTTGAATTTTGTTTCGAATCCGATAAGCTACATCGAACAACATGTCAAACTCTCAGTAACTATGAAAGCTTTTGCAATTGAACCTTCTTGATAAGCTTTATTAGTCACTGTCCCCTTTAGACTTTCGAGGTACCTAAATGCAATCCATTCTTTAGTAGTTCAAAAGATGAAACATAGTTACAACTAAACAGTAAATTTTTAATTGATAGCAATATTATTGACCTTTCAAATGGATGCATCCACCTATCTTGAACAGGTCCTCCTAACTTTGCTTCAATAGGTAAATAATTGCTATGTGAATCATGATGTCAAAAAATGCTGCAGGAAAGATCATTTCTAACTTGCAAAGCATCATAACAATGTTCTCTTGTAGTTGCTCAATTGTTTCTGTTTTTAATGTCCTTGAACATAATTCTTGAAAGAATTTGGTCAACTCACACACTAAAGTGTACAGCTCTTTGTTCAGGTACCCACGCATTCCAACTACACAAGTCACCATATGCAGGAAAGTCACTTATAGTCCACAGTAAGGCTGCATACAACTTAAACCAATTCTTAGTTACTACATCAAAGGTTTGCACACCAACATCCCATAATGCTATTAACTCTTCTATTAGAGGTTGGAGATAAACGTCAGTATCTTTTCCAGGTGATTGTGGCCCCGGAATTAGTAGGAATAACTGAAGGTGAGCCAATCTCTTGAATTCCCAACGTGGCATATTATATATTATAAGTATGACAGGCCACATACTATATGAAGTACTCATATTGTTAAAAGGGATTAAAACCATCACTTGACAAACATTGCGGGAATCTTGAGAAAGCCAAGGATAACTTTTATCAAAATCTTTCCAAGCTTCCCCATCAGTCGGATGCCTAAGAGTCCCAGGTTCTTCGACACATTTTTCCTTATGCCATATCATATGTGAAGCTGTTTTCCTCGACAAGAACAACCTTCGTAGCCTAGGTGTTAGAGGAAAATATCGAAGGATCTTATGGGGAATTTTTTTACCTTTTCCATCATCAACCTTATACTTTGCTCTTGGCATTCCAGGCATTTATCACATTTCTCATACTCCTTTCTAAAAGTAACACAGTCATTCTTGCATGCATGAATTGATTCACAACCTAATCCAATGTTTTTTAGAAATTTCCTTGACTTATAATACGAACATGGGAGTAAATTGCGATCTGATAAAGCATCGAATATCAACTCAAGTAGCATAGAAAATGATTTATTACTCCACCTGACACATTACTTTGATATGCAACAACTTAACTATGAAAAGCAAAACAGAATATTTTTTACATCCTGAATACAACTTTTGTTGTGCATGCTGCAATAATGTACCAAACTTGTACAGACCATCTGCTACATTAGCATGACCATCCACGCCTTGGTTATTTGTTCCCCCACCAACATCTTCATTGAAGAAGGCCTCCATCTGAATATCTTCTAGAATTTTATTCATTTCATCATCATTAAATGCTATATCTTCTTCATTACCATCATGAACATTATGATAATCATTGTCATCTTACAATAAATCCTTATCATGAAACCTCCAATTCGTATATGTACTATCCATCAATTTATTCAACAAATGATTCTTGATAGTAGGTACACAAGGAATGCCATATCATATTTCTACAAGCTCTACATGGACAACAAACCCTTGCATTATTACCCTTCTTCTCTCTGACCAGTTCTATGAATTTCTCTACTCCCATGATATATTGTTCAGAGCATCTATCAGTAGAATTCACCCAAATCTTATCCATTTTGTCATCTACAAGAATTATACACACAGACAACAATTACAAACCATTTTATATGCCAACAACAAGGTGCATAATATCTCAAGTTTCAAGGAAATTTATGAAGCATTTTTTGAGTTGTTTCACAGCTTATTCAATAAAGGAAAAGAAACCGCTAAACTTCAGAACAAAATTGGGTAATAATTTCTCTTAATGCCTTATTCTAAAACATGTAAAATGTAAAAAAAAACCCATCAATTCTTCCAATTCATCTCAAAAAACAACACATATGCGTGAAATCTAGCACACGATAAGACATAACTTCTATATTTAGCCCAAAATTTGTATTCTAGTTGACAAACAGCCTATAACATTGAATCAGGTCTAGCAAGAGTATAAACCAAAAGCACATGCTATAATGAAAGAGTTGTGAAAACATAAAGGAATGGTGTATTGAGGCATGCATTTACAAAGGCAAAGATAGCATGAGCTACTATACCTATGTGTGTATACAACTAATTCCTTTTCTTGTGAAAGATAAATTGTATGGAAACACCCTTTTGGCGAACGTAGAGATTCTGCCAATAATTAGTAACAAATAGAGAGAGGAGAAGCATGAGAATAAGTTGAAAGTGGAGAATGTAAAGTATTATATGCAATATTATAAAAATTTATAGTTTTCACCATTACGAATTTAGGAGTAACTATGTTCAGGATATACATTTCCTTTTACTTCTTCTTACATCTCACTTTCAAAACCTTCAAACATTAGGCTTCATCTTGACACATGAAGCCATAGGGAAAATCGAGAAACAACTGCTTTTTTTCTCATCCAAACACAGTCTTTCTTTGGAGAAGTGAAAGATTGTAGTTTCATAGTTGCATTACTACCTCTTTCATAGTTACATAGGTACAAGATTGCATACATATATAGTCATTTATTGTGATTGTTTCTCAATATATTTTCAGTTAAGAACATGTGCATTACGCCTTGGAACAATGTAAAAAGCCCCAGGGAATTTTGCTCTTTCTCTAAATAATTTTACCTTTGTTAAAATTTTGCCTCTTTCAGAAATTTTCTCCATGCTTCTACTAATTACTCCAGTAATATGTTTAAAAAAGAAAAGAAAGAGCAAGCATGAGCATTCATTTGACGGGAATCAGATGAAATCTAGATTTGGCAAAAAGAAAAATTGAAATACAATTAAGGTTTAAGCAAAATAAGAAATTCAGCAACTAAAAATGATTAATTAGTAAAGGAAATTATAAACTCTTGCTGTCTGACTTCTTTCTCTGAGAAGATATTCTGTAACCTCAATGAGTTAACCACTAGTGGAAAAGGGTTCCTAAACCCTTGATACCATATCCAGTAAAAAGAGAAAGTTAGTGTGAATTAACTGAACCAATTATATTAGTAACTTTATACACTCCCAAGAAAATAAAGTGAAGAATTTCATTTAAGCTTCTTGAAATTTAGTATGGACTGATCTAGAAAGTAAGCAAATAAAAATTTAGATTGAAAAAATTATAAATTTGAATTCAATAAAATTCATAGAAACAATTCAAATTACAAACCAAAACTTGTCTCTTTGTATTTCCCTTCTAAATCCCCAGAAAGGACTGAGCTTCTTGATACTCTGTTTCCTCTAATTAAGTACCAATATTCTAGTAGACAAAGACAACCTTGAATAATCAAATCAAGGCCCACCCTCACAAAAAAAAAAATTATGTCTCAAGACAATCTTGATTAAACAAAGTAAAGATGACGTAAGGATAGAAATTACCAAACAAGATGGCAGATATTCAACAATTATAGCACCATTTCACTTTTGCCTTTGGAATCCTTGGATAATCATACGAAGCACATGAACAATGAAAGCTTTTCTTTGATCTTTGATGTTCTCAAGATAATGGCATGTAAGTTCACCAATCTTACTCAAAATATGAGTTTCTAGCCTTTTTTATAACATAAAAATTCAAATACAACATTCAAAAGCCTGCTATTAACGGCCAATAACAGTAAAATTAAGTCATCTGAATTTTTTTGTTTACTAGTGCTGCAGGAAAATTTTGATTTTCTGAATTTTGCATCCGAGCAGTTTGGTCGTTGGAACTTTTCAAACTTTATCAAATCATTTAAAATTTAACCACAAGAAGTTTTAAATCATTTTGGACTAAAAGATAAGTCATTTTCAAACACTTCATTTTTCAAAGAATCATGAAAAACTTTTAAACTCTTCAACAAAGTTTAGGGTAGATCAAAATAGTATGTGCTTCAACATGCAATACATAGATTCCAAAAGCAAGGAGTGTAGATTTTACAAGATATACTTATCAAGCAAAAGCAAACCTACACTAGAGTTTCTTCAAAGCCTTCAATCTTCTTGAACAAACTCCATATTCTTCAATCACTTGAGCTCATTTGAGTTGTCCTTTCATATTAGCTCCAAGGCAATAAGGCTCCTTTAGCTTTCACAATCCAAGAATCTTGTCACACAACTATTACTCAAATTAGCTCATATCGATGTTTGTCATAATCATAACTATAAGATTTGCACTTAGGGCTTACAATCTTTCATGACTCAAATTAGTTCAGGTGTCTGAACTTTTGGCTTGAGTCCAAACTTTAAGTCCGAACTTTTGGTAAACATTTTCAAACAGTGATTTTTGCAATAAAAGTGCTTAAACTCAATCACCCAATCATCAAGACAAGTTGGTGGATGGTGAAGTAATCTTGGCTCTTTCTATCACGCTTCCCTCTTGACTTCCACCTTCTTGTGGCTCCTCTTGATCTTCTTCATTTTGGGGTGAGTGTTCAACTTTTTCTTCATTCTTCTTACTCTTCCTAGTCACAAATTCCAAGTTTCCTCCATGATCATCATTATCATCCCATCATCATCATTGTCATCATCCTCATCATCTTTTTCTTTCTATTCTTCCTCATCTCCTTCATCATCCTTATCATCCCTAGCTTGAGGTCTAGAGGGTCCTTTACCACTTTGGTTATTCATCAGCAATAACTCTTCAATATTCTTCACCCTAGTGTCCAAGCCATCCAAGTACTTAAAACAATGGAAGCAAATGATTCAAAGAATTTGTACATCTTCTCCATCTCCTTTACATGGTTGTTCAAGGCTTCTTAGAACACTTTGGCTACTATTGTGTCTCCTTCCTCACTAGGCATTTCTCCAATATTTTGGTGAGAGTGGGGAGTTGGCTCTTCTTCAAACAATCTTCTTTTTGTGTGTGGTTGCTTCCCCTCACTAGATACATCATGCCTCTTCTTTGTCTTCCTCTCCTTTGCTAGTGTCTCTTCTTCATCTTCCTCATCTTCTTCAATTTCCTCCTCCTTTTCATCATCTCCACTAGTCTCCATCCTTTTATTCCTTTGAAGATTTTCTCTCCTTGTCCTCCACACACCATCCTCATCAAGTTTCAACTGCATCCTTTTGAGGGATTCATTGGTGTATATTTCACCACTCTTCATAGGATTTCCTCTTCATGGGAGTTGGACATGAAAGTGTTTGAAGATCTTGGTTAGTAATCTTCCATAAGGTAGAGATTTTTTAGGCATTCTCCTTGCACTAATCATATGTTTTAAAGCCATAAACCCAAAATTTAATCTCCTCTGCTCATGCAAAGCAAGCATAATTACCACATGCATGTTTCTGACTAGAATTTTATGTCCAAAGTTGGGAATGATCATAGTTGTAATCATATGATGCATCACACGTCCTCTAGCATCGAAGGCTTTAATTTCCATTTTCCTAATGGACGTAAATCTCCTACCATTGGTAAAGGCTTCTTCAAACCGTTCATTGGTGAATAACTCATGAATATCTCAATGTTGCTCCAGTGAATAATATCTAGCACCAATGTTTTCCACACCACAAATTTGATTAACTAGAGCATCATTAGACTAAAAATCTACTTGAGACACTCTAGATGAATACCATTGAATGATACTATCCCCAACATGCTCAATCCTTTCTTCCTTAAGATTTGCACAAAATTCATAAACAAGAGTAGAAAAATAATCCTCATTCACACCAAGCAAACCACCCCAACCAATTTCACCAAAGATCAGCACATTACCCATATTGGAGAGTTTATCCAAGTCTACTCTATGACCGAGTATGATTTTCCTACTCCTTTTGTTCCATTCTTTGAATTCAACAACAAACCTTGTTGAGATGAACTGCTCTACTCCAAAGTTGATTTGAGGAATCCGAACCCGTCTTGGTTCATTGATGATAAGCCCTTCATCTCCCACTTTTACTTTCCTTTTGTCTTTAGTCACAATTGCCTTCTTCGAGCAAACCATGGGGATTTTCTTTGGAGAAAAATGAATATCAAGGACAATAGAGGGTGGAGAACACAAAAATCAAGTGATTTTTAAGCAAAAATGGTGAAATATAAGATGGATTTGAGTTTGGATATGAGTGGGTAGAGTGGGTTCTGAGAGAAGAGAAAATTTAGATGTTTAAAATGAAGAAAATGATCAGTTGAGCGGTTTTAAAACCGCTGAAATCACAAAGTTTAGACGATCGAATTTTCAGGTTTGCATCCGAACATGCTTCCAAATTTTTCTATTTCTTCAATTCAGCAAATTCGGACGACCAAATTTTTGGTCATGCATCTAAACTTCATTTGAATCTTTCTTTTTGAAATTTTCTGAAGGGAGTTTGGATATCATGTGTCTGAATTTTTCCTGTTTTTACCACACTTCAATACATACATTAGTAATTGAATTTTAAAATTCTCAAACTTCTTCTAAGGTAACAAAACCTTTCCTTGGCCAAGGGCTTGGTAAAAATGTCAACAATTTGTTCATTTGTGCACACATAATCCAAGCATATATCACCTTTAGCTGCATGATCATGAATGAAGTAATGTTTAATCTCTATATGCTTAGTCCTAGAATGTTGAATAGGATTTATGCTCAAATTAATAGCACTAGTATTGTCACATAAAATAGGCACACATTTGAAATCTAAGCCATAATTAAGTAGAGTGTGCTTCATCTATAGCACTTGAGCACAACAACTACCAGGGTTGATATATTCGGCCTTTGCGGTAGACCATACACAAGTTTGTTTCTTGCTATACCAAGATACAAGACAACTACCAAAATATTGACAATGACTGCTAATACTTTTAAGCTCGACTTTGCATCAGGAATAGTCGATATCCAAATAGGCAATAAGGTCAAAAGAAGATGATTTTGTAAACCAAAAGCCATAATCATATGTATCAGTCAAATAATGAAGAATACATTTGACGGCAATTAAATGAGATTCTTTTGGACAAAATTGAATTCTAGCACATAATCACACGACAAATATAATGTCCGGCCTACTTGCAGTAAGATAAAGTAAACTACCCATCAAACATCTATATACATTTTCATCAATATTTTTACTTTTCTCATCTTTGTCAAGTTTGGTTGATGAACTCATAGGAGTGCTAATGACTTTAGCTTGGTCCATTCCAAATCTCTTCAAAAGCTCCTTGGTATATTTGGATTGATTTATGAAAGTGGCATCTTTCCTTTGTTTGATTTGTAGGCCAAGAAAGAAGTTGAGTTCTACCATCATGCTCATTTCGAACTTACTTTGTATTAACTAGGCAAACTCCTCACAAAGAGAAACATTAGTAGCACTAAATATGATATCATCTATATATATTTGCACAAGTAAAAAATCATTATTGCAAGAGATTTTTTTTAAAAGTATTGTGTCAACCTTTCCTCTTGAAAATCCTTTTGAAAGAAGAAAATCACTCAATCTTTCATACCTAGCTCTAGGAGCTTGCTTTAAACCATATAAAGCTTTGGATAATCTAAAGACATGGTTAGTAAATTTTTCATGAGTAAAGTCGTTCCACATAAACATCATCATCAATAAAATCATTTAGAAAAATACTTTTGACGTCCATTTGAAAAGTCAACTTACCGGAGCAAAAGTTTCATCATAGTCAATGCCCTCTTCTTGATTAAATCCTTGGGCAACAAGTCCAGCATTGTTTCTAACAACTTCTTCACATTCATTTAGTTTATTTCTAAAAACTCATTTTGTACCAATAACGGGGTGTTCAAGGGGTCTTGGGACAAGAATCTCAAATAGATTTAATTCCTCTTGCATAGAAAAAATCCAAAAATTATCACACAATGCATCATCAATGTTTTTAGGCTCAATGTGAAATAAAAGTGCAAAGTTGTCAATGAAACACTGTCTTGTTCTAACACCTTGAGAAACATCACCAATGATTTGCTCCTTAGGGTGGCCTCTTGCATATCTTAGATCCTTTGGTAGCTCTTGGTCACCACTAGGTTGGTTATCTTGTTCTTGCTCAATCATCTCTTCTTCATTGGCATGATCTTCCAAGATTAGAGCTTGAAAATGAGTTTGAGTATCATTCATGGAAGTACCTACATCATCATCATCTCTTTTTTTCAAGTAAATGTTAGCGTCTTGTTAGAGGAATAACCAAGGAAGATTCCTTCATCCGATTTTCTATCAAATTTACCCAAGTTGTTAGGCATATTCAATATAAAGCACTTGCAACCAAACACTTTGAAATAGGAAATAGAGGGAATTTTACCAAATAGAAGTTCAAAAGGTGTTTTTCTCAAAAATAGCCTGAAAAGAATTCTATTCATAACTTAGAAAGTGGTGTTAGCGGCTTCGGCCCAAAAATATTTCTGCAAATAATTTTCACAAAGTATAGACCTAGTCGTTTCTTGTAAAGTTTGATTTTTCCTTTCAACAACCCCATTTTGTTGAGGTGTTTTGGCAGTCAAAAAATTGTGAATAATTCCATTCTCACACAAAGATTTTTAAAATCTTTATTATAAAATTCTCTCCCATTGTCACTTATATCAATTTGCCATCAAGGAAGGTTTGAACCTTTTGGAAAATTTTCACAAATTCATGAAATGATTCATCCTTTTGTGATAAAAAGAGTATCCAACTGAATCTTGAAAAATCATCAACAATAACATATGGATACTTCTTACCACTAAGACTAGTGGTCCTCATTGGCCCAAATAGATCCATATGAACATGTTGAAGAGGTTTTGAAGTTGAAATCATTTTCTTGGGTTTGGAAGATGTTTTTGTTTGTTTTCCATATTGGCACGCATCAGAAAGATGATTTTTCTCAAAACGCATTTTTGACAATCCTCTAACCAAATCTTGAGAGGAAGTTTGTTCAACAAATCCATGCTCACATGACCTAATCTTCTATGCCAAAGAAATCCATCATTATCATGAACAACAAGATATTTAACATCATTGGTAACAAGTTCATCAACATATAGCCCATATACACTACCAACCCTGTTGGCAACAAAAATGGATTTGCCATTTACACTATCAAGAATGGTACAAGTATCATATTTAAACTCAACTTTGCATCCATTGTCACACAATTGGATAATACTAGGCAAATTGTATTTCAAATCACCAATGAGCAAAGCTTGTTTAATGAGATGAGAAGATCCTTTACCAATATTACCTACTCCAAGAATTCTTCCTTTCTTCTTGTCACCAAAGCTGACAAATCCATCATTTGTGGCTTGAAGTTCACTAATGAGTAAAGCATTCCCCGTCATATGTCTTGAGCATCAACTATCAAGAAACCACTTAGTAGCACTTTATCTTGGGGCAAGTGTACCTATACTAAAGGAGAGGAAGTAACCTTTGGTACCCACATTTTCTTGGGTCTGTGGGGAATAATAATGATTCCCTCTACTTTCCAAAGGGTTTTAACACCGTTTTCCACTTTTCTCTTCACATAGCATCTAGTGGCCTTATGCCCATGTCTTCCACAATAAGTAGAACAAGTATGAGTCATGGAAGTAGAAGTAGCTCTAACAAAGAAGTTGTTATATTTAGGCACATTGTTTACATAGTTTTAACCAAGACCATTTTGACAAGAGGAGATCTTTGAGCTCCAAGAATTTTATCAAGATTGTCCCTTCCTTTGTAAATTTTTCAATACATGAAGTAAGGTCATCAACCTTCTTTTTCAAAGTCTCATGATCAACAAGCATTTTTTCAAGAGACAATCTTTTCACAAAGAATCTTGTTTTCAAGGGACATGCTTTGTAAAAAGACATTTAAAACTTCTTTTTCAATATTCAAGAATTCAATAGAATCAAGAAGCTTTTTATATTTACAAAGCAATTTTGAATTGTCATTTAACAATTCATCAACTTTCAATCTTATTTTCTTTTTTTTTTAAAGCTTTTTTAATTGTCCATACATGTCAACAAGTAGATCACTAGGATCATCAACATCATCATCACAAGGCGCAGAGGTAGGAGGAGTGGGTTGTACTTCATTTTCCATATCCACGAAGTACACATTCATTCTATCTTCATCATGAGTGACTTGAAGTAGCTTCCACATATCATAAGTAGTGTCACATCCACTCACCCTTTTGTACTCATTTACATCCAATGCACAGCTTCATAGCTTGATAATTTAAAGTCATCTTCTTTGAATCACTTTCATCAAATTCTTCAATCATCTTTGGTTCTCTTGTAATCCCATAGGCCTTCAAATTTATAGATATATGTGACCCTTTCTCAATAATATTCCACAAATCAAAGTTAATAGAACAAATGTAAATCTTAATATGAGATTTTCAAAATGCATAATTTGTTCCATCAAAAAGTGGCAATCGGTGTATAGAAAATCCTTCCAAATAAGAGAAGTTTGAAATATTAGCCATAGGACCTTAAGTTCTTGGTTGTTAATCCACAAAAAGAAACTCTTGCTCTGATACCAATTGAAAAACCTAAGAGGGGGATGAATTAGGTTTTTGCCTAATTTTTGAAAACTTTCCTTTAATAAAATCCCCTTTAAAAGTTCACAACCTCCAAGTACTTATAAGTTTGGAATAGAGTGGTTGAGAGAAAAAGAGTATTCAATGAAATAGCAATTAAGATTAACAATCATAATAAACACAAGGCAATAAAGATAGCACATATAAGTGAAAGCAATAAATAACAAGAGAAGTACACAGCAATTTATAGTGGTTCGATCTCTCCAACATCTACATCCATTACCTGAAGTCCACACTCAAGGATTTTAACCAATCCACTAAATGCTTAAGTTAAACAATTACACAAGAGGCTCACCCTCAAAGGGTTTTACATCAATAACCACTTTTTCAATTCAACAAACAAGGCTCACCCTCACTTAAAAGGGTTTTATGTCACAAGACAACGTTGAACAATCAAATTAAGAATTACCCTTGCCAAAAGGATTTTATGTCTCAAGACAACCTTAATTAAACAAAGCAAAGATGACATAAGGATAGAAATTACCAAACAAGATGGCAGATATTCAACAATTCTTGCACCACTTGACTTTTGCCTTTGGAATCCTTGGATAATCACATGAAGCACATGAATAATGAAAGCTTTTCTTTGATCTTTCATGTTCTCAAGATAATGCCATGTAAGTTCATCAATCTTACTCAAAATATGTGTTTCTAGCATTTATATAACTCAAAAATTCAAATACAACGTTCAAATAATGGCTAGTAATAGTTAGTAATAGTAAAATTTGGTCGTCCAAACTTGGACCTTTGTGTCTAAATTGGTCGTCCGAACTTTTCTCTTTACTGCTGCTTCAAGAAAAGTTTGGTTCTCCGCACTTTGCATCTGAACAATTCGGTATTCCGAACTTTGCATCCGAACTTGAGTCCGAACTTTTTAAACTTTGTCAAATCATTTAAAATTTAACCACAACAAGTTTTAAATCATTTTAGACTAAAAGATAAGTCATTTAAAAGCTTTTGAACTATAAGCCATTATCAAGCACTTTTTTTTTCAAAGAATCATGAAAAACTTTTAAGCTCTTCAACAAAGTTTAGGGTAGATCAAAATAGTTTGTGCTTCGACATGCAATGCATAGATTCTAAATGCAAGGAGTGTAGAGTTTACAAGATATACCTATCAAGCAAAAGCAAACCTACACTAGAGTTTCTTCAAAGCCTTCAATCTTCTTGAACAAACTTTGTATTCTTCAATCACTTGAGCTCATTTGAGTTGTTTTTTCATATTAGCTTCAAGGCAATGAGACTTCCTAGCTTCTACAATCTAAGAATCCTATCACACAACTATTACTCAAGTTAGCTCATATCAGCGTTTGACATAATCAAAACTATAAGATTTTCACTTAGGGCTTACAGAACCGGTCAAATAAAAACAATAGTATTGTGAAGAGTTGATGAAAAGACGTAGTCTTGTTCACATTGTTAATGTTCTTCAGCAAAGAGTTATTTCCTAGCTAAATCAATATGCCCGTTAGTGAGAAAGCATTTTTCCTCACCAAAAATTTATAACTAGGCAACCAAAAATTTCATAGCTACTACTTCCCAAATTTTGTCACTACTGATATAAACATGGAAATATGGTGCAATAGAGTTCTCGCCAACTACTTAGAGATAAATTTTTGCGAGGACTTCCATTTTATCACCAAAATTAATGATGTCAAAACCCATCGCGATATTTTATTTTCTAGCTAAGATTTTGTCATTAATGCCCTATTTTCTTGTAGTGGTGTTTCTTGCCTTTATATAAACAAAAACAATTTAGTGGTAGAGTCTTGTACTAATAACATGTTATAAATTTTGGTTGCAATAGATGAAAAACTAACCATAAAATAACAATGAAGAAGAGTTTGAACTACAGCAAAAGCGAGAAAGAGAGAACTCAATAATGTTTAGCCCGAGCATGGCTCTTATGATCTCGGGCCGGCACAAAATAATCTCTTTTTTTCTTTCTAATTGAAATGATCTTTTATAGAAATGAAAACTTTATCTATAACTATAGATTCAGAAATTTGTACATTAAAATTAATTGCGTATGATCATTAGTTAGAATAGAGCAAAGTTTCAAAAGAACTTTAATATAGGGGAGATTCACAATTTACCTGTCAACAAATTTAAAATTCTGAAACAAAATTTGACCAGTATTAGATAAAGGAATCAAATAATCATATGTTTGAGGAGATATGAATATTACGTAATTAAATACATGTATTAACTATTAAGTAATAAAATAAAAAGAATATAAGTATTAGGTAATTAGTAGTTTTTTCTTTTTAAATTTAAGTTGAACAATGAAAAAAAAAATAAAAATATTTTATTTCGTAACTTTACTTAAAGCTAACCACTCAAAGAACTTATGTATTCATGAACTATATGTATGTATGTACGTGTATGTCTATACACACATACACATACATATACACACATACACACATACTCAGGTCGGGCTATGATGGGTCGAGTCTAAATAGGCCTGATTGACCTGAAAATATATTCAAGTTCAATTTTAAGACTCGTGCCTAAAAAAGTTCGGTGCAAGAATATTAGGTTGTACAGGGTCAAGCTCGGGCTAGCTCAGTCCAATTGACAATCCTAATTGCCATATGAAAAATCTATATTGGAAGAGCCATCAAATTTGAGTCCAAGTCAAAATAAAAGAGCCAATTTTGCCCCTAATGTGTAAGAGGTCAAAACCTCGTGTGTGTATAAATAAATATATATATATATATATATATATATATATATATATATATATTCAAAAAATTCTTTTTTTCACTACCAAGTTGTCACCCACTTTTCATTTACATCAAGAGATGAAAGCTCTTCTTTAAGCAAATCTTTTGTTTTCCAAATGGGTAAGGTAAATGAAAGACCTAAGAGGGGGGTGAATTAGGTCTTTGGCTAATTTTTAAAAAACATTTCATTTTTGACAAAGTTGATTTGAAAGATGATTGGGATCAAATACTTCACAATATATGCAAGTCAAACACAATAAGATTCAAGTTTAATGAAAGTAGAGAACAAGAGGCAAAACAAGCAATTTATAGTGGTTTGATCACTCAAGATCTACATCCTCTACCTTGAGCATCCAACTCAAGGATGTTAACTAAATTCAACTAGAATCACAAGTTGATCAAATCATACAACAAAGGCTCATCCTTAAAGGGTTTTACCGTACAACCTCTTCTCAAATAAAACTAATCAAGGCTCACCATAAGACAAGGTTTTGTATCAACAAGATAACCTTGAAAGTAACAATTAAATTAAGTATGAGATAGGAAAGTTACCAACAATTTAGTAGATGATGATAAACTGGCACACCTTCACCTTTTTATCTAAGCAATCTTGAATTTGGACTTTTTAGCATAAGACAAAAGAGAACTTTTTGATAGAAAATGATTAGAAAGAGTAAGGAATCTTTAAAGCACAAGAACTACTGAAAAATCTGAAGTTTATGTCTTTTATAAGGTTTGAAAATCTGCTGCAATGTTCAAATAATGGTTAGCAAATGCTAGTAATAGTAAAATTCAGTCTACCAACTTTGGACTTCTGTATCTGAATTTTCCTAAAATTTTCACTATAGCACAAATTCGGTCGACCGAATTTGGACACCCTCATCTGAATTGGTCATCCAAATTTCCCTGGAAATTCAGTAGCCATGAGTTCAAATTCGGATTTCCAAATTGGATTATGAATCCGAATTGATCAAACTGAGTCAAAATGATTAGAAATCAAGTACAACAAGTTTGAAATCATTTTGGAGCATGCGATAGATCATTTAAAAAGTTTTTAGTCCAAAGACCGCTATTGAGAACTTGGTAAAAACATTTGTAAGATAGATCATTTGAGATTTAAAAACTAAGTTTGAAGCTCACTTGAAAAACTTTTAGATTCCAAAGACAAAAGAGTGCAAGATTTACAAAGATATACCTATAATGCATAGTAAACTTACACTAAGGTCTTGAAAGCCTTCAACAATCTTGAATAAACTCTAACCACTTTGATAAACTTGTGTTGTTCTTGTGCTTTTAGCTTCAAGGCAACGAGACTTGCTTTCTTCTCAATTCAAAAATCCTATCGCACACCATATAAGTTTATTAGTCTATATCAAGCTTAATCAATATGATTTTTATAGGACATTGCACTTATCAATGTTTGTCACTAATTAAAATAACATGAATTACCCTCAGGGTTTACAATCTTCCCATTTTTGATGATGACAAAATTTGATACAAAATGTGATGGATTTAGACAATTTAAGCACAGAGAAGAATTTATGTCATATACTAATTGAAGATGATATCAAATGAAAAAAATCTATTTTAAACACAATATAGCATAATGACATAAACATGGCTCAAAATGAGCTTATGCCCAACCAACTTCTATAAACCTCCTTCCTTCCAAATTACTAGAAGATATAGCATATAAGTAATCATAACAATACTTCTAAGAGAGGTTTTAAAGGTCAGAAATTACTTTCAAAGCTCCCCCTTAGATTGTGCTCATTTTTCAGAAAATAATTGAACTGTGGACTATGAGTTCAAAATGCAATAAATCCAACATAATGAATGTTTAAACTGAAATGAAGCTTCCCTAAGGTTGTTTAAACACAGTAGAAGAGATTAAAATAGATTTGAATCAATTTGAACAACAGTAGAGCACTTTTTGACAACAAAATATGGATGCATCTGAATTTTCAAGTCTGAATTTTAATCCTGCATCCGAATTTTAAGTTCAAATTATTTTGGTAGAGTCCTCAATAGGTAGATTTTGCAATTCAAATTACATTCACTAAATTATACAATCATTAAAGTAGGATGATCAAACATAGAAAACATTATAATCAATGTATATACTGAATGAAGTTCAAGATTAGACTGGATCATCAAAATTCAGCCATAAGCCAAACATATGCTAAACAACCATTTTGCAAACAGCCATATGCCAAATATGTCAAACAAATATAAAACATAACACATTTTAACACATATTAACACATATTGCATTACTATTGCTCCCTCTTTTGTCATCTTTCAAATGTAGGGTGATGAAAAAGATGAAAATATAAAAGCATACGCTCTCAACACTAGAGTATCATTATTGAGCTTGAATTCTAGAAAATTACATCAACAATTAAAGCATGAGAATACATTAACTTTTCTAGGTAAACTAAGCATAAACATGATATAAAACTAAATAGACTAGACAAAGTATATAAGTAAATAGATTGAGTTGAGAATATTACCCCTAAGGGCAAATCATGTTGTTTTGATTAATGACAAAAATTAATCATTGTAAAGTCCTAAGAGAATAATGTTGATTACTTTGATATGGACTAATGTGTTTGATTATTGTGTGATAGGATTTTTGGATTGAGAAGCATACAAGTCTCGTTGCTTTGAAGCTACAATGCAAGAACAACTCAAATATGTCAAAGTGATTGAAGATTGAAGAGTTTGTTCAAGATGGTTGAAGGCTTTGATGACATGAAGTGTAGGTTACATGCGCTTAATAGGTAGTCTTTGTAAACCCTACACTCTTATGCCTTGGAATCTATGAGTTGCATTTGAGAGCACAAAACTTGATTTGAAAAGTTTCAATGGTTTTGAACTTACCTGAATTATCAAGTTTTGATCAACGGATTTTGCACTTAATAGATCTTTATTGACTTATCCCTAATGCTAGAATGTTTTCAAACTTATTGTGTTTGATTTATAGTTAACTTTTGAGAACACAAAACTTGGTTTTACACTTACAATGGTTTTGAACTCACTTGAATTACCAAGTTTTCATCAATGATTTTTGCACTTAAAATATCTTTAATGACTTATATTTAAGGCTAGAATGTTTTCCAACTTATTTGATTTGATTTGAATATGTTTTGACAAAGCCTGAAAAATTCAAATGCATGTTCAGATACAAGATGAAGATTCAGTCATATGAATTTTTTATGCACTATGAATAGTAACAACTATTTTTAAGAGAAATTTGGATTCGAAATTCGGACACATAAGGGAAATTTTGGTTCTCTGAATTTTGAACAGTAACACTGTTTCGATGAATAGTAACTTCCAGAAAAATTTTACTGTTACTAGTCATTTTTAATGTTGGAACTGATTTGTAAACCCCAAAGTTCAATTTTCAAGTAGAACTTTGAACTTTTGAAATTCTACAAGCTCTAACTTGTTTTGCATCAAAATTATTTGAAAATCTCTCAAATTGCCTTGTGCTCAAAGGTTAAAATTCAAGATTCCCAAGGCAAGAAGTGAAGTGGTGCTAGCATTGTAATCATCCACAAAGTTTTTGTTGTTAACATCTAAATCTATACTTCGTCTATTTACTTTGTTGATACAAGGTTGTTAAGAGACAAAAAAACCCTTGTGAAGGGTGAGCCATTGAATAGATTAATCAAGGTTTTTGTGAGACATAAAACCCTTTGGTGAGGGTGAGCCTTTGATTAGATTGGTCTATGTTGTCTAGTGACATAAAACCCTTTGTGATACTGGTGAGCCTTGTTTATTGGATTGAAAAGAGGTTGTTGTGGTAAAACCCGTTGAAGGGTAAGCCCTCTTGTGTAATTGCATGACTTGAGCATTTAGTGAATTGGTTGAAATCCTTGAGTGTGGATTCAATGTAATGGATGTAGATCTTGGAGAGATTGAATCACTATAAATCGTGCGCTCATTTTTTTATAGCTTTACTTGTGTACAAATTTGTGTTATTATTATTTGTTATTAGTTGTTGTTTGATTGGTTGTAGTTTTATTGTTTGATCATCTTGTCTCAATCATTAAATCACATATAAACTTAAAGTTTGTGAATTTGAATAAGAGCTTTTATTAAGGAAAATGATTTGCAAAACGGGAAATGATTTTAATAATTTTCCAAAGACATTTTCTTGGGTTTTGGTAGCCGAAAAGTTGTGAACAATACCATTTTTATCACAAAGTTTAGTAAAATCTTGGTTGTAAATTTCTCTCCCGTTGTCACTTCTAATGAAAATTTATTTGGAATCAAGGGAGGTTTGAACCTTTTTGAAAAGTTTCACAAATTCATGAAATGCTTCATCCTTGTGTAATAAAAAGAGTACCCAAGTGAATCTTGAAAAATCATCAACAATTACTAATGCATACCTCTTACCACCAAGACTAGTGGTCCTCATTTGTCCAAATAAATCCATATGAACAAGTTCAAGGGATTTTGATGTTGACACCATTTTCTTGGGTTTGAAAGATATTTTTGTTGGTTTTCCATATTGGCATGCATCACTTTGGTGATTTTTTTCAAAACGCATTTTTAGCAATCCTCTCACCAAATCTTGAGAGGAAAACTTTTTCAACAAATCCATGCTCACATGATCTAGTCTTCTATGCCAAAGAAAACCACTATTATGATGAACATCAAGGCACTTAACATCATTTGCAACAAGTTCATCAAGATATAGCACATATACATTCCCAATTCTATTTGCAACAAAAATGGTTCTCCCACTTACACTATCAAGAATGGTTCATGTATCACATTTAAACTCAACCTTGCATCCATTATCACATAATTGACTAATACTAAGCAAATTATATTTCAAGTAATCAATGAGTAAAACTTGTTTAATGACAGGGAAAGGTCCTTTACCAATATTACCTACGCCAAGAATTTTTTCTTTCTTCCTGTCAACAAATGTGACAAATCCATCACTTGTAGCTTGAAGTTCACTAATGAGAGAAGCATTTCCCGTCATATGTCTTGAGCATCCGCTATCAAGAAAACATTTGATAGCACTCTTGAGGAAATATGTACCTATATCAAATGAGAGGAAGTGACTTTTGGTACCCACGCTTTCTTGGGTCCAACGAGGTTAGTAATAATTCCTTTAGCTCTCCAAATAATCTTAACGCCACTCTTAACCTTTCTTTTCACAAAACACCTAGTGACCTTGTGACCATTTCTACCACAACAAGTACAACATGAATGAGGCATAGAGGTAGACGTATCTTTGACAAAGTAATTTTTGTATTTTGAAGTATTTTTTACATGATTGTATCCAAAAACCATTTTTAACAAAAGGGGATCTTTGATCTCAAAAAGTTTGTCAAGAATACCTCTACCATTTGTAAATTTTTCTACACATATAGTGAGATCATCAACTTTCTTTTTTAACATATCATAATCCACAATCATTTTCTCTAAGGAAGATATTCTAGGACAAAGAGATTTGTTTTCAATAGATATATTTTGTAAAGAAACATTTAAAACTTCTTTCTCAATATTTAAACAGACAATGGATTCAAGAAGTTTTTTGTTATCGCAAAATAATTTTGAATTCTTCTTTAATAAATTTTCAATTTTAAATCTCATCTCTTTGTTTCTTTTTGAAACTTTCTTCAATTCACTATACATGTCTACAAGCAATTCACTAGGATCATCAATATCATCATCACAATATGTAGAGATTGAAGGAATAGATTGTACCTCATCATCCATAGCCATGAAGCACATATTTTCTCTTTCATCGTTGTCATCTCCACTCTCTTCATTGGCTTGTTGATCCCAAGTGCCTGCTAATCCTTTACCTTTCTTAATAGACTTCTTCTTCTTAAATTTAGCATCTCTTTCATTCTCCATTGCTTTAGGTCGATCGGCTATAAGGTGTTCAGTACTCTTGCACTCATAGCATTGAGGTTTGAAAAATGAAGATAATTGTCCTCCTTTCTTGGAGTACCTCTTTCCTTTCTTGAGAAATCCATTTTTGTAGAATATCTTGAACTTCATCACCATCATGGCCATTTCATTATCTTCTCCATCGTCATCTTCATCACTAGATGATTCCTCTTGTTCACTTTGATTCTCGAAGGCTTGGAGTACTACTCCTTCCTTTCTCCTCATCCTCTAGATCATTTAATCTCTTTACCTTCATCTCATGAGTGAGCAATGATTCAATAAGTTCCTTAAGTGGAAGAACCTTCAAATCTTTTGACTCCTCAATTGCAAGACTATTTGGTTGTCAAGACTTGGGTAGAGCATCCAAATTTTTCTGTTTTGGTCACCAAGAGAGTAGTTCTTTCCATATGACTTTAATCCATTTGAGATGTTGATGAATCTTGTGAACATCTCACTAATGCTCTCTCCTTGCTTGATAGTGAATAATTCAGAATCCCTCACAAGCGTAGCAAGATTTGACTCCTTCACTTAATTTGTACCTTCATGAGTTACTTGAAGAAGCCTCCAAATGCCTTCATAGCTCCCTTGTTATACTCCATTGGCTCGCATCCTCATTGGTCTCAATGATATTCCACATATTAAAGTTAATAGAATAAAAGTATATCTTAATTCTAGATTTTCAAAATATATAATTTGTTCCATCAAATAAAGGAGGTCTATTTGTCGACGATCCTTCCAAATAAGGTAAGTTTGAAATATTAGCCATAGGATCTTATCTTCTAGGTGGTAAAACCTTTGCAAAAGAAGTCCAAACTTTGATACCAATTGAAAGACCTAAGAGAGGGGTGAATTAGGTCTTTGGATAATTTTTAAAACTTTTTCCTTTTCGACAAAGTTGATTTGAAAAATGATTAGGATCAAATACTTCACAATATATGCAAGTCAAACGCAATAAGAGTCAAGTTTAATGAAAGTAGAGAACAAGAGGCAACACAAGAAATTTAAAGTGGTTCGATTACTCAAGATATACAGCCACTACCTTGAGCATCCAACTCAAGGATTTTAACTAAATTGAACTAAAATCA
Source organism: Rauvolfia tetraphylla (assembly GCA_030512225.1). Lineage (NCBI taxonomy): Eukaryota > Viridiplantae > Streptophyta > Magnoliopsida > Gentianales > Apocynaceae > Rauvolfia > Rauvolfia tetraphylla. The sequence continues at coordinate 1,394,004 of JAJQKT010000064.1, forward strand.
CAAGTTGACTAAATTATACAATAGAGGTTCACCCTTAAAGGGTTTTACATCACAACCTCTTCTCAAATGCAACTAATGAAGGCTCACCCTAACACAAGGATTTTATATCAACAAGATAACTTTGAAAGCAACAATTAAATTAAGTATGAGATAGGAAAGTTACCAACAACTTGGTAGATGATGACAATTTGACATACCTTTACCTTTTTTGTCTAAGAAATCTTGAATTTGAACCTTTTTAGTACAAGACAAAAGAGAACTTTTTTATAAAGAATGATTGAGAAGAGTAAGAAATCTTTAAAGCACAATAACTACTAAAAAATTTGAGTTTATGTCTTTTATAAGGTTTGAAAATCTGTTGCAATGTTCAAATAACGGCTATTAACAGTAAAATTTTGTTGACCAAATTTGGACTCCTACATCTAAATTGTCGTCCCAATTTCTCTAAAATTTCCATTGTATCACAAATTCAATCGACTGAATTTGGACACCCTCGTTCGAATTTGTCGTCCGAATTTCTCTGAAAATTTAGTAGCCATGAGTTCAAATTTGGATGTCCTATTGGAGTCTAAATTGATCAAACTGAGTCAAAATGATTAGAAATTAAGCACAACAAGCTTCTAATCATTTTGGACTATGAGATAGATCATTTAAAAGACTTTTAGTCCAAAGGCCGTTATTGAGAACTTCGTGAAAACATTTGTAAGATAGATCATTTGAGATTTAAAAATCAAGTTTGAAGCTCTCTTGAAAATCTTTTAGATTCCAAAGACAAAAGAGTGTAAGGTATACAAAGATATACCTATAATGCATAGTAAACCTACACTAAGGTCTTCAAAGCCTTCAACAATCTTGAATCAACTCTAACCACTTTGATAAACTTGAGTTGTTTATATGTTTTTAACTTCAAGGCAATGAGACTTGCTTTCTTCTCAATCCAAAAATCATATCACACACCATATAGACATATTACTCCATACCAAGGTTGATCAATATGATTTTCATAGGACACTACACTTATCAATGTTTGTCACTAATCAAAACAACATGATTTACCCTTATGGCTTACAATAAACTTTCTCCTATCTTTAATTCCAAATAAAGTGGTGTCTATTTTTATTCTTTGGTGCATTCAACTAACCATGTAAGTTTTTATTTGTCTAATTTCATTGCTAAATCTAGAGTGGGTATGTTTAGAATCAGTTTTAAATCAAGTTTTCATGTACGGATAAAGAAAGGATGTGGTTGTCATTGATGGACATAGTTGTCATGTGGTTGTTGTTCATACTAATACTTGTTCATATGCATGGCTGCATATGCATTTCTTGTAGGGTATTCAATGTTGCAAGGTTGAGGTTTTCAATTTTTTAAGATTGTGAAATTACCAACTCTCTGAATTGTTTTTTTTATTTTAGTCTTACATGACAATCCTATAATTTTTTTTTCTGAAGAAAAGACAATTTTTTTAATTGTATGATTAAACACAACTTATTGTACTAAAAGTTTCTTAAGGGATTATTTCTCTCGGTGTATTTTTCAATTGTATTTAAGATACCCTTCACTGCCATATAAATTGTTTAAGTAGGCTTAACATCTTTTAATAAACTCTCTAATATATTATATTGTATATTAATTAAGTGTATCATGGGTGACTATATCATTGGACTAAGGAAAATTTATATGATTACATGTGCTACAATTTGATTGGTGTACTAAACATTGTAATAGTCAGTGTACTAAAAGATTTCAAGCCACTTCATTGAGATGAATTTCGTTATCCAACTACTAGACTTTTGTGATGCAAGGTAAACTAAACCGAGTGAGAATAAATAAAGAATATCCCAGGAATGAGAGATTGATTACTTTATGTAATCCTCATTTAATATTGTTTTTTGTATCTTTGTCTAAGAAACCCTTTTCTTCAATCTTTGTTTATCATTTCCGCTTTATAAATATTACAATTTTCTTCCCATTTAAGATGATTAGAGCATCATTACGCGGCTTATCTTTTACTGCACTCTCGTTTCATATTAATTTCTAAATCCATTTCAATGACTTTATTTCAATGTAATACAATTTCTTGAGTGCTAATGAACATTGATTTTTTTTTTTGTTTCTAGGATTTTTGAACGTAAGATTTTTTTCAACATATTCTCTTTCATTTTCGCTTAATTTCTGAAATTTTAATGGAAACTATGTTAAAAAATGGCATCAATGTTTACTTTTCTGAAGTATATATATATTTTTATGAGATAACATCACTGCATACTTATTGTGAGAAGTATTTTTTTATTTGATTGAGCATTATTAAGAATTATAAAATAAGTCTTACTTAATTCTCTATAATTAAGGTATCCACCATTCGAAGAGAAGTAGACTACTCAAGAAATTTACAAATTCTTCATTAAGTCATTATTAAAAAAATTTAAGAAAATTGAAATAAAAGAAAGGCTGGATCAGTGAAATCTTGCTTGGTAATTTGAGTAAGAAGTAGATCTTTTTGTTTGGTTTTCTAGAATTTGAGCACAAGAATCCCCTCTCTTTATTCCAAAGAAATTAAAGAAGGATTTATTGGATATTTTATCAGTTTTTATTATAAAATTTAACAAATTCTTAATTTTTGTAACAATTTGACAATAGAACAATTATATTTAAATGGACAAGTAATGTTAAAAGTGTTGTAAAAAAATGTATGTCTAAAAGCAACAGGTGTTCAACAAATAAAACAATATAAAAAAATTACGACCTAATTCTGGCAGATGACTGTTGAAAACAACTTGTCCAAAGACACCATGGAAAGAATCTAAAATCTTCGGGTTTCTATCCTCTATGCTCTTGTTTTTGAGAAATCATAATAAAATGGTCCAGGTTTGAAGTGAAGTTGTGTATATAACGATGACACTTTTTAGGAAGGTGTGGTTGAGAATTATGATTTTAAATCAAGATGTATCATAGTCAAGTTAGTTATACTTACTATATAACATTTTTTTATTTGACATTGTACTATAAGGCTAAATCAAATAACGCCGAACTAAAGAGCATTATAGTCACCCACCAATCCTTCATATCGTGCTTTTTGTTGGAATATAAAGAAGAGTCTCTTTAATTATTCTAATGACCAAAGCCACTAAAAGCAAATGAAATCACAATCCAATTCTTCTGCTAATAATGTTTATTAGATTCAAGAAATAATTCAACTATTTGATAAAATAAAAGTTTATTTTATTGAGAAACATCCGAGGTCAAATGAGAAAAACGAGGTACTCACTAACATAGATTATTATAGCACAAACTCTTCTTCAAGATGTATCTATTATTGTATATATGGTCATAATCAAAGAAATTGTGGCTTAATTGATTCTGCCAGATCCATAGCTCTTAGTTCTACTTGTGCCAATTGTATGCTTACTTAATTTTAATATTATGTTTTTCTTCTGTTACCTTGTTTAATGAAATAAATAAAGTTTAACGTTCTAAAAAGCGCTTATATTTGTTTGACCTTGGAATGTAAAATTATAGTAAAAAAAACTTGGATATATATTAATTTTATTATTCATTATACTATGTCTGATTAGATGATTACAAAATATATCAGTTAATAAGATTAATGCTTTTCTCTCATTTTCTCGTTTTCATTTTCTTTACTCATAAAATAAACTTTTATTTTATCAAATAGTTAATTTATTTCTTTAATTAAATAAATATTATTAGCAGAAAATTTGAATTGTAATTTCATTTGATTTGATGGTTCATATTTGAGCGGCACATGGAGGTGTTTCTTTCATTTGCTCTGAGTGGCTTTGGTCATTAGAATAAGTAGAGAGACTCTTCTTCGATTTCCAATGAAAAGCTTGGTAGGAAGGATTGGCAGGTACCTATAATTATATAATTTAGTGTGTCAATAGTGTCAAGTGAACGAACTTTATTAAGTCTGAGATTGATTTGATTACTGTCGGGCTTAAGTCCGGATAAGTTCTAATCTAATTTTTTAAAATTTTAACATAATAATAATAATTTTAATAAAATATAATAATATTATTATTATATAAAATAAATAATATATATATATATATATATATATATATATATATATATATATATATATTTTACGGATCAGATTGAAATCGAACTGAGCATACCTTAACCCGAGTTTGGCCTAATGTTATTCAGACTGAAAAAAATAAACTCAAACTAATAATTAAGCAGGCTGAACAAATCGAACTTAGCTTAACCCGACCCAATTGACAATTCTACCTATAATAAATTTTTTTATTAATAATGAATATAAAAATTTAAAAAAAGTTATATAATAAGTATAATTAATTAAATTTTTTATTATAATCTCTCTTAATTTATAACGTCTTCTAAAAAAATATTATGGCCATATAAAATATTCTACTTGAACCATTTCACTAAGATTCCTAAAAACCAAAAGCCAGAAAGTTGTAAAATCCAACATCTTCTCATTCCTCTTAACGCCGAATCCCCGTCTAACAGCTTATCTCCCTCCAAGATTCCTTTTCCTCCCTCATAAAACCCCATGCTTCATTCTCATTTCCAAAACCCAGACCAAAAGGCCCTCTTATGGCAACTTCAATCCCTTTAACTCATCCTTTATCTCCTTTCTTTTCCAAAACCAAATTCATCATTCCCAAACAAGACTCGAATTCCCTTCATCCCCTAAAACCCGTTGTTTCTAAGCCCCTCAAGACCTCGTTTCCAAACACCCCAAGTCCCTTTTACTCCTTTAGTTCCCGGGAAAGGTCGTTATTGTTGTTGGCATTTGAGAACAGAGAAGGAAACGAAATCTTGGTGGGAGAAGATTCCGCTGAATTCGACTTGTCCAAGCAGAAAATCTCTTCTTGGGTTTATTTTACAGCCATTTTGGGTGTTGTTCTGCTTGTACTCGATGTTTTCTGGATTGATCACTCCAGCGGGTTTGGCAAAGACTTCATCAATGCTATTTCCAGCATTTCCGAAAGCCATGAGGTTTGATTTTGAGCTATATAAGCTCGTTTTTGAAATTCTGCTTTGAGATTAGTGCTTGTGGTTGTAAATTCTTTGTTAAGTTGTTTGATGAGTTTGGATGCTTTGGTTTTTAGTGGAATCTGACTCATTAGCCCAATGCTGGTGTTCTTTTATATTCTTACGCTTCTGAATTGCATCAATTCTTATCGCATATTTTGGTTCCATGAACTCTTGTAGTTTTGAAATTTGGCCCTCTCATGTTATTGAATTTAACATGTTTAATTTCTTTCTGTTTTAAAAGTTACAGCAACAGGTAGATTGATGTACTAAATTTGCTAAACATTTAGCGCAGAATATATGGCTGACTGTATGGTTTGGCCTAAATTTGGAGTATGAGTGCCTCAATTTGCATGACGCTAGCTTTAGAGATTAAAAAAGTAGTTATGGTAAACACAGAAAAGCATTATCTCAAAGTGGAGAAGCTGGATATGTGACGATTGGGCTTATAATAAAAAAGTAGTAAAAAAAAAAAAGAAATGCTGTTTTAGAGAGGTTAGATTGACCTTTTGATGATGGTTGCTTGATGAGTGGGCCAACATTTTATATGAATCGATTTGGCCATATCTATTGTTCTTGTTAAGACTATACAGAAGATTGAAGAAAAGGGTTTAGATTTGCTTATGGTTCCTGAGTTTGTAAATGTGTAACATAGGCTTTTGCTGTGGCCTCCTTATTTTCTTTTTCAATTCAACTCTGCAATTGAGATATCTTGGTGATAAAATACTGGTAGCTATGTGGAATTTTTAGAAACTCTTCTTCTATTGACATTCATAGAAAGATTTAGTGACAGAAAGATGTGTGTGTTTGCTTTTTTTTTATAATAATTTTCATTGTTATTGTTCTTGTTGTGTTTAAGAAGTTAAATGCTGTACTGGCTTAAGGAGGCTAATAAATTTAAATTCTATCTTTTCATATAGAATATTTTTGTCCTATTAATGCACTCCTTGATATATGAGTTAAAGCGAAGGTGAATAATGAGAGTGAAGTTTTCAGATGGAAAAGCTTAGAAGGGTTTAAATTTTTAAGTTTCGTAAAGTGAGATGAAGTTGGCTACCCCTCCCTGCTCACTTGTGGCTCTGCCATGGCCATATTGCATCTGAAACATTATTTACAACAACCTTTAAAATTTCAGTTAGACTTCACTATTTAGATTACTAAGTCAAAATTCAGTTTCATTTGTAAAAGAGACAAGTACCGTAGTTTGCAGACTCCTGATAATGGTTTTACCAAAAAACTAATGAAGGTTTTGCATTACTATTCAGAACAACAATACTATTTGTTGGTAGTCCAATATTTGATTGAACTAGTGGGTAAGTCAGCTTTGAATCAAAACTGGTACACTCACATTATTTCTGTTAAGCTGACTTGATATTCCTTCATTTGGCAAACCCAAGTTTTTAAATAATAGAGAGTGTACCTGAGAGACGTTCTGGTTTGTTGATAGGAATGTGTGAGTTGGGCAGGGATGGGGACGTATCATGATATAATGTTTGTTCTCTAAGGACCTTGTTATACTTTCTTCTTCTCTGAATGGGCTAACTGTTGAAATGGAAGACTACTGTTAATATATCATTCAATGTGTCACATATTTCCTGGAATTATATTATAATGAATTCAGATGTCTGCTTGTTTGTATTTATTCTGTAAGTTAGTTGACCGTAGATTATAAATGTGCATATATTTACCCCACTGCAATAAGATCACCATTGCTGGAGCATGCAGGGTTGTTTACATGATGTCTGCAGAAAAGGACAACCAAGGCAGTTCTTAAAATGAATATTTTTTCATTTGAAGATTAGAATGACAAAGTCTTTGAGATTAGATATTGAAGATTCAAGGTTCCAGCGTTTCATTTGTGCCCAACCCTGCATTATATTCTTATGTTAGCTTTGTTTCTTTAAGCATTTCAGCGTAATAAACTAATAATACCATATACTTTTGTGTGTGACAAAACCTGCATTAAGAGTAACATATCCACATTTCCATTATACTCTATTTTTCCAGCCTGCGGATCCCCCAAAGCTACTCTGATCTCTGCATTAGAATAGCTGTTATGGTTTCTGACTGCCAATTATCTACATCTGTTAGCAGGTTGTAATGCTGACCCTGACTCTAATTTTTGGCGTAGTCCATAGTGGCCTGGCTAGTTTCCGAGACACAGCTGAGAAACTGATTGGAGAGCGTGCTTTCCGTGTGTTGTTTGCTGGGGTTTCTCTTCCATTGGCTGTTAGTACCGTTGTGAGTATCTAACCAAATAAAATGGTCCTATTTTGAGTACTTTCATAGTGGGTTGGTTTGTGCTATTTCTGTTGAATGACAGACAAATACTAATCTAGTAATTGAAGTTATGATGTTTTGCTGCAGGTGTACTTCATTAACCATAGATATGATGGCATTCAATTATGGCAACTACAGGATGTCAGTGGGATACATCAACTTGTTTGGCTATCTTCATTTATCTCCTTTATTTTCCTTTATCCATCGACCTTTAATTTATTGGAGGTTGCTGCTGTTGACAAACCAAAAATGCATCTTTGGGAAACTGGGATAATCAGAATTACAAGGCATCCGCAGGTATGAAGTTCGCTATCTTGAGCTGTGTTATTTAACTGCTATGCTTGTTCTCTGTCTCATAGCTAAGGAAATGTAAAAGATAAATGTCTGCTAAAGAACACAAATGATCCCTCAATTAGTTTGCAAAAGAGCAGGCAACAAGGCAAACAAGCTCAAAATAGCACTTGCTTATTTTTTCCTCTGGTTAATTCCAATTTGGTCCTTGAAAATTACACAAATGTCTCTAAGTAGTCCTTAAAAGCTCAAAAATGTTCCAAAAAGTCTCCCTAAAAATTGCAAAAAGTTTCCAAGTAGTCCTTAAAAACTCAAAAATGTTCTAAAAAGTCCTTACAGCTATCAAATTGATCCTTCTGTTTTTAAACTAATGGTTAGTCAAAGTTAACTAGAAGAGATCATGTAGAAAAATCTTCAAATAATTGAGGACTTAAAGGCAATTCAACTGAAAATCCCAACACTAGTTCCCTCTTCTCCTCCCCTTGCATGCTATGACCAACTTCCTTTATTCTCTTTCTCCTTTATTTCTCATCCTCCTTCCCTTTCTTTCTTTCACAAGCCATATTCTCACTCAGTTGATTGCTTGCAGCTTTAGTTGCTGCTTAAGCAGAAGAAGACAAGACAATTACACGACCTAAATCCATTAAAAAAATCGTTCTTTTAATAATATTTTAATAATCGATCGCAAGGAAAAATTCACAACCAAAAAGAAACAAAAGAGAAGACTGTTCAAGAAATGATGTATGAAGGGGACAACCTCTTTCATAAACAAAAAACAGAAAATGAAAATGAAAGTGATCTTTTAGTCAGCTTTATTAATTCACTTCAATCTGTTCATTTTCTTTCCTTCAGTATCCATAGCAATTTGCTGTAAGCACTGCTTGTTTAACTTCTGCGTCTTGCAAAATTGATGACCTTGATCCATGTAAGGAACATGCCAAGACTGAATTTGTATGGTGAATTTATTTTTTGCTTGGTACTGATGTAGGATCAAAGTTGATATTCTTGTTTAATAATATTTTCTCCTGTAGGAATTTGGTTAGAAATCCAGGCTAAATGGTAAAGCTAAATTGCATTAAACATACAAAAAAGGGAATAAAACGAACTGAACCTGGGAATCCCACAGAGAATTAGAATAAAGACAACAGACCTGGGAATTACTCCTAGACACTGCATTCCACTCTTTAAGGCTGGATCACGTCCTACAATCATGATAGGAAAACAAAGCTGCGGAGAAATTTAACTGAAAGCTAAACCTACCACCAAAAAGCAAACATTATTAATAGACTTAAGGGATTTCCCAGTTTAACTAAGACACTTTTGACTCCCAGGAGAAAGTGAGGAGAGGAGACAAGGAAGAAATTGTAGGGCCAGGGGGTTTGACAAGGGAAGAAAATACTTTTCAATTAACTAGACCAAAAAGAAAAGTAGGGTTAAGCGGCTCCTTGGGCTATTTCTAAAAAGCTTAGGCAGGAGAAGAGAATGACGTAATTATAACATTGATTCGTCGTTCTTTGCCTACTATATGATATGGCTTGATTTATATGACCTGTAATGTGTTAAATGAATGCATGAGCTAGAACTTCCAGAATCATTTAGTTCCCTACAAGTTGCTATAGCATAAGACAGGATATTCCCTTCTAGAATTTGGGACTATTGCCTCAGATCTTAGCAGGTTGGCGATTATATTCTCTAATTTTGAATATAATTATTCATCTATCATGTGGATAACACTTGAAATTTTTGTCAATCCAGTAAAATATATTAATCTTGATCTTTTTATAAAAAATATATGATATCTGCTGGTAATGCATGAGATAGAAAGGGATGAATATTAACTAAGAATAAGTGAAAATTCCTGCTTCATTTTGATTGCTTCTGAAAGCCACTTCATCGTCATTGTTTGCTCGATTGCTAGCCAATTTCTTAGTTTAATTTGTGGATCAGAAATGTTGATAATTTGTGTTGACAATTTCATTTGCTCTTCAATGTTGCCTTCGTTATCTGTGTCAAAAATGTGCCCAAGAGCTTGCACTGTTTTTTTCTTTTGGGGAATGGGGGGATTGCACAGAAACCAACAACTTGCGGCCTTTAAATAGCTGCATTCATATTCCTTTAACAGTTCCATGTGAAATCCATTTAAGCATTTTCATAGCAGACATTTTTTCTGTTTTCTGCCTTATCTTTTCTATAATGAACTTTCAACGTTCTGTGTTTTCTTTTTTTTTTTCCTTGGTTTTCTTTGTTCTTTTTTGGATCTCTGCTCAGATGGCGGGACAGGTGATTTGGTGTCTAGCACATACTCTTTGGATTGGAAACACTGTAGCAGTTGCAGCCTCTATTGGTTTAATTGGCCACCATTTATTTGGTGTCTGGAATGGAGACCGGAGGTTGGCTATCCGATATGGTGAAGAGTTTGAAGTCGTAAAGAGCAGAACAAGTGTCATCCCATTTGCAGCTATCCTTGATGGTCGCCAGAAGTTGCCCGCAGATTATTACAAGGAATTCATCAGGTTGCCATATTTAACCATTACAGCGTTAACTTTAGGTGTATATTTCGCTCATCCTCTCATGCAAGCAGCCAGTTTTCGGCTTCACTGGTAGTATAGGTATACTAAATGATTTACAGAAGAGAGAGCTCTTGAAAACAATGGTTTCGCCATATTAATAAATGAAAACAATTGTTAATATAAGATACATAATTTTCACTTAGTTCTCCAAGAACACTTTTACCTTTAAATAAGGTTTTACTTGGAAATCATTCTATTTTAAAATTAAATTTAAAATTTTAAGTGTAAATCATACATATTTTTTTATAAATAATTTAAATTTTATAAAAATTTTAATAGAAAAATTATCCAAATGGAGTGCTCAATAATGCTTTTTCTTTCAAATCAGCAAAACCCAAGCTAGGGCTGGCCTGACTAGTAGCGCTGCGCTGGAGCGTTGCTGGGCCAGTGCCCATTGTCTGAGACCGAGCGCTGGCCATGTGCGCTCAGATCAAAATTTTTTTTTCGACTCAACATAAAAGACAACATCGTTTCTATATCTACAGATTCTTTTAATCATATAAAGTTAAAAAATTTTATTTTTTACTATTCATTTTTTAATTATCTCAAACATTTTTAAATATTAGAACTAAAATTTATGAATAACTACTTCGTATTTAAAAAAATAAAATTAGTTCATTAAATTATATCAATTTTTATATCTCTGTACATATAAATATCATAAAAATTAATTTTAAAATAGTCCATTTTTAAGAATTCTTAGCCTGTAGCGAACTCATAGCCAACGGTGGAAGTTACCGTGGAGTTAGACCACTTCCTTGGGGACTTCCGTTGTTGGCAGCGGAACTGGCAAAAATGGCCAGGTTGCAGCTTTCTAAAGACAAACTTTGTTGACGGCTTCAGTTGTTCAAGATTTTGCATGTCAAGGAACAATTTTTGAATGCAATATCATGTATTGTTATATAAAGTAAAAAAAATATCATACATCTCTTTTCTTATAATAAATGAAACGGTAACAAGAGATGTTAACTTTTTAAATTTTTGTTTAAAATGATACCTATATCTCCTAACAAGGAGTCTATAAAAAGTTATTCTTTTCTTGACAATAAAATAACTTACCTAATTAGAAGAATTTTTTACCAGACGACAAGTCTTGAATGTGATTCACATTTCTCATTTTTTTATATATAAAAAATGAAATGTTTTAAGAAGTTTGATTACATTTCTTTTAGATTTTTTTTTCAAGAGTTTGGATGTGTGACTTTAAAATGTTGCCTATTCAAATAGTAATTTTTATAATTTTAATAGTAAATAATTTGTCGAAAGTGAAACGTTTTAAATCAATTATTATTGAAGTTTTGAAGATTATTGTGCGGGTAAATATGCATTTAGCACTATATCATCCTTCAAAGCAAATGAAGTCATAATCATAACTTTTGTCCTTTTTTTGTTTTATCGATGCTCGAATCCTTTTCACCCATTTCTAGTGCAAAAAGCATTTGTAATAGTTTCGCTTCTTGTAAGGTAAGAATCAAGTATTTAGATTACAAAACTTCCTACACTTTTGATGGCAGAGTTTCCAGAGACTAGTTTGGCTCACATCTGCAAGGAGGCAAATTCGTGCAATAATTCAATAGTCAAAATCAAGACTATTGTGTCAATAATTCAATAGTCAATAGTTAAATACTTAACTTGTAAATTAAAAAGGAGACTAGAGGTTCGGGCCTAAACAAAAAAATGTGTTTTGAAGAGATTATTACCAGTGAATATTATGTTTTAAGGAAAATAACAAAATTAATTCTCCATGAAAAAAATTAATTTTTTTAAAAATTAACAGCTTAAGGCTCTATTGTGTGATGACAAGTATTATAGTGGCAGAGCCAATATTTCAATTTTGAAAGGACCAAGCTAAAATATAATATATTTTTTTTTATTTTTAGTCTTAGTTGATCCTTATTTTACACGTTATGAGATTTCGAGTAAGACCACATAGATTAATTCCTTTGAAATCCATTTGAGTCAAGAAAATAAAAGTTTTATTAATTTTCATATATGATGAAGTTTCTAGATCTCATTTTATATTATCTTGGAGGGATAAAGTTATTTTATAAAAAATAAAAAATCTTAGAGAAGTAAAATCATAATTTAACTATTTAGAGCATCCTTGTTTGCTACAAATCTATTTTACACGTATTACTAACTTATTTGAAAAAAACAATAAAGCATTAATTTCTTGTACTTATCAAAGTTTACAAAATAATTAACTTAACATTTCATTAGATAAAACAAAACTTGGAGGAAAGAAGTACAAAGAAGTCAATGTTTACAAATATTAACTTTTATAGGCAAAAATTTATATTTTAAAAATTACATGTAAATTATCTTTAAAATACATATGATATTGAAAGTTTTCCAAAAAATCTTGAGGGGGCCACGGCGCCCCTCGACTCCTTAATAGCTCTGCCAAAGCAATAACCAAGTGAGGCACATAGGATCCAATCGTTAGAGAGTTAATTCAAACAAAATTTAGGACAACTAATCCCCATACAAACGAGAAAAATGTTGAAAAGAAAAGAAAAGAAACAAAAACAATACAACCTTCGTTGAATTCTTGAATCGCAAAAACAACACAAGCTCTGGTCAGTTCCGCCGGGAGCGCAGAACTCCACTATGAGTTTCATCATGGATTGCGAAACTAAGCGGTGAGATTTGCTGTGGGCGGTGTAACTCACACTAGATTTCAAAAAATAAAAAAAAAAAGGTTTTAATGTTGATGATTAGGAATATTTTTATCTTAAAATCGAGATAATGGTTTGTAGATTTGCTAGTCATTACATTTTTTTAACCGATTTAACGTGTTATTTATTGAATTTGTAATTTAGGGAGAGAGAAAAGGAAAGAGAAAGAAAATAGAAGCTTTTAAGAAAATGATTAATTTTCTTATTATATATAGCAAAAGTATTGTATGAAGTAAACGTATAACAATTAAGCAGAAAAGAAATTAATGGAGAAAATGACAAAAAGAGAAATAGCATTGCAAAGCATCAACTTGATATTACAACTGGGATATGATGTACAAATGACCTTGTTGAAATCCTAACAAATCAAGAGGTTTACCGATTGTAGCGTGGTATTTTATTGATTGCAACGCAGTTATATTTTATTTGAACTTTTGCTTTCTCTCTCTAAAATGTAATACTCTATCAACTATCTCTCTAAATTCTATCATCCTTATTGAAGATTCATACTTTTTGAAAATAGGTTAACGTAATGTGCGACGAATTACTGCCAAATAGCAGAGATGTAGAGGTAAAAATCCATTATTAGCTTTCGAAAATAGATTTTAACGTTGCTAGTGACTCCCCAAGGACGAATCGGGGACTAATATTGAAAGACCTAAGAGGAGGGTGAATTAGGTTTTTGGCTAATTTTTAAAATTTTTTCCCTTTTGCAAACTTAGTTTGGACGCGATAAAGATTCAAGTTCGCAAAGTGATTGTAACAAACACAATAAATGAACAAGTAAAGCAAGAAGAACAAGAAACGTAGAAGCAATTTATAGTGGTTCGATATCTTCAAAATCTACATCAACTACCTTGAGTCCACACTCAAAGATTTCTAACAACTCAACTATAGAAATAGTTAATCAAGGTACAAGAGATACTCTTATCAACATAATAATCGAGGCTTACCCAATAAGGTTTTTACACCACAACCTCTTATCAACATAATAATCGAGGCTCACCTTATCAAAAATAGTTTTATATCCTCAAGAAAACCTTGAATAAACAAGTATATGAAGAGACAAAGAAAGATATTACCAATAACTTTGTAGATGATGACAAAAGCTAGCACCACTTCAACTTTTTGTCTTTGGAATCTAGAATAGTCACTTGAAGCACAAGATAAAAGAGAGTTTTTTAATATTCAAATGATTTGGAAGTATAAAGATTCTTAAAGTGTTCAAAAGAAATCTTAAATTTATGACTTTTATAAGGTTTAAACTTCAATTCCAACGTTCAAATAACGACTAGTAATGCTAGTATAGTACTGTCAAACGGGCTAGCCCACTCCGGCCCGTCACGGGTCACTCCTCAAACGGGCCAGAGAAAGCTAACCCATTTTTTGACAGTTTGGGAAACCCCCAGCCCATGGCCCTGTCACTCTTTTTTAAAAAAAAATAAATTTCATACTATATTTTTTCTCTCATTTTCTCTCTCTATCATATATGAGAATATAAATCTATAATTGGGATAAAAATAATCTTTAATAATCACCATTATTTTTAAAATAGAAATTATCATTAATTATATATATCATACATAATATGAATAAATTTATATAAGAAAAATATTTTAAATAAAATAAAATTAATTAACCTTAATTGTAGATATGATTAGAATGTGTAATGTAAGAAAATTTGGTATTAATGTTACTAGACATTCTATTTTTATAATACTAAAGTAAAAAAAAAAGATTTTGCCCGCTCCAACCCGCGTTAGCCCACGAGCTAAATAGAGTCGACTAATTCGGCCCATATTTAAATGGGCTTGGAAAAACTAAGCTCAAACCTGCATATATCATTGGACAAATGGGCCAGTCTGTGGGCTTGGACCTATTTTGCCACCAATTGCTAGTAACAATAAAGTTCGTTCGACCGAACTTGGATCTCTACATTCAAATGATTGTCCACCGAACATGGATCTTTACATTCGAATGATTGTCCAAACTTCTACGTTTGCTAGGATGCCAAGATAAATTCGGTTGATCAAACTTGGACATATGTGTCCAAGTGATCGTCCAAATTTTTCTTGAAATTCAGTAGCCAGGGTTCCAGTTCAAACATTTGAATTGGAGTCCAAGCTTTTTAAATTTTGTCAAAATATTTGAAAATCAACTATAACAAGTTTGAAATCATTTTAGACTAAAAGATAAGTAATTAAAAAACTTTTGAGCTATAAGTCGTTATCAAATACTTGATAAATCAAGAATTATCAAAGCTTTTTAAGGTTTAAAAACCAACTTTTGAGCTCCCTCATGTATTCTATAAATTCTAAGGATAAGAAGTTTATGGTTTACAAAAGATACCTATTAAGCAAAGGAAAACCTACACTAGTGTCTTCAAAGCTTTCAATCTTCTAGGACAAGCTCCATAGTCTTCAATCACTTGAGCATATAGCTCTGAGGTAATGAGAACACTTTGCTTCTGAACAAAAAATGCAATCACACAATTAGTATATGCATTAGACCTCATCAATGTTGTCATTAATCAAAACTACTAGATTTTCCCTTAGGGTTTACAATCTCCCCCCTTTTTGAGGATGACAAACTTTGATACAAAATGTGATGGATTTAAACATTGTAGCACAAAGAAGCATTGATGATATATATGAATGATACTCAAATAAGCACAATGACAATAGAATGGCTCATGATGAGCCTAAGTCCCAACCAACCTTCATATACCTCATTCCTTCCAATTATGATAGAAGATATAGCATTTAAGCATCTAGATTACTTCTAAGAGAGGTTTTAAAAGTTAGAAAAGATTGTCAAAGCTTCCCCTTAGATTGTTCTCATTTTTTAACAAGTTTGGACTTGAAGTGTTGTGAGTTTGAATTTTGAAATTTGAAGTCCGAATAGAAAAATGTTAAAGATACTGATTGTAACTTTTGAAAATAGGCTTTCCCAAGGTTGTTCAAACATTCTAGAAAACATTGAGATAATTTTTTGAGCAATTTAACAACAGAAAATCATTTTTTGACAAGAAAGTTTCGATGCGTTCGAAACTTTGGTCTACGTCCAAACTTTAAGACCTAATACAATCAGGTAAGTGGATGTGATACCACTTATGGTATGTGGAGGCTACTTCAAGTAACTCATGAAGGAACAAATCAAGTGAAGGAGTCAAAGCTTGCTATGCTTGTAAGAGACTATGAACTATTCACCATCAATCAAGTAAAGAACATTGGTGATAGGTTCGCAAGGTTCACCAACATTTCAAATGATCTAAAGTCCTATGGAAAGAATTACTCTTTTGAAGAGCAAAATAGAAAAATATTGGAAGCTCTACCAAATTCATGGCAACCAAAGACTCTAGCTACTGAAGAGCCCAAAGACTTGAAGATTCTTCCTCTTGAAGAGCTTATAGGATCACTACTTACACATGAAATGAAGATCAAGAGACTAAATGATCTAGAAGATGAAGAAAAGGGAAAGTTTTTAATTTTTTTAATTATTATGTACTAACCCTTTGTGTTTTATAGATGAAGATAAGGAGACGATAGTAAAAGAGTCAACTACATCTAGAGTAGATTCAAATGTTTCTAAAGATAAAGTTGGAAAATATTAGAAAATATTATTTGATTTGTAATCTTGTATATGTTGGATTGTTTTTCACTTAGTTACATTTGTTTGTTATTTGTGATTTTGGATTTGAAATTGGGATGATTTGGATTTGGATATTTTGGATGATTTAGATTTGGATAACTTAGTGTATTTGGACAACTTGTTGAATTAGCTTCTAATTTTTGTTATGTAATATATAATTGTTGCTTATAATTACATATCTAGAATTTTACTTTTATACAAAGAAAAAATGTTCCTTAATAACATTACAAATCAGAATAAAAAAATACAAAAGATGAAAAAAATAAAAAAATTTGTTTAGAACTTAAAAAATAAAAAAATCTGTATGCCCGTTGGCCTACTAGGGTAGGCATGGGTTAGGGGTTTCCATCCTTGAGAAAACGGGTCAGGCCCACCCTATCTCGTTTGTGGTTGACGATGCTAACAAAACTCTTGTTTTAGCGGCACCAATAATTGGAAAGCCTTTGCTTTTGTAAATTACTGCATAGGAATGTTCAATGGGAGCTTTACTTGCGCAATTAAATGAAAAGGGTAAGGAGAATGCTTTATACTCCCTCCGTCTCACAATTTTGCTCTATTTATTTTTTTCATTTATCCCATAATATCTATTCCATTTATAATATCAATGAAAATTAATAATTTTTTCTATTATTATCCCTCTTTAACTACTATCTATCTTAAATTTTAAGTACTCTAATGAATTAATTATAATTAAAGTCAAAGAGTAATTAAGTCTTTCTGTTTTGAATGTCATAGATTTCTGTGAATCTTTAATCTATGTAAAAATGATAAATTGAGCTAGTATTTCGCGAGAAATGGAGTATTAGTTAAGGAAGATGATGGCTCCTAATGAACCTAAATATTCGTCGATAAAGAAGTTATGCTTGACTCTTATTTTTTGCAATCCAAAAACTAAAGCATTATTTTCAAGCTCCTACGGTGCGTCTTATCTCCAAGGTAAATTCAATTAGGTATGTGATGACAAAAC
The DNA here is from genome assembly GCA_030512225.1 of Rauvolfia tetraphylla. Taxonomy (NCBI): domain Eukaryota; kingdom Viridiplantae; phylum Streptophyta; class Magnoliopsida; order Gentianales; family Apocynaceae; genus Rauvolfia; species Rauvolfia tetraphylla. The sequence continues at coordinate 1,411,466 of JAJQKT010000064.1, forward strand.
ATGTGTTATCTGATCGATTAGCAAGATAGTACGGTCTAGCTAGGGTGCAGATAGTACTATTTTAAGTTCGTGCTAAATAAATTTTCAGTTGTCAGATTTTGATTCAATGGTTGAAAATTCACACGTTGTGAATAATTATTCACAACGTGTGAGTTTTCAACCATTGAATCAAAATCTGACGGTTAAAAATTTATTCAGCACGAACTGCAAAAAAGCATTGTTTGCATCTTAGCTGAATCAAAGATAGTACGTACAACTATAGTTGGGCCCTTGCCAAAGTCTTCTGCTAGACACATATTCATATTAGCGGCTAAAATTATTTCTCAAAGTGGGCTAAGGCTATCACATTAAGGGAAGTCAAGAAGAAAAATATGGTCAATTTCATCTCTGGAAATATCATATTTTGCTATATATCATTACTAATAGTGGTAAATTTTTTGAAACAATACACTTTGTGAGAAATTTGGTTTCAAGCAATACAATTCTTCAACGTATTATGTTGCATGCATCGAATGGCTTAGTTGATACATTTAACAAAAGTTTCTGCAATTTATTAAACAAAATGATGTTAGAAGTCATCCCTAATTTAGGTAACTAAGGTCTCCTATTAGTAGCAAGTTAGATAGGATAAGAATTTGATTAGATTATGCATATCAATTAGTTTCCTTGATGGGCGAAAATACATACGTATGCGATTTACTCTGCAGGTCTCTAGCCTATCTATATATATAACGCTTGTGACATTTCTCGGTCTATGAGATTTTTTTCTTTCAATAGACATAAGCTAGAAGACTGCAAGATTTCTGTCAGGAATTATAAAGTTGGTAAGAACGTCTTTTAGATTTTACTTGAACAATCATGGCTATCACTGAAAATATGTTTATGTATTAAATTTTCATTGCATTGTATACATACCATTAAGGTTTATAATATGTGGTATCAGAGCCAGATTAGCCATGTTATTTAATATTTATGTCACATAATATTTTCTCCTACCTGAAATTCATACTTCGTATATACTGTAATATATTTAAAATTAGTTTCGTGCATGTTTCTTTTGGTATTGAACAAAGTTACAAAATTTGTTTCAATGTCTTTATTCTTTCGATTTCTGTGAAGTTGCAAAAGACTTCACTTGTTTTGTCCTATTCGATCTCCTGGAACAATGTTTATGCATGAGACTTGTTTTTGTCTTATACGAAGTTATTGAAAAAAAAAAAACTTCTTCTTTTGCCTTTTTCTTTTTGGCCTGCGTGATGTCCTTAATGAAGCCAATCCTTTTTATAGAAGGCTTCACCAGTTTTTGTCCTATTAGGTGTGTAAAAATCCTTTTGAGGTTTTGCCTTTATTGCTATTTTCTTCTTTCGTAAGAAAGCCTTGCCTTTTCTTATTGATAATGAATTGATTGAAATTTTAATTTCTTTTTTTGAATTACTTTTCCTATTTTTTGCTCCTCGTGATGTACCTTCGAGGACAAATTTCGGTGCGGCATTGTAATGCCACTTAGTTGTCTGTGGATTTTCCTTAATGTTAGGCTTTTCGCCACAAGGATCCTATTTATAGTACGTTATTTCCTCAATTAAAATTGAGATTAAATATTTTAAAAATTTAAGAGTAATTATTAGATTTTTTTAAAAAATAATAAATAAAAAGAAAAATATTTTAAATACCATCGAACTATTTATAATTCTTTAAAAGTAGCTAAACTTTTTTATTTTCGATTTTATGTACTCACATACTATTTTCGTTCAGTTAATTGTACCACTCACCACCTCTCATGGTGGTTCAGGGTAAAAAAAATCACGTGCATATCACATGCCTTTTTTTCCAAGGGTAAAATAGACAACACAATTCTTTTCTTCCAATTAATCTCACATGGTGGATTCTAATTGGGTTAAACCAGATTAGAATCGATAAACTATTATGTAAGCCCTAAGGGCAAATCATGTTGTTTTAATTAGTAAAAAATATTGATAAGTGCATTGTCCTATGCAAATCTTATTGATTAATCTTGATAAGGACTAATATGCTTATGTTTTGTGTGATAGGATTTTTAGATTAAGAGGAAAACAAGTCTCATTGCCTTGAAGCCAAAAGCTTATGAACTACTCAAGTTTATCAAAATGGTTAGAGTTGATTCAATATTGTTAAAGGATTTGAAGACCATAGTGTAGGTTTATTATGCTTCATAGGTATATTTTTGTAAACCTTGCATTCTTTTGTCTTTGGAATCTAAATTTTTTTTAAGAGAGCTTCAAACTTTGTTTTAAATCACAAATGATCTATCTTACAAATGCTTTTACCAAGTTTTCAATAACGGCCTTTGGACCTACAGCTTTTAAAATGATCTATCTCATAGTCTAAAATGATTTCAAACTTGTGGTGCTTTATTTCTACTCATTTTAACTAAGTTTGATCAATTCAGACATTCGAATTTGATCTCATAATTGCTGAATTTCCAGAGAGATTTGGACGACCATTCAGACGCATATGTCCAAATTCGATTGACCGAATTTACACTGGCAGTCTTAAAACAAAAAAATTCAGATGAATGTTCGGATGATCTTGTCCAAATTCGATTGATTGAATTTTACTGTTACTAGTCGTTACTAGTCATTATTTGAACATTGTAACTAAATTTCAAACCTTATAAAAGATGTAAACTTTAGATTTTTTGCATGTTTTTGAGCCAAAAATATTCTCTACTCTTCCTAATTGCTTTCTGTCAAAAACTTATCTTTTGTCTTGTGCCATAAAGTTCAAAGTCAAGATTCCATAAATAAAAAGGTGAAAGTGTGCTAAATTGTCTTCATCTACAAAAAGTGTTGGTAACTTTCTTATCTCAAATTTCATCTTCTTTGTTGTTTTTTCAAGGTTATCTTGTTGATATAAAACCTTTGTGTTAGGGTGAACATTGAGAAGAGGTTGTGGTGTAAAACGCTTTGAAGGTTGAGTTTCTCTTGTAAGAATTGATGAACTTGAAATTATAGTTGAACTTAGTTGAAATCCTTGAGTGAATGCTCCAGGTAGTGGATGTAGATCTTGAGTGATCGAACCACTATAAATCACTTGTGTTATCTCTTGCTCTTTATTTCATTTAAACTTGAATCTTGTTGTTTTTGCTTGCCTATTTTGTGAAGTAATTAATTACAGTCATCTTCCAAATCAACTTTGTCAAAAAGGACAAAGTTTTTGAAAATTAACCAAAAACCTAATTCACCCCCTCTTAGGTCTTTCAATTGGTATCAGAGCTTGGAGTTCGTTTGCAAAGGTTTTACCACCTAGAAGATAAGATCCGAAGGCTAATGTTTCTAACTTACCCTATATGGAAGGATCTTCCACAAATAGACCTCCTTTATTGGATGAAACAAATTATACGTTTTGAAAATCTAGAATTAAGATATATATTTGTTCTATTAACTTTGATTTGAGGATATCATTGAGAAAGGTCCCTATATACCAATGAGGATGCGAGCCAATGAAGTTACAAGGGAACCCAAGCCTATTGACGAATACGTTGAAAATGACTCAAGAAAGTGACCTTGAATTATCAAACTATGAACATCTTGAGTTGTGCTGTAGATGTCAATAAATACAACCGAGTTAGCGGATGCGATAGCTCTCATGACATGTGGAGACTTCTTCAAGTTACTCATGAAGGTACAAATCAAGTTGTTAGCCCTAAGGGAAAATCAAGAGGTCATGATTAAGTTTTGATTAATGACAAACAGTGATGAGGACTAATCTTTATGTCATTTGTGTGATAGGATTGTTGGATTAAGAAGTATGAAGTGTCATTGCCTTGAAGCTAAAATGCAAGAACAACTCCAATATGTCAATGTGATTGAAGATTGAAGAGTTTGTTCTTAATGATTGAAGGCTTTGATGACATGAAGTGTAGGTTACATGTGCTTAATAGGTAAACTTTGTAAACCCTAAACTCTTAAGCCTTAGAATATATGAGTTGCAATTGAGAGCACAAAACTTGATTTAAATAGTTTCAATGGTTTTGAACTTATCAGAATTATTAAGTTTTTCATAAATGGTTTTTATAGTTAAAAGGTCTTTAATGACTTATCTCTGAGACTAGAATGTTTTCCAACTTGTTTGAATTGATTTGAATATGTTTTGACAAAGAATGAAAATTCAGTCGTCCGAATTTTTTCTGCACTATGAACAGTAACTACTATTCAAGCGAATAGTACAGACTATTTTTTCAGAGAAATTCGGATGCATTTGGAAAAATTCGGTCGTCCGAATTTTAAACAGTAACACTATTCACTTGAACAGTATTTTTCAGAAAAAATTTGGACGCACAAAAAAATTAAGTCGTCCGAATTTTGAACAGTATCGTCAGAATTTTCTGAAATTAGCCGTTACTAGCTGTTTTATGACCGTTTCAACTGATTTTCAAAATCTATAAAAGCCACAAACTCCAGATTTTTTACAGAACTTTTGAACTTTAGAAATATTTCAAACTCTAACTTGTTTTACATCAAAATTATTTAAAAAGCTCTCAAATTGCCTTGTGCTCAAAGGTTAAAATTCAAGATTCCAAAGGGAAGAAGTGAAGTGGTGCTAGCAATTGTATTCATCCACCAAGAAGTGTTGGTAACATTCAAACTCTATCTTTACATTATTGTTGTGAATGATACAAGGTTATCTTGTGATGTAAAATCCTTTTGGTAATGGTGAGCCATAGACTAGATTAATCAAGGTTGTGGTGTAAAACCCGTGTGTTGGTGAGCCTTGGATTAGATTGGTCTTTAGGTTGTCTTTAGATATAAAATTCTTGTGGAATGGTGAGCCCTTTTTGTAGGATTGTTAAGGAGGTTGTTGGTGTAAAACCCTTGTTGGGTGAGTCTCTTGGGTAATTGCCTAAATTGAGCATATAGTTAATTGGTTGAAATCCTTGAGTGTGGACTCAAGGTAGTGGATGTAGATCTTGGAGAGATCGAACCACTATAAATCGTGTGTTCATTTATTTATAGCTTTACTTGTTTACATACTTATATTATTATTATTTGTTCTTAGTTGTTGAATGATTGGTTGTGGTTTTATTGTTTGATCATCTTGTCTTAACCATTAAATCACATATAAACTTAGGGTGAATTTGAAGAAGAGCTTTTATTAAGGCAAAGGATTTGCAAATCAGGAAAAGATTTTGATAATTAGCCTAAGACCTAATTCACCCCCTCTTAGGTCTTACAATTGGTATCAGAGCAATGTCTTCTTTTTAAGGTCTAACAACCTAGAAGTAAAGATTAAATGGCTCGTTTATCAAATTTGCTTTATATGAAAGGTTCCTCTACAAATAGACCTCCTTTGTTCGATGGTTCTAATTTTATATTTTGGAAATCTAGAATTAGAATTTTTATTTGTTCTATTAACTTTGATTTGTGGAGTATGATTGAGAAAGGTCCCTATGTGCCTAAGAGAATAAAAGCTGATGGAATTACAAGGGAACTAAAGCATATGGAGGAACTTGATGAGAACGACTCAAGAAAGATAACCTTAAACTACCAAGTAATGAACATCTTGAGTTGTGCATTGGACGTGAATGAATACAATCGAGTGAGTGAATGTGACACCGCTCACGATATGTGGAGACTTCTTCAAGTAACACATGAGGAAAGAGCCAATATGTGCTTTATGGCAATAAATGATGAGGCACAATCCACTTCTTCTACTTCTACTTGTTGTGATGATGATATTGATGATCCTAGTGAATTATTTGTTGAAATGTATGAAGAATTAAAAAAGGCTTCAAAAAGAAATAAGGAAATGAAACTCAAAATTAATGAGTTATTGAATGAAAATTCAAAATTATATTGTGAAAAAAAAGACTTCTTGAATCTATTGATTGTTTGAATATTGAAAAAGAAGTTTTAAATGTCTCTTTACAAAACATGTCCCTTGAAAATAAGATTCATTGTGAAAAGATTTTGTCTCTTGAAAGAATGCTTGTTGATCATGAGACTTTGAAAAAGAATGTTGATGAGCTTACATCATGTATAGAAAAATTTACAAAAGGAAGGGACAATCTTGATAAAATTCTTGGAGCTCAAAGATCTCCTCTTGTCAAAAATGGTCTTGGTTATTATAATTATGTAAACAATGTGCCTAAATATAACAACTTCTTTGTTAGAGCTACTTCTACTTTCATACACAATACTTGTTGTACCTATTGTGGAAAACATGGACATAAAGTCACCAAATGTTATGTTAAAAGAAAAGTAGAGAATGGTGTAAAAACTATTTGGAGAGTTAAGAGAATTATTACTAACCCCCACGGACCCAAGAAAGTATGGGTACCACAGGATACTTCCTCTCCTTTATTGCAAGTACTCTTCAATTCAAAACTCAAGCACCACTAAGTGGTATATTGATGATTTTGGCTTAAAGAATAACGGAAAACACCTCATTCATAATCAAGGTCAAAGCAACCAATGAAGGATTTGTTTTTGAGACAAGAAGAAAGGAAGAATTCTTGGAGTAACCAATGTTGGTAAAGGTTCCTCTCTTATTTTTAAACAAATGTTGCTTAGTGCTGATTTGAACTATAACTTGCTTAGCATTATTCAATTGTGTAACAATGAATAAGAAGTTAAATGCCAACATGCAAAGTTTCAGTTGAGAATCCCTTTTGTTAAGATTTGAAAATTTGCCAACCATGACTTGTCAATTGCTTCTCTGAAGTTGATTAGGTAACATTGATGATATGAGATTGAATTCATGATTGATATGTTCTTGAAATTGATTATATGTCATGATAAAATTATTAATAGCTATGATTGAATATCTATACGTTTCCTTGGCCAAAAACATCTTTATGAAACTTTACAAAATGTTCGGACTTGAAGTTTGGATGTAGACCATAAGTTCGGTCGCACGAACTTGTTTGACAAAATGATATTTTGTGATTTTGATCAATTACTCACAAAATTTTTCAATGTGTGTTTTATCTTGATAAGCTTGAATGTCTTGTGGCTTATGATAATGGATTTTCTTGGCATAGAAGATTAGGTCACATGAGCATGGATTTGTTGAACAAACTTTCCTCTCAAGATCTAGTTGGAGGATTGCTAAAAATATATATTGAGAAAATTGTATTTGAGATACTTGTCAATAGGGAAAACAAACAAAAAAATCTTTCAAACCCATGAAAATGCTTTTAGACCTCAAAACATCTTGAGCTTGTTCATATGGATTGATTTGGACTTATGAGGAACTCTAGTATTGATGACTTGAAGTATGCCTTAATAGTAGTTGATGATTTTTCAATATTCACTTTAGCATTATTCTTTGCTCAAAAAGATGAAGTGTTTCATAAGTTTGTAAAACTATTCAAAAAGGTTCAAACCTCCTTTGAGTGCAAATTAATTTCCATTACAAGTGTCAATGGGAGAATTTTACAACAAAGTCTTTACAAAATTTTCTTTGAAAATTGAATTTCATATAATTGTTTCAACTGCAAAAAACCCCACAACAAAAAGGTGTTATTGAAAGGAAAATTTGAACTTTGCAGAAATTGGCTAGATCTATGCTTTGTGAAAATTCTTCTTCAAAAATATTTTTGGGCCAAAGCCGTAAACACCACATGCTATGATAAATATAATTCTTTTAAGATCATTTTGAAGAAAAACATCTTTTGAATTCTCTTTTATAGAATGCCTCAAATTGTATATTTTAAAATGTTTGGTTATAAATGTCTTAGCTTAAATTCTTATGATAACTTACTTAAATTTGATACAAAACCGGATATTGGTATATCTTTTAGCTATTCTTCTAATGAAAAGGCATATAGAATTTATAACAAAAAGAACCTTACATGATTAGAAAACCATTCATGTTTGTTTTGATGAATCTTACATTTACTTGGAAAGAAGAGATGAAGATGATGTAGGTACATCAATGAATGACTATCAAACCCATCTTCAAGCACCAACTTTGGAGGATCATACCAATGAGGAAGAGATGATTACGCAAGAACAAGATAACCAACCTAGTGGTGACCAAAAGCTCTCAAAGAACTTAAGATATCCAAGAGGCCACCCTAAGGAGCAAATCATTGGTGATATCTCCCAAGAAGTAAAAATAAGGCGGTACTTTATCAATAACTTTATTCTTTTATCGCATATGAGCCTAAAAGTATTGATGATGCATTGTGTGATGATTTTTGGATTATTGCTATGCAAGAGGAATTAAATAAATTTGAAAGATAAAAAATTTGGATATTCCTAAATCTCATGATCATTCCATTATTGAATCCGAAGAAGTTGTTAGAAACAAGGTTAGACTTGTTGCCTAAGGATTCAATCAAGAAGAGGGAATTGATTATGATGAAACATTTGTTCCAAATGCTAGACTTGAGTCCATAAGAATGCTTTTGACTTGTACTTGCTTTAAAAGTTTTAAGTTATTTCAAATCAATGTCAAAAGAGCTTTTCTAAATGGTTTTATTGAGGAAGTGGTTCATGTGGAACAATCACCCGGTTTTGCTCATGAAAAGTTTCCTAACCATATTTTCAAACTATCCTAAGTTTTGTATGGTTTAAAACCAGCTCCTAGAGCTTAGTGTGAAAGATTGAGTAGTTTCCTTCTTTCAAAAGAATTTTTAAGAGAAAAACTGACACTATCCTTTTTATTAAGTCCTCCTGCAACAATGATCTATAACTTTTCCAAATATATGATACAATTTTTGGAGCTTCTAACTTCACTTTGTGATGTGTTTGCCAAGTTGATGCAAAGTAAATTTGAAATGAGCATGATAGGAAAACTTAATTTCTTTCTTGGCCTACAAATTGAAAAAACCAAGGATGACACTTTCATGAATCAAGTTAAGGTATAAGCACTTCCATAAGTTTATCAACCATGCTTGACAAGAATAAAAAGGTTTCATAGGAGTAGTCAACTCTATTTGACAGCAAGTAGAGCCAATATTATGTTTGACATATGCTTGTGTGCTATATTTCATCTTGTCCTAAAGAGTCTCATTTGATTGTTGTTAAACACATTCTCTATTACCTTATTGACACTATAAGTGATTTTGGTCTATATTTCAAATGTATGGCTATGTTATGTGATAATACTAATGCAATAAATTTGATCATCATTCTATTCAACAAACTAGGACAAAGCATATAAAGATCATTCTACTAAGTGAAATACTTGTTTAAAGCATGTTTGCATTAATGAACAAATTAATGATATCGTTACTAAGCCATTAACAGAAGAAAGGTTTGACCAATCTTAGAAGAAGCTTAGGGATTTCAAAATTCAATAACTCATGAGTCATGAGTGTATTCAAGTGTTGTAGCTCCAGGTGAGGACAAAGAAGCCTATCATGGGAAAAGGAAAGGGAAAAGCCAAAGAAAGAGAAGGAGGACCATTGATCAATGAACCAAGAAAGGTTCATGTTCTGCAAAGCATATAAAGGCTTGATAGATTTGTCACATGGAAGGCTGGTACTAAATTTGATGACTGGACAAAAAGGAACCATAAGATAAATCCAAACCACAAGGTGGATGTCATCAAACCATCCAAAATGGGTCATATACTCTTATTTTTAAATGATGTGAGCTAGACTAGTTTGCTTGTGTTTGATGAATGCTATTACCTTCCTTAGTTTATGAAGTTTATGCAAATATTAAGGAAGAAAAAGTTGAGCAAATTGGTAATAAAGCTATTCAGTGATATTCTTCAAGAATATCACAAGTTAATTTTTGAGATTAATAATGCATTGCTCAATAGAATTTGTGATGTTGAGGATGTTGGGTTTAGGCATTATTCTTCAGGGGAACATTGTTTTATAAGTTATACTCACATGAAAGGATTGAGAATGCCTATATAAATAGTAGAAGCCTCAAGACTAGAAATGAGAGAGAGAGAGATAAAAGCTTTTGATGCTAGTGAAAGAATTTTGCATCACATGCATACTACCTTGATTATAGCATACTTTGGGAAAAAATCTTATGTTGGTAATATGTATGTTGTAATTATGCTAGCCATGCATAAGAAAAGAAAAATGAATTTAGGATATATAGTGCTAAAGAATATAATGGCAGCTAGAAGAACCGAACGCAAAGCTTTACCACATGGTAGATTGTTAACCAAGGTTTTCAAGTATTTCCAAGTGCAATTGTCCTCTAGTAGTTTACCAATAAAGAGTGAAGATGTCTACACCAACAACTCACTAAAGAGAATTCTTTGGATACTTGATGATGATAATATATGAAGGACTAAAAGAGAAACTCCTCTAAGGGGTGATAGAATAGATGCTAGTGATGACGAAGAAAAGGAGGAAGAAAGTAAGGAAGAGAAGGAAGAAGAAAATGAAGAAGAAAAAGAGGATGAAGATGAAATCCTTGCAGGAGAAAGGAAAACTAAAACGAGGCATGAGTTATCTAGTGAGCGGGAGCAACTTTCCACAAAAGAAGATTATTTGAAGAGGTACCCTCTAGTGAAGGAAAAGAAGTTGAAGGTGATAATCTCACTAGAGGTGATACCATAGTTGCCAAGGTGTTTCAAGAGACATTAAACAACCATGTAAATGAAATGAAGAAGATGGACAAATTCTTCTAGTCCTTTGCTCCAATGATTCTCGGAAAATTTGATGGTTTAGAAGCTAGAGTCAAGAATATGTAAGAAGAATATGGAAGAAGATTTGAGAAAGATTTCTCAAGTGGTTTTAAATGGTGCAAGTTCCTATAAAGCCAAAGAAGAAGAAAAGAAAGAAGATGAGAAAGAGGACAGTAAAAAGGAAATTGAAGAAGATCAAGAAGATAATATGGGTGGAGATGGTAGAAATAAGGATGATAGTAATGATAGTAAAAATTGAGATGGCTATCAATTTGTTGCTAAAGAAGAAGAGCATGAGAATGAATAACAAAGAGGTAAAGCCCAAGAGAACAAGCAAGAAGAAGGAGGTGAAGGGAGTTTTAAAAAGTCAAATAAAAAATCCATCACCAATTTTCTTTAGCCAAGGGAAGAGAGATTTGTGGTTCAAAGGAAGAAGATCCAAAGATCTTCTCGACTGGTAACTTTCCAAAGCCGAACTACACGGGCAAGGAGTCAGCAAATGAAGGATCCCATCATATAGAGATCAAGGAAAACATGGCCATCATAACAAATAAGTTTGGAAGTGAAGACCATGAAGCGCATCCAAGACTAAGCCTTTCTATCTCTAAACTCTATTTTGTTGCTTATTTTAGTTTATGCCTTGATGCATATGTTATGCTTTAACATTGAAATTTACTTGTGCCTTTCTAGTCATTATAATGTTTTGAAGCTCAATATGTGAAATCTTTGTGATAAGAGCTTATTTTGTTTCACTTTTGTTGTCCAAGTACTCTCACCCCAAGTTTAATCACTGCTAAAAACGGGGAGAAGACGTTGATTTATTGTTGTTGAGATACTACATATTGCTTATTTTTGTTAAAATGCTACATGATGCTTATTGTTGTTAGGATGTTAATTATTTGATTTGAGAATTGCTAAATGTTGCCAATACACTGCTTATGAGAGTTGGTCAATATACTGCTTATATGTGATACATGTTTTATCATTTTTATTAACCCCATCTTTGAGTGATGACAAAACGGGGAGAAAGAATGATGACAAAATGTGCTATATGTTGTGTATATGTTGTGTGAATGATAATGTGCTATATGTTGTGTATATGTTGAGTGAATGATGACAAGCTGTGGCTGCATTTGTGTGGATGCATTTGAAAACTGTGTATTATGTGGTTGGACAAAATATGTATATTGTGTATTATGTGGTTGCATTTGAAATTTAAATTGAAAATGGTTGTTTTCTGAGAATTTGAAAATGGTTGAGTTGAGATTGTGAAATTTTTTATCACGGTTCTTGGCTTGACCTATGACTTTAAGTTACTTCATGAAAACAATTGAATACGTGAGTTTTCTGGTTTTGCAAAGCTAAACTAAGTGTCATTGTGGACATACATATTTGAGTACTTCCACAGTTCATTTGAAAATGCAAAATCACCTTTTCAAACTTGTTACAAAAAAAATTAGACTTGAAATTCGGAAGCAGACCAAATATTCGGAAGTATCAAGATCTTCTTACCAAAAATATTTTTCTGTTGTTCAAATTATTTGAAAACTGTCTTAATCCTTCTTATCATATTTGAACAATCTTAGAAAAGCTTATTTTCAAAAATTAAAGCTGTTATCACACACATTTTACAGTTTAGACTTGAAATCTTAAAATTCAGATGCATGATTCAAAAATTCGGATGAATCCATATTTTGTTGCCAAAAAATGCTCTTTTGTTGTTCAAATTGATTCATACATGTTTTAATCCCTTTTAATATATTTGAACAACCTTAGGAAAAATTTATTTCATTTTAAACATTTATTATGATGAATTTATTGCAGTTTGGATGAATAATCCTCAATTCAAATATTTTCTGAAAAATGAGCACAATCTAAGGGGGAGCATTGTTAAAATTTTACAACCTTTAAAACCTCTCTTAGAATCTTTTCTAAATGATTAAACGCTATACAATCTATCCTAGTTGTTTGTTGGAAGAAAGGAGGAAAATGGAGGTTGGTTGGGTCATAAGGTCATATTGAGCCATTTGAATGTCATTGTGTCAAATTGGTTATTATCTATCATTGACATCAATACTTCTTTGTTCTACATTGTTTAAATCCATCACATTTTGCATCAAAGTTTGTCATCATCAAAAAGGGGGAGATTGTTAGCCCTAAGGGCAAATCATGAGGCCATGATTAAGTTTTGATTAATGAAAAACATTGATGAGGACTAATCTTTATGTCATTTGTGTGATAGGATTGTTGGATTAAGAAGTATGAAGTCTCATTTCCTTGAAGCTAAAACGCAAGAACAACTCCAATATGTCAAAGTGATTGAAGATTGAAGAGTTTGTTCTTAATGATTGAAGGCTTTGAAGACGTGAAGTGTAGGTTACATGTGCTTAATAGGTAAACATTGTAAACCATACACTCTTAAGCCTTGGAATCTATGAGTTGCAATTGAGAGCACAAAACTTGATTTAAATGGTTTCAATGGTTTTGAACTTACCAGAATTATCAAGTTTTTCATCAATGGTTTTTGCACTTAAAAGGTCTTTAATGACTTATCTTTGAGGCTAGAATGTTTTCCAACTTGTTTGAATTGATTTGAATATGTTTTGACAAAGTTTAAAAAATTTAGATGCAAGTTCAGACGCAGGATGAAAATTTGGTCGTCCGAATTTTTCCTGCACAATGAACAGTAACTAATGTTCAAGTGAATAGTACAAACTATTTTTCGAGAGAAATTCGGATGCACGTTACGGACGCACCTTGAAAAATTCGATCGTCCAAATTTTAAACAGTACCCAGTAATACTGTTCACATGAACAGTATTTTCCATAGAAGTTCGGACGTAGCTGGTTAAGTTCGATCGTCTGAATTTTGAACAGTAACATTGTTCACGTGAACAGTATTTTCTAGAAAAATTATGATGCATAGTTCGGACGCACAAAAAAATTTAGTCGTCGGAATGTTGAATAGTATCGTCCGAATTTTCTAAAACTAGCTGTTACTAGATATTTTATGACCGTTTCAACTGATTTTCAAAATCTATAAAAGCCACAAACTCCAGATTTTTGGCAGAACTTTTGAACTTAAGAAATCTTTCAAGCTCTAACTTGTTTTACATCAAAATTATTTGAAAAGCTCTCAAATTGCCTTGTGCTCAAAGGTTAAAATTCAAGATTCCAAAGGCAAGAAGTGAAGTGGTACTAGCAATTGTATTCATCCACCAAGAAGTGTTGGTAACATTCAAACTCTATCTTTACATTATTGTTGTGATTAATACAAGGTTATCTTGTGACATAAAATTCTTTTGGTAAGGGTGAGTCATAGACTAGATTAATCAAGGTTGTGGTGTAAAATCCGTGAGGTTGTTGGTGTAAAACCATTGTTGGGTGAGCGTCTTGTGTAATTGCCTAAATTGAGCATATAGTGAATTGGTTGAAATTCTTGAGTGTGGACTCAAGGTTGTGGATGTAAATCTTGGATAGATCGAACCACTCTAATACGTGTGTTCATTTATTTATAGCTTTACTTGTTTACATACTTGTGTTATTATTATTTGTTCTTAGTTGTTGATTGATTGGTTGTGGTTTTATTGTTTGATCATCTTGCCTCAACCATTAAATCACATATAAACTTAGAGATTGTGAATTTGAAGAAGAGCTTTTATTAAGGCAAAGAATTTGCAAAACAGGAAAAGATTTTGATAATTAGCCTAAGACCTAATTCACCCCCCTCTTAGGTCTTACACAAGTGAAGGAGTCAAAGTTTGCTATGTTAGTAAGAGACTATGAATTATTCACTATGAAGCAACAAGAGAGAATTAGTGATATGTTCACAAGATTCACAAACATCTCAAATGGATTGAAGTCCTATGGGAAGAATTATTCACTTGGTGAACAAAATAGAAAGATCTTGGATGCTCTACCCCAAGTCTTGGCAACCAAAAACTCTTGCAATTGAAGAATCAATAGACTTGAAGGTTCTTCCTCTTGAGGAACTCATTGGATCATTGCTCACTCATGAGATGAAGGTAAAAAGATTAAATGATCTTGAAGATGAGCTGAAAGAGAGAAAAGGAGTAGTACTCAATGCCTCTGAGAATCAAAGTGAACAAGAAGACTCATCCAGTTATAAAAAAGAAGATGGAGAAGATGATGAAACGGCCATGGTGATGGAAAAGTTTAAGAAATTCTACAAAAAGGGATTTCTCAAGAAAGGAAAGAAGCTATCCAAGAAAGGAGGACAATCATCTTCATTGTTCAAACTTCAATGCTATGAGTGCAGGAGTAAAGAACACCTTATAGCTGATTGCCCTAAATCAATGGAGAAAGAAAGAGAAGCTAAATTGAAGAAGAAGAAGTCTATTAAGAAAGGCAAAAGATTGGTAGGCACTGGGGATCAACAAGCCAATGAAGATAGTAGAGATGACAATGATGAAATAGCAAATGTGTGCTTCATAGCTATGAATGATGAGGTACAATCTATTCCTTCAACTTCCACACATTGTGATGAAGACATTGATGATCCTATTGAATTGCTTGTAGACATGTATAGTGAATTGAAGAAGGTTTCAAAAAGAAACAAAGATATGAGATTCAAAATTAAAAATTTATTGAAGGAGAATTCAAAATTATTTTTTGATAAAAAAACTTCTTGAATCCATTGATTGTTTAAATATTGAGAAAGAACTTTTAAATGTTTCTTTACAAAATATATCTATTGAGAACAAATCTCTTTGTTCCAAAATATCTTCATTAGAGAATAAGATTATGGATTATGATATGTTGAAAAAGAAAGTTGATGATCTTAATTTATGTGTAGAAAGGTTTACAAATTCTAGAGATAATCTTGACAAACATCTTGGATATCAAAGATCCCATTTTGTTAAAAATGGTCTTGGATACAATCATGTCAACAATATTTCAAAATACAAAAATTACTTTGTCAAAGCTACATCTACCTCTACGCCTCATTCATGTTGTACTAATTCACCCCCTCTTAGGTCTTTCAATTGGTATAAGAGTAAGTGCTTCTTTGTGTGGTTTTACAACCTAGAAGTTAAGATCTTATGGGTAATGTTTCAAACTTACCTTATTTGGAAGGTTCTTCCACAAATAGACCTCCTTTGTTTGATGGAACAAATTATACATTTTGAAATATATTAAGATATATATTTTTTCTATTAACTTTGATTTGTGGAGTATTATTGAGAAAGGTCTTTATGTACCAATGAAAATGAGAGCTGATGGAGTTACTTAAGAGCCAAAGCCTATAGACGAATTTGATGAAGGTGACTCTAAGAAGATGACACTAAATTACAAAACCATGAACATCTTGAGATGTGCACTGGATGTGAATGAATATAATAGACTTAGTGGATGCGACACTACACATGATATGTGGAGACTTCTTCAAGTAACGCATGATGGAACAAATCAAGTCAAGGAGTCAAATCTTGCAATGCTAGTAAGAGATTATAAACTATTCACCATGAAGCAAGGCGAGAATATTAGTGATATGTTCACAAGATTTACTAACATCTCCTATGGTCTAAAAGCCTATGGGAAGAACTACATAATTGGAGAAAAAAATAGAAAGATTTTTGGATGCTCTACCAAAGTCTTGGAAACAGAAGACTCTTGCCATTGAGGAATCAAAAGACTTGAAAACTCTTCCACTTGAAGAGCTCCTTGAATCACTACTTACAAATGAGATGAAGGTCAAGAGATTGAATGATATTGAAGATGAAGAGAAGAGAAGAAAGGGAGTTGTACTTAAAACCTCCAATCATCTTAGTGAACAAGAGAATTCATCAAGTGATGAAGATGGAAATAATGAAGGTGAGGAGATGGCTATGGCAGTAAGAAAATTCAAGAGATTCTATAAAATGGAATTTCTCAAGAAAGTAAAAGACCACTCAAGAAAAGTGGACAGTCATCATCATTCAAACCTCAATGTTTTGAATGCAAGAGCACCGAACATCTCATTGCTGATTGTCCTAAAGTTTTGGAAAAGGAAAGAGACAGCAAACTCAAAAAGAAATCTCTCAAGAAGGGAAAGGGACTTGTTGGAACTTGGGATCAACAAGAGAGTGAAGAGGACAATGTAGCAAAAACCAACATATGCTTTATGGCAGTAGATGATGAGGTACAATCTACTCCTTCAATTTCAACTTGTTGTGATGATGATATTGATCCTAGTGAATTACTTGTTGAGATGTATGAAGAATTAAAAAAGGCCTCAAAAAGGAATAAGGAAATGAAAAACAAAATTAATGATTTGTTGAATGAGAATTCAAAATAATGTTGCGAAAATGGAAAACGTCTTGAATCTATTAATTGCCTAATTATTGAAAAGGAAATTTTATATGTAGCTTTACAAAACATATCTCTTGAAAATAAAGATCTTTGTACAAAAATATTTTCTCTAGAAGCAATGTTTAGTGATCCATGGAATGTTGAAAAAGAAAGTTGATGATCTTACATTATGCATTGAAAAATTTACAAATGGAAAAGACAACCTTAACAAGCTACTTGGATCTCAAAGATCTTCTTGCATGAAAAATGTTCTTGGCTATATGCATGAAAATAATGTTCCAAAATATAAAACCTTCTTTGCTAAAGCCACCTTCACTTCAATGTTTCATACATGTTGCGCATATTGTGGAAAACATGGACACAAAGTCTCGAAATGTTCTGTGAAAATAAAAATAGAAAATGGTGTTAAAACCATTTGGAGAGTCAAAGAAATTGTCACTAACCCCATTGGACTCAAGAAAATGTGGGTACCAAAAGTCACTTTCCTAACTTTGGTGTAGGTTCGATTTGCTCCAAGATCAAGCACCACTAAATGGTTCCTTGATAGTGGCTGCTCAAGACACATGACGGGAAATGCCTCACTTATTAGTGAACTTCAAGGAACAAGTGAAGGTTTTGTCACTTTTGGTGATAAGAAGAAGGGAAGAATACTTGGAATCAGTAATATTGGTAAAGGTTCTTTCCCTCTTATTAAGAAAATGCTACTTATTGATGGTTTGAAGTATAATCTACTTAGTATTAGCCAATTATGTGATAATGGATGTAAAGTTGAATTTAAATGTGATACTTGTACTATTCTTGATAGTGTAAGTAGCGAAACTATTTTTGTTGCAAATCGAGTTGGAAATGTGTATGTACTATATCTTGATGAACTTGTTTCAAATGATATTAAATGTCTTGCCATTCATGATAATGATGGATATCTATGGCATAGAAGATTAGGTCAAATGAGTCTGGACTTGTTGAACAAACTTTCATCACAAGATTTGGTTAGAGGACTATCTAAAATGAATTTTGATAAAACTCACATTTGTGATGCTTGTCAATATGAAAAACAGTCAAAAACATCTGTCAAACTAAAGATAATGGTTTCTACATCAAAACCTCTTGAACTTGTTCATATGGACTTGTTTGGACCAATGAGAACCACTAGTTTTGGTGGTAAAAAGTATGCATATGTGATTGTTGATGATTTTTGAAGATTTACATGGTTGATCTTTGTAGCTCAAAAGGATGATGTTTTTCATGAATTTGTTAAGCTCTTCAAAAAAGGTTCAAATTTCTCTTGAGTGCAAATTAATATCTATTAGGAGTGACAATGGAAGAGAATTTTGTAATCAAGATTTTACAAAATTTTGTGATGAATATGGTATTACACATAACTTTTCAGCTGCCAAAACACCCCCAACAAAATGGTGTTGTTAAAAGTTAAAATAGAACTTTACAAGAGATAGCAAGATCAATGATGTGTGAAAACTCATTACCGAAATATTTTTGGGCCGAAGCTCTAAACTTGCTTGCTATGTAATGAATAGAGTTCTTTTAAGACCTTTCCTACGAAAAACACCTTTTGAAATTTTATTTGGAAGAACTCCTTCAATTTTTTATTTTAAGGTATTTGGTTGTAAGGGCTTTATTTTGAACACTCATGACAACCTAGGAAAATTTGATAGAAAATCA
Source organism: Rauvolfia tetraphylla (assembly GCA_030512225.1). NCBI lineage: Eukaryota > Viridiplantae > Streptophyta > Magnoliopsida > Gentianales > Apocynaceae > Rauvolfia > Rauvolfia tetraphylla. The sequence continues at coordinate 1,430,038 of JAJQKT010000064.1, forward strand.
GATGAAGGAATATTTCTTGGTTATTCATCAAATAAAAAGGCCTATACAGTTTATAACAAAAGATCATTATGTGTTGAAGAAACCATTCGTGTGAACTTTGATGAATCTAGCATTTACCTTGAGAGAAGAAATGAAGATGATGTAGGTACCTCAATGATTGATAATCAAACTCATCCTCAAGTACCAACTTTGGAAGAACATGCCAATGAAGAAGCAATAATTGAGCAAGAACAAGATGGCAAACCCAGCAGTGACCAAGAGCTTCCAAAAGATCTAAGATATGCAAGAGGCCACCCTAAGGAGCAAATCATTGGTGATGTATTCCAAGGAGTTAAAACAAGGCAGTATTTTATTGATAACTTTGCTCTTTTATCTCATATTGAGCCTAAAAACATTGATGATGCCTTGTGTGATGATTTTTGGATTATTGCTATGCAAGAAGAGCTAAATAAATTTGAAAGAAATAAATTTTGGACTCTTATTCCAAGACCTTTTGATCATTCCATAATTGGTACAAAATGGGTTTTTTAGAAACAAATTAAATGAAAAAGGTGAAGTTGTAAGAAATAAAGCTAGACTTGTTGCTCAAGGATTCAATCAAGAAGAAGGCATTGATTATGATGAAACTTTTGCTCCTGTAGCTAGACTTGAATCCATAAGAATACTTTTAGCTTATGTTTGTTTTAAAGGTTTTAAACTATTTCAAATGGACGTCAAAATTACATTCCTAAATGGTTTTATTGAAGAAGAAGTTTATGTGGAACAACCACCTTGTTTTATTCATGAAAAGTTTCCTAACCATGTTTTCAAATTAACTAAAGCTTTATATGGATTGAAACAAGCTCCTAGAGCTTGGTATGAAAGATTGAGTGGATTTCTTCTTTCAAAAGGATTTCAAAAGGAAAAGTTGACACAACATTATTTATAAAAACTTCTTAAACTAATGATCTTTTACTTGTGCAAATTTATGTAGATGAAATCATGGTGCTACTACTACATCTCTATGTGATGATTTTTCCAAATTAATGCAAAATAAATTTGAAATGAGTATGACGGAAGAACTCAATTTCTTTCTTGGACTTCAAATTAAGAAAACCAAAGATGGAGTCTTCATAAATCAAGCAAAGTACACCAAAGAGCTTTTGAAAAGATTTGGAATGGATCAAGCAAAAGGGATAAGTACTCTAACAAGTTCATCAACCAAACTTGATAAAGATGAGAAAGTTAAAAATATTGATGAAAAAGCATATAGAGGTATGATTGGAAGTTTACTTTATCTTACCGCAAGTAGACCAGATATTATGTTTGCTATGTGCTTATGTGCTAGATCTCAATCTTGTCCTAAAGAGTCTCATTTAAGTTCTGTAAAAAGTATCTTTCGTTATTTGATTTGAGACATATGATTATGGCCTTTGGTTTTCAAAATCTTCATCTTTTGATCTTGTTGGATTTTCGGATGCTGATTATGCTAGATGTAGTGGTCATTGTCAATTTCTTGGTAGTTGTCTTGTATCTTTGTACAGTAAGAAAGCAAGCATGCTTGTCTTTGTCTACTGTTGTGGCTGAATATATTGCAGCTGGTAGTTGTTGTGCTCAAGTACTATGGATGAAGCACATTCTACTTGATTATGATCTTAAATTCAATTGTGTGCCTATACTATGTGACAATACTAGTGCTATCAATTTAAACATAAATATCATTCAACATTTTAGGACTAAACATATAGAGATTAAACATCATTTTATTCGTGATCATGTTGCTAAAGGAGATATATGCTTGGACTATGTGAATACAAATGGTCAAATCGCTGATATATTTACCAAGCCTTTGGCTGAGGAAAGGTTTAGTTATCTAAGAAGGTTTTTAGGAATCACAAAATTCAATTACTAATGTGTTTATTGAATATGACATAAACAGGAAAAATTTGGATGCATAATTCGGATAAATTGAGTGAAATTGGAACGTCCAAACTTTCTCTAGAAAATTTTGGATAGAAAGATTTGGACACATGTTCGGACACATGACAGAAAGTTTGGACTTCTAAAATTTCTAAAACTGAAGAAACAGAGAAGTTCAGACGCAAGTTCGAACGCAAACCTGAAAATTTGGTCGTCCGAACTTTGCGGTTATAGCGGTTTTAAAGACACCGAATAGCCGTTTTTTACGTTATATAACATCCGAACTCTCTCTCCTTTCAAATTCCACCTTACCCACTTGCGTCCAAACCCAAGTCTCTTTGCAATTTCACCATTTTCACATCAAATCACTTGGATTTTTGAATTCCTAACCCTAAATACTCCTCAAAATTCACTGCCTTTCAAAAAGAAAAACATCATGGTGAGAACTAAGAGAGCAAATGTTGAGAAGGGAAAAGGGAAAGCAAAGGAAGGAGATGGAGGACTGATCCTCAATGAACCAAGAAGAATTAGAGTTCCTCAAACTTCATCTGGAATAGACAGATTCATCTCCATCAAGGCTGCCTTAGAATTTGAGGAATGGAACAAGAAGAACAGAAAAATTATTCCTGGAAACAGAGTAGACATGGACAAACTCTCCAATATGGGTAACGTTCTGTCTTTATTTGGTGATATTGGTTGGAGCAATTTACTAGTCATTGATGAAGAATTTTATCCTGCCTTATATATGAGTTTTATGCAAATCTTAAAGAAGAGAGAGTTAAACAAGAGGGGGATCATGTAATTCAATGGTATTCTAGAGTGTCTCAATTGGACATTGAGTTTAATGATGCCTTAGTGAACAGAATTTATGGAATAAATGATAGTGGAGCAAGGTATTTTTCATTGGGTCAACACTGTTATATTCATGAACTGTTTACAAATGAAAGGTTTGAAGAAGCTTTCACAAATGGTAGACAGTTTAGGTCCATTAGAGAAAGGGAAATCAAAGCTTTTGATGCTAGAGGAAGAGTTATGCATCACATGATTACAACCATGATTATTCGAAATTTTGGACATAAATCATATTTTGGAAATATGCATATGGTAATTATGCTTGCTTTGCATGAACATAGAAGACTAAACTTTGGATACATGGCATTGAAACATATGTTTAGTGCTAGAAAAGAAGCCAACAAAGCTTTACCGTATGGGAGACTTTTAACAAGAATTTCCAAACATTTCTAAGTTAAACTTCCTATTAGGGGACAAGCTTTCAAGAGTGGACAAATCTATACCAATGACTCTTAGAAGGATGCAATTAGTTATTGATGAAGGTGGTGTATGGAGAACTAAAAGAGAAACTCCTTCAAAAAGAGAAGAAGAAGAAGAGGATGAAGAAGAAAAATTGGCAAGGGAAATGAAAACAAAGAGGAGGCATTACACATCAAGTGAGGGGGAGCAACCTCCCTCCAAGAGAAGACTTTTTGAAAAAGTGCCTACTCCTCAATCACATCCTAATGTTAGAGAAGCTCCTAGTGGTGAAGGAATTACTAGAGGGGACACCATTATTTCTAAGGCATTCTAAGAAGCCTTGAACAACCATATCAAGGCAATAGAAAAAATGTATAAGTTCTTTGAAACTTTTTCTCCTATGGTTCTTGGAAAATTAGATGGTTTAGAAAATAGAGTGAAGCACATAGAGGAAATTTTGATGAGAAATGCTGAAAGTGGTGAAGGACCCTCTAGAACTCACGAAAGAGAAGAAACGGATGATGATAAGGGAGATAAGGAAGGCAGAAACAAGGAAGAAGATAAAGATGATAACAGTGGTGATGATGATGATAGTGATGATAATGACCAAGGAGATGGCCATGTGTTAGCCCTAAGGGCAAATCATGTAGTTTTGATTAATGACAAATATTGATGAGGACTAATATGCATGTCATTTGTGTGATAGGATTGTTGGATTAAGAAGTATGAAGTCTCATTGCCTTGGAGCTTGCAATGCATGAACAATTCAAATATGTCAAAGTGATTAACGATTGAAGAGTTTGTTCAAGATTAATGAAGGCTTTGAAGACATGAAGTGTAGGTGACATGTGGTTAATAGGTAAATATTGTAAACCCTACACTCTTAAGTCTTGGAATCTATGAGTTGCAATTGAGAGCACAAAACTTGATTTAAATGGTTTCAATAGTTTTGAACTTACCTAAATTATCAAGTTTTCATAAATGGTTTTTGCACATAAAAGATCTGTTAGCCCTAAGGGCAAATCATGTAGTTTTGATTAATGACAAATATTGATGAGGACTAATATGCTTGTATGTTGTGATAGGATTTTTGGATTGAGAAGGAAGCAAGTCTCATTGCCTTGGAGCTAGCAATGCATGAACAACTCAAATATGTCAAAGTGATTAAAGATTGAAGAGTTTGTTCAAGATTAATGAAGGCTTTGAAGACATGAAGTGTAGGTGACATGTGGTTAATAGGTAAATATTGTAAACCCTACACTCTTAAGTCTTGGAATCTATGAGTTGCAATTGAGAGCACAAAACTTGATTTAAATGGTTTCAATGGTTTTGAAATTACCTAAATTATCAAGTTTTCATAAATGGTTTTTGCACATAAAAGATCTTTAATGACTTATCTTTAAGGCTAGAATGTTTTCCAACTTGTTTGAATTGATTTGAACATGTTTTGACAAAGTTTGAAAAAATTCGGATGCAAGATTCGAGAGCAGTCCAAAAATTCGATCGTCCCAAATTTTGTAGCAAAAGTTTGCTACTATTCTTCCGGGAGAAATTCGAAGAAGATTCGGGACGCAACCAAAAAATTCGGTCGTCCGAAATTTTGGCCTTCAAAGCATGGTCACTGCTTTCTTCCAGAGAAATTCGGAAGAAGATTCGGACGCAGCAGAAAAAATTCGGTCGTCCGAAAAATTCGGACGCAGAATTCGGTCATCCGAATTTTCTGAAACTAGCCGTTACTAGCCGTTGTATAGCCGTTTGAACTGATTTCCTATTTCTTGATTCATCTGGTATCAAAATAGGATTTGTTTATTTTCTATTTAAATATGTTATATATAATGTCACTTTTTACCCTTCCTTGAACATACAGGTACTCAGTTCGCTCTATTTCTTTATCTCTCCATGAATCGTATATTTGTAACAATACGGACAGAATTTTCTTAATTCTAATCGATTAGGTGTATTGTGACGGTTCTTTTGAGTAATATATCTGGAAATGCCTCTTGATACCCCATTAACCTTGTTTCGGACACAACTGGTACATTCCAAAATCACCGTTACTCGAACATCTTTACCCTTGGCCATGAACCTCCTTTGGATTTTGGATTTATTCAACTCTTCTATTTTCGATTCAAAACGGGGGCGGACGATTTTAAAGCAGACTCCCCATTCATTAGATAGAGAAGATCGCCAAGATTTCGTGATCTGCTGCCGAACTTATTCCAATTCCAAGAGCTCGGATCGAATCGGTATTGATATACCGATTCGATCCGAGCTCGCTTATTGAATTGCTCATTCAATGAGCATTCTCCATATTATGCCTTGAAGAGGACTCGAACCTCCACGCTCTTTAGCACGAGATTTTGAGTCTCGCGTGTCTACCAGTAGTACGACAAGTTGTTCTACTATTAAGATTTTTATAAGATTTTTAATATTTAATAATATTTATATTAAGTAGCTGTAGAACAGAATGCCGTTCACCTTTACTTTATGAGTAGTACTTAAGTAGCTAACTTTCCAAAGGTGAACAGCCCCCTGTCCTTTATAGTCGTAAAGGGCTTCCTCAGAAAAGAAAAGTCAGGAAGGAGGCATTCGAAAAGCCGACCACTATATCATAGGCATTATGGTGGTAAGACCGACGACTACACGGCTCTATACACCAAGTCATGAGCGATAGCGAAGCTGTCTATAGGCGAAGGGACGAAAGCCCGACGAAGGCCTATGCTACAGTAAAAAGTACGTTAAGGTTACGAAGTCACTTAGCCGTATACAAATACAAAGGGAAAGGCGTCAGTACGGAGTCACGTCAGCTGTGGATATAGACTAGGCTATAAGGAACGGAGTCTTAAACTATGGACCGAGACTACACTAAGGAACAAGGAAGCTTGACTGAGCAAAGAAGTCAAGGAACGAAGCTGCTTCTCTAATAGCCCCCCGTTGAATAGGAGGGCGAAGGCTTTTTGAAAAAGTAGTTTTTGGCTTGTAAATGAATTTTTTTTCTATTAAGAGAGAGGGGGCTTCAAGTTCTTAGGAAGAGCCGTGCCATACTGGCGTACCCCCCGGCATTGGGTATTCCTTCATTATAAAGGGATATAGTGAGTTTACATCGTAGTAATAAAGGGATTCCCCAAAAGGTATGTATACATCTGTATGACCCCCGTAGTATCCACGCCTTATGAAGCTATCTTCATTCATGTTTGGGATGTAGATAGGCCAATTAGAAGCATCGTAGTACTTCATGCGAAAGATGGTTAGAGCCAGTGAGGAAACAGTTATTTTGCTTTCAATATCTACATTGTACACAGTCCAATAGATCTCTTGAGCCTTCTTCATTGAATTCTATAAAAGCCATAAACTCCAGATTTTTTATAAGAACTTTGAACTTAAGAAATCCTACAAGCTCTAACTTGTTTTACATCAAAATTACTTGAAAAGCTCTCAAATTGCCTTGTGCTCAAAGATTGAAATTCAAGATTCCAAAGGCAACAAAGTGTGAAGGTGAAACATTGTGTAATCATCTACCAACAAAGTGGTAACATCTTACACACTCTCTTTTATTATCTTAATTGTGTTTTCTACTAGCTCATTTGCAAGGTTATCTTGTGACATAAAACCCTTTTGTGCAAGGGTGAGCCATAGACTAGATTAATCAAGGTTGTAGTGTAAAACCCGTGTGTGGGTGAGTCTTGGATTAGATTAGTCTTGAGGTTGTCTTTAGATATAAAACCATTGTGTTTGGTGAACCTTGTATTATTTGTATAATTACTAGAAGAGGTTGTGAGTGTAAAACCATAGTGTGGTTAGCCTCTTGTGTAATTGTTGAATTTGAGCATATAGTGGATTGGTTGAAATCCTTGAGTGTGGACTCAAGGTAGTGGATGTAGATCTTGGAGAGATCGAACCACTATAAATCGTGTGTTCATTTTCTTATTGCTTTACTTGGTTACATACTTGTGATTATTATTTATGCTTAGTTCTTGATTACTTGGTTGTGGTCTTATAGTTTGATAATCTTGTATTAATCATCAAATCACATATAACTTGAAGTTTGTGAATTTAAAGAAGAGGGTTTATTAAGGCAAAGGATTTGGAAAAAGGAAAAAAGATTTCGATAATTAGCCTAAGACCTAATTCACCCCCCTCTTAGGTCTTACAATTGGTATCAGAGCAAGGTCTTCTTGTTAAGGTCTAACAACCTAGAAGTAAAGATCATATGGCTAGTTTATCAAATTTGCCTTATACGGAAGGTTCCTCCACTACTAGACCTCCATTGTTTGATGGTTCTAATTATATTTTTTGGAAGTCTAGGATTGAGATATACATTTGTTCTATTAACTATGAATTGTGGAATATTATTGAGAAAGGTCCCTATGTGCCATTGAGATTGAAAGCCGATGGAGTTACAAGGGAACCAAAGCCTATGGAGGACTATGATGAGAGCGATTCAAGAAAGATGACATTAAACTACCAAGCAATGAACATTCTTTGTTGTGCGTTGGTCATCAATGAATACAATAGAGTGATGGAATGTGATTCCGCTCATGAAATGTGGAAACTACTTCAAATCACTCATGAAGAAGAAAGAGCAAATGTGTGCTTCATGGCAATAAATGATGAGGTACAATCCACTCCTTCTACCTCTACTTGTTGTGATGATGATGTTGATATTGTAGATGATCCTAGTGAACTACTTGTTGAATTGTATGAAGAATTAAAAAGTGTTTCAAAAAGAAATAAGGAAATGAAATTCAAAATTAATGAGTTATTGAATGAAAACTCAAAATTATATTGTGAAAATAAAAAAGCTTCTTGAATCTATTGATTGTTTAAATATTGAAAAAGAAGTTTTAAATGTTTCTTTACAAAATATATCTTTTGAAAATAAAGCTCTTTGTACAAAAGTTTCTTCTCTTGAAAGAATGCTTAGTGACCATGAAATTTTGAAAAGGAAAGTTGATGATCTTACATTATGTATTGACAAATTTACAAATGGAAGAGACAAGCTTGACAAAATACTTGGCTCTCAAAGATCCTCTTTTATTAGAAATGGTCTTGGTTATGATCATGTATATAATGGACCTAAATATAAAAATTTCTTTGTTAAAGCTACTTCTAGTTCAATGCCTCATACTTGTTGTACATATTGTGGAAAACATGGACACAAAGCCATTAGGTGCTTCGTTAAAAGAAAAAATAGAAAATGGTGTTAAAACTATTTGGAGAGTTAAAGGAATTATTACTAACCCCCATGGACCCAAGAAAGTATGGGTACCAAAGGATACTTCTTCTCCTTATTGCAGGTACGCTTCAATTCAAACTCAAGCACTACTAAAGGGGTATATTGATGATGTTAGCTTAAAGAATAACAGAAAACATCACATTCATAATCAAGTCAAGACAAACAATGAAGGATTTGTTTTTGAGACAAGAAGAAAGGAAGAATTCTTGGAGTAACCAATGTTGGTAAAGGTTTCTTTCTTCTTTTTAAACAAATGTGGCTTATTGCTGATTTGAACTTTAACTTGCTTAGTATTAGCCAATTGTGTGACAATGGATAAGAAGTTAAATACCAACATGTGAAGTTTTAGTTGAGCATTCTTTGTTGTTAAGATTTAAAGATTTGCCAACCATGACTTACCAATTGCTTCTATGAAATTGATTAAATAACATTGATAATGTGGAATTAAATTCATTGTTGATATGTTCTTGAAGTTGACTATATGTCATGATAAGATGATTAACTATCTATGCATTTGGTTTGCTAAAATCATCTTCTTAAAACTCTACAAAAAGGTTTGGATGTAGACAATAAGTTCAGTCGTCCGAACTTATATGACAATATGACATTTTGTGATTTTGATCAATTACTTGCAAAATGTTTCATTATGTGTTTTATCTTGATAAGCTTGAATGTCTTGTAGCTTATGATAATGATGGATTTTCTTGGCATAGAAGATTAGGTCACTTAAGCATGGATTTGTTGAGCAAACTTTCCTCTCAAGATTTAGTTGGAGGATTGCTAAAATATGTTTTGAGAAATTTATCTTTGAGATACTTGTCAATATGAAAAACAAACAAAAGAATCTTTCAAACACATGAAAGTGCATTTAGATCTCAAAACATCTTGAGCATGTTCATATGGATTGATTTGGACTTATGAGGAACTCTAGTATTGATGACTTGAAGTATTCCTTACTAGTAGTTGATGATTTCTCAATATTCACTTTAGCATTCTTCTTTGCTCAAAAAGATGAAGTGTTAAATAAGTTAAAAAAAAAAAAACTACTCAAAAAGATCAAACCTCCCTTGAGTGCAATTGATCTCTATTACAAGTGTCAATGGGAGAATTTTACAACAAAGTTTTTACAAAATTTGCTTTGAAAATTGAATTTCATATAATTGTTTCAACTGCAAAAACTTCACAATAAAATGGTGTTATTGAAAGAAAATTTTAAACTTTGCAGAAATTGGCTAGGTCTATTCTTTGTGAAAATTCTTCTTCAAAAATATTTTTGGGCCAAAGCCTTAAACACCACATGCTATGATAAATAGAATTCTTTTAAGATCATTTTGAAGAAAAACATCTTCTGATTTCTTTTTTATAGAATGCCTCAAGTTGCATATTTTAAAATGTTTGGTTATAAATGTCTTATCTTAAATTATTGTGACAACTTACTTAAATTTGGTAGAAAAATGGATATTGATATATCTTAGCTATTCTTCTTACGAAAAGGCATATAGAATTTACAATAAAAAGAACCTTACATGATGAGGAAACCATTCATGTTTGTTTTGATGAATCTTACATTTGCTTGGAAAGAAGAGATGAAGATGATGTAGGTACATCTATGAATGAATATCAAACTCATCTTCAAGCACCAACTTTGGAGAATCATACCAATGAGGAAGAAATGATAGAACAAAATCAAGATGACCAACCTAGTGGTGACCAAAAGCTCTCAAAGAACTTAAGATATCCAAGAGGCCACCCTAAGGAGCAAATCATTGGTGATATCTCCCAAGGAGTAAAAATAAGGCGGTACTTTATCAATAACTTTATTCTTTTATTGGATATGAGCCTAAAGTATTGATGATGCATTGTGTGACGATTTTTGGATTATTTGTATGCAAGAGGATTTAAATAAATTTGAAAGATACAAAATTTTGGATATTCCTAAATCTCATGATCATTCCATTATTGGAACTAAATGGTTTTTAGAATTAAACTTATTGAATCCGAAGAAATTGTTAGAAACAAAGTTAGACTTGTTGCCTAAGGATTCAATCAAGAAGAAGGAATTTATTATGATGAAACATTTGTTCCGAATGAAAACTTGAGTCCATAAGAATGCTTTTGACTTGTACTTGCTTTAAACTCTTTCAAATGAATGTCAAAAGTGCTTTTTTAAATGGTTCTATTGAGGAAAAAGTTTATGTGGAACAACCACCCGGTTTTGATCATGAAAAGTTTCCTAAACATGTTTTCAAAATTATCCAAAGCTTTGTATGATTTAAAACAAGCTCCTAGAGCTTGGTATGAAAAATTGAGTGATTTTCTTCTTTCAAAAGGATTTTCAAGAGGAAAGGTTAACACTACTATTTTCATAAAAACCTCTTGTAACAATGATCTATAAGTTGTCCAGTTAAATGATACAATTTTTGGTGCTTCTAATACTTCACTTTGTGATGTATTTTCCAAGTTAATGAAAGTAAATTTGAAATGAGCATGATAGGAAAACTTAATTTCTTTCTTGGCCCACAAATCAAGCAAACCAAGGATGGCACTTTCATGAATCAAGTTAAGGTATAAGCACTTCCATAAGTTTATCAACCATGCTTGACAAGAATAAAAAGGTTTCATAGGAGTAGTCAACTCTATTTGATAGCAAGTAGAAACAATATTATGTTTGTCATGTGCTTGTGTGCCAGATTTCATCTTGTCCTATAGAATCTCATTTGATTGTGGTTAAACACATTCTCTATTACCTTATTAATACTCTAAGTGATTATGGTCTATATTTCAAATGTGTGGCTATATTATGTGATAACACTAATGCAATAGATTTGACCATCATACTATTCAACAAACTAGGACAAAGCATATAGAGATCAAACTTCATCTCATTAGATATAATTCTACTAAGGATAATACTTATTTAAAGCATGTTTGCATTCATTGATATCAGTTACTAAGCCATTGGTCGAAGAAAGGTTTGACCAATCTTAGAAGAAGCTTAGGGATTTCAAAATTCAATAACTAATGAGTGTATTCAAGTGTTGTAGCTCCAGGTGAGGACAAAGAAGCCTAGCATGAGAAAAGGAAAGGGAAAGCAAAAAGAAGTGAGAAGGAGGACTAGTGATCAATGAACCAAGGAAGGTTCATGTTCCTCAAAGCATGTCATGGCTGGATAGATTTGTCACAGTGGAGGCTACTACTGAACTTGATGATTGGGCACAAAGGAACCATAAGATAAATCCAAGCCACAAGGTGGATGTCATCAAACTATTCGAAATGGGTAATATACTCTCATTTTTAAATGATATGAGTTGGACTAGTTTGCTTATGTTTGATGAATGCTATTGCCTTCCTTAGTTTATGAAGTTTATGCAAATATTAAGGAAGAAAGAGTTAAGCAAGTTGGTAATAAAAGCTATTTAGTAGTATTCTTCAAAAATATCACAAGTTAATTTTTGAGATTGATAATGCATTGCTCAAAAGAATTTGTGATGTTGAGGATGTTGGGTTTAGGCATTATTCTTCTGGGGACATTGTTTTATAAGTGAGTTATACTCACATGAAAGAATTGAGAATGCCTATATATAAATGATAAGAAGCCTCAAGACTAGAAAGGAGAGAGAGATAAAAGCTTTTTTATGATAGTGAAAGAATTTTGCATCACATGCTTACTACCTTGATTATTGCATACTTTGGGAACAAATCTTATGTTGATAATATGTATGCTGTAATTATGCTAGCCATGCATAAGAAAAAAAAAATGAATTTTGGATATATAGTGCTAAAGAATATAATGGCAGCTAGAAGAACCGAACGTAAGGCTTTGCCACATAGCAAATTGTTTACCAAGGTTTTCAAGTATCTCCAAGTGCAATTGTCTTGTAGTAGTTGACCAATAAAGAATGAAGAAGTCTACACCAACAACTCACTAAAGAGAATTCCTTGAATACTTGATGATGAAAATGTATGAAGGGCTAGAAGAAAAACTCCTCTAAGGGGTGATAGAAGAGATGCTAGCAATGATGAAGAAAAGGAGGAAGAAAGTAATGAAAAAGAAGGAAGAAGAAAATGATGAAGAATAAGAGGATGAAGAGGAAATCCTTGCTAGAAAAATGAAATTAAAATGAAACATGACTCATCTAGTGAGGGGGAGCAACCTTCCACAAAAGAAGACTATTTGAAGAGTTGCCAAGGTGTTTCAAGAGACATTGAGCAACTATGTAAAGAAAATGAAGGAGATGGACAAATTCTTTGAGTCCTTTGCTCTAACAATTCTTGGCAAATTTGGTGATTTAGAAACTAGAGTAAAAAAATATGGAAGGAGATGGCAACAATAAGGATGATAGTAATGACAGTGAAAATTGAGATGGCTATCAATTTGTTGCTAAAGAAGAAGACTAAGATGAAGGAAAAGGCAGTGAAGCACTCCAAGCAAAAGAAGAGCATGAGAATGAAGAACAAAGAGGTAAAGCCCAAGAGAACAAGCAAGAAGAAGGAGGTGAAGGAAGTTTAACAAAGTCAAAGCACAAATCCATCACCAATATCCTTCAGCCAAGGGAGGAAAATGTGATTCAAAGAAAGAAGATCCAAAGACCCTCTCAAATTGGTAGCTTTCCAAAGCAGAACTACACGAGTAAGGAGTCAACAAATGAAGGACCCCATCATATAGAGCTCAAGGGAGACACGACCATCATAACAAACAAATTTGGAAGTGAAGACCATGAAACGCATCCAAGACTAAGCCTTTCTATCCCTAAACTCTATTTTGATGCTTATTTTAGTTTATTCCTTGATGCACATGATATGCTTTAATATTGAAATTTACTTGTGCCTTTCTAGTCATTATAATGTTTTGAAGCTCAATATGTGAAATCTTTGTGATAAGAGCTTCTTTTGTTTTACTTTTGTTGTCCAAGTACTCTCACCCCAAGTTTAAATTTCTGATAAAAAGGGAGAGAAGAAGTCAATTTATTATTGTTGAGATGCTACATAATGATTATTGCTGTTAGGATGATAATTATTTGACTAGAACTATACTGTTTATAAGAGTTGGTCAATACATTGCTAAATTGCCAAATGAGAGTTGATCAATATACTGCTTATATGTGATACATGTTGTCTCATTTTCATTAACCCCATCTTTGAGTGATGACAAAAGGGGGAGAAGAAATGTGATGACAAAATGTGTGAAAATATGAAATAGCAGTGGAATTCCTCATGCATGAATAGAAAATGTGTCAATTTTCTGAAAATCCATGCATATGTCAAGGGGGAGAAAGAACAAAACATGCTATGTGGTTGTTGTATTGCAATTGCTTGATGTAATTGTGATGTGTGATATGCTATGAATGTGTACTGTGAAACTAATTGGTTGCATTTGAAATTTAAAATGATTGTTTTCTGAGATTTTGAAAATGGTTAAGTTGGGATTGTGAAGTTTTTATCATGGTTCTTGACTTGACCTATGAGTTTACATTACATCATGAAAACAATTAAATACATGAGTTTTGTGGTTTTGCAAAGATAAACTGAGTGCTATTGTAGCTATACATATTTGAGTACTTCTATAGTTCATTTGAAAATGCAAAATCACCTTTTCAACTTGTTTCCAAAAATTTGGACTTGAAATTCGGATGCAGACCAAAAATTCGGACGCATCATGATCTTCTTGTCAAAAATGTCTTTTCTGTTGTTCAAATTGTTTGAAAACTGTTTTAATCCTTCCTATCATATTTGAACAATCTTAGAAAAGCTTATTTTCAAAAAATTAAAGTTGTTATCTCACATATTTTACATTTTGGATTTGAAATCTTAAAATTCGGATGCATGATTCACAATTCGGATGCATCCATATTTTGTTGCCAAAATGTGCTCTTTTGTTGTTCAAATTGATCCAAATATGTTTTAATCTCTTCCATTATGTTTGAACAACCTTAGGAACACTTTATTTCACTTCAAACATTCATTATATTGCATTTATTGCAGTTTGGACTCAAGATCAAAAAATTTGGATGCAAGGTTTAAAAAATTCGGATGCATGTTCAGAAATTCGGATGCATGCATATTTTGTTACCAAAACGTGCTCTTTTGTTTTTCAAATTGATTCAAACATGTTTCAATCTCTTTTACTATGTTTGAACAATCTTAGGAAAGCTTATTTTCAAAAATTGAAGCTTTCATTTCACTTATTTTATAGTTCGGACTTGATATGTCAAAATTCGGATGCATAGTATCTCATGTCCAAACTTATTGAAAAATGAGCACAATCTAAGGGGGAGCATTGTTAAACTTTTACAACCTTTAAAACCTCTCTTAGAAGTTTTCTAAATACTTAAATGCTATATATTCTATATGTTATTGGAAGGAAGGAGGCAAATGGAGGTTGGTTGGGTCATAGGCTCATATTGAGCCTTTTGCATGTCAATGTGCTAAATTGGTTATTATCCATTATTGACATTAATGCTTCTTTGTACTACATTGTTTAAATCCATAACATTTTGCATCAAAGTTTGTCATCATCAAAAAGGGGGAGATTGTTAGCCCTAAGGGCAAATCATGTAGTTTTGATTAATGACAAATATTGATGAGGACTAATATGCTTGTATGTTGTGATAGGATTTTTGGATTGAGAAGGAAGCAAGTCTCATTGCCTTGGAGCTAGCAATGCATGAACAACTCAAATATGTCAAAGTGATTAAAAATTGAAGAGTTTGTTCAAGATTAATGAAGGCTTTGAAGACATGAAGTGTAGGTGACATGTGGTTAATAGGTAAATATTGTAAACCCTACACTCTTAAGTCTTGGAATCTATGAGTTGCAATTGAGAGCACAAAACTTGATTTAAATGGTTTCAATGGTTTTGAAATTACCTAAATTATCAAGTTTTCATAAATGGTTTTTGCACATAAAAGATCTTTAATGACTTATCTTTAAGGCTAGAATGTTTTCCAACTTGTTTGAATTGATTTGAACATGTTTTGACAAAGTTTGAAAAATTCGGATGCAAGATTCGGAGGCAGTCCAAAAATTCGGTCGTCCGAATTTTGTAGCAAAAGTTTGCTACTATTCTTCCAGAGAAATTCGGAAGAAGATTCGGACGCAGCCAAAAAATTCGGTCTTCCGAATTTTGGCCTTCAGCATGGTCACTGTTCTTCCAGAGAAATTCGGAAGAAGATTCGGACGCAGTGAGAAAAAATTCGGTCGTCCGAAAAAATTGGACGCAGAACTTGGGTCATCCGAATTTTTCGAAACTAGCCATCATTAGCCGTTGTATAGCCGTTTGAACTGATTTTTGAATTCTATAAAAGCCATAAACTCCAGATATTTTATAAGAACTTTGAACTTAAGAAATCCTACAAGCTCTAACTTGTTTTACATCAAAATTACTTGAAAAGCTCTCAAATTGCCTTGTGCTCAAAGATTGAAATTCAAGATTCCAAAGGCAACAAAGTGTGAAGGTGAAACATTGTGTAATCATCTACCAACAAAGTGGTAACATCTTACACACTCTCTTTTCTTATCTTAATTGTGTTTTCTACTAGCTCATTTGCAAGGTTATCTTGTGACATAAAACCCTTTTGTGCAAGGGTGAGCCATAGACTAGATTAATCAAGGTTGTAGTGTAAAACCCGTGTGTGGGTGAGCCTTGGATTAGATTAGTCTTGAGGTTGTCTTTAGATATAAAACCATTGTGTTTGGTGAACCTTGTATTATTTGTATAATTACTAGAAGAGGTTGTGAGTGTAAAACCATAGTGTGGTTAGCCTCTTGTGTAATTGTTGAATTTGAGCATATAGTGGATTGGTTGAAATCCTTGAGTGTGGACTCAAGATAGTGGATGTAGATCTTGAAGAGATCGAACCACTATAATTCGTGTGTTCATTTTCTTATTGCTTTACTTGGTTACATACTTGTGATTATTATTTATGCTTAGTTCTTGATTAATTG
Organism: Rauvolfia tetraphylla; assembly: GCA_030512225.1. Taxonomy (NCBI): domain Eukaryota; kingdom Viridiplantae; phylum Streptophyta; class Magnoliopsida; order Gentianales; family Apocynaceae; genus Rauvolfia; species Rauvolfia tetraphylla. Next base: position 1,446,368 of record JAJQKT010000064.1, read on the forward strand.
GTTGTGGTCTTATAGTTTGATAATCTTGTATTAATCATCAAATCACATATAACTTGAAGTTTGTGAATTTAAAGAAGAGGGTTTATTAAGGCAAAGGATTTGGAAAAAGGAAAAAAGATTTCGATAATTAGCCTAAGACCTAATTCACCCCCCTCTTAGGTCTTACAAGATCTTTAATGACTTATCTTTAAGGCTAGAATGTTTTTTAACTTGCTTGAATTGATTTAAACATGTTTTGATAAAGTTTGAAAAATTCGGATGCAAATTCGGTCATCCGAAATTTTTCTGCACTGCGAACAGTAATACTATTCAAGTGAACAGTAATACTGTTCACATGAACAGTAAATACTATTCTTCCAGAGAAATTCGGAAGAAGATTCGGACGCACGAAGGAAAATTCGGTCGTCCGAATTTAGTGAATAGTGCATAAACAGTGATTACTGTTCACATGAACAGTGTCTACTATTCTTCCAGAGAAATTCGGAAGAAGATTCGGACGAAGTTGGAAAATTCGGTCGTCCGAATTTTTGTGACCGGTGCATGAACAGTGCATGAACAGTACTACTATTCGTATGAACAGTATTTTCTGAAACTAGCCGTTACTAGCCGTTTTATGGCTGTTTAAACTGATTTTTGAATTCTACAAAAGCCATAAACTCCAGATTTTTTAATAGAACTTTGAACTTAACAAATCTTACATGCTCTAACTTGTTTTACATCAAATTGAATTGAAAAGCTCTCAAATTGCCTTGTGCTCAAAGATTGAAATTCAAGATTCCAAAGGCAACAAAGTGTGAAGGTGAAACATTGTGTAATCATCTACCAACAAAGTGGTAACATCTTACACTCTCTCTTTTCTTATCTTAATTGTGTTTTCTACTAGCTCATTTGCAAGGTTATCTTGTGACATAAAATCCTTTTGTGGAAGGGTGAGCCATAGACTAGATTAATCAAGGTTGTAGTGTAAAACCCATGTGTGGGTGAGCCTTGGATTAGATTAGTCCTAAGGTTGTCTTTAGATATAAAACCATTGTGTTTGGTCAACCTTGTATTGTTTGTATAATTACTAAAAGAGGTTGTGAGTGTAAAACCATTGTGTGGTAAGCCTCTTATGTAATTGTTGAACTTGAGCATATAGTGGATTGGTTGAAATCCTTGAGTGTGGACTCAAGGTAGTGGATGTAGATCTTAGAGAGATCGAACCACTATAAATTGTGTGTTCATTCCTTATAGTTTTATTTATTTACATGCTCTTGTTATTATTACTTATTCATAGTTGTTGATTGATTGGTTGTAGTCTTATTGTTTGATGATCTTATCTTAACCATCACATCACATATAAACTTGAAGTTTGTGAAATTAAAGAAGAGCTTTTATTAAGGCAAAGGATTTGCAAAACAAGAAAAAGATTTCGATAATTAGCCTAAGACCTAATTCACCCCCCCTCTTAGGTCTTACAATTGGTATCAGAGCAAGGTCTTCTTGTTAAGGTCTAACAACCTAGAAGTAAAGGTCATATGGCTAGTTTATCAAATTTGCCTTATACGGAAGGTTCCTCCACTACTAGACCTCCATTGTTTGATGGTTCTAATTATATTTTTTGGAAGTCTAGGATTGAGATATACATTTGTTCTATTAACTATGAATTGTGGAATATTATTGAGAAAGGTCCCTATGTGCCATTGAGATTGAAAGCCGATGGAGTTACAAGGGAACCAAAGCCTATGGAGGACTATGATGAGAGCGATTCAAGAAAGATGACATTAAACTACCAAGCAATGAACATTCTTTGTTAGTGCGTTGGTCGTCAATGAATACAATAGAGTGATGGAATGTGATTCCGCTCATGAAATGTGGAAACTACTTCAAATCACTCATGAAGAAGAAAGAGCAAATGTGTGCTTCATGGCAATAAATGATGAGGTACAATCCACTCCTTCTACCTCTACTTGTTGTGATGATGATGTTGATATTGTAGATGATCCTAGTGAACTACTTGTTGAATTGTATGAAGAATTAAAAAGGGTTTCAAAAAGGAATAAGGAAATGAAAACCAAAATTAATGATTTATTGAATGAAAATTCAAAATTATTTTGTGAAAATAAAAAGCTTCTTGATTCTATTGAATGCTTGAATATTGAAAAAGAAGTTTTGAATGTTTCTTTACATAACATATCTCTTGAAAATAAATCTCTTTGTACAAAAGTTTCTTCTCTTGAAAAAATGCTTAGTGATCATGAAATCTTGAAAAAGAAAGTTGATGATCTTACATTATGTGTTGAAGAATTTACAAATGAAAGAGACAATCTTGACAAACTAATTGGAACTCAAATATCTTCTCTTGTTAAAAATGGTTTTGGTTACAATTATGTTAATAATGTGCCTAAATATAACAACCTCTTTGTTAGAGCTACTTCTACTTCCATGCATCATACTTGTTGTACTTATTGTGGAAAACATGGACATAAAGTCACCAAATATTATGTTAAAAGAAAAGTAGAGAATGGTGTAAAAACTATTTGGAGAGTTAAGCAAACTAATACTAACCCCCATGGACCCAAGAAAGTATGGGTACCAAAGGATACTTCCTCTCCTTTATTGCAGGAACATTTTAATTCAAACTCAAGCATCACGAAGCGGCACATTGATGATGTTAGCTTAAAGAATAAAGGAAAACACCTCATTCATAATCAAGGTCAAAGCAACCAATGAAGGATTTGTTTTTGAAGAAAGGAAGAGTTATTGGAGTAATCAATGTTGGTAAAGGTTTCTCTCTTCTTCTTAAACAAGTTTTGCTTATTGATGATTTGAACTATAACATGTTTAGCATTAGTTAATTGTGTGACAATGAATAAGAGGTTGAATGCCAAAATGTGAAATTTCATTTAAGAATGCTTTTAGTCAATATTTGAAAATTTGCCAACCATGACTTGTCAATTGCTTCTCTGAAGTTGATTAGGTAACATTGATTATATGAGATTGAATTCATGGTTTATATGTTCTTGAAATTGATTATATGTCGTGATAGCTATGATTGAAGATCTATGCATTTTCTTGGTTAAAAACATCTTTATGAAACTTTACAAAATGTTCAGACTTGAAGACCATAAATTCGGTCGTCCAAATTTGTATGACAAAATAATATTTTGTGATTTTGGTCAATTACTCACAAAATGTTTCAATGTGTGCTTTATCTTGATAAGCTTGAATGTCTTGTTCCTTATGATAATGATTTTCTTGGCATAAAAGATTTGGTCATGTGAACATGGATTTGTTAAACAAACTTTTCTATCAAGATTTAGTTAGTGGATTGCTAAAAATGTGTTTTGAGAAAATTATTTTTGAGATACTTGTCCATATGGAAAACAAACAAAAGAATCTTTCAAATCCATGAAAATGATTTTAGACCTCAAAACATCTTGAGCTAGTTCAAATGGATTGATTTGGACTTATAAGGAACTCTAGTATTGATGACTTGAAGTATGCCTTACTAGTAGTTGATGATTTCTCAATATCCACTTTAGCATTATTCTTTGCTCAAAAAAAAAAAAGGATGAAGTGTTTCATAAGTTTGTAAATTTTTCAAAAAGATTCAAACCTCCCTTGAGTGCAATTGATTTCTATTACAAGTGACAATGGGAGAATTTTACAACCAAGTCTTTACAAAATTTGCTTTGAAAATTGAATTCATGTGATTGTTTCAACTGCAAAAACCCCACAACAAAATGGTGTTATTGAAAAGAAAATTTGAACTTTATAAAACTTGGCTAGGTCCATGCTTTGTGAAAATTCTTCTTCAAAAATATTTTTGGTCCAAAGTCGTAAACAATACATACTATGATGAATAGAATTCTTTTAAGATCATTTTGAAGAAAAACATATTTTAAAATTCTCTTTTATAGAATGCCTCAAATGGCATATTTTAAAATGTTTGGTTACAAATGTCTTATCTTATATTCTTGTGATAACTTACTTAAATTTGATAGAAAACCACATATTGGTATATCTCTTAGCTACTCTTCTAACAAAAATGCCTATAGAGTTTATAATGAAAAGAACCTTATTTGATGAGGAAACCATTCATGTTTATTTTGATGATTTTTACATTTACTTGGAAAGAAAAGATGAAGATGATATAGGTACATCTATTAATGACTATCAAACCCATCTTCAAGCACCAACTTTGGAGGATCATACCAATGAGGAAAAATTGATTGAACAAAATCAAGATGACCAACCTAGTGGTGACCAAGAGCTCCCAAAGAACTTAAGATATACAAGAGGCCATCCTAAGGAGCAAATCATTGGTGATATCTCCCAAGGAGTAAAAATAAGGCGGTATTTTATAAATAACTTTATTCTCTTATTACATATGAGCCTAAAAGTATTGATGATGCCTTGTGTGATGATTTTTGGATTATTGCTATACAAGAGGATTTAAATAGATACAAAATTTTGGGATATTCCTAAATCTCATGATCATTCCATTATTGGAACTAAATGGTTTTTAGAAATAAACTTATTGAATCCGTAGAAGTTGTTAAAAACAAGGTTAGACTTGTTGCCTAAGGATTCAATCAAGAAGAGAAAATTGATTATGATGAAACTTTTGTTCCGATTGCTAGACTTGAGTCCATAAGAATGCTTTTTGACTTGTACTTATTTTAAGTTATTTCAAATGAATGTCAAAAGTACTTTTCTAAATGGTTTTATTGAGGAAGTGGTTTATGTGGAACAATCACCCGATTTTGCTCATGAAAAGTTTCCTAATCATATTTTCAAACTATACTAAGTTTTGAATGGTTTAAAACCAGCTTTTACAATTTAGTGTGAAAAGTTGAGTAGTTTTCTTCTTTCAAAAGAATTTTCAAGAGGAAAGGTTAACACTACTATTTTCATAAAAAAAAAAACCTCTTGTAACAATGATCTATAAGTTGTCCAAATATATGATACAATTTTTGGTGTTTCTAATACTTTACTTTGTGATGTTTTTTCCAAGTTAATGCAAAGTAAATTTGAAATAAGCATGATAGGAAAACTCAATTTCTTTCTTGGCCTACAAATCAAGCAAACCAAGGATGGCACTTTTATGAATCAAGTTAAGGTATAAGCATCCATAAGTTTATCAACTATGCTTGACAAGAATAAAATGGTTTCATAGGAGTAGTCAACTCTATTTGACAGCAAGTAGAGCCAATATTATATTTGCCATGTGCTTGTGTGCTAGATTTCATCTTGTCCTAAAGAGTTTCATTTGATTGTTGTTAAATACATTCTCTATTAACTTATTGATACTCCAAGTCATTATGGTCTATTTCAAATGTGTGGCTATGTTATGTGATAACATTAATGCAATAAATTTGATCATCATACTATTCAACAAACTATGATAAAGCATATAGAGATCAAACTTCATCTCATTAGAGATCACTCTACTAAAGGTAATACTTGTTTAAAGAATGCTTGCATTAATAAACAAATTAATGATATTGTTACTAAGCCATTGGTCGAAGAAAGGTTTGACCAATCTTAGAAGAAGATTAGGAATTTCAAAATCCAATAACTAAAGTGTATTCAAGTGTTGTAGCATCCAAGTGAGGACACTAAAGCCAAGCACGGGAAAAGGAATGGGAAAAGCCAAAGAAAATGATAGATGACCAGTGATCAATGAACCAAGGAAGGTTCATTTTCCTCAAAGCATGTCGAGGCTTGATAGATTTGTCACAGTGGAGGCTGCTACTGAATTTGATGATTGGACAAAAAGGAATCATAAGAAAAATCCCAGCTACAAGGTGGATGTCATCAAACTATCCGAAATGGGTAATATACTCTCATTTTTAAATGATATGAGTTGGACTAGTTTGCTTATGTTTGATGAATGCTATTGCCTTCCTTAGTTTATGAATTTTATGCAAATATTAAGGAAGAAAGAGTTAAGCAAGTTGGTAATAAAAGCTATTTAGTAGTATTCTTAAAAAAATATCACAAGTTAATTTTTGAGATTGATAATGCATTGCTCAATAGAATTTGTGATGTTGAGGATGTTGGGTTTAGGCATTATTCTTCTGGGGACATTGTTTTATAATTGAGTTATACTCACATGAAAGAATTGAGAATGCCTATATATATATAAATGATAAGAAGCCTCAAGACTAGAAAGGAGAGAGAGATAAAAGCCTTTTTATGCTAGTGAAAGAATTTTGCATCACATGCTTACTACCTTGATTATAGCATACTTTGGGCACAAATATTCTGGTGATAATATGTATGTTGTAATTATGCTAGTCATGCTTAAGATAAGAAAATTGAATTTTGGATATATAGTGCTAAAGAATATAATGGCAGCTAGAAGAACCGAGCATAAGGCATTGTTGTATGAAAGGTTATTAACAGGAATTTTCAAGTATCTTCAAGTGCAATTGTCTTCTAGTGGTCTACCAATAAAGAGTGAAGAAGTCTACACCAACAACTCACTAAAGGGAATTTCTTGGACACTTGATGATGATAATGTATGAAGGACTAGAAGAGAAACTCCTCTAAGGGGTGATAGAAGAGTTGCTAGTGATAATGAAGAGAAGGAAGAAGAAAATGAACAAGAAGAAGAGGATGAAGAGGAAATCCTTGCTAGAGAAAGAAATAAAGAAAAAAGGAAGCATGAGTCACCAAGTGAGGGGGAGCAACTCCCCACAAAAAGAAGATCATTTGAAGAGGTATCCTACATTGAAGGAAAATAAGTTGAAGATGATAATCTCACTAGAGTTAATACCATAGTTGCCAAGGTATTTCAAGAGGCATTGAACAACCATGTAAAGGAAATGAAAACGATGGACAAATTCTTCACGTCTTTTGCTCTGATAATTCTTGGCAAATTTGATGGTTTAGAAGCTAGAGTCAAGAATATGGAAGAAGACTTGAGAAAGATTTCTCAAGTGGTTTAAATGGTGCAAGTTCCTATAAAGCCCAAGAGAACAAGCAAGAAGAAGGAGGTGAAGGAAGTTTAACAAAGTCAAATCACAAATCCATCACCAATTTCCCTCAGCCAAGGGAGGAGGAAAATGTGGTTCAAAGAAAGAAGATCCAAAGATCCTCTCGAATGGTAGCTTTCCAAAGCAGAACTACACAAGCAAGAAATCAAAAAAAAAAAATGAAGGACCCTATCATATAGAGATCGAAGGAGACATGGCCATCATAACAAACAAATTTGGAAGTGAAGACCATGAAGCGCATCCAAGACTAAGCATTTCTATTCCTAAACTCTATTTTGATGCTTATTTTAGCTTATGCATTGATGAACAAGTTATGCTTTAATATTGAAATTTACTTCTGTCTTTCTAGTCATTATAATGTTTTGAAGCTCAATATGTGAAATCTTTGTGATAAGAGCTTCTTTTGTTTCACTTTTGTTGTCCAAGTATTCTCACCCCAAGTTTAATTGCTGCTAAAAAAAAAAAAAGGGGGGGGGAGAAGAATTTGATTTATCATTGTTGAAATGCTACATAATGATTATTGCTATTAGGATGATAATTATTTGACTAGACATATACTGTTTATGAGAGTTGGTCAATATACTGCTTATATGTGATACATGTTGTCTCATTTTCATTAACCCCATCTTTGAGTGATGAAAAAAGGGGGAGAAGAAATGTGATGACAAAATGTGTGAAAATATGAAATAGCAGTGGAATTCCTCATGCATGAATAGAAAATGTGTGAATTTTCTGAAAATCCATGCATATGTCAAGGGGGAGAAAGAACAAAATATGCTATGTGTTTGTTGTACTGCAATTGCTTGATGTAATTGTGATGTGTAATGTGAATGTGCTATGAATGTGTACTGTGAAACTAATTGGTTGCATTTGAAATTTAAAATGATTGTTTTCTGAGATTTTGAAAATGGTTAAGTTGGGATTGTGAAGTTTTTATCATGATTCTTGACTTGACCTATGACTTTACATTACATCATGAAAACAATTAAATACATGAGTTTTGTGATTTTGCAAAGCTAAATTGAGTGCTATTGTTGCTATACATATTTGAGTACTTCTATAGTTCATTTGAAAATGCAAAATCACCTTTTCAACTTGTTTCCAAAAATTTGGACTTGAAATTCGGATGCAGACCAAAAATTCGGATGCATGCATATTTGTTGTCAAAAAGTGCTTCTTTGTTGTTCAAATTGATTCAAATATGTTTTATTCTCTTCCATTATGTTTGAACAACCCTTGGAAAGATTTATTTCACATTAAACTTTCATTATATTGAATTTATTGCAATTTGGACTTGGAATGTCAAAATTCGGATGCATGAGTTTAAAAATTCGGATGCATGTTCTAAAATTCGGATGCATCCATATTGTGTTGTCAAAATGTGCTCTTTTGTTGTTCAAATTGATCCAAATATGTTTTAATCTCTTCCATTATGTTTGAACAACCTTAGAAACACTTTATTTCACTTCAAACATTCATTATATTGAATTTATTGCAGTTTGGACTTAAGACCAAAAAATTCGGATGCAAGGTTTAAAAATTCGGATGCATGTTCTGAAATTCGGATGCATCCATATTTTGTTGCCAAAATGTGCTCTATTGTTGTTCAAATTGATTCAAATTTGTTTTAATCTCTTCCACTATGTTTGAACAACCTTAGGAAAGCTTATTTTCAAAAATTGAAGCTTTCATTTCACTTATTTTACAATTCGGACTTGATATGTCAAAATTCGGATGCATAGCATCTCAAGTCCAAACTTGTTGAAAAATGAGCACAATCTAAGGGGGAGTAATGTTAATCTTTTCTGACCTTTAAAACCTCTCTTAGAACAGTGCATGAACAGTACTACTATTCATATGAACAGTATTTTCTGAAACTAGCCGTTACTAGCCGTTTTATGGCTGTTTAAACTGATTTTTGAATTCTACAAAAGCCATAAACTCCAGATTTTTTAGTAGAACTTTGAACTTAACAAATCTTACATGCTTTAACTTGTTTTACATCAAATTGAATTGAAAAGCTCTCAAATTGCCTTGTGCTCAAAGATTGAAATTCAAGATTCCAAAGGCAACAAAGTGTGAAGGTGAAACATTGTGTAATCATCTACCAACAAAGTGGTAACATCTTACACTCTCTCTTTTCTTATCTTAATTGTGTTTTCTACTAGCTCATTTGCAAGGTTATCTTGTGACATAAAATCCTTTTGTGGAAGGGTGAGCCATAGACTAGATTAATCAAGGTTGTAGTGTAAAACCCATGTGTGGGTGAGCCTTGGATTAGATTAGTCCTAAGGTTGTCTTTAGATATAAAACCATTGTGTTTGGTCAACCTTGTATTGTTTGTATAATTACTAAAAGAGGTTGTGAGTGTAAAACCATTGTGTGGTAAGCCTCTTATGTAATTGTTGAACTTGAGCATATAGTGGATTGGTTGAAATCCTTGAGTGTGGACTCAAGGTAGTGGATGTAGATCTTAGAGAGATCGAACCACTATAAATTGTGTGTTCATTCCTTATAGTTTTATTTATTTACATGCTCTTGTTATTATTACTTATTCATAGTTGTTGATTGATTGGTTGTAGTCTTATTGTTTGATGATCTTATCTTAACCATCACATCACATATAAACTTGAAGTTTGTGAAATTAAAGAAGAGCTTTTATTAAGGCAAAGGATTTGCAAAACAAGAAAAAGATTTCGATAATTAGCCTAAGACCTAATTCACCCCCCCCCCTCTTAGGTCTTACACCATGAGATAGCTGTTGAGTCACAAATGAGAAAGCAAGGGGAGCAGCAAGTTAGAATTAGCCAATAAGGAAGCATAATTGCAAGAGCTGAAGTGATAACTCCCTCCAACCCAACATTAAGCCAAGGAAGAGTCAAGCATGTAGCAATCAAGAAGAGATCAAGAAAGGACTCTCCATCAACATCACAATGCTGGGCATCTCTTTAATCTTATTCCTCTTTACTACTTTTATTTACTTTTTATGTGCTTAAGTATGACTTATGAACAATTCCTAGCTTGGTTTATGCAATTTATCTATTTTTCTCTTTAAATTTCTAAACTTCATAACTATTTTAATGTGGCTTCTGTAATAGTTGTGTGAAACTCAATGATGAAACCTTAGTGTTGAGAGCTTCTTTAGTTAATGATACATTGACATGCTACATATTGACTATTGTTATTACATTGCATGTTGTTTCTTGTTGATAAGCTGATAATGTTGGTCCTAGTTGTGACGAGTTGGTCAATATTGCTTATATGTGGTAATGTTGTCTCATTTTCATTCACCCTAACTTTGAGTGATGACAAAAGGGGGAGAAAGAATGATGGAAAAAATGTGCTGCATTTGGAAAACTGGATTTGTTTGACTGCATCTGGAAAACTACATTTGTGTGCCTAGATTTTGAAAAACTACATTTGAATAATGTGTATTATGTGGCTGCATTTGAAATTTAAATTGGAAATGGGAATTTAAATTGAAAATGGTGGTTTTCTGAGATTTTGAAAATGGATGAGTTAAGATTTTGAAATTTTTTATCATGGTTCTTGACTTGACCTATGATTTTAAGTTCATAAAAACAATTGAATGTATGAGTTTTGTGGTTTTACAAAGCTAATTTGAGTGTCATTGTGAATAAACATATTTGAGTACTTCTATAGATCATTTAAAAATGCAAAATCACGTTTTCAAACTTGTTACCAAATGTTCGAACTTGAAGTTCGTTTGCAGACCAAAAATTCAGATGCATGTCCTAAAATTTGAATGCATCCATATTTTGTTGCCAAAAAGTGCTCTTTTGTTGTTCAAATTGATTCAAATATGTTTTAATCTCTTCTATTGTGTTTGAACAACCTTAGGAAAGCTTATTTTAAAAAATTGCAGCTTTCATTTTAATTATTATATACTTCGAACTTGATTTGTCAAAATTCATATTCAGAGCATCTCAAGTCCAAAGTTGTTGAAAAATGAGCACAATCTAAAGGGGAGCGTTGTTAATCTTTTATGACCTTTAGTAACTCTCTTAGAAGTTTTATTAATACTTAAATGTTGTATTTTCTATCCTAGTTGTTGGAAGGAATGAGGTAAATGGAGGTTGGTTGGGCCATAGGCTTATATTGAGCCATTTGAATGTCAAAGTGCTAAATTGGTTGTTATTTATCTATGACATCAATGCTTCTTTGTACTACATTATTTAAATCAATCACATTTTGTATCAAATTTTGTCATCATCGAAAAAGGGAGAGATTGTTATCCCTAAGGCAAATCATGTAGGTTTGATTAGTTTTGATTAATGACAATCATTGATATGGACTAATTCATATGCTATTTGTGTGATCGGATTGTTGGATTAAGAACCAAAGAGTTATCATTGCTGAAATACCTAAGAGGGGGGTGAATTAGGTATTTGGCTAATTTTCGCAAACTTAAACCTTTTATGCGTTTAGACCAAGAACAAGTTATATAAGCTAATTATAGATAATTGATAGCAAGGCAGTAATGAAAGCAATAGCAAAGAACTCAAACAATTTATAGTGGTTCGATCCTCAAGATCTACATCCACTACCTTAAGCTCACACTTAAGGATTTCAACAAATCTACTAATTGCTCAGGTTTACAAATTACAAGAGAGGTTCACCAAACTATGGTTTTACACTAACAACCTCTTCTAGTAATGTTTACAATACAAGGCTCACCACAAACAATGGTTTTATATCTTAAACAACCTTGAATCACACTTTCAAGGATCACCCTTATCTAAAGGATTTTATGTTATCAAGATAACCTTGCTAGAGCTAGTAGAAATACACAATTTGATAAATAAATGAGAATGTGTAGAAGTTACCACTTGATGGTAGATATTACACAATTTTGCACCTTCACACTTTGATGTCTTTTGGGTTGATCAATTGAATGCACAAGACATAAGAGAGCTTAAGAAATGTTTGCTAAATTCTTTTGAATGCTTGGAGTTTTCAAGATTTCAAGAGTTACAAAAATTTGCATGTTTATAGCTTTTATAGAATTTGAAAATCATGTTAAAACGTTCATAAAACGGCTAGAAAGCGGCTAGTTTCAAAAAATTCGGACGTACCGAATTTCTTGGTTGCGTCCCGAATCTTCGTCCGAATTTCTCTCGGGATGAATAGTAACCATGCTTTGAGAACAAAAAATTCGGACGACCGAATTTTTGTTGCGTCCGAATCTTCTTCCGAATTTCTCTCGGAAGAACAGTGACTATGCTCGAAGGCCAAAAATTGGACGATCGAATTTTTTGTCTGCGTCCGAATCTTCTTCCGAATTTCTCGGAAGAATAGTAGCAAACTTTTTGCTACAAAAATTTGGACTGATCAATTTTTTGGAAGCATTTTCAAACTTTGTAAAATCATTTGAGATATAACTTCAATGAGTTTGAAAAACATTTGATATGTATAGAAAACTTATTTAACCATATATAAGCTTGAAAAACAAGAACATATGAAGTTTATATCTTATAAAAAGATTCATTCAAAGCCTTTTAAAATCATAAGATTATTTTTATGCTCTCTTATGCATTCAATGATAACCAAGACATGCAAGTGTAGAGTTTACATAGAGATTTACCTAAAAGTTAAATGTACTCTACACTTCAAGTCTTCAATGCTTTTTGATCATCTTTAGAACAACATTCTTCAAACTTCAAATACTTGCTTAACTGAAGTTGTTCTTGAACTTTTGCTTCAAAGCAATGAGACTTCATACTTCTCGGTTCTACGTAACCTATCACACAATAATCAAACATTTTAGTCCTCATCAATATTTGTCATTAATCAAAACTACATAATTTGCCCTTAGGTCTAACAATCTCCCCCTTTTTGATGATGACAAACTTTGATGCAAAATGTGATAGATTAAAACAATGTAGTACATAGAAGTATTAATGTCAATGATAGAAAATAACCAATTTAGCACATTGACATACAAAAGGCTCAATATGAGCCTATGACCCAACCAACCTCCATTAACCTCCTTCCTTCCAACTTCTAGGATAGAAGATATAGCATTTAAGCATTAATACAACTTATAAGAAAGGTATTAAAGGTAAGAAAAGATTAACATTTCTCCCCCTTAGATTGTGCTCATTTTTCAACAAGTTTGGACTTGAGATGCTATGCATCCGAATTTTGACATATCAAGTCTGAATTTTAAAATAGGTTAAATGAAAGCTTCAATTTTTGAAAATAAGCTTTCCTAGGGTTGTTCAAACATAGTGGAAGAGATTAAAATAAGTTTGAATCAATTTGAACAACAATAGAGCATATTTTGGCAACAAAATATGCATGCATCCGAATTTCAGAACATGTATCCGAATTTTTTGATCTTGCATCCGAATTTTTAAATCTTAAGTCCAAACTGCAATAAATTCAATATAATGAATGTTTAAAGTGAAATAAAGTGTTCCTAAGGTTGTTCAAACATAATGGAAGAGATTAAAACATATTTGAATCAATTTGAACAACAAAAGAGCACATTGTGGCAACAAAATATGGATGCATCCGAATTTTTGAAACATGCATCCGAATTTTGAATCATGCATCCGAATTTTAAGATTTCAAATCCAAAATGTAAAATATGTGAGATAACAACTTTAATTTTTGAAAATAAGCTTTTCTAAGATTGTTCAAATATGATAGGAAGGATTAAAACAGTTTTCAAACAATTTGAACAACAGAAAAGACATTTTTGACAAGAAGATCTTGATGCGTCCGAATTTTTGGTCTGCATCCGAATTTCAAGTCCAAATTTTTGGAAACAAGTTTGAAAGACCTAAGAGGGGGGTGAATTAGGTCTTTGGCTAATTATCGAAAATCTTTTCCCTTTTTGCAAATCCTTTGCCTTAATAAAAGCTCTTCTTTAAATTCACAAACTGCAAGTTTATATGTGATTTGATGGTTAAGACAAGATTATCAAACTATAAGACCACAACCAATCAATCAACAACTATAAACAATAATAATAACACAAGTATGTAAAACAAGTAAAGCTATAAAGAAATAAACACATGATTTATAGTGGTTCGATCTCTCCAAGATCTACATCCACTACCTTGAGTCCACACTCAAGGATTTCAATCAATTCACTATATGCTTACTTCAAGTAATTACACAAGAGGCTCACCCTTCAATGGGTTTTACCACAACAACCTCTTTTCAATTTAATAAACAAGGTTCACTCTTATCACAAAGAGTTTTATGTCACTAGACAACCTAGACCAATCTAATCCAAGGCTCACCCTCACCAATGGGTTTTACACAACAACCTTGATTAATTTAGTCTATGGCTCACCCTCCACAAGGGTTTTATGTCTCTTGACAACCTTGTATCAATCACAACAATAATATAAAGAGAGAATTTGAATGTTACCAACACTTCTTGGTGGATGAATACAATTGCTAGCACCACTTCACTTCTTGCCTATGGAATCATGAATTTCAATCTTTGAGCACAAGGCAATTTGGGGGCTTTTGATATAATTTTGATGTAAAACAAGTTAGAGCTTCAAGGATTTCTTTTGTGCAAGAGTTCTTTCAAAAATCTAGAGTTTCTAGCCTTTATAGAATTTGAAAATCAATTAAAACGGCCATAAAATGGCTAGTAACGGCTAGTTTCAGAAAATTCGGATGACCGAATTCTGCGTCTGAATTTTTCGGACGACCGAATTTTTTCTGCTGCGTCCGAATCTTCTTCCGAATTTCTCTGGAAGAACAGTGACCATGCTGAAGGCCAAAATTCGGACGACCGAATTTTTTGGCTGCGTCCGAATCTTCTTCCGAATTTCTCTGGAAGAATAGTAGCAAACTTTTGCTACAAAATTCGGACGACCGAATTTTTGGACTGCGTCCGAATCTTCTTCTGAATTTTTCAAACTTTGTCAAAACATGTTCAAATCAATTCTAACAAGTTGGAAAACCTTCTAGCCTAAAAGATAAGTCATTAAAGACCTTTTAAGTGCAAAAACCATTTATGAAAACTTGATAATTTAGTTAAGTTCAAAACCATTGAAACCATTTAAATCAAGTTTTGTGCTCTCAATTGCAACTCATAGATTCCAAGACTTAAGAGTGTAGGGTTTACAATATTTACCTATTAACCACATGTCACCTACACTTCATGTCTTCAAAGCCTTCATTAATCTTGAACAAACTCTTCAATCTTTAATCACTTGGACATATTTGAGTTGTTCATGCATTGCTAGCTCCAAGGCAATGAGACTTCATACTTCTTAATCCAACAATCCTATCACACAAATGACATGCATATTAGTCCTCATCAATATTTGTCATTAATCAAAACTACATGATTTGCCCTTAGGGCTAACAATCTCCCCCTTTTTGATGATGACAAACTTTGATGCAAAATGTGATGGATTTAAACAATGTAGTACAAAGAAGTATTGATGTCAATGATAGAAGATAACCAATTTAGCACATTGACATGCAAAAGGCTCAATATGAGCCTATGACCCAACCAACCTCCATTATCCTCCTTCCTTCCAACAATTAGGATAGAAGATATAGCATTTAAGCATTTAGAAAAAGTTCTAAGAGAGGTTTTAAGGTTGTAAAAGTTTAACAATGCTCCCCCTTAGATTGTGCTCATTTTTCAACAAGTTTGGTGTAGAGACACTATGCATCCGAATTTTGACATATCAAGTCCAAACTTTAAAATAAGTAAAATGAAAGCTGCAAATTTTGTAAATAAGCTTTCCTAAGGTTGTTCAAATATATTAGAGATGATTAAAACATATTTGAATCAATTTGAACAAAAAATGAGCACATTTTTACAATACAATATGGATGCATCCGAATTTTAGAACATGCATCCGAATTTTGACATTCCAAGTCCAAATTGCAATAAATTCAATATAATGAAAGTTTAATGTGAAGTAAATATTTCCTAAGGTTGTTCAAACATAATGGAAGAGAATAAAACATATTTGAATCAATTTGAACAACAAAGAAGCACTTTTTGGCAACAAATATGCATGCATCCGAATTTTTGGTCTAAATTTTAGACAACAAGTTTGAAAAGGTGATTTTGCATTCAAATGAAATGTTGATGTACTCAAATATGTATGTCCACTATAGCATTCAGTTTAGCTTTGCAAAATCACAAAATTTATGCATTCAATTGTTTTCTTGAAGTAATTCAAAATCATAGGTCAAGTCAAGAACCAAGTTCAAGATTTCAATCTCAACTTAACCATATTCCAAAATCTAAGAAAACAACTAAAACCTCACATATTATAACACTTTCAATTTAAATTAAAATGCAGAAATGCAGCCAAATATTTTCACATTACTCATTACATATTGCACATCAACATATACACAACACACAACACATTTACAGCAAGCACATAGCACAATTTGTAGTCATTCTTTCTCCCCTTGATATATGCATGGACTTTCAGAAAAATTCACACATTTTCTCTTCATGCATGAGGAATTCCACTGCTATTTCACATTTTCACACATTTTGTCATCACATTTTCTTCTCCCCCTTTTGTCATCAATCAAAGGTGGGGTAAGAGTACTTGGACAACAAAAGTGAAACAAAAGAATCTCTTATCATAAAGATTTCATATATTGAGCTTCAAAACATTATAATGACTAGAAAGACACAAGTAAATTTCAATGTCAAAGCATAACATGTGCATCAAGACATAAACTAAAATAAGCAACAAAATAGAGTTTAGGGATAGAAAGGCTTAGTCTTGGATGTGCTGCATGGTCTTCACTTCCAAATTTGTTTGTTGTGATGGCAATGTTTCCTTGATCTCTATATGATGGGGTCCTTCATTTGTTGACTCCCTTCACCTCCTTCTTCTTGCTTGTTCTCTTGGGCTTTACCTCTTTGTTCTTCATTCTCATGCTCTTCTTTTGCTTGGAGTGCTTCACTGCCTTTTCCTTCATCTTAATCTTCTTCTTTAGCAACAAATTGATAGCCATCTCAATTTTCACTGTCATTACTATCATCCTTATTGTTGCCATCTCCTTCCATATTATTTTACTCTAGTTTCTAAATCATCAAATTTGCCAAGAATTGTTAGAGCAAAGGACTCAAAGAATTTGTCCATCTCCTTCATTTTCTTTACATAGTTGCTCAATGTCTCTTGAAACACCTTGGCAACTATGGTATCACTTCTAGTGAGATTATTACCTTCAAATTCTTTTCCTTCAATAGAGGGTACCTCGTCAAATAGTCTTCTTTTGTGGAAGGTTGCTCCCCCTTACTAGATAACTCATGCCTCATTTTGGTTTTCCTTTCTTGTTAATAGTATCCCATACGGTAAGGCTTCGTTGGCTGGTTTTCTTACACTAATCATATGCTTCAACGCCATGAATCAAAAGTTTAGTCTTTTATGCTCATGCAAGGCAAGCATAATCACCAAATGCATAGTAGTAGTCATGTGATGCATAACCCTTCCTCTAGCATCAAAGGCTTTGATTTTCTTTTCCCTAATTGACCTAAATTGTCTACCATTTGTGAAAGCTTCTTCAAATCTTTCATTTGTGAACAATCCATGAATAAAGCAATGCTGTCCCAATGAGTAATACCTTGCCTCATTATCATCTATCTCACAAATTATGTTCACTAAGGCATTACTGAACTCAAAATCCACTTGATATACTCTAGAGGAATACAATTGAACTACATTATTCCCCTCATGTTCAATTCTCTCTTCTTTAAGATTTGCATGAAAATCATATATAATGGCAGTATAAAATTCTTCATCAACTACTATTAAATTGCTCCAATCAATATCATCAAATAGAGATAGAACATTACCCATATTGGATAGTTTATTCAAGTTTACTTTGTTTTCGGGAATAATTTTTTCCGTTCTTCTTGCTCCATTATATTCTTTAGCACTATATATATCCAAAAATTCATATATTTATTTTTATGCATGGCTAGCATAATTACAGCATACATATAATCAACAGAAGATTTGTGCCCAAAGTATGCTATAATCAAGGTAATAAGCATGTGATTCCAATATATATATATATATATATATATATATATATATATATATATATATATATATATATATATATTTAACCATCAAAAAGCTTTTATCTCTCTCTCCTTTCTAGTCTTGAGACTTCTTCATTTATATAGGCATTCTCAATTCTTTCATATGAGTATAACTCACTTATAAAACAATGTCCCCCGGAAGAATAATGCCTAAACCCAACATTCTCAACATCACAAATTCTATTGAGCAATGCATTATCAATATCCAAAATCAACTTGTGATATTCTTAAAGAATACCACTGAATAGATTTATCACCAACTCGCTCACCTCTTTCTTCCATACTATTTGCTTAAACTCCATAAACTAAGTAAGGTAATACCATCAAACACAAGCAAACTAGTCCAGCTCATATTATTTAAAAACGAGAGTATATTACCCATTTCAGATAGTTTGATGACATCCACCTTGTGGCTTGGATTTGTCTTATGGATCCTTTTTGTCCAATCATCAAATTCAGTAGCAGCCTCCACTATGACAAATCTATCCATCCATGGCATGATTTGAGAAACATAAACCTTCGTTGGTTCGTTGGTTACTAGTCCTCCTTCTCTATCTTTGGCTTTTCCCTTTCCTTTTCTCATGCTAGGCTTCTTTGTCCTCACCTGGAGCTACACACTTGAATATACTAGTTAGTTATTGAATTTTGAAATCCCTAAGCTTCTTCTAAGATTGGTCAAACCTTTCTTCGGCCAATGACTTAGTAACGATATCAATGAATGTAACATGCTTTAAATAAGTATTATCCTTAGTAGAATTATATCTAATGAGATGAAGTTTGATCTCTATATGCTTTGTCCTAGTTTGTTGAATAGTATGATGGTCAAATCTATTGCATTAGTGTTATCACATAATATAGCCACACATTTGAAATATAGACCATAATCACTTAGAGTATTAATAAGATAATAGAGAATGTGTTTAACCACAATCAAATAAGATTCTATAGGACAAGATGAAATCTAGCACACAAGCACATGACAAACATAATATTGTTTCTACTTGCTATCAAATAGAGTTGACTACTCCTATGAAACCTTTTTATTCTTGTCAAGCATGGTTGATAAACTTATGGAAGTGCTTATACCTTAACTTGATTCATGAAAGTGCCATCCTTGGTTTGCTTGATTTGTGGGCCAAGAAAGAAATTAAGTTTTCCTATCATGCTCATTTCAAATTTACTTTTCATTAACTTGGAAAACACATCACAAAGTGAAGTATTAGAAGCACCAAAAATTGTATCATATATTTGGACAACTTATAGATCATTGTTACAAGAGGTTTTTATGAAAATAGTAGTGTTAACCTTTCCTCTTGAAAAATCCTTTTGAAAGAAGAAAAATCACTCAATTTTTTCATACCAAGCTCTAGGATCTTGTTTTAAATCATACAAAGCTTTGGATAATTTTGAAAACATGTTTAGGAAACTTTTCATGATCAAAACCGGGTGGTTGTTCCACATAAACTTTTTCCTCAATAGAACCATTTAAAAAAGCACTTTTGACATTCATTTGAAAGAGTTTGAAACCTTTAAACATGCAAATGCCAAAATCATTCTAATTGATTTAAATCTACTAACCGGAACTAAAGTCTCATTATAATCAATGCCCTCTTTTTGATTGAATCCTTGGGCAACAAGTTTAACCTTATTTCTAATAACTTTTCCGGATTCAATAATTTTATTTCTAAAAACCATTTAGTTCCAATAATGGAATCATCATGAGATTTAGGAATTTGCAAATTTTGTATCTTTCAAATTGAATTAATTTCTCTTGCATAGTAATAATCCAAAAAGCATCACACAATACATCATTAATACTTTTAGGCTAATATGTAATAAAAGAATAAAGTTATTGATAAAGTACCGCCTTATTTTTTCTCCTTGGGAGATATCACCAATGATTTGCTCCTTAGGGTGCCCTCTTGAATATCTTAGGTTCTTTGAGAGCTCTTGGTCACCACTATGTTGGTCATCTTGATTTTGTTCAATCATTTTTTCCTCATTGGTGTGATCCTCCAAAGTTGGTGCTTGAAGATGGGTTTGATAGTCATTCATAGATGTACCTACATCATCTTCATCTTTTATTTCCAAGTAAATGTAAGATTCATCAAAACTAGCATGAATAGTTTCCTCATCATGTAAGGTTGTTTTTCTTAGAAACTCTATAAGCCTTGTTGTTAGAGGAAAAACCAAGGAATATCCAGTTATTCAATTTTCTATCAAAATTTTCAAGTTATCACACATATTCAATATAAGGCACTTACAACCAAATATTTTGAAATAGGCAATATTAACTAGTAGTATACAATATAAAGTACTTTGTTATGCATATTCATGTATATTTGATACAACCTGTCATGTATGTTTAAATTCTAGAGTATTCTATCAAATAAAAGTTCAAAAGATATTTTTCAAAAAAAAAATGACTTCAAAAGAACTCTATTAAAAAATATAACACTGCAGTGTTTTCAGCTTTGTCCCAAAAATGTTTTGGTAAAGAATTTTCTCTTAACCATTTCTTGTAAGGTTCAATTTTTCTTTTCAATAACTCCATTTTGTTGAGGTGTTTTGGCAGCCAAAAAGTTTGTGAGCAATCCCATTCTCATCACAAAGTTTTGTAAAATCTTGATTGTAAAATTCTCTCCCATTGTGACTTCAAATAGAAATCAATTTGCACTCAAGAGAGATTTGGACCCTTTTGAAAAGTCTTACAAATTCATGAAAGAACTTCATCTTTTTGAGCTAGAAAGATCACCCATGTAAATCTAGAGAAATCATCAACAATCATATATGAATTCCTCTTACCATCAAGAATAGTGATCCTCATTGGTCCAAACAATCCATATAAACAAATTTTAAGAGGTTTTGAAGTGAAAATCATTTTCTTCGGTTTGAAAGATTATTTTGTTTGTTTTCCATATTGACAAGTATGTCAAAGACAATTTTCTCAAAACACATTTTTAGCAATCCTCCAACTAAATCTTGAGAGGAAAGTTTGTTCAACAAATCCATGTTCACATGACCAAATCTTCTATGCCAAGAAAATCATTATCATAATCAACAAGTTCATCAAGCTTATCAAGATAAAACACACACTGAAACATTTTGTGAGTAATTGATCAAAATCACAAAATATCATTTTGTCATACAAGTTCGGGCGACCGAACTTATGGCCTACATTCAAACTTCAAGTTCAAAAATTTTGTAAAGTTTCATAAAGATGTTTTTGACCAAGCAAATGCATAGATATTCAATCATAGCTATTTTAATCATTTTATCATGACATATAATCAATTTCAAGAACATATCAACCATGAATTCAATCTCATATCTTCAATGTTACCTAATCAACTTGATAGAAGCAATTGACAAGTCATGGTTGGCAAATTTTCAAATTTTAACAAAGGAATTCTTAACTGAAACTTTGCATGTTGGCATTTAATATCACACAATTGACTAATGCTAAGCAAGTTATAGTTCAAATCAGTACTAAGCAACATTTGTTTAAAAAGAAGAGAGGAACCTTTACCAACATTGGTTACTCCAAGAATTCCTCCATTCTTCTTGCCTCAAAAACAAATCCTTCTTTGGTTGCTTTGACCTTGATTATAAATGAGGTGTTTTCCGTTATTCTTTAAGCCAACATCATCAATATACCTCTTAGTTGTTCTTGAGTTTAAATTGTAGTGTACCTGCAATAAAGGAGAGGAAGTATCCTTTGGTACCCATACTTTCTTGGGTCCGTGGGGATTAGTAATAGTTCCCTTAACTCTCCAAATGGTTTTTACACCATTCTCTACTTTTCTTTTAACATAACATTTGGTGACTTTATGTCCATGTTTTCCACAATAAGTACAACAAGTATGATGGAAAGAAGTAGAAGTAGCTCTAACAAAGAAGTTGTTATGTTTAGGCACATTATTGACATAATTGTAACCAAGACCATTTTTAGCAAGAGAAGATATTTGAGATCCAAGTAGTTTGTCAAAATTGTCTCTTCCATTTGTAAATTTTTCAACACATGATGTAAGATCATTAATTTTCTTTTTCAAAATTTCATGATCACTAAGCATTTTTTCAAGAGAAGAAACTTTTGTACAAAGAGATTTATTTTCAAGAGATATGTTTTGTAAAGAAACATTTAAAACTTCTTTTTCAATATTTAAACAATCAATAGATTCAAGAAGTTTTTTGTTCTCACAAAATAATTTTGAATTTTCATTCAATAACTCATTAATTTTGAGTTTCATTTCCTTATTCTTTTTCGAAGCCTTTTTTAATTCTCCATACATCTCAACAAGTAATTCACTAGGATCATCAATATTATCATAATAAGAAGCAGAGGTAGATGGAGTAGGTTGTACCTCATCTTCCATTTCCATGAAGCACACATTTGCTCTTTCTTCTTCATGAGTGACTTGAAGTAGCTTCCACATTTCATGAGCGGAATCACATTCCATCACTCTATTGTATTCATTGACAACCAACGCACAACAAAGAATGTTCATTGCTTGGTAGTTTAATGTCATCTTTCTTGAATCGCTCTCATCATACTCTTCCATGGACTTCGGTTCCCTTGTAACTCCATCGGCTTTCAATCTCAATGGAACATAGGGACCTTTCTCAATAATATTCTACAATTCATAGTTAATAGAACAAATGTAAATCTCAATTCTAGACTTCCAAAAAATATAATTAGAACCATCAAACAATGGAGGTCTATTAGTGGAGGAACCTTCCACATAAGGCAAATTTGATAAACTAGCCATATGATCTTTACTTCAAGGTTGTTAGACCTTAAAAAGAAGACCTTGCTCTGATACCAATTGAAAGACCTAAGAGGGGGGTGAATTAGGTCTTTGGCTAATTATCGAAAATCTTTTCCCTTTTTGCAAATCCTTTGCCTTAATAAAAGCTCTTCTTTAAATTCACAAACTTCAAGTTTATATGTGATTTGATGGTTAAGACAAGATTATCAAACTATAAGACCACAACCAATCAATCAACAACTATAAACAATAATAATAACACAAGTATGTAAAACAAGTAAATCTATAAAGAAATAAACACATGATTTATAGTGGTTCGATCTCTCCAAGATCTACATCCACTACCTTGAGTCCACACTCAAGGATTTCAATCAATTCACTATATGCTTACTTCAAGTAATTACACAAGATGCTCACCCTTCAATGGGTTTTACCACAACAACCTCTTTTCAATTTAATAAACAAGGTTCACTCTTATCACAAAGAGTTTTATGTCACTAGACAACCTAGACCAATCTAATCCAAGGCTCACCCTCACCAATGGGTTTTACACAACAACCTTGAATAATTTAGTCTATGGCTCACCCTCCACAAGGGTTATATGTCTCTTGACAACCTTGTATCAATCACAACAATAATATAAAGAGAGAATTTGAATGTTACCAACACTTCTTGGTGGATGAATACAATTACTAGCACCACTTCACTTCTTGCCTTTGGAATCATGAATTTTAATCTTTGAGCACAAGGCAATTTGGGGGCTTTTGATATAATTTTGATGTAAAACAAGTTAGAGCTTCAAGGATTTCTTTTGTGCAAGAGTTCTTTCAAAAATCTAGAGTTTCTAGCCTTTATAGAATTTGAAAATCAATTAAAACGGCCATAAAACGGCTAGTAACGGCTAGTTTCAGAAAATTCAGATGACCGAATTCTGCGTCCGAATTTTTCAGACGACCGAATTTTTTCTGCTGCGTCCGAATCTTCTTCCGAATTTCTCTGAAAGAACAGTGACCATGCTGAAGGCCAAAATTCGGACGACCGAATTTTTTGGCTGCGTCCGAATCTTCTTCCGAATTTCTCTGGAAGAATAGTAGCAAACTTTTGCTACAAAATTCGGACGACCGAATTTTTGGACTGCGTCCGAATCTTCTTCCGAATTTTTCAAACTTTGTCAAAACATGTTCAAATCAATTCTAACAAGTTGGAAAACCTTCTATCCTAAAAGATAAGTCATTAAAGACCTTTTAAGTGCAAAAATCATTTATGAAAACTTGATAATTTAGATAAGTTCAAAACCATTGAAACCATTTAAATCAAGTTTTGTGCTCTCAATTGCAACTCATAGATTCCAAGACTTAAGAGTGTAGGGTTTACAATATTTACCTATTAACCACATGTCACCTACACTTCATGTCTTCAAAGCCTTCATTAATCTTGAACAAACTCTTCAATCTTTAATCACTTGGACATATTTGAGTTGTTCATGCATTGCTAGCTCCAAGGCAATGAGACTTCATACTTCTTAATCCAACAATCCTATCACACAAATGACATGCATATTAGTCCTCATCAATATTTGTCATTAATCAAAACTACATGATTTGCCCTTAGGGCTAACAAAGTTGAAAAGGTGATTTTGCATTTTCAAATGAACTATAGAAGTACTCAAATATGTGTAGCTACAATAGCACTTAGTTTAGCTTTGCAAAACCACAAAACTCACGTATTTAATTGTTTTCATGATGTAATGTAAAGTCATAGGTCAAGTCAAGAACCATGATGAAAAATTTCACAATCTCAGCTCAACCATTTTCAAAATCTCAGAAAACAATCATTTTCAATTTAAATTTCAAATGCAACCATATATTTGCACAATACACCTTTAGTTTACATTTCAACCTATAGCACTCATACATAGCACATTTACAGCAAGCACATTACAATACAACAAGCACATAGCATATTTTGCAGTCAACATTCTTTCTCTCCCTTGCCACTGCTATTTCACATTTTCATACATTTCACTACTATTTCACATTTTCACACATTTTGTCATCACATTTCTTCTCCCCCTTTTGTCATCAATCAAAGACAGGGTTTAATGAAAATGAGACAACATGTATCACATATAAGCAGTATGTTGATCAACTCTCATTTAGCAATTAAGCAATATATTGACTACTCTCATAAACAATATAGTTCTAGTCAAATAATTATCATCCTAACAGCAATAATCATTATGTAGCATCTCAACAATAATAAATTGACTTCTTCTCTCCCTTTTTATCAGCAATATAAACTTGGGGTGAGAGTACTTGGACAACAAAAGTGAAACAAAAGAAGCTCTTATCACAAAGATTTCACATATTGAGCTTCAAAATATTATAATGACTAGAAAGGCACAAGTAAATTTCAATGTTAAAGCATAACATGTGCATTAAGTCATAATCTAAAATAAGCAACAAAATAGAGTTTAGGGATAGAAAGGCTTAGTCTTTGGATGTGCTTCATGGTCTTCACTTCCAAATTTGTTTGTTATGATGGCCATGTCTCCCTTGATCTCTATATGATAAGGTCCTTCATTTGTTGATTTCTTGCTTGTGTATTTATGCTTTGGAAAGCTCCCAATCGAGAGGATCTTGGATCTTCTTTCTTTGAACCACATTTTCTTCCTCCCTTGGCTGAAGGAAATTGGTGATGGATTTGTGATTTGACTTTGTTAAACTCCCTTCACCTCCTTCTTCTTGCTTGTTCTCTTGAGCTTTACCCCTTTGTTTGTTCTTCATTCTCATGCTCTTCTTCTTTTGGGATGCTTCACTGCCTTTTCCTTCATCTTTTGTATTCTTCTTTCGTAATAAATTGATAGTCATATCAATTTTTACTATCATTACTATCATTCTTATTGCTGCCATCTCTTTTCTTCTTCTTTGGATTTATAGGAACTTAAACCATTTAAAACCACTTGAGAAGTCTTTCTCAAGTCTTCTTCCATATTCTTGACTTTAGCTCCTAAACCATCAAATTTGCCAAGAATCATCAGAGCAAAAGACTTGAAGAATTTGTCCATCTTCTTCATTTTCTCTACATGGTTGTTCAATGTCTCTTGAAACACCTTGGCAACTATGGTATCACCTGTAGTGAGATTATCATCTTCAACTTCTTTTCCTTGAATAGAGAGTACCTCTTTAAATAGTCTTCTTTTGTGGAAGGTTGCTCCCCCTCACTTCATGCCACATTTTAGTTTTCCTTTTGCAGCACGGATTTCCTCTTCATCCTCTTCCTTTTCCTCTTCTACACTTTCTGTCCTTTCCTTTATTCCTAATCTTTTTGGAGAGGATCCTCTTTTTGTTTTCCATACTCCATCATCATCAAGAATAAGCTGCATTCTCTTAAGGGATTCATCAGTGTATATTTCTCCACTTTTAAAGGCTTGTCCTCTTCCTGGAAGTTTAATCTTAAAATGCTTAAAGATCTTTGTTAACAGCCTTCCAAAAGGGAATGCCTTGGTTACTGTTTTTCTAGCAGTAATCATGTGTCTTAAGGATATATATCCAAAGTTCAATTTCCTCTGTTCATGCAAGGCCAACATTAATACCATATGCATATTACCTACTGATGATTTATGTCCAAAGTTAGGAATAATCATAGTAGTTACCATATGATGCAATACTCTACCTCTAGCATCCAAATTCTTGATTTCCCTCTCTTTTATAGATCTAAACTCTCTTCCATTTGTAAATGCTTGTTCAAATCTATCATATGTAAAGAGTTGACGATCATAGCAATGCATTGAGGGTGCATAATATTTAGCCCCACTATCACTTACCCCACAAATTCTGTTAATCAGGGCTTCACTTAATTCAATATCAACTTGGGATACTCTAGTTGAATACCATTGTATCCTATCATCCCCAACAATCTCAGTTCTTTCTTCCTTTAGGTTTGCATAGAATTCATATACCAAGGTAGGATAAAAATCTTCATTAATAAACAACAAACTACTCCATCCAACATCATTGAAATAGGACAGAACCATATCCATACTAGATAGTTTATCAGCATCCACCTTATATCCAGGAATAATCTTTCTACTATTCTTATTCCATTCATCAAATTCATGAGTAGATTTGATAGAGATAAACCTGTCAACCCCAGATTGTGTTTGAGGAATGCGAATCCTTCTTGGTTGATTGAGGATTGGGTCTCCATCTCCTTCCTTAGCCTTTCCTTTTCCTTTCTCAACATTGGGCTTCTTTGTTCTCACCATGATGTTTTCTCTTGAGAAGGATTTGTTTTCTGTATGAAATTAGGGCTTAGAAGTTTAAAAATGAAAGAAAATCGGGATAAGAGTGTGTGGATTTGAAGAGATTTTGATTCGGACGTGAATGGATATGAGAGGTTTTGAAAGGATGTAAAATTCGGACGTTGTAATGTTTGGAAGAAGCCGTTCGATTTTCATTTAAAGGGATGCATCCGCAAAATTCGGACAACCGAATTTTAGGTCTGCGTCCGAATTTTCGGTCGAAAGTTTCTGTCTCTCTAGTTCAGAAAATTCGGTCGACCGAATTTTTTGTCCTACGTCCGAATTTTTGATCAATAAATCTCTGTTTTCATCACAACATTAATACACACATTAGTCATTGAATTTTGAAATTCCTAAGAGTCTTCTTAGGTGATTAAACATTTCCTCAGCCAAAGGCTTTGTAAATATGTCAGCAATTTGATCATTTGTATTTACATGTTCTAAGCATATATCTTTCTTAATCACATGATCACTAATGAAATGATGTTTTATCTCTATATGCTTGGTCCTAGAGTGTTGAATGGGATTAATGCTCAAATTGATAGCACTAGTATTATCACATAGTATAGACACACACTTAAATTTAAGACCATAATCAAGTAAAGTATGCTGCATCCATAATAATTGTGCACAACAACTTCCTGCAGCTATGTATTCAGCTTCTGCTGTGGATAAAGATACACAAGCCTGCTTTTTACTAAACCAAGACACTAGACAACTACCAAGAAATTGACAATGACCACTTGTACTTTTATGCTCAACTTTGCATCCAGAGATAGTCGACATCGAGAATATCCAATAAGTTCAAAAGATGAAGTTTTTAGAAAACCAAAGACCATAGTCATGTGTATCAATCAAATAACGAAATATTCGTTTGACAGAAATTAGATGAGATTCTTTAGGACATGATTGGAATCTAGCACACAAGCGAACAACAAACATAATATCTGGTCTACTAGCAGTGAGATAGAGTAAACTTCCTATCATTCCTCTATATAATTTCTCATCAATACTTTTACCTTTCTCATCTTTATCAAGTTTAGTTGATGAACTCATAGGAGTACTTATTCCATTTGCTTGATCCATTCCAAACCTTTTCAATAGCTCCTTAGTATATTTTTCTTGATTGATGAAGACTCCATCCTTGGTTTGCTTAATTTGTAGTCCAAGGAAGAAACTTAGTTCTCCCATCATGCTCATCTCAAATTCATTTTGCATAGTTTTAGCAAACTCTTCACAAAGAGAAATATTAGTAGAACCAAAAATGATATCATCAACATAGATTTGTACAAGCAAAATATCATTTTTAGAAGATGTTTTAATAAAAAGAGTTGTGTCTACTTTTCCATTAGTAAAACCTTTTGAGAGAAGAAAACCACTTAATCTTTCATACCAAGATCTTGGAGCTTGTTTCAGTCCATATAGAGCTTTGGTTAGCTTATACACATAATTTGGAAATTTTTCATGGATAAAACCAGGAGGTTGTTCTACATAAACCTCTTCTTCAATAAAACCATTTAGGAAAGCACTTTCAACATCCATTTGAAAAAGTTTAAAACCTTTAAAGCAAGCAAATGCCAAAAGTATTCTTATAGATTCTAATCTGGCTACTGGAGCAAAGGTCTCATCATAGTCAATGCCTTCTTCTTGGTTGAAACCTTGAGCAACAAGTCTAGCTTTATTTCTAACTACTTCTCCTAGTTCATTTAACTTATTTCTAAAAACCCATTTTGTACCAATAACAGAATGATCATGAGGTCTAGGAACAAGAGACCAAACTTTATTTCTTTCAAATTGATTTAGCTCTTCTTCCATAGCAATAATCCAGAAATTATCACACAATGCATCATCAATATTTTTTGGTTCAATATGAGATAAAAGAGCAAAGTTATCAATAAAGTACCGCCTTGTTTTTACCCCTTGGGAGACATCACCAATGATTTGCTCCTTAGGATGACATTTTGCATATGTGATATCCTTTGAAAGTTCTTGATCATTGCTTGATTGACCATCTTGTTCTTGCTCCATTATTTCTTCTTCTTTGGCATGATCTTCCATTGTGGGTGCTTGGTGTTGAGTATGATTTTCAACCATTGATGTGCCTGTGTCATCTTCATTTCCTCTTTGAAGATAAATGTTAGATTCATCAAAGGTTACATGAATAGTTTCTTCAACACACAATGTTCTTTTATTATAGACTCTATATGCCTTTTATTTGATGAATAACCAAGAAAAATCCTTCATCTGATTTTCTATCAAACTTACCAAGATAGTTGCTAGTGTTTAAAATGAAGCATTTACAACCAAAAACTTTGAAATAGACAATTGATGGAGTTTTGTCAAATAAAAGTTCAAAAGGTGTTTTTCTTATAAAAGGTCTTAGTAAAACTCTGTTCATGATATAACAAGCTGTATTAACATCTTCAGCCCAAAAATACTTTGGTAATGAGTTTTCACAAAGCATTGATCTAGCCATTTCTTGTAAGGTTCTGTTTTTTCCTTTCAACAACACCATTTTGTTGAGGTGTTTTGGCAGCTGAAAAATTGTGAGTAATACCATATTCATCACAAAATTTTGTAAAGTCTTGGTTACAAAATTCTCTTCCATTATCACTTCTAATAGAAATCAGTTTGCAATCAAGAGAGGTTTGAACCTTTTTGAAGAGTTTTGAAAATTCATAAAATGTTTCATCTTTTTGTGCTAAGAAGATTACCCATGTAAATCTTGAAAAATCATCAACAATCACATAAGCATAGCTTTTACCACCAAGACTAGTAGTCCTCATAGGTCCAAATAAATCCATATGAATTAGTTCAAGAGGTTTTGAGGTAGAAACCATTTTATTTGGTTTAAAAGATGTTTTTGATTGTTTTCCATATTGACAAGCATCACAGAGGCGAGTTTTATCAAAATGCAATTTAGGTAATCCTCTCACCAGCTCTTGTGTAGAAAGTTTGTTTAATAAATCCATGCTTACATGTCCTAATCTTCTATGCCATAAAAATCCATCATTGTCATGAATGACAAGACATTTAATATCATTTGTAATAAGCTCATCAAGATACAACACATATACATTACCAACTCTTTTAGCAACAAAGATAGTTTTGTTACTTGCATTGTCAAGAATAGTACAAGTATCACATTCAAACTCTACTTTGCATCCATTATCACATAATTGACTAATACTCAGTAAATTATACTTTAAATCTTCAATAAGTAATACTTTCTTGATAAGAGGGAAAGATCCTTTACCAATGTTACCTATTCCAAGTATTTTACCTTTCTTCTTATCTCCAAATGTGACAAAACCTTCACTTGTAGTTTGAAGTTCACTAACAAGTGATGCATTTCCAGTCATATGCCTTGAGCATCCACTGTCAAGGAACCATTTGGTGGCACTTGATCTTGAGGCAAATTGTACCTATACCAAATTTGAAAGGGTGATTTTTGGTACCCATATTTTCTTGGGTCCAAGGGGGTTAGTAAAAGTTTCTTTGATTTTTCAAATGGTTTTAACACCACTTTCTATTTTTCTTTTGATAAAACATCTAGACACCTTGTGTCCATGTTTACCACAATAAGTGCAGCAAATATGTGATCTAGAATGATAAGATTCTTTAGCAAAAGATTTTTTCTGTTTTGGAGCAGAATAATCATGAGTAAAACCAAGACCATGTTTTATAAATGAAGATCTTTGATATCCAAGTAATTTATTCAAATTTTCCCTTCCATTTGTAAATCTCTCAATGCATAAAGTTAGATCATTAACTTTCCTTTTTAGAAGCTCATGATCTTTTATCATTGATTCAAGAGAAATAATTCTAGTGCAAAGCGTTTTGTTTTCAAAAGATTTGTTTTGTATAGTTGTATTCAAAACTTCTTTTTCAATAGCAATGCAACTAATGGTTTCAAGAAGTTTTCCATTTTCAACACATAATTTTAAATTTTCATTATATAAATCATTTATTTTGAGTTTCATTTCTTTATTTCTTTTTGAAGCCTTTTTTAATTCTTCATATAACTCAACAATAAGATCACTGGAATCAATATCATCATCATATACATTTGAAATAGAGGGTGAAGATTGTACCTCATCATCAATGGCCATAAAGCATATGTTGGCCTTTCCTTCACTTTCATCCCCACTTTCTTGTTGATCCCATGTTCCAGCTAATCCTTTTCCTTTCTTGACAGATTTCTTTTTGTTTTTGCTTTCTCTTTCTTTTTTCAAAGCTTTAGGACAGTCAGCAACAAGATGCTCTGTGCTTTTACATTCAAAACATTGAGGTTTATAGGATGAGGATGGTCCACTTTTCTTGATTGGTTTTCTTCCTTTCTTGAGAAACTCCTTTTTGTAGAATCTTTTAAACTTCCTTACTGCCATCGCAATCTCTTCTTCTCCACTGTTTCCTCCTTCTTCTTCACTTGAAGACTGTTCTTGTTCACTCAAGTGATTTGAAGACTTGAGTACAACTCCTTTTCTTCCCTTTTCTTCATCCTCCTTGTCATTTAGTCGTTTATCTTCATTTCATGAGTCAGTAGAGATCCAATGAGCTCTTCAAGTGAAAGAGTCTTCAAATCCTTGGATTCCTCAATGGCAAATGTTTTAGGCTGCCAGGATTTTGGTAGAGCATCTAAAATCTTTCTGTTTTGCTCTCCCATAGTATAGCTTTTACCATAAGCTTTTAAGCCATTGAAAATGTTAGTAAATCTTGTAAACATATCACTAATATTTTCACCTTGTTTCATGGTAAACAGTTCATAATCTCTAACTAGCATGGCAAGTTTAGATTCTTTAACTTGATTAGTACCTTCATGTGTGATTTGAAGTAATCTCCACATTTCATGAGCAGAGTCACATCCACTAACTCTATTGTATTCAGTTACATCTAAAGCACAACTTAATATATTCATGGCTTGATAATTTAAAGTCATTTTCTTAGAATCATGCTCATCAAATTCATCTGTGGACTTGGGTACTGAGGTTATTCCATCAGCACTCATTTTCATTGGGACATAAGGATCTTTCTCAATTATGTTCCACAAATCAAAATTAATAGAACAAATATAAATTTTAACTCTAGATTTCCAGAAAGTGTAATTTGTTCCATTAAACAAAGGTGGTCTATTTGTGGAAGATCCTTCTAGGTAAGGTAGGTTTGACATATTAGCCATAGGATCTTTGTCTTCTAGGTTGTTAAACCACACACAGAAGTTCTAGCTCTGATACCAATTGAAATACCTAAGAGGGGGGTGAATTAGGTATTTGGCTAATTTTCGCAATCTTAAACCTTTTATGCGTTTAGACCAAGAACAAGTTATATTAGTAGCAAACTTTTGGCTGACGACCGAATTTTTTGGCTGCGTCCGAATCTTCTTCCGAATTTCTCTGGAAGAATAGTAGCAAACTTTTGCTACAAAATTCGGGCGACCGAATTTTTTGGAAGCATTTTCAAACTTTGAAAAATCATTTGAGATATAACTTCAATGAGTTTGAAAAACATTTGATATGTATAGAAAACTTATTTAACCATATATAAGCTTGAAAAACAAGAACATATGAAGTTTACTAACATATCTTATAAAAAGATTCATTCAAAGCCTTTTAAAATCATAAGATTATTTTCATGCTCTCTTATGCATTCAATGATAACCAAGACATGCAAGTGTAGAGTTTACATAGAGATTTACCTAAAAGTTAAATGTACTCTACACTTCAAGTCTTCAATGCTTTTTGATCATATTTAGAACAACATTCTTCAAACTTCAAATACTTGCTTAACTGAAGTTGTTCTTGAACTTTTGCTTCAAAGCAATGAGACTTCATACTTCTCAGTTTACAGAACCTATCACACAATAATCAAACATTTTAGTCCTCATCCATATTTGTCATTAATCAAAACTACATAATTTGCCCTTAGGGCTAACAATTGCCTTGGACCTAAAAGTGCTAAGGACAACTCTAACATGCTCAAGGATCAAGAATAAAGAGCATGTCCTAGGGATAGAATGCTTTGAAGACTCTAGTGTAGGTTTACACTTGCTAAATAGGGTATATTCTTGTAAACCCTACACTTCTTGTTTCTTGGAATCTATTGAATGCATAAGAGAGCACACAACTTGTTTTTTAATCTTAAATGGCTTTAAGTAAACATTTAATGATCAAGTGCTTTGGTAACAGTTTTTGAGTTTAAAAGATTTTATATGACTTATCTTTTAAAAAAATGGTTTCAAACTTATTGAGGTTGATTTTCAAATGTTTTGACAAAGTTTGATCAGTTCGGACACAAGTTCGAACGTCTAAACTGTGAACACGGTTACTTTATTTCCAATAAAATTCGGAAAAAAGTTCGGATGCAGCAGGCAAAGTTCGGATGTTCGAACTTTCCCAAACAACATGATTGTACTTTTCAGAGAAAACGCCTAGTTTCTGGGAAGTTCGGACGTCTGAACTTTCATCCGAACATCACTGTGACATGTTGTCTGGAAAAGATCGGACGTCTGAACTTTGCCTCATGCGTCTGAACTTTTGTTCGAGCTTCTCTAGAAAAAAGTAACCATGTCACAGTTTGGACGGCCGAACTTGCATCCGAACTCATCAAACTTTGTCAAAACATTTGAAAATCAACCACAATAAGTTTGAAATCATTTTTTTAAAAGATAAGTCAAATCAAATCTTTTAAACTCAAAAATCGTTACCAAAGCACTTGTTCATTAAAAGTTTACTTAAAGCCATTTAAGATTCAAAAACAAGTTTTGTGCTCTCTTTTACATTCAATAGATTCCAAGACACAAGAAGTGTAGGGTTTACAAGAATATACCTATTTAGCAAGTGTAAACCTACGCTAGAGTCTGCAAAGCCTTCTATCCCTAGGACATGCTCTATATTTTTGATCCTTGAGCATATTAGAGTTGTCCTTAGCACTTTTAGCTCCAAGGCAACGACTCTTTGCTTCTTAATCCAACAATCCTATCACACAAATAGCATATGAATTAGTCCATATCAAAGTTTGTCATTAATCAAAACTAATCAAACCTACATGATTTGCCCTTAGGGCTAACAATGTCTCCCTTTTTGATGATGACAAACTTTGATGCAAAATGTGATTGATTTAATAATGTAGTACAAAGAAGCATTGATGTCATAGATAAATAACAACCAATTTAGCACTTTGACATTCAAATGGCTCAATATGAGCCTATGGCCCAACCAACCCCTATTTACCTCCTTCCTTCAATCAACTAGGATAGAAAATATAGCATTTAAGAATTAAGAAAAATTCTAAGACAGGTACTAAAGGTCAGAAAATATTAACAATGCTCCCCCTTAGATTGTGCTCATTTTTCAACAAATTTGGACTTGAGATGCTGTGAATCCGAAATTTGACATATCAAGTCCGAACTATAAAATAATTAAAATGAAAGCTACAATTTTTGAAAATAAGCTTTCCTAAAGTTGTTCAAACATAATAGAAGAGATTAAAACATATTTGAATCAATTTGAACAATAAAAGAGCACTTTTTTATAACAAAATATGGATGCATCCGAATTTCAGAACATGTATCCGAATTTTTTGTTTGCATCGGAACTTCAAGTTCAAACATTTGATAGCAAGTTTGAAAGGTGATTTTGCATTTTTCAAATGATCTTGAAATACCTAAGAGGGGGGTGAATTAGGTATTTAGATAATTTTCGCAAACTCAAACCTATTAAGTTTAGACCAAGAACAAGTTATGTGAGCTAATTATAGATATTTGATAGCAAGACAATAATGAAAGCAATAGCAAAGAACTCAAACAATTTATAGTGGTTCGATCCTCAAGATCTACGTCCACTACCTTAAGCTCACACTTAAGGATTTCAACAAATCTACTAATTGCTCAGGTTTACAAATTACAAGAGAGGTTCACCACACTTTGGTTTTACACTCACAACCTCTTCTAGTAATTTCTTACAATACAAGGCTCACCAACCTATGGTTTTATATCTCAAACAACCTTGAATCACAACTTCAAGGATCACCCTTATCTAAAGGGTTTTATGTTATCAAGATAACCTTGCTAGAGCCAGTAGATCAACACAATTGAATAAGTAAAGGAGAGTGTGTAGAAGTTACCACTTGATGGTAGATATTACACAAATTTGCACCTTCACACTTTGATGTCTTTGGATGGATCAATTGAATGCACAAGATGTAAGAGAGCTTGAGAAATGTTTGTAATAGACTTTTGTAAGCTTAGAATATTCAAATTGTAAGTTCATGTAAAAGATTGCACGTTTATAGCTTTTATAGAATTTGAAAATCAGTTGAAACATGACTATAAAGCGGCTAGTTAACGACTACTTTTCAGAAATTCGGACGACCGAGTTCATAGCGTCAATTTTTCGGGACGACCGAGTTCTTCTCGCTTTGCGTCGAATCTTCTTCCGAATTTCTCCGGAAGAACGAGTAACCATGTTTGAAGACCAAAATTCGGACGACCGAATTTTTTCTTCATGCGTCCCGAATCTTCTTCCGAATTTCTCGGAAGAACAGTAGCAAACTTTTGCTACCCAATTGGACGACCGAATTTTATGGAATTGTGTTCAAACTTTGTAAAATCATTTGAAATCAATCTTCCAAGTATTTGAAATACATTTGATATATATAGATAACTTATTTAGACAAACATAAGTTTGAAAACCAAAATCAAACTCATTTGATCATATAAAGTTAACTTAAAAAACTTTTAGGACACAAAACCACATTTACTAAGAATTCATTCAAAAAACTTTTAAACTTAAGAAACCAATTTTATGCTCTCTTATGCATTCAATTGACTCCAAGACATACAAGTGTAGAGTTTACATAGATATTACCTATCATCATACCTACTCTACACTTCAAGTCTTCAATTCCTTGAGTTCATCTTTGAATAAACCTCAAAAGACTCATAGCTTACTGAGGTTGTTCTTGCTCTGTGTCTTGAAGGCAATGAGACTTCAAACTTCTTTCTTCATAAATCCTATCACACAATATAAACATATTAGTTCTCATCAATATTTGTCATGAATCAAAATTACATGATTTGCCCTTAGGGCTTACAATCTCCCCCTTTTTGATGATGACAAACTTTGATGCAATATGTGATGGATTTAAACAGATTAGCACAGAGAAGTATGGATGTCAATGACAGAAATTAACCAATTTAGCATATTGACATGCAAAAGGCTCATTATGAGCCTATGACCCAACCATCCTCCATTTGCCTCCTTCCTTCCAGCAATTAGGATAGAAGATATAGCATTGAAGTATTTAGAAAACTTCTAAGAGAGGTTTTAAGGTTGTTAAAAGCTTATCAATGCTCCTCCTTAGATTGTACTCATTTTTCAACACATTTGGACTAGAGATATCATGCATCCGAATTTTGTGCATAGTAAGTCCAAACTTTAAAATAGGATAAATGAAAGCTCCAAATTTTGTGAATAAGCTTTCCTAAGGTTGTTCAAACATATTAGAAGAGATTAAAACATATTTGAATCAATTTGAACAACAAATGAGCACTTTTTGGTAACACAATATGGATGCATCCGAATTTTATATCATGCATCCGAATTTTGAATCACATGCGTCCGAATTTTGAACCACATGCATCCGAATTTTTAAACTCATGTCCAAACTACAACAGATTCAATATAATTGAAGGTTTGAAATGATATAAAGGTTTCATACTGTTGTTCAAACATAATGGAGTAGAGTAAGACAGATTTGAACCAATGTGGATAAACAGGAAAAAAATTTTGACCATAAATATGAATGCATCCAATCTTAAAAACCTTGCATCCGAATTTCATTAAGGACTCGAGTTCATATTGCATCATATTTTTTCTCCCCTTTTGTCATCATAAAAAAAAATTTAAAGGGATCAATGAAAATGAGATGTTCAAGTTAGCATATAAAAGAAGCTCTCATCACTATGATTTCATCATTGAGCTTCGAATAGAAAATATTTAACGAGTTCAGAATAGAAAATGCAACAAAATGCTTAGAAAAACTGAACAAAATACAGTAAAGAGATTAGAAGAGAAGGCTTAGTCTTGTGATGACGAGGTTGATGGAGAGGCTCGGCTCACTCCTTTCTTGATCGCCAAGTGCTTGACTCTTCCTTGATCGAAAGAGATTGTTGTTGGAGATACAATTGCAGCTTGATCTACTTGGCTCCCGACCACTGGTGGATCTTCAAGAGCATGTTCTTGTTCTTCTTCTTTTGCTATAGTCTCTTCATTTCCACCCTTATTATCATCTTCATCATCTGCTATCTTGATTATCTTCTTTTTCTGCTTCTCTTTTTCTTTCCTCCTCCTTTCCATCTTGAGGTTTAGAGGTTCCTTCACCACTTTGAGTATTTCTCATAAGGATATCTTCAATGTGTTTTACTCGTTTTCCAATCCATCTAGTTTTCCAAGAACCATTGGAGCAAATGACTCAAAGAATTTATACATTTTCTCCATTTCCTTGACATGATTGTTCAAGGCTTCTTGGAATGTTTTGGCTATAATGGTGTCCCCCTCTAGATACTCCTTTATCGCTAGACTTAACTCCAGCTTCTTCTTCAAATAATCTCCCTTTTTGTTGGGGGTTGCTCCCCTCACTTGAGGTGTCATGTTTTCTTTTTGTTTTCATTTCCCTAGCAAGGGTTTCCTCTTCATCCTCTTCTTCTTCTTCCTCTTCACTTTCTATAGCTTTCTCTCTTTCTATCCTTTTTGGAGGAGTTTCTCTTTTGTCCTCCATACATTATCCTCATCATGAACTAATTGCATTCTCTTAAGAGTTTCATTTGTATAAATTTCACCACTCTTAAAAGTTTGCCCTCTTCCCGGGAAGTTTGATCTTAAAATGCTTGAATATTCTGGTTAATAACCTTCCAAATGGGAATGCCTTGGTAATCTGTTTTTCGGCTGCAATCATATGTTTCAATGCTATATACCCAAAATTCATCCTTCTATTTTCATGCGGGGCTAACATGATTACCATATGCATATTTCCAATCGATGACTTATGTCCAAAATTAGGAACAATCATTGTGGTCACCATGTGATGTAAAACTCTACCTCTAGCATCCAAATTCTTAATTTCCCTTTCCTTTATGGCCCTAAACTCTCTTCCATTTGTAAATGCATCTTCAAATCTAACATGTGTGAATAGTTCACGATCATAGCAATGCATGGATCTTTGAATAATATCTAGCTCCCTCATCTCCTACTCCACATATTCTATTTATCAATCCTTCATTGAATTCAATGTCCATTTGTGATACTACGGATGAATACCATTGTATCACATTATCCCCTATCATCTCAATTCTATCCTCTTTCAGATTTGCATAGAATTCATATATCAAAGTGGGATAAAATTCTTCATCAATGAAGAGCAAACTACTCCAACCAATATCATTGAAATGAGATATGACAATATCCATATTTGACAACTTATCAATATCAACCTTGTATCCAGGAATGATTTTTCTATTATTCTTATTCCATTCTTCAAATTCATGAGTAGATTTGATAGAGATAAACCTGTCAACTCCTTGTGCTTGAGGAATGCGAATCTTTCTTGGTCGATTGAGGATTGGATCTCTATCTCCTTCCTTAGCCTTTCCTTTTCCTTTCTCAACATTGGGGATCTTTGTTCTCACCATGATGTTTTCTCTTGAGAAGGATTTGTTTTCTGTATGAAATTAGGGCTTAGACGTGTAAAAATGAAGGAAAATCGGGATGAGAGTGTGGGATTTTGAAGAGATTTTGATTTGGATGTGAATGGGTGTGAGATGTTTTTAAAAAGATGTGAAATTCGGAAGTAGTAATGTTGAAGAGATTGTTTCAGACTTTATTTAAAAAGTCTCATCCGTAAAAATTCGGTCGACCGATTTTTTCAGTCTCAACGTCCGAATTTTCGAGCGAAAGTTTTGTTTCTTGATTCAGAAAAATTCGGTCGACCGAATTTTCTGACTCGCGTCCCAATTCTTGATCAAAAGTCTCTGTTTCTTGACACTCGGAAAAATTCGGTCGATCGAATCTTCTGCAGTGCATCCGAATTTTTGAATCAAAAATTTCCCTGCATTCATTATGACTTCAACAAACACATTAGTCATTGAATCTTGAAATTCCTAAGAGTCTTCTTAGGTGATTAAACCTTTCCTCAGCCCAAAGGCTTTGTAAATATGTCAACAATTTGATCATTTGTATTTATATATTCTAAGCATATATCTTTCTTAATCACATGGTCACGAATAAAATGATGTTTTATCTCTATATGCTTAGTCCTAGAATGTTGAATAGGATTTATGCTCAAGTTAATGGCACTAGTATTATCACATAATATGGGAACACAATTGAATTTAAGACCATAATCAAGTAAAGTATGCTGCATCCATAACAATTATGCACAACAACTACTGCAGACTATGTATTCGAGCTTCGCAGTGGATAAAGACACACAAGCTTGCTTTTTACTAAACCAAGATACAAGACAACTACCAAGAAATTGACAATGCCCACTTGTGCTTTTTACGTTCAACTTTACATCCAGCATAATCCGCATCAGAATATCCAATAAGTTCAAAAGATGAATTTTTCAAAACCAAAGGCCATAATCATGAGTATCAATCAAGTAACGAAAAATTCGTTTAACGTAAAATTAGATGAGATTCTTTAGGACAAGATTGGAATCTAGCACACAAGCATACAAAGCAAACATAATATCTGGTCTACTAGCAGGTGAGATAGAGTAAACTTCCTATCATACCTCTATATAATTTTTTCATCAATACTTTTTACCTTTTTTCATCTTTGTCAAGTTTAGTTGATGAACTCATAGGAGTACTTATTCCTTTTGCTTGATTCATTCCAAATCTTTTCAATAGCTCCTTAGTATATTTTTTCTTGATTGATGAAGACTCCATCCTTGGTTTGCTTAATTTGTAGTCCAAGGAAGAAACTTAGTTCTCCCATCATGCTCATCTCAAATTCATTTTGCATAGTTTTTAGCAAACTCTTCACAAAGATAAATATTAGTAGAACCAAAAATAATATCATCAACATAGATTTGTACAAGCAAAATATCATTTTTAGAAGATGTTTTAATAAAAAAGAGTTGTGTCTACTTTTTCCTTTAGTAAAACCTTTTGTGAGAAGAAAACCACTTAATCTTTCATACCAAGATCTTGGAGCTTGTTTCAGTCCATATAGAGCTTTGGTTAGCTTATACACATAATTTGGAAATTTTTCATGGATAAAACCAGGGAGGTTGTTCTACATAAACCTCTTCTTCAATAAAACCATTTAGGAAAGCACTTTTAACATCCATTTGAAAAAGTTTAAAACCTTTAAAGCAAGCAAATGCTAAAAGTATTCTTATAGATTCTAACTAAAGCTCACTGGAGCAAAGGTCTCATCATAGTCAATGCCTTCTTCTTGGTTGAAACCTTGAGCTACAAGTCTAGCTTTATTTCTAACTACTTCTCCTAGTTCATTTAACTTATTTCTAAAAACCCATTTTGTACCAATAACGAGAATGATCATGAGGTCTAGGAACAAGAGACCAAACTTTATTTCTTTCAAATTGATTTAGCTCTTCTTCCATAGCAATAATCCAGAAATTATCACACAATGCATCATCAATATTTTTTGGTTCAATATGAGATAAAAGAGCAAAGTTATCAATAAAGTACCGCCTTGTTTTTACCCCTTGGGAGACATCACCAATGATTTGCTCCTTAGGATGACATTTTGCATATGTGATATCCTTTGAAAGTTCTTGATCATTGCTTGATTGACCATCTTGTTCTTGCTCCATTATTTCTTCTTCTTTGGCATGATCTTCCATTGTGGGTGCTTGGTGTTGA
Organism: Rauvolfia tetraphylla; assembly: GCA_030512225.1. Classification (NCBI taxonomy): domain Eukaryota; kingdom Viridiplantae; phylum Streptophyta; class Magnoliopsida; order Gentianales; family Apocynaceae; genus Rauvolfia; species Rauvolfia tetraphylla. Next base: position 1,487,403 of record JAJQKT010000064.1, read on the forward strand.
GTATGATTTTCAACCATTGATGTGCCTGTGTCATCTTCATTTCCTCTTTGAAGATAAATGTTAGATTCATCAAAGGTTACATGAATAGTTTCTTCAACACACAATGTTCTTTTTATTATAGACTCTATATGCCTTTTTTATTTGATGAATAACCAAGAAAAATTCCTTCATCCGATTTTTCTATCAAACTTCCCAAGATAGTTGCTAGTGTTTAAAATGAAGCATTTACAACCAAAAACTTTGAAATAGACAATTGATGGAGTTTTGTCAAATAAGAGTTCAAAAGGTGTTTTTTCTTATAAAAGGTCTTAGTAAAACTCTGTTCATGATATAACAAGTCTGTATTAATGACTTTCACCCAAAAATACTTTGGTAATGAGTTTTCACAAAGCATTGATCTAGCCATTTCTTGTAAGGTTCTGTTTTTCCTTTCAACAACACCATTTTGTTGAGGTGTTTTGGCAGCTGAAAAATTGTGAGTAATACCATATTCATCACAAAAATTTTGTAAAGTCTTGATTACAAAAATTCTCTTCCGTTATCACTTCTAATAGAAATCGAGTTTGCAATCAAGAGAGGTTTGAACCTTTTTGAAGAGTTTTGAAAATTCATGAAATGTTTCATCTTTTTGTGCTAAGAAGATTACCCATGTAAATCTTGAAAAATCATCAACAATCACATAAGCATAGCTTTTACCACCAAGACTAGTAGTCCTCATAGGTCCAAATAAATCCATATGAATTAGTTCAAGAGGTTTTGTGGTAGAAACCATTTTCTTTGGTTTAAAAGATGTTTTTGATTGTTTTCCATATTGACAAGCATCATAGAGGTGAGTTTTATCAAAATGCAATTTAGGTAATCCTCTCACCAACTCTTGTGTAGAAAGTTTGTTTAATAAATCCATGCTTACATGTCCTAATCTTCTATGCCATAAAAATCCATCATTGTCATGAATGGCAAGACATTTAATATCATTTGTAATAAGCTCATCAAGATACAACACATATACATTACCAACTCTTTTAGCAACAAAAATACTTTTGTTACTTGCATTGTCAAGAATAGTACAAGTATCACATTTAAACTCTACTTTGCATCCATTATCACATAGTTGACTAATACTTAGTAAATTATACTTTAAATCTTCAATAAGTAATACTTTCTTGATAAGAGGAAAAAGAACCTTTACCAATGTTACCTATTCCAAGTATTTTTCCCTTTCTTCTTATCTCCAAATGTGACAAAACCTTCACTTGTAGTTTGAAGTTCACCGACAAGTGATGCATTTCCAGTCATGTGTCTTGAGCATCCACTGTCAAGGAACCATTTAGTGGCACTTGATCTTGAGGCAAATTGTACCTATACCAAATTTGAAAGGGTGATTTTTGGTACCCATATTTTCTTGGGTCCAAGGGGGTTAGTAAAAGTTTCTTTGACCTTCCAAATGGTTTTAACACCACTTTCTACTTTTCTTTTGACAAAACATTTAGAAACCTTGTGTCCATGTTTACCACAATAAGTGCAGCAAATATGTGATCTAGAATGATAAGATTCTTTAACAAAAGATTTTCTCTGCTTTTGGAGCGAGAATAATCATGAATAAAACCAAGACCATGTTTTACAAATGAAGGTCTTTGATAGCCAAGTAATTTATTCAAATTTTCCCTTCCATTTGTAAATCTCTCAATGCATAAAGTTAGATCATTAACTTTCCTTTTTAGAAGCTCATGATCTTTTATCATTAACTCAAGAGAAATAATTCTAGTGCAAAGCTTTTTGTTTTCCAAAGATATATTTTGTATAGTTGTATTCAAAACTTCTTTTTCAATAGCAATGCAACTAATGGTTTCAAGAAGTTTTCCATTTTCAACACATAATTTTGAATTCTCATTAGATAAATCATTTATTTTGAGTTTCATATCCTTATTTCTTTTTGAAGCCCTTTTTTAATTCTTCATATAATTCAACAATAAGATCACTGGAATCAATATCATCATCATATATATTTGAGATAGAGGGTGAAGATTGTACCTCATCATCAATGGCCATGAAGCATATGTTGGCCTTTCCTTCACTTTCATCCTCACTTTCCTGTTGATCCCATGTTCCAGCTAGTCCTTTTCCTTTCTTGGCAGATTTCTTTCTGTTTTTGCTTTCTCTTTCCCTTTCCAACACTCTGGGATAGTCAGCAATAAGATGCTCAGTACTCTTGCATTCAAAGCATTGAGGTTTATATGATGAAGATTGTCCACTCTTCTTGACTGGCTTTCTTCCTTTCTTGAGAAATTCCTTTTTGTAGAATCTCTTGAATTTCTTCACTGCCATTGCAATTTCTTCTTCTCCACTGTTTCCTCCTTCTTCTTCACTTGAAGATTGTTCTTGTTCACTCAAGTTGTTTGAGGCATTAAGCACTACTCCTTTTCTTCCCTTTTCTTCATCCTCCTTGTCATTTAGCCGTTTCATCTTCATTTCATGAGTCAGTAGAGATCCAATGAGCTCTTCAAGTGGAAGAGTCTTCAAATCCTTGGATTCCTCAATGGCAAGTGTTTTTAGGCTGCCGGGATTTTGGTAGAGCATCTAAAATCTTTCTGCTTTTTGCTCTCCCATAGTGTAGATTTTACCATAAGCTTTTAAGCCATTGAAAATGTTAGTAAATCTTGTAAACATATCACTAATATTTTCACCTTGTTTCATGGTAAACAGGTTCATAATCTCTAACTAGCATGGCAAGTTTAGATTCTTTAACTTGATTAGTACCTTCATGTGTGATTTGAAGTAATCTCCACATTTCATGAGCGAGTCACATCCACTAACTCTATTGTATTCGAGTTACATCTAAAGCACAACTTAATATATTCATGGCTTGATAATTTAAAGTCATTTTCTTAGAATCATGCTCATCAAATTCATCTCGTGGACTTGAGTGCTGAGGTTATTCCATCAGCACTCATTTTTATTGGGACATAAGGACCTTTCTCAATTATGTTCCACAAATCAAAATTAATAGAACAAATATAAATTTTAACTCTAGATTTCCGAACGTGTAATTTGTTCCATTAAACAAAGGTGGTCTATTTGTGGAAGATCCTTCTAGGTAAGGTAGGTTTGACATATTAGCCATAGGATCTTTGTCTTCTAGGGTTGTTAAACCACACACGAAGTTCTAGCTACGATACCAATTGAAATACCTAAGAGGGGGGTGAATTAGGTATTTAGATAATTTTCGCAAACTCAAACCTATTAAGTTTAGACCAAGAACAAGTTATGTGAGCTAATTATAGATATTTGATAGCAAGACAATAATGAAAGCAATAGCAAAGAACTCAAACAATTTATAGTGGTTCGATCCTCAAGATCTACGTCCCACTACCTTAAGCTCACACTTAAGGATTTCAACAAATCTACTAATTGCTCAGAGTTTACAAATTACAAGAGAGGTTCACCACACTTTGGTTTTACACTCACAACCTCTTCTAGTAATTTCTTACAATACAAGGCTCACCAACCTATGGTTTTATATCTCAAACAACCTTGAATCACAACTTCAAGGATCACCCTTATCTAAAGGGTTTTATGTTATCAAGATAACCTTGCTAGAGCCAGTAGATCAACACAATTGAATAAGTAAAGGAGAGTGTGTAGAAGTTACCACTTGATGGTAGATATTACACAAATTTGCACCTTCACACTTTGATGTCTTTGGATGGATCAATTGAATGCACAAGATGTAAGAGAGCTTGAGAAATGTTTGTAATAGACTTTTGTAAGCTTAGAATATTCAAATTGTAAGTTCATGTAAAAGATTGCACGTTTATAGCTTTTATAGAATTTGAAAATCAGTTGAAACAGCTATAAAACGGCTAGTTAACGGCTACTTTCAGGAAATTCGGACGACCGAATTCTGCGTCCAAATTTTTCGGACGATCGAATTCTTCTGCTGCGTCCAGATCTTCTTCCGAATTTCTCCGGAAGAACAAGTAACCATGCTGAAGACCAAAATTCGGACGACCGAATTTTTCTTCATGCGTCCGAATCTTCTTCCGAATTTCTCTGGAAGAACAGTAGCAAACTTTTGCTACCCAATTCGGACGACCGAATTTTATGGAATTGTGTTCAAACTTTGTAAAATCATTTGAAATCAATCTTCCAAGTATTTGAAATACATTTGATATATATAGATAACTTATTTAGACAAACATAAGTTTGAAAACCAAAATCAAACTCATTTGATCATATAAAGTTAACTTAAAAACTTTTAGGACACAAAACCACATTTACTAAGAATTCATTCAAAAAACTTTTAAACTTAAGAAACCAATTTTATGCTCTCTTATGCATTCAATTGACTCCAAGACATACAAGTGTAGAGTTTACATAGATATTACCTATCATCATACCTACTCTACACTTCAAGTCTTCAATTCCTTGAGTTCATCTTTGAATAAACCTCAAAAGACTCATAGCTTACTGAGGTTGTTCTTGCTCTGTGTCTTGAAGGCAATGAGACTTCAAACTTCTTTCTTCATAAATCCTATCACACAATATAAACATATTAGTTCTCATCAATATTTGTCATGAATCAAAATTACATGATTTGCCCTTAGGGCTTACAGATCTATAGAAGTACTCAAGTATGTATAGTTACAATGACATTCAAATTAGCTTTGCGAAACCGCAAATCTCATATATTCAATTGTTTTCATGAAGTAGCTTAAAATCATAAGTCAAGTCAAGAACCCAAAATCTCAACTCAACCATATTTCAAAATCTAAGAAAACAACCAATTTCAATTTAAAATTTAAATGCAGCCAAAATAAACAACTAAATGTGAAATATAACACAGTTTACACATAATTCACAATTTGCACATACTACATAGCACATTTTTAGCATATTTTGTCATCATTCTTTCTCCCCTTTTTGTCATCACTCAAAGATGGGGTTTATGAAAATGAGACAGCGTGTATCACATAGAAGTATTCATTTTGCAGACTGACTCCTCATAACTAGGACAAAATTACCATCTTAATAGTGTAATATACAACATGCAACATTCATTTTGAAGCAACATACAACAGTGTAATAGTCTATATGTAGCATGTCAATGTATTATTAACTAAAGAAGCTCTCAACACTAAGGTTTCATCATTGAGCTTCACATAACTATTACAGAAGCCACATTAAAATAGTTATGAAGTTCAGAAATTTAAAGGAAAAATAGAGAAATTGCATAAACCAAGCTAGGAATTGTTCATAAGTCATACTTAAGCATATCAAAAGTAAATAAAAATAGTAAAGAGGAATAAGATTAAAGAGATTATCAGTATTGTGATGTTGATGGAGAGTCCTTTCTTGATCCCTTCTTGATTGCTACATGCTTGATTCTTCCTTGGCTGAATGTTGGGTTGGAGGGAGTTATCACTTCAGCTCTTGCAATTAGGCTTCCTTCTTAGCTATATCCAGCTTGCTCCTCTCCTTGATCCCCCCTTTTTGACATCTCAGCTTGCTCACGGTCATCCCCTTTGTCACCATCATCATCATCATCTTTAGCATCACTGTCATCATCTTTATCTTCTTCATTTTTCTTGCCTTCTTCATCTCCCATATCATCATCCGTTTCTTCTCTTTCTTGAGTTCTAGAGGGTCCTTCACCACTCTGAGTATTTCTCATCAATATTTTCTCTATGTGCTTCACTCTATTTTCTAAACCATCTAATTTTCCAAGAACCATAGGAGTAAAAGTTTCAAAGAACTTATACATTTTCTCCATTTCCTTGATGTGATTATTCAAGGCTTCTTGGAATGCATTAGCAACAATATTGTCTCCTCTAGTAATTCCTTCACCACTAGGAGCTTCTCCAACATTAGGATGTGATTGAGGAGCAGACACTTCTTCAAAAAGTCTTCTCTTGAATGGAGGTTGCTCCCTCTCACTTGATGTGTCATGCCTCCCCTTTGTTTTCATTTCCTTTGTCAATGTTTCTTCTTCATCCTCTTCTTCCTCAGTTTCCTCACTTTCTTCAACTTCTTCTCTTTTTGAAGGAGTTTCTCTTTTATTTCTCCATACCCCACCTTCATCAAGCACTAATTGCATCCTTCTAAGAGAGTCATTGATATAGATTTGTCTAATCTTGAAAGCTTGTCCCCTAATAGGAAGTTTAACTTAGGAATGTTTGAAAATTCTTGTTAAAAGTCTCCCATACGGTAAAGCTTTGTTGGCTGCTTTTCTAGCACTAAACATATGTTTCAATGCCATGTATCCAAAATTTAGTCTTCTATGTTCATGCAAAGCAAGCATAATTACCATATGCATATTTCCAATAGATGATTTATGTCCAAAATTGGGACTAATCATGCTTGTAATCATGTGATGCATAACTCTTCCTCTAGCATCAAAAGTTTTGATTTCTCTTTCCCTAATGGGCCTAAATTGTCTACCATTTGTGAAAGCTTCTTCAAACCTTTCATTTGTAAATAGTTCATAAATATAACAGTGTTGACCCAATGAGAAATACCATGCTCCACTAACATTTATTCCACAATTTCTGTTCACTAAGGCATCATTAAACTCAAAGCCCCCTTGAGACACTCTAGAAGAATACCATTGAATTACATTATCCCCCTCTTGTTCAACTCTCTCTTCTTTAAGAATTTCATAAAACTCATATATAAGGGCAGGATAAAATTCTTCATCAATGACTAGTAAATTGCTCCAGCAAATATCACCAAATAAAGATAGAACGTTGCCCATATTGGAGAGTTTGTCCATGTCTACTCTGTTTCCAGAAATAATTTTTCTGTTCTTCTTGTTCCATTCTTCAAATTCTGAGGTAGCCTTGATAGAGATGAATGTCTATTCCAGATGAAGTTTGAGGAACTCTGATTCTTCTTGGTTTATTGAGGATCAATTCTTCATCTCCATCCTTTGCTTCCCCTTTTCCCTTCTCAACATTTGCTCTCTTAGTTCTCACCATGATGTTTTTCTTTTTGAAAGGTAGTGAATTTTGAGGAGTATTTAGGGTTAGGAATTCAAAAATCGAAGTGATTTGATGTGAAAATGGCGAAATTGCAAAGAGATTTTGGTTTGGACGCAAGTGGGTATGGTGGAATTTGATAGGAGAGAGAGTTCGAATGTTATACAATGTGAAAAACGGCTATTCGGTTTCTTTAAAACCACTGTAACTGCAAAGTTCGAACGATCGAATTTTTTGTTCTGTGCAAACTTGCGACCGAACTTCTCTATTTCTTCAGTTTTAGAAAGTTCGGAAGTCCGAACTTTCTATCATGTCCAAACACCCGAATCTCTCTGTCCAGAATTTTCTGGAGAAAGTTTGGACATTCCAATTTCACTCAATGCATCCGAATTATGCATCTAAATTTTTTCTGTTTATGCCATACTTCAATACACACATTAGTAATTGATTTTTGAGATTCCTAAAAGCCTTCTTAGATAACTAAACATTTCCTCAGCTAAAGGCTTGGTAAATATATCAGCGAGTAACATGATGCTTAATCTCTATATGCTTAGTCCTACAATGTTGAATGAGATTTATGCTTAAATTGATAGCACTAGTATTGTCACATAGTATATGCACACAATTGAATTTAAGACCATAATCAAGTAGAGTGTGCTTCATCCATAGTACTTGAGTACAACAGCTACTAGCTGTGATATATTCAGCCTCAGCGGTAGATAAAGACATGCATGCGTGTTTTTTACTGTTCCAAGATACAAGACAGCTACCAAGAAATTGACAATTACCACTAGTTCTTTTACGCTCAACTTTACATCTAGCATAATCAGCATTTGAATCCAACAAGATCAAAAGATAAAGATTTTGAAAACCAAAGGCCATAATCATATGTCTCAATCAAATAACGAAAGATGCATTTTACAGAACTTAAATAAGACTCTTTAGGATAAGATTGAAATCTAGCACATAAGCACACATCAAACATAATATCTGGTTTACTTGCGGTAAGATAAAGTACACTTCCAATCATAACTCTATATGCTTTTTCATCAACATTTTTACCTTTCTCATCTTTATCAAGTTGGTTGATGAACTCATTGGAGTACTTATCCCTTTTGCTTGATCCATTCCAAATCTCTTCAACTGCTCTTTGGTGTACTTTGCTTGATTTATGAAGACTCTATCCTTCGTTTGCTTAACTTGTAGTCCAAGAAAGAAATTGAGTTCTCCCATCATGCTCATTTCAAATTCATTTTGCATTAATTTGGCAAACTCATCAAAAAGAGATGTATTCGTAGCACCAAATATGATATCGTCCACATAAATTTGCACAAGTAAGAGATTATTAGTACAGGAAGTTTTTATAAATAATGTTGTGTCAACTTTTCCTTTTAAAAATCCTTTTGAAAGAAGAAATCCACTTTCATACCAAGCTCTATAAGCTTGTTTCAATCCATATTTTGGTTAATTTGAAAACATGGTTAGGAAACTTTTCATGAATAAAACCAGGTGGTTGTTCCATATAAACTTCTTCTTCAATAAAACCATTTAGGAATGCACTTTTGACATCCATTTGAAATAGTTTAAAACCTTTAAAACAAGCATAAGCTAAAAGTATTCTTATGGATTCAAGTCTAGTTACAGGAACAAAAGTTTCATCATAATCAATGCCTTCTTCTTGATTGAATCCTTGAGCAACAAGTCTAGCTTTATTTCTAACTACTTCTCCTTATTCATTTAATTTGTTTCTAAAAACCCATTTTGCACCAATTATGGAATGATCAAGAGGTCTTGGAACAAGAGTCCAAAATTTATTTCTTTCAAATTGATTTAGCTCTTCTTAAATAGCAATAATCCAAAAATCATCACACAAGGCATCATCAATGCTTTTAGGCTCAATATAAGAGAAAAGAGCAAAATTATCAATAAAATACCACCTTGTTTTAACTCCTTGGAATACATTACCAATGATTTTCTCTTTAGGATGGCCTCTTGCATATCTTAGATCTTTTGGAAGCTCTTGGTCACTGTTGGGTTTGCCATCTTGTTCTTGCTCAATTATTTCTTCTTCAATGGCATGTTCTTCCAAAGTTGGTACTTGAGGATGAGTTTGATTATCAATCATTGAGGTACCTACATCATCTTCATTTCTTCTCTGAAGTTAAATGTTAGATTCATCGAAGGTCACATGAATGTTTCTTCAACACATAATGATCTTTTGTTATAAACTCTATAGGCATTTTTATTTGATGAATAACCAAGAAATATTCCTTCATCTGATTTTCTATCAAATTTTCCTAGGTTGTCATGAGTGTTCAAAATAAAGCCCTTACAACCAAATACCTTAAAATAAAAAAATTGAAGGAGTTCTTCCAAAAAAAGTTCAAAAGGTGTTTTTCGTAGGAAAGGTCTTAAAAGAACTCTATTCATTACATAGCAAGCAGTGTTTACAGCTTGGGCCCAAAATTATTTTGGTAAAGAGTTTCACACAGCATTGATCTAGCCATCTCTTGTAATGTTCTATTTTTCCTTTCAACAACACCATTTTTGGGGGGTGTTTTGGCAGCTGAAAAGTTATGTGTAACACCATATTCATCACAAAATTTTGTAAAATCTTGATTACAAAATTCTCTTCCATTGTCACTCCTAATAGATATCAATTTTCACTCAAGAGAAATTTGGACATTTTTGAAGAGCTTAATAAATTCATGAAAAACTTCATCCTTTTGAGCTAGAAAGATCACCCATGTAAATCTTGAGAAATCATCAACAATCACATAAGCATACCTTTTACCACCAAGACTAGTAGTTCTTATTGGTCCAAACAAGTCCATATGAACAAGTTCAAGAGGTTTTGATGTAGAAACCATTTTCTTTGGTTTGGAAGATGTTTTTGACTGTTTTCCATTTGATAAGCATCACAAATACGATTTTTCTCAAAATTCATTTTAGGTAGTCCTTTAACCAATTCTTGTGATGAAAGTTTGTTCAAAAAGTCCATACTCACATGACCTAATCTTCTATGCCATAGATATACATCATTATCATGAATGGCAAGAAATTTAATATCATTTGCAACAAGTTCATCAATATATAGTACATACACATTTCCAACTCGATTTGCAACAAAAATAGTTTTGTTACTTACAGTATCAAGAATAGTACAAGTGTCACATTTAAATTCAATTTTACAACCATTATCACATAATTGGCTAATACTAAGTAGATTATACTTCAAACCATCAATAAGTAGTATTTGCTTAATGAGAGGGAAAGAATATTTACCAATATTACCAATTCCAAGTATTCTTCCCTTCTTCTTATCACCAAATGTGACGAAACCTTCACTTGTTGCTTGAAGTTCAATAATAAGTGAGGCATTTCTCATCATGTGTCTTTAGCAGCCACTATCAAGAAACCATTTAGTGGTGCTTGATCTTGGAGCAAAACAAACCTACACCAAATTTGAGAAAGTGACTTTTGGTACCCACATTTTCTTGGGTCCAAGGTGGTTAGTGATGATTCCTTTAACTCTCCAAATGGTTTTAACACCATTTTCTAATTCTCTTTTCACATAACATTTCGAGACTTTGTGTCCATGTCTACAACAATACGTGTAACATGTATGAAGCATTGAATTAGAAGTGGCTTTAGCAAAGAAGGTTTTATATTTTGGCACATTGTTTTCATGAATGTATCCAAGACCATTTTTCATACAAGATGATCTTTGAGATCCAAGTAGCTTGTTTAGATTATCTTTTCCATTTGTAAATTTTTCAATGCATAATGTAAGATCATCAACTTTCTTTTTCAACTTTTCATGATCACTTAGCATTATTTCTAGAGAAAATATTTTTGTACAAAGATCTTTATTTTCAAGAGATATGTTTTGTAAAGCTACATTTAAAATTTTCTTTTCAATATTTAGGCAATTAATAGATTCAAGAAGTTTTCCATTTTCACAACATAATTTTGAATTCTCATTCAACAAATCATTAATTTTGATTTTCATTTCCTTATTCCTTTTTGAGGCCTTTTTTAGTTCTTCATACATCTCAACAAGTAATTCACTAGGATCAATATCATCATCACAACAAGTTGAAATTGAAGGAGTAGATTGTACCTCATCATCTATTGCCATAAAGCATATGTTGGCTTTCCTTCACTGTCCTCTTCACTCTCTTGTTGATCCCAAGTGCCAGCAAGTCCCTTTCCCTTCTTGAGAGATTTCTTTTTGAGTTTGCTGTCTCTTTCCTTTTCCAAAACTTTGGGACAATCAGCAATGTGATGTTCGGTGCTCTAGTATTCAAAACATTGAGGTTTTAATGATGATGACTGTCCACTTTTCTTCAGTGGCCTTTTTCATTTCTTGAGAAATTCCTTTTCATAGAATCACTTGAAATTTCTTATTGCCATAGCCATCTCCTCACCTTCACTATTTCCATCTTCATAACTTGATGAATTCTCTTGTTCACTGAGATGATTGGAGGTTTTAAGCACAACTCCCTTTCTTCCCTTCTCTTAATCTTCAATAACATTCAATCTCTTGACCTTCATCTCATGTGTAAGTAGAGATCCGATGAGCTCTTCAAGTGGAAGAGTTTTCAAGTCTTTTGATTTGCCAAGACTTTGGTAGAGCATCCAATATCTTTCTATTTTATTCTCCAATTATGTAATTCTTTCCATAGATTTTTAGACCATTGGAGATGTTGATAAATCTTGTGAACATATCACTGATATTCTCACCTTGCTTCATAATGAATAGCTCATAATCTCTCACTAGCATTGCAAGCTTTGACTCCTTTACTTGATTTGTTCCTTCATGCATAACTTGAAGAAGTCTCCACATATCATGTGTAGTGTCACGTCCACTAATTTGATTATACTCATTCACATCTAGTGCACAGCTCAATATGTTCATGGCTTGGTAATTTAGTGTCATCTTCTTATAGTCACCTTCATCAAATTCATCTATAGGCTTTGGCTCTTGAGTAACTCCATCAGCTCTCATTTTCATTGGTACATAAGGACATTTCTCAATAATACTCCACAAATCAAAATTAATAGAATAAATATATATCTTAATTCTAGATTTCCAAAATGTATAATTTGTTCCATCAAACAAATGAAGTTTATTTGTGGAAGAACCTTCCAAATAATGTAAGTTTGAAACATTATCCATAAGATCTTAACTTCTAGGTTGAAAAACCACACAAAGAAGCCCTTGCTCTGATACCAATTGAAAGACCTAAGGGGGGTGAATTAGGTCTTAGCCTAATTTTTGAAACCTTTTTCTGTTTTATAAACTTGATTTGGAAAGATTATATTCAATTGCTTCAATGTAAATGTGATAAACACAATAACAAAGCAATACACAATGAAGAGCAAAGAACACAAGCAATTTATTGTGGTTCGATCTTCTTCAAAATTTACATCCACTATCTTGAGTCCACACTCAAGGATTTTAACAAATCCACTATATGCTCAAATTCAAAACAATTACACAAGAAGCTCACGCTACACGGATTTTACACCTACAACCTCTTTTGTAATGCTACTAATAAGGTTCACCCTACCACTAGGATTTTATATCTATAAACAACCTTGAATCAACACCTCAAGGATCACCCTTACCAAAAGGATTTTATGTTACAAGATAACCTTGTATTGAGCTAGTAGATAACAAAATTAAATAGAGATTGGATGAGATATTACCACTTCTTGATAGATGATTACACAAGTTAGCACCACTTTACCTTGTTGTCTTTGGAATCTTGACTGATCAATTGAAAGCACAAGAAAAAAGAGAGCTTTAAGGATTTCAAATGATTTTGGAATGCTAGGATTTCTCAAGTATTCAAAAGTTATCAAAAATCTAGAGTTTATGACTTTTATAGATTTTAAAAATTAGTTCTAACAGTCATAAAATAGCTAGAAATAGCTAGTTTCTAAGGAGTTCGGACACCCGAACTTGATCCTCTGCATCCAACTTTCGTCCGAACATCACTGTGACATGTTGTCGGGAAAAGTTCGAACATCCAAACTTTTCCTCCTGCGTCCGAAGTTTCGTCCGAACTTCTCTGGAAAAATAGTAACCATGTCACAGTTTGGAACTCATCAAACTTTGTCAAAACATTTGAAAATAAACCATAATAAGTTTGAAATTATTTTTTTAAAAGATAAGTCATATAAAATCTTTTAAACTCAAAAACCACTGCAAAAGCACTTGATCATTAAAAGTTTACTTAAAGCCATTTAAGATTCAAAAACAAGTTTTGTGCTCTCTTTTACATTCAATAGATTCCAAGAAACAAGAAGTGTAGGGTTTACAAGAATATACCTATTTAGCAAGTGTAAACCTACACTAGAGTCTTCAAAGCCTTCTGTCCCTAGGACATGCTCTATATTCTTGATCCTTGAGCATATTAGAGTTTTAGCTCCAAGGCAATGATAACTCTTTGCTTCTTAATCCAACAATCCTATCACACAAATAGCATATGAATTAGTCTATATCAATGTTTGTCATCAATCAAAACTAATCAAACCTACATGATTTGCCCTTAGGGCTAACATGTTTCATTGAAGATGAGGTTTATGTAGAAAAACCTCTCTGTTTTGTTCATGAAACGTTTTTCAACCATGTCTTCCAAAGCTTTGTATGGTCTAAAACAAGCTCCTAGAGCTTGGTGTGAAAGATTGGGTGATTTTCTTTTTTCAAAAGGATTTTCAAGAGGAAAGGTTGACACAACTCTTTTCATAAAAATCTCTTGTAATAATGATCTTTTGCTTGTGCAAATATATGTTGATGACATCAACTTTGTAGCTACTAATGTTTCACTTTGTGAGGAATTTTCCAAGTTAATGCAAAGTGAGTTCGAAATGAGCATGATGGGATAGCTTAATTTCTTTCTTGGGCTACAAATCAAGGATACCAAGGATGGCTCCTTTATAAATCAATCCAAGTACACCAAAGAGCTCTTAAAAAGGTCTAGTATGGACCAAGAAAAAAGTATAAGCACTCCATTTAGTTCATCAACCAAACTCGATAAAGATGAGAAAGGTAAAATTATTGATGAAAAGGTATATAGAGGTATGATTGGTAGTTTACTCTATCTTGCTGCAAGTAGACCAGATATTATGTTTGTCGTATGTTTATGTGCTAGATTTCAATCATGTTCAAAAGAGTCACATTTTGTTTCCATGAAACGCATTCTTGGATATTTAATTGATACACATGATTAAGGTTTTTGGTTTTCAAAATCTACCTTTTTTGACCTTGTTGCATATTGGATGCTGACTATGCAGATGCAAAGTTGAGCGTAAAAATACAAGTGGTCATTGTCAATTTCTTGGTAGTTGCCTTGTATCATGGTATAGTAAAAAATAAGCATGTGTGTCATTGTCTACCGCCGAGGCCAAATATATCGTCGCTGGTAGTTGTTATGCTCAAGTGATATGGATAAAGCACACTCTTCTTGATTATGTTTTAGATTTCAAATGTATGCCTATTCTATGTGATAATACTAGTGCCATAAATTTAAGCATAAATCCCATTCAACATTCTAGAACTAAGCATATAGAGATCAAACATCATTTTATTAGAGATCATGTAACTAAAGGTGATATTTGTTTGGACTATGTGAATCCCAATGATCAAATTACGGATATATTTACCAAACCTTTGCCCAAAGAAAGGTTACGCTATCTTAGAAGAAGCTTGGGTACTGAAAAATTTAATAGCTAATATTTGTGTTGAAGTATGGCAAAAATAGGAAAAATTTGGACGCAAGTTCAGATGCATGACCCAAAATTCGATCGTCTAAGTTTACTCAAATTCGGATGCAGACCTGAAAATTTGATCCACCAAATTTTGCGATTTCAGGAATTATTAAACTGTTCAACTGCTCAAATCTCTCATTTTAAACGATCTAAATTCTCTCTTTTTTCAAAACCCACACAACCCTCTCTCATCCAAACACAAAATCATCCAAGATTTCACCATTTTTCTTCGAAATCTCTTGATTTTGTGTTCTTCATCCTTTATTATCTCTAAAAACCATATCTTCTTTGCAAAATCAATATGGTTTGAGAAAAGAAGGGTAATGTAGTAAAAGGCGAAGGAAAAGCCAAAAGGAGAGATGAAGGGATCATCATCAATAAGCCAAGATGGGTTCGTATTCCACATGCAAGTCTTGGAGTTGAATGATTCATCTCCATAAAAGCAGCTGTGGAATTTGAAGATTGGAGTAAAAGGAGTCAAAAGTTCATCCCAGGCCATAGAGTGGACATCAACAAACTCACTAATGTGGGTAATGTTCTCTCTCTTTTCGGTGAAATTGGTTGTGGTAGTCTACTTGGAATCAATGAAGATTATAATCCTTCTCTAGTCTATGAATTCTATGCAAATTTGAAGGAAGAAAGGATCGAGCATATTGGGAATAGTATGATTCAATGGTATTCGTCTAGAGTATCTAAAATTGATTTTGAAATTAATGATGCTTTGATGAATCGTATATGTGGAGTTGATGATAGTGGAGCTAAATATTTTTCTTTGGGGCAACATTGTTACATTCATGAGTTTTTTACAAACAAAAGATCTGAAGAATCTTTGACGAATGGTATAAGGTTTAGATCATTAAGGGAAAGGGAGATCAAAGGTTTCAAAGCTAGAGGTTGTGTCTTGCATCACATGATGATTACCATGATCATTCCAAATTATGGACATAAATCATCGGTTAGGAATATACATATGATGGTTATGCTTGCCTTGCATGAGCATAGAAGATTAAACTTTGGATTTATGGCATTGAAGCATATGTTTAGTACAAGGAAAACGACTAATAAAGGCTTTCCCTATAGAAGATTATTAACAAGGGTATTTAAGCATTTCAATGTTCAACTTCCTGGATGGGGAAGCTCTATGAAAAGTGGAGAAATCTACTCAAATGATACCCTCAAAAGAATGCAATTGACACTTGATGAGGATGGCATTTGGAGAACTACAAGAGAAACCCCTCAAAGGGAAAAAATGGTAGAACCAAGTGAAGATGAAGAGGAGAATGAAGAAGTGGAAGAAGAAGAGGATGAAGAGGAGACGTTGCCAAGGGAAAGAAATAGCAAGAAGAGAAATGATCTATCAAGTGAGGGGGAGCAACCTTACACTAAAAGAAGATTCTTTGAAGAAGAGGCCAACCCTCAAGCACAAAAGGTCTTGAAAGCATGCCTAGGGAAGAAGAAGTGACAAGAGGTGACACGATAGTAGCCAAGGTGTTCAAAGAGGCCTTGAACAACCATGTTAAAGAAATAGAGAAAATGTATAAATTCTTTGAATCCTTTGTGTAAACCCTAAGGGCAAATCATGTTGTTTTGATTAGGGACAAATATTGATAAGTGCAATGTCCTATGGAAATCATATTGATTAAACTTGAAAAGGATTAATATGCTTATATGGTGTGTGATAGGATTTTTGGATTAAGAAGAAAGCAAGTCTCATTGCCTTGAAGCTAAAAGCTCATGAACAACTCAAGTATGCCAAAGTGATTCAAGATTGAAGAGTTTGTTCAAGATGATTGAAGGCTATGAAGACATAAAGTCTAGGTTACATGTGCTTAATAGGTAAACTTTGTAAACCCTACACTTGTAAGTCTTGGAATCTATGAGTTGCATTTGAGAGCACAAAACTTGGCTTGAAAATTTTCAATGGTTTTGAATTCACTTGAATTACCAAGTTTTTATCAATGATTTTTGCACTTAAAAGGTCTTTAGTGACTTATCCTTGAGGCCATAATGTTTTCCAACTTGTTTAAATTGATTTTAATGAGAGCTTTTAAGGCAAAGGATTTGCAAAATGGGAAAAGATTTTGATAACTAGCCAAAGACCTAATTCACCCCCTCCCCTCTCTTAGGTCTTTCAATTGGTATCAGAGCAAGGTCTTCTTTTTAAGGTCTAACGACCTAGAAATAAAGATTATAAGGCTAGTTTATCAAATTTGCCTTATATGGAAGGCTCCTCTACAAATAGACCTCCTTTGTTTGATGGTTGTAATTATACATTTTGAAAATCTAGAATTAGAATTTTTATTTGTTCTGTTAACTTTGATTTGTGGAGTATCATTGAGAAAGGTCCCTATGTGCCTATAAGAATAAAAGATGATGGAATTACAAGGGAACTAAAGCCTATGGAGGAATTTGATGAGAATGACTCAAGAAAGATAACTTTAAAAGCTCAAGAAAGATAACTTTAAACTACCAAGCAATGAACATCTTGAGTTGTGCATTGGACATGAATGAATACAATCGTGTAAATGAGTGCGATACAGCTCATGAAATGTGGAAGCTACTTCAAGTCACCCATGAAGAAGAGAGAGCCAATGTATGCTTCATGGCATTAAATGATGAGGTACAACCCACTCATTCTACCTCTACACCTTATGATTAAGATGTTGATGATCCTAGTGATCTACTTGTTGACATGTATGGACAATTGAAAAAGCATTCAAAAACAAACAAGGAAATGAGATTGAAAGTTGATGAATTGTTAGATGACAATTCAAAATTGTTTTGTGAAAACAAAAAGCTTCTTGATTCTGTTGAATTCTTGAATATTGAAAAAGAAGTTTTAAATGTCTCTTTACAAAACATGTCCCTTGAAAATAAGATTCTTTGTGAAAACATTTTGTCTCTTGAAAAAATGCTTGTAGATCATGAGAATTTGAAAAAGAAGGTTAACGACCTTACTTCATGTATAGAAAAATTTACAAAAGGAAGGGAAAATCTTGATAAAATTCTTGGAGGTCAAAGATCCCCTCTTGTCAAAAATGGTCTTGGTTACAATTATGTAAACAATGTGCCTAAACATAACAACTTCTTTGTTAGAGATACTTCTACTTTCATGTCTCATACTTGTTGTACTTATTGTGGAAAATGTTAAAATCATTTGGAGAGTAAAAGGAATCATTACTAACCCCCATGGACCCAAGAAAATATGGGTACCAAAGGTTACTTCCTCTTCTTTATTGCAGGTCCACTTTCCTCCAAGGTCAAGTGTCACTAAGTGGTTCTTTGATAGTGATTGCTCAACACATATGATGGGAAATGCCTTTCTTATAAGTGAGCACCAAGCTACAAATGAAGGCTTTGTTACATTTGGTAACAAGAAGAAAGAAAGAATCCTTGGTGCATTGGTAAAGGTTCTTCCCTCTCACTAAACAAGTTTTGCTCATTGATGATTTGAACTGTAGCTTGCTTAGCATTAGCTAATTGTGAGACAATGAACAAGAATTTGAATGCCAAAATGTGAAGTTTCAGTTAAGAATGCCTTTAGTCAAGATCTGAAATTCACCAAGTATGACTTGTCAATTGCTTCTATGAAGTTGATTAGATAACATTGATGATGTGGAATTGAATTCATGGTTGATATGTTCTTGAAGTTGACTATATGTGATGACAAGATGATTTAAATAACTATGATTGAATATCTATGCATTTGGTTTGCAAAAATCATCTTCTTGAAACTCTACAAGATGTTCGAACTTGAAGTTCGAATGTTGACCATAAATTCTGTCGTCCAAACTTGTATGACAAAATGATATTTTGAGCTTGAAATACCTAAGAGGGGGGGTGAATTAGGTATTTGGATAATTTTCGCAAACTTAAACCTTTTATGCGTTTAGACCAAGAAAAAGTTATATAAGCTAATTATAGATAATTGATAGCAAGGCAATAATGAAAGTGTTAGCCCTAAGGGCAAATCATGTAGTTATGATTAGTTTTGATTAATGACAAATATTGATGAGGACTAATATGCTTGTATGTTGTGTTATAGGATTTGTGGATTAAGAAGTTTGAAGTCTCATTGCCTTGAAGCTAAAATGCAAGAACAACTCTAATATGTCAAAGTGATTGAAGATTGAAGAGTTTGTTCAAGATGTTAGAAGGCTTTGAAGACATGAAATGTTGGTTGCATGTGCTTAATAGGTAACCTTTGTAAACCCTACACTCTTAAGCCTTGGAATCTATGAATTGCAATTGAGAGCACAAAACTTGATTTAAATGGTTTCAATGGTTTTGAACTTACCTAAATTATCAAGTTTTCATAAATGGTTTTTGCACTTAAAAGGTCTTCAATGACTTATCTTGGAGGCTAGAATGTTTTCCAACTTTTTTGAATTGATTTGAACATGTTTTGACAAAGTTTGAAAAATTCGGATGCAAGATTCGGATGTAGGGCAAAAAATTCGGTCGTCCGAATTTTGTAGCAAAAGTTTGCTACTGTTCTTCCAGAGAAATTCGGAAGAAGATTCGGACGCATGAAGAAAAATTCGGTCGTCTGAATTTTGTAGCGAAAAATTCGGACACAGAATTCGGTCGTCCGAATTTTGTAGCAAAAAATTCGGATGCAGAAATCGATCGTCCGAATTTTCTGAAACTAGCCGTTACTAGCCGTTTTATGGCCATTTTAACTGATTTTCAAATTCTATAAAGGCTAGAAACTCTAGACTTTTGACAGAACTCTTGCACAAAAGAAATCCTTGAAGCTCTAACTTGTTTTACATCAAAATTATATCAAAACCTCTCAAATTGCCTTGTGCTCAAAGATTGAAATTCAAGATTCCAAAGGCAAGAAGTGAAGTGGTGATAGCAATTGCATTCATCCACCAAGAAGTGTTGGTAACATTCAAATTCTCTCTTTATATTATTGTAGTGATTGATACAAGGTTGTCAAGAGACATAAAACCCTTGTGGAGGGTGAGCCATAGACTAAATTAATCAAGGTTGTTGTGTAAAACCCATTGGTGAGGGTGAGCCTTGGATTAGATTGGTCTAGGTTGTCTAGTGACATAAAACTCTTTGTGATAAGAGTGAACCTTGTTTATTAGATTGAAAAGAGGTTGTTGTGGTAAAACCCATTGAAGGGTGAGCCTCTTGTGTAATTACTTGAAGTAAGCATATAGTGAATTGATTGAAATCCTTGAGTGTGGACTCAAGGTAGTGGATGTAGATCTTGGAGAGATCGAACCACTATAAATCGTGTGTTCATTTCTTTATAGCTTTACTTGTTTTACATACTTGTGTTATTATTATTGTTTATAGTTGTTGATTGATTGGTTGTGGTCTTATAGTTTGATAATCTTGTCTTAACCATCAAATCACATATAAACTTGAAGTTTTTGAATTTAAAGAAGAGCTTTTATTAAGGCAAAGGATTTGCAAAAAGGGAAAAGATTTTCGATAATTAGCCAAAGACCTAATTCACCCCCCCTCTTAGGTCTTTCAATTGGTATCCGATTAAGGTCTTCTTTTTAAGGTCTAACAACCTAGAAGTAAAGATCATATGGCTAGTTTATCAAATTTGCCTTATTTGGAAGGTTCCTCCACTAATAGACCTCCATTGTTTGATGGTTCTAATTATATTTTTTGGAAGTCTAGAATTGAGATTTACATTTGTTCTATTAACTATGAATTGTGGAATATTATTGAGAAAGGTCCCTATGTGCCATTGAGATTGAAAGCCGATGGAGTTACAAGGGAACCGAAGTCCATGGAAGAGTATGATGAGAGCGATTCAAGAAAGATGACATTAAACTACCAAGCAATGAACATTCTTTGTTGTGCGTTGGTTGTCAATGAATACAATAGAGTGATGGAATGTGATTCCGCTCATGAAATGTGGAAGCTACTTCAAGTCACTCATGAAGAAGAAAGAGCAAATGTGTGCTTCATGGCAATGGAAGATGAGGTACAACCTACTCCATCTACCTCTACTTCTTATTATGATAATATTGATGATCCTAGTGAATTACTTGTTGAGATGTATGGAGAATTAAAAAAGGCTTCGAAAAAGAATAAGGAAATGAAACTCAAAATTAATGAGTTATTGAATGAGAATTCAAAATTATTTTGTGAGAACAAAAAACTTCTTGAATCTATTGATTGTTTAAATATTGAAAAAGAAGTTTTAAATGTTTCTTTACAAAACATATCTCTTGAAAATAAATCTCTTTGTACAAAAGTTTCTTCTCTTGAAAAAATACTTAATGATCATGAAATTTTGAAAAAGAAAATTAATGATCTTACATCATGTGTTGAAATATTTACAAATGGAAGAGACAATTTTGACAAACTACTTGGATCTCAAATATCTTCTCTTGCTAAAAATGGTCTTGGTTACAATTATGTCAATAATGTGCCTAAACATAACAACTTCTTTGTTAGAGATACTTCTACTTCTTTCCATCATACTTGTTGTACTTATTGTGGAAAACATGGACATAAAGTCACCAAATGTTATGTTAAAAGAAAAGTAGAGAATGGTGTAAAAACCAATTGGAGAGTTAAGGGAACTATTACTAATCCCCACGGACCCAAGAAAGTATGGGTACCAAAGGATACTTCCTCTCCTTTATTACAGGTACACTACAATTCAAACTCAAGCACAACTACGAGGTATATTGATGATGTTGGCTTAAAGAATAATGGAAAACACCTCATTTATAATCAAGGTCAAAGCAACCAAAGAAGGATTTTTTTTTTGAGGCAAGAAGAAAGGAGGAATTCTTGGAATAACCAATGTTGGTAAAGGTTCCTCTCTTCTTTTTAAACAAATGTTGCTTAGTACTGATTTGAACTATAACTTGCTTAGCATTAGTCAATTGTGTGATATTAAATGCCAACATGCAAAGTTTCAGTTAAGAATTCCTTTGTTAAAATTTGAAAATTTGCCAACCATGACTTTTCAATTGCTTCTATGAAGTTGATTAGGTAACATTGAGGATATGAGATTGAATTCATGGTTGATATGTTCTTGAAATTGATTATATGTCATGATAAAATGATTAAAATAGCTATGATTGAATATCTATGCATTTGCTTGGTCAAAAACATCTTTATGAAACTTTACAAAATGTTTGAACTTGAAGTTTGAATGTAGGCCATAAGTTCGGTCGCCCGAACTTGTATGACAAAATGATATTTTGTGATTTTGATCAATTACTCACAAAATGTTTCAATGTGTGTTTTATCTTGATACGCTTGATGAACTTGTTGCTTATGATAATGATTTTCTTGGCATAGAAGATTTGGTCATGTGAACATGGATTTGTTGAACAAACTTTCCTCTCAAGATTTAGTTGGAGGATTGCTAAAAATGTGTTTTGAGAAAATTGTCTTTGACATACTTGTCAATATGGAAAACAAACAAAAGAATCTTTCAAACCGAAGAAAATGATTTTCACTTCAAAACCTCTTAAAATTTGTTTATATGGATTGTTTGGACCAATGAGGATCACTAGTCTTGATAGCAAGAGGTATTCATATATGATTGTTGATGATTTCTCTAGATTTACATGGGTGATCTTTCTAGCTCAAAAGGATGAAGTTCTTTTCATGAATTTATAAGACTTTTCAAAAGGGTCCTAATCTCTCTTGAGTGCAAATTGATTCCCATTAGAAGTGACAATGGGAAAATTTTACAACCAAGTCTTTGCAAAATTTGTGATGAAAATTGAATTTCAATAATTGTTTCAACTGCAAAAACCCCCACAACAAAATGGTGTTATTGAAAGGAAAATTTGAACTTTGCAAAAATTGGTTAGATCTATGCTTTGTAAAAATTCCTCAAAAAATTTGTTTTGAGCCAAAACCATAAACAACACATGCTATGATATATTCTTTAAGTTCATTTTAAAGAAAAACATCTTTTGAAGTTCACTTTTATATAACTTCTCCAGTTGCATATTTTAAAGTGTTTTATCTTGAATACTTGTGATAGCTTACTTAAATTTGATAGAAGATATAGGTATATCTCTTAACCATTCTTCTAATAAAAGGCCTATAGATTTTATAATGAAAAGAACCTTATATGATGAGGAAACCATTCATGTTGGTTTAGATGAATCTTACATTTGCTTGGAAAGAAAAGAAGATGATGATGCATGTACATCTATGAATAACTATCAAACCCATCTTCAAGCACCAACTTTGGATGATCATACCAATGAGGAAGAAATGATTGAAAAAAATAAAGATGACCAACCCAGTGGTGACCAAGAGCTTTCAAAGAACCTAAGATATTCAAGAGGGCACCCTAAGGAGCAAATCATTGGTGATATCTCTCAAGGAGTAAAAATAAGGCGGTATTTTATCAATAACTTTATTCCTTTTATCTCATATGAGCCTAAAAGTATTGACGATGCATTGTGTGATTATTTTTGGATTATTACTATGCAAGAGGAATTGAATAAATTTGAAAGATACAAAATTTTGAAATTTCTAAATCTCATGATCATTCCATTATTGGAACTAAATGGTTTTTAGAAATAAACTCAATGAATCCAAGGAAGGTGTAAGAAATAAATCAAGATTTGTGACCCAAGGATTCAATCAAGAAGAGTGAATTGTTTATGATGAAACCTTTGTTCCGAATGCTAGACTTAAGTCCATAAGAATGCTTTTGACTTTTACTTTCTTTAAAGGTTTTAAATTATTTCAAATGAATGTCAAAAGAGCTTTTCTAAATGGTTCTATTGAGGAAGAGATTTATGTGGAACAACCACCCAGTTTTGATCATGAAAAGTTTCTTAACTATGTTTTCAAATTTTCCAAAGCTTTATATGGATTGAAACAAGTTACTAAAGCTTGGTATGAAATATTCAATAGTTTTCCTCTTTCAAAAGTTATTTTTTAAGAAAACTTGACATAAATCTTTTCATTAAAACCTCTTGTAACAATGATCTATAACTTGTCCAAATGTATGATACAATTTTTGGTGCTTCTAATACTTCACTTTGTGATGTGTTTTCCAAGTTAATGCAGAGTAAATTTGAAATGAGCATGATAGGAAAACTCAATTTCTTTCTTGACCTACAAATCAAGCAAACCAAGGATAGCACTTTCATGAATCAAGTTAAGGTACAAGCACTTCCATAAGTTTATCAACTATGCTTGAGGAGAATAAAAAAAAAGGTTTCATAGGAGTAGTCAACTATATTTGATAGCAAGTAGAGCCAATATTATGTTTGTCATGTGCTTGTGTGCTAGATTTCATCTTGTCCTATAGAATCTCATTTGATTGCTGTTAAACACTTTCTTTATTACCTTATTAATACTCTAAGTGATTATGGTCTATATTTCAAATGTGTGGCTATGCTATGTGATAACACTAATGCAATAGATTTGACCATTATACTATTCAACAAACTAGGACAAAGCATATAGAGATCAAACTTCATCTCATTAGATATCATTCTACTAAGGATAATACTTATTTAAAGCATGTTTGCATTCATGAACAAATTAATGATATCATTACTATTCAACAAACTAGGACAAAGCATATAGAGATCAAACTTCATCTCATTAGATATCATTCTACTAAGGATAATACTTATTTAAAGCATGTTTGCATTCATGAACAAATTAATGATATCATTACTAAGCCATTGGCCGAAGAAAGGTTTGAACAATCTTAGAAAAAGCTTTGAGATTTCAAAATTCAATAACTAATGAGTATATTCAAGTGTTGCAGCTCCAGGTGAGGACAAAGATGCCTAACATGAGAAAATGAAAGGGAAAGCAAAAGATGTGAGAAGGAGGACCAGTGATCAATGAACCAAGGAAGGTTCATGTTCCACAAAGCATGTCATGGATGGATAGATTTCTCACAGTGGAGGCTACTACTGAATTTGATGATTGGACAAAAAGGAACCGTAAGACAAATCCAAGCCACGAGGTGGATATCATCAAACTATCTGAAATGGGTAATATACTCTCAGTTTTTAAATGATGTGAGCTGGACTAGTTTGCTTGTGTCTGGTGAATGCTATTACCTTCCTTAGTTTATGAAGTTTAATCAAATATTAAGGAAGAAAGAGTTGAGCAAGTTGGTAATAAAGCTATGCATTGGTTTTCTTCAAGAATATCACAAGTTGATTTTTGAGATTGATAATCCATTGCTCAATAGAATTTGTGATGTTGAGGATGTTGGGTTTAGGCATTATTCTTCTGGGGGACATTATTTTCTAAGTAAGTTATACCCACATGAAAGAATTGAGAATGCCTATATAAATGAAGAAGCTTCAAGACTAGAAAGGAGAGAGAGATGAAAGCTTTTTGATGGTAGTTAAAAAAAAAAGAAAAAATTTTTGGAATCACATGCTTACTACCTTGATTATAGCATACTTTGGCCACAAATCTTCTGTTAATTATATGTATGCTGTAATTATGCTAGCCATGCATAAGAAAAGAAAAATGAATTTTGGATATATAGTGCTAAAGAATAAAATGGCAGCTAGAAGAACCGAGCATACGGTATTGTCATATGGAAGGTTATTAACAGGATTTTTCAAGCATCTCCAAGTACAATTGTCTTCTAGTGGCTTACCAATAAAGAGTGAAGAAGTCTATACCAACAACTCGTTAGAGAGAATGCTTTGGATACTTGATGATGATAATGTATGAAGGGCTAGAAGAGAAACTCCTCTAAGGGGTGATAGAAGAGATGCTAGTGATGTTGAAGAAAGTGAGGAGGTTGAGGAAGAAGAAAATGAATAAGAAGAAGAGAATGAAGAGAAAATCCTTGCTGGAGAAAAGAAAGTTAAAATGAGGCATGAGTCACCAAGTGAGGGGGAGCAACTCCCCACAAAAAGAAGACTATTTGAAGAGGTATCCTTCATTGAAGGAAAATAAGTTGAAGGTGATAATCTCACTAGAGTTAATACCATAGTTGCCAAGGTATTTCAAGAGGCATTGGACAACCATGTAAAGGAAATGAAAAAGATGCATAAATTCTTCGAGTTCTAGGCTCCAATGATTCTTGGCAAATTTGATGGTTTATAAGATAGAGTCAAGAGTATGGAAGAAGACTTGACAAAGATTTCTCAAGTGGTTTTAAATGGTGAAAGTTCCTATAAAGCCAAATGAAGAAGATCGAGAAGATAATATGAGTGAAGATAGCAGCAACAAGGATGATAGTAATGGCAGTGAAAATTGAGATGGATATCAATTTGTTGCCAAAGAAGAAGACAAGATGAAGGAAAAGGCAGTGAAGCACCCCAAGAAGGAGAAGAGCATGAGAATGAAGAGCAACGAACAAGCAAGAAGAAGGAGGTGAAGGAAGTTCAACAAAGTCAAATCACAAATCCATCACCAATTTCCTTCAGCCAAGAGATCAAGGGAACCATGGCCATCATAACAAACAGATTTGGAAGTGAAGACCATGAAGAGCATCCAAGACTAAGCCTTTCTATCCCTAAACTCTATTTTGTTGCTTATTTTAGTTTATGCCTTGATGCACATGTTATGCTTTAACATTGAAATTTACTTGTGCATTTCTAGTCATTATACTATTTTGAAGCTCAATATATGAAATCCTTGTGATAAGAGCTTCTTTTGTTTCACTTTTGTTGTCCAAGTACTCTTACCCCACCTTTGATTGATGACAAAAGGGGGAGAAGAAATGTGATGACAAAATGTGTGAAAATATGAAATAGCAGTGGAATTCCTCATGCATGAAGAGAAAATGTGTGAATTTTCTGAAAATCCATGCATATAATGACTACAAAATGTGCTATGTGCTTGTTATAATGTGAATCATGCTGCAATGTGTGCTAATGTGTGCTATGTATTTGTTGATGTGCAATAGATAATGTGTACTGTGAAAATATTTGGCTGCATTTGAAATTTAAATTGAAAGTGTTAAAATATGTGAGTTTTTAGTTGTTTTCTGAGATTTTGGAATATGGTTAAGTTGAGATTGAAATCTTGAACTTGGTTCTTGACTTGACCTATGATTTTGAATTACTTCAAGAAAACAATTGAATACATGAATTTTGTGGTTTTGCAAAGCTAAACTAAGTGGCTTTGTGGACATACATGTTTGAACACTTCAACATTTCATTTTAAAAGGCAAAATCACCTTTTCAAACTTGTTGCAAAAATTTGGACTCAAAATTCGGATGCATCCATATTTGTTGTCAAAATGTGCTCCTTTGTTGTTCAAATTGATTCAAATATGTTTTAATCTCTTCCATTATGTTTGAACAACCATAGGAAAGCTTTATTTCACTTTAAACATTCATTATATTGAATTTATATCAGTTTGGACTTGAAATCTCAAAATTCGGATGCATGATCAAAAAATTCGGATGCATGTCCTGAAATTCAGATGCATCCGTATTTTGTTACCAAAATATGCTCCTTTGTTGTTCAAATTGATTCAAATATGTTTTAATCTCTTCTAATATGTTTGAACAACCTTAGGAAATCTTATTTTCAAAAATTGCAGCTTTCATTTATCTTATTTTAAAGTTTGGACTTGATATGTCAAAATTCGGATGCATAGTTTCTCTAGTCCAAATTTGTTGAAAAATGAGCACAATCTAAGGGGGAGCATTGATAAGTTTTTAACAACCTTAAAACCTCTATTAGAAGTTTTCTAAATACTTAAATGCTATATCTTCTATCCTAATAGTTGGAAGGAAGGAGGCAAATGGAGATTGGTTGGGTCATAGGCTCATATTGAGCCTTTTATATGACAATGTGCTAAATTGGTTATATTCTATCATTGACATTAATACTTCTTTGTACTACATTGTTTAAATCCATCACATTTTGCATCAAAGTTTGTCATCATCAAAAAGGGGGAGATTGTTAGCCCTAAGGGCAAATCATGTAGTTATGATTAGTTTTGATTAATGACAAATATTGATGAGGACTAATATGCTTGTATGTTGTGTGATAGGATTTGTGGATTAAGAAGTTTGAAGTCTCATTGCCTTGAAGCTAAAATGCAAGAACAACTCTAATATGTCAAAGTGATTGAAGATTGAAGAGTTTGTTCAAGATGTTAGAAGGCTTTGAAGACATGAAGTGTAGGTTGCATGTGCTTAATAGGTAACCTTTGTAAACCCTACACTCTTAAGCCTTGGAATCTATGAATTGCAATTGAGAGCACAAAATTTGATTTAAATGGTTTCAATGGTTTTGAACTTACCTAAATTATCAAGTTTTCATAAATGGTTTTTGCACTTAAAAGGTCTTTAATGACTTATCTTTGAGGCTAGAATGTTTTCCAACTTTTTTGAATTGATTTGAACATGTTTTGACAAAGTTTGAAAAATTCGGATGCAAGATTCGAACGCAGGGCAAAAATTTCGGTCGTCCAAATTTTGTAGCAAAAGTTTGCTACTGTTCTTCCAGAGAAATTCGGAAGAAGATTCGGACGCATGAAGAAAAATTCGGTCGTCCGAATTTTGTAGCGAAAAATTCGGACGCAAAATTCGGTCGTCCGAATTTTGTAGCAAAAAATTCGGATGCAGAAATCGATCGTCCGAATTTTCTGAAACTAGCCGTTACTAGCCGTTTTATGGTCGTTTTAACTTATTTTCAAATTCTATAAAGGCTAGAAACTCTAGATTTTTGACAGAACTCTTGCACAAAAGAAATCCTTGAAGCTCTAACTTGTTTTACATCAAAATTATATCAAAACCTCTCAAATTGCCTTGTGCTCAAAGATTGAAATTCAAGATTCCAAAGGCAAGAAGTGAAGTGGTGCTAGCAATTGTATTCATCCACCAAGAAGTGTTGGTAACATTCAAATTCTCTCTTTATATTATTGTAGTGATTGATACAAGGTTGTCAAGAGACATAAAACCCTTGTGGAGGGTGAGCCATAGACTAAATTAATCAAGGTTGTTGTGTAAAACCCATTGGTGAGGGTGAGCCTTGGATTAGATTGGTCTAGGTTGTCTAGTGACATAAAACTCTTTGTGATAAGAGTGAACCTTGTTTATTAGATTGAAAAGAGGTTGTTGTGGTAAAACCCATTGAAGGGTGAGCCTCTTGTGTAAATTACTTGAAGTAAGCATATAGTGAATTGATTGAAATCCTTGAGTGTGGACTCAAGGTAGTGGATGTAGATCTTGGAGAGATCGAACCACTATAAATCGTGTGTTCATTTCTTTATAGCTTTACTTGTTTTACATACTTGTGTTATTATTATTGTTTATAGTTGTTGATTGATTGGTTGTGGTCTTATAGTTTGATAATCTTGTCTTAACCATCAAATCACATATAAACTTGAAGTTTTTGAATTTAAAGAAGAGCTTTTATTAAGGCAAAGGATTTGAAAAAAGGGAAAAGATTTTCGATAATTAGCCAAAGACCTAATTCACCCCCCCTCTTAGGTCTTTCAGAAAGCAATAGCAAAGAACTCAAACAATTTATAGTGGTTCGATCCTCAAGATCTACATCCACTACCTTAAGCTCACACTTAAGGATTTCAACAAATCTACTAATTGCTTAGGTTTACAAATTACAAGAGAGGTTCACCAAACTATGGTTTTACACTCACAACCTCTTCTAGTAATGTTTACAATACAAGGCTCACCACAAACAATGGTTTTATATCTTAAACAACCTTGAATCACACTTTCAAGGATCACCCTTATCTAAAGGATTTTATGTTATCAAGATAACCTTGCTAGAGCTAGTAGAAATACACAATTTGATAAATAAATGAGAATGTGTAGAAGTTACCACTTGATGGTAGATATTACACAATTTTGCACCTTCACACTTTGATGTCTTTGGGTTGATCAATTGAATGCACAAGACATAAGAGAGCTTAAGAAATGTTTGCTAAATGCTTTTGAATGCTTGGAGTTTTTCAAGATTTCAAGTGTTACAAAAATTTGCATGTTTATAGCTTTTATAGAATTTGAAAATCTGTTAAAACGTTCATAAAACGTTCATAAAACGGCTAGTTTAAGAAAATTCGGACGACCGAATTTCTTGGCTGCGTCCGAATCTTCTTCCGAATTTCTCTGGAAGAATAGTAGCAAACTTTTGCTACAAAATTTGGACGACCGAATTTTTTGGAAGCATTTTCAAACTTTGTAAAATCATTTGAGATATAACTTCAATGAGTTTGAAAAACATTTGATATGTATAGAAAACTTATTTAACCATATATAAGCTTGAAAAACAAGAACATATGAAGTTTATATCTTATAAAAAGATTCATTCAAAGCCTTTTAAAATCATAAGATTATTTTTATGCTCTCTTATGCATTCAATGATAACCAAGACATGCAAGTGTAGAGTTTACATAGAGATTTACCTAAAAGTTAAATGTACTCTACACTTCAAGTCTTCAATGCTTTTTGATCATCTTTAGAACAACATTCTTCAAACTTCAAATACTTGCTTAACTGAAGTTGTTCTTGAACTTTTGCTTCAAAGCAATGAGACTTCATACTTCTCAGTTTACAGAACCTATCACACAATAATCAAACATTTTAGTCCTCATCAATATTTGTCATTAATCAAAACTACATAATTTGCCCTTAGGGCTAACAATCTCCCCCTTTTTGATGATGACAAACTTTGATGCAAAATGTGATAGATTAAAACAATGTAGTACATAGAAGTATTAATGTCAATGATAGAAAATAACCAATTTAGCACATTGACATACAAAAGGCTCAATATGAGCCTATGACCCAACCAACCTCCATTTGCCTCCTTCCTTCCAACAACTAGGAAAGAATATATAGCATTTAAGCATTAAGAAAACTTCTAAGAGAGGTTTTAAAGGTTGTAAAAGTTTAACAATGCTCCCCCTTAGATTGTGCTCATTTTTCAACAAGTTTGGACTTGAGATGCTATGCATCCGAATTTTGACATATCAAGTCCGAATTTTAAAATAGGTTAAATGAAAGATTCAATTTTTTAAAATAAGCTTTCCTAAGGTTGTTCAAACTTAGTGGAAGAGATTAAAACAAGTTTGAATCAATTTGAACAACAATAGAGCACTTTTTGACAGCAAAATATGCATGCATCTGAATTTTTAAATCTTAAGTCAAAAACTATAATAAATTCAATATAATGAATGCCTAAGGTTGTTCAAACATAATAGAGAGATTAAAAAAGATTTAGATCAGTTTGAACAAACAATAGAATACTTTTTGGCAACAAGTTATAGCTCATGCATTCAAATGTTTTCATAGAGTTTTCATAGAGTAACGATTCAAGAACAAGTTATTCATTTACAGAAAACACATAGAAAACATCTATAGGATTGAGACATAAGACTCAGAAAACATGCATACAGAAAATTCATATACAATTCATATAGAGAAAATTCAAAAATTCATTATCTCATCCCATACAGCAGTTTTTCACACATTTTGTCACATTTTGTCATCCTCATTTCTTCTCCCCCTTTTGTCATCAGTCAAAGATGGGGTCAATGAAAATGAGATTAACAATTTAACACATAAAGGAAGCTCTCATCACTGAGATTTCATCATTGAGCTTCACTATTACACAAGATGCAAGAAAAAAAATACTGAAGAAGATTATAACATTAGATGCATAACTAAAAATTTAAATAACTTAAAGCAGTAAATAGTATATAAGAGATGCTTAGTCTTGTGATGTTGATGAAGAGGCTCTGCTAATCCCTTTCTTGATGGCCAAGTGCTTCACTCTTCCTTGGCTGAATGAAATGTGTGATGGTGAGACAATTTCAGCTTGAGCTACTTGGCTTCCTGCCTTTTGTGGTTCTTCATGTACATGTTCTTCTTCTTCTTCTTGTTCTGCCACTGTCTCACCATCTCCTCCTTGATCATCCCCATCATTACTGTCATCATCTTTGTCCTTCTTATCTTCCTCTTTATCATCATCTTCCTCATTTCTATCTTGAGGCCTAGAGAGTCCTTCACCACTTTGAGTATTTCTCATTAGGATTTCCTCAATGTGTTTAACTTTTCTCTCTAGTCCATCTAATTTTCCTAGAACCATTGGAGCAAATGATTCAAAGAACTTATACATCTTCTCCATTTCCTTGACTTGATTGTTCAAGGCTTCGTGGAATGCTTTGGCTATTATGGTGTCACCTCTAGTTATTCCTTCACCACTTGACTCAACTTCAGTTTCTTCTTCAACTACTCTTCTTTTTGTTGGTGGTTGCTCCCCCTCACTTGAAGTGTCATGCTTTCTTTTTGTCTTCATTTCTCTTGCAAGGGTCTCTTCCTCATCTTCCTCATCTTCATCCTCCTCCTTTTCCTCTTCTACACTTTCTGTCCTTTCCTTTCTTCCTAATCTTTTTGGAGAGGATCCTCTTTTTGTTTTCCATACTCCATCATCATCAAGGATAAGCTGCATTCTCTTAAGGGATTCATCAGTGTATATTTCTCCACTTTTAAAGGCTTGTCCTCTTCCTGGAAGTTTAATCTTAAAATGCTTAAAGATCTTTGTTAACAGCCTTCCAAAAGGGAATGCCTTGGTCATTGTTTTTCTAGCAGTAATCATGTGTCTTAAGGCTATATATCCAAAGTTCAATTTCCTCTGTTCATGCAGGGCCAACATTAATACCATATGCATATTACCTACTGATGATTTATGTCCAAAGTTAGGAACAATCATAGTAGTTACCATATGATGCAATACTCTACCTCTAGCATCCAAATTCTTGATTTCCCTCTCTTTTATGGATCTAAACTCTCTTCCATTTGTAAATGCTTGTTCAAATCTATCATATGTAAAGAGTTGACGATCATAGCAATGCATTGAGGGTGCATAATATTTAGCCCCACTGTCACTTACCCCACAAATTTTGTTAATCAGGGCTTCACTTAATTCAATATCGACTTGGGATACTCTAGTTGAATACCATTGTATCCTATCATCCCCAACAATCTCAGTTCTTTCTTCCTTTAGGTTTGCATAGAATTCATATACCAAAGTAGGATAAAAATCTTCATTAATAAACAACAAATTACTCCATCCAACATCATTGAAATAGGACAGAACCATATCCATACTAGATAGTTTATCAGCATCCACCTTATATCCAGGAATAATCTTTCTACTATTCTTATTCCATTCATCAAATTCATGAGTAGATTTGATAGAGAAAAACCTGTCAACCCCAGATTGTGTTTGAGGAATGCGAATCCTTCTTGGTTGAATGAGGATTGGGTCTCCATCTCCTTCCTTAGCCTTTCCTTTTCCTTTCTCAACATTGGGCTTCTTTGTTCTCACCATGATGTTTTCTCTTGAGAAGGGTTTGTTTTCTGTATGAAATTAGGGCCTAGAAGTTTAAAAATGAACGAAAATCGGGATGAGAGTGTGTGGATTTGAAGAGATTTTGATTCGGACGTGAATGGGTATGAGAGGTTTTGAAAGGATGTAAAATTCGGAAGTTGTAATGTTTGGAAGAAACCGTTCGATTTTCATTTAAAGGGATGCATCCGCAAAATTCGGACGACCGAATTTTCTGTCCTGCGTCCGAATTTTTGATCAATAAATCTCTGTTTTCATCACAACATTAATACACACATTAGTCATTGAATTTTGAAATTCCTAAGAGTCTTCTTAGGTGACTAAACCTTTCCTCAGCCAAAGACTTTGTAAATATGTCAGCAATTTGATCATTTGTATTTACATGTTCTAAGCATATATCTTTCTTAATCACATGATCACGAATGAAATGATGTTTTATCTCTATATGCTTGGTCCTAGAGTGTTGAATGGGATTAATGCTCAAATTGATAGCACTAGTATTATCACATAGTATAGGCACACACTTAAATTTAAGACCATAATCAAGTAAAGTATGCTGCATCCATAATAATTGTGCACAACAACTTCCTGCAGCTATGTATTCAGCTTCTGCTGTGGATAAAGATACACAAGCCTGCTTTTTACTAAACCAAGACACTAGACAACTACCAAGAAATTGACAATGACCACTTGTACTTTTACGCTCAACTTTGCATCCAGCATAGTCAGCATCAGAATATCCAATAAGTTCAAAAGATGAAGTTTTAGAAAACCAAAGACCATAGTCATGTGTATCAATCAAATAACGAAATATTCGTTTAACAGAAATTAGATGAGATTCTTTAGGACATGATTGGAATCTACCACACAAGCAAACAACAAACATAATATCTGGTCTACTAGCAGTGAGATAGAGTAAACTTCCTATCATTCCTCTATATAATTTCTCATCAATACTTTTACCTTTCTCATCTTTATCAAGTTTAGTTGATGAACTCATAGGAGTACTTATTCCTTTTGCTTGATCCATTCCAAACCTTTTCAATAGCTCCTTAGTATATTTTTCTTGATTGATGAAGACTCCATCCTTGGTTTGCTTAATTTGTAGTCCAAGGAAGAAACTTAGTTCTCCCATCATGCTCATCTCAAATTCATTTTGCATAGTTTTAGCAAACTCTTCACAAAGAGAAATATTAGTAGAACCAAAAATGATATCATCAACATAGATTTGTACAAGCAAAATATCATTTTTAGAAGATGTTTTAATAAAAAGAGTTGTGTCTACTTTTCCTTTAGTAAAACCTTTTGAGAGAAGAAAGCCACTTAATCTTTCATACCAAGATCTTGGAGCTTGTTTCAGTCCATATAGAGCTTTGGTTAGCTTATACACATAATTTGGAAATTTTTCATGGATAAAACCAGGAGGTTGTTCTACATAAACCTCTTCTTCAATAAAACCATTTAGGAAAGAACTTTTAACATCCATTTGAAAAAGTTTAAAACCTTTAAAGCAAGAAAATGCCAAAAGTATTCTTATAGATTCTAATCTGGCTACTGGAGCAAAGGTCTCATCATAGTCAATGCCTTCTTCTTGGTTGAAACCTTGAGCAACAAGTCTAGCTTTATTTCTAACTACTTCTCCTAGTTCATTTAACTTATTTCTAAAAACCCATTTTGTACCAATAACAGAATGATCATGAGGTCTAGGAACAAGAGACAAAACTTTATTTCTTTCAAATTGATTTAGCTCTTCTTCCATAGCAATAATCCAGAAATTATCACACAATGCATCATCAATATTTTTTGGTTCAATATGAGATAAAAGAGCAAAGTTATCAATAAAGTACCGCCTTGTTTTTACCCCTTGGGAGACATCACCAATGATTTGCTCCTTAGGATGACCTTTTGCATATGTGATATCCTTTGGAAGTCCTTGATCATTGCTTGATTGACCATGTTGTTCTTGCTCCATTATTTCTTCTTCTTTGACATGATCTTCCATTGTGGGTGCTTGGTGTTGAGTATGATTTTCAACCATTGATGTGCCTGTGTCATCTTCATTTCCTCTTTGAAGATAAATGTTAGATTCATCAAAGGTTACATGCATAGTTTCTTCAACACACAATGTTCTTTTATTATAGACTCTATATGCCTTTTTATTTGATGAATAACCAAGAAAAATTCCTTCATCTGATTTTCTATCAAACTTACCAAGATAGTTGCTAGTGTTTAAAATGAAGCATTTACAACCAAAAACTTTGAAATAGACAATTGATGGAGTTTTGTCAAATAAAAGTTCAAAAGGTGTTTTTCTTATAAAAGGTCTTAGTAAAACTCTGTTCATGATATAACAAGCTGTATTAACAGCTTCAGCCCAAAAATACTTTGGTAATGAGTTTTCACAAAGCATTGATCTAGACATTTCTTGTAAGGTTCTGTTTTTCCTTTCAACAACACCATTTTGTTGAGGTGTTTTGGCAGCTAAAAAATTGTGAGTAATACCATATTCATCACAAAATTTTGTAAAGTCTTGGTTACAAAATTCTCTTCCATTATCACTTCTAATAGAAATCAGTTTGCAATCAAGAGAGGTTTGAACCTTTTTGAAAAGTTTTGAAAATTCATAAAATGTTTCATCTTTTTGTGCTAAGAAGATTACCCATGTAAATCTTGAAAAATCATCAACAATCACATAAGCATAGCTTTTACCACCAAGACTAGTAGTCCTCATAGGTCCAAATAAATCCATATGAATTAGTTCAAGAGGTTTTGAGGTAGAAACCATTTTCTTTGGTTTAAAAGATGTTTTTGATTGTTTTTCATATTGACAAGCATCACAGAGGCGAGTTTTATCAAAATGCAATTTAGGTAATCCTCTCACCAGCTCTTGTGTAGAAAGTTTGTTTAATAAATCCATGCTTACATGTCCTAATCTTCTATGCCATAAAAATCCATCATTGTCATGAATGGCAAGACATTTAATATCATTTGTAATAAGCTCATCAAGATACAACACATATACATTACCAACTCTTTTAGCAACAAAGATAGTTTTGTTACTTGCATTGTCAAGAATAGTACAAGTATCACATTTAAACTCTACTTTTCATCCATTATCACATAATTGACTAATACTCAGTAAATTATACTTTAAATCTTCAATAAGTAATACTTTCTTGATAAGAGGGAAAGATCCTTTACCAATGTTACCTATTCCAAGTATTTTCCCTTTCTTCTTATCTCCAATTGTGACAAAACCTTCACTTGTAGTTTGAAGTTCACTAACAAGTGATGCATTTCCAGTCATATGCCTTGAGCATCCACTGTCAAGGAACCATTTGGTGGCACTTGATCTTGAGGCAAATTATACCTATACCAAATTTGAAAGGGTGATTTTTGGTACCCATATTTTCTTGGGTCCAAGGGGGTTAGTAAAAGTTTCTTTGACTTTCCAAATGGTTTTAACACCACTTTCTATTTTTCTTTTGATAAAACATCTAGACACCTTGTGTCCATGTTTACCACAATAAGTGCAGCAAATATGTGATCTAGAATGATAAGATTCTTTAGCAAAAAATTTTTTCTGTTTTGGAGCAGAATAATCATGAGTAAAACCAAGACCATGTTTTATAAATGAAGATCTTTGATAGCCAAGTAATTTATTCAAATTTTCCCTTCCATTTGTAAATCTCTCAATGCATAAAGTTAGATCATTAACTTTCCTTTTTAGAAGCTCATGATCTTTTATCATTGATTCAAGAGAAATAATTCTAGTGCAAAGCTTTTTGTTTTCAAAAGATATATTTTGTATAGTTGTATTCAAAACTTCTTTTTCAATAGCAATGCAACTAATGGTTTCAAGAAGTTTTCCATTTTCAACACATAATTTTGAATTTTCATTAGATAAATCATTTATTTTGAGTTTCATTTCTTTATTTCTTTTTGAAGCCTTTTTTAATTCTTCATATAACTCAACAATAAGATCACTGGAATCAATATCATCATCATATACTTTCTTGAGAAATTCCTTTTTGTAGAATCTTTTAAACTTCCTTACTGCCATCGCAATCTCTTCTTCTCCACTGTTTCCTCCTTCTTCTTCACTTGAAGACTGTTCTTGTTCACTCAAGTGATTTGAAGACTTGAGTACAACTCCTTTTCTTCCCTTTTCTTCATCCTCCTTGTCATTTAGCCGTTTCATCTTCATTTCATGAGTCAGTAGAGATCCAATGAGCTCTTCAAGTGGAAGAGTCTTCAAATCCTTGGATTCCTCAATGGCAAGTGTTTTAGGCTGCCAGGATTTTGGTAGAGCATCTAAAATCTTTCTGTTTTGCTCTCCCATAGTATAGCTTTTACCATAAGCTTTTAAACCATTGAAAATGTTAGTAAATCTTGTAAACATATCACTAATATTTTCACCTTGTTTCATGGTAAACAGTTCATAATCTCTAACTAGCATGGCAAGTTTAGATTCTTTAACTTGATTAGTTCCTTCATGTGTAATTTGAAGTAATCTCCACATGTCATGAGCAGAATCGCATCCACTAACTCTATTGTATTCAGTAACATCTAAAGCACAACTTAATATATTCATGGCTTGATAATTTAAAGTCATTTTCTTAGAATCATGCTCATCAAATTCATCAGTGGACTTGGGTACTGAGGTTATTCCATCAACACTCATTTTCATTGGGACATAAGGACCTTTCTCAATTATGTTCCACAAATCAAAATTAATAGAACAAATATAAATTTTAACTCTAGATTTCCAGAAAGTGTAATTTGTTCCATTAAACAAAGGTGGTCTATTTGTGGAAGATCCTTCTAGGTAAGGTAGGTTTGACATATTAGCCATAGGATATTTGTCTTCTAGGTTGTTAAACCACACACAGAAGTTCTAGCTCTGATACCAATTGAAATACCTAAGAGGGGGGTGAATTAGGTATTTGGCTAATTTTCGCAAACTTAAACCTTTTATACGTTTAGACCAAGAACAAGTTATATAAGCTAATTATAGATAATTGATAGCAAGGCAGTAATGAAAGCAATAGCAAAGAACTCAAACAATTTATAGTGGTTCGATCCTCAAGATCTACATCCACTACCTTAAGCTCACACTTAAGGATTTCAACAAATCTACTAATTGCTCAGGTTTACAAATTACAAGAGAGGTTCACCAAACTATGGTTTTACACTCACAACCTCTTCTAGTAATGTTTACAATACAAGGCTCACCACAAACAATGATTTTATATCTTAAACAACCTTGAATCACACTTTCAAGGATCACCCTTATCTAAAGGATTTTATGTTATCAAGATAACCTTGCTAGAGCTAGTAGAAATACACAATTTGATAAATAAATGAGAATGTGTAGAAGTTACCACTTGATGGTAGATATTACACAATTTTGCACCTTCACACTTTGATGTCTTTTGGGTTGATCAATTGAATGCACAAGACATAAGAGAGCTTAAGAAATGTTTGCTAAATGCTTTTGAATGCTTGGAGTTTTCAAGATTTCAAGTGTTACAAAAATTTTCATGTTTATAGCTTTTATAGAATTTGAAAATCTGTTAAAACGTTCATAAAACGGCTAGAAACGGCTAGTTTCAGAAAATTCGGACGACCGAATTTCTTGGCTGCATCCGAATCTTCTTCCGAATTTCTCTGGAAGAACAGTGACCATGCTGAAGGCCAAAAATTCGGACGACCGAATTTTTTGGCTGCGTCCGAATCTTCTTCCGAATTTCTCTGGAAGAATAGTAGCAAACTTTTGCTACAAAATTCGGACGACCGAATTTTTTGGAAGCATTTTCAAACTTTGTAAAATCATTTGAGATATAACTTCAATGAGTTTGAAAAACATTTGATATGTATAGAAAACTTATTTAACCATATATAAGCTTGAAAAACAAGAACATATGAAGTTTATATCTTATAAAAAGATTCATTCAAAGCCTTTTAAAATCATAAGATTATTTTTATGCTCTCTTATGCATTCAATGATAACCAAGACATGCAAGTATAGAGTTTACATAGAGATTTACCTAAAAGTTAAATGTACTCTACACTTCAAGTCTTCAATGCTTTTTGATCATCTTTAGAACAACATTCTTCAAACTTCAAATACTTGCTTAACTGAAGTTGTTCTTGAACTTTTTCTTCAAAGCAATGAGACTTCATACTTCTCAGTTTACAGAACCTATCACACAATAATCAAACATTTTAGTCCTCATCAATATTTGTCATTAATCAAAACTACATAATTTGCCCTTAGGGCTAGCAGAGCTTTTGATCAATAACTTACAAAATGTTTGAATGTGTACTTTATCTTGATGAGCTTGAATGTCTTGTTGCTTATGATAATGATGGATTTCCTTGGCATAGAAGATTAGGTCATGTGAGTATAAATTTGTTGAACAAACTTTCCTCTCAAGATTTGCCAAAAATATGTTTTGAGAATCTTTCAAACCCATGAAAATGCATTTATACCTCAAAACATTTTGAGCTTGTTCATATGGATTGATTTGGACCAAATAGGAACTCAAGTATTGATGACATGAAGTATGCCTTAGTAGTAGATGATGATTTCTCAATATTTACTTTGGTATTCTTCTTTGCTCAAAAAGATGAAGTGTCTCATAAGTTTGTAAAACTATTCAAAAAAGTTCAAACCTCCCTTGAGTTCGAACTGATTTCCATTAGAAGTGACAATGGGTAGAACTTTACAAACAAGTCTTCAAAAATTTTGTTATGAAAATTGAATTTCACATAATTGTTTTAGCTGCCAAAAACACAGAACAAAATGGTGTTATTGAAAGGAAAATTTGAACCTTGCAAAAATTGGCTAGGTCTATGTTTTGTGAAAATCCTTCTTGAAAATATTTTTGGACCAAAGTTGTAAACATCACATGCTATGATGAATATAATTCTTTTAAGATCATTTGAAGAAAAATGCTTTTTGAAGTTCTCTTTTACAGAACTCCTCAAATTGTATATTGTAAAGTGTTTGGTTATAAATGTCTTATCTTGAATACTAGTGATAACTTACTTAAATTTGATAGAAAATTGGATATAGGTATATCTCTTGGCTATTCTTTTAACAAAAAGGCATATAGAGTTTATAACGAAAAGAACTTTATATGATGAGAAAATCATTCATGTTATTTTTTATGAATCTTACATTTACTTGAAAAGAAGAGATGAAGAAGTTGTAGGTACATCTATGAATGACTATCAAACCTATCTTCGAGCACCAACTTTGGAGGACCATACCAATGAGGAAGAAATGATTGAATAAAATCAAGATGGCCAATCTAGTGGTGACCAAGAGCTCCCAGTGGACTTACGATATTCAAGAGGCCACTCTAAGGAGCAAATCATTGGTGATGTCTCCCAATGAGTAAAAACAAGGTGGTATTTTATCGATTACTTTATTCTTTTATCTCATATTCAGCCTAAAAGTATTGATATTGCATTGTGTGATGTTTTTTCAATTATTGCTATGAAAGACGAATTAAGTCAATTTGAAAGAAACAAATCTGGAAACTTGTTCCTAAACCCCTTGAACACCCCGTTATTGGTACAAAATGGGTTTTTAGAAATAAGCTAAATGATTTCGGTGAAGAAGTTAGAAACAAAGCTAGGCTTTTTACCCAAGGATTCAATCAAGAAGAGGGCATTGATTATTAACGAGACTTTAGCTCTAGTTACTAGATTTAAATCAATTAGAATGCTTTAGGCATTTGCATGTTTTAAAGGTTTCAAACTCTTTCAAATGATGTGAAAAGTGCTTTCTCAAATGACTTTATTGATGAGAAAATTTATGTAGAACAACCTCTTAGTTTCACTCATGAAAAATTTCCTAACTATGCTTTGTTGAGTTTACTGTTGAACTGAAATTTTGAATTTGCTGGAATTTTCTAAACTGAACTTCAACTGAAATTTGTTGTTGCTATGCAATTTATACTTGTCGCACTGCTTGTCTAAAAATTGTTGTATAATTACAAACAAAGGGTATAGAAAAACTGTTTGACATATGTTGTTAAGAAATCTGAAATTGCATATGTTGAACTGTTAATAGATTAAGTGTTGTCATCTTGAGCTATATTATGCTATAATTGAGATATATTGATGCCAACATTGCTTGGTTAAGTTTGTAGAGTTATATGATTGATTGGATTGAGCGTACCTTGCAAATTTCATTATTAAAATCAATCAATTTCAGTTAAATTCATATGCATGTTTTGAAATTCGGATGTATCCATATTTTATTGTCAAAAAGTGCTCTTTTGTTGTTCAAATTGATCCAAATATGTTTTAATCTCTCCTACTATGTTTGAACAACCTTAGGGAATCTTTATTTCAGTTTAAACAATCCTTATGTTGAATATATTGAAGTTTGGACTCATGGTCCAAAATCCAAAACTTTCTTGAAAATGAGCACAATCTAAGGGGGAGTTTACTAAATATTTCTGACCTTTAAAACCTCTCTTAGAAGTATTTTTATGTTTGCTTAAATTCTATAACTTCTACTTTGATGGAAGGAAGGAGGTTTTATGGAGGTTGGTTGGGTCATAGGCTCATTTTGAGCCATGTTTATGTCATTTTGCTATAATATGTGAAAAGTTGATTTTCAAACAATTTTCCTCAATTGGTATCATCTTCAACTAGCAAATTACATAAACTCTTCTCTATGCTTAAATTGTCTAAATCCATTACATTTTGTATCAAAGTTTGTCATTATAAAAAAGGGGGAGATTGTAAGCCCTAAGAGCAAATCATGTTGTTTTGATTAGTGACAAATATTGATAAGTGCAATGTCCTATGGAAATCATATTGATTAACCTTGATAAGGATTAATATGCTTATATGGTGTGTGATAGGATTTCTAGATTGAGAAGAAAGCAAGTCTCATTGCCTTGAAGCTAAAAGCTCATGAACAACTCAAGTATGCCAAAGTGATTCAAGATTGAAGAGTTTGTTCAAGATTATTGAAGACTTTGAAGACATTAAGAGTAGGTTACATGTGCTTGCTAGGTAAATTTTGTAAATCCTAGACATTAAAGTCTTGGAATCTATGAGTTGCATTTGAAAGCACAAAACCTAATTTGAAAACTTTCAATGGTTTTGAATTCACTTGAATTACCAAGTTTTCATCAATGGTTTTTGCACTTAAAAGGTCTTTAATGACTTATTTTTTAGGCTAAAATGTTTTCTAACTTTTTTGAATTGATTTGAATGAGAGATTTTATTAAGGTAAAGGATTTTCAAAACGGGAAAAGATTTTGATAATTAGCCAAAGACTTAATTCACCTTCCTCCTCTTAGGTCTTTCACTTTGTCCCCATGGTTTTAGGCAAATTGGATGGCTTGGATGCTAGTGTAAAAAGCATTGAAGAGCTCTTGAGAAAAAGTAACCAAAATGATGAAGGACCATCTACGCCTCAAGATATAGATGACAAGGGTGTTTAAGCAGATGATAGGAGCAAGAAAAAGAAAGAGGCTGACGATGAGGATTATGATGATGATAGAGATAGAAGTGATGATCAAGGATGAGATTTTTAATTTGTGGCAAGAGAAAGTGAAAGAGATGAGGGTGCTCAAGATGTGCCACAAGAAGGAGGAATCCAAGAAGGAAGTCTCACAGAGAAAGTCGAGATCACTACACCATCCACTGCATCCTTTGGCCATGGAAGGGTCAAACATTTGGCTAAGAAGAAGAGCACAAGGAGATCTTCCCAGTTGGCTACCACACCAAAGCCAAACTACACCAGTAAGGAGAAAACAAGTGAGAGGCCACTTCGTATAGAGCTCAAGGGAGACATGACCATCACTACCAACAAATATGGAGTGAAGATGATGACAAAAATTCAAGACTAAGCATTCTCTATCCTTCTCTCTCATCTTACATATGTATTTAGCTACTTCATGTATTTTTGTTTCATACTTGGTTAATATATTTAGCTAGCTCATATATTTTCAAGCTTTGACTTTCAATTTGCCTTTCTAGTTCTTGTGATCTTTTGAATCTCAATGATGGTATCTTAGTATTGAGAGCTTATATTCTCATATTTGATTCACTTACCTCACCTCACATTTGATTGATGACAAAAGGGGAGAAGAAGTTTTATGCAAAATATGTACTTTGAATACGTACTTTGAGATGATAATGAATGTGGTATATTGGATTATTGATGCGTGTTCATTGAAAGGGGAGAATGATGATTATTGGCATTTTGGCATTTTATAGATGATGATCTTGATCTATGCATTGACTGTTTAAGCTTATGAGTGTGTTTTATAGTTGATCACCGTGCCTTGATGATTGTGTGATTAGTTATAAGCACTTATATTACAAAATCTATTCTTTGTCTAAAGTTTGGACTTAAAATTTGGATGTGAGACTAAAATTCGGATACATGTCCTGAAATTCGGATGCACCATAGTTTGTTGTCAAAAAGTGATCTTTTGTTGTTCAAATTGATTCAAATTAGTCATAATCTCTTCTACTATATTTGAGCAACCCTGGGGAAGCTTCATTTCAGATTAACAGTCATAATGTTGGATATATTGCAGTTTGGACTCATAGTCATAGTTCACATGCTTCCTGAAAAATGAGCACAATTTGAGGGAGAGCTTTGAAAATGATTTCTAATCTTTAAAACCTCTCTTATAAATATGTTGATGATTGCTTAAATGCTATATCTTCTTGTTTGATGGAAGGATAGAGGTTTTATGGAGGTTGGTTGGGTAATAGGCTAATTTTGAGCCATATTCATATCATTTTACTATAATTTGATTTTCAAACAATTCTTCCTCAGTCAGTATCATCTTCAAGTAGCATATGACATAAATTCTTGTCAATGCCTACATTGTCTAAATCCATCATATTTTGCATCAAAGTTTG
The DNA here is from genome assembly GCA_030512225.1 of Rauvolfia tetraphylla. Classification (NCBI taxonomy): domain Eukaryota; kingdom Viridiplantae; phylum Streptophyta; class Magnoliopsida; order Gentianales; family Apocynaceae; genus Rauvolfia; species Rauvolfia tetraphylla. The sequence continues at coordinate 1,531,352 of JAJQKT010000064.1, forward strand.
TCATCATTAAAAAAGGGGAGATTGTAAGCCCTAAGGGAAAATTATGTTGTTTTGATTAGTGACAAACATTGACAAGTGCATTGTCCTATGAAAATCTTATTGATTAATCTTGATAACGACTAATATGCTTATGTGTTGTGTGATAGGATTTTTGGATTGCTAAGAAAGCAAGTCTCATTGCCTTGAAGCCAAAAGCTTATGAACAACTCAAGTTTATCAAAATGGTTAGAGTTGATTCAAGATTGTTGAACGCTTTGAAGACCTTATCATAGGTTTACTAGGTTCACAAATGCTCTATCTTACAATTGCTTTTACCAATTTTTCAATAACAACCTTTGGACTTAAAGCTTTTAAAATGATCTATCTCATAGTCCAAAATGATTTCAAACTTGTGGTGCTTTATTTCTACTCATTTTAAGTAAGTTTGATCAAATCGGATGTTCGAATTTGATATCATGACTGCTGAATTTCCATAGAAATTTGGACAACCATTTGGACGTAGATGTCCAAATTCAGTCGACCGAATTTACACTATCAGTCTCAAAACAAAAAAATTTAGATAAATGTTCGAACGATCCTTTTCAAATTCAGTCGACTGAATTTTACTATTACTAGCCGTTATTTGAACATTGTAACTAAATTTCAAACCTTATAAAAGGTGTAAACGTTAGATATTTTGCAAGCTTTTGAGCCAAAAAGATTCTCTACTCTTCCTAATTACTCCCTATCAAAAAGTTATCTTTTGTCTTGTGCCATAAAGTTCAAAGTCAAGATTCCATCAACAAAAAGGTGAAAGTGTACTAAATTTTCATCATCTACCAAAAGTGATGGTAACTTTCTTATCTGAAATTTCATCTTCTTGTTATTTTTTCAAGGTTATCTTGTTTATATAAAACTCTTATGTTAGGGTGAATCTTGATTGCTTGTATTTGAGAAGAAGTTATGGTGTAAAACCTTGAAGACCGAGCCTCTCTTGTAAGAATTGATGAACTTGAAATTATAGTTGAACTTGGTTGAAATCCTTGAGTGAATGCTCATGGTAGTGGATGTAGATCTTGAATGATCAAACCGCTATAAATCACGTGTTATCTCTTGCTCTTTATTTCATTTAAACTTGAAACCTATTGTATTTGCTTACATATTTTGTTAAGTAATTAATTCCAATCATCTTCCAAATCAGCTTTGTCAAAAAGAATAAATTTTCTGAAAATTAGTCAAAGACCTAATTCACCCCTCCTCTTAGGTCTTTCATACTAAACTGAAGAAAAATTTCAATCTTCAAACACCTAATTTCTCTCAAATAAATGCACAACTTTTTGGATTCTGAAAAATGTATAGGTGAACTCGAAGAAAGGGATGAAAAATGTATCTAAGAAGGGATCTGGGGGAGAATGTCGGAGAAGCCGTATATAGTGAGTTGGTTCTTTGTTTTCAATGAACCTTGCTTTTGTTTGATTAAACTAATCTAGTGTTTGAATTTTTTAGTCACCATCTGTTAGTTCCATTAAAATAGTTAACTGTGTTGTCATTTGTGCATTGAATTTGCTTCCACCTTTTGTGAGCTTTTTGGAATACATACAAGGGTTTCAGTTTGTGGCTTAGTTTGTAAAAATTATATTTTTTCAAAAATGACTTGTTTTGTTGTGGTTCTTGGCTTCACTTTTGTGGTCCCAAATACTTGTAAAGATAATGATTGAGTTAGGCTCATGAGATTTTTATGCATTCTTTAAATCTATTATCTTTGTGAAAATCAAGACCGGGTTTAGTTGATTCCACAGTGAAAATTTACCATGATGGTAATTTGTGGGCACAACTACAAAGAGCTATGTTGATGGTCAAATTGATTATTATGATTACTGTGAAGTAGATAGGTTTCCCTTGTGTGTTTTACACCAAGCTACAGAAAACTTATGCTATATAACACCTGGTTGATGGTATAACATAGCAGCCCATGGGGGTGAAAGACATTTAGTATTTGCAATAGCTGAAGAGAATGGTGGATTAATGTCAGAAATTGGTGCTATGAATCATGAAGTTAAGGTATTTTTTGTACACGATGAAGATATGAAGTTATTTTTGCCCTTGCTTGAGGTACCACCATTGCCTAGTGCAAGGGTAGAAGAATATGATTGTGTTTCTAATGTCTAGAATGGTGATGCTTTGATGTGCATGCTAAAGGTTTGGGGTTAAAAAATAGTGGATGTTGTCCTTCTTTGGGGTTCAGGGGTAAAGTATTACTAGTGAAAAAAGTGGTGGGACCATTGGAGATAGAAAAGAGAAAAAGAATAAAGGGTTTAAGAAAAAGAAAAACAATGAAAATGAAACTGATTATGAAGATGAAGATTATGTCCAAGAGGAAGATGAAGATTACTGCTCATTTGTAGATTCTGAGTTTGAGTCCAGTGATGAAGATGAGGGCATAAAATAGGGGAAACACGGTTTAAAGGAATCGATTTAGGCCAACAAGACTAGAAAGAGAAACTGCAAATCCTAACAAAAAATAGAGAAACATAGTATTTGAGCAAATTCACATTTATGAGTCAATAAAAGCCCAAGTCATTAAGCTTCAGCGATCACCCATGATAAAAAATTTTACTTTTTGTATGTTTTGTAAAAATAATATTTTACTGTATCAAATTTAAATTTACCATTAAATATTTATGTTACAAATAGTTTGTTAAAAATTTGATTACTTTTGAAAAATAAAATAAAAAATAAAGAATTTATTTTTAAAAATACATATATGTACAAAAATTAGAATGAAAAGTATAATATATTTTTTAAAATGAGTATTATTATAAACAAATTTGACTGTTTTTCTAATATATGTTAAATATACAACACATTATCAAAAATTTTTTGTAACAATTATTTTGAATTTTTGTGCCTTTAATTTAAAAAAATGTGATCTATTTTTTTACTTGTATCTTTATATTTTAGTATATATTTTAAGGCTATTTAATCTATATATAATTTTAGAATAGTTATTGAATATTTTTCTCAATAAAATACATTGTAAGAATTAAATTGCTGTAATTGTTTTAAGCTTTCGTGCTATTGACTTCAAAATTTATAATATTTTTTTATACATAAGTCAATATTTTACTATATATTTTTAAAAATTTTCAAGACAAAACAAAATGATTGCAAATCCTCAACAAGCCACTTCAAGATGAAAACAAAACAAAATGATTGTAAATCATCAACAAGCATTTAATATATAGGTAGCTAATAGGTAAATTATTATACTTTAATTTTATCATGGTCTTAGAGTAATTATTATTGAAACGATTTTATTTTTAAAAAATATTAGCAACACAAATATTTAATATTATATTTAAATTTGATATAGTAACTTGTTATTTTTAAAAAAATACATAAATAAAAATTTTCATAAAATTTTATAAAATCATAACACGTATAGTGCATATCAATTAATTTTATATATAAAACAATTGCATAATTACATATAAATTAAATTGTTTGTAATATATAGAGTAAACTTTTGACATGCGTATAAAAATATAAATTGTATATTGTGAAGTGAAACGCACAAAAAATCAAAATAATTATCACATAAAAATTTATGTAACATAGGCTTGACAACAGTTAAATGTATCATTATAATAATATTTATTTCTAGGCATGTATTATAATTTTTATTTTTAATTTATTTGTAAACATACATATTTTTCAAAATAAAATATTTATTTATTACTTCAAGAGAGTGTTCAGATGGAAGAGAAACTGCAAAAGATTTTCAATATGGAGTGGATAAGAGAAAAGAGAAGAAGACTGAGCAAGGCGAAGCTTAAGCAATTCATATGTATATGGGGGAAGGCATAGCCATCTCTGATAGCAGTTGGGGTACACACTCTAATGATTTAATGAGCCAAAGTTCAAGGGAATTAGATGATGAAGACATTATGCAATCAAGGCCTAGGTCTGTTAGGTTTAGCCAGAAGTTCACATGGAGGACCCAAAGTGTACAGTGAGATTGATATATTGTAGCAAAAAAAATTTTAAAGAGGCTGTAAAATCACATAAGGTCAAGAATAGAAAGTTGGTAAGGATTACTCGAAGTGACTCTAGATGAGTTGAGGCAGTTTGTAGGGCAAAGAACTGTGATTGGTGGATATATGCCTCAAAATAAGTGGTAGCATAGATTTTCAAATAAAAACCATACAGCCGAAGCATAATTCTAGCAAAACTTACAATCCTAAACTCCTTGGGCCCAAATACTTAGCAAAACAATACATTGAAGACTTTAGAGCAAGCAGAGGGATAGTTGTTTCAGATTTCATAGAGAAAGTACCCAAGAATTAAATTATAATATTACTATAGGAGTTGTTTACAGAGCAAAATCCATATCCGAAACTTTGAATGAGGACAAATACAAGAACTAGTATACAAAATTGTGGGATAATGTTGAAGAGTTAAGGACTTCTAATTTGAAGAACACAGTTATCATGGCTGCTGAGACTAACACAAAGGGCAAAGAAAGGTTTCAACAATTTTATTTGGGATTAGCAAAAAGTTGAGGTTGTAAGAAAATTTTTTACTTGGATAGATGTCACTTACGGGGACCACACCCTGGTGTCCTTTTGACAGCAGTTGGGATTGATGCAAATAACTCAGCATATCTAGTTATATTTTGTATTGTTGAAATTGAAAACAAGGAGACTTGGACATGGTTTCTACAATTGTTTATTGGGGGATCTTCAGAGTTTTGATAGGAAAAGGGACCTTCATGTTTGACAGACAGAAGATCAGCTATTTGTGCAATTTTTCTTAAAAGAATGTGTTTTGATATTACTGTTTTCATATTGCTGATGCATTAACTCCTTGCAAGGTCTATTCCAGCAATTGTAGAATTGTGTCCAAGGGCAGAGCATAGGCACTGTGTAAAACATTTACACAATAACTTCAAAATTTTGTTTCCTAGAAATACATTAAAAGAAAAAGTTGTGTGCATGTGCTAGAGAAACACATCCTAACAAGTATGCAGATGGATTGGCTGAATTAAAAACATTAGATGCACAATCTCATGACTGGTTGGTTGCTAACTCACATCCATCACGTTGGTCTAGCTCATACTTTAGGACCGAAACTAAGTGTGACATGTTTTTGAACAATTTGTGTGAGAGTTTCAACTCAACTATCCTAGATCTAGACCAATTTTGCGGATGTTAGAGTTGATTATGACATATCTAATGACTAGGCAGGAGGTTAAGAGAGAATGGATGAGAAAAAGACGGTGTTTGTTATGTCCAAAAATTCATAAATATATTGAGAGAATGAAGGAATGGTCGGGTGTATTTATTCCAAGGGGTACAGGTGGGGCCAAGTACCATTTAGAGCACATGTATGGTGAGATGTATGCAGTTGACCTAACTACAAGATCATGTTCTTGTAGAAAATGGGGCTTGTGTGGAATTCCATGTGTTCATGCAGTGAGTACAATACATTGTCAAGGAGATAATGCTGAAAATTAGGTAGATAAGTGTTATCTTAGAGATACATATTTGAAGGCATATGAACTAGTAGTAAATCCTATTAGTGGGATAAGTTTGTGGCCAAGGACTGGAAAGAAACCACTATTGCCTCCCAAGAGACTAAGAATGCCTGGCATATGAAAACAAGCTAGAAGAAGAGAACTAGATCAGATAGCTACAACAAGAAATAGTAAGAAGAAGCTTTCATGATGTGGATGTGGTCCTTTGAAGTGCAAAACATGTGGTGAAAAGAATTAGCTGTTGGTAATGGAGTTGACGATGGGAATGGCAAAGGTGATTTCACTCCCTCTAATATGAACAAATGCAATAGATGTGGGGATTTAGGGCACAATAAGATAACTTGTGTAGCCAATGCCAAATCAGCAACTGAGGAAAATGATGCCCTAGACCATAATTTGTCTAAAATATCCAGTGTAAGCAATTAACCATGAGATGTACCATATTGATGTGTTTTTTAAATGAAAATTTAGCTAAAAATGTTGTGTTCTTTTACCTTTTTGTAGTTGACCAACATGAAGGAAGGAGGAAGTTCCAATCATCCAACTAAGCAACCAGCAACTAGAAATGACCAAAATGCTATGAATGACTTGGTTAGTTTCTATTAAAAAGTGCTCCAATAGTTTTTGTCAATATTGAAAATTTCAGCAATTTATGATTTGTTTGTTTTCCTTTAACACCTTTAGGTTATTCCACATTGAAAGAAGCAAAGAATCTGTAGTGTATGTCACAAACAGGGTCACAACAAACAAATATGCACACCTCCAACTACTGTACAGGCAAGGGAGAACTTGTTACACCTATCATACCTTCGAAGTAGGTTTCACAAATAACATCCTTGTTGTTTTGTGGAATGGATTGGGATATACTGTTAACTATCACATGCTCATGGCTTCGGAATTTTCTGTAAAACCTATATGTGTTGGTTTTGAGCTAGATGTTAGATGACTTGGTAAGGTTATATGATGTTTTGGCAACACAATGATGATGTTTCTAGGCAAAAAATTGTTTATTAGTTTAATAAAACTTGGAATTGTTAATTTTTTATTGTGAAATTTGTTTGTTTATTACTTACTACTCATAGTGAGAATGGAACTACATTGAAATGCTGCTTGATGTTCAATTGCCCAAAGGAAGAATACTGCATCATTACCGTCATACTTATTTCTCCCTACTAACAAAAGAAAAACAGCATTACAATTACACAACACCTAAACTCTAAAATTATGACATTAAAAAGCAAATTTCAGAAGTTCATGGCCATTATACATTCCACATTTGCCGTTTTTAAAGACCGCAGATACTAATATCCCAACAAAAACTACACAGAAGACCCCAGTTCCAATCTGGCAAACTTTTAGCTTTGCCTTTAATTTCCTCTACTCTATCTCCAAATTTTCTAGCATTCGCAACAATTCAGGAATAATTCTAGTAGAACGATAACACATTAGGGGATCAAGACATTCAAAGTACTCACAGCCTCCATATAGCTGTGTTTCATTTTCATTAAATTCATAAAAAATACTCATTGAACCATAATTCCTCAAATGATTTCGTAACTACTCAAAAAATTTCTTACCTTATATGTTTGGCGACAAAAGAATCATCATCCTGGGTAGGTGTCGGTCCAAGTAGTTTGGGCAACTACTGGTTGCCCACAATGGCAGTACTTGGAGCTTCTTGTTGAACATGTGGACTTCCTTGAATTTGAAGATGCCATCTTTCCTCCTTCTTTAACGGCGGTTGTGAATCCCTCAAAATTCTATTGTTGCACCAAAAATGGGCTTTTGGTATAAGGCAAGAAATTGAGATAAAGAAGATGTTGGAGGGAAGTAGTTTGAAAATATTTTAATTGGAGGGAAAGAATTGTGCTGACTATTTTACCCTTGGAAAAAAAGACATGTGATATGCACGTGATTTTTTTCGGACTTGAACCACCATGAGAGGTGGTGGGTGTTACAATTTTAACCTATGTTCCCTAAATAAAATTTGGTAATATTAAGTTTGATTACCAAAATTTCCCATTATGATACAAGGCAATTGGACATTCTTATTTAGCTTTTTCATGCAATGTCCATATAGATTAAATCGACATTTTGATTAAGTTGATTATTCAGATTTTTAATGTCATTTTATAAGTTCTCTTCATGTCATATACTTATGCGTTGCCACATCATCTTAAGTGTTTGATATGTAAAGAAAAGTAAATCACATTTAAGTTAGTGATTATTTTAATGCCATTCATAAAGTACAATTATCTTATTAAAATAGAACCTAGCACCATAGGAGATAACTATTTTGGTTACGATTAATTAGAATGAGACGGTAAATCTATAGTTTGAAATTTTTCTATGCCAACAGGTGTGGATTATTTTCTATGTTTTTCAATTTACTAGTCTCATTATGAAGTTAATGGAAATTCTACACTTGAGATGCAACCTTTACCCACATGAAGGTTAGAATTTACATTGAATCACCTTGGTTGATTTGTTTCTGATGGTTGTACTTCATAGCTTATGTGTTTATTCTTGGTTTTGCAGCTTAATGAAAGTGCTTGTATTCCAATACTTACTGGTGATAATTACTCTGACTGAAAAGATAAAGTACTTCTAACTTTAGGGTGCATGGATATGGATCTAGCACTTCTTGAGTACAAACCACCCGTCCCAAGGAATCAAGTATGCCAGAGGCTAAAATCAATTATGAGTGGTGGGCGAAATCTAGTCACATAAGTTTAATGCTCATTAAAGCCTTTAGAGAGGCAGATCTATGCTTGAGCACATTTTGGAAATGAGGAATATTGCACCTAAGCTTAAATCCCTTGAAGTTGAGATGTCTGAGCCATTCCTTGTGAATTTCATTCTCAATTCTCTTCCTATAGAATATGGTCTATTCAAAATTTCCTACAACACACATAAGGAAAAATGGTCAAGTAATGAACTTTTGACCATATATGTTCAAGAGGAAGTGAGATTGAAACATGAGTTACTTGAAAGTGTTCATCTTGTAACTCATGATAAAGGAAATGCACTGAAAGGAAAAGGTGTTCCTATGAAGAAAAAAAGCAAAAGTAAAGATGTTTGCCATTTTTCCAAAAAGAAAAGTAATCTTAGTTTTGTGGGTTATGAATCTAATTTTACTGAAGTTTTTGATAATACAGGGTCGATTAATTATGGTTCTACAATTCATATTGCCAAAACCATGCAGGGCTTTTTGAATCTCAGAAAGCTGATAGGAAGTGAATAAGACAATTTTTCTGGCAATAGGATGCATTCACATGTGGAAGGCATGGGACTTATAGGCTCATTTTAAAAAATGGTTTTCAATTAGATCTTGAAAATACATTTTATGTTCCATCTATTTCAAGAAATTTAGTTTCTATTTCAAAACTATCAAAAATTGGATATTGTATTACTTTTCATTCTTCTTCGATAAAACGTTTGAAAGACAATAAAGTTGTTGGTTTTGAAATTTTGGATGGAAATTTATTCAAATTTGAGCTAGACCCTACATATAAGTGCAATGTTTTAACTTTGCATGATAAGAAAATTGGCACTAAATGATGTATTATCAATGAGAACTCATCAAGTCTTTAGCACAAAAGATTAGGTCATATCTCAATTGACCAAATTAAGAGGTTAGTAAATTATGGAGTTTTAAATCTCTTGATTTTTCTGACTTTGGTACTTGTGTGGACTACATAAAAGATGTCAAAAGGAGCTCTTAATTACTTGAAATAATACACACAGATATCTATGGACCTTTTCTTACCTCTTGTTCGAATTGTGAGAGATATTTTATCTCTTTTATTGATGACTATTCAAACATATATGTATCTCTATTTTCTATTTGAGAAATTCAAAGCACTCAATGCTTTGAAAGTATTCAAAACATAAGAAGAGAAACGAAAGAAAATTAAAATCAAAGTTATAAAATCTGATAAGCGTGGAGAATACTATGAGAGGTACATAGAAAAGGGACAAGCTAAAGGTCCATTTGTTGAGTTCCTTGAAAGTGAGGGTATTATTGCCCAATATACTATGCCAGGAACACCACAACAAAATGATGTGGCTGAAAGGAGGAATGTCACTTTAATGCATATGGTAAGAAGCATGATTAGCAGATCGAGTTTACCTTTATCTTTATGGAGTGAAGTCTTAAAAACCATCGAGTATATTTTAAATAGGGTTCCATCCAAGGTAGTCCCTAAGACTCCAATTGAATTATGAAATGGATGGAAACCTAGTTTAAGACATTTACACATTTAGGGATGTCCAACTGAAGTTAGGGTTTATAATCCTCAACTAAGGAAGTCAGATGAAAGAACTACTAGTGGTTACTTTATAGGCTATGCACTCAACTCCAAAGGTTTTAGGTTTTATTGCCCCTCTCATACTCTTAAATTGTGGAAGCTTGAAATGCTAAATTTCTCGAAGATCATGAAGAAAGTGGGAGTGGTCTATCTCAAAAGGTGGAACTTGAAGAAATAAAGGAACCACCTATTGTATCAGTAGTACCTTCATACTATAGAAACCTAAACATTTCTGAAACTAATTCTTATGAGTTAACTGAGGAACAATAGGTTCAAGATCCACCACCTTCTTCAGAACCACATACTGAACAACCCACTTTAACTACTCCCATAGTAGAAATGTATGAACAAGTGGGAGTTAGGAGATCCACAAGAATTAGAAAACCTGCCATTTCTAATGATTTTGTTGTATACCTCTAAGAGTTTGAGGAATAAAGGATGATCCATATTCGTTTCAATAGGCCACGAGTGCAGAACATTCCATACTTTGGTACGATGGCATGAAAGATGAGTTAGAATCTATGGCCAAAAATAAAGTTTGGGATCTTGTTGAATTACCAGAAAGAGCCTCTACTATAGGATCCAAAAGGGTTTTCAAGACCAAAAGAGACTCTTCTGGTAATATCGAACGATATAAAACCTAACTTGTAGCTAAGGGATTCACTCAACAAGAAGTCATTGACTACCACGATACCTTCTCTCCAGTTTCAAAGAATGATTCGTTCAGAATAAACATGGCTTTAGTAGCTCATTTTGATTTAGAGTTACATCAAATAGATTTGAAAATAACATTTTTGAATGGGGATCTCAAAGAAGAGGTATACATGTGTCAGCTAGAGGGTTTTGTGAATGACAACAATCACCTTGTTTACAAGCTAAAGAAATCTACTTATGGACTTAAACAAGCTTCCCACCAATGGTGTATTAAATTTCATAGCATTATTTCTTCATATGGATTTACGAAGAACATTATTGATGAATGTATATACCTCAAGATCAATGGGAGCAAATATATTATTTTAGTCCTTTATGTAGATGATATATTGCTTGCAAGTAGTGATCTAGGTTTGTTGCTTGACACCAAGCAATTTCTTATTCAAAAATTTGAAATGAAGGATATGGATGAAGCCTCTTATGTCCTTGGCATAGAGATCCGTAGAGATAGATCCCAAAGGACATTTGAACTATCTCAAAAAGCCTACAATGAAAAGGTTTTGGAAAGATTCAGAATGAAAAACTGCTCCACTATTGCAACACCTATTGCAAAAGGTGACAAGTTTAGTTGCAACAATGTCCTCAAAATGCATTGAAATTATATCAGATGAAAGGCACTCCTTACGATCCTCTTGTTGGAAGTCTTATGTATGCTCGGGACTGCACTAGACCTTATATTACTTTTGCAGTAGGAATGCTTGGAAAATATCAAAGTATTGTTCAGTGGAAAGCTGGTAAATGGGTTTTGAGATATTTGCAAGGAACCAAAGATTTCAAACTTACAAATAAATATTTTGGTTCCTTAGAGGTGATCGAATATTTATACTCAGATTTAGGTGGACGCAAAGACAGTGGTAAAACTATTTTCAGATACATTTTTCTTCTTGCTAAAGGGGTTGTATCCTGGAAGAGTATTAAGCAAACCATTATTGCAACATCCACAATAGAAGCTGAGTTTGTCGCATGCTATGAAGCTACATCACAGATGTTATGGTTAAAGAACTTCATATAGTTGATTCCATTTCAAGGCCATTAAAGGTCTATTGTGATAACTTGGTTGTTGTATACTTTTCCAAAAACAATAAGAGTGACAACCATAGTAAACACATAGATATCAAGTATCTGATAGTCAAATATTACATCAAGAAGCAAGTTGTGTCAATTGAGCATATTAATACCACATTGATGGTGGCAGATCCTATGACAAAAGGATTACCAACAAATATTTTTTAAGATCATGCAACCCATATGGGACTTAGTGGATCATTTTGACTTTATTTTCTCTGATTATTTCGTCTAAACAAATTAATATTTTTCTTGTCTTACATGACTATGCGTATATGGTTTTCATTCATTAAAGTGTGATCTATATTAGATCCAATAAAATGAACCCTGAATGATGCTTATATTAAGTACATTCATAAAGTTTTAACACTTGATTAGAAAATATTATTCATAGTAATACATGGAAGGAAATGTTTGTTATAGAGCATGACTACCATGATTCTTGTATTATATTTTCCTTTTAAGTATTTGTTGCATAATCATACAGTTTTGAGTGATTACATTATTATATGGCCATATTTCTGTTTTGACACTCAATGAGGTTATCTAACTTACAATGTATGGGCCAAGTAGGAGAATGTTAGAAGTCATCCCTAATTTAGGAACTTAAGTATGACCCACACATCAAGTTACCATAATGGTTAAGGTATCTAAGGTTTCCTATTAATGGAAAGTTAGATAGGATAAAGATTCGATTTAGATCATGCATATCAGTTAGTTTTCTTGATAGACAAAAACACAAGCATACGCAATTTACTTTGTGAGTCCCTAGCCTATCTATATATATAACGCATGTGACATCCATCGGTCTACGAGATTTTCTTCTTTCGATAGACTTAGGCTAGAAAACTCCAGGGTTCCTGTCGTAGATTACAAAGTTGGTGAGAACGTCTTTCATATTTTACTTAAATAATTATGGCTATCGCTGAAGTTATGTTTCTGTATTAATTTTTCACTGCTATTTACATATACCATTAATGTTTCTAACAAGTGATTGCTAAGTCAAAAACAAATTGGCATCTTATGATTGGACTAGTTTGGTGGGCTTACTGTGCTATATTTTGAACTCCTTCACAAACTACTCTATTCGCATTGGTATATGGTTTTGAAGCGTTTCTTCCACTTAAGTGCCAAATACCTTCTTTAAGGTTAGCTATCCAAAAAGGGCTTACAAAGAAAGAGAATGCTCTATTTGAAGAGTTAGATTCTCCTAATGAAAGGAGATTAGAAGGTCAACAATGTTTGGAGTGTTACTAAACTCGACTCTCTAAAGCCTTTAACAAGAAAGTTTGTTCGCATAATTTTCAAGTTGATGATATGGTGCTTTTATTCGAAGACTAATTATTTTCTCCCGAAATGTTAAGAAGTTTGCACCTAAGTGAATGGTCCATATGTCATGCAAGAAGTTTACACAAATAGCTCATACTATATTGTTGACTAAGGTGGATTAAGACTTGGCCCTATTGATAGAAAGTGCTTGAAGAGCTATTTGCATAGAAGTAAAATTGCCCTTACTCATGAGCTTAAACTCCATGTTACTCCTTCGTAAAATTTAAAACTATCTAAATGTTTTCGTAAGCCTTGAGGGTAAGTCTAATAGTTTTGATTAATGAAAAACATTGATGAGGACTAATTCATATGTTAATTGTGTGATAGGAATTTTGAGCAGTTTTGAGCACTTTAAGAACCTTTATACTTCCAAATCATTTGAATATCAAAAAACTCTCTTTTGTCTTGTGCTTCAAGTGACTATTCAAGATTTCTTAGACAAAAGAGTTGAAGTGGTGCTAGATTTGTCATTATCTATGAAGTTTTTGGTAACATCTTATTCTCTTACATTATCTAGTTGCTTTATTCAAGGTTTTCTTGAGGATATAAAACCCTTTTGAGAGGGTGAACCTTGATTGTTCTGTTTGAAAGACCTAGGGGTGAATTAGATCTTTGGCTAATTTTTGAAAACATTTTCCTTTTTGACAAAGTTGATTTGAAAGATTATTGGAATCAAATACTTCACAAAATATGCAAGTAAACATAACAAGATTCAAATTTAAAGAAAGTAGAGAGCAAGAGACAACACAAGTGATTTATAGTGGTTCGATCACACAAGATCTACATCCACTACCTTGAGCACCCACTAAGGATTTCAACCAAACTCAACTATAATCTCAAGTTGATCAATTTCTACAATAGAGGTTCAACCTTCAAGGGTTTTAAACTACAACCTTTTCTCAAATACAGATAATCAAGGCTCAACCTAACACAATGGTTTTATATCAACAAGATAACCTTGAAAGCAACAGTTAAATCAAGTATGAGATAGGAAAGTTACCAACAACTTGGTAGCTGATGACAAATTAGCACACCTTCACTTTTTATGTCTAAGGAATCTTGACTTTGAACTTTTTAGCACAAGGCAAAAGATAACTTTTTGATAGAGAATGATGGGAAGAGTAAGAAATCTTTAAAGCTCTAAAAACTACTCAAAAATCTAAATTTTATGCATTTTATAAGGTTTGAAAATCGATTCCAACATTCAAATAATAGCTAGTAACAGTAAAATTCAGACGACCTAATTTGGACATCTGCGTCCTAACATTCGTCCGAATTTTTCTGTCTTGAGGTTGCTAGGGTAAATTCGGTCGACTGAATTTGGAAACAAGCTTCCGAATGGTCATCCGAATTTCTTTAAAAATTTAGCAGCCATGAGTTCAAATTCAGATGTCCGAATTGGAGTCCAAATTGATCAACTCAATCAAAGTGATTGGAAATTAAGCACAACAAGTTTGAAATTATTTTGGACTATGAGATAGATCATTTAAAAGGCTTTTAGTCCAAAGGCCGTTATTAAGAACTTGGTAAAGCATTTGTAAGATAGATCATTTGAGATTTAAAAACAAAGTTTGAAGCTCTCTTAAAAAACTTTTAGATTCCAAAGACAAAAGAGTGCAAGGTTTACAAAGATATACCTATGATGCATAGTAAACCTACACTAAGGTCTTCAAAGCCTTCAACAATCTTGAATCAACTCTAACCACTTTGTTAAGCTTGAGTTGTTCTTGCGCTTTTAGCTTCAAGGTGAGAAGACTTGTTTTCTTCTCAATCCAAAAATTCTATCACACACCATATAAGTATATTAATCCTTATCAAGGTTTATCAATATGATTTCCATAGGACATTGCAATTATCAATGTTTGTCACTAATCAAAACAACATGATTTTCCCTTAGGGCTTACAATCTCCCCCTTTTTGATGATGACAAACTTTGATGCAAAATGTGATCGATTTAGACAATTTAAGCATAGAGAAGAATTTATATCATATACTAATTGAAGATGATACCAATTGAGAAATACCAATTGAAAATCAATTTTAAACATAGTATAGCACAATGACATAAACATGGCTCAAAATGAGCCTATGGCCCAACCAACCTCTATAAACCTCCATCCTTCCATCAAACTAGAAGATATACGATTTAAGCATGCATAAAAATACTTCTAAGAGAGATTTTAAAGGTTATAAATATTTAGCAAAGCTCCCCCTTAGATTGTGCTCATGTTTCAGAAAAATTTTGGATTTTGCATTATGAGTCCAAACTTCAATATACTTAATATAATGATTGTTTAAACTGAAATAAAGCTTCCATAAGATTGTTGAAACATATTAGGAGAGATTAAAACAGGTTTGGATTGATTTGAATAACAATATAGCACTTTTTGACAACAAAATATGGATACATCCAAATTTCAAGACATGAGTCAGAATTTCAATCCTACATCTGAATTTATGTTCAAATTGTTGGTAAAGTCATCTCAAATGATTACAATAAATATGATACATAGAATTCATTTATAAACATCCTAATCAATCAATGGATATACCAAATGAAATTCAATACATAATAGACCATATAATCTTTTGTTTAAAATAAATCTATGCCAACACCCATGCAATTTTGCCATTAATAACCATTTTGCATTCACTATTTCTCCCCTTTTTGTCATCATTCAAATATAGGGTGATGAAAGAGATGAAAATATAAAAGAAAAAGCTCTCAATACTAAGGTATCATCATTGAGCTCATAATTTAGAAATTTACATTATATCATAAAGATAAAGCATGAGAATTCCAAAAATAAAGCATGAACTTCAAGGCATAATCTATTATAGATACATAAAGTAAGCATGGCATAGAAATAAATAAAGAAAACAAAGTACATAAGTCAAATAGGAAAAAGTTTAGAAAGCTTAGTCTTTGTTCTTAGTCATCTTGCTCTTTGCTTGGAGTGATAGCCAATTGAGAGGATTTCTTGGATTGCTTTTTCTTGATCACATGTTTCACTCGTCCATGCCCAAATGAAGTGGTGGATGGTGAGTTAATCTCAACTTGCTCAATTAGGCTTCCTTCTTGGCTCATTTCTTGGCTTTCTCTTTGTGGCTCCTTTTGTACTTCTTCTCTAGCCATGGACTCGAAGTTGCCTACTTGATCATCATTTTTATCATCATCCTCATTGTCATTGTCATCATCATTTCTTTATTCCTCGACTTCCTTATCTCCTTCATTTTCTTTGTCATCAGTACCTTGAGGCCTAGAGGTTCCTTCACCACTTTGTGCATTTTTCAACAATAGAGCTTCTATATGTTTCACTCTAGTATCCAAGCCATCTAACTTACTCAATACCATAGGGACAAAAGATTCAGAGAACTTGTACCTCTTTTTCATTTCCCTTGTATGGTTATTTAAGGCTTCTTGAAACACCTTGGCTGCTATGGTATCACCTCTAGTTACTCCATCACTAGGCACATCTCCAATATCTTGATGAGTTTGGAGGGGGCTCTTCTTCAAACAACCTTCTCTTTGATTGAGAGGTTCCTCCCCTTCATTAGAGATTTCATGCCTCCTTTTTCTCCCTCTCTTGCAAGCTTTTCTTCTTCAACTTCCTTTTCCTCTGCATTGTCTTCCTCATCTTCTTTATCACTTTCTTCCTCCTCGTCTTCATCGGTTTCTTCTTGCTTTCCTTGATCATCACTTGCAGCCCTCCTCTCACCTCTTAGATGAGTTTCTCTCCTAGTTCTCCACCACCATCTTCATCAAGTATCAATTGCATCCTCTTGAGGGACTCATTTGTATAGATTTCTCCACTTTTCATTGAGTTCCCTCTTCCGGAAGGTTGGACATTGTAGTGCTTGAACACCCTTGTCAAGAGTCTTCCATAGGGCAGGACTTTGTTCGCTGTCTCTCTAGCCCCAAACATGTACTTCAATGCCATGAACCCAAAGTTAAGCTTTCTATGCTCATGTAGGGCAAGTATCACAACCATATGCATATTCCCAACTGATGATTTATGTCCAAAATTTGGTATTATCATGGTAGTGATCATATGATGTATGACACATCCTCTAGCATCAATAGCATTAATTTCTCTTTCACTAGAGGTTCTAAATCTCCTACCGTTTGTAAAAGCCTCTCCAAACCTCTCGTTAGTAAAAATTTCATGTATATAACAATGTTGTCCTAATGAGTAATATCTAGCTCCAAGATCATCTACTCCACATATGCGATTCAACACGGTATCATTAATTTCAAAATTTACTTGTGACACTCTTGAAGAATACCATTGAATCATAGTGCCCCCAACATGCTCAATCCTATATTCCTTAAGATTAACATAGAATTCACATACTAAAGAGTGATAAAAATATTCATCTATTCCAAGTAGACTACCCCACCGAATCTCACCAAAGAGAGATATTACATTACCCATATTGGAGAGTTTGTCCATATTCACACTATAGCCCGAAAGGATCTTCCCACTCCTCTTGCTTCATTCTTCAAATTCAATGGTAGCCTTTGTAGAATGAATCTCTCCACACCAATTTTGATTGAGGAAGTCGAACCCACCTTGGTTCGTTAAGGATGAGTCCTTCATCTCTCACTTTGGCTTTTCCTTTTCCCTTCTCTACATTTGGCCTCTTTGTTTGAACCATGGTGAATTTTGATGAAGAGAGATTGATTTCAAGGGTAACAAAGTGTGTAGAACACAAAAATCAAGGTTTTTTTGAAGAATAATGGTGAAATTTTGCTTGAAATGGAGTTTGCGCAAGAGGGTGTGGTGTGGGTTTTGAGAGGAAATAGAATTCAGATGGTTAAAATGAATAATTTGATATATTGAACAATTTAAATAATATCTTAAATAGTGAAATTTGGACAACCAAATTTCAAGTCTGCGTCCGAACCTGCGTTTGAATTTCTCTGTCTCTTCATTTAGCAAATTTGGACGACCGAATTTTAGGTCATGCTTATGAACTTGTGTCTGAATATTTATGTTTCTTCAATTCAACAAATTCGGAAGACCGAATCTTTAGGTCATGCGTCCGAACTTGCATTCAAATTTTTCTTGTTTTTGTCACACTTCAACACACACATTAGTTATTGAATTTCACAATACCCAAGCTTCTTCTATGATAGCAAAACCTTTCCTCGGCCAAAGGCTTGGTAAATATATCAACAATTTGATCATTGGTATTCACATAGTGTAGACAAATTTCACCTTTAGCTACATGATGTCTGAAATACCTAAGAGGGGGGGTGAATTAGGTATTTAGCTAATTTTCGCAAACTTAAACCTTTTAAGCGTTTAGACCGAGAACAAGTTATGTAAGCTAATTATAGATAATTGATAGCAAGACAATAATGAAAGCAATAGCAAAGAACTCAAACAATTTATAGTGGTTCGATCCTCAAGATCTACGTCCACTACCTTAAGCTCACACTTAAGGATTTCAACAAATCTACTAATTGCTCAGGTTTACAAATTACAAGAGAGGTTCACCACACATTGGTTTTACACTCACAACCTCTTCTAGTAATTTCTTACAATACAAGGCTCACCAACCTATGGTTTTATATCTCAAACAACCTTGAATCACAACTTCAAGGATCACCCTTATCTAAAGGGTTTTATGTTATCAAGATAACCTTGCTAGAGCTAGTAGATCAACACAATTGAATAAGTAAAGGAGAGTGTGTAGAAGTTACCACTTGATGGTAGATATTACACAAATTTGCACCTTCACACTTTGATGTCTTTGGATGGATCAATTGAATGCACAAGACATAAGAGAGCTTAAGAAATGTTTGCTAAATGCTTTTGAATGCTTGGAGTTTTCAAGATTTCAAGAGTTACAAAAATTTGCATGTTTATGGCTTTTATAGAATTTGAAAATCTGTTAAAACGTTCATAAAAGCGGCTAGTAACGGCTAGTTTTGAGAAAATTCGGACGACCGAATTTCTTGGGTCGCGTCCGAATCTTCGTCCGAATTTCTCTGGATGAATAGTAACCATGCTGAGAACAAAAATTCGGACGACCAATTTTTTTGCTGCGTCCCGAATCTTCTTCCGAATTTCTCTCGGAAGAACAAGTGACCATCGTTTGAAGGCCAAAAAATTTCGGACGACCGAATTTTTTTGGCTGCGTCCGAATCTTCTTCCGAATTTCTCCGGAAGAATAGTAGCAAACTTTTGCTACAAAATTCGGACGACCGAATTTTTTTGAAAGCATTTTCAAACTTTGTAAAATCATTTGAAATATAACTTCAATGAGTTTGAAAAACATTTGATATATATAGAAAACTCATTTAACTATATTTAAGCTTGAAAAAACATGAACATATGAAGTTTATAAACATATCTTATAGAAAGATTCATTCAAAGCCTTTTAAGATCATAAGACTATTTTTATGCTCTCTTATGCATTCAATGATAACTAAGACATGCAAGTGTAGAGTTTACATAAAAATTTACCTAAAAGTTAAATGCACTCTACACTTCAAGTCTTCAATGCTTTTGATCATCTTTAGAACAACATTCTTCAAACTTCAAATACTTGCTTAAATGAAGTTGTTCTTGAACTTTTGCTTCAAAGCAATGAGACTTCATACTTCTCAAATTACGGAACCTATCACACAATAATCAAACATTTTAGTCCTCATCAATATTTGTCATTAATCAAAACTATATAATTTGCCCTTAGGGCTAACAATCTCCCCCTTTTTTGATGATGACAAACTTTGATGCAAAATGTGATAGATTAAAACAATGTAGTACATAGAAGTATTGATGTCAATGATAGAAAATAACCAATTTAGCACATTGACATTACAAAAGGCTCAATATGAGCCTATGACCCAACCAACCTCCATTTGCCTCCTTCCTTCCAACTATTAGGATAGAAGATATAGCATTTAAGCATTTAGAAAAAGTTCTAAGAGAGGTTTTAAGGTTGTAAAAGTTTAACAATACTCCCCCTTAGATTGTGCTTATTTTTCAACACATTTGGACTAGAGATATCATGCGTCCGAATTTTTTGCATAGCAAGTCCAAACTTTAAAATAAGTAAAATGAAAGCTGCAAATTTTGTAAATAAGCTTTCCTAAGATTGTTCAAACATAGAGGAAGAGATTAAAACCAGTTTGAATCAATTTGAACAACAATAGAGCACATTTTGGCAACAAAATATGCATGCATCCGAATTTTTTGATCTTGCATCCGAATTTTTAAATCTTCAGTCCAAACTATAATAAATTCAATATAATGAATGCCTAAGGTTGTTCAAACATAATAGAAGAGATTAAAACAGATTTAGATCAATTTGAACAACAATAGAATACTTTTTGGCAGCAAGGTATAGCTCATGCATTCAAATGTTTTCATAGAGTAAAAAATTTAAGAGCAAGTTATTTATTTACAGAAAACACACAGAAAACATCTATAGGATTGAGACATAAGACTCAGAAAACATGCATAAAAAAAATTCATAAGCAGAAAAATTCATTATCTCATCCCATAGAACAATTTTTCACACATTTTGTCATCCTCAGTCATCCTCATTTCTTCTCCCCCTTTTGTCATCAGTCAAAGATGGGGTCAATGAAAATGAGATTAACAATTTAACACATAAAGGAAGCTCTCATCACTGAGATTTCATCATTGAGCTTCACTATTATAGAAGATGCAAGAAAAATACTGAAGAAGATTATAACTTTAGATGTATAATTAAAAATTCAAATAACTTAAAGCAGTAAATAGAATGAAAGAGATGCTTAGTCTTGTGATGTTGATGAAGAGGCTCTGCTAATCCCTTTCTTGATGGCCAAGTGCTTCACTCTTCCTTGGCTGAATGAAATGTGTGACGGTGAGACAATTTCAACTTGAGCTACTTGGCTTCCTGCCTTTTGTGGTTCTTCATGTACATGTTCGTCTTCTTCTTCTTGTTCTGCCACTGTCTCATCATCTCCTCCTTGGTCATCCCCATCATCACTGTCATTATCTTTGTCCTTCTTATCTTTTTCTTCATCATCTTCCTCATTTCTATCTTGAGGCCTAGAGGGTCCTTCACCACTTTGAGTATTTCTCATTAGGATTTCCTCAATGTGTTTCACTCTACTCTCTAGTCCATCTAATTTTCCTAGAACCATTGGAGCAAATGATTCAAAGAACTTATACATCTTCTCCATTTCCTTGACTTGATTGTTCAAGGCTTCTTGGAATGCTTTGGCTATTATGGTGTCACCTCTAGTTATTCCTTCACCACTTGACTCATCTTTAGTTTCTTCTTCAACTACCCTTCTTTTTGTTGGTGGTTGCTCCCCCTCACTTGAAGTGTCATGCTTTCTTTTTGTCTTCATTTCTCTTGCAAGGGTCTCTTCCTCATCTTCCTCATCTTCATCCTCCTCCTTTTCCTCTTCTACACTTTCAGTCCTTTCCTTTCTTCCTAATCTTTTTGGAGAGGATCCTCTTTTTGTCTTCCATAATCCATCATCATCAAGGATAAGCTGCATTCTCTTAAGAGATTCATCAGTGTATATTTCTCCACTTTTAAAAGCTTGTCCTCTTCCTGGAAGTTTAATCTTAAAATACTTAAAGATCTTGGTTAACAGTCTTCCATAGGGGAATGCCTTGGTTACTGTTTTTCTAGCAGTAATCATGTGTCTTAAGGCTATATATCCAAAGTTGAATTTCCCCTGTTCATGCAGGGCCAACATTAATACCATATGCATATTCCCTACTGATGATTTATGTCCAAAGTTAGGAACTATCATAGTAGTTACCATGTGATGCAATACCCTACCTCTAGCATCCAAATTCTTGATTTCCCTCTCTTTTATAGATCTAAACTCTCTTCCATTTGTAAATGCTTGTTCAAATCTATCATATGTAAAGAGTTGACGATCATAGCAATGCATTGAGGGTGCATAATATTTAGCTCCACTGTCACTTACCCCCACAAATTGCGTTAATCGGATCTTCACTTAATTCAATATCAACTTGGGATACTCTAGTTGAATACCATTGTATCCTATCATCCCCAACAATCTCAGTTCTTTCTTCCTTTAGGTTTGCATAGAATTCATATACCAAGGTGGGATAAAAATATTCATTAATAAACAACAAACTACTCCATCCAACATCATGGAAACAAGACAAAACCATATCCATACTAGATAGTTTATCAACATCCACCTTATATCCAGGAATAATCTTTCTACTATTCTTAATCCATTCATCAAATTCATGAGTAGATTTGATAGAGATAAACCCTGTCAACTCCAGTTGTGTTTGAGGAATGCGAATCCTTCTTGGTTGATTGAGGATTGGGTCTCCATTTCCTTCCTTAGCCTTTCCTTTTCCTTTCTCAACATTGGGCTTCTTTGTTCTCACCATGATGTTTTCTCTTGAGAAGGGTTTGTTTTCTGTATGAAATTAGGGCTTAGAAGTTTAAAAATGAACGCAAATCGGGATGAGACCGTGTGAATTTGAAGAGATTTTGATTCGGACGTGAATGGGTATGAGAGGTTTTGAAAGGATTTAAAATTCGGAAGTTATAATGTTTGGAAGAAACCGTTCGATTTTCATTTAAATAGATGCATCCGCAAAAATTCGGACGACCGAATTTTAGGTCTGCAAAGTCCCGAATTTTCGATCGAAAGTTTCGTCTCTTTGATTCAGAAAAATTCGGTCGATCGAATTTTCTACGTCTCGCGTCCGAATTTTTGATCAATAAATCTCTGTTTTCATCACAACATTAATACACACATTAGTCTTTGAATTTTGAAATTCCTAAGAGTCTTCTTAGGTGATTAAACCTTTCCTCAGCCAAAGGCTTTGTAAATATGTCGACAATTTGATCATTTGTGTTTACATGTTCTAAGCATATATCTTTTTTAATCACATGATCACGAATGAAATGATGTTTTATTTCTATATGCTTTGTCCTAGAATGTTGAATGGGATTAATGCTCAAATTGATGGCACTAGTGTTATCACATAGTATAGGCACACACTTAAATTTAAGACCATAATCAAGTAAAGTATGTTGCATCCATAATAATTGTGCACAACAACTTCCCTGCAGCTATGTATTCAGACTTCACTGTGGATAAAGATACACAAGCCTCGCTTTTTACTAAACCAAGACACTAGACAACTACCAAGAAATTGACAATGACCACTTGTACTTTTTACGCTCAACTTTACATCCGAAAGCATAGTCGACGATCAGAATATCCAATAAGTTCAAAAGATGAAGTTTTAGAAAACCAAAGACCATAGTCATATGTGTTAATCAAATAACGAAATATTCGTTTGATGAGAAATTAGATGAGATTCTTTAGGGACATGATTGGAATCTAGCACACAAGCAAAGCAGACAAACATAATATCTGGTCTACTAGCGGTGAGATAGAGTAAACTTCCAATCATACCTCTATACAATTTCTCATCAATACTTTTACCTTTCTCATCTTTGTCAAGTTTAGTTGATGAACTCATAGGAGTACTTATTCCTTTTGCTTGATTCATTCCAAATCTTTTCAATAGCTCCTTAGTATATTTTTTCTTGATTGATGAAGACTCCATCCTTGGTTTGCTTAATTTGTAGTCCAAGGAAGAAACTTAGTTCTCCCATCATGCTCATCTCAAATTCATTTTTGCATAGTTTTTAGCAAACTCTTCACAAAGAGAAATATTAGTTGAACCAAAAAATAATATCATCAACATAGATTTGTACAAGCAAAATATCATTTTTTAGAAGATGTTTTAATAAAAAGAGTTGTGTCTACTTTTTCCTTTAGTAAAACCTTTTGTGAGAAGAAAACCACTTAATCTTTCATACCAAGATCTTGGAGCTTGTTTTTAGTCCATATAGAGCTTTGGTTAGCTTATACACATAATTTGGAAATTTTTCATGGATAAAACCAGGGAGGTTGTTCTACATAAACCTCTTCTTCAATAAAACCATTTAGGAAAGCACTTTTAACATCCATTTGAAAAAGTTTAAAACCTTTAAAGCAAGCAAATGCTAAAAAGTATTCTTATAGATTCTAATCAGCTACTGGAGCAAAGGTCTCATCATAGTCAATGCCTTCTTCTTGGTTGAAACCTTGAGCAACAAGTCTAACTTTATTTCTAACTACTTCTCCTAGTTCATTTAACTTATTTCTAAAAACCCATTTTGTACCAATAATGAGAATGATCATGAGGTCTAGGAACAAGAGACCAAACTTTATTTCTTTCAAATTGATTTAGTTCTTCTTCCATAGCAATAATCCAGAAATTATCACACAAAGCATCATCAATATTTTTTGGTTCAATATGAGATAAAAGAGCGAAGTTATCAATAAAGTACCGCCTTGTTTTTACCCCTTGAGAGACATCACCAATGATTTGCTCCTTAGGATGACCTTTTGCATATGTGATATCTTTTGGAAGTTCTTGATCATTTCTTGATTGACCATCTTGTTCTTGCTCCATTATTTCTTCTTCTTTGGCATGATCTTCCATTGTGGGTGCTTGGTGTTGAGTATGATTTTCAACCATTGATGTACCCTGTGTCATCTTCATTTCCTCTTTGAAGATAAATGTTAGATTCATCAAAGGTTACATGAATAGTTTCTTCAACACACAATGTTCTTTTTATTATAAACTCTATATGCCTTTTTATTTGATGAATAACCAAGAAAAAATTCCTTCATCCGATTTTCTATCAAACTTCCCAAGATAGTTGCTAGTGTTTAAAATGAAGCATTTACAACCAAAAACTTTGAAATAGACAATTGATGGAGTTTTGTCAAATAAGAGTTCAAAAGGTGTTTTTTCTTATAAAAGGTCTTAGTAAAACTCTGTTCATGATATAACAAGTCAGTATAATGCTTTCACGCCCTAAAAAATACTTTGGTAATGAGTTTTCACAAAGCATTGATCTAGCCATTTCTTGTAAGGTTCTGTTTTTCCTTTCAACAACACCATTTTGTTGAGGTGTTTTGGCAGCTGAGAAATTGTGAGTAATACCATATTCATCACAAAAATTTTGTAAAGTCTTGATTACAAAATTCTCTTCCATTATCACTTCTAATAGAAATCAGTTTGCAATCAAGAGAGGTTTGAACCTTTTTTGAAGAGTTTTGAAAATTCATGAAATGTTTCATCTTTTTGTGCTAAGAAGATTACCCATGTAAATCTTGAAAAATCATCAACAATCACATAAGCATAGCTTTTACCACCAAGACTAGTAGTCCTCATAGGTCCAAATAAATCCATATGAATTAGTTCAAGAGGTTTTGTGGTAGAAACCATTTTCTTTGGTTTAAAAGATGTTTTTGATTGTTTTCCATATTGACAAGCATCACGGAGGTGAGTTTTATCAAAATGCAATTTAGGTAATCCTCTCACCAACTCTTGTGTAGAAAGTTTGTTTAATAAATCCATGCTTACATGTCCTAATCTTCTATGCCATAAAAATCCATCATTGTCATGAATGGCAAGACATTTAATATCATTTGTAATAAGCTCATCAAGATACAACACATATACATTACCAACTCTTTTTAGCAACAAAGATAGTTTTGTTACTTGCATTGTCAAGAATAGTACAAGTATCACATTTAAACTCTACTTTGCATCCATTATCACATAATTGACTAATACTTAGTAAATTATACTTTAAATCTTCAATAAGTAATACTTTCTTGATAAGAGGAAAAGAACCTTTACCAATGTTACCTATTCCAAGTATTTTCCCTTTCTTCTTATCTCCAAATGTGACAAAACCTTCACTTGTAGTTTGAAGTTCACTAACAAGTGATGCATTTCCAGTCATGTGCCTTGAGCATCCACTGTCAAGGAACCATTTAGTGGCACTTGATCTTGAGGCAAATTGTACCTATACCAAATTTGAAAGGGTGATTTTTGGTACCCATATTTTCTTGGGTCCAAGGGGGTTAGTAAAAGTTTCATTGACCTTCCAAATGGTTTTAACACCACTTTCTACTTTTTCTTTTGACAAAACATCTAGAAACCTTGTGTCCATGTTTACCACAATAAGTGCAGCAAATATGTGATCTAGAATGATAAGATTCTTTAACAAAAGATTTTCTCTGTTTTGGAGCAGAATAATCATGAATAAAACCAAGACCATGTTTTACAAATGAAGGTCTTTGATAGCCAAGTAATTTATTCAAATTTTCCCTTCCATTTGTAAATCTCTCAATGCATAAAGTTAGATCATTAACTTTCCTTTTTTAGAAGCTCATGATCTTTTATCATTAACTCAAGAGAAATAATTCTAGTGCAAAGCTTTTTGTTTTCAAAAGATATATTTTGTATAGTTGTATTCAAAACTTCTTTTTCAATAGCAATACAACTAATGGTTTCAAGAAGTTTTCCATTTTCAACACATAATTTTGAATTCTCATTAGATAAATCATTTATTTTGAGTTTCATATCCTTATTTCTTTTTGAAGCCTTTTTTAATTCTTCATATAACTCAACAATAAGATCACTGGAATCAATATCATCATCATATATATTTGAGATAGAGGGTGAATATTGTACCTCATCATCAATGGCCATGAAGCATATGTTGGCCTTTCCTTCACTTTCATCCTCACTTTCCTGTTGATCCCATGTTCCAGACTAGTCCTTTTCCTTTCTTGGCGATTTCTTTCTGTTTTTGCTTTCTCTTTCCCTTTCCAACACTCGGGGACGATCAAAGCAATAAGATGCTCAAGTACTCTTGCATTCAAAGCATTGAGGTTTATATGATGAAGATTGTCCACTCTTCTTGATTGGCTTTCTTCCTTTCTTGAGAAATTCCCTTTTTGTAGAATCTCTTGAATTTCTTCACAGCCCATTGCAATTTCTTCTTCTCCACTTTGTTTCCTCCTTCTTCTTCACTTGAAGATTGTTCTTGTTCACTCAAGTTGTTTGAGGCATTAAGCACTACTCCTTTTCTTCCCTTTTCTTCATCCTCCTTGTCATTTAGCCGTTTCATCTTCATTTCATGAGTCGAGTAGAGATCCAATGAGCTCTTCAAGTGGAAGAGTCTTCAAATCCTTGGATTCCTCAATGGCAAGTGTTTTTAGGTTGCCGAGGATTTTGGTAGAGCATCTAAAATCTTTCTGTTTTGCTCTCCCATAGTGTAGCTTTTACCATAAGCTTTTAAGCCATTGAAAATGTTAGTAAATCTTGTAAACATATCACTAATATTTTCACCTTGTTTCATGGTAAACAATTCATAATCTCTAACTAGCATGGCAAGTTTAGATTCTTTAACTTGATTAGTTCCTTCATGTGTAATTTGAAGTAATCTCCACATGTCATGAGCAGAATCACATCCACTAACTCTATTATATTCAGTAACATCTAAAGCACAACTTAATATATTCATGGCTTGATAATTTAAAGTCATTTTCTTAGAATCATGCTCATCAAATTCATTCAGTGGACTTGGGTACCGAGGTTATTCCATCAAGCACTCATTTTCATTGGGACATAAGGACCTTTCTCAATTATGTTCCACAAATCAAAATTAATAGAACAAATATAAATTTTAACTCTAGATTTCCAGAAAGTGTAATTTGTTCCATTAAACAAAGGTGGTCTATTTGTGGAAGATCCTTCTAGGTAAGGTAGGTTTGACATATTAGCCATAGGATCTTTGTCTTCTAGGTTGTTAAACCACACACGAAGTTCTAGCTCGATACCAATTGAAATACCTAAGAGGGGGGTGAATTAGGTATTTAGCTAATTTTCGCAAACTTAAACCTTTTAAGCGTTTAGACCAAGAACAAGTTATGTAAGCTAATTATAGATAATTGATAGCAAGACAATAATGAAAGCAATAGCAAAGAACTCAAACAATTTATAGTGGTTCGATCCTCAAGATCTACGTCCCACTACCTTAAGCTCACACTTAAGGATTTCAACAAATCTACTAATTGCTCAGGTTTACAAATTACAAGAGAGGTTCACCACACATTGGTTTTACACTCACAACCTCTTCTAGTAATTTCTTACAATACTAAAGGCTCACCAACCTATGGTTTTATATCTCAAACAACCTTGAATCACAACTTCAAGGATCACCCTTATCTAAAGGGTTTTATGTTATCAAGATAACCTTGCTAGAGCTAGTAGATCAACACAATTGAATAAGTAAAGGAGAGTGTGTAGAAGTTACCACTTGATGGTAGATATTACACAAATTTGCACCTTCACACTTTGATGTCTTTGGATGGATCAATTGAATGCACAAGACATAAGAGAGCTTAAGAAATGTTTGCTAAATGCTTTTGAATGCTTGGAGTTTTCAAGATTTCAAGAGTTACAAAAATTTGCATGTTTATGGCTTTTATAGAATTTGAAAATCTGTTAAAACGTTCATAAAACGGCTAGTAACGGCTAGTTTCAGAAAATTCGGAAGACCGAATTTCTTGGCTGCGTCCGAATCTTCGTCCGAATTTCTCTGGATGAATAGTAACCATGCTGAGAACAAAAATTCGGACGACCGAATTTTTTTGCTGCGTCCGAATCTTCTTCCGAATTTCTCTGGAAGAACAGTGACCATGCTGAAGGCCAAAAATTCGGACGACCGAATTTTTTGGCTGCGTCCGAATCTTCTTCCGAATTTCTCTGGAAGAATAGTAGCAAACTTTTGCTACAAAATTCGGACGACCGAATTTTTTGAAAGCATTTTCAAACTTTGTAAAATCATTTGAAATATAACTTCAATGAGTTTGAAAAACATTTGATATATATAGAAAACTCATTTAACTATATTTAAGCTTGAAAAACATGAACATATGAAGTTTATAAACATATCTTATAGAAAGATTCATTCAAAGCCTTTTAAGATCATAAGACTATTTTTATGCTCTCTTATGCATTCAATGATAACCAAGACATGCAAGTGTAGAGTTTACATAAAAATTTACCTAAAAGTTAAATGCACTCTACACTTCAAGTCTTCAATGCTTTTTGATCATCTTTAGAACAACATTCTTCAAACTTCAAATACTTGCTTAAATAAAGTTGTTCTTGAACTTTTGCTTCAAAGCAATGAGACTTCATACTTCTCAAATTACAGAACCTATCACACAATAATCAAACATTTTAGTCCTCATCAATATTTGTCATTAATCAAAACTATATAATTTGCCCTTAGGGCTAACAATGTCTAATGAAATGATGTTTGATCTCTATATGCTTAGTTCTAGAATGTTGGATGAGATTTATACTTAAATTGATGGAACTTGTGTTATCACATAGAATTGGCATACATTTGAAATCAAGGTTATAATCAAGTAGAGTGTGCTTCATCCATAGCACTTGAATACAACAACTATCGGCAGTGATATATTCGGCCTCTGTGGTAGACAGTGACACACATGCTTGTTTCTTACTATACCAGGATGCAAGGAAACTACCAAAAAATTGACAATGATGAACTCATTGGAGTGCTTATACTTTTAGGCTGGTCCATTCCAAATCTCTTCAAGAGTTCCTTGGTATACTTGGATTGATCTATGAAGGTACTGTCCTTGGTTTGCTTGATTTGTAGCCCAAGAAAGAAGTTGAGTTCTCCCATCATGATCATTTCAAACTCACTTAAATTGGCAAATTCCTCACAAAGTGAAACATTAGTAGCTCCAAATATGATGTCATCAACATATATTTGCAAAAGTAAAAGATCATTGTTGCAAGAGGTTTTTAGGAAAAGAGTAGTGTCAATTTTTCTCTTGAAAATCTTTTTGAAAAAAGAAAATCACTTAATCTTTTATACCAAGCTCTAGGATCTTGCTTTAAACCTTACAAAGCTTTGAAAAGTTTGAAGACATGGTTGGGATGCTTTTCATGAACAAAACTGGGAGGTTGTTCCACATAAACCTCTTCTTCAATGAAACCATTTAGAAAAGCACTTTTGACATCCATTTGAAATAACTTAAAACCTTTGAAGCAAGCAAATGCCGAAAGCATTCTTATAGATTAAAGTCTAGCTACCGGAGCAAAAGTTTCATCGTAATCAATGCCTTCTTCTTGATTGAATCCTTGGGCAAAAAGTCTAGCCTTGTTTTTAACCACTTCTCCAGATTCATTAAGTTTATTTCTAAAAACCCATCTTGGGACAAGAATCCAAACTTTGTTTCTTTCAAATTGATTTAATTCCTCTTGTATAGCAACAATCCAAAAAAATCATCACATAATGCATCATCAATATTTTTAGACTCAATGTGAGATAAGAGTGCAAAGTCGTCAATGAAATACCATCTTGTTCTAACACCTTGAGATACATCACCAATGATTTGCTCCTTAGGCTAGCCTTTTGCATATCTTAAATCCTTTGATAGCTCTGATCACCACTAAGTTGATTATCTTGCTCTTACTCAATCATTTCTTGTTCATTGGCATGATCTTCCAAGGTTGGAGATTGAAGATGGGTTTGATTATCATTCATGGATGTACCTACATCATCATCTTTTCTATCCATGTAGATGTTAGATTTATCAAAACTCACATGTATAGTTTCCTCAACACATAAGGTTCTTTTATTGTAAACTCTATAAGCTTTCTTGTTAGAGGAATAACAAAGGAATATGCCTTCATCCGATTTTTTATCAAACTTTCCCAAGTTGTCACGCATATTCAATATGAATCACTTGTAACCAAACACTTTGAAATATGCAATAGAATGTATTCTACCAAATAGAAGTTCAAAAAGTGTTTTTCTCAAAAATTGTCTCAAAAGAACTCTATTCATAACATAGCATGCGGTGTTTACAGCTTCGGTCCAAAATTATTTTGGCAAAGAGTTCTCACAAAGCATAGACCTAGCCATTTCTTGTAAAGAATAATTTTTCATTTCAATGACCCCATTTTATTGAGGTGTTTTGCCAGTCGAAAAGTTGTGAACAATACCATTTTCATCACAAAGTTTAGTAAAATCTTGGTTGTAAAATTCTCTCCCGTTGTCACTTCTAGTGGAAATTAATTTGCAATCAAGGGAGGTTTGAACGTTTTTAATAAGTTTCACAAATTCATGAAATGCTTAATCCTTTTGAGATAAAAAGTGTACCCAAGAGAATCTTGAAAAATCATCAACAATTCATATGCATACCTCTTACCACCAAGACTAGTGGTCCTCATTGATCCAAATAAATCCATATGAACAAGTTCAAGGGGATTTGATGTTGAAACCATTTTCTTGGGTTTGAAAGATGTTTTGTTTGTTTTCATATTGGCATGCATGACAAAGGCAATTTTTCTCAAAAAGCATTTTTGGCAATCCTCTCACCAAATCTTGAGAGGAAAGCTTGTTCAACAAATCCATGCTTATATGACATAGTCTTCTATGCCAAAGAAAACCATCATTATCATGAATGGCAAGACACTTAACATCATTTGCAACAAGTTCATCAAGTTATAGCACATATACATTCCCAACTCTATTTGCAACAAAATGGTTTTCCCACTTACACTATCAAGAATGATACATGTATCACACTTAAACTCAACTTTGCATCCATTGTCACTTAATTGACTTATGCTAAGCAAGTTTTATTTCAAGTCATCAATAAGTAAAACTTATTCAATGAGAGGGGAAGATCCTTTACTAATATTACCTACTCTAAGAATTCTTTCTTTCTTCTTATCACCAAATGTGACAAATCCATCACTTGTTGCCTGAAGTTTACTAATAAGAGAAGCATTTCCCGTCATAGAGATAGATGTAACCTTGACAAAGTAATTTTTGTATTTTTAAGCATTGTTGACATGATTGTATCCAAGACCATTTTTAACAAAAGGGGATCTTAGATATCCAAGAAGTTTGTCAAGATTGTCTCTACCATTTGTACATTTTTCTACACATAGAGTGAGATCATCAACTTTCTTTTTCAACATATCATAATCCACAATAATTTTCTCTAAGAAAGATATTTTGGCACAAAGAGATTTGTTCTCAATAGATATATTTTGTAAAGAAACATTTAAAACTTCTTTCTCAATATTTAAACAATTAATGGATTCAAGAAGTTTTTTGTTATTACAAAATAATTTTGAATTCTCGTTCAATAAATTTTCAATTTTGAATCTCATTTCTTTGTTTCTTTTTGAAACCTTCTTCAATTCAATATAAATATCTACAAGAAATTCACTAGGAGCATCAATATCATCATCATAATGTGTAGAGGTTGAAGGAATAGATTGTACCTCACCATCCACAGCCATGAAGCATACATTTGCTCTTTTATCATTGTCATCTCCACTATCTTCATTGGCTTGTTGATCCCAAGTGCCTACTAATCCTTTTCCTTTCTTAATATACTTCTTTTTCTTGAATTTAGCATCTCTTTCTTTCTTCATTGCCTTAAGGCAATCGGCTATAAGGTGTTCGGTACTCTTGCACTCATAGCATTGAGGTTTGAACAATGAAGATGATTGTCTTTTGTATAATTTCTTGAATGTCTTCACCACCATGGCCATTTCATCATCTTCTCCATCTTCATCTTCATCACTAGATGATTTCTCTTGTTCACTTTGATTCTCCGAGGCTTTAAGTACTACTCCTTTTCTCTCTTTCTCCTCATCTTCAAGATCATTTAATCTTTTTACCTTCATCTCAGGAGTGAGCAATGACCCAATGAGTTCCTCAAGGGGAAGAGCCTTCAAATCTTTTGTTTCTTGAATTGCAAGAGTTTTTGGTTGCCAAGATGTGGGTAGAGCATCCAAGATCTTTCTATTTTGTTAGCCAAGAGAGTAATTCTTCCCATATGACTTCAATCCATTTGAGATGTTTGTGAATCTTGTGAACATGTCACTAATGCTCTCTCCTTACTTCATAGTGAATAATTCATAATCCCTCACTAGCATAGCAAGCTTTGACTCCTTCACTAGATTTGTGCCTTCATGAGTTACTTGAAGAAGTCTCCACATGTCTTGAGCGGTATCACATCCGCTTACTTGGTAATATTCATTGACATCCAAAGCACAACTCAAGATGTTCATATCTTGATAGTTCACGGTCATCTTGCTTGAGTCACTTTCATCACATTCATCCATAAGCTTTGGTTCCCTTGTTACTACAGTGGCTCGCATCCTTATTGGTATATAAGAATCTTTCTCAATGATATTCCACAAATCAAAGTTAATAGAACAAATGTATATCTTAATTCTAGATTTTAAAAATGTATAATTTGTTCCAAATAAGGTAAGTTTGAAACATTAAGCACAAGATCTTATCTTCTAGGTGGCGGTAAAACTTTTGCAAAAGAAGTCCAAGCTCTGATTCCAATTGAAAAACTTAAGGGAGATGAATTAGGTCTTTGGCTAATTTTTGAAAACTTTTTCCTTTTGACAAAATTGATTTGAAAGATTATTAGAATCAAATACTTCACAAAATATGCAAGTAAACACAATAAGATTCAAATTTAAAGAAAGTATAGAGCAAGAGACAACACAAGTGATTTATAGTGGTTCGATCACACAAGATCTATATCCACTACCTTGAGCACCCACTCAAGGATTTCAACCAAACTCAACTATAATCTCAAGTTGATCAATTTCTATAATAGATGCTCATCCCTCAAGTTGATCAATTTCTACACTACAACCTCTTCTCAAATACAAATAATCAAGGTTCACCCTAACACAAGGGTTTTATATCAACAAGATAACCTTGAAACCAACAATTAAATCAAGTATGAGATAGGAAAGTTACCAACAACTTGGTAGATGATGACAAATTAGCACACCTTCACCTTTTTTGTCTAAGGAATCTTGACTTTGAACTTTTTAGCACAAGACAAAAGATAACTTTTTGGTAGAGAATAATTGGGAAGAGTAAGAAATATTTAAAGCTCTAAAAACTACTCAAAATCTGTAGTTTATGCCTTTTATAAAGTTTGAAAACCGATTCAATATTCAAATAACGGCTAGTAACAGTAAAATTCGGACAATCGAATTTGAACATCTGCGTCCGAATATTCATTCGAATTTTTCTATCTTGCCAGGGTAAATTCAATCGAACGAATTTGGATACAAGCGTTCGAATGGTTGTCCGAGTTTCTCTAGACATTCAGCAACCATGAGTTCAAATTCAAATATCCAAATTGATCAAACTCAGTCAAAATGATTAGAAATTAAGCACAATAAGTTTGAAATTATTTTAGACCATGAGATAGATCATTTAAAAGGCTTTTAGTCCAAAGGTCATTATTGAGAACTTGGTAAAAACATTTGTAAGATAGATCATTTGAGATTTAAAAAATCAAGTTTGAAGCTCTCTTGAAAAACTTTTAGATTGCAAAGACAAAAGAGTGCAAAATTTACATAGATATACCTATGATGCATAGTAAACCTACACTAAGGTCTTCAAAGCATTCAATAATCTTGAATAAACTCTAATCACTTTGTTAAACTTGAGTTGTTCTTGCGCTTTTAGGTTCAAGGCAATGAAACTTGCTTATTTCTCAATCTAAAAATCCTATCACACACCATATAAGTATATTAGTCCATATCAAGCTTAATCAATGTGATTTCTAATAGGACATTGCACTTATCAATGTTTGTCACTAATCAAAACAACATGATTTACCCTTAGGGCTTACAGTGTTGAAAAGAGGTTGTGGAGTAAAACTCTTGTTGGGTAACCTCTCTTGTATCTTGTTCAACTCTTTCAATAGTTGAGTTGTTTAAAATCCTTGAGTGTGGACTCAAGGTAATAGATGTAGATCTTAAGGAAATTGAACCAATATAAAGGTTTTGTGTGTTCATTACTCTTCTTCCCTTACTTGTTCATCGTGTTGATTTAAAAATCATCCTGTGAACTTGAATTCTTATCACTTCCAAACCATGTTTACTAAAAGGAAAAAAATTTTGAAAATTAACCAAAAACCTAATTCACCCCCTCTTAGGTCTTTCAGTTTTTATCAAGTTTACAAATACTCCTTGACTACAAGAGTTTAAATTGTAATTTGCTCCTGGCAGGCATGAGCTTAAACATGGATGGCAACTAGGGCTGTCAATCGGGCTCACTGAGCTGGGCTTTGCTAAGCCCGAGCTCGGCCCGATTGACATCGGGCTGAAAAATCATGAGCTCGAGCTCGGCTCTTTTGGGCTCGGGCCAGCCCTAACCCGATTTTTTAAATTTGTTATATAATAAATAATATTTTTTAAATAATATAATATTATTATTATTATACTAAAATATATATACATATACAATATATATATATATATATATATTACAGGCCTGGCTGAAATCGGGATAAGCTTACCTTAGCCCGAGCTCGGCCCAAAAATTATTCGGGCTGAAAAATCAGCCCGAGCTCGCAAATTAACAGGCCGAACGGGCCAGGTTTGGGCTAGCCCGGCCCAATTGACAATCCTAGTGGCAACTATCAATGATGCATGTGGTTAAATTGCTAAAATATTCTAAGAAATCCAAGTTGCAAAATGAATGCTTCTGGCCAGCAAGAGTATAAACTGTGAACGGCATCACCCTTCTCAAATGCTTCAGGTACGTTTGACGCAATTCTCCTTCTTGGGGATACATAGGCAACTTAGAAGTTAACTTTAAAGTCTAGTAATAATAATTAAATGTTCTCTTTCTTTGTTCATCTTTAAAAGAATACAAAGAAAAGAAATGCATTGAATATATTTTTTAAAAAAAAAGTAAATATTTCTTTTCTAAACAAGGATAGAAATAGAATAAAAGCATTTTCAAATATATGCGTTCTCTCAAATACAAATAACAAGTGATAGAATACAATCAAATAACAAATTTGTAATCTATCATTTCCTGTCTACTTGCTAGAAGAACCCTTTTCGTGACTTCTACACTTTGCATGCCTTCATCAGATTGGAAATGAGTGCTCTCAATGGCAGCAATTTCTCCTTTCTTGGAGAATGACTCTACTTGTATCCTCGTTTAACTCTTCTTGATTTTCTTGAATAAATGCACAAACTTCTTGCTTGGTTTCGCCAAGTCGTTGAGCTACATTCGAAGTTCATTCAGCTTACCTTAGATGACGGTGAATTCTACACGCTAGGTATTGAGTCCAGTAGTTACAACTTCCTCATTTGTTATAATCTCTCCAAGTTGCACTTTAGTTTTGGAAAGAAACTCGAGATATACCTCCTTGGTTATCAGGTCACATGTTACATATCATGGTGAATTATAACTTCGAGCTTTCTCAAAGAGGTCAATCAATAGTACTTCCAATCAAGCAATTGTTGCGGAAGCAAATCAAAACACTAAATAGGTTAAGTATTCTATCAAAAATTATCCCAAAAAAATTTTTAGAAAAGATTGGAGGGTCACAGGCAGACCGCTTAAATACCAACTTCCTTAGATAAAATTTTTTTAGATAATTAAAAAATAATACCCAACAATGGCTATTAAAATAAATAAAATAACACCGAAAAATTAACAAAGTTTGGCTATATAATACCTACTCCTCGAACACCACCAATATTATTTTATGAGAAGACAATAGAAAAATAATAGCCTAAAGAAATAATAAAGACTATGTTTTGGGATACTATACAAAGGGGTAGGAGGCTTCCTTTTATAGTTGTAAGGAAGCCTCCTCTTTTACTTTAGTTTTCATGTGGGATATTGGAAAAATGAGTCAAATCAATAGCAATATCAGTGGAGCTTAGTTTCTTCATCTCTACTAAAATTGTACCAACTTCTCCCTCAATAAGAAACAAACACTCCATAGGAGTTCGAGACAGTTTATCAATAATTCTATGCCACAAAAGTTGAAGGTATTTATTCCGAGATTCTCTAATCTTATCCTTTCCATGGAATTCAGAAACAATGGCAGTATCTTGTTCCTTAGAAGCTTTTCCTTTCTCACTGGACGAAGTTAATGGACTTGTTGCTACTGATGTTTGCTTGATTGATGTTGCAATGGGATTGCCATTTGATGATGGAACAAAGTTTGAACCATGTGCCGTGTCATCATCGCTCTCACATAAGTCAATATAAGCAGGATAGTCATTTGTGCCTTCACCACCTAAGGAGGCAACTTTATCCCTCTTTGAAGGAAATTCAAGCATAGCCAACTTTTAAGGAAAAAAAAGTTAGTTAATGTTTGAAGTAAAAAAATACTAACAATAAATAAATTAACTTACATAGCGGCCAAGTTTTGAGGTGACATGCTTGAACTAGAAACACCTTCCAAAAGACCAGATGAAAGTGTAGCAGTATCTAAAATCTTCTTCTTTTGGAAGGACGATTCCAAGGGTGATCTCAATCTGAATAGGTGCTATCTTAGTCTTCTTAGATTGGGAGCCAACATTTGCAGTCATCATAGAAGAATTAACTACTTTAGATTGGAGTTAAGAAGTAGGAATAAGTAAGGCACCATTTGATCGGTAGGAAGGGAAAGTAATGTTGAAGAATTTAAATCTTGAGAAAACAAATTCGAATAATATAATTCTAGACTGATTACATTTCTATATTTGAATTGTTTAACAGAATGTTGAAAGAAAGTAATTTTTTTTAGAACGAAGGAAAGTAATATAAAGCTTGTTCTTTATTTCTTTTAAATATATAAAATGAATAAATTATATACTTTAACAAATTTTAAATATCTCATAAGTTGTTGCACATTTAATTATATTGCTTATGCTTTAATAACACGTAAATCACATAAATAAAAAGGCTTCAATCATACTTTTTGTACATTAATTTGATATTTCTTCCAAATGCAGTAAAAGAATTAATTTTCATATAGGCATAAGGGGAGAGGGATAAGCAAATGAGAACATAAGGAATAAAGATATACAAATAAATATATGAATAATAATTTTATATATTTCTTTATCTATTTTAGAAGAATATTTTTTTTTTGTTATAATCCAAAGAAAATGAATCATAATACCACTTCCTCTTAAAGATTTTTTTTCCAAGTATTGTGCATTTATTTTTCCAATCACATTTTCTTAAGACAAATAATAAACTAAACACTGGAATTTTAAAATAAGAAAAGTGATTACTTTCTTTACTTACTTTCCTTAGCAATCAAATGCGACCTAAAGGCATTTTCTGCACTTGAGGATTCATAGATTCCTTAGATGAACTACAAACTCCAATAGCAAGTGAAACCTTTATAAAACTCTGAAGTTTTACCTTAATGACACTTTTAGAGGTTTCATATGATTTGGAATTCCGCCAAATATTATACTCCTTAGTAAAAAGTAGGTTTGTAAGCTTTGTTGGAAGAATCACTTTAGGTTTCATATTCAAAAGAGCCTAGTGTGTAAGAGCAGATTTTTCCCTTAAAAGCAGCAGGAACAGCTTGACAATATCCAAATTATCCGCAAAACTTGTGTGGACTATATGGCAGTAAAAGTTATTTCCTTGGCAAGTCAAAAGGGCAGACGAACACTAATGAACACTAACGAACACTAGGTCGATGATGAAGTGCCATCATCCGTCAAAGTTTGCTCGCCATCTTGAAACATACATTTCCATGGCAAAAAAGATCTTCTGCTTAAAAAATGTTGAAGTATTTGGCCATCTTTCCTCCACAAAATCTTGTCATCGTAGCCCCTAAAGAGTACTATTTGTGAGAAATTTCGTATTGAAATACTATGCAATCCATACATAAACATAATGAATTTGAAAAGTAACTTGACACTCCTTTACGGAAGATGAGTGCATAATTCTGTTTAGACCCTTGTAGATGCTCGCCAAAAAAAAAAATTGTGTGTACAATTATATTATTATTATTATTATTATTATTATTTAGAAAGTTTTATTCTCACTCCCTTTTTAGGTTCTTTCACTCTCTTTTTATTTTTTTTATAATTAAAATGATCATAAAACCTAACAAGGATTTCAAAATTTCAACTCAAGTCTTGTGCAGAAAAACTATATATGGGTATTAAAGTCTTTTTATTTATAAAAAAAAAGTAAGAGATGAGTAAAGGAAACTAAAAGTGAAGTGAGGATATCATTTCTTTTATTATTATTATTATTATTGTTATTATTATTATTATTTCTTTTATGACA
This sequence comes from Rauvolfia tetraphylla, assembly GCA_030512225.1. Lineage (NCBI taxonomy): Eukaryota > Viridiplantae > Streptophyta > Magnoliopsida > Gentianales > Apocynaceae > Rauvolfia > Rauvolfia tetraphylla. Next base: position 1,570,316 of record JAJQKT010000064.1, read on the forward strand.
AATTAAAAATTGGTAGTCATTTTCTGCTATGATACTATGCCAATTTGCATTAAATGTAATAACATATACCAAAAAATTCAATAATTTTTTATAAAACTATGTTTGCTGTAAATAGTTAGTATAATAAGTAGCAAAGTATCTATTTGTCATAAAAGTTGGAACGTTTCATAAGAAAAATTAAAAATAATAACAAAAATAATATATTCAATAACAACTAAAGCTATCTCATGTATTTAAACTACAATCTCTATCTTTGAGTAACTAGCCTAAGTGTACACGCACACACAGATATTCTATTTCTTAAATATATTTTGCTAGATGCAATTCAACGTTTAAATTAGGTATTTTTAATGGAACATAAATTTACTAGTTATTATTGATTTTGGTTTCAATAGATTAATTTATAGTAATTTTTATAAAATTTGTAATAATACATAAAACGGTCTTTACTTTTTAAAAAAGAATAATTATTGTCAATAAATTATTATAAAATATATTATTATATTTTATGGAAATTATCAAATTATATAAAATGATTTCAACATAAGTTAATCTATTTTTTAATAACAATAACAGCTACAATAATAATAACAATAACACCCACAATAACAATAATAATAATAAACAAAGTGTTTGCTAACTAACACCCTTATAATTTGAATTGGGTCATTGAATATATGAACTTTTAAATAATTTTAATTTAACGCAGTTAAAACATGTTAAGTTAGAAAATGTTATTTAACTTATTCTGAAGTACAGATAATCTATTGACACATCTCTTAAAAATATATAAGTGGTAAGTAGCATTAAACTTTTTATTTATTCATTACGAAAAGACTTACAAAGCAAAATTTTAAAGAATCTTTATTTCTTTCCTCAAAATTCTAACACAAAATTCGGAAGGAATCTAAGAGTGCCTTTTGGCATAAGCATCAAGGATTTTATAGTTGAAGATTGGTGCCCTTTTTCTAATTTGCAAAAGCAACATGTGTAATTTGTTTGGAAGAAGAAAGGCAAAGAAAAAGCAGAAAGGTGACGGAGGAAAAAGAGGATGTGTTTAAGCTTTTGCCTAACCAATAAGTAAGAAAAATTTGGGCAAAAAGAAGTTGGAGTCTTTTTATAAAGCAGAAGAGAAGCTGTCAAAGCGTCAGCGTCCACTTCCTCTCTTTTCCCAAAGGGCTAAGGCCCTAAAATTTGGAGTTATGTTAATTTCATCTTTTGGAAATAAAACTGAAGGAATTTGGTCGTTTGAAATATTATAATTATGTTAATTAAGATCTTAATAGTACAAATATGTCAATTTTATGTTAATTAAGATCTTAATAGTACAAATATGTCAATTTACTCCATGAAAAATTAAAATATTATTCCAATTTGGTCACTTTGTTTGAAACTTTTTTTTTTTTTTGCTAGATTGAAACTAATTTTTTTACCAACAATTAACGCATCACCGATCTGCTTTGAATGTTAATGATATTGTCAAATAGATTAATGACCAAACATGACCCCGAAAGAAAAAAAAAATGACAGAATAGTCTATCAATGTGAATGTGTTTAAAATTTGTAGATAAATTATTTTGTGGTTCTTTCACATATGTGATGATGTTTAGACAACAAACTTTTGAGCAAATTATTCTTTACATTTAGCAAATTTTTTTAAAATTTTAAATTTTTTTAAAATTTGGTTTGTGATATTTTTTCATTAATCTATGAATAATTCTAAATAAATTTTAAATTGAATTTCAATCCAATCGAAGTAGGCCCTTAATTGAGTCATTATCCTTTTCCAAAAAACCAAATATTTCCCGAATAGTCAATTCGCAAAAAGTTGTTGAAAATTCTTTACCAAAGAACCAAACGAAAGAATCATTAGTCATTTTCACACGGGCAGTATTCTACACTGGTAGTCTACTACTGTACACTACTGACGACATTGGGTTTTTCTTTTTTCTTTTTTCTTTTTTGCTAGGTAACCTTTAATAAGAGACAAAACTTCTACGAGCCTATTTTGCAACCAAAAAAGGCTAACGTTGCAGAGATTTTGGTAGTTTGGATCTGGTCATGCATGTTCTTTTTGCAAGACGTGCAGATCGGATCACTGTCGTTGCGATCTAATCTAAAGATTGTGATTGAGCGGTTCGGTTACGGTGCTGACTCCTATTTTTTCCGCACATGCGGATGAGTTTTATACCGTTAGATTGGATAATATTTGTTATCTTTTGATCCAACGGTTAGGAAGCATGAGAGGTATTTTGGGTAAGCAAAATTATGGGAGAAAAAAGAGAAAAGTTTGAAACGATTTGAAATCTACTTTTTCACCTACTTTCTGACACATACTTTTTTCACCCACTTTCTTCAACCAATTCTACCAAATTCTCTCTCTTTTTTTTCTCTCTCTCTTCTTTTTGTCTTCATCTCTTCTTTCTATCTTCTGTATTCTCTCCGCTACTGCTCTGAAAGTCTTCAAATATTAAAGAACAAAATGATTCATTCTCTTCAAGATCGTCATTTTGTGTTAAACGGTTTCGACGAACCTTCAAGTTTTCTTTTTCGAGCTTAAAAAATTATTTTTTTCAGATTTACTAATAGTCAAAATGAAGTTAGATATTATGAGTTTTTGTTAGACTGTTGGTGACTTCTAGGCTATAGAAATCTTCACTAAAAATAGATTTATGGTATGCTTGCGGAAGAAAGAAAATGATGTGTTAATTTTTTTGGTATGAAGAATGATTTCGGCAGTGGAACACTCTTATGACTACAAAGAATGATTTTGATGGTAGAGAATTTGGTCAGATATTATCTTAAGAGTGAACAGTTATTCTCCGTTAAGTGAATAATTATTCACTTAAGAGTGAATAATTAAGTGAATAATTATTCACTTGACATATCAAGTGAATAGATCTACTATATCAAATAATTATTCATAAAAATCTGAATGGATATTTACGTAAAACTAAAAATATCTGATTTGGTCAAATGTTATCTTAAGAGTGAATAGTTATTTTTTGCTAAGCGAATAATTATTCACTTAATTCTGATTTGGTCAGATGTTATATTTAGATTGAATAGTTATTCTCCGCTAAGTGAATAATTATTCACTTGACATATCAAGTGAATAGATCTACTATATCAAATAATTATTCATAAAAAATCGGATGGATATATACGTAAAACTAAATATATCCGATTTGGTCGGGATATTATCTTAAGAGTGAATAGTTATTTTTTGCTAGCTGAATAATTATTCACTTAATTCTGATTTGGTCAGATGTTATATTTAGATTGAATAGTTATTCTCCGCTAAGTGAATAATTATTCACTTGACATATCAAGTGAATAGATCTACTATATCAAATAATTATTCATAAAAATCTGGATGGATATATACGTAAAACTAAATATATCTGATTTGGTCAGATATTATCTTAAGAGTGAATAGTTATTTTTTGCTAAGCGAATAATTATTCACTTAATTCTGATTTGGTCAGATGTTATATTTAGATTGAATAGTTATTCTCCGCTAAGTGAATAATTATTCACTTAAGAGTGAATAATTAAGTGAATAGTTATTGCTGGTTATTAGTTAGTTAGTTACGATTCAATGTACAAAAATATTTACTATACATAAACTTTGACTGTAAATGGCTAAGTTTTTATTTTATTAACTCTATGATGAATAAATATTCACCAAATAGAATATCGTTTACATGGCTAGGGTAACATCGACGTAGTTATTCGATTCAGACACTCCATTTCGCATTCTTTTGAACAAGGTCTTTCTCTTCTGCCGCAACTGCTCTTGGATACTCCTGAGCCTTTTCCGCGATCTATTTGGGTTATTTCTGGATTTGATGGCCTTGCCAAGCACACGGTCGTCCTCGCATCTTGGTTGATGTTGTGGATCTAACATGTCAACAAAGAATAAAATTATTATTCACTCCGACAAACGAAAATTAAAAAATCATAGAGTGAATAATTATTCTCTCTTACAAGCTGAAACGTAAAGAATACAAGAACGAGTAATTATTCACTCTTACAAGCGGAAATGTAAAGAATTATGGAGTGACTAATTATTCACATCAATCACTTCAGCGAATAATTATTCGCTCTTACAGTCGGTACGGAAGAGAATCCAAGAGGGAATAATTATTCACTCTTTCGATCAAGATCTTGAAAAGAATCCAAGAGCGAATAATTATTCACTCTTACAGTCGGTACTGAAGAGAATCCAAGAGAGAATAATTATTCACTCTAACAGTCAGTACTGAAGAGAATCCAAGAGAGAATAATTATTCACTCTAACAGTCGGTACTGAAGAGAATCCAAGAGGGAATAATTATTCACTCTTTCAGTCGGTAATGAAAAGAATCCAAGAGCGAATAATTATTCACTCTTACAGTCGGTACTGAAGAGAATCCAAGAGAGAATAATTATTCACTCTAACAGTCGGTACTGAAGAGAATCCAAGAGGGAATAATTATTCACTCTAACAGTCGGTACTGAAGAGAATTCAAGAGGGAATAATTATTCACTCTAACAGTCGGTACTGAAGAGAATCCAACAGGGAATAATTATTCACTCTTTCAGTCGGTACTGAAGAGAATCCAAGAGCGAATAATTATTTTCTCTTTCAGTCGGTACTGTAGAGAATCCAAGAGCGAATAATTATTCACTCTTTCAGTCGGTACTGAAGAGAATCCAAGAGAGAATAATTATTCACTCTAACAGTCGGAACTGAAGAGAATCCAAGAGCGAATAATTATTCTCTCTAACAGTCGGTACTGAAGAGAATCCAAGAGCGAATAATTATTCACTCTTACAGTCGGTACTGAAGAGAATCCAAGAGCGAATAATTATTCACTCTTACAGTCGGTACTGAAGAGAATCCAAGAGCAAATAATTATTCCCTCTTTCAGTCGGTACTGAAGAGAATTCAAGAGCGAATAATTATTCCCTCTTTCAGTCGGTACTGAAGAGAATTCAAGAGCGAATAGTTATTCACTCTTTCAGTCGGTACTGAAGTGCATCCAAGAGCGAATAGTTATTCACTCTTACAGTCGGTACTGAAGTGCATCCAAGAGCGAATAATTATTCACTCTAACAGTCGGTGTAAAATTCACGAGCCTCCTCTACTGTTTTGAACTCCCGTTTCTTGAGTTATTCAACGTTGTCTGGAAAACATGCACCAAATAATTATTCATTTGCATGTGAACGAGTATACATCATGTAAGAGTGAATAATTATTCAGACGTATTTGCTTTACTCGATGGGGGAGAGGAGAGCCAGTTGATGTTCAACGACCGATTCCACTAGGATCTCATTCCCGATGACGTTGTGATTCGGGGATCGAGCATCATTCGTTTCCTTCTTTTTGGCCATGCAAAGGAAAATAAGAAAACATAACCAACTTATTTAATGCATCCAAGAAAACAAAGAAAATACCTGTACTGAATCCATCCGAAATGCAGGATTTCTTGGCCAAGATAAGCGTTCTTGGCTTTAAGAGAGGAAAAATAATACCGGAGAAAGATGAAAATGGAAGAATGGCAGCCCATAATGGAAGATTATTTAATGTATCCAAGAAACTGAATCTATTCCAAATGCAGGATTTCTTGAAGACATGAGCGTTCTTGGTTTTAAGAGAGGAGAAATAACACCGGAGAAAGATGAAAATGAAGAATGGCAGCCCAGAATAGAAAAGATGGAATATTTAGGCGAGAGTTGGTAGAAACAGTGACATGACATTTGTCCTTCTTGATCTGATAGTTTTAGGCGGGACTTGAAAAATAAATTTGGCTCCAAAATACCCCTGGTCTCTCACAGCCATCGGATTAAAAATTTTTGATCTGATGGCTGTGGAGGGCAGCCCGCACATGCTGAAAAAAGGTATGCCCAGCATATTAACTTCTCCGGTGATCGAGTATGTACGTCCCGCAAACGAAATGTGCAAAACCGAATCTAAATTGATAATCAGCCTCCTTTCCTTCTTTTTATCTCTTTATGCTTTTCGTTTTCTTTTACCTTTTTTACATAGAAGTAAATAACTAACAAAAATTTAGTTTAGGGAATTGTTTTTCTTAGTATTTATTATTATTATTATGCAATGTCATAGATCTACTAAAAGCTTTGCAGAAAAACTTGATTACAAGAAGGGAAACAATAAACCCAATATATGAAAGAAGCATATAAGAAGAGAAACAATAAACTCACCTTATTGTTCAAGATTCCATAAAATGTGAAACTTTTTTGTAAGTCTTTCGTATCCAAGAAAAGAAAAATAGGCATTTCCAGAGGGAAGGGGCATACATAGGATATCAAAATATAGGGCATACATTTACTGTTTGCAAAGTTCTTTTTTAATAGTATTTTATTTCTTGGTTTCTTATTTAAAATATATAATTAAAAATTTAATAATTTTAAAAAATTAAACAAACCTGTGCAACCTGTGCAAATGCAGGGGCGAAAAGCTAGTTTTTTAAGGAATATTTTTTGATTTATTCAATTTATCAATTTAACTCTTATTAACATCATGATATATAACTATTTTAAAAAATTAAATATTCAAATATGAATATCTTAAAAAGAAAATATGAACATTTAATTATTAATTATAGAAAGTATTATGTGCTTGGATTGGGTTTCACACGGAGCCAATGTAATTTTTCATCTCGCATCACATTTTTTTCTCACAAAAAATTCTCTCTCGAAACTCAAGATAAAAAATTTTAAAATCAAACTCTATCCAATCACACCTACAACAGCCAAAGGTCTCGAAATTAACGATCATCAGTGCAATGTCATTTCCTTCCTTTATCCTCTTTCAATTAGTGTAGGATTTACTAAAAAGGAAAAAAAGACAAAAAAGCATAAGATACTCCAAACCATCCTCTCTCCGCCAACTTGCCTCCATTATTAATTTTCGCAATAGTAAAATTAACTATATAAAATGATCTAATTACTTTACTATACATGGCTGAAGTTTGTGTTGCTAAATAATACACTCTTTGTTTATAATTAAATATCTCGTTTTAATTTAATATAAAATTAAAAAGAATAATTCGATTATAAAAAAATATTATGATATTTTATTAATTAAAGATTTTAATAGTAGAACTAATATATTAGTAAAGTTTAAACTCTTTAAATTAAGAGAGTAAGAGAGGTTAGTGATGAGATTCTTGTATTAACGGGATTTATTTTTTTTAAATTTTAAAAATAAAAATTATTAATAAAAAGTTAGATATAATATATAATTATTTTTTTAAAAAATAAATATTAAAATTATTAATATCTTTAATTATATATATATATATATATATATATGTGTGTATGTGTGTATGTAATATATAATATAGTTTAGTAATTGATTGATAGTATATAATATATTAAAATATTTACTTTTATAACAGTATAAATTCTTTTGTGACACTCCAATATTCTTTTGCAGAGATTTTGGTAGTTTGGATCTGGTCATGCATGTTCTTTTTGCAAGACGTGCAGATCGGATCACTCTAAAGACTGTGATTGAGTATGTACGTCCTGCAAAAGAAATGTGCAAAATCGAATCTAAATTGATAATCAGCCTCCTTTCCTTCTTTTTATCTCTTTATGCTTTTCGTTTTCTTTTACCTTTTTTACATAGAAGTAAATAACTAACAAAAATTTAGTTTAGGGAATTGTTTTTCTTAGTATTTATTATTATTATTATGCAATGTCATAGATCTACTAAAAGCTTTGCAGAAAAACTTGATTACAAGAAGGGAAACAATAAACCCAATATATGAAAGAAGCATATAAGAAGAGAAGCAATAAACTCACCTTATTGTTCAAGATTCCATAAAATGTGAAACTTTTTTGTAAGTCTTTCGTATCCAAGAAAAGAAAAATAGGCATTTCCAGAGGGAAGGGGCATACATAGGATATCAAAATATAGGGCATACATTTACTGTTTGCAAAGTTCTTTTTTAATAGTATTTTATTTCTTGGTTTCTTATTTAAAATATATAATTAAAAATTTAATAATTTTAAAAAATTAAACAAACCTGTGCAACCTGTGCAAATGCAGGGGCGAAAAGCTAGTTTTTTAAGGAATATTTTTTGATTTATTCAATTTATCAATTTAACTCTTATTAACATCATGATATATAACTATTTTAAAAAAATTAAATATTTAAGTATGAATATCTTAAAAAGAAAATATGAATATTTAATTATTAATTATAGAAAGTATTATGTGCTTAGATTGGATTTCACACAGAGCCAATGTAATTTTTCATCTCGCATCATATTTTTTTTCACAAAAAATTCTCTCTCTCGAAATTTAAAATAAAAAATTTTAAAATCAAACTCTATCCAATCACACCTACAAGAACCAAAGGTCTCGAAATTAACGATCATCAGTGCAATGTCATTTCCTTCCTTTAAGGTCTCGAAATTAACGATCATCAGTGCAATGTCATTTCCTTCCTTTATCCTCTTTCAATTAGTGTAGGATTTACTAAAAAGGAAAAAAAGACAAAAAAGCATAAGATACTCCAAACCATCCTCTCTCCGCCAACTTGCCTCCATTATTAATTTTCACAATAGTAAAATTAACTATATAAAATGATCTAATTACTTTACTATACATGGCTGAAGTTTGTGTTGCTAAATAATACACTCTTTGTTCATAATTAAATATCTCGTTTTAATTTAATATAAAATTAAAAAGAATAATTTGATTATAAAAAAATATTATAATATTTTATTAATTAAAGATATTAATGGCAGAACTAATATATTAGTAAAGTTTAAACTCTTTAAATTAAGAGAATAAGAGAGGTTAGTGATGAGATCCTTGTATTAACGGGACTTATTTTTTTTAAATTTTAAAAATAAAAATTATTAATAAAAAGTTAGATATAATATATAATTATTTTTTAAAAATAAATATTAAAATTGTAAATATCTTTAATTATATATATATATATATAAAAATAAATATTAAAATTGTAAATATCTTTAATTATATATATATATATATATATATATATATATATAATTGTGAACTAAATAGTAATATTATTTCATGTCATATAAAAGAAAGGTACTAAAAAAGATTTGGACCCATGTTGTGTATACAAACAATTTTCTGATATTGGCCAGAGATCACGCCTTCAAAAAGGTACTTAACTTACTACTTTTAACCTATTAATGTTGATGATTCTAACTATTAAAAATCCATTACATACAGTTGCCGTGTTTCCCGTTGTCTAATATGCTTTTCAAAAGCTATCTTTTTCTGGGAGAATATAAAATAGAAAGGAAATTTTTTATTAAAGAAACAAGTAAGTAGGTGAACAAATACAAGAGCCACAGACAGACAGATTGGGTTCATTACAGGAAACTCTTCCATACAACCAAAACGCAGAACACTTTGCACTCAGGCGCTTTAGAACTTATGGTGAAGCTAAGGGATCTTCATCCGCTCGAATTGCCTCATTTTTGTCTTGAAAATTGAACTCAAATAAACCAACTTATTTGACAATATAAGCAAATACTATAACTTGAATTATAGTCTTCAAATAGAAGCGTATTGAAAAGGTCTTCAAAACCTAATACTTTCTCCGTCTCATTTCTTTTAACAATATTTGATCGGATACGTAATTTTATATAAAAGTTTAAATTATATTATAAACGTAATTTAATATAATAAAAAGTAATAAATGTGTGATTCAACGAATAATTCATGTTATATATATATATGTGTGTGTATATATGTAATATATAATATAGTTTATTAATTGATTGATAGTATATAATATATTAAAATATTTATAAAAGTATGAATTCTTTTGTGACACTCCAATACAGTAAAAAAATCATTAAAAATAAAATGGAGAGAGTAGATGATAAGAACTTTTGCTTCAAACACCACGTACAAACAATTATATCTTAAAAAAAATAACAAATACAACTATGAGAAAAACTGATTGAAACAAGCATTTTTCAAAGTATAACAATTAAAATAATTTACTTACTAGAGCAAAGGTAGGCCAATGAATGAAAAATCCAAGGAAGACTAAGTAGAATATTAAATCCACTCATGATAAAGGACATATCAAGAAGACCAACCATCTTCCTCAAGCCTTTTACTACTTTTAAATTTTCAATAGGGTGAGATTGGATCGGAACTCAATTTTAAAAAAAAAAATACTTTTTTATTTTACTTTTATCACTGCAAACTTTACTTTTTCTTTTATAAATAATTTATTTTTACGATTTACAATACAATTCAACTCAAAAAAATTTTCAGTGCAAATACGCAATTTTTCTATTTTCTTCATCTCTAGACATCCTAAAATTGAAACCTTTATAAGAAAATCACATGACCTGAGTAAGTCACATGTTTCTTCTGTTATATTGTAGGAGTACGCGATGGAGTGAAAATCCACAAATTGCAAATCAGAATAGATTCTTATGCAGTACTCCATTTGATCAATGAGAATAATAACTCGAGATATTTTAACTTTGCCAAAATCGCATATTCTTCATCTCTCAGGTTCCACAGTGTAGAATGTCCAACATCTAGAGAAATCTCAATCAGCTCGCTTATTTGCTAAATGGGAAAATCCTCAAAATATCAGGAAACTATTTACAAGAGTTTCGTTTTATTAATATTTTTATTTTTATTTTTTATACTTCTAAACTAAGATTGTGTATCAACTTATAAAACATTGCCCACCCTCGTGGTGCTTTGGTAAGTTTTTAAATATAATGAGAGTTTAATAGATGATGGTTCAAGAAAAAATATAAAAATAGTACAATGGTACAAAAAAATTAAAAAAAAATTAGGTATAATGAGACCACTATAAATAATTGGTAGGTAATTAGAGAGTTTTACCCTTAGCCAAATATATGAACAGTTGCCACGGGGAGTTCCAAATTATAGAAGTTGCACCTTTGTTTTTTTTATTGAACTAATCTAATTCCAAGAATATTATAGTCTTATTTTTTATTGTTGAAATTTTTTAATTATCAAAAAATAAAAATTTTAGACAAAACTACATTATAAATTAAAATAATATTTTTATTTTTATAGGTTTATAAGTAAAAATTATTTTAAAAATTACTTTTAAGGTAAATTTTTAAAAATAATTTTTCAATTTATTTAAATTTAATATTATAAGTGAAATAAGCAGTTTGAGAACATATGGTATATTATCTTAAAAATATATATTATATACTAATTAAATTGGTTTCGCAATAAAAGTCTTTTATGTTACAGGAAAGGGAAAAGTTTAACATATACAAGAATCATATACGTTTGTAAACACCTGCACAAAACTCCTTTTTCAACACTAGTACTACTACTACGTGCCCTTCTTCAGATTCTCTCCCTCTCTCTCCTCTCTCTCTCTCTCTCTCTTCCCACCTTAAATATTAGCTTAAAGCATCACCCCATTTCCTTCCAGCTCACTGATACTCGATCGCTCACAGAAGCCATAAATCTTGCGCAGAATCTTTGAAAACTCTCAAACCAAATTCAAATCCTGCGAAGATAAGAAATCTAAGCGCTTATAAGTCCATTTTTTTCTCAAGAGGGTTGGGCTTTGTTTGTGTAGATTAATTTTAAGGTTAGCCTTTTCTGGTGTTTGCATGAGTGTGATGATGGCTAACAATTCATCAGCTATGATGAGACATCACCAGGAAGCACCCGCAGTAGCCGCTGGCGCCGTTGCTCAGCAGAAGAGTTATGTAGGTGGTGGCGGCGTTGGTGGCGGCAGTTCATCAGCAGTAGCCGAAACGGGAACCGCAGTTTCATACAATGGGAAAGGACAAGTTTCCGGTGTTTTTGAGAGTTCTGGTGCTGTTCCGAGGTTTCAGCCCAATCTGCATGGAATCTCAATGGAGTGGACTCCGGAAGAACAGGCTATCTTGGACGATGGGCTGGTTAAGTGAGTGGATTTTTTTGGTTTTTCTTGATTTTTGGTTGATTTCTTGAAAGGGGCTTTTCTTTGATTTGTATATGTTTCTCCTTTGGTTTTTTCTGAATTCTCTTACCGCCTGATTATTTCTTGTTTGATTTCTTTCGTGCCTTGGTAAGGTGATATATTCATTTCTAATTGTGCATCTAGATTTTCTAATGAAGGGAAAGGTAAAGTTGTTCTAGTGATTTTTCTTGAGTTGTTTAGTGTCAGGAGAGAAATGTTGGTCATATTAGATATTACTTTTAGAAAGAGAAGCGTAAGAGGTCTGTTCTTTTTTCTGTTTCATTCTTGGTTTTAGTAGTGGTTTCAAGAAAATTTATGCAGAGTTTGATTTGATTCTTGGATTGTGTAACCTTTTTTGGTTGCAATAAAATATTGATATTCAGAAGAACTAAAATGATCTTTAGTTATCTTTCCTTTTAGTTATTTGTGTTACCTGCTGATTTTGAATTCTTTGTCAATTAGGTGAAGGTATAATTTCCTTTTCCGTTTATGAATTGCCTGGACAGAAGGGTTATTTATATCAACCAGTTTGTCTATCCTTTCTGCTCTCTCTCTCTGTTCCACTGTCATAGTCATTACTCTTAATATCCCAAAATCTTAAAAACTTGGGGTAAAATACTTTGTCCTATATGTTCCCTATTTGTTTATTATATTTTCAACTGTCTCATATGGAATGTCATGCACAGATCAAATGCACTCAAAATGAATGAGTGTGACAGAGGAAGTGTTGCTATTGAGATTCAAATCCTTCCACTTTAAATTTCTTACTTTGCATTTTTTAACATGTTTCTTTTTGTAAAGAGATATTTCAAATATCTTTATATCCTAATAGAGAATGCACACTTAATTTTCTCCTGGAAGTACTAAGCCTTAGCAGTCTAAATATAGTCATGAAAATTGAGTTTGTAAATCCTGATACTCATCTTTCCATTCAAGCATATATGCATATGTGAACCAATGCATATATGCATATAGGCATCTTTGCATTCAAGTTTTAATTTGCCTTTGAGAGGGTTATGAAAGCAACAAATACTCTGTTGTTTTCTGAAATCCTTAAATTGGACATGATTTTTGCTTAATATTTACGAAAAAGTTTGGAGTCGTATTGGGTGTTGTTTTAGGTGGTTGACAGCTTGCTAAATAGTTTATACAAAAGAAAAGAAAATGAAAATGAAAAAGGGTTATGGAGTTTGAGCATCTTCAAAAAACATAGTCCTTCTTATGTTAGGCTGGGCCATATTTTAAGATTGATGCACCTTGTCTTGTAAGTTCTTCTTTTCAATTCAACTAGCCATTCAAGAAGTTTGGACTTATTTGAGTAACAAATTCAAATGGTTTTTAATACTCTGATCTCCCAAAAGGATAAATAACTAATGAATGTACTTAGACTCACCGTTCTACATAATTTGAACTCTCTATAGGTCAAATCAATAGCTTCTGATAAACAGTAGGATTTTGTTTGGCTTAATGTTATTAGTTGCCCACAAATTCTCCTCCTGCGATTTTTTGAATGGAATCAAAGGAATTGACTAATATATAGTTTAGATGAGAACTAAGTATGTATTCCTAAAATTACTTGCTCAATCAATTTGAGAACCATTTAAGAGTAATTTTACGCATGTAGTTTCCATTCTTTCCATTCAAAGAGGTCGTCAATGAAGAAGTTGGATCATTTGATTATGGAATATGTCCTTGAATTATAACCAATCTTAGAATTTCTGAAATTTATCCTGATAAAGAACTGGATAATCATGCCTAAAGTGTTGTATTGTTTTCCTTTTTGAGGATTCCTTATCTTGCAAAGTAATTCTAAAGTTACTGTGACCCCAACAGAGTTCTGGATTCTATGGAGATAGTACCCCACTCTTATCAATGCGTTCAACTTTTATTCGAACTTAACTTTTGGAAATATGTAGGGAACTAAGACTTTTATTCCAAAAGAATAATGGAACTTAACTTTTGGAAATATGAAGGGAACTAAGTGAAATTGAGTAAGCTAATTCAACATGACAAACAAAACTGTGGACCAATCTATTAAAAATTATTAAAAGTATTTATCCAGTTTGACTTTTCAAATATTACCTTGGTGTTATTAATTTTATTGAATGTGGGTAGCAATTGAAGTTTTCATGAAATTTTTTGAAAGCAACTGAACTGGATTTCATCTTTCAACTTAAAGTGAAGCATGATCCAATTTGGATTTTCTAAAGCAATTTGTTTCCTATGATAAAATAAATTTGAGATCTGATTCTTATGCTTTCTTTTGTCCCCAATATTGTTAAACTTTCATTTCTCAATGATGATAAGATGGAGATGTCTTTGGTGTCTTCAGTACATAAATCTTATAAGTTGAAATGCAAAGTAACAGGACAAATTATCATCGTCTCTTTCATCTCTTATTCTTTATATTTTGATTTTCATTAGGATTTTGACCTTCAGCAAATAGGATTTCATAAGTTATTCTGCAGGAAGAATTAATTTTCATGCTGAGTTACAAATTTAACAATAATCTTTCTTAAATTGTAAAAAATGTCTGGTGTCAGTTACTGCTAAGGGCTTCTCTCTCCTACCCCCTACCTTTGTCTCTAGGAAAAGATAAAGAAGAAAGAATGCTTTGGAACTGGTTCTTATGCACCTTCTTTCTTGTTTGAAAAACTGAGTTTTTGCACCACCTTTACCCATTTATCTTCTATTGTGCTTGTTTGGCTGGTGGACAAAACTAACATATGGTTGTCTAATATTCTGCAGATATGCCTCTGAATCAAACATAGTACGATATGCAAAGATTGCTGTGCAACTAAAGAATAAAACTGTCCGTGATGTGGCATTGCGCTGCAAATGGATTGCTGTGAGTTCTTTCATTTTTTACCGTTAACTGATGATAGGTTGGCCAAGTGCAGTGCATAACATTGTGATGGATACTCGTTTTTATTCTGTGGAAAAGATATATATCTCAAGGTTGTTTTTAGGGGAATCTAAACAAGATTTATTTTATTGTTCTGGAGTTTCGATGATCATACAAAGCTAGTAGATATGAGGAAAAGGATAGACGTCTACCTTTTGCTTGCTTACTGAAACCACATTTAGCTTTAAATTGTCAGACTGCTTTCTTATTAAATATGATCTTCAATGGAGATACTATCAGGGGAGCTAGAATATTTTATTCCAGTTAATCTTGTATTACACGGAAAAGAAAAGTGAAGTTAAAAGAATTCTAGATTTCACACTAAAACTCCTCTTGATAGGGTACAGAAATTTAAGATACTTCCAGCTGTTACAAGTTTGAAGATGTGAATATCCCAACTTGTCTCTTCTCTATTGTATTATCTTAATGTTTTAGTCGCGACAATGCAGTTGTTTGGACGAAATTTTGCCTAGATTATGATTCTGCAACTTTGCTACAGAGTTCTAGATCTTTCATAAATGAGTTATGAACAATCCACATCAAACCCTTCCTTGCAAGGTTTTAGACACTCTTTTTGCAGCTTACGACAGATATTCATCACATACTAGCAAAGAATACAGAAAGGTCATCCTGGTCTTTTCTTCCCATTTCACACTGCATCTTCATTTGTTCCACTTTTAGAAATGTCTCTTCTGACATTTGCATGACTAATGAACATGACTAGCGTGACATTGTTGAGTACTGAGGGTCATTATGGTTGTCTTAACTATTTACATGCTACGTAACCAATTCATCAGTATTGTTCATCTATTGCTTTTTCTACAAACCATGTATTTGAAGATTTTTTTCCATTGTACTTCATGAGAATATACTATTTCAGGTGGTGCACACATACCAGCATCATGTCTGAAGGATTTTCTGTTGTTCCTGAATTTGTTTCCCGCTTCCTTGCTGTTTCCATCATAGTTGTCACACTTTTTCTCCAATTCCCCTCTGCTACAATTACAAAAAATTAAGAATAGGGAGGACTGTCATTCATTTGAAGTTCATATTCTCCAACTCTACCAATATATTTCTTGCATTAAGCTTGTTGACTTAATTCTTCATATGAGAATGCAAATGCAATCACAACTGTGACAGAAAAGATAGTTCATAGTATCTGTGCAATCTTATGCTAATCTGTCTACCTTATGTTGCTTTATTGAAGTGTTTATTATTTTAATATTGGTCTTTGTATATCCAGAAGAGAGAATTCAGCAAGAGAAGGAAACCAGACCTCAATTTGGCAGGGAAAGGTAGATTAAAAGTAAGTAGTATTAAATTTATGCTGTTTCTTTGATTCTCTTTCTCTTCGTATTTATGTCAGGATCTGCAAGTTTCATGCAAAATCTCACATTTCTCCCTTTGTTGGGAGTCCACAAGAAAATATACTATTCTTCTGTTTAATAGGTTAAACTCTTTGATAAAATGTTTTAACATAGTGTTTTGATCTTTCTATAAGTGATTTAGTTCCCTTTGTTGATTACCATTGGTCTCAGTTCATGTCAACTTTTGCTTCACTGAAGCTGCTCTCAGAATTTTGTTTTTTCTTCCATTAACCTGCTTCATCAGTCTATTGTTCCTCTTACCATGCTTTCTAATGTTGCCAAAGCTTCATTTTTCACATTCATTTTCCAATGGAAGCAAGGGAAGAAGAAAAGAGCCTTCAATTCATGTGCGAATTCCAATTTTTATAAGAAAGCCAATGGAAACCCTAGTTTCAGAGCTAATTTAGTGAAACCTAGTATGTTAAAGGAAGAAAACAGCCAAAAGCTATTTCATATATGTCAAACATATGAACTGCATAACAAACCTAGAATTAAACCTCAACTAATAAGGATTTTGTCCTGCAGCATTTTATTCTTGTTTGAAGGAAGCTTCAATCACTCATTTGAATAGATTCCTTCTAAGTTGCCTGTTGAAGGATACATTTTAAGGTAAAATCAGAATGATCTTGTGCCGTATTTGCCTTTTGAACGATTACTAGATAAACAAAACAAACATCGTACCCTTACCATCCTTGCCAGCTGATTTATTTAGTTGGGAAGTTATGCCGAGTATGTGGAAGCATGTTTATGACCAGATATCATGATCATTTTTTCATACTTTCTGAAATCTAGGGAAAACTGAGTTCTCTTCTTGGAACTAACCAAGCAACTTAAAGATCTGCAAATTTAATTTTGATAGAGATCATGATGTAACTGGGAATTAGTTGATGATGTTATATCTTATGGCTAAGTGCATGACTTGGCTGAAATTAGGAAGTGTTCTGTTCCAGAAAAAGATAAATTTTCTAATCTCTCAGGAACTCAAAATATTTCCAGTTTCATCTTCAATACCAGTTTAAATAACTTCAAACTTTCCTCATAAAAATGAGAAAAGAAAAGTTTGTTTATCTTTGAGTTAACTTTTAAAATAACCTCTGGTATTTAGCAGAGGTTTAAAATGGCTTGTATTCTTTTTCAGGAAAAAGCATCTGATCCTTCAGTAATATCAACTCATGCAACAATGCACCAGGGTTTTGGTGCATATTCTCGAGGAGGGATTAACAGTAACCATGATTCAGAATTTTCATATTCTGGTACGTGATATTAATTTCAAAAGATCTATGGTGGTGTTAATTAATCTAGCTAGAATAAGAAAAACCATGCATTGTGTTGAGCATGCTGTTTTGCATAGATGTATTTTTTGCCTCCTTTGAACTGTCAAATTACTTTCCTCATAAGTCAGAATTTTGACAAACATAAATACATCTAGGCATAACAGATGCGAATGCCATTTGGATGTCAGATTCATATCTGATGATATATCAAAACATAAAAAGCAACAAGGAAGATTATGATTACAAGTCTCCACAGAGAGAGGGAGAGGGAGAGAGATTCCTAATTGAAATGAAGCTCAACCTCTACTATGACAGCTATGATAAGATATCCTCAATTTAGTACTCTCTCTCTCTCTCTCTCTTTTGCAGGGTTCAACTATAAATTAGATTTGTTCTACAACTTTAGACTTGTTCAATGAGGTGCCTCTTACATATCTAAATTATTTATAAAAGAAGAGCAGAGGTCGTGATTTTTTACTGTGCTTTTTGTTGTCTTCAAAACTGCTTCTAAGTACTGCCACATATGGGAAATGCGTTTGTCATGAAAGGGTGACATTAAAGCATGTAGAAATTGATTCAAACTAAAAATTCATTGTCACTTTCAACAAGAAAAGCACCAGAAGAACATGAGTGCTTTAGTACTTGTTTAGACATAGAGCCGGAAGATCGCAGTTTTCACCTTTCTTTTTTAAGCAGTCCTATAGAACCTTGTGTACTGTATAACTTTGTTCTCAATTATCTTTTTCAGATCTAATTCTACTCGCTAATAGGAATAATACACAAAAATGTGAAACATTCTGTGTTCAAGTATAAACTTCTTCTTCTTGATAGGATCTTTTGTAATTGAGTGCTTTTCTGTTACCTACAGCCGTTGGTGGTCTCACTGGGAAGCTGCTTCAGCAGAATGCTCAAGTTTTTGAACGTGTTTCTGCAAATCTGGCTGCTCATCAGGTGAATTATTGTCCTTCTATTTAATTTCTTTTCATTTTTAAGGCATGATGAATTTGAAGCATCTAAGAGTTCATGAGAAGACAACCCAATAAATCAGGGATCACAATAATCATTTGGGTTCAAGATAAAAAGGTGGTACTTTACTCACACCGACTTGAAGTGTTACATTTATCCAAACTTATGTCTCTTCAAGAGAAAATTTAAGAGGGAGTGATGCGTAACAGGAAAGGGTCCAAGATTGGACAGTTCTAACACTGAATTCTACAATCTATCATTAGTCTTTGAAATTCTAGTTAATTAGCAGATAGGTATATCCGTTCTATTTCAGGTTATGAGTTTTTAGAAGTCAACGTATTTCAGTACTTTTTATCAGATTCTTTATTTACTGCAGTTGTGAATATAAGTTGATTTGATTAGTTATCTTAGTTATTATTGGTTTTTGTCTCTTAAAAGCTTCATACTAGTGAAGTTAGAACTACAAATATAGGAGTTTGTTCAAACAATGGATGTTCTTTTAATCAATCGATAAAGTGCCTACATGATGTTCTTTCTAAACATGGTTGTGTAGTGCAATAAGCCTAAGGTATGGTGACTTAAGATTCTGGGTATGACTCCTAAGTTTTAATCCTCCCTCTTGGTGTGATCCTAAGAGTTTTCTATCTTCTTCTGTTTAGTTTACTTTCCTTATTCAGTCGTATTTATAACCTCCCACAAAAAATCCTATTCAATTCTGTGTCTTGCTCCATTAGACGGATTTTCTGGCAACTTAATCACTATTTTCAACCTGGTTTCCTTTTTAAAATTAGCACCGAGCCAGCTTTGATGAGTTTGTCCTGAATCACAAAGAGCTTGTGGATTGAAGTGAAGGGAACTAGGATTATTTTCCTAGCTAACCGTAGCTGCTGGTCTTTAGTGCTTGGGAAGTTGTTGCTGATCCTCTTTTAGATTCGAAATATGCTTTAGCTCCCACTATTGCTACTGATAAAGCCTCTCTATCTCTCTTCCTCTTTGCCTTTATTTCAAGAAAAGAATAGTAAGACGAACTGCCTTAAGTCACAAGAAGGATTTTGCTTATCTAAAAGCAAGCAGGATCTTCAATTAGGGGCTTATGGATTGTCCCAGTAAACTACTACATCAATTGCTTTTGAGCCGGTAATCTGTGTATCAGAAGTCTTTGACAATAGGGATCCAGAAAAGGATCCAATTGGGGCTTTCAAAAGATCCCGTCTTGAACAAACTCACGAATAAGTCCTATCCTAAGACAATCCTAGTCTGGAATGGCATTGTTAGACTGGAGGAAACTGCCCCTTCTGGGATGTGCAGAAGCTCTTTCCTGTAGATTTCATTTAAGGGAACTTGATGCTTTAACAAAGTGTTTGCACTTTGACAGTCAACCTAAGCTGAGGAAGCCAATCGATCCCTGTTTACAAGTCATACTGGAAGAGTGTCCTTTACTCTTTTAGCCTTGGATACCACTCTTTAGTGCTTGGAAAGTTGTTATTGATCCTCTTTTGGATTCTAAAGTAGACGTTGGAGTAAAATGCCTGGTCAAATATTATTCCAGTCAAAGAAAAAACAAAGACGATAAGAGATTAGACCATAGCTTATTTTCGGCAATATATTAGGAACTCCAAACAATTGATTTGACGATCAGTAATTGGCTTATCAATTTTGTCAACTAAGATATATATCATGGGTGCTTTTTAATCTAGTAAGAGTGGTTTTCTTTAAGAAGAAACTTTTTCCCTTACAGGTACATCCTAGTAAGAATTTCTTGTATGTGTCACGGAAAAACTTCTTTGGCTGATTCAAAACTTATATTCTCAGAAGCAAATGGAAAGAGATGCTCAAAACTTTGTAAAAACAATATTTTTCATTTGTTGCATTGTTGATTTTTATTCGCGGGGGTGGAGGAAAGGTGCTGAGGTTATTTTTTTTCCCATCTAACTGTATATATTTTACTCAGCTTACATTGTCAAAACTTGTAGATATAAGGTTAAGACTACATACTGCAGCATAAATGAACTAACAGAGCGAAATTGAGATATGGTTTTGTAAGGCTAGGAAGATTTCCACATTATTTTATGTTAGAATTGTATGCCACTCTGTTAAGAAAGCATCATCTAACATCTTTCTCTTTCTCATTGCAGATACAGGAAAACATTGGTCTTCTTTGTCGAGCTCGGGATAATATATTGCAGATCTTGAACAAGTACGGTAGAATTCTTAAGTGCTTCTTATCTCTCAAATTTCTGACTTCAGCCCATTTCTCCTCAAATTGGTTTTCATTTTGACTTGGCGAACTCTATTAACAGATATTTTTTCCTATTTACCACATGCTAGTATTTCATCTTTGCTTAGAAAGGTCTGATTATGGATATGGGAATGCTCTGGTGAATCATTTTTAGCATCTGATCTTTTTCGGGTCAGAGAATCATGTTAAAACTACTGTTTCATTTGCAGCAAATACACATCTGAATTATCAACTTATTACGTGTAAGAAAGAGTCAGTGAATCTGTGTATCAGTCTCGCCTAGCTTAGTTGCAATGTTATGGAAGAATATTACCTTTCCCTTCATAAATATGGTTGCTGCATATCAAGTTAAATTTAGTTTCTCACACTTCAGAACTGTTTTACTAATGCTGATATTTTTCAAAAATGTTAGATATTAAACCTAAAAGCTTTCTTGTTCGACCAGCACAATCACAATAAAATCATTGAATTTTTGATATCTGCAATCACAGGATTAAATATGTCTGCTACATACTTGAAATTCAAAATGGGATGTCCTAACAAGATCTTGTTTCTTTCTCATTTGCAGCTTGAATGAACCACCAAACATTTTGAAGAAAATGCCACCACTTCAGGTTAAGATTGACGAGGAGCTTACGAATTCCTATCTTCCTCCCCCTACAATTCAGATGCAAAGGTGACTGCCATTCCCGAACAGATACACAGGCCATAATCCTTTTTGGACTTTGGATGCTAAAAGGAACTTGTATCCGGCAAGAGGCTAATCAACTTTGTTTCCTGGCAACTCTGTGAAAGCATCTCGAGTGCTGATGATTACCTAATCGTTCTGTTTTCTCTTCAGTAGTTAGAATACTATGTGCAGGTCATTTTTGACTTTTTCTTAGTTGTAGAAGAACCCAAGTAGTTCATGAATGAAATTTGCAGTATGGTTTCTTGTAGCTTTTAAGTATCCCTATACGGTTCATTTAAGTAGTTCAGGATATTATTCAAGGGATTCGTTTTCTAGACCCCACATAATGTCATTAGGAATGATGCACACATCCAAATTATATACATTGCAGGAGCCTGCAGAAAATAAATATTTTTTATTTTGGTTAGAGTTTCTAGTGATATAGGGAATATTCTTACCTTTTCTCCTTTCTTGACCTTTTTCTTTTCCCTTTGTTTTTGGAATGGGCAATTGTATTCGACAAAAGTGGGTCATAAATTAGTCTAAACCTATTAATTTTCCTTAGTCTAATGATATTGTTACAGGTGGAATAGTTTCGCTGGTGTATTAAACTAACATATTACTCCATTGATTTAAAGATATAAAACTTTTTAACTTTTTTATTTCAAAATATTTTGTATTTTGAGAATTTTAAGAATTATTATTTTAATTTATTCTTACTTATTTTTATTATATTGATAAAATTAGTTAAGGATATAATAAAAAATTTTTATTTTTAATTAATATTAAAGGGTAAAAAATTTTATATTTTAAAATAGAAAGAGTTGAAGATTGGAGTCAGTAGTAATCGGGGAGCTCAAAAAATCAATATCTTCATTCCTGGCGAAGTCATATTCGTATGCAGTTTTATCTTATGAAGAAGTTAGAGCATGAATGGCAAAATCATGTTCACATGCAGTTTTATCTTGTGATGAGGTTAGACCTTGAATAGGTTCTCCTTTTATTTCTAACTTTGAGTTTGATGTAAACAAACTTTAATAGACAAATAGACAGTTTGCACCTTAAAAATACACTAGACCAAATAGGTAGGCAATGGTTTGATGTGCTGTTAATAATTTAAAAGCTCTAAGAAATTAAAATAAGAAATTATATATATATATATATATATATATATATATATATATATATATATATAATTTCTTATTTTAATTTCTTAGAGCTTTTAAATTATCATCTAATAGAATACTTTGGTACTTCATTTGAATTTGGATATGTCAGTGTAGATCAATTTAAGTTTGAGAATATCCAACATTTTCAAACTTATGCTAGCGAAATTGTAGAAACTTGTGTCCCGCTCTCCTCCTCATATGGATATATCTTTTTAAGTTTTGAAGTCTTATCTTTATTTTCATGTAGGGTATTGATGCCTAGTAATATTTTTCCTTTCCCTTTTTGTTTTCACTTTTGGGCATATGAGAAGCACAACTTTTCCTCTTTTTTCCTTTAATGAGTTTTTATTAGAACCAAAAGAGAAGTAAAATCCAAATAGTTTCAAGGAACATCACGATGCCACTTTTTTTAAGGTTTACTTTGCCCCCCCCACCCCACCCCACCAATGGGTTGGTACACAATTGTATCCTTGAGAATATAACGAAACCTTATTTTTTACTGCATCTTACACTAACGAAATCAAATCTTAAAGTATAATTAATTTAGAAAGATGAATGTAAACTTTATATGATAGTAATAGGAGATTATTTGAACATTATAAGGGGTTGGAGAAGCTTCAAAAAGAGGTGTTTAGAATCCTTTTCTTTCATTAACTTTTCTTTTGATAGATAGACTTCTACCTCTAGAATAAAGAAACAATTCCTATTATCTCATCAGTTATGATGCCTTTTTTCTATTTTTTTTAACAATCACAGTTATTTTTATGTCCCATCGTGAGTTACAACATAATGTCATATTTGTTAGCTAGGTTCCGAGAACCTTAACATGCTACATGTCATATTTATAGTATTTTCAAAAATCCTTCACCATTTTCAAAAATATTGAAAAATTTCACATATTCATAAATAAAGGTTTCAATTTGAATTACTATTTAGTAAAGTGTATTTTAATTAAATAGAATAGCATTGTATAAAATAATCTTTGAACTTGCTTGTTTAGATTGATTAAGTAACATACTTTTTACATAAATTTCAAAAATAGTAAATACTTCAAATAAATGAACAATATTTCGGCCATGTGTCTAATCCTTTTCATCAATGTCTTTGTCACGCCCCGCGCCTCGGACCGTGAAATAGATATCTAAAAAAATATCATAAGTTGATAATGAATACTTAAGTCGATACTCAAATACAGATCACAATTCTTATAGTTATCCCATATAGGGTGTTAAGGCATCACATCCTTACTCTTAGAAGCACTCGTACTTCACATTCATATAGGTGGACTTTATTTGCAAACATTCTCATTCTGTTTCTAAATCCATTAAGAATTTTAATGCCAAATCTCCTAGTTATAACCTATAGGAAACCAAGAAATTTACTCTATATTTTTAAAAATTATTATGTGCTTGGAAACACACATAATTGATTCAACTAATTGAACTCAACACTTGATATTGTATCAAGTATTGAGTAGGACTGTCAATGACCAAGCCCGTTCAACCTTGTTAAATACGAGCCTGAGCTTATTTTTAAGCTTGAATTATGTTCAGCTCGAGCTCGAGCTTATATAAGCTCGGCCTATTTTCAACCCGACTCACATAGCATATATATATATATATATATATATATATATATATATATATATATATATATATATATGCATTGAATATTGAAAGTCTAGATTTATTGAAAGACTACCATATTTATCTGCTGAAAAGGTTAAATCAACCCTTAGAGGGCCAAATTCTACTGCAGCAATACCATATGCTAATTACACATATGGACAACTCAGTTGTACTATTAACAAAACTAGCATAGCACTCTACAATGATATGAAATTACCCAGATAGCCTAAAAAGTAAAAGCTTGCAGAGAAGAAACAATTAGGAAACTTTTGTCAACAATTTACTTTTGATTTACCTAAATCCTCAAAGAAGGATAGAAAGGAAAAGTCATTTTTCAAAAGGAAAAAGAAAAAACATAAATCAAAAGAAAAGAAAGAACGCTTGGAAAAATCTTCCAAGAAAAAGCATAAAAAGACTAAAAATGAGTTAGCCAGTGTTAAATGTCATAAATGTTTTTAATAAGTGTAGGACTAAACAGAAGCTGGATATGATTGAAGATGATCAACTCAGGTTTCAGTTGAGTAAATTATTACTCACAGATACTGAAGAAAATATGTCGACAGAACCTGAAGACTATTCTTCTAATAGTTTTGATTCTGAGAATAATAATTCTACAAAATTAGAATATTATAATCAAAGTGCTGAAATGAGTGCAAAAATATATGTGCTCTCTCCAACTAATCAAGACTTGATTAAATTAACTGATCAAGTAAATAATCCAGAGGTTAAAAAAACATTAATTGAAAAATGCTTAAAAATAGAAACAATGAAGAAGACTTCTTCTGAACCTGTTCAAGTTTATAATATAAAAGAAGTCTACACAAAACTCAAGAATAGAGCTGAGTCTAGTGAATCCTCTCATACCACAATTGGTGATTTAAAAAAAGAGATAAACGGAGTTTAATAATCGTTTAACTTAGTTAGAAAATGGTAAAAACCCGGTTTTAATAAAACATCCAGTAGAAACTCCTCAGAAAACCTTAACTCATGAATATCTTAATGTTCTTTAGCAGTTAATTTCTTAGAAATGGTATATTAAACTTACTATTTTAATAAACTAGGAATATATTATTCTTGATTTAACCACTTTAGTTTGATAGTGGTGCAGATATGAACTATCTTAAAGAAGGTATAGTTCCATCTCAATATTTTGAGAAAACCAAGCAAGGACTAACCTCTGCTAGTAGTGAAAAAATGGAAATAGAATACAAACTTACAAATGCGTATGTTTGTAAAGAAGAAGTTTGTATTCCAACTTCATTCTTGTGAAAAATCTTTCACATGTTATATTAGGTACTCCATTTATTAATGATGTAATGCCTATAAAAGCTGATAATACTCGCATATATGCTCAATATAAAGGGAATAAAATCTTTTTAAGTTCATCTCATATCCCCAAACAATAATATTGTCTGAACTTCAACAAGTTCTGTTGAAACAAAATCAGATTAGTTTTATGAGTAAATAAATTCAAATTCTTGACCTTCATAGAAAATTAATTGATTTCAAAATTCAAAAATAGAATCTTAAAAATGGAAGAATCTTTTATAAGGACATTTGCAACAATCTGCCAAATGCCTTCTGGGAAAGAAAGTTTCATATGGTAAAATTACCCTATGAACCTGGATTTAATGAATCTTATATTCTGACTAATGCTAGACCTTGTCAAATGAATCAAGAATATCTTGATTTTTGCCAAAAAGAAATTACATCCTTACTAGAAAAGGGTTTAATTAAAGTCTCTAACTCCCCTTAGAGTTGTATAGCTTTTTATGTTAATAAAAATACTGAAAAACAACGAGGAGTTGCTAGATTGGTTATAAATTATAAACCATTAAATAGAGTTCTAAAATAGTGTTCTAAAAGATTTGTTAGATAGATTACATGGAGCAATAATATTCTTCAAATTTGATCTGAAATTTGGTTATTCGCAGATTCATATTGACCCCAAAGACAGATATAAAACTGCCTTTGTAATTCCTAATGGTCATTATGAATGGAATGTAATACCATTTGGTATGAAGAATGCACCTTCAGAATTTCAACAAATTATGGATGATATATTTAGTCCATACAAAACCTTTATTATGGTTTATATTGATGATATTTTGGTATTTGCCCATAATATTGATCAACACTTTAAAAACTTAAATATTCTTAAGTGTTTAATATTAAAAAATGGTTTAGTGATTTCTGCCCCAAAAATGAAGGTATTTCAACTTTCTCTTTGCTTTTTGGGCCATAACATTTTTGGAAGGGGGGGGGGGGGGAGGGGGAGGGAAATAATCCCTATATAAAGAAGTATTGAATTTGCTCCTAACTTCCCAGATGAAATAGCTGACATAAAGTAGCTACAAAGGTTTCTTGGCAGTCTCAATTATGTTTCTGCTTATTATAAGGACTCAACCAAAGATACATTAATTTTGTATGCTAGGCTAAAAAAGAATGTGGGTCCCTTGGGCTGTTCAGCATACTGAATCAGTTAAGAAAATTAAATAGAAGGTGAAAATGTTGCCCCATTTAAAATTAGCAAATCCTCAGTTCTTCAAAATTTTGAAGACTGATGCATCTAATATAGGCTATGGAGGAATTTTGAAACAAAATAATCTTCAGACTAATCAGGAAGAACTGTTTAGATTTGTTTCTAGAAAGTGGAAACCCACTTAACAGAAATGTTCCACAATTAAGAAAGAAATACTTTCAATTGTGAAGTATATTAATAAAATGCACGATGATTTGCTTAATAAGAAGTTCTTATTAAGAATTGACTATAGTGTTGCTAAGCAAATCATTGGAAAAGATGTAAAAAATTTTGCGTCTAAACAAATATTTGATTTTGATTTTTACATCTGTATTTGATTTTGATATTGAATACATTAAAGAGAATCTAACTCCTTGCCTAACTTTCTTACTCGTGAATTTTTGCAGGGTACATGAATAATGTTTCATCCAGATAAGTTAAAGTGATCAATGACAAGCCAATCCATAAGACAATCCTCTAGAGGAGGATCTTCAAAGAGAGGATCATATATTCCTAGAAGAGGAAGGGATAGAAATTCTCCCCTAACTTCACCACCTTCAAAGATGTTGAACCTCAAGAAATATCTTGAGGAAAAAGAGGGGTCTGGTGAATCATCACCATCCCAAACACCTTTATCAAAAATTTTGATGAAAGACCTTATGGACACCTAATTAAAATTTCATGAGAAAGAAGAAACAGAAGAAATTCTTCCTATTGAAATGGATGATTTACAATGGACTAATGATCCATGGTATCTAATGCAAAAATATTTGCATATTAATGGTTATCCCAAAATGGAATACAAACCCAGAATGTATTATGTTATAATTCTGAAGATATCTCAGTCTGCTAAGATAAAATACTATTATCAGCATAATAATACCGAATATGGTATTATTAATTATAGCAAATGTGCTATACTGGGGCATGGATCCATGCAAAATCAGATCTGTCATGAATAAAAATCATGAGGTATGCTAGTACAATTATTGGGATTATGTAGATGCATGGACTTATTCTACTATGAAAACCCAAAGAGAAAACACTCTTGTTTTTTCCAAATAGGAAAAGATTTTTTCCAATGGACAAAAACTATTCCCACTTGGTTTTACCAATGGTGGAGGAAGCTTGGGTTGAAATTATCTCTTTTGCCTCCCAATATTAAAAATCCATATGAAGAATGGCTTGAATGTCATCCATTCCTTCAAAGTCAAGACAAAATTGTATCTGGACAGTGTGTTTTCCATTATTTTGCTAAATTCAGCATTCCGTAGATTTCGAAATGGGGTGTTGATACTTCAACAAATGAATTAGGAATTTCAATACCAATTCGTACTTTCCATTTTCAATGATGGGCCCAATGGCCTATTCAAGATACTATTGATGAAATTGTAAAGAAAATTGCTCTTTACAAAGAAAATCAGAATACTAATGTATCTTCATATGTTCCTAAAATAGGTATTGTTAGCCCTAAGGGCAAATCATGTAGTTTTGATTAATGACAAATATTGATGAGGACTAATATGCTTGTATGTTGTGTGATAGGTTTTATGAACTAAGAAGTATGAAGTCTCATTGCCTTGAAGCTAAAATGCAAGAACAACTCCAATATGTCAAAGTGATTGAAGATTGAAGAGTTTGTTCAAGATGTTAGAAGGCTTTGAAGACATGAAGTGTAGGTTGCATGTGCTTAATAGGTAAACTTTGTAAACCTTACACTCTTAAGCCTTGGAATCTATGAGTTGCAATTGAGAGCACAAAACTTGATTTAAATGGTTTCAATGGTTTTGAACTTACCTAAATTATCAAGTTTTCATAAATGGTTTTTGCACATAAAAGATCTTTAATGACTTATCTTTAAGGCTAGAATGTTTTCCAACTTGTTTGAATTGATTTGAACATGTTTTGACAAAGTTTGAAAAATTCGGACGCAGAATTCGGTCGTCCGAATTTTCCTGAAACTAGCCGTTACTAGCCGTTGTATAGCCGTTTGAACTGATTTTTGAATTCTATAAAAGCCATAAACTCCAGATTTTTTAGAAGAACTTTGAACTTAACAAATCTTACATTATCTAACTTGTTTTACATCAAATTGAATTAAAAAGCTCTCAAATTGCCTTGTGCTCAAAGATTGAAATTCAAGATTCCAAAGGCAACAAAGTGTGAAGGTGAAACGTTGTGTAATCATCTACCAACAAAGTGGTAACATCTTACACACTCTCTTTTCTTATCTCAATTGTGTTTTCTACTAGCTCATTGCAAGGTTATCTTGTGACGTAAAACCCTTTTGTGTTAGGGTGAGCCATAGACTAGATTAATCAAGGTTGTGGTGTAAAACCCGTTTGTGGGTGAGCCTTTGATTAGATTAGTCTTGAGATTGTCTTTAGATATAAAATCCTTGTGGAAGGGTGAACCTTGTTTGTATAATTACTAAAAGAGGTTGTGAGTGTAAAACCATTGTGTGGTGAGCCTCTTATGTAATTGTTGAATTTGAGCATATAGTGGATTTGTTGAAATCCTTGAGTGTGGACTCAAGGTAGTGGATGTAGATCTTGGAGAGATCGAACCACTATAAATCGTGTGTTCATTTTCTTATTGCTTTACTTGTTTACATACTTGTGATTATTATTTATGCTTAGTTGTTTATTGATTGGTTATGGTCTTATAGTTTGATAATCTTGTATTAATCATCAAATCACATATAACTTGAAGTTTGTGAATTTAAAGAAGAGCTTTTATTAAGACAAAGGATTTGCAAATAGGGGAAAAGATTTCGATAATTAGCCAAAGACCTAATTCACCCCCCCCCCCTCTTAGGTCTTTCAATTGGTATCAGAGCAAGGTCTTCTTTTTAAGGTCTAACAACCTAGAAGTAAAGATCATATGGCTAGTTTATCAAATTTTCCTTATGTGGAAGGTTCCTCCACTAATAGACCTCCATTGTTTGATGGTTCTAATTATATTTTTTGGAAGTCTAGAATTGAGATTTACATTTGTTCTATTAACTATGAATTGTGGAATATTATTGAGAAAGGTCCCTATGTGCCATTGAGATTGAAAGCCGATGGAGTTACAAGGGAACCGAAGTCCATGGAAGAGTATGATGAGAGCGATTCAAGAAAGATGACATTAAACTACCAAGCAATGAACATTCTTTGTTGTGCGTTGGTTGTCAATGAATACAATAGAGTAATGGAATGTGATTCCACTCATGAAATATGGAAGCTACTTCAAGTCACTCATGAAGAAGAAAGAGCAAATGTGTGCTTCATGGCAATGGAAGATGAGGTACAACCTACTCCATCTACCTCTACTTCTTATTATGATAATATTGATGATCCTAGTGAATTACTTGTTGAGATGTATGGAGAATTAAAAAAGGCTTCGAAAAAGAATAAGGAAATGAAACTCAAAATTAATGAGTTATTGAATGAAAATTCAAAATTATTTTGTGAGAACAAAAAAATTCTTGAATCTATTGATTGTTTAAATATTGAAAAAGAATTTTTAAATGTTTCTTTACAAAACATATCTCTTGAAAATAAATCTCTTTGTACAAAAGCTTCTTCTCTTGAAAAAATGCTTAGTGATCATGAAATTTTGAAACAGAAAATTAATGATCTTACATCATGTGTTGAAAAATTTACAAATGGAAGAGACAATTTTGACAAACTACTTGGATCTCAAATATCTTCTCTTGCTAAAAATGGTCTTGGTTACAATTATGTCAATAGTGTGCCTAAACATAACAATTTCTTTGTTAGAGCTACTTCTACTTCTTTCCATCATACTTGTTGTACTTATTGTGGAAAACATGGACATAAAGTCACCAAATGTTATGTTAAAAGAAAAGTAGAGAATGGTGTAAAAACCATTTGGAGAGTTAAGGGAACTATTACTAATCCCCACGGACCCAAGAAAGTATGGGTACCAAAGGATACTTCCTCTCCTTTATTGCAGGTACACTACAATTCAAACTCAAGCACAACTAAGAGGTATATTGATGATGTTGGCTTAAAGAATAACGGAAAACACCTCATTTATAATCAAGGTCAAAGCAACCAAAGAAGGATTTGTTTTTGAGGCAAGAAGAAAGGAGGAATTCTTGGAGTAACCAATGTTGGTAAAGGTTCCTCTCTTCTTTTTAAACAAATGTTGCTTAGTACTGATTTGAACTATAACTTGCTTAGCATTAGTCAATTGTGTGATATTAAATGCCAACATGCAAAGTTTCAGTTAAGAATTTCTTTGTTAAAATTTGAAAATTTGCCAACCATGACTTGTCAATTGCTTCTATCAAGTTGATTAGGCAACATTGAAGATATGAGATTGAATTTATGGTTGATATGTTCTTGAAATTGATTATATGTCATGATAAAATGATTAAAATAGCTATGATTGAATATCTATGCATTTGCTTGGTCAAAAACATCTTTATGAAACTTTACAAAATGTTTGAACTTGAAGTTTGAATGTAGGCCATAAGTTCGGTCGCCCGAACTTGTATGAAAAAATGATATTTTGTGATTTTGATCAATTACTCACAAAATGTTTCAGTGTGTGTTTTATCTTGATAAGCTTGATGAACTTGTTACTTATGATAATGATTTTCTTGGCATAGAAGATTTGGTCATGTGAACATGGATTTGTTGAACAAACTTTCCTCTCAAGATTTAGTTGGAGGATTGCTAAAAATGTGTTTTGAGATAATTGTCTTTGACATACTTGTCAATATGGAAAACAAACAAAAGAATCTTTCAAACCGAAGAAAATGATTTTCACTTCAAAACCTCTTAAAATTTGTTTATATGGATTGTTTGGACCAATGAGGATCACTAGTCTTGATGGTAAGAGGAATTCATATATGATTGTTGATGATTTCTCTAGATTTACATGGGTGATCTTTCTAGCTCAAAAAGATGAAGTTCTTTCATGAATTTGTAAGACTTTTCAAAAGGGTTCAAATCTCTCTTGAGTGCAAATTGATTTCTATTTGAAGTTACAATGGGAGAGAATTTTACAATCAAGATTTTACAAAACTTTGTGATGAGAATGGGATTGCTCACAAACTTTTTGGCTGCCAAAACACCTCAACAAAATGGAGTTATTGAAAAGAAAAATTGAACCTTACAAGAAATGGTTAAGTCTATACTTGGAGAAAATTCTTTACCAAAACATTTTTGGGACAAAACTGAAAACACTGCAGTGTTATGTTTTTTAATAGAGTTCTTTTGAAGTCATTTTTTTTTTGAAAAATATCTTTTGAACTTTTATTTGATAGAATACTCTAGAATTTAAACATACATGACAGGTTGTATCAAATATACATGAATATGCATAACAAAGTACTTTATATTGTATACTACTAGTTAATATTGTCTATTTCAAAATATTTAGTTGTAAGTGCCTTATATTGAATATGTGTGATAACTTGAAAAATTTGATAGAAAATTGAATAACTGGATATTCCTTGGTTTTTCCTCTAACAACAAGGCTTATAGAGTTTCTAAGAAAAATAACCTTACATGATGAGGAAACTATTCATGTTAGTTTTGATGAATCTTACATTTACTTGGAAAGAAAAGATGAAGATGATGTAGGTACATCTATGAATGACTATCAAACCCATCTTCAAGCACCAACTTTGGAGGATCACACCAATGAGGAAGAAATGATTGAACAAAATCAAGATGACCAACATAGTGGTGACCAAGAGCTCTCAAAGAACCTAAGATATTCAAGAGGGCACCCTAAGGAGCAAATCATTGGTGATATCTCCCAAGGAGAAAAAATAAGGCGGTACTTTATCAATAACTTTATTCTTTTATTACATATTAGCCTAAAAGTATTAATGATGTATTGTGTGATGATTTTTGGATTATTACTATGCAAGAGAAATTAAATCAATTTGAAAGATACAAAATTTGCAAATTCCTAAATCTCATGATCATTCCATTATTGGAACTAAATGGTTTTTAGAAATAAACTTATTGAATCCGGAGAAGTTATTAGAAATAAGGTTAAACTTGTTGCCCAAGGATTCAATCAAAAAGAGGGCATTGATTATAATGAGACTTTAGTTCCGGTTAGTAGATTTAAATCAATTAGAATGATTTTGGCATTTGCATGTTTAAAGGTTTCAAACTCTTTCAAATGAATGTCAAAAGTGCTTTTTTAAATGGTTCTATTGAAGAAAAAGTTTATGTGGAACAACCACCCGGTTTTGATCTTGAAAAGTTTCCTAAACATGTTTTCAAAATTATCCAAAGCTTTGTATGATTTAAAACAAGCTCCTAGAGCTTGGTATGAAAATTTGAGTGATTTTCTTCTTTCAAAAGGATTTTCAAGAGGAAAGGTTAACACTACTATTTTCATAAAAAATCTCTTGTAACAATGATCTATAAGTTGTCCAAATATATGATACAATTTTTGGTGCTTCTAATACTTCACTTTGTGATGTATTTTCCAAGTTAATGAAAAGTAAATTTGAAATGAGCATGATAGGAAAACTCAATTTCTTTCTTGGCCCACAAATCAAGCAAACCAAGGATGGAACTTTCATGAATCAAGTTAAGGTATAAGCACTTCCATAAGTTTATCAACCATGCTTGACAAGAATAAAAAGGTTTCATAGGAGTAGTCAACTCTATTTGATAGCAAGTAGAAACAATATTATGTTTGTCATGTGCTTGTGTGCTAGATTTCATCTTGTCCTATAGAATCTCATTTGATTGTTGTTAAACACATTCTCTATTACCTTATTAATACTCTAAGTGATTATGGTCTATATTTCAAATGTGTGGCTATATTATGTGATAACACTAATGCAATAGATTTGACCATCATACTATTCAACAAACTAGGACAAAGCATATAGAGATCAAACTTCATCTCATTAGCTATAATTCTACTAAGAATAATACTTATTTAAAGCATGTTTGCATTCATTGATATCGTTACTAAGTCATTGGCCGAAGAAAGGTTTGACCAATCTTAGAAGAAGTTTAGGGATTTCAAAATTCAATAACTAACGAGTATATTCAAGTGTGTAGCTCCAGGTGAGGACAAAGAAGCCTAGCATGAGAAAAGGAAAGGGAACAGCCAAAGATAGAGAAGGAGGACTAGTAACCAACGAACCAAGGAAGGTTTATGTTTCTCAAATCATGTCATGGCTGGATAGATTTGTCACAGTGGAGGCTACTACTGAATTTGATGATTGGACAAAAAGGAACCATAAGACAAATCCAAGCCATAAGGTGGATGTCATCAAACTATCCGAAATGGGTAATATACTCTCATTTTTTTAAATTATATGAGTCAGGGCTAGTTTGCTTGTGTTTGATGAATGCTATTACCTTATTTAGTTTATGGAGTTTAAGCAAATAATAAGGAAGAAAGAGTTGAGTGAGTTGGTAATAAAGCTATTTAGTGGTATTTTTCAAGAATATCACAAGTTGATTTTTGAGATTGATAATGCATTGATCAATAGAATTTGTGATGTTGAGGATGTTGGGTTTAGGCATTATTCTTCTGAGGGACATTGTTTTATAAGTGAGTTATACTCACATGAAAGAATTGAGAATGCCTATATAAATGGTAGAAGCCTCAAGACTAGAAAGGAGAGAGAGATAAAAGTTTTTTTATGCTAGTGAAAGAGTTTTACATCACATTCTTACTACATTGATTATAGCATACGTTGGACACAAATCTTCTATTGATAATATGTATGCGATAATTATGCTAGCCATGCATAAAAAAAATGAATTTTGGATATATATTGCTAAAGAATATAATGGAGCAAGAAGAACAAAAATAAAATAAAATTATTCCTGGAAACAAAGTAAACTTGGATAAACTCTCCAATATTGATAATGTTCTATCTCTATTTGATGATATTGATTGGAGCAATTTAATAGTAATTGATGAAGAATTTTATACTACCCTTACATATGAGCTTTATGCAAATCTTAAAGAAGAAAGAATTGAACATTAGGGGGATAATGTAGTTTAATGGTATTCCTCTAGAGTGTATCAAGTGGATTTTGAGTTCAATAATGCCTTAGTGAACAGAATTTTGTGGGGTAGATGATAATGAGGCAAGGTATTACTCATTGGGATAACATTGCTTTATTCTTGAATTGTTCACAAATGAGAGATTTGAAGAGGCTTTCACAAATGGTAGACAATTTAGGTCATTTAGGGAAGAGGAAATCCTTGCTAGAGAAAGGAAAATTTAAAAAAAAAAAGGGAAGCATGAGTCACCAAGTGAGGGGGAGCAAATCCCTATAAAAAAAAAAGAAGAATATTTGAAGAGGTATTCTCATTGAAGGTGATAATCTCACTAGAAGTAACACCATAGTTGCCAAGGTGTTTTAAGAGGCATTGAACAACTATGTAAATTCTTCGAGTCTGTTGCTCTAATGATTCTTGGCAAATTTGATGGTTTAGAAGCTAGACTCAAGAATATGGAAGAAGACTTGAGAAAGATTTCTCAAGTGATTTTTAAATGGTGCTAGTTCCTTTAGAGCTAAAGAAGAAAACTACGATGAAAGGAAAAGGCAGCGAAGCACTCCAAGAGAAAGAAGAGCTTGAGAATGAAGAACAAAGAGGTAATGCTCAAGAGAACAAGCAAGAAGAAGAAAGTGAAGGGAGTTTCACAAAGTCAAATCACAAATCCATCACCAATCTCCTTCAGCCAAGAGAGAAGGAAAATGTGGTTCAAAGGAAAAAGATCCAAAGATCCTCTCGATTAGTAACTTTCCAAAGTCGAACTACACGGGCAAGGAGTCAACAAATGAAGGACCCCATCATATAGAGATCAAGGAAACATGGCTATCACAACGAACAAATTTGGAAGTGAAGACCATGAAGCGCATCCAAGACTAAGCCTTTCTATCCCTAAACTCTATTTTATTGCCTATTTTAGTTTATGCCTTGATGCACATGTTATGCTTTAACATTGAAATTTACTTGTGCCTTTCTAGTCATTATACTGTTTTGAAGCTCAATATATGAAATCTTTGTGATAAGAGCTTCTTTTGTTTCACTTTTGTTGTCCAAGTACTCTTACCCCACCTTTGATTGATGACAAAAGGGGGAGAAAAAATGTGATGACAAAATGTGTGAAAATATGAAATAGCAGTGGAATTCCTCATGCATGAAGAGAAAATGTGTGAATTTTCTGAAAATCCATGCATATGTCAAGGGGGAGAAAGAATGACTACAAAATGTTCTATGTGCTTGCTGTAAATGTGCTATGTGCTATGTGTTATAGGTTAAAATGTAAAATGAATGTGTATTGTGAAAATATTTGGCTGCATTTGAAATTTAAATTGAATATGTTATAATATGTGAGGTTTTGGTTATTTTCTGAGATTTTGGAATATGGTTAAGTTGAGATTGAAATCTTGAACTTGGTTCTTGACTTGATCTATGATTTTGGATTGATTCATGAAAACAATTGAATGCATGAATCTTGTGGTTTTGCAAAGATAAACTGAGTGCTATTGTGGACATACATGTTTGAGTACTTCAACATTTCATTTGAAAATGCAAAATCACCTTTTCAAACTTGTTGCAAAAATTTTTGACTTGAAATTCGGATGCATGATTTAAAAATTCAGATGCATCCATGTTTGTTGCCAAAAAGCGATCTTTTGTTGTTCAAATTGAGTCAAATATGTTTTAATCTCTTCCATTATGTTTGAACAACCTTAGGAAAGATTTATTTCACTTTAAACATTCATTATATTGAGTTTATTGCAGTTTGGACTTGAAATTAAAAAATTCGGATGCATGAGTTTAAAAATTCGGATGCATGTTCGAAAATTCGGATGCATCCATATTTCATTGTCAAAATGTGCTCTTTTGTTGTTCGAATTGATTCAAATATGTTTTAATCTCTTATTATACATTTGAACAACTTAGAAAAGCTTTATTAAACATTCATAATATTGAATTTATTGCAGTTTGGACTTGGATTGTCAAAAATTGGAATGCATGTTCTGAAATTCGGATGCATTCATATTTTGTTACCAAAATGTGCTCCTTTGTTGTTCAAATTGATTCAAATATGTTTTCATCTCTTCTAATATGTTTGAACAACCTTAGGAAAGCTTATTTACAAAATTTGCAGCTTTCATTTTACTTATTTTAAAGTTTGGACTTGATATGTCAAAATTCGGATGCATAGTATATCTAGTCCAAATTTGTTGAAAAATGAGCACAATCTAAGGGGGAGCATTGTTAAACATTTACAACCTTTAAAACCTCTCTTAGAATCTTTTCTAAATGCTAAAATTCTATACCTTCTATTCTAGTTGCGTTGGAAGGAAGGAGGCAAATGGAGGTTGGTTGGGTCATAGGCTCATATTGAGCCATTTGAATGTCAATGTGCTAAATTGGTTATCTTCTATCATTGACATCAATACTTCTTTGTACTACATTGTTTTAATCTATCACATTTTGCATCAAAGTTTGTCATCATCAAAAAGGGGGAGATTGTTAGCCCTAAGGGCAAATCATGTAGTTTTGATTAATGACAAATATTGATGAGGACTAATATGCTTGTATGTTGTGTGATAGGTTTTATGAACTAAGAAGTATGAAGTCTCATTGCCTTGAAGCTAAAATGCAAGAACAACTCCAATATGTCAAAGTGATTAAAGATTGAAGAGTTTGTTCAAGATGTTAGAAGGCTTTGAAGACATGAAGTGTAGGTTGCATGTGCTTAATAGGTAAACTTTGTAAACCCTACACTCTTAAGCCTTGGAATCTATGAGTTGCAATTGAGAGCACAAAACTTGATTTAAATGTTTTCAATGGTTTTGAACTTACCTAAATTATCAAGTTTTCATAAATGTTTTTTGCACATAAAAGATCTTTAATGACTTATCTTTAAGGCTAGAATGTTTTTCAACTTGTTTGAATTGATTTGAACATGTTTTGACAAAGTTTGAAAAATTCGGACGCAGAATTCGGTATAGCCGTTTGAACTGATTTTTGAATTCTATAAAAGCCATAAACTCCAGATTTTTTAGAAGAACTTTGAACTTAACAAATCTTACATTATCTAACTTGTTTTACATCAAATTGAATTGAAAAGCTCTCAAATTGCCTTGTGCTCAAAGATTGAAATTCAAGATTCCAAAGGCAACAAAGTGTGAAGGTGAAACGTTGTGTAATCATCTACCAACAAAGTGGTAACATCTTACACACTCTCTTTTCTTATCTCAATTGTGTTTTCTACTAGCTCATTGCAAGGTTATCTTGTGACATAAAACCCTTTTGTGTTAGGGTGAGCCATAGACTAGATTAATCAAGGTTGTGGTGTAAAACCCGTTTGTGGGTGAGCCTTTGATTAGATTAGTCTTGAGATTGTCTTTAGATATAAAATCCTTGTGGAAGGGTGAACCTTGTTTGTATAATTACTAAAAGAGGTTGTGAGTGTAAAACCATTGTGTGGTGAGCCTCTTATGTAATTGTTGAATTTGAGCATATAGTGGATTTGTTGAAATCCTTGAGTGTGGACTCAAGGTAGTGGATGTAGATCTTGGAGAGATCGAACCACTATAAATCGTGTGTTCATTTTCTTATTGCTTTACTTGTTTACATACTTGTGATTATTATTTATGCTTAGTTGTTGATTGATTGGTTATGGTCTTATAGTTTGATAATCTTGTATTAATCATCAAATCACATATAACTTGAAGTTTGTGAATTTAAAGAAGAGCTTTTATTAAGACAAAGGATTTGCAAATAGGGGAAAAGATTTCGATAATTAGCCAAAGACCTAATTCACCCCCCCCCCCCTCTTAGGTCTTTCAATTGATTGATCTTACTAAGGTTAAAATATTTCTTGAAAGAAAATATCCACATATAACTCCAAATCAAATTATGATGAAATGTATGGAGTCTATGAAGGCTCAATTCTGTGAGGTTTTTTTAGGAGAATCTTTCTGAAAAAATGTTTACCACAATAGCTTTGGACGAAGAAGGTGACCTACATACTGAAGAACCTAAGGCCCAAGATCCAAACTAATGGATACTCAGTTTGATCCATTTGAGCATATTGAAGAGATCATAGCTTTAGTCAAACCTAGTCCAGAACCAAAAGGCAAAGGCAAAGCAGAGTAGAGAAGAAGATCAAGTAGCCCAAAAAGATCACAGCACTCTGACGGTCCAGAAAATTTAGAAAAGAATTTCCCAATGAATATTCCTTGATAGAAATAGTATCTGTATGTTACTATTTTCTTTTTAACTTTTTATAAAAATGGGACCTAGTTGCTAGTTCCTTTTACTGTTTTTATTTTGTTTTATTAAGCAATTATTGGGGTCCAAATGGTTCAGGATCCTATTTGGAACTATTACTAGAATATTCCTTAGATATTTTTAAATTTTAAATGCTTGAAATCCATTATAGATTAGGCTTGCAATCCGGGAATGATGTCCAGAGACCTATATAAAAATTTTATTTTGTAATATGAAGGGGGACTTTTTCCCACCTTCTGCAAAACTCTTTCTCTATCACATAAATAAAATTCCTATTTCTACATCAACGGTTACTCTACTTCCTTGTAAGTTTATTCACTTTTGTTTATTTACTTGACTTTGGTATCAGAGCCAGTTATGTGTAGTTAGATAAATTATATTCTGTTTATTATAATAAACATCATATTTTATGAGTAATTTATGTATATGAAATGAAAAATATAGTTTATAATTATGCTTAGTCTGTTGAGATTGAATAAAAGGAAAATCTCTAATTTCTATTATGAATAAATTGGATGTCATCCTAAGTCGCATTAGGGTTTGGAGTGGCAGAAAAATTGCTTGATTGCTTGCATAATTCCACTATTTCCCCTTGTAAGTCGTTGACATATGTGTCTATTCATTTTATAAACCTAAGATTTAGGTTAATTCATAGTTCTGACTAATCATAATGGTAGTAATTAGTCTATAATTTTTGTAGAAACACATGCTTAGTTATAAAACATGTTAGTGTTTGTTATGTTAAACAAAATATGATTATCTGCATTTATGTTTAGAAGAATTTTATCTTCTACTTATGATACATCATCTCAGTTGATAAAGAATTTTGAGCTAACTAAAGCCTCTAATAATAAAGAGGTATTAAATAGATGGACAATTCCTTCTGTAGATCTTAAAAGAATTTACCAAATTGGTACTTTCGATTTTAAATCGAAACAATCCATCAAATTGATGGAACATACAGTAACTGTGGATAATAATATCTAAGATTTAAAGTTACTTTCACATGCTGATTTGTAGCGATATAGACACCAGGATTACAAATACATCCAAAATGGATTAATCCATGTTGCTTTCAAACCTTTAATGCTTTTAGGTTTGACTTCGTCAATCCTAGCAACTCTAAGAGATGCTAGATGCTTGGATTGGAAACCTTCTCTAATGGGGGTAGTCCAGACCAGTCTTTACCCTAGACCAATGTACTTTGATGTATACCCCAATATGAGTCTGTCATTATCTGACAGGAATCTATATGAGTCAATATCTCTCAAAATACAGGCCCATGGATATAATTTTATCCCTGGTTCAGAAACTGTAGCAATAATCTACAGAATCCACTTCAGATTTATGAATACTATTTGTCCCAGATCAAAAGCATACTAGCTTTGAAGGACATATAGTCTTGGTTGAATCTAATCTTATGACTACAAATATAGCAACTAGTAAGTTGTTAAATCGGAAAGAAATAAACTTTCCAGAAACTTGGTTGTTGCTAGATGCAATAGCACCTAGGCCAATCTTAAATTCAAATAGTGAACAAATTGTTCAGCATGATGATTGAGATGTTGAAATAACCTCCACTCCACAAAATAAGATCAGACTTTCTAGATCTTTGTCCAGCAGAAGTCCTTTTAGGATTTCTGAATCTCTTTCAGTAGTACCAGCAAGATCCTCTGTTTTAGAGTTTGCTACATCTTCTGAGAAAAAAGAGAACTTAATTGATGAGATACAATTATCCCGTAAAAAATTTTCACATGGAATTTATAGTCAAACTCCAATTAGGAGAGAATCTCCAACTGAATCACAGATGAGTTTCTATACTAATTAATGGATTTAAATCAAATAGAAAATCAATTTGATGGAACAGGTTATTGGGTAACTTCCTTACCAAATCATGATTCCTTTGCTCAACATTTTAAGCACCTTAAGAAGAATCAAATATATGATTTTTCTCCAAGAAGTAAGATAAGAATGGTCTTATCTACAGAATTTAACCAAGAACAGAATAAACCCTTTAGGGATTGGTATGCTTCAAGGTTTGATTCTTAAACCATTAGAAAATGGAAAAATTATTACTATAGTCATTTACAAAAATACAACACTATATTGTATTTCATACCATGGTTTACAACTTTCTATGTGTTGTCTCAACACCAATGGCTGAACATTATTACTAAATCATGGAAAACCAAATTGGGAAGAGTAATAAACTTTGTTTATCCCCCTACTGAGCCGATTGCTCTTTCTAATGATAATGGAACATTAGAAGATTCTGCCTTTATGAAGGTAAAAGAAGATGTGGAAAATTCTGTAAAAGAAATTTCTAACATATATAAACAGTCGAATTATAATAATTTGTGTCTTCTGCATTTGAGTTCACTTATTGAATCCGTAGAAGCTTATAGGAT
The DNA here is from genome assembly GCA_030512225.1 of Rauvolfia tetraphylla. Taxonomy (NCBI): domain Eukaryota; kingdom Viridiplantae; phylum Streptophyta; class Magnoliopsida; order Gentianales; family Apocynaceae; genus Rauvolfia; species Rauvolfia tetraphylla. The sequence continues at coordinate 1,611,705 of JAJQKT010000064.1, forward strand.
AAAGCTTCCATCTAATTCAGACAATAAGGAGATTAAGTCTCCAAATAAGTCCAAGGAACCAATTATAAAGCCACCAATTGAGGTGTTTGGATTTAATTTTGGTTCTACATCTAAAACTTTAATTGAGATTTTAGAAGAAAAATTAATGAATTTAAAAATTAATTCATTAGATGATGAGAATCATATTTCTCAACCTGTGAGGAATAATGTTCTTCATCAGAGGAATCTTTTTTTTCAAACTCAGAAGTTGATTACTCAGACTCCAAGGAAGCAATAGAAAGACTCCAAACAAACTTTCTTGAAATCAACAAGTTGAAGTATGAATGTAGGCGTTTGGATCATCATTATTACAGGAGACCAAAAACTATGGATGTTTTGTATGAGGAAAGTGATAATTTTGTCTCTAATTCCTACCACCCAAAAACCATTTATGAGTGGAATCTGGATGGACTTTCAGAAGGCCTAATACATAATTTACTGCATAGAATGCTTATGTATTCTACTATTTGTAAACAGGCCAAAAATACTGAAAGAATATTCACAGAAATGATTGCCTGTGGTTTTACTAGTACTCTTAAGAGATGGTGGAATAATACTCTTAACCAATCTTAGAGAGATGAAATCTTTAATGCTAAAAGATTAGTAAAGCTTGAGATTGGAACCTCTACTCAAGTCCAGACCACTGAAGTGGAAGATTGTGTATAAGTACTCTATCTTGCACAATCTTAGAGCATTTTACTGGTCCAATTACTGGCCAAGGGGAGAATGTTAGAACTCTCCTACAACACATGAAATGTATTAATCTAGGAGATTGGAGATGGTACAATGATGTGTTCCTTGCTCGAGTAACTCACTTAAGTGATAGTATTGGAAGCCCATATTTATTGAAGGACTACCATATTTATTTGTTGAAAAGACTAAATCAACCCTTAAAGGGCCAAACTCTACAGCGACCTTACCATATGCTAATTAAACATATGGGCAGCTCAATTGTGCTATTAATAAAACTGGCATAGCATTCTGCAATAATCTGAAATTATGTAGACAGCTTAAAAAGCAAAAGCTTACAGAGAAGAAACAATTAGGTGACTTCTGTCAACAATTTGCTTTTGATTTACCTAAATCCTCAAAGAAGTATAGAAAGGAAAAGTCATTTTCCAAAAGGAAAAAGAAAAAACATAAATCAAAAGAAAAGAAAGAATGCTTGGAAAAATCTTCCAAGAAAAAGCATAAAAGTGCTAAAAATGAGTTAGCCAGTGTTTAGTGCCATAAATGTGGTAAATTTGATCACTATGCTAATAACTGTAGGACTAAACAGAAGCTGAATATGATCGAAGATGATCAACTCAGATTTCAGTTGAGTAAATTATTACTCAAATACTGAAGAAAATAAGTCGACAGACCCCGAAGACAATTCTTCTGATAGTTTTGATTCTGAGAATAATAATTCTACAAAATTAGAATATAATAAGCAAATTGCTGAAATGAGTGCAATAGATTATGTATTAAAAAGTTCAACAAAATAGTCGAGTCTTATAAACTCTTTTATACTTTTGAGAAGAAATATAAAGAAGTCAATACCATGAGTCTTTAAGTCTTTTATGTTATTAACTTATTGCTTCTTTTCCTCATCGTCCCAGTGTCCCTCTTTTAAGCCGTAGCATAGTTTTGATTTTTAGGCATAGAAATAAATTGAGTTATGGTTCAACAAATACAATATTTCTAAATCTAATAAAAATATTAGCCCACTTTAAAATCCTTTGGTTCTATGACCATAAATATTGCTACATTATTTCATACATTTCTCTAAAAATATACATTAAATTCCTCTATCACCTAACCTTTTCTCTTTAGATTTAGGAACCTTGCAATAGATTGCAACCCCAAAGTTTCAAATATTTTAGAAGGACTTTCTTTTATATATTGCATGTCTTGTATGAAGCAGTTTTGTTCCTTTTATTGTAAACTCTATTCAATTTGTAATACGTAATTAACACAGCTTCACCCGAAACCTTCACTGAATATTAGAGTTAGATTTTCAGGCATTAACTCTTTTCATCAAAGTTCCATTTTCCTTCAACCATATTGATGGAGTCAAGGAATCAAACCATTAGGGGTCTCAATACCCTCAAGGCAAAGAGTCAAAACAAAGAAGATGAGGAGAGCTAGGAGATGCCCCCCAAAGGCCCTCCAATGTTTAAGTCAGTATCAATTCATAAGAAAAAGATAATAAAGGAGATTATAATGAGCATGGAGAAGAGAATTATGGACATTATCAATAACAAGAAGAGCATACCTCTATATATACATGACATACCAAGTCCTTTAAGGAAATAGAAATCTTGTAAGACAAGTAATATCAGGATCTTACTAGGATTTAGTATCTTGTTAGAGAAAGGAATTCCTACATAATTAGGATTTAGCATACCAATTCTTGAGCTAAATACAATTGGGTCGAAGCACTTGGTGGGCCCTTTAGACCAATAACATCATATGCATCCCAAAAGAAGAGCATAAATTGAGTAGCAATGCGAGGTATGTAACCTTAATAATCAATTGCAGATGACCAATTATCGCTTCTTGAAAGTATCTTTTCATCTAATCATGAATGACCTTTATCGTATTGCTTTCTGTTGGCATTGTTCTACCAAGGCTGTTGTCATGTCTTTTCCCATAATTTATCATTGGGAGAACATGTTGTAGGAGACACTTAGAGCTCGTAGTGTATTCTACCCTTTCAATTTGGTTGGATCGTATATTTGGCCAGACATTTTTTTTTTGCACAATTTTCTAATTTGATGCTTATAGATCAAATCATATTTTTATTTGAGTAATCATTTGTGTCTGTTCATGAGCATTTTTTTATTTTGGGAGGAAATTTTCCCTTTTTTCCTTATCTCCGCTTTTTTTGTTGTGCGCTAGTAGTTCAATCATTGTTATAGCCTTTTCCTCCTGATAATTCTAATTGAGGAATTCATTGTAGCTTTCTTTTAAACTTGAATCAGACAAGCTTATCAGGTTGATTATCTAGATCTCTTGCCCAATACTTCCTCAAGTTATATTTCTCAATAAGATCGCCATCAATATTTTTTGGCATCGATTTAGGAGATTCCATTTGATTTCATTTGCACAATGTTGATCGAAAGTTTATTGGGATGACATCTTTCATCTCTTCATCTAATTTTTTCTCTCCATCAAGTGAGTTCAATGCCTGACGTTAAAATTCCTGATGCCACCTCTCATCTTCCGATAAGGGAGGTTCGTGGAAGAATATCAAATAAGAGTTTAACAGTGATCTTGGAAGAAAAAAATATAGCAAAGTAATTGCCTATACTTAAAATAGATGAAATTATAAAAGAATTTAAAATTGAAATTGTCCAAACTGCTTAATCCTAATGTTGATTGCTTGGGTTAATTACAAGGAGTCATCTCTAATAGGGGTGTTCATTCGGATTTCAGTTTGAAATTTTAGTTTTTAAAAAAATTACAAAATCAAAAACTGAACCGAATCGAAAACCAAAAGTCAAAATCAAAATTGAAAAAAAAAAAGAAAGGGGACGCATTTTGATAATGCGTTCTTGAAGTATTTTTATCTTAAAATTTAATTTTAATGCAAGAATGCATTACCGAAATGTGGTCATATATAATTTTTTTTTAAAATTTCATTTTTTTGTTCGATTTTTAGTCTGAGAATAAAAAACAAAAACCGAACCAAATTTCACAAAATTTTTATAAACCAAACCGAAATATGTATTTTGATTCGATTTTTCGGATTACACCAAATAATAAACACCCATAATCTCTTACTTGGATCTTGAATTGATCATCGCAAGTAGATATTCCTAAGGTGTATTGCCCGAGAAAGAAGGCATGAGTAGCACAAATAGATTCCACCGAATGAATATTGATTTAAGTTTGTGCACCATGTAAATTCTTGAATGTCCAAGTAGTTTCTTTTGTAATATGGCCTAGAATCAAGTTCATGAACAAAGTTGACTTCGGTAGCTATGATAATCAGGAATTGTGGTGAGCCTATCCACAAAGGATTCCAAATGTTTGTTCATCTACGGTGTTGGCTTCCTGATGTTTGCTATCAGGCTAAATAAATGTCTGAAAGTGATATAAAAGAGCTTTCTACAGAACATGCAAGTTTTATACTCGAGCTGCTCAAGAGCTTCAACTTGCTGTAAAAAACTCTACATAAGAGTTAATAATTCTATGATTCAAAACACGAAATAGATTTTTAAAACATAAAATAATCTTTGAAGTTATTTATGCAAAATAATAGAAATAAAGATGATAAAAAACTTCCTTGTGATGTTCAAGCTTCCTCTTCCTTCCCCCTTCCGATAAGAGAAAGATATTTATTGGGGACGTGTCAAATTAATATTCGCGATATACTCCCAATAAAAAACTTTTGTTTCGTTCATAACTATGTTAGGAACAAATTGGCTTTAATAGATAGCTCAATTGTAATAGGACTTCCCAATTCTGAGCACTTGAATTAGCTTGCATAGAAAATTCCTATCCCAAAACATAATGAAATAAAAGTCCACTCTTGATATAGTTGCCAATGCTCGAATTTTCAAGTAAATAAATAGTTTTTAATATGAGAATCCTTCTAACTGACTCTTGATAGACACTTACCAATTTTGGAAATACATTTGAATCATAATAATAAATTGATTGTGACTTTAAACTTATCCGAAAGTGGGAATTTTGCTCAATTATGAAGCCATGTTCTAAAATTCTCAAATTCACAATTGCTTCATCTCCACAATAGTTGATAGGAGCTTCGATCAAGATGAATTCCCAATAGAAGATAGGCAAAGATAAGGCATTAAAATTTCAAGATATCTAGATAAATTATTTGTGATGATATACCATCCTCCTTCTCATGATGAAGATATATTAATTGATTAGCCACTCGAAAGATATATGCAACCCCTTCTAAAGGATAGAAAAATTTCTGAACCACTAATATAACATAGGTAAAATAATAGGAACCCTTTGCTCATAGAGAAATTCATAAAAGATGATAAGCGAAGATAATCAAATGTTTTGGCTTGTTGTCAACAATAATAAGCTGAGAAGATTAGAATAGATTTTTTTATATCAAAAAAGAAATCCAATAAACCAAGAATTGCCAACTAAGATAATATCATAGTCTTCATACGTAGAATTCGAGAAAACCAAATCCAAAAAATCAAGTCTTCCTCTAAATAATAATTTGTAAAGATGTGTGAGACCCGATACTCATAGACATAATAAATATTGAAGATAAAAATACCCTCAAGATAATTAAAATGTGACCTAAAAATCATATCCTGTTCAACTTTAGATATAAAGGCCTTAAATAGAATCCAAATTTTGGATAAGAATATGTAACACCTAATAAATTTGAGAAAACCAGTATAATGTGATTTTCCTTAAACTATAGTATGTATGAAATCTGATAATTTATGGAAGATAAGATAAGATATACTCAACTCTCAAAGATAATAATAATCATACCTGTTCTTGATGGCATTCCAAGATGCTAACAAGGATACTATGAAGAGAGCAAGTATAGCAGTTTGGCTATGGCGCAGAGATGTCCATTCCTCAGCACGTGCAAAATTGCTTCTCAGCCGTTGGATCGACATCTTTTTTATCCAAAGGCTGAGATTGAAAAATTTTTTAGACTCAAAAAATTTGTCAACTCCCACTCAAACTCAAACAAAGCCCAAAATTTGAATATGATGATGCAGAGTTGATGTAAATATTAATATTTTGTTGCATAATAATAAATTTTTTTATTTTTTTTTTGAACTCCACGTCAAATAATTATTCACAAATGTTCAAATGAAAGTATTGGTGGTGAATTAGTTTGTTTTAATTCTCATAACTTGAAGAAGCGATTTTGATGATGGAGAATATCAATTGTGGACCTTCTTTTATTATTTTAGAAAAATTCATGTTTACTTTAACTTTTTTTGTAATGATTCTTACTATTTTGAGTTATGATTTTTACTATTTTAGAGATTAAATATTCAAGAGAAAATTTTACGTTGTGAATAATTATTCTAACGTCTGTGAATAATTATTTAAGATTGCGTGATGAATGAACATCTAAATAAAGAAAGTTGAACACAACCTCTTATCTTAGAGATTGTGTTAGAGATTAGGTACTTGTGTAGATTTCAAAATTGAATGAAATACTTATTTAAATTCAAACAATGAACAATTATTCATTGTTTTAACTTATCCTGTAATAATTCTTATTATTTTGAGAAATAATTTTTACTATTTTAAAGATCAATTATTCAAAAAAGAAAACTATGTTGTGAATAATTATTCTGTGATAAATAATTATTCGAACATTTGTTAATAGTTATTCAATACTAAATAAAATAAAAAGAAAAACATGTTCAATAGAAGATATTGTTAATAGCCAATAGAAGATGTTGCATTCAACATTTTTTATTTATATGTTCATTCACCACCCAATATTGAATAATTATTCACTACACAGTTTTTCTCTTGAATAATTAAAATCATTTGTGAATGAGCATTTTACAGTGATGTCATGGATTCTATAGGACACGATACTTCAAAGAAAGCTAAGTAGAAGAGTAAGGCCAAACCAGGGTTTGCATGAGAATAATTGTTCACAATGCATTGAATAATTGTTCATGAAAACGAATGTATCTCAGTTGAAGAATAATTGTTCACGAAAAAATATTTATTATATACTTGGAGTGTATAATGTCTGAATCGTAAAAGTTCTTAAAAGTTTAGGGAAATGACATTGTATATCATTTTTTACTACCGAGTATATATTTTTATTTTTTGGTGCACACTATTTGGATTTTTGTCTCTCTTGCTAGTTTATGTGCAAGCAATCATTCTTTTATTTTGGAGGAACGAAATAAACAATTATTCATTGCCTCCAGAACAATTGTTTATAGCAAGTTTAGTTTGCATTTTGTATCTATGTTTATTTAGTAATATTTATCCAGTCTTCAAGATAAAATTCACTTTGGTGAACAATTATTAAAACCAAAGGATAAAATCCAATTTTGAATTAATCGCTAAGTGTTAACATTTCACCCTAGTATATACTTCTACTTGTGATAAATAGAATAATTATTCAGTAATTCAAGAACAATTATTCAACACGTCTTTTAATTAAGTGCGAGTTGTTAATATTTTACCTTCGTGTCCGCTTCTACTAACAATTATTCAGAAGACATTGCATAACTATTCATAATTGTGCATAATTCTAGCTTGTTTTCAATCTTCTTGAGCTTTCTCAGATATTTTGGCATCTTTGTATCCAGCTCTTCCCTATCCGGTTTGAATTTGAATAAGCATTTCACTCAATTTTAAAATCTACAAAAGCACCTAATTAATTTCTAACACAATCTCTAAGAGAAGGTTGCATTCAACTTCCTTGATTTCTATGTTCGTCCATCAGACAGTCTTGAATAACTATTCACATATGTTTGAATAATTATTTACCACACAAAATAATTATTCGCAACACAATTTTCTCTCTACACAATTTTTCTCTTGAATAATTAATCTCTAAAACAGTAAAAATCATTACTCAAAATAGTAAGATTCATTACAAGAGAAGTCAAAGTTGAAATGAATTTTTCTAAAATAACAAAAGAATGTCCACTATTGAAATCCTCCATTAAAATCATTTCTTCAAGTCGTGAGAATCAACACAAACTAATTCACCACCAATGCCTTCAGTTCAAATTATCTTGAATAATTATTCACACGAATTTGAAATTATCCCCAGAACTTAATCCATTCATCACCAAAATCCAATCAAGATAAGAGGTATTCTTCTTTAAACTTCCTCCATTTTTCAATATCAAAATTCGTTTCTAAATCTGTGAACACTACCACAAAGTCTTCACTCAATCAAAAGGGAGAAAAACTAAATTTAACAACCAAAAAAAGAGAAAAGTTAAGACCGAATGAAAATCACATGCACATCTTACTCTAAAAATATAAAAAATTTGTATCTTGCAAGTCCATGTCAAGTTTTAGAACTATCTTTGACGTCAATTTTGACTTTGATACTGTCTAACCATTAGAAATCATTTGTCCAGCATTTTTTAACATAGATTTAGAGAAATGGTAGAGAGAGGAGAAAACAAAACGAGAGAGAAAAGAGAACAAAAAGAGAGTGAATGACGAGAGAGTGAGAGTCATATTTAGTAGATAGAGAGAGAATCATATTTGATATGAAAGATTGAATTCAAATTTGGATTTTGAATTTTCTTTCAGTTTGTGAGGGAAACCAAAATATTTTTCAATCCCAAAATGCCCTTAAGCATGTCCAATCATTGGATAAAAAAAGAGCCAATCAGACTGTTGAGATTAGATTCTGCAAATGCTAAGAAAAGCGCATGTATGCACCATAACTAAACCGCAAGTATAGAGCTGAATTTTAGAGAGCTCTAACATGGATGGGGTTGAATGGAGTCATTCCTTGTCCTGAGAAAGAAAGTTCCTATTTAAAAGAAGTTTACAATCCTCTCTCGTCCATGGATTCTACAAAACAAAACCCCCAAATTGGAGTACTTCAAACACATTAGGCCATTACAAGAGCCTACCAATTTCACTCTTGCTTGAGGATAAGGATTGTAAAGCTTCTCCCCAGTGGCAATAAAGTTATATGGTGAATCACAATCTCCAAAAAGGATATCCCAAAGTAGAATAGCCAACTTCACAAGAAGCTTCTAAGCTTTAGAGTCCATTAGCGATCGATTTAGATGGTGCTTGATGAATTCTTGACTTTCTATTGAAGCAAACCATGGTTTTGATATGCACTTGAATCTCAAAAGAGATTTCATCAGTAACCTTCTGTGCTCATCAACAAGCAAATCCTTTGAAAACCAATGATTCAAAATTGAACTTTAGCTATTCTCTTTTTCTGTTTCTCTTTCAACATAAGGCACAAAGAATCTCAAAGTTGTAGAATATTGCAAAAGAAAGAAAAATTAGCAAAGGTAGAATGAGAATCGAGCCCCTGCAATGGGCATCAATTAACAGAGTTGAGGAATCGAAGCATTAGGGGTCTCAATACGCAAGACAAAAAGACAAAACAAAGATGAAGAAAGGTAAGGGATGACCCTCAATATCAATTCATAATAAAAAGATAAGCAAGAAGACTATAATGAGATTATGGATGTGATCAATAATAAGAGAACATATATCTCTCTCTCCCTCTATATACATATACATATATATATATATATATATATATATATATATATATATATATATATATATATATATATATATATATATATATATATATATATATATATATATATATATATATATATATATATATATATATATATATATATATATATATATATAATACATAATTATGATTTAACATACCAATTCTTCAGCATAATACAATTGGTTCGGAGCACTTTGAGGGCTCTTTGAGCAAACCCCATCACATACTATTTGTAAGGTTTAGTGCGAACAATTTTTAGTTCGTATGAAATATAGTGTGTCAATGTTGATATGATCAGTTTAATTTAATACACGTAAATAGGGAAGTAAAATTTGATATAGAAAATTGGTAATGCATTTCAACTAAACTTTTTATCCCAAGAAATACATAAATATGTTTTTCTTAGTACCGTCAAACGGGCCGGTCCGTCACATATCACTCATCAAATGGGCCGGAGTGGCCTAGCTCCTGTTTTTACGGGTTGGGAAACTCCCAGCCCATACTCATCCGCACTAGGCCCATGGGCCAAGTCACTTTTTTTCTAAAATAAATTTTATACTATTTATTGATACGCAATAGTCGTCAGCACAACAAAATCGTAATAGTAATATAGAGAATTAAATAAGAAAACTATAATGAAAAATATAGAGAGAAAATAGAAAGAAAATAGAAAGAAAATAGAGAGAGAATACAAGACCTTTTATTGATTCTCTGAGAGTAAATGAATGAATGAATGAGTCAGTGTCCACAATACATCAGTCTAAAGCCCTATTTATAGGGTTCAAAGGTACATATCAATAAGAAGATGTAGAAAGTAATCAGAAGACAAATCCTATCACTAATTAAAGATGTGATAGAACTCTACTATCTATCTTCTATATAGTTAGAGTATCTCTATAACTCTGGTATTGAATTATCTCTTTGATATAGGATAATGGACATCCATAATATTAATTTCATAACACTCTCTCTAGAATGTCCATTGCATAAGAGTATGTCTCGTTAAAAGCTTACTAGATAAAAAATCCAGTGGGAAAAACTCTAGTGAAGGAAAAATAGTACACTACTCTTTATGTCATATTTACTCCCCCCTAATGAGATAATCTTTTGAGATTTCTTAACCGGTGTTTTTCAATCAAATGTTGTTATCGGTAAGGTCTTAGTGATTATATTTGTCAAATAATCAAACGATCAAATTCATTGCACATTAATATCATATCTTTTCTAGAGCTCGTGAGTAAAAATAATATCATGAACGTATTCTTTATCATATCTCCTTAGATATATTCTAAACTTTATTATCATCCAATAATATAGTTGGAATTCCTTCTTAGAGGATGTAGATTTATCTCGAATATATTAATCATGATCACACATATTCTCAACCAACATCATGAATTTATATTTCTTCAACATGAGTTGAAGATGTAACTGTTATAATCAACACATGTCTATAAATGCATAATTTATATGGATCATACTGGTAACTTAAACCTTGCATATCTATCTCAACAAGAGTTGAATTTTCTCAATATTTGAGATAAACTATCTCAAGGAGATATCAAAAGGCAAACTTAATGCCATTTTTAAAATTCATTGGGTAGAGAAGAACTAAAATATATATCTACTTGCATGTAGACAAGTGTATTTATACACAGAATTATAGAGTTATGGTACTTCAGGATCAAAGAGTTCTTCAATATCTTTTGATAGATATAAAGAATATCACGTATAATAACCCAATGACCATTGATATGCTATGTCCATGTAAAACATTTTCAGAATGTTCAATCAAAATAAAATATTGATTTTTCAAAATTTTGATCACAATACTTATTTTTCTAAATTCTTCAGGAAGAATATCTTGATCATCAAATTTTTTTCTCTTTTGAGGATTTTATTTTCAAAATCAAGAGATCAATCACACTTTAGGTATGTATCAAAATCATATGACTGTAGAATTCATATATTTGTCCTGCTGGGACATCTATCCAAATAAGAATATTTATAGCTAGAATATTATATTGACTAACTCTACAGAAGTCAGTCACAATTCTATTCAATATAAATCAGGAGAGATGAATAGTGGCATTTATAGTTGACATATATTTTATGTCATAATAATAATGTATATGTCTCAAAAGTTCATTCATCCAATGTCTCGATATACTAATAATATAATCAAGGTTCAAAAGTTTTACGAGACTATATAGAGAATGATGTATTACAACAATTGACTATTAGGTGAAGATCTGGTAGCTCTTATGGAGCTTTTAATCAATTATTAATCAATTAGTTCTTCAGGAACCTTGCACTACTATTTATATTTTGAACATATATTTTAAATTTTGTCTAAAAAAACTACAAATATTATTTAGACAAATTGTATCTTCACCATTCTTGAGCCAAAATAAACTAAAATAATATATAAATATCATAATATAAATTTATAGTATTAAAACTTTTCAATAATAATCATAAAATGATAAAATAGAAAAGTAGAATTTGATAATTTAAAATTTTGATTGACATTCAAAATGCTAAAAACTCTTTCTGAATATTCAAAAGAATTTGCTACATTCACATGTTCCACATCAATAATTAATAAAGATTCATAACATGCTTGACGTACTACAAGTACGTGACAAACTTTCACATTGCATCAATACCATATTAGAATTATTACTTCCCTGTTTCCTTCTCATTATTTTCTCACTTCTGGTGAGTATCTATTCACTGAGGATTTAATGAGTCATTTTTATAGTATAAGAACAAAGTGTATTTCTACTAGTTGCGACCAAAATCTTGTACATAAATATATATTATAATTTCTAATGACATTCACTTCAAGGAATGACATAAAAACATTTGGTCGAGCGTCAAAATATTTTATCCAAGACTCATTTAGTTTCAGAAGATATAAATTTTAAAATACTTCTGAAAAACTTCTTCTTGATATTGCTACTACAAGAGCATGATAGAGATATGAGAAAGAAAAATTATTTTATTCATCACATTACTCATGGAAATTATGGCAAAGAAAAATCATGATTTTTATGCGATTTTGAGATGATGATGTATTATTTTAAACAATGGTGTCTATCAAACCCATTACATCTCGATAAATTTGAGTATCTAGTGTCTATGACATATAGTTCTTTCTACAAATATCAAGAGTAAAAAAATGAGTTTTGAAAGGTTTGCCATGGGAATTAAAAAAAATACTTCTTTTTTTCTTGATTAAGCTCTCAACTTCGGTGGCAGTAACTCATGCTGATAACGTGTTATGAATTTGTTGACACGTAATAGTCGTCGGCACAATAAAATCGTAATAGTAATATAGATAATTGAATAAGAAAACTGTAATGAAGAATATAAAGAGAAACTAGAAAGAAAATAGATAGAGAATACAAGAGTATTTATTGATTCTCTGAGAGTAAATAAATGAATGAATGAATAAGTCAATGTCCACAATACATCAGTCTAAAGCCCTATTTATAGGGTTCAAGGGTACATATCAATAAAAAGAGATAGAGAATAATCACAATACAAATTCTATCACTAATTAAAAATGTGATAAAACTCTACCATCTATTTTCTAGATAATTGGAGTATCTCTATAACTTTGATATTAGATTATCTCTTTGACATAGGATAATTAACATCAATAATATTAATTTCATAACAACTATACATTTTTTCTTTCTTTTTCTCTCTCTATCATATTTAAGAATATAAATTTATGATTGGAATAAAAAGAATCTTTGAATAATTACTAATATTTTTAAAATAAAAATTATCATTAATTTTGTGTAATACGTAATACAAATAAATTTATATAAGAAAATATTTAAAATTAAATTAAATTAATTAACCTTAATTGTATGTATAATTAGAATGTGTAATGTAAAAAAATTTGATATCAAAATTATTATACATTCTATCTTTATAATACAAAAAAGGGAATTTGGCCCGCTCTAGCCCGCAGGACAACGCAGGCTAATCGGAGAGAGCCGAATCGATCCGCTTTTAATCGAGATTGAAAAAATTAAATTCAAACTCACATATATCACAAGCCAAAACGAGTCAACCCGCAAATTTAAACCCGTTTTGCCACCACTATTTTTTCTCAATAATTTAGTGATTCTCCTAGTGAATGTGACAAACTCCCTTTGTCAAAATGTTAAAATTCCTTCAATAGTACACCATAAAAATTCACTTGCTAATGTGGCAAGATCCCCTTGCCTAGCTGATTCAATTGGAATCCCTCCAACCTCCAACTGAAGGCTGTCGGAACAGTGGAGATTCCACTGCCTCCAATTGTAGTGTTGAAACATCAGCAACAATGCACTTGAACACACTTAACCCATGAACTCAATATAGTGTACTACAAATGTGTCTTCTGCTCCGTAATTTTGCTTTGCACGAAGCTGGATTATTTAAACTTTCATATATACCATGAACTCCTTAGTTTAATAAGAAAGTTATCCTAAATTTTAGGATCAAAATCATCTAGTTTAGGAAATTGATCTTCAATAAAAGATATCCCATAATATTTACCAAATCTTCAATCATAATCTTGTAGGACATCTCTTCCCAAATAATCCGGGTTTCGTACCAACTCAATAAGGCAAGATATTTAATGCCATAACACCATTCGTAAGAAGCCGAAGTTTCATGAATTATCTTAATCGACTTACAAGATAATTCAACTTCACATATCAGAACAATCATCTCTAAAGACAGCAAGACATCTTGTTCATTAAAAGATGGCACAAGATGCAAATCATATACATTATACCAATTCGAGTAATCTTGCAAATATGCATGCCTTGAAAAACGAACATATCTCAACCATGATATGCAATAGACAAAGTAGACTCAATAACATACCATACCAGCCAGTATCATGTTATACCATGTTTTGCAGCTTCTTTTACGTCCCTAGCCTCCAATTTATTCTATAACATTTTGGCATTCAATACATCCAAATATGAATTGAATATAACTCTGGACTTCAGATGTCGTTATTGTCATTTTATGTACTAACTATCATATCTACTATATTATTTAACTATAAAATATAACTTAAACACTATACGGTATACAATCAGATCACAACAATTGGAAACCAACTATTGCGGCCCCAAATCCGATGCTTCGGAGTTGGGGCTGCAATGATCCATTAGTTGTTAATAAACCACCTAGTGTATTTTGTATACCTATTAAAGTATCTAGTATGTCCAATACTATAAATTAGTACCATAAACACATTGCACTTTACTCCAATGACCCATTATTTGTTGTAAATAAACCCTACAGGAGTAGCGTATTTTGCATACCCTATTAATGTACATAGTATGTCCAATATTATAAATGAGTATCATAAACACACAATGCACTTCTCTGTAAATTATGTGGTGTACCAAACACTATCAAATAAAGAATAGGCTCCCAGGAGAAATCGAGTGATAGATGGCTAATACTTTGCAGATCAGGCATCAAACAATTCGAGAACAAATTTCTGATCATTTACCTGCTTTGATCATCTGGGGGATATATTTCCCTGCGCTATGAAATAGTACTCCTGCTTATGCTGAACAATGGTAATGATGAAATAAATTTACTCTCGTGAAAGTAATTTCGGTTTTTATTTTGTAGCTCAATTAAGCTCATGAAAAACAATCAGCCGGCAATTACATTAGGCAAAATCCCCAAAAAAAAAAAAATCTGATGAATCAGCAATTAGCAGTATATAAATGGAAAAAAATTCCAGATGAAGTATGCTTAATTCTTCGTCAACAAAAAAAAAAAAACATTCCGATTTTTTATGTTATTAGGAGAGTGCCTTCATGACTTCAGCTGTGACCTGATCTGGTTTCTTCTCAGCATGAAGGTTAGCAACAATATCCTTCCTGGTATAGTAATCAATTACCTGCAATGGAACACATGACCAAACTTGTTCAGGATCTCAGTTGTGATATTCAATAGAATGACGAGTTAAATACAAAGATTAGGGAAAGTCCTTGCATTCTGGATCTTAAAACTACTTAACTACTATTAAGCACACAAAACTCCAAACTTAATTTTATGTACCACTAGTCTACCTAGAGAATAATTATATCCAGCATTTTTAGATTATTTAATCTGGTCAGAATAGATGAATCTAGTTTTATACACAACTCAGGAGAAAATTAATAATATACATTGTACGCACCAATTTTTCATATCCTTATCCAATTTTAAGTTTAAAACATACAAATATCATCAAAGCACAGGAATATAAATAATACGCCCTAAGTAAAGGTATAATGACTTGACCAATGTGGCCAAACCAATAGAATAAAAAAATGAATGACATAAAATAAGTGGAACACTTTTCATGTGAAACCAAGATGAGATGTGATTTGGAAGCACAATCTCACGTTGGATAGCTCTGCAGATCTTCAAATCAATTTTGGTTCAGATGAATGCAACCTAACCATGCATAATAACTTAACATTAATTGTAACTTTCCTAGGGCTCAGTTCTTATTTGCTCTTGGTTTTCTGAAGATTACTCAGAAAATAGTACAATTTGCTTTTTTGAACACTCATCAAAGGTGCTTTATTGAACAGCCGATTTTTTAAATTTTTAATAGAATAGGGAGACAGGGAAAGATAAAAGGGGAAATGTAGATTTCATAGATCTACAAACTACTTCTTTCTTTAGAAAGGAAACAGATTAGAGAACTAAAGCATAAAGGATCCATATTTTAAACTAACGCAATTGGGATTCCCCACTAGATCTATTTACAGTTCATTTCAGCTTAAAAAGCAAACATCTTCGGAACTGCAAGCAACCACAGAGCATATATAGTATAAAAGAGAGATACATCATCAAAATTTTTCTCAATCTAGGCCAAACTATATCGAAGCAAAATTGGAAGTGGGGTTTTAGCCCTCTCAAGAGAAAGGCAAAGGCAATCAAGCAAAACATAAAAGCAGGCAACTGGAGATTGGAATGGCCAGGGCAGTTGTTTATGATGACATAACCAGTTCAAGGATCCAAATGATTCCTTTTTGAGTTATCCTCTCCCAGCATTCACCCCAACAAATTCAACTTAGCATAAAACGAAGATGTGGTAATTCTCCGTCAAAATCATACTTCCATCCTATTGCCCCTTACCTCCCTCAACATTTAACATTTTTGGTTTATTCACATATAAAAGCAAAACTAAGATGGATGCAGATAGCAATATTTTTCAAAAAACATGCTTATCAAAGATAATGAACTTTTAGCATTCCTCCAATCTTTCTATATTAAGGAAATATGATTTTTCTGAATAAGGATTTCCTTGGTGTTTCATTAGTAAAAGATTTTCCTTCCATAAATCACTTCTCAGAAGATCAAATTTTGTTTACTAGGCCATTATAGTTCTCACACTTGTCCAAAGATCCTATCTTCTTACCTTATGTTCTGCCATCTCTTTGGAACACACAGAATTTGATAGACAAACGTTCATCAACGAAAAATATAGAAGACCATATTCAAAGGACTCTCTCCTTCAAACTTGAAATGCAATCATAAAGAATACCAGAATTTATTTCCTATATGTTTCAAAGAGGAAAAGCTTGGTGCAATAACAGATTTAAGCAAAAAAGGAGAACTGAAACTGAAAAGAGAAAAAAAATCAGAAATTTATTAACCAAAAATGGAAATGAAAAATACCGGTTCAGTCTGTCGATGGAAGGCTTCTAGCCTGGATTTGAGTACAGCAGCAGTGTCATCCTTACGCTGAATCAAAGGCTCTCCAGTAACCTTGATGAAGACAGAATCAGGCTCAGTATGCAAAGGTCACTAACATAAGATTAATCCCCTTGCATAAAGATTAAGATCCCAGTAGAAATTGCTTCCGAATTAACCTCTCAATACAAATTACTGAAGTGCTTTCGTATTATTCAATTCTCTCAAAGACCACATACACGGTATCAATAACCATAAGATTAGAGTTTGCATTAGGGTCCTTGCAAAACAAGCATCAAGAAAAGAATTTAAAGTCTTACATCATCGACACCAGGTGCTTTTGGAGGCGCAAATTTGGTGTGGTAGGTTCTGCCACTAGACGGATGAATCCAGCGCCCAGTAATCCTCTCCTCCAAGATTGCATCATCAATTGCAAAGTTGAGAACCTTGTCAACCTTAACACCTCTTTTCTCAAGCATTTCATCCAGCTGATAGAGAGAAGGGGAGGACGACGGGAATGGAGAAGCTATCATTATCTTAAGGGTTACATTTAGATAAAAAGTTTTACATTTCAGTACGTGGTAAATAAAACATATATGCTGCATGAAAGAGCGACCTTTTCTGCTTGGACCACAGTTCTTGGGAAGCCGTCAAGAATGAAACCCTTTTGACATGAAGGCTTCTTCAATGCTTCATCTATTATCCCAACAACCAAGTCATCTGAGACAAGCTCTCCCTATAAAAAGTAAGAAAATTAAGAAGGAACATGAGTTCACATCACAAGAAAACAAATAAAAAAGTATGTATTCCACCTTGTCCATGGCCTCTTTTGCCTTTAAACCAAGAGGAGTTTTTGCAGCAACAGCAGCCCTAAGCATGTCACCTGTAGCCAGGTGACATAAGCAGTATTCATCCTTAATAATTGGTGATTGTGTTCCTTTACCAGATCCAGGTGGACCTGCAGGATGTGATTTCAAGGTATCGAATATTAAAAATCACAAAATTTTTAGGATGTATAACTTTAACCTTTGCATCCTACATTTAAACCAGAATATCAATTCTACACGTTTAAAGATTCAAGAACTGAATAAACAAAAACTAAACAAGAAGCCAGCTCTTTGAAGCAATTTTTGTTTCTGCAATGAGAAATAATCCTCCAACAGGCATCCAGTGAACCTACCACATGGATTAGCATTACATATAATATGCATACCACAACTGAGCTTGTTTACAAAAAAATTTAATCTACCTTAGGGCTTCAATATCCCCAACTAATTGCTGTGCATAAGATCCACACATATACAGATTAGGGCGATTGAATTAGATATATTATCTGCAAATATTATTATTAAGCAAAAGAATAAAATAGATATATTGTGAATATGAGAACAGGTAGATTATCAAGCATTGGACACTTCAATATCTTTCATATATATGTGCAGAGCTTTTAAATTTAAGATTAAGGTACCAACCATACAAAGTATAAAAGGAAGTCAGTTAGGAAATTACCTATTTAAGGCTACTTCAAAAGGTTCATGCATATATCTCTCCGATTTGCCAACTCAAAATTTAGATGTAGTACAATGCAAAATAACTCAATGTCCCATAATGGATTCTCAAAACAACCACGCCCATTTGGATCATGGATTTTGCATCAAGAAAACAAAAAAGTGAAATATGAGGGAGAAAGTTCTTCAACATTCTAACTACTAAAATCAAGTTAAATTACAAGAGGAACAAAAAAAAAGTTTTCAATAATAGTTAATGGGCATAAAAGGCATGATCATTGGCATGTAAATGATATGGAGCTTTATAGTAATCTTTCATTAGTTCTGGTAATGGTTCATTATCCTTATTATGTTCTCTGAATTCCTCACTCAATTTGATTGCATAAAGAACTTGTAACAACCCAAATTCCTTTTTCTTTTAAATATGTCTAGCGCCTATTTTTTCCGTTAAAAAAAAAAGAAAACAAGAAAAGATCATCGATGAACTCAAGATGGTTACTCCCCTTCATAATACAAGGCCATTTGGCATTCTTTCTTCTTGTCAAAAAAATAGTTCTTTTACATATTTCAGGAAGTATTGACTACAAATTTTCAGAACTCCACCCATTTTTTATCCCATTTTATTTCTATCTTTCTCTCTATCTCTCTCCCTATTTATTAAAGATATAAAAGAAATTTTTTAGTTCTCTTGTTTTCCAGACCCTTAAATCTTGTGCATAAGTCCAAAAGGACTTATATTTTAAAATATTTTTTTTTCTTTTTGCATTTTATTAGTTATAGTTCATTCCTTCAGAAAAATCAAAGCAAAAATGGAATTCATGTCCTTCAAAAAACACATTAAACAACCCAACAGTATAATGAGGATCAACCTGGATATAAGAAAAATGTTAACAGTGTTTTACTGCCATAAAAATTAATGGGATGAAACTTAAGTTCTTAAAGATGTACCACACAAAAATTGGCCAAAGAAATCTTCTACTTCTATTTGACAAGCAATAATCATGCAAACAAGTCTCAAGGCAAAGAAACAAAATAACCAAAAAATTAAGTGATGAAAAGTGAAAATTAAAACACTAAGAATCCAAGGCATCTTTGAATATAGTTCCAAATCCACTCAAGAAAAATAAAATGTACTGACTTCCACAATGTTATACCTAAAAAAACAAACATATTCATCTATATGCATACAAAAATCAAGAAATGTCCACAGAGAAAAATATAGCAAAATTAATTGTTATCTTGCTTAAGAAAGAAAAATACCAACGAGAATGAGGCGTTTGTCAGGTTTGCTGGAGCACTTCATGCGACGGAGGAGCTCCGTCATGAGATCTACAGAAGGAAGGTCTTCCAAATTTTCCATCCTTCAGATCTCTATTTACCCTCCAATTAAAAAGATGGAAGCTTCGGAGTTTGGTGAAGGACAAGGAATTGCAGCTGCAAGAGTTGTTGGAGAATAAATATGAAGTGAAGCAGATCATCACAAAAAAGAGAAAGCAGCAGCGATGAAATTTATATAGACAAATGAAATGTGATTCACACACCAAAAGCAACATAAGAGAAATTTACCAGAAAAAAGAAAAGTAAATTTGGGAAAGTAGAGCAAATTATAACACTTAATGGTCTCTTAAATTGTTGTACAAGGTAAACAGCATATCAAACATGTATTAAGTAGCACAAAAAGGTAAACTAGCATCAGCTCCTGCTAATTTTACAGAAGCATTTCATAAAGCACCAAGAGGACTACCATAAAGATTTCATAGAAACACTGAACTGACATAATGAGCAATACATTTGATAAAACAGTGACAACATAAAATCGAAGGGGATGAAACCGGTGAGTAGCTCTGAACCATAGCTACGAATCAGGTTCCAGCTAGACATTACTTTTTTTCTTCTAGCAGAAAATGGATTCATTAGCTCAAATAATTAATTCGTCGTCCCTCTACATCTTACATTGCTCCAAGATGCCAATAGTTCATTCTGTAAATTGTAAATTTCTACACTTCTATATGAAAATGCCATTCCACGTATCAATAAAGACGAATTTTGACGAATTACTACTCATCTCATCCTTAAAGTCGTAATCTTGGGGGGGAGAAATAGAAAAACCCTAAAACTACAGCTGGGTAATTTCTTCTCGCGGCTCTTAAATTGGTATGCCAAACCTTGAATCTCAAAGAGAAAAAGAAAAACGGGCTCGCCGGCGATAATTGTACTGCGATAAAAAGAATGGGATTGGACGTTCTTGAATCTCAAAGATAAAGAAGCTACCTGATTGAAGAAACCAGAGGGAGAGGTGGTCGGCCGGCCGGCCGATCGGGTTGCGTGTTGCGAGATAAAGCGTTGCTTGTCTGCTTGAGTTGAGAATCTGAGCGGAGGGAACAGAGAGTGAACCGTGAACTAACAGGTGGCGTGGTAGCGAAGTGTTTAGGGGTCTGGCTTCCGTTTCAATTTTTTGACTTAAATTTCAATTTCGTCCCTCAAAATATACAATTGTGTCAATCAAGAACAAGAACTTCAAAAGAGAAAGTTCCACAAAAACACCCTCAAAATGTCAAATTCATTCCAATCAAGGACCTTAGCTGACTTCCGTGAAGATTATTTGACAGTAAGCAGACAACTAGCCAACATTTTGGGCCCAAAACGAATTCCCAAAGTTTGTCAAAGAATGAGAAGAAGCAGAAAAAAGAAAAGGACAGAGAAAAGATTAGTTATGAAAAGAGGGAATGAGTAAAGGAATAATTAGGATGGAAATTCAAGTGAAGAGAACACCATAACATTTCTTTAAGAATGAATGACGAAAGAGATATCATTTCATTTAGAAGGTAACGAGAAAGTTTCATTAGTTTTGAGAGAAAACAATAGTTTCGACAAGTAACTCATACTAATTCTCTACTAGGAGGACATTAATGCAGTCAAAATGCATCCATGCCCATCACCTCACAATTAATGTTGCTAATTTATATGATAAGAGTCACTATATTTTGCTTGAACTATCTCCTTCAAGATCCTGAACCCAGCATGCATTCAGATTGAAAAAGATCGCTCCCAAAAAACTTGTTGACTTCTACTTTGGTAGGATCAAGATCCAATCTAGTTTACTAGTTGATAAAAGGGAATATGGATGCTCTAAATTAAACAAACAAAGCTAATCAACTACGGGAAAGGGTGTTGAATTATATTGCATTTGTTATTTATATAGCATTTTAATGCTATTTAAAATAGTATAACAACGCAAAACAAGTTAAATATTACTACTAGATTATATGTCCTATATGGCTTGAGGGTATCCTGAGATACTAATTTGGCGAAAAAGCTAAGGAGGATGTTCTCATGTAAGGGTAGCATGGGTGGTACTAGTTTTGTGATTTTTTTTCTCTAACTAGACTCTTCAATATAAAGATCTATTTTCTACAATTAAAAGCTTATAAAACTTACCTTTTAATCAATCTCGTTAATGGTACAATAATTACCATCATGAATATATCAATAACAAAAACAAATATTAGAAATATAATATGGTTAAATCAAAGAAGCCCACTTTAGAACAAGAAAGGAAAGTTGCAATAACAATCAAAGAGAAACACACTTCTCTTCCTTTGCCTTTACCTCCTCTAAATTGAGTCACAAAAGAATGAGAAAACAAATGAGTTAAAGACTTTAGAGTTCTAAATTTTGAGAGAATTGATGAAAAAATTGACGAAAACTTGGAATAGGAGAAGGGTTTGCAATTCTGCGGTGGAGGTGAGAATGGCTTACTGTTAATGACATTGCATTTGGAAGCTTCTTGATTGAGACGAATATGACATTTTGAGGGAGTCCATATGGAACCTTCTATTTCAAGGTCCTTGATTGAGACAATTGGATATTTTAAGGGACAAAATTGAAATTCATCCTTTCCGGGGGAAGGGGTGTAATTTGCTTTTATTTATTGTATATCAAATTTGAACAACATCACAAAAAAAAAAACAAAACATATAACTTGCGGAAGTCATAAAATTTTCCCTGCTAGAAAGTAATATGTTAGAATTTAAATTATAGTAAAAATAAATTCACAAAATATTAGTCTAAGTAGATTACATTATCATGTTTGAATAGTAAAAAAAATTCGTACGCTAAGTTACTATATTTTAATTTTTTAAAATGTGTAAAATAAATATGTTATTAATTTTAAAAAATTAATGTTAAAATATTTTTCTAATGTAACTTGCATACAAAATTTTCAGAAAATTAACATATATTATATTTTAATTTGATATTTCTCCTATTTGCAAGTTCTTAAAAAATTTATCTTGATATATTGTTCAGACCCCAACATGGACCAAAAATAATATTTGAATTTTTATGAAATTAAATTATTCTATCAAAGGTTTAATAATTTTTTAGGTAATGGTTTTTATGAGTTGTATAATCATGATATAATATTTAAATAAGTTATAGTTTATTTAGTTAAAGTGTACGTTTTTAATATTTTAAAATAAAAGAAACAAAAGATTTGAGATATAAAATTTTAATTAGAAGGTATAATAGGAGAAAAAGAATGATATTTGAAGGAAGAATTTTTTTTTAAAAAAGACAAAAAGTAGAAGAATAGACACACTTATCTCTTAAAAAAATGTTTATTCTTTTCTTATTTTTTGTTAAATTCCTTGAGAAAAGAATCATAAACCACCCCCAAGGGATCAAAGGTTGGAATTTTAAATTTAAATTTTTTATTACTTTCGATACTTTTCTTTGGCAATTTCTTAGGCAATCAACAGATAGACCCTATTTCGTCTTCTAGGAATGTGATGTGCTTTGGATAATAAGAAGACAAAGACGAGAAAAAAAATATTTTAAGCACTTAAATAGAAAAAATTATCTTATTTTCAACACTCTAAATCTGTGGGCATAAATCTAAAATGATATATATACTTTAAATCGAAAGGAATACTATAAATGAGTACCATAAACACAATGCATTTTACCCTGACAAATTAAGAAAGAGATCCCAGGAGAAATCAAGTAACAGATGACTAATAGTAATAGATTAGGCATCAAACAATTTGACAACAAATTCCTGATCACCTATCGGCCTATCACAGGGGAGACATGTTTCCCTGCGCTACGGAAAATGGTACTTGCAGAACAAATGATAATGATGAAATAAATTCTCTACTGAAAATACTGTCGCTTTTTATTTTGTAGCTCAATTAAGCTCCTAAAGAGCAATCAGCTGGGGATCACATTAGGCAAAATCCCAAAAGAATAAAAAAAAGGCTGATGAATCAGCAATCTAGCAGTACATAAATGACAAAAATCCAGATGAAAGATGTTTAATTTTTAGTTGAGTCGAGTCAACAAAGAAACATTCCGCTTTTTCATGTTAGGAGAGTGCCTGCATGACTTCAGCTGTGACCTGATCTGGTTTCTTCTCAGCAGGAAGGTTAGCAACAATAGCCTTCTTGGTATAGTAATCAATTACCTGCAACGAAACATGTAAGAAAGATTAAGGAAACTTGTTCAGGGATCTCAGTTGTGATATTCAATAGAATCAAGACTTAAATACAAAGATTAGGGAAAGTCCTTGCATTCTGAATCTGAAAACTACTTTACTGTTAAGCACACGAAACTCCAGGCATAACTTCATGCACCACTAGTCTACCTAGAGAAAAATATGTCCAGCATTTTTAGATTAATTAATCTGGTCAGAATGGATGAATACAGTTTTATACACAACTCAGGAGAGATTACTGAATATACATCATATGCACCAATTTTGCATAGCCTTCTCCAATTTTGAGGTTAAAACATACGTTTATCAACAAAGCACAAGAATACAAACAATTATGTCCAATGTGTACTTAAGGAATAATTTGGTCGCTAAACCAATAAAACAAAAAGCTGAATGACATAAAATATGTGGCAGAATTTTTATGTGCACCAAGATGAGTTGTGATTTGGAAGCACAATCTCACATCGGAAAACTCTGCAGATCTTCAAACCACTTTTGGTTAGGTTGTGGTTTGGTTGAATAATAGGTTAACATTAATGGTAAACTTTCCTAGGGCCCAGTTCTTGTTTGCACTTGCTTTTCTGAAGTTTACTTAGAAAATAACACAAATTTGCATTTTTGAACACTCATCAAAGGGTGCTTTATTTAAAAGGCATTTTTAACTTTTCCCTAGAACAGGTAGGCAGGGAAAGATAAAGAGGGAAAAGTGGATCTCAAAAATCTAGAAACAACTTCTTGTTTTAGAAAGGATCCAGGATAGAGAACTAAAGCATAAACAATCCTTATTTTAAACTAAAACAACAGGGAATGTTTTTTTTAAAGAAAACAACTTGAAATGCAAAGATCCTATCTTCTTACCTTATATGATCAAAGGCCATTATAGTTCTCACACTTGTCCAAAGATCCTATCTTCTTACCTTATCTGTTCTACCATCGCTTTGGAACATACAGAATTTCATAGACAAACGTTCATCAACGAAAAATATAGAAGACCATGTTCAAAGAACTCTCTCCTTCAAACGTGAAATGCAATCATAAAGAATACCAGAATTTATTTCCTCTATGTTTCAAAAAGGAAAAGGTTGGTGCAATAACAGATTTAAGCAAAAAAGGAGAACTGAAACTGAAAAGAGGGAAAAAATCAGAAATTTATTAACCAAAAATGGAAATGAAAAATACCGGTTCAGTCTGTCGATGGAAGGCTTCTAGCCTGGATTTGAGTACAGAAGCAGTGTCATCCTTACGCTGAATCAAAGGCTCTCCAGTAACCTTGATGAAGACAGAATCAGGCTCAGTATGCAAAGGTCACTAACACAAGATTAATCCCCTTGCATAAAGATTAAGATCCCAGTAGAAATTGCTTCCAAATTAACCTCTCAATACAATTTACTGAGGTGCTTTCGTATTATTCAATTCTCTCAAAGACCACATCCACGGTATCAATAACCATAAGATTAGAGTTTGCATTATGGTCCTTGCAAAACAAGCATCAAGAAAAGAATTTAGAGTCTTACATCATCTACACCAGGTACTTTTGGAGGTGCAAATTTGGTGTGGTAGGTTCTGCCACTAGGCGGATGAATCCAGCGCCCAGTAATCCTCTCCTCCAAGATTGTATCATCAATTGCAAAGTTGAGAACCTTGTCAACCTTAATACCTCTTTTCTCAAGCATTTCATCCAGCTGATAGAGAGAAGGGGAGGGCGATGGGGAATGGAGAAGCTATAATTATCTTAAGGGTTACATTTAGATAAAAAGTTTTACATTTCGGTAAATGGTAAATAAAACCTATATGTTGCATAAAAGAGTGACCTTTTCTGCTTGGACCACAGTTCTTGGGAAGCCGTCAAGAATGAAACCTTTTTGACATGAAGGCTTCTTCAATGCTTCGTCTATTATCCCAACAACCAAGTCATCTGAGACAAGTTCTCCCTATAGAAAGTAAGAAAATTAAGAAGGAACATGAGTTCACATCACAAGAAAACAAATGAAAAAGTACGTAACCTTGTCCATGGCCTCTTTTGCCTTTAAACCAAGAGGAGTTTTTGCAGCAACAGCAGCCCTAAGCATGTCACCTGTAGCCAGGTGACATAAGCAGTATTCATCCTTAATAATTGGTGATTGTGTTCCTTTACCAGATCCAGGTGGACCTGCAGGATGTGATTTCAAGGTATCGAATATTAAAAATCACAAAATTTTTAGGATGTATAACTTTAATCTTTACATCCTAACATTTAAATCAAGTTACATTGAAAAACGAAAAAAAAAAGTTTTAAAATGTGTAATTTTAAACTAATCTTTCTGTGGTGCTGGTAATGATTCATAATTCTTATTATGTCCTTTGAATTCCTCACCTATATGATTGCATAAAAATGTTGTAATAACCCAAATTCCTTTTTCTTTTAAATCTCTCTAGCACCTATCTCTTCTAGTAAGAAAACAAAGAAAACAGAAAACCTCATCAATGAACTCAAGATTATTACTCCCTCCCTTTCATGGTACAAGGTCATTTTGCCTTCTTTCTTCTTGCCAAAATAATTGCCTTTATACACATTTCAGGCAGTATTTATTACATATTTTTAAAACTCTAGCCATTTTTTAATCCCATTTTATTTTTCTCTTTATCTTTATCTCTCTCTTCTTACTTATTAAGGATATAAAAAGAACTTTAGTTCTCTTGTGTTCAAGACCCTTAAGTCTCGTGCATAAGTCCAAAAGGACTTATATTTGAAAAAGGGGGGAGCACTCATTTTCCCTTTCTTTTCCACCTTATTAGATATAATTCATCCCTTCAAGAAAATCAATGCAAAACTACAGTTCATGTCCTTCAAAAAACACATTAAACAAGCCATTAGTACAATAAGTAATGAGGATCAACCTGGGTATAAGAACGTTAACAACTTTTTACTACCACAAAAATTAACAGGGTGTAACTTTAGTTCTTAAAGATGTTCCATATGAAAATTGGCCAAACAAATCTTCTACTTCTATTCAACTAGCAATGATCATGCAAAAAAGACTCTTGCAAAGAAACATAAATTCCCAACAAAATAAGAGATGAAAAGTGAAAATTTAAAAACTAAGAACCCAAGGAATTTTTGAACATATAATCCCAAATCCACTCAAGAACAGGTGAATTTTAACACCCAACCCAAAAAGAAAAATAGAATGTACCGAGTTCCACAATGTTACACCTAAAAAAACAAAAATATTCATCTACATGCATACGAAATCAAGAAATGCCCACTAAAAGAAATAGAGCAAAATTACTTGTTATTTTGTTTAAGAAAGAAAAATACCAACGAGAATGAGGCGTTTGTTGGGTTTACTGGAGCACTTCATGCGACGAAGGAGCTCCGTCATGAGATCCACAGAAGGAATGTCTTCCAAGTTCGCCATTCTTCAGATCTCTATTTCCCCTTTGATTAAAGGGGGAAGCTTTAGTGTTTGGTGGAGGAAAAGGAATTGAGCTGCAAAAGTTGTTGGAAGCAATGCCGAAGTGTGAAAGCAAGAGGCTTTACATAATTTCAAAGGAGGCAAAATCACATGTAGATAGTTTGAATGACCTTTGATTGAACAATAAATAAGATATATAAATTCATTTTATCCAATAGATATATGAATTCAAGTCTATCAAAATAATATCTAGTTATTTTATGAGTTTATGGGAGCACACCAATCAATCTAGTCATTAATGCAACATATGCCACTTGTCAAATTTACAATAAGAGTTAGCCAAAAGTTGTCCATGTATCAACAAATGGCAGAAATTAAATAAAGAGAAAATTCCTCAATTCCAATATAAGGACCATACCATGTACAGTTTTTTTTAAAAAAAATTTATTCCCCTTCTTGTAGACCCTACACGATTACAAAGGAACTAAGAAACATAAACAGGTATTGCAGGCCATGAGTATTGAATTCAAGACCTCCCACTCTGGTAAGAAGCATTTTACTGAATGAGCAACTACCTTGCCCTCTATAATGTATAGAAGTTCTTTTTCTTTTCTTTTCTTTTTTCTTTGAAAAGCACTATGTATAGAAGTTATATATCGTAAAACTATTTTACGAAATTTTGAACTCACCTAATCCTTTCAACATAATCCTTGCCAAGAATGAGTTTGTCTAAAGTCTAACACCTAATATTCCTATGTTAAGATCCGTCAAGATTATTTGAAGAGCTATTTATACAAACCTGCAATCTGTTAATGAATTCAATAAGGTAAAAGTTGCATCAAAATCTGTAGTTTATTTATGAAACACAATTTTTTTTTGGTGAATAAACAATAACGATATATTCTACAAACCAAAAGAGCGATGCCAGTTGATGAGCTTGATCTGTCAAAATCCCTTCTTATGATAAAGATGGAAATTTGACTTTTTTTATTTTTCCTATTTTTAACAGTATAATATAAATCATGGATTGAAAAAGTATCCTATATTTCACTTGCAGGCTTACATGGCATGAAATTGATAGAAACACACCAAAACTACATGAATCCTCTCTCTCTCTCTCTCTCTCTCTGCTCTTGGTTTAGTTTCATTAATACAATCTTTTTCTTTTTCCTCACACACCGACACAAAGACAATGTAGCTAAGATACCTATTTGGCTGCATATTTAAAACCAAATATTCCTCAATAATGCAAATAAAATATACTCTTACGTCGCTCAATATCTATAAGTAGTGCAGCACAATGAGCCCTCATACTTTGAGTCTGAACAATAACCAGCAAAAGAAGAAAAAAGAGCATGAAACCCGGGTGGGGGTGGGGGAGAGACTTTTCAGTAACAACCAAATGAGAATATGTTACAAAAGAATCTTTAACAAAATACTACTACTTTTCTAGTTCGCAGGACTTGAAGTATATATGCAAACATCCACCTAGAGAATTAAGAAAATAGTTGCCGGCGAAAGAGCTAGCAGTTGGGAGAGAGATTAAAAATTCGCCTTCATATTCCCCATTTATCTCCTGAAATCTTGAAGTGATGCTATCCTAGACTTTTTGATTATCCAGTGCCATTTTGAACTTTGAACCAAAATTACTCAAAAATTTATGCGAAACAGAACAAAATCTAGACAGCCACCTTGAAAATTTCAGCAAAAAGCATCACCAAAAAGCTCAATGCTTTCCTTCTTTTAGGGACAAAAAACAAAAACAATGAAAAGGAGCTGCATTCCCAACAAACAATATAAAGCAGATAGGGATGGAACTGGGGGCAGGTTGGGGTGGGGAACCTAGTCCCAGCCCTGGACCCAGACCCAGACCCAGCCCCAGCCCCAGCCCAGGACCCAACCCCATATGTGGGGATGGATGGACACCCACCCCGGGACCAGCCCGATATAATTAACACAAACAAAGGAAAAACAATGTCTCTCAACCCCAAATAAAGCGTAGAGAAATAATTTACTCTTCAAATGTTTCACCATCTTCAAGAAGGCATTTTGGCTGTGTGAAGGTACTAAATAATGTAACATTTAGTTATAAACTTATAATGTTGAGCAGAGACTGGTCTTTCCACTCCCCTCCCTGTTCCCTTCCTTGCGCATAAATACGAAGTGTAGGAGGTCATCACAAAATAGAGAAAGCAGCAGAGAAGAGGTTTACGTAGACAAATGAAATGTGATTCATACACCCAAAGCAACACATAATAGAGATTTACCTAACAAATGAAAAGTAAATTTTGGAAAGGAGAGCAAATTAAAAATCTTAATTGTCTCTTAAATTGTGATACAAGATAAACAGCATATCAAACATGCATTAAGTAGCACAAAAAGGTAAACTAGCATCTGCTCTTGCTAATCTTACAGAAGCATTTCATAACGCAACAACAAATAGTTAAGGTCAACCACCAAAAATATTTCATAAAAACACCGTATTGACATAATGAGTGATACATTTGATAAAGCAATGACCACATAAAATCAAAGAGGATGAAATCGATAAGTAGCTCTCAACCATGGGAACAATTCAGGTTCTAGCACTAGGCATTACTTTTTTTCTTCTAGCAGAAAATGGATTCATTAGCTCAAAATACTAATTACCCCTCCACAACTATATTACTCCAAGATGCCAATTAGTTCATCCTGTAAATTGTAAATTTCTACACTTCTGTACGAAAATGCCATTCCGCATATCAATAAAGACAAATTTTGACCAACTACTATTCATCTTATCCGTAAAGTCGTAATATTGGGGAGGAGAAATAGAAAAAACCCTAAAACAACAGCCGTGTAATTTCTTCTTCGAGCGGCACTTAAACAGGTGCCTTATAGAAAGAGAAAACAGGTGCGCCGCGATAATAGCACTGCGATGAACAGAATGGCGATGGGCGTTCTTGAATATCAAAGATAAAGAAACTACCTGACTGAAGAAACCCAAGATAGAGAGACGGCTGGCCGGCCGATCGGGCAGATGTGCTTGTCTGATTGAGTTGAGAAATCCGAAACCAGGGGACAGAGCGGTGAACTAATAATTGGTGAGCGAAGTTTTTATACGATAGTACTAATTGACAGGTCGTAGTCAATGCATTTCGATGCCCGATGTGAGCCTTTTCTAATCTAATTTAACCGATATATTTAATGAGAAAAAAATATTTTTTTTAATTGGGTTTCAATCCATTACCATTTAAGTGTGATTTGAGTCTTAGTCAATATATATATATATATATATTTTGCTTTTGTCATTGAAGTACGTATTACAATATTAATATATTTTCCCATTTACAAAGAGTCATTTTATTTTGCTTTTATATCGTAAACTTTTTTTTTTTACTTTGCCTGTCAAAAGCATTATAATCATACATTGTTCCATGTGCACAATTTTTTTCCTGATCATTGATTTTTTTTTTTGAAAAATCTCATCCGTTGCAAATTCTGTTGTAATTTTGCGACAAAATTTCAATCGCTTGAAATTAAAATTTTTATTTTTATATTTACTTTTTACAAAAAATAGAGTCATTGCAAATCCGTTGTAACTGACTTACAACTACTCAAAATGCTGTTTATTTTTTAAAAATATTTTTCTTTGTAAATTTGTAACGAAATTGACTTGAATTGCAACGCCTTGGAACTAAAATTTATTTTCATATTTTTCTTTTAACAAAATTATCATCAGTTACAAATCCTATGCAATTTTGCGACAAAACCACAATAACTTGGAATTAAACTTTATTTTTATATTTATTTTTTACAAAAATATTGTCTAATGAAAATCTATTATAACTTTGCAATAGAATTGCGGTGGTTGGGAATTAAAGTTTATTTACATATTTTTTTTGTTTAAAAAATCTCGTACATTACAAATCATGTTACAACAACTTTGCAACGAAATTGCAACGGATTAGAATTAAATTTTCTATCATATCTATTTTTCAATAAAAATATAATGCATTGAATCCATTGCAACTTTGTAACGAAATTGCAATGGCTTGTAACTGAACTTTATTTTCATATCTATTTTTCTATTACAAAAAATAGGATCATTGCAAATCTGTTGTAACTTTGTGACCAAATTGCAACAACTCGGTATTAAACTTTATTTATTTTTTACAAAAATAGTGTCCATTGCAATGGATTTGCAAAGGCTTGTAATTTGTGTTTATTTTTTTATAAAAATATTATTCGTTGCAATTTTGCGACAAAATCAACTTGGATTGCAACGGTTTAAAATTAAATTTTTTATATTTATTTTCTTAAAAATTTGTCCATTGCAAATTTGTTGTTGCAACTTGGTGATGCGATTTCAACGGCTTCGAATTAATTTTTATTTCCATTTCTATTTTGTCTAAAAATTTTGTTCGTTGCAAATCCATTGCAACTTTGCAATGGAATTGCACTAGCATCAAATTAAACTTTATTTTAATATTTTTTAACAAAAAATGTGGTTTTTTTTTTGCGAATCCATTTCAACTTTGTGATGAAATTGCAATGGTTGGGAATTAAATTCTATTTTCATAATTATCTTTTTACAAAAACATTGTCCATTGCAATTTTGTGATAGAATTGCAATAGCTTGAAATTAAATATAATTATTTTTTTCAAAAATATCATCCGTTGAATCCGTTGCAACATTGCAATAGAATTGCAACTATTTGGATTTAAATTTTATTTTCATATTTATTTTTTACAAAAAATAAGGTCATTGCAAATCCATTGTAACTTTGTAACGAAATTGCAATGGCTCAGTATTAAACTTTGTTTTCATTTGTTTTACAAAAATAGAGTCCATTGCAAATTCGACAAAAGTATTGTGATTTGCAATGGCTCTTAATTGTGTTTATTTTTTTAAAAAATATTGTCCATTGCAATTTTGCGACGGAATCGTCTTGGATCGCAATAGCTTGGAATTACACTTTATTTTCATATTTATTTGTTTGCAAAAACACCATTCGTTGGAAATCTTTTACAACTTTATGAGGAATTGCAACGGTATGGACCTAAACTTTATCTTCATATTTATTTTTTACAAAAATATCATTAATTACAAATATGTTGCAATGTTGCGACCAAATTGCAATGGCTTGGAATTAAATTTTATTTTCATATTTATTTTTTTCAAGTGTCTCATCCATTGCAAATCCATTATAATGTTGCAGCGAAATTAGCTTGGAATTAAACTTTACTTTCATATTTATTTTTTTACAAAATTATAATCTGATCAAAAGTCGTTGCAACTTTAGAATAAAATTTCAACGGCTGGAAATTAAAATTTATTTTTATATTTATTTTTTACAAAAATCTTGTCTGATTCAAATCCTATTGCAACTTTACAACGAAATTGCAATGGCTTAGAATTTGTTATGAAATTAATATTATTATAGATGTTCATTATCAGAGTTATAGAGATACTCCAACTATCCAGAAGATAGATGGTAGAGTTCTATCATATCTTTGATTATTGATAGTATTTGTCTTCTGATTATCCTTTACATCTTCTGATTGGGATGTATCCCTGGACCCTATAAATAGGGCTCTAGACTGAAGTGTTGTATTTACTCATTCATTTATTGATTTACTCTCGGAGAATCAATAAAAAGCTCTTGTGTTCTTTCTCTCTATAGTTTTCTCCTATTCTCTACATTATAGTTTCTTTATTAAGTTCTCTACATTAGTATTATGATTTCATTGTACTGACGGTTACTAAGCGCCAACAAATTCATAACAGGTTATCAGCACGAGTCTCTGCCACTGGAGTTTAGAATTTAATCAAGACAAAATCTTAGCAAACTCTATTTTTTTGCTCTTGAAATTTCTGAAAAGAACTATTTGTTATGGATACTAGATGCTCAAATTAATCTAGATGCAATGGGTCTAGGAGACACCATTGTAGAGAATAATGTATCATCATCTCAAAATTGTGCAAAAGCCATGATATTTCTCTGTCATCATCTCCATGAGAATTTGAAGGTGAAATATCTTATCGTAAGAGATCCACTTGTTTTGTGAAAGGATCTGAAAGAAAGATTTGACCACCAGAAGATAGTCATTCTACCAAAAGTACGGTATGATTAGATGCCCTTATGTCTACAAGATTTTTGTAAGTGAATATAACTCCGCAATGTTTAGAATTACTTCTCAATTGAAATTATGCGGAGAAAATATCACTGACGCTGATATGTTAGAGAAAACATTCTCGACTTTTCATGCCTCGAACATTGTCCTGCAGCAACAATATCGAGAGAAAGGCTTTAAGAAATATGCTGAATTAATTTCTTGCCTTCTTGTGGCAGAGCAAAATAATGAGCTGTTAATGAAAAATCATGAAGCTCGACCAACAGGTTCTACTCCATTCCCTGAAGTTAATGCAGTTAGATCCCAAAGATATGACCTTAGAAGAGGTCGTGGTCATGGTCGAAATTGAGGACACGAACTCGATCGTGGTAGAAATCATCCATATAATCATGGTGAACAAAATAGAGCATCAGGCGCAAAAAATACAAAACCCACCAGAAGTGGGCTAAAAATAATGAGAAAAGAAAAGAGAAGGAAGTGGATCCAGAAGATCATGAAGATAAATGGTATCGGTGTGATATGCAAGGCCATTGGTCCCGTACCTGTTGTACGACAAAGCACATTGTTGAGTTTTATCAAACATCAATTAAGAAGAAGGGAAAAAGTCCTGAAGCAAACTTTGCCTCCTAGAATTCCATTCCCGATGATGGTGATAAAAATAATCTTAATGATGCCATTTTTGATGTAACTCATCTAGATGTGGTTGATCTTTTTGAGCATCCAGAAGGAATAATTGACCATTTGATTGGTAATGGAAGTGTCCAAAAAATGAGTTCTATTCAATGTTCTTTCTAATTTTTAGTTTGGTTCATGTTTAGTTATATTTCTTTTGTAATGATCCTTAGTGGTCTATTTCAAATTTCTTTGTAATAGAACTTTATTTAAGTATTTAAACGTTATACTTTTTATATGTGTTCAGATGGTTCTTATTTCTTATTATGACTCTCAAAATACCACTGAGGATATTTGCCTCATTGATAGCGAGAGATATTTCTCTTATTTGAATGTGGGAGAAACAAATGTTTGCAATATAAATGACAGTGCAAAACTGATTGAATGCTCCGAAAGAGATAGATTTTATTGCTGGGGGCACAATAATTACCATCAATAAGGCATTATTTTTCTCAAAATCTAGAAGAAACTTGTTAATTTTTAAAGATATTTGTCGAAATGGATATCATTTTGAAACAATGGAGGAAAATAAATTTGAGTATCTTTGCATTACTCAAACTGTCTCCAGAAAGAAATCTATCTTTGAGAGATTTCCAGAAGATAGTGTTGAAGTGCATCATTTAGTAAACCAGAAGTTTACTAATCTTGCTACATTTAGCATTTAGCATGACCGTTTGGGTCACCCAGGATCAATTATGATGTGGAAAATAATTGAGAATACACATGGACACCCATTGATAAATCAAAAGGTATTGAATAAATTTCCATGTGCTGCTTGTTCTCAAGGAAAATTGGTTATTAGACCATCCCAAGCAAAAGTGGGAGATGAGTCTCCTACATTTCTAGAACGGATTTATGGTGATATGTGAGCCTATTCACCCATCATGTGGGCAGTTTAGATATTTCATGGTGTTAATTGATGCATCTACCCGATGGTTGCATGTTTGTTTATTATCTACTTGCAACCTGGCATTTGTGAGATTACTTGCCCAAATAATTCGCCTGAGAGCGTAACTCCCAGATCAACCTATTAAAAGGATCCTTCTAGATAATGCTACTGAATAGTGTTCTCAAGCATTTGATACTTACTGCATGTCAATTGGCATTATTGTTGAACATCCTGTACAACATGTTCACACTCAAAATGGTTTAACAGAATCATTTATCAAGAGATTATAATTAATTGCTAGACTACTTTTAATGATAACAAATCTTTCTATGTTAGCTTGGGGACATTCGATTTTGCATGCTGCAACACTTGTGCGTATTAGGCCATCAAGTTATCATGAATTTTCTCCTTTAAAATTAGCCTTTGGCTTTGAACCAAATATTTCTCATTTGAAGATTTTTGGATGTGCGGTGTATGTTCCTATAACACTCAATTAGCGAACTAAAATGGCTCTTCAAAGGAGATTTGGGATATATGTTGGATATGACTAATGAGAATCTTGAACCAACATCAGTTGAAGAATGTTGACATAGAAATGATTGGTCAAAATGGAAAGATGCGATTCAATCAGAATTGAACTCGCGTTCAAAACGTGAAGCTTTTGGACCTGTAGTCCGAACACCTGAAAGTGTAAAGCCCATTGGCTATAAATGGGTATTTGTACGAAAGTGAAATGAGAATAATGAAGTCGTGAGATATAAAACACGACTTGTTGCACAAGGCTTTTCACAAAGACAATGTATTGATTATGATGAAACATATTCACCTGTAATAGATGCAATTACATTTCGATACCTTGTGAGTCTGGCAGTAAATGAAAATGTTAATATGCATCTGATGGATGTAGTGACTACTTATTTATATAGAAATATGGACAATGATATTTATATGAAAATTCTAGAAGGATTCAACATGGCCTCAGCATGTAAATCTGGTTGTCATGGAGATTACTCCATTAAGTTACAAAAGTCATTATATGGCTTAAAGCAGTCTGGACGCATGTGGTATAACCTTCTTAGTGAAAGCTTATTAAAAGAAGGGTACAAAAATGATCAAATATGTCAATGTGTTTTCATTAAGAAGTATATTTTAGGATTTGTTATACTTGCTATATATGTTGACGATATCAATCTTATTGGAACTCCAAAAGAGCTTCAAGATGTGATGAATTATTTGAAACAAGTGTTTGAGATAAAAGATTTTGGAAGGAATAAGTTTTGCCTTGGTCTACAAATTAACCATCTGGAAGATAGATATTTTATTCACCAATCAACATATACAACGAAAGTCTTAAAAAGATTTTACATGGACAAGACACATCCATTGAATACTCCAATGGTCTTTAGATCACTAGATATGAATAAAGATCCTTTTCGACCTCGGGAGGATAGTGAAGAACCACTTGGTCCTGAAGTACCTTATCTTAGTGCAATTGGTGCAATGATGTATCTTGCTAATAATACAAGACCTGATATATCATTTTCTGTAAATTTATTAGCAAGATTTAGTTCTTCTCCCACAAGACGACATTGGAATGGTGTTAAGCATGTCCTTAGATATCTCCAAGGTACTATAGATCTTGAATTATTTTATTCAAATAAAACCAACCTGAAGTTGATTAGTTATGCGGATGCTGGATATTTATCCGATCCACATAGAACACGTTCTCAGACTGGTTATGTATTTACTCATGATGGTACTGCTATTTCATGGTGAAATACCTAAGAGGGGGGGTGAATTAGGTATTTAGATAATTTTCGCAAACTCAAACCTATTAAGTTTAGACCAAGAACAAGTTATGTGAGCTAATTATAGATATTTGATAGCAAGACAATAATGAAAGCAATAGCAAAGAACTCAAACAATTTATAGTGGTTCGATCCTCAAGATCTACGTCCACTACCTTAAGCTCACACTTAAGGATTTCAACAAATCTACTAATTGCTCAGGTTTACAAATTACAAGAGAGGTTCACCACACTTTGGTTTTACACTCACAACCTCTTCTAGTAATTCCTTACAATACAAGGCTCACCAACCTATGGTTTTATATCTCAAACAACCTTGAATCACAACTTCAAGGATCACCCTTATCTAAAGGGTTTTATGTTATCAAGATAACCTTGCTAGAGCCAGTAGATCAACACAATTGAATAAGTAAAGGAGAGTGTGTAGAAGTTACCACTTGATGGTAGATATTACACAAATTTGCACCTTCACACTTTGATGTCTTTGGATGGATCAATTGAATGCACAAGATGTAAGAGAGCTTGAGAAATGTTTGTAATAGACTTTTGTAAGCTTAGAATATTCAAATTGTAAGTTCATGTAAAAGATTGCACGTTTATAGCTTTTATAGAATTTGAAAATCAGTTGAAACATGACTATAAAAGCGGCTAGTTAACGGCTACTTTTCGGGAAATTCGGACGACCGAGTTTCGCGTCCCGAATTTTTCGGACGACCGAATTCTTCTCGCTGCGTCCGAATCTTCTTCCGAATTTCTCCGGAAGAACGAGTAACCATGTTGAAGACCAAAATTCGGACGACCGAATTTTTCTTCATGCGTCCGAATCTTCTTCCGAATTTCTCTGGAAGAACAGTAGCAAACTTTTGCTACCCAATTCGGACGACCGAATTTTATGGAATTGTGTTCAAACTTTGTAAAATCATTTGAAATCAATCTTCCAAGTATTTGAAATACATTTGATATATATAGATAACTTATTTAGACAAACATAAGTTTGAAAACCAAAATCAAACTCATTTGATCATATAAAGTTAACTTAAAAACTTTTAGGACACAAAACCACATTTACTAAGAATTCATTCAAAAAACTTTTTAAACTTAAGAAACCAATTTTATGCTCTCTTATGCATTCAATTGACTCCAAGACATACAAGTGTAGAGTTTACATAGATATTACCTATCATCATACCTACTCTACACTTCAAGTCTTCAATGCCTTGAGTTCATCTTTGAATAAACCTCAAAAGACTCATAGCTTACTGAGGTTGTTCTTGCTCTGTGTCTTGAAGGCAATGAGACTTCAAACTTCTTTCTTCATAAATCCTATCACACAATATAAACATATTAGTTCTCATCAATATTTGTCATTAATCAAAACTACATGATTTGCCCTTAGGGCTAACAATCTCCCCTTTTTGATGATGACAAACTTTGATGCAAAATGTGATGGATTTAAACAATGTAGTACAAAGAAGCATTAATGTCAATAATGGATAATAACCAATTTAGCACATTGACATGCAAAAGGCTCAATATGAGCCTATGACCCAACCAACCTCCATTTGCCTCCTTCCTTCCAACAATTAGGATAGAAGATATAGCATTTAAGTATTTAGAAAACTTCTAAGAGAGGTTTTAAGGTTGTTAAAAGCTTATCAATGCTCCCCTTAGATTGTACTCATTTTTTCAACACATTTGGACTAGAGATATCATGCATCCGAATTTTGTGCATAGTAAGTCCAAACTTTAAAATAGGATAAATGAAAACTCCAAATTTTGTGAATAAGCTTTCCTAAGGTTGTTCAAACATATTAGAAGAGATTAAAACATATTTGAATCAATTTGAACAACAAATGAGCACTTTTTGGTAACACAATATGGATGCATCCGAATTTTTATATCATGCATCCGAATTTTGAATCACATGCGTCCGAATTTTGAATCACATGCATCCGAATTTTTAAACTCATGTCCAAACTGCAATGTATTCAATATAATTGAAGGTTTGAAATGATATAAAGGTTTCATACTGTTGTTCAAACATAATGGAGTAGAGTAAGACAGATTTGAACCAATGTGGATAAACAGGAAAAAAAATTTTTTGACCATAAATATGAATGCATCCAATCTTAAAACCTTGCATCCGAATTTCATTAAGGATCTGAGTTCATATTACATCATATTTTTTCTCCCCTTTTGTCATCATAAAAAAATTTAAAGGGATCAATGAAAATGAGATGTTCAAGTTAGTATATAAAAAGAAGCTCTCATCACTATGATTTCATCATTGAGCTTCGAGAATAGAAAATATTTAACGAGTTCAGAATAGAAAATGCAACAAAATGCTTAGAAAACTCGAACAAAAATACGAGTAAAGAGATTAGAAGAGAAGGCTTAGTCTTGTGATGATGAGGTTGATGGAGAGGCTCGGCTCACTCCTTTCTTGATTGCCAAGTGCTTGACTCTTCCTTGACTGAAAGAGATTGTTGTTGGAGATACAATTGCAGCTTGATCTACTTGGCTCCCGACCACTCGGTGGATCTTCAAGAGCATGTTCTTGTTCTTCTTCTTCTGCTATAGTCTCTTCATTTCCACCCTTATTATCATCTTCATCACTGCTATCTTGATTATCTTCTTTTTACTGCTTCTCTTTTTCTTTCCTCCTCCTTTCCATCTTGAGGTTTAGAGGTTCCTTCACCACTTTGAGTATTTCTCATAAGGATATCTTCAATGTGTTTTACTCTGTTTTCCAATCCATCTAGTTTTCCAAGAACCATTGGAGCAAATGACTCAAATAATTTATACATTTTCTCCATTTCCTTGACATGATTGTTCAAGGCTTCTTGGAATGTTTTGGCTATAATGGTGTCCCCTCTAGATACTCCTTTTCTTTGCTAGACTTAACTCCAACTTCTTCTTCAAATAATCTCCCTTTTTGTTGGGGGTTGCTCCCCTCACTTGAGGTGTCATGTTTTCTTTTTTGTTTTCATTTCCCTAGCAAGGGTTTCCTCTTCATCCTCTTCTTCTTCTTCCTCTTCACTTTCTATAGCTTTCTCTCTTTCTATCCTTTTTGGAGGAGTTTCTCTTTTAGTCCTCCATACATTATCCTCATCATGAACTAATTGCATTCTCTTAAGAGTTTCATTTGTATAAATTTCACCACTCTTAAAAGTTTGCCCTCTTCCGAGAAGTTTGATCTTAAAATGCTTGAATATTCAGTTAATAACCTTCCAAATGGGAATGCCTTGGTAACTGCTTTTTCTAGCTGCAATCATATGTTTCAATGCTATATACCCAAAATTCATCCTTCTATTTTCATGCAGGGGCTAACATGATTACCATATGCATATTTCCAATCGATGACTTATGTCCAAAATTAGGAACAATCATTGTGGTCACCATGTGATGTAAAACTCTACCTCTAGCATCCAAATTCTTAATTTCCCTTTCCTTTATGGCCCTAAACTCTCTTCCATTTGTAAATGCATCTTCAAATCTAACATGTGTGAATAGTTCACGATCATAGCAATGCATGGATGCTTTGAATAATATCTAGCTCCCTCATCTCCTACTCCACATATTCTATTTATCAATCCTTCATTGAATTCAATGTCCATTTGTGATACTCGGATGAATACCATTGTATCACATTATCCCCTATCATCTCAATTCTATCCTCTTTCAGATTTGCATAGAATTCATATATCAAAGTGGGATAAAATTCTTCATCAATGAAGAGCAAACTACTCCAACCAATATAATTGAAATGAGATATGACAATATCCATATTTGACAGCTTATCAATATCAACCTTGTATCCATGAATGATTTTTCTATTATTCTTATTCCATTCTTCAAATTCATGAGTAGATTTGATAGAAATAAACCTGTCAACTCCTTGTGCTTGAGGAATGCGAATCTTTCTTGGTCGATTGAGGATTGGATCTCTATCTCCTTCCTTAGCCTTTCCTTTTCCTTTCTCAACATTGGGGATCTTTGTTCTCACCATGATGTTTTCTCTTGAGAAGGATTTGTTTTTACTGTATGAAATTAGGGGCTTAGACGTGTAAAAATGAAGGAAAATCGGGATGAGAGTGTGGGATTTTGAAGAGATTTTGATTTGGATGTGAATGGGTGTGAGATGTTTTAAAAAAAGATGCGAAATTCGAAGTAGTAATGTTGAAAAGATTGTTTCGACTTTATTTAAAAAGTCTCGTCCAGTAAAATTGGTCGATCGATTTTTTCAGGTCTGCGTCCGAATTTTCGAGCGAAAGTTTCTGTTTCTTGAGTTCAGAAAAATTCGGTCGATCGAATTTTTCGACCCTGCGTCCCAATTCTTGATCAAAAGTCTCTGTTTCTTGACACTCGGAAAATTCGGTCGACCGAATCTTCTGCAGATGCATCCGAATTTTGAATCAAAAATTTCCCTGCATTCATTATGACTTCAACAAACACATTAGTCATTGAATCTTGAAATTCCTAAGAGTCTTCTTAGGTGATTAAACCTTTCCTCACCCAAAGGCTTTGTAAATATGTCAACAATTTGATCATTTGTATTTATATATTCTAAGCATATATCTTTCTTAATCACATGGTCACGAATAAAATGATGTTTTATCTCTATATGCTTAGTCCTAGAATGTTGAATAGGATTTATGCTCAAGTTAATGGCACTAGTATTATCACATAATATGGGAACACAATTGAATTTAAGACCATAATCAAGTAAAGTATGTCTGCATCCATAACAATTGTGCACAACAACTACTGCAGCTATGTATTCGAAACTCTGCGGTGGATAAAGACACACAAGCTTGCTTTTTACTAAACCAAGATACAAGACAACTACCAAGAAATTGACAATGCCCACTTGTGCTTTTACGTTCAACTTTACATCCAGCATAATCCGCATCAGAATATCCAATAAGTTCAAAAGATGAATTTTTCGAAAACCAAAGGCCATAATCATGAGTATCAATCAAGTAACGAAAAAATTCGTTTAACGAAAATTAGATGAGATTCTTTAGGACAAGATTGGAATCTAGCACACAAGCATACAGACAAACATAATATCTGGTCTACTAGCAGTGAGATAGAGTAAACTTCCTATCATACCTCTATATAATTTTTCATCAATACTTTTACCTTTTTCATCTTTGTCAAGTTTAGTTGATGAACTCATAGGAGTACTTATTCCTTTTGCTTGATTCATTCCAAATCTTTTCAATAGCTCCTTAGTATATTTTTCTTGATTGATGAAGACTCCATCCTTGGTTTGCTTAATTTGTAGTCCAAGGAAGAAACTTAGTTCTCCCATCATGCTCATCTCAAATTCATTTTGCATAGTTTTAGCAAACTCTTCACAAAGATAAATATTAGTAGAACCAAAAATAAT
This sequence comes from Rauvolfia tetraphylla, assembly GCA_030512225.1. Taxonomy (NCBI): domain Eukaryota; kingdom Viridiplantae; phylum Streptophyta; class Magnoliopsida; order Gentianales; family Apocynaceae; genus Rauvolfia; species Rauvolfia tetraphylla. The sequence goes on from JAJQKT010000064.1 coordinate 1,653,960, forward strand.
ATCATCAACATAGATTTGTACAAGCAAAATATCATTTTTAGAAGATGTTTTAATAAAAAGAGTTGTGTCTACTTTTCCTTTAGTAAAACCTTTTGTGAGAAGAAAACCACTTAATCTTTCATACCAAGATCTTGGAGCTTGTTTCAGTCCATATAGAGCTTTGGTTAGCTTATACACATAATTTGGAAATTTTTCATGGATAAAACCAGGGAGGTTGTTCTACATAAACCTCTTCTTCAATAAAACCATTTAGGAAAGCACTTTTAACATCCATTTGAAAAAAGTTTAAAACCTTTAAAGCAAGCAAATGCTAAAAGTATTCTTATAGATTCTAATACAGCTCTTTGGAGCAAAGGTCTCATCATAGTCAATGCCTTCTTCTTGGTTGAAACCTTGAGCTACAAGTCTAGCTTTATTTCTAACTACTTCTCCTAGTTCATTTAACTTATTTCTAAAAACCCATTTTGTACCAATAACAGAATGATCATGAGGTCTAGGAACAAGAGACCAAACTTTATTTCTTTCAAATTGATTTAGCTCTTCTTCCATAGCAATAATCCAGAAATTATCACACAATGCATCATCAATATTTTTTGGTTCTATATGAGATAAAAGAGCGAAGTTATCAATAAATTACCGCCTTGTTTTTACCCCTTGAGAGACATCACCAATGATTTGCTCCTTAGGATGACCTTTTGCATATGTGATATCCTTTGGAAGTTCTTGATCATTTCTTGATTGACCATCTTGTTCTTGCTCCATTGTTTCTTCTTCTTTGGCATGATCTTCCATTGTGGGTGCTTGGTGTTGAGTATGATTTTCAACCATTGATGTACCTGTGTCATCTTCATTTCCTCTTTGAAGATAAATGTTAGATTCATCAAAGGTTACATGAATAGTTTCTTCAACACACAATGTTCTTTTATTATAGACTCTATATGCCTTTTTATTTGATGAATAACCAAGAAAAATTCTTTCATCTGATTTTCTATCAAACTTCCCAAGATAGTTGCTAGTGTTTAAAATGAAGCATTTACAACCAAAAACTTTGAAATAGACAATTGATGGAGTTTTGTCAAATAAGAGTTCAAAAGGTGTTTTTTCTTATAAAAGGTCTTAGTAAAACTCTGTTCATGATATAACAAAGTTAGTATTATGACATTTCACCCAAAAAATACTTTGGTAATGAGTTTTCACAAAGCATTGATCTAGCCATTTCTTGTAAGGTTCTGTTTTTCCTTTCAACAACACCATTTTGTTGAGGTGTTTTGTGCAGCTGAAAAATTGTGAGTAATACCATATTCATCACAAAAATTTTGTAAAGTCTTGATTACAAAATTCTCTTCCAGTTATCACTTCTAATAGAAATCGGTTTGCAATCAAGAGAGGTTTGAACCTTTTTGAAGAGTTTTGAAAATTCATGAAATGTTTCATCGTTTTGTGCTAAGAAGATTACCCATGTAAATCTTGAAAAATCATCAACAATCACATAAGCATAGCTTTTACCACCAAGACTAGTAGTCCTCATAGGTCCAAATAAATCCATATGAATTAGTTCAAGAGGTTTTGTGGTTGAAACCATTTTCTTTGGTTTAAAAGATGTTTTTGATTGTTTTCCATATTGACAAGCATCACGAGAGGTGAGTTTTATCAAAATGCAATTTAGGTAATCCTCTCACCAACTCTTGTGTAGAAAGTTTGTTTAATAAATCCATGCTTACATGTCCTAATCTTCTATGCCATAAAAATCCATCATTGTCATGAATGGCAAGACATTTAATATCATTTGTAATAAGCTCATCAAGATACAACACATATACATTACCAACTCTTTTAGCAACAAAAAATAGTTTTGTTACTTGCATTGTCAAGAATAGTACAAGTATCACATTTAAACTCTACTTTGCATCCATTATCACATAGTTGACTAATACTTAGTAAATTATACTTTAAATCTTCAATAAGTAATACTTTCTTGATAAGAGGAAAAGAACCTTTACCAATGTTACCTATTCCAAGTATTTTCCCTTTCTTCTTATCTCCAAATGTGACAAAACCTTCACTTGTAGTTTGAAGTTCAGCTGACAAGTGATGCATTTCCGATCATGTGTCTTGAGCATCCACTGTCAAGGAACCATTTAGTGGCACTTGATCTTGAGGCAAATTGTACCTATACCAAATTTGAAAGGGTGATTTTTGGTACCCATATTTTCTTGGGTCCAAGGGGGTTAGTAAAAGTTTCTTTGACCTTCCAAATGGTTTTTAACACCACTTTCTACTTTTCTTTTGACAAAACATTTAGAAACCTTGTGTCCATGTTTACCACAATAAGTGCAGCAAATATGTGATCTAGAATGATAAGATTCTTTAACAAAAGATTTTCTCTGTTTTGGAGCAGAATAATCATGAATAAAACCAAGACCATGTTTTACAAATGAAGGTCTTTGATAGCCAAGTAATTTATTCAAATTTTCCTTCCATTTGTAAATCTCTCAATGCATAAAGTTAGATCATTAACTTTCCTTTTTTAGAAGCTCATGATCTTTTATCATTAACTCAAGAGAAATAATTCTAGTGCAAAGCTTTTTGTTTTCAAAAGATATATTTTGTATAGTTGTATTCAAAACTTCTTTTTCAATAGCAATGCAACTAATGGTTTCAAGAAGTTTTCCATTTTCAACACATAATTTTGAATTCTCATTAGATAAATCATTTATTTTGAGTTTCATATCCTTATTTCTTTTTTGAAGCCTTTTTTAATTCTTCATATAATTCAACAATAAGATCACTTTGGAATCAATATCATCATCATATATATTTGAGATAGAGGGTGAAGATTGTACCTCATCATCAATGGCCATGAAGCATATGTTGGCCTTTCCTTCACTTTCATCCTCACTTTCTGCTGATCCCATGTTCCAGCTAGTCCTTTTCCTTTCTTGGCGATTTCTTTCTGTTTTTGCTTTCTCTTCCCCTTTCCAACACTCTGGGACGATCAGCAATAAGATGCTCAGTACTCTTGCATTCAAAGCATTGAGGTTTATATGATGAAGATTGTCCACTCTTCTTGACTGGCTTTCTTCCTTTCTTGAGAAATTCCTTTTTGTAGAATCTCTTGAATTTCTTCTTTGCCATTGCAATTTCTTCTTCTCCACTTGTTTCCTCCTTCTTCTTCACTTGAAGATTGTTCTTGTTCACTCAAGTTGTTTGAGGCATTAAGCACTACTCCTTTTCTTCCCTTTTCTTCATCCTCCTTGTCATTTAGCCGTTTCATCTTCATTTCATGAGTCGGTAGAGATCCAATGAGCTCTTCAAGTGGAAGAGTCTTCAAATCCTTGGATTCCTCAATGGCAAGTGTTTTTAGGCTGCCAAGATTTTGGTAGAGCATCTAAAATCTTTCTGTTTTTGCTCTCCCATAGTGTAGATTTTACCATAAGCTTTTTAATCCATTGAAAATGTTAGTAAATCTTGTAAACATATCACTAATATTTTCACCTTGTTTCATGGTAAAGCAGTTCATAATCTCTAACTAGCATGGCAAGTTTAGATTCTTTAACTTGATTAGTACCTTCATGTGTGATTTGAAGTAATCTCCACATTTCATGAGCAGAGTCACATCCACTAACTCTATTGTATTCGATTACATCTAAAGCACAACTTAATATATTCATGGCTTGATAATTTAAAGTCATTTTCTTAGAATCATGCTCATCAAATTCATCTCGTGGACTTGGAGTGCTGAGGTTATTCCATCAGACACTCATTTTCATTGGGACATAAGGACCTTTCTCAATTATGTTCCACAAATCAAAATTAATAGAACAAATATAAATTTTAACTCTAGATTTCAGAACGTGTAATTTGTTCCATTAAACAAAGGTGGTCTATTTGTGGAAGATCCTTCTAGGTAAGGTAGGTTTGACATATTAGCCATAGGATCTTTGTCTTCTAGGTTGTTAAACCACACACATGAAGTTCTAGCTACGATACCAATTGAAATACCTAAGAGGGGGGTGAATTAGGTATTTAGATAATTTTCGCAAACTCAAACCTATTAAGTTTAGACCAAGAACAAGTTATGTGAGCTAATTATAGATATTTGATAGCAAGACAATAATGAAAGCAATAGCAAAGAACTCAAACAATTTATAGTGGTTCGATCCTCAAGATCTACGTCCCACTACCTTAAGCTCACACTTAAGGATTTCAACAAATCTACTAATTGCTCGAGTTTACAAATTACAAGAGAGGTTCACCACACTTTGGTTTTACACTCACAACCTCTTCTAGTAATTCCTTACAATACAAGGCTCACCAACCTATGGTTTTATATCTCAAACAACCTTGAATCACAACTTCAAGGATCACCCTTATCTAAAGGGTTTTATGTTATCAAGATAACCTTGCTAGAGCCAGTAGATCAACACAATTGAATAAGTAAAGGAGAGTGTGTAGAAGTTACCACTTGATGGTAGATATTACACAAATTTGCACCTTCACACTTTGATGTCTTTGGATGGATCAATTGAATGCACAAGATGTAAGAGAGCTTGAGAAATGTTTGTAATAGACTTTTGTAAGCTTAGAATATTCAAATTGTAAGTTCATGTAAAAGATTGCACGTTTATAGCTTTTATAGAATTTGAAAATCAGTTGAAAACAGCTATAAAACGGCTGAGTTAACGGCTACTTTTCGAGAAATTGGACGACCGAGTCTGCGTCCGAATTTTTCGGACGACCGAATTCTTCCCTGCTGCGTCCGAATCTTCTTCCGAATTTCTCTGGAAGAACAATAACCATGCTTGAAGACCAAAATTGGACGACCGAATTTTTTCTTCATGCGTCCGAATCTTCTTCCGAATTTCTCTGGAAGAACAGTAGCAAACTTTTGCTACCCAATTCGAGACGACCGAATTTTATGGAATTGTGTTCAAACTTTGTAAAATCATTTGAAATCAATCTTCCAAGTATTTGAAATACATTTGATATATATAGATAACTTATTTAGACAAACATAAGTTTGAAAACCAAAATCAAACTCATTTGATCATATAAAGTTAATTTAAAAACTTTTAGGACACAAAACCACATTTACTAAGAATTCATTCAAAAAACTTTTAAACTTAAGAAACCAATTTTATGCTCTCTTATGCATTCAATTGACTCCAAGACATACAAGTGTAGAGTTTACATAGATATTACCTATCATCATACCTACTCTACACTTCAAGTCTTCAATGCCTTGAGTTCATCTTTGAATAAACCTCAAAAGACTCATAGCTTACTGAGGTTGTTCTTGCTCTGTGTCTTGAAGGCAATGAGACTTCAAACTTCTTTCTTCATAAATCCTATCACACAATATAAACATATTAGTTCTCATCAATATTTGTCATTAATCAAAACTACATGATTTGCCCTTAGGGTTAACACATGGCGTTCTACAAAATAATCTATGGTAGCCACTTCATCTAACCATTCTGAAATTATAGTGTTTCATAAGGCTAGTCGAGAATATGTATGGTTGAGATCTATGATCTATTATATTCAAGAGAATTACGGATTATCCTCTAGAAATAAAATTCCAACTTCTCTATATGAGGATAATGCAGCTTGTATAGCTCAACTAAAAAGAGGATATATTAAAGGAGATAGGACAAAATATATTTCACCAAAATTTTCTTTACTCATGAGCTCCTGAAGAGTGGTGATATTGATGTGCAACAAATTAGATCATGTGACAATCTGGTAGATTTATTCACTAAGTCATTATCGGCCGTAGAATTTTAAAAATTGGTGAACAAAATTGGAATGCAGCTGTTAAGAAACCTTAAAGGATTATCTTATCAGGGGGAGTAAATATGGCATAAAAAGTAATGTACTCTTTTTCCTTCACTAGAATTTTTTTGCCACTGGTTTTTTATCTAGTAAGGTTTTAACGAGGCATACCTTATGCAATGGACATCCAAGGGGGAGTGTTATGAAATTAATATTATTATGGATGTCCATTATCAAAGTTATGGAGATACTCTAACTATCAAAAAGATAGATGATAGAGTTCTATCATATCTTTGATTAGTGATAGGATTTGTCTTCTGATTATCATTTACCTCTTCTGATTGGGATGTACACCCCTGGACCCTATAAATAGGGCTCTAGACTGAGGTGTTGTATTTACTCATTCATTCATTGATTTACTCTCGAAGAATAAATAAAAAGCTCTTGTGTCCTTTCTCTCTTCTTTCTCTCTATAGTTTTCTCCTATTCTCTACATTATAGTTTCTTTATTAAGTTCTCTACATTAGTATTACAAATTTGTTGTACTGACAGCTACTATGCGCCATCAAATTCATAACAGAATTAAATTTTTCATAATTTTTTTAACAAGTTTATCTTCTGGTACAAATTTGTTGCAACTTTGTGATAGAAATGCAATGGCTTTGTAATTATATTGTATTTTCATATTTATTATTTTTCAAAAAAATCATCCGTTGCAACTTTGTGATTGAATTGCAATAACCTGGGATTAAAATTTATTTTCATATTTATTGTTTTACAAAATTAGGGTCATTGCACATCCATTGCAACTTTGCGCTGAAATTGTAATGGCTCGGCATTAAATTTTATTTACATTTTTTAACAAAAATAGTCCATTCCAAATTTGTTGTCTCTTTGTGACAGATTTTTCACATCTTGAAATTATGATTACCTTTTTATAAATATATTCAATGTTGCAATTTTGTGATAGAATCAGTTTGGATTGCAATAACTTGGAATTAAACATTATTTTCATATTTATATTTTACAAAAATGTCATCCGTTGCAAATCATTCACAACTTTCTGACAAAATTGCAACGGCTTGAAATTAAACTTTATTTTCATATTTATTCGTTTACAGAAGAATTGTCCATTGCAAAATCCATTGCAACTTTGCAATGGAATTGGAACGACTTGGAATTAAACTTTATTTTCATATTTATTTTTTCAACAATATCGTCCCCTAACAAAATCACTACGCCTTGGAATTAAAAATTATTTTCTTATTTATTTTTTCACAAGCATATTTTTTATTGCAAATCTGTTGCAACTTTATGACAAAATTACAACAATTAGGAATTAAATTTTATTTTTATATTTATTTTTTACAAAAATCTTGTCCATTGCAAATCCAATTGCAACTGTGCAACAAAATTGCAAGAGCTAGGAATTAAATTTTATTTATATATTTATTTCTTACAAAAAATATTGTCCATTTCAAATCCCTCCGCAACTTTGCAAAATAGCAAGGGCTTGGAATTAAATTTTATTTTTTATATTTATTTTTTTACAAAAATGTTATCTTTTCAAATATGTTACATATTTATAACAAAATAGCAATGGCTAGGAATTAAATTTTATTTTTGTATAATTTATTAAAAATATCATTTATCGCAAATCTATTGTACCTTTACAATGGAATTTCAAGGACTTGGAGTTAAAATTTATTTTTATAATTATTTTTTTCAAAAATATTATCTATTGCGAATCTGTTATAGTTTTGTGATGGAATTATAATGACCCATAATTAATTTTTATTTTAATATTTATTTTTTCTAAAAAACACCATTCATTACAAATCCGTCACAAAGTTGAAAGGGATTTGTGATAGATTCACATTATTTTATCTTTTAAGTTTAGCAGCATATTGATATATTGCATAATCATCACTATATTTTATTGGGATTTTTTTGCGCAAACTTTGCGATTTGTTAGATATAGCTAATATGTTCCAAATGTGTTGCAAATTTGCAACCACTTTACGACTCCATTTTCTTCCACTGCAATTCTCTACCCTTTTTGTACTCCATCCAATGCCATTTCTTATTTGCAAAGGCTTCTATCACTGTTGCAAATCCATGGCTGTTTTACGATGGTTTCTTAGCCCTCACAATTTGTTCTCACAATTTGGACTTTTTCTCGTAGTGCATGCATACCATGTAAATGCCGAACATAAGTGACCTATTCTATCACATAATGAAGAGGGAAAACTCATCAAAGGTCACAAAAATCATGAAATTCTAGAAATTACAGTTAGCAGTTCAAACATAATCCAAAATAACTTCCATCAAACATCCAACATTCATGAAATCAACCAAGTTTACCTTCTAAAGCTCTTACCTTGTGCCTTTTGCAGCTTTTTCCTAACTTCAAATCTGTGATACTCAATCACGTTCCTTGCTTTAAACTTTCAATCTGCTTCAACTAATAGAGATTTTAAGGCGACATTTGTCTTAATGAACTGAGAATGAGAGAAATTTTTGGGCTAAACGTTGAAGGTCTAATTTGTTGGTTGAGGGTCTTCAATTTCTGCTTGGTTGTTCAACTCCTCTTTTGCCCTAGTCGTAGAAGAAGAAAGGCTAAAGAGATATGTCAGGTGGCTCTCTCATCAATATCACCTTTTGGCTATTATTATTTTTCCCTCTCAAACTATATCTTTCGAAAGAGAAAGCTGAATGATGAAAATGATCAAACTTGTATTTCACATCTGAAAGATTACATTATATAGAACTAAGAAAATACATAAGGAATCTGGTTTTTAAAATAAGATAAGCATCTAAATGCTTTTGGCAAATTTATCAAAAGTAAAAGTACAATAATTGAGCAAAGTTATTAAAAGATAAATAGTAAAAGTACAATAATTTCAAAAGTTGAAGAATAAGTTGTTTGTCCTTTAATATAATTGAGAAAATAGTCCTCCAAAGTCATCATCGTTGCGTAAGTGGGATATGACTTCATCATCTATATTTCTACTTGGCTCTACTTTGTCTTCTTCAGAGGATACTGTTGTCATTACTTCAACAAGTGCTTTTTTGAATTCCTTTTCTGAACTTGGGAATGCTAATAAGGCCGTGTATTTTGATTTCTTCATTAAAAATTCTGACTGTTGAGTAGAGTTTGAACTTGAATTTTGATCAATAATCTTGAATTGAGACCACCATTTTACTTTCAAAGTTCGTATTAAAGTGTATGAACCGACTGTGATCTCCAGGTCTGAACAATATAAAATTTTACTGTTAGCCCTAAGGGCAAATCATGTAGGTTTGATTAGTTTTGATTAATGATAAATATTGATAAGGAATAATTCATATGCTATTTGTGTGATAGGGTTTTTGGATTGAGAAGCAAAGAGTTCTTATTGCTTTGGAGCTAAAAGTGCCAAGGACAACTCTAGTATGCTCAAGGATCAAGAATATAGAGCATGTCCTATGGATTGAAGGCTTTGAAGACTCTAGTGTAGGCTTACACTTGCTTAATAGGTATATTCTTGTAAACCCTACACTTCTTGTTCTTGGAATCTATTGAATGCATAAGAGAGCACAAAATTTGTTTTTGAATCTTAAATGGCTTTGAGTAAACTTTGAATGATCAAGTGCTTTGGTAACGGTCTTTGAGTTCAAAAGATTTTATATGACTTATCTTTTAGTACAAAATGATTTCAAACTTATTGAGGTTGATTTTTAAATATTTTGACAAAGTTTGAACAATTCAGATGCAAGTTCTGACGTCCAAACTATGAACATGATTACTGTATTTCCAAAAAAAATCGGACGCAAGTTTGGATGCAAGGGGCAAAGTTTGGTCGTTCGAACTTTCCCAGACAGCATGTCACAGTAATGTTCAGACGATATTTCGGACGCAGAGGATCAAGTTTGGTCGTCCGAACTCCTTAGAAACTAGCTGTTACTAGCCGTTTTATGACTGTTGGAACTAATTTTCAAAATCTATAAAATCTATAAACTCTAGATTTTTTATAACTTTTGAACACTTGAAGAATCCTAACATTCCTAAATCATTTGAAATCATTAGAGCTCTCTTTTGTCTTGTGCTTTCACGTGATTATTCAAGATTCCAAAGACAACAAGGTGAATTGGTGCTAACTAGTGTTATCATCTATCAAGTAGTGGTAATATCTCATTAAATCTCTATTTATCTCTTTATCTATTTGCTCAATACAAGGTTATCTTGTGACATAAAACCCTTTTTAAAGTTTTTGGTTGTAAGTGCTTCATTTTAAACACTAGTAACTATCCTGGTAAGTTTGATAGAAAATCAGATGAAGGAATATTTCTTGGTTATTCATCAAATAAAAAGGCATATAGAGTCTAATAAAATGACATTGTGTGTTGAAGAAACTATTCATGTAACCTTTGATGAATCTAACATTTATCTTCAAAGAAGAAATGAAGATGATGCATGTTCCTCAATGGTTGAAAATCAAACTCAACACCAAGTACCCACAATGGAAGATCATGCCAAAGAAAAAGAAATAATGGAGCAAGAACAAGATGGTCAATCAAGCAATGATCAAGAACTTCCAAAGGATCTCACATATGCAAGAGGTCATCCTAAGGAGCAAATCATTGGTGATGTCTCCCAAGGAGTTAAAAAAGGCAGTACTTTATTGACAATTTTGCCCTTTTATCTCATATTGAACCGAAAAATATTGATGATGCATTGTGTGATAATTTCTGGATTATTGCTATGGAAGAAGAGTTAAATCAATTTGAGAGAAATAAAGTTTGGACTCTTGTTCCTAGACCTCATGATCATTCTGTTATTGGTATAAAGTGGGTTTTTAGAAATAATTTAAATGAACTAGGAGAAGTTGTTAAAAATAAAGCTAGACTTGTTGCTCAAGGTTTCAACCAAGAAGAAGGCATTGATTATGATGAAACTTTTGCTCCAGTGCGCAGATTAGAATCTATAAGAATACTTTTGGCATTTGCTTGTTTTAAAGGTTTTAAACTATTTCAAATGGATGTCAAAAGTGCTTTTCTAAATGGTTTCATTGAAGAAGAGGTTTATGTAGAACAACCTCCTGATTTTATTCATGAAAAATTTCCAAATTATGTGTTCAAGTTAACCAAAGCTCTATATGGATTGAAACAAGCCCCAAGAGCTTGGTATGAAAGATTGAGTGGTTTTCTTCTTTCAAAAGGGTTTACAAAAGGAAAAGTGGACGCAACTCTTTTTATAAAAACTTCTTGTAAAAATGATATCTTACTTGTGCAAATTTATGTTGATGATATTATATTTGGTGCTACTAATACATCTCTCTTTGAAGATTTTGCCAAATCAATGCAAAATGAATTTGAGATTAGCACGATGGGAGAACTGGATTTCTTCCTTGGGCTGCAAATTAAACAAATCAAGGATGGAGTCTTCATCAATCAAGCAAAGTATACCAAGGAGCTACTGAAAAGATTTGGAATGGAATAGGTACTCCAATGAGTTCATCAACTAAACTTGACAACGATGAGAAAGGTAAAAATATTGATGAGAAATTATATAGAGGTATGATTGGAAGTTTACTCTATCTCACAGCTAGCAGACCAGATATTATATTTGTTGTATGCTTGTGTGCTAGATTCCAATCATGTCCTAAAGAATCTCATCTAATTTCTGTCAAACGTATTTTTCGCTATTTGATTGATACACATAACTATGGTCTTTGGTTTTCAAAAACTTCATCTTTTGAACTTATTGAATACTCAAATGCTGACTATACTGGATGCAAAGTTGAACGTAAAAGTACAAGTGGTCATTGTCAATTTCTTGGTAGTTGTCTTGTATCTTGGTTTAGTAAAAAGCAAGCTTGTGTGTCTTTATCCACTGCAGAAGCTAAATACATAGCTGCAGGAAGTTGCTGTGCACAATTGTTATGGATGCAGCATACCTTACTTGATTATGGTCTTAAATTCAATTGTGTACCTATACTATGTGATAATACTAGTGCTATCAATTTGAGCATAAATCCCATTCAACATTCTAGGACTAAGCATATAGAGATAAAACATCATTTCATTCATGATTATGTGATTAAGAAAGACATATGCTTAGAATATATAAATAAAATTATCAAATTGCTGACATATTTACAAAGCCTTTGGCTGAGGAAAGGTTCAATCACCTAAGAAGACTCTTAGGAATTTCAAAATTCAATGACTAATGTGTGTGTTAAAGTTTTGATGAAAACAGGAAATTTTCGGATCCAGAATTCGGATGCACTACAGAAAATTCGGTCGACCGAATTTTCTGAGTGAAAGAAAACAGAGACTTTTGATCAAGAATTCGGATACAGGTCAGAAAATTCGGTCGATCGAATTTTCTGAACTGAAGAAACAGACACTTTAGATCGAAAATTCAGACGCAGACTTGATAATTCGGTCTTCTGAATTTTACAGATGCGACTGTTTAAATGAAAATCAAACAGTTTTCTCAACACTTCAACTTTCGAATTTCACATCATTTTAAAAGGCTCTCATACCCATTCACATCCTAATCAAAATCCCTTCAAAACCACACATTCTCATCCCGATTTGCCTTCACTTTTGAACTTATAACCCTAAATTCATACAAAAAATCAGTACTTCTCAACAGAAATTATCAATGGTGAGAACAAAGAAGCCAAATGTTGAGAAAGGGAAAGGAAAGGCTAAGGAATGAGATGGAGAATCAATCCTCAACCAACCAAGAAGAATTCGAATCCCTCAAACATTATCTAGAGTTGACAGGTTTGTCTCTATCAAGGCTACTCATGAATTTGATGAATGGAATAAAAATAGCAGAAAGATTATCCCTGGATATAAGGTGGATGTTGATAAATTCTCTAGCATGGATATTATTCTATCTTATTTCAATGATGTTGGTTGGAGTAGTTTGTTGTTCATTGATGAAGAATTTTATCCTACCTTGATATATGAATTCTATGCAAACCTAAAGGAGGAAAGAATTGAGACTGTAGGGGATAATGTGATACAATGGTATTCATCTAGAGTATCCCAAGTTGACATTGAATTTAGTGAAGCATTGATAAACATAATTTGTGGAGTCGGTGACAATGGAGCTAGATATTTTTCACCTTCCATGCATTGCTATGATCGTGAACTCTTTATATATGTTAGATTTGAAGAGGCATTTACTAATGCAAGAGAGTTTAGATCTATAAAAGAGAGGGAAATCAAGAACTTGAATGTTAGAGATAGAGTGTTGCATCATATGGTGACTACTATGATTGTTCCTAGATTTGGACATAAGTCATCAGTTGGAAATATGCATATGGTAATCATGTTAGCCTTGCATGAGCAGAGGAGATTGAACTTTGGTTATATAGCCTTGAAACACATTATTACTGCCAGAAAAACAATAACCAAGCCATTCCCATTTGGAAGGTTGTTGACAAGAATCTTTAAGCATTTTAAGATTAAACTTCCGGGAAAAGGGCAAGCTTTTAAGAGTGGGGAGATTTACACCAATGAAACTCTTAAGAGAATGCAGTTAGTTGTTGATGAGGATAATGTATGGAGGACAAAAAGAGAAACCCCTCCAAAATGAATAGGAAGAGAAGAAAAGATAGAAAGTGAAGAAGAGGAAGAAGAAGAGGATGAAGAAGAAACCCTTGCTAGAGAAATGAAGACAAAAAGAAAGCATGACACCTCAAGTGAGGGGGAGCAACCTCCAACAAAAAGGAGATTGTTTGAAGAAGAAACTGGAATTGGTTCAAGTGGTAAAGGAGTAACTAGAGGTGACACCATAGTGGCCAAAGCATTCCAAGAAGCCTTGAACAATTATGTCAAGGAAATGGAAAAGACATATAAGTTCTTTGAATCATTTGCTCCAATGGTACTTGGAAAGTTAGATGGAATAGAGAGTAGGGTAAAGCACATTGAAGAAATCCTTATGAGAAATGCTCAAAGTGGTGAAGGACCCTCTAAGCCTCAAGATAGAAATGAGGAAGAAGGAGATAAGGAAGAAAAGAAAGGAGATGATAATGACAGTAATAATGAAGATGATGATCAAGGTGGAAATGAAGAGACTGTGGTAGAAGAAGAAGAGGAAGAACATGCACATGAAGAGTCACAAGTAGCAGGCAGCCAAGTAGCTCAAGCTGAAATAGTCTCTCCATCAACAATCTCTTTCAGTCACGGAAGAGTGAAGCACTTGGCCATCAAGAAAGGAGTGAGCCGAGCCTCTCCATCAACATCAGCATCACAAGAGTAAACATTCTTTCCTTCTATTCTATTTACTACTTTTTAGTTGCTTATCTGTACTGAATTTTTATCTGTTATGTATTTACTATTGTTATGTGTTATGTATTCTGAACTTGTTAAGTATTTTGCTGCATTTTATGTAATAGTGAAGCTCAATGATGAAATCTCAGTGATGAGAGCTTCCTTTATGTGTTAAATTGTTAATCTCATTTTCATTAATCCCATTTTTTTGTGATGACAAAAGGGGGAGAAGAAATGTTGATTACAAAATATGTGAAAATGTTGAATTGTGCTATATGTTGAATTTTGTGTGTGATGAAACTGTGTATTATATGGATGTTTTCTGAGTTAAGTTGTTCTTGACTTGTTACTTTATGAAAAAAATTGAATGCATGAGTTATGTTTGTTGTCAAAAATTTTGGATTTGAAATTCGGATGCATCAAGTTCTTTTTGCCAAAAATTTTGTTTTGTTGTTCAAATTGATTGAAACCTGTTCTAATCCTTTTTATCATATTTGAACAATCTTATAAAAGCTTGTTTTCAAAAATTAAAATTGTTATCTCACACATTTTACAGTTTGGACTTTAAAGCTTAAAATTCGGATGCATGTTTCAGAAATTCGGATGCATGCATATTTTGTTGCCAAAAAGTACTCTTTTGTTGTTCAAATTGACTCAAATATATTTTAATCTCTTCTACTATGTTTGAACAACCTTAGAAAAGCTTATTTTCAAAAATTGAAGCTTTCATTTCATTTATTTTACAGTTCAGACTTGATATGTCAAAATTCGGATGTATAGTATTTCAAGTCCAAACTTGTTGAAAAATGAGCACAATCTAAGGGGGAGATTTGTTAATCTTTTATGACCTTTAAAACCTCTCTTAGAAGCTTTCTAAATATTTAAATGCTATATCTTCTATCCTAGTTGTTGGAAGAAAGGAGGTAAATAGAGGTTGGTTGGGTCATAGGCTCATATTGAGCCTTTTGTATGTCAATGTGCTAAATTGGTTATTTTCTATCATTGACATTAATACTTCTATGTACTACATCGTTTTAATCTATCACATTTTGCATCAAAGTTTGTCATCATCAAAAAGGGGGAGATTGTTAGCCCTAAGGGCAAATCATGTAGTTTTGATTAATGACAAATATTGATGAGGACTAATATGCTTGTATGTTGTGTGATAGGTTTTGTGAACTAAGAAGTATGAAGTCTCATTGTTTTGAAGCCAAAGTGCAAGAACAACTTCTGTAAAGCAAAGTGATTGAAGTTTGAAGAAGGTTGTTCTTACATGATCTAAAGGCATTGAAGACTTGAAGTGTAGAGTGTATATACTTGGTAGGTAAATCTCTATGTAAACTCTACACTTGTATGTCTTGGTTATCATTGAATGCATAAGAGAGCATAAAATGAGTCTTATGATATTAAAAGGCTTTGAATGAACTTTTTGATGAAAGTGGTGTTGTGTCCTAAAATTTTTTAAGTAAACTTTATATGATCAAAGGAATTTGATTTTTGGTTTTCAAACTTATATATGTCTAAATAAGTTTTCTATACATATCAAATGTTTTTCAAACTTATTGAAGTTAAATCTCAAATGATTTTACAAAGTTTGAATATGATTCCAAAAAAATTGGTCGTCCGAATTTTGTAGCAAAAGTTTGCTACTGTTCTTTCAGAGAAATTCGGAAGAAGATTTGGATGCATGAAGAAAAATTCAGTCGTCCGAATTTTAGCCTTCAGCATGGTCACTGTTTTTTCAGAGAAATTCGGACAAAGATTAGGACGCAGCAGGTAGAATTCCGTCGTCCGAATTTCTTAAAAATAGCCGTTAACTAGCCGTTTTATAGTCGTTAAAACTGATTTTCAAATTCTATAAAAGCTATAAACGTGTAATCTTTTGTAAGTTTTGAACTCTTGAAAACTCTAAGCATTCAAAAGCCTTTAGCAAACATTTCTTAAGCTCTCTTATGTCTTGTGCATTCAATTGATCAATCTAAAGACATCAAAGTATGAAGGTGCAACTTTGTGTAATATCTACCAACAAGTGGTAACATCTACACAATCTCCTTTATTTATCAAATTGTGTTGTTCTACTAGCTCTAGCAAGGTTATCTTGATAACATAAAATCCTTTAGATAAGGATGATCCTTGAAGTTGTGATTCAAGGTTGTTTGAGATATAAAACCATTGTGTTTGGTGAGCCTTGTATTGTAAAAGTTACTAGAAGAGATTATGAGTGTAAAACCATAGTGTGGTGAGCCTCTCTTGTAATTTGTAAACCTGAGCAAATAGTAGATTGTTTGAAATCCTTAAGTGTGAGCTTAAGGTAGTGGACGTAGATCTTGGGGATCGAACCACAATAAATTGTTTAAGTTCTTTGCTATTGCTTTCTTCCATTGCTTTGCTATAAACTGTCTCTATTTTGCTCATATAATCTGTTCTTGGTCTAAACGCATAAAAGGTTTGTTTTTTGTAAAAATTAGCCAAATACCTAATTCACCCCCTCTTAGGTATTTCAGCTTCGAATTGAAGAAGACAATAGGAGTTTTGAGCGCAAGCAATCCCATCCTATCGCTGCTAAGGCAAATATTGTGAAGCATAAGCAAGGGCAATACTCTAAAGGCAATAGAACCAAATCAAAGTTTGGTGCAAAAGGTGGAATTACGAAGCATAAATTTCTAGGGAAGTGCTTTAATTGTGGCAAGAAGGGTCACGAGTCCACTAATTTTAGACTCCCAAAGAAGAAGAAAAATCATGAGATGAACATGATTGATGACATCTCTAAAGAGATTTCAGTTATGAACCTTGTTGCAGTTATCTCTGAAGTAAACTTGATAGGGTCAAATCCAAATGAGTGGTGGATCGACGCTGGTGCTACTAGGCATGTTTGCACTAATAAGGATCTATTTACTACCTTCGAAACAAGTGAAGGAGAAAAGATGTTCATGGGGAATTCGGTCTCTGTTGCTGTGAAAGGTCAAGGTAAGGTTCAATTGAAGATGACCTTTTGGCAAAACTTTGACTCTAAATGATGTGTTGTATGTGCCAGAAGTACGTAAAAATCTAGTGTCTAGATCACTACTGAACAAGCATGGATTTCGTATGGTGTTCGAATCTGACAAAGTTATTTTGTCAAAGTACGGAATGTTTATAGGAAAAGGTTATGCAACCGATGGATTGTTCAAGTTGAATGCAATGACTATGATCAATAAAGATAATAAGTCTTCGGCTTATTTGCTTGAGTCTTCCGATATATGGCATGGTAGACTAGGTTATGTTAATTATGATACAATACGTAGACTAATTAACTTGAATCATATTTTCTCATTCCAAATTGATTCAAAACAAAAAATGTGAAATTTGTGTTGAGGCAAAATTAACAAGGTCATCCTTCCAAACAATTGAAAGAAACACAGAGTCTTGAATTGATTCACAGTGATGTTTGTGATTTAAAATTCATTCAAATAATAGGTGGAAATAAGTATTTCATTACTTTTATTGATTATAGCACAAAATATTGTTATGTGTATTTGCTTAAAAGCAAAGATGAAGCTTTAGAGAAGTTTATTCTCTATAAAACTGAAGTTGAAAATCAACTTAACAAGAAAATTAAAAGGTTGAGAAGTGATAGGGGTGGAAAATATGAAACACCAATAGGTGATTTCTGTGCACAATATAGGATTATACATGAACTAACTCCACCTTATTCTCCTCAATCAAATGGTGTTGTTGAATGTAAAAATTGCACTTTAAAAGAAATGATGAATGCGATGCTCATTAGTTTAGGATTACCACAGAATATGTGGGGTGAGGCTATTTTATCAAGTAATTACCTATTGAATAGGATACCTCGAAAAAAGTAAGATAATTCTCCTTATGAGTTATGGAAAGGAAGGAGACCGTCCTATAAACATTTTCGAGTATGGTGATATCTGCTAAGGTGGTTGTTCCAACACCAAAAAGAATAAAGATAGGTCCTAAAACTGTGGATTGTATCTTTATTGGCTATGCACATAATAGTAATGCTTATCGGTTTCTAGTGCATGATTCAAAAATTTCAGAAATACATAAGAACACTATAATGGAATCAAGGAATGCATCATTTTTTGAAAACATATTTCCTTGTAAATCCAATAGTGGAATAAGTTCGTCTAAGCAAACATTTGAAACTATGAATCAAGGAGAGCATGGAATTGAAAATCATGTTTTTTGAACCAAGACGTAGCCAAAGAGCAAGGGTGGAAAAATCATTTGGAGATGATTTCCTAACTTATTTGTTAGAAAAGGAACCACTAACATATTTAGAGACAGTAAATTCTTTTGAAGGTTCTTTATGGAAAGAAGCCATTAAAAGTGAAGTTGATTCTATTTTACAGAATCATACTTGGGAGTTAGTGGCTCTTCCTCCTGGTTGTAAACCATTAGGGTCCAAATGGATTTTTAAAAGGAAATTGAAGCTTGATGGATCAATTGATAAGTATAAAGCCAGACTTGTAATAAAAGGTTACAAGCAACGAGAAGGCTTAGATTATTTTGATACTTATTCTCCCGTGATGAGAATAAATTCTATTCGAATGATTCTCGCAATTGCAGCATTAAGAGATTTAGAGATACATCAAATGGATGTGAAAACAGCTTTCTTAAATAGAGATTTAGATGAAGAAATCTATATGGAACAACCTGAGGCTTTCATGGTCCTTGGAAAAGAAAAGAAAGTTTGTAAATTGGTTAAATCATTGTATGGTTTAAAAAAAGCACCAAAGAAATGACACAAAAAAATGGACTATGCGATGTTTACCAATGGTTTTAAAATAAATGAGTGTGATAAGTGTGTCTATGGTTACTTCATTTTATGTCTTTATGTAGATGACATACTTATTATTGGTAGTGATGACCAAATGGTCAAATCAACCAAGAACATATCGAATACAAAATTTGACATGAAGGATATGGGACTTGCAAATGTGATTTTAGGAATTAAAATCATAAGAGTGTCCGATGGTATTATTCTGAGCCAGTCTCATTATGTAGATAAAATTCTTGAAAAGTTTAACAAGAATGATTCTGGATATGCCAGAACACCATTAGACAGTAGTATTCATTTATCCAAAAATAGAGGAGAAACCATTTCTCAAGTGGAATACTCAAGAGTTATTGGAAGTCTAATGTATTTAATGAGTTGTACTAGACCAGATATTGCGTTTTACAGTCAGTAAACTCAGTAGATATATGAATAATCCAAGAATAGATCATTGAAAAGCAATAACAAGAGTATTTAAATATCTACGGTATACTCGAAATTATGGACTTCACTATACTCGATATCCAGCTGTACTTGAAGGATATACAGATGCTAGTTGGATGACAGATGTAAAAGGTTCAAATTCAACTAGTGGATACGTGTTTACATTAGTTGGTGCTGTTGTGTCTTGAAAGTCTTCAAAACAAACAGTTATTGCTAGATCCACAATGGAATCTAAATTTATAGCTTTGGATAAATGTGCTGAAGAAGCTGAATGGCTATGCCAATTTTTAGAGGATGTACCAGAATGGGAACAGCCCGTGCCACCAATTTGTATTTATTGTAATAATCAATCAGCAATTGGAAGAGCAAAAAATAATATATATAATGGTAAGTCTAGACACATACGTCGAAGACATAATACCATTAAACAACTGCTCTCAACTGGAGTTATCTCTATTGACTATGTGAAGTCAAAAGATAATATTGCAGATTCATTAACCAAAGGGTTGAATAGAGAGTTCGTTGAAAATTTGAGAAAATGAATGGGTTTAAAGCCCGTGGAAGAATGAGCTTGATAAAGGAAACCTAACCTAGTTGACTAGAGATCCCAAGATCTAGGTTCAATGGGACAACTTAGTTATCAAACTTAATGCAGTCACTATAGGGGGATAACCTCAACCTATTCCTCTAATGAAACAGTGATGATGAAGTGATAAGGATAGCAATGTTTTGCTTTAATAATTCTTAAGTAAGTAATAGAATTACTTGAGATTTAAGTAAATTACCTATGTGAGAGAGAAGTGTGGCCGCTTCAAAGAGAATTTTGTTGGGCTAAATCCTCGAGAAACTCTCGCTGAACCAGGTTGATGTTCACGGCCTAAACGAACATAATCATGAGAACTGAACAATCTTGTTTTTTATTCCTGTGTGAAGTATATGTTTCTTTTACACAAAGAAAATAGGACAGTTCAAAGACATCGTGTCTACTGGACAACTAGTAAAGTCCATATACCTCACAACGAAAGGTTCAAAGGGTAACACCTACCTATCCTATGCAGGATTCAATTATTGTGCAACACTATTTTGAGTCAAAATCAAACAAATTTTTCATTCATGTGGGGGAATGTTGGATATTGGTATGATTAGGTGAATGAAAATAGTTTCAATGCATCACCTATTAATGATGTATAAATGGGAGATGTACTCACTTTAATTAGCAACATCTAAATGTATCTTGGATAATACAAATTCATTCATTTGGATTTTTTATACATGGATATCTAGACATTCATTATGTTTAGATGAATCTCTACATAGATACATGTAACTTGGTTACATGTATGATGGATAGTTGCAAAGAATTCTAATAATTACTTGAAGAGTTTGAATTAGAATTCTATTATTGTTTAGTGCCAATTACATGATCCTACCACTTTACCTAGTTTATAAATAGGTGCCTCCTATTCTATTTTATGAATGACAAACAAGCAAATCCTCCTCTTTTTACCTATCTTCATATGCATATTTTTACTTAGTGTTCTTGCTTAGTTTGTTCAAGTTCGCCAGGTGAAGAGTTTTTGTGCTTACTACTTTGCCGCTTCCATTGTATCCTGGGAGACAGATGTCCAATTCAACCTCAAGCACATAACCGGAGGGGACGAATCTGTTTTAAGGAGATCGTGTTGAACACGAGCCTCGGATAGTTGTCTTCTTCCTACAGTCATTATTTATTTTATATTGATTATTCTATTCAGTCATATTTTATGTTTTCATATTAAGTGTTGCTCTTTTCTTTGTTCTTACACTTCATTGGCTTGATCTTTTAAGGTTGGAGCTTGAAGACGAGTTTGCTTATCATTCAAGGAAGCACCTGCATCATCATCATCTCTTCTATCCAAATAGATGTTAGACTCATCAAAACTTACATGTATGGTTTCCTCAACACATAAAGTTCTTTCTATTGTATAACTCTATAAGCCTTGTTGTTAGAAGAATAACCAAGGAATATCCCATCAATTGATTTTCTATCAAAATTTCCCAAGTTATCACGCATATTCAATATAAGGCACTTGCAACCAAACACTTTGAAATAGGTAATATAGGCTAGTGGTATTCAATATAAAGCACTTTGTTAAGCATATTCATGTATATTTGATATAACTTGTCATGCATGTTCAAACTCTAGGGTATTCTATCAAATAGAAGTTCAAAAGATGTTTTTCTCAAAAATGGCCTCAAAAGAAACTCTATTCAAAACATAACAAAGCAGTGTTTTTAGCTTAGTCCCAAAAATATTTTGGTAAAGAATTTTCACCAAGCATAGACTTAGCCATTTATTGTGAAGTACGATTTTCCTTTTCAACAACTCCATTTTGTTGAGGTGTTTTGGCAGTCGAAAAGGTTGTGAACAATCCCATTCTCATCATAAAATTTTGTAAAATCTTGATTGTAAAATTCTCTTCCATTGTCACTTCTAATAGAAATCAATTTGCATTCAAGGGAGATTTGGACCTTTTTGAAAAGTCTTACAAATTCATGAAAAACTTCATCCTTTTGAGCTAGAAAGATCACCCATGTAAATCTTGAGAAATCATCAACAATCACATATAAACAATTTCAAGAGGTTTTGAAGTGAAAATCATTTTCTTAGGTTTGAAATAAAATTTTGTTTGTTTTCCATATTAGCAAGTATTACAAGGATGATTTTTCTAAAAATAAATTGTTTTGGTAATCCTTTAACAGGTTCTTAAAAAAATGTTCAACAAGTCCATACTAATATGATCAAGTTTATTATGCCATAAATAATCGTCATTATCCTGAATGGAAAATCATCTAACTTCATAAGCAACAAGTTCATCAAGGCAAAGCACATAACCATTACTAATACAATTTGCAACAAAAATAGTTCTACCATTGACACCATCAAGTATAGTGCAAGTATTACATTTAAATTCAACTTTTCAATTATTGTCACATAATTGACTAATGTTAAGCAAGTTATATTTCAAATCATCAATAAGCAAAACTTGTTTAATGAGGGAGGAAGAATCTTTACCAATGTTACCTATACCAAGAATTCTTCCTTTCTTCTTGTCATCGAATGTAATGAATTCTTCGTTTGTAGCTTAAAGTTCACTAATGAGTGATGCATTTTCTGTTATGTATCTTGAGTAGCCACTATCAAGAAATCATTTAGCGGCACTTGATCTTGAAGGAAAATATACCTACACCAAATGAGATGAAGAGACTTTTCGTACCCACATTTGCTTAGGTCCATGAGGGTTAGTGATGATTCCCTTTACTCTCCAAATGGTTTTAACACTTTTCTTTTAACGGAGCACCTAATGGCTTTGTGTCCATGTTTTCCACAATATGTACAAAAAGTATGAGGCATTGAACTAGAAGTAGCTCTAACAAAGGAATTTTATATTTAGGCCCATTATTTACATAATTATAACCAAGACCATTTCTAATAAAAGGGGATCTTTGGGCTCCAAGAAGTTTGTCAAGATTGTCCATTCTTTTTGTGAATTTTTCAATACATAAGGTGATATCATCAACTTCTTTTTTCAAAATTTCGTGATCAACAATCTTTTCTTTAAGAGACAAAATATTTTCATAAAGAATATTGTTTTCAAGGGACATGTTTTGTAAGGAAACATTTAAAACTTCTTTTTCAATATTTAAGCAATCAATAGATTCAAGAAGTTTTTTGTTTTTTACAATATAATTTTGAATTTTCATTCAATAACTCATTAATTTTGAATTTAATTTCCTTATTCCTTTTTGAAGCCTTTTTAAATTCTTCATACAATAAAAACAAGTAATTCACTAGGATCATCAATATCATCATCACAAGTAGAAGTAGAAAAAGTGAATTGCATCTCATCATTTATTGCCATAAAGCACACATTGGATCTTTCCTTAAGTGTTACTTGAAGAAGTCTCCACATATCGTGAGTAGTGTCGTATTCACTCACTCTATTGTACTCATTCATATCTAATGCACAGCTCAAGATATTCATGGCTTGGTAATTTAATGTCATCATTTTAGAGTCACATTCATCATATTCGTCCATTGGATTTGATTCTTTAGTGATTCCATCAGCTCTCATTCTCATTGGTATGTAAGGACCTTTCTCAATAACATTCCACAAATCAAAGTTAATAGAACAAATATATATATCTTAACACTAGATTTCCAAAATGTGTAATTTGTTTCATCAAACAAAGGAGGCCTATTTGTGGAAGATCATTCCAAATAAGGTAAGTTTGAAACATTAGCCATATGATCTTTAACTTCTAGTTATAAAACCACACAAAGAAGCCCTTGCTCTGATACCAATTAAAAGACCTAAGGGGATGAATGAGGTCTTTGGCTAATTTACGAAAACTTTTTTCTTTTATGAACTTGGTTTGGAAAGATTATATTCAATTGATTCAATGAGAATGTAATGAACTCAATGACAAATCAATTCACAATGAAGAACAAAGAGCACAAGCAATTTATAGTGGTTCGATCTCTTCAAGATCTACTCCACTACCTTGAGTCCACACTCAAGGATTTCAACCAATCCACTATATGCTCAAATTCAATCAATTACCAAGAGGCTAACCCCATAAGGGTTTTACACCAACAACCTCTTTTGCAATGCTACAAACAATGTTCACCCTACCACAAGGATTTTATATCTAAAGACAACCTTGAATCATTGCATTAAGGAATACCCTTAGACAATTGATGGAGTTTCATCAAATAGAAGTTCAAAAGGTGTTCAAAAGGAGTTTCATCAAATACATAACAAGCTGTATTTACAACTTCAGCCCAAAAATATTTTGGTAATGAGTTTTCACAAAGCATTGATCTAGCCATTTCTTGTAAAGTTCTGTTTTTCCTCTCAACAACACCATTTTGTTGAGGTGTTTTGGCAGCTGATAAATTGTGAGTAATACCATACTCATCACAAAATTTTGTAAAATCTTGGTTACAGAATTCTCTTCCATTATCACTTCTAATAGAAATCAGTTTGCAATCAAAAGAAGTTTGAACTATTTTTAAAAGTTTTGAAAATTCATAAAACGTTTCATCTTTTTGTGTTAAGAAGATTACCCATGTAAATCTTGAAAAATCATCAACAATCACATAAGCATATATTTTACCACCAAGACTAGTAGTCCTCATAGGTCCAAATAAATCCATGTGAACTAGTTCAAGAGGTTTTGAGGTAGAAACCATTTTCTTTGGTTTAAAAGATGTTTTTGATTGTTTTCCATATTGACAAGCATCACAAAGACGAGTTTTATCAAAATGCAATTTTGGTAATCCTCTAAATAGCTCTTGTGTAGAAAGTTTGTTCAATAAATCCATGCTCACATGTCCTAATCTTCAATGCCAGAAAGATCCATCATTGTCATGAATGGCAAGACATTTAATTTCACTAGTAATAAGCTCATCAAGATACAACACATATACATTACCAACTCTTTTAGCAACAAAAATAGTTTTGTTACTTGCACTGTCAAGAATAGTACAAGTATCACATTTAAACTCTACTTTGCATCCATTGTCACATAATTGACTAATACTAAGTAAATTATACTTTAAACCTTCAATAAGTAAAACTTGCTTGATAAGAGGGAAAGAACCTTTACCAATGTTACCTATTCTAAGTATTTTCCCTTTCTTCTTATCTCCAAATGTGACAAAACCTTCACTTGTAGTTTGAAGCTCACTAACAAGTGATGCATTTCCAGTCTTGTGCCTTGAGCAGCAACTGTCAAGAAACCATTTTGTGGCATTTGATCTTGAGGTAAATTGTACCTACACCAAATTAGAAAGAGTGATTTTTGGTACCCATATCTTCTTGGGTCCAAGAGGGTTAGTAATAGTTCCTTTGACTTTCCAAATGGTCTTAACACCATTTTCTATCTTTCTTTTTATAAAACATCTGGAAACTTTGTGTCCATGTTTGCCACAATATGTGCAACAAATATGTGACCTAGAATGAGAAGATTCTTTACAAAGGACTTTTCTGTTTTGGAGCAAAACAATCATGTGTAAAACCAAGACCATGTTTTACAAATGAAGATCTTTGATAACCAAGTAATTTATTTAAATTTTCTCTTCCATTTGTAAATCTCTCAATGCATAAAGTTAGATCATTAACTTTCCTTTTTAAAAACTCATGATCCTTTATCATTAATTCAAGAGAAATAATTCTTGTACAAAGCTTTTTGTTTTCAAGAGATATGTTTTGTATGGTTGTATTCAAAACTTCTTTTTCAATGGTAAGACAACTAATGGTTTCAAGAAGTTTACCATTTTCAACACATAATTTTGAATTCTCATTGGATAAATCATTGATTTTGAATTTCATATCTTTATTTCTTTTTGAAGCCTTTTTCAATTCTTCATATAGTTCTACAATCAAATCACTGGAATCAATATCATCATCACATACATTTGAAATGAAAGGTGAAGATTGTACCTCATCATCAATGGCCATAAAGCATATGTTGGCCTTTCCTTCACTGTCATCCTCGCTTTCTTGTTGATCCCACGTTCCAGCCAACCCTTTTCCTTTCTTGACAGATTTCTTTCTGTTTTTACTATCTCTTTCCCTTTCCAACACTTTAGGACAGTCAGCAACAAGATGCTCTGTGCTCTTTCATTCAAAGCATTGAGGTTTGTAGGATGAGTATTGTCCACTCTTCTTGACTGGTTTTCTTCCTTTCTTGAGGAACTCCTTTTTGTAGAATCTTTTGAACTTCCTCATTGCCATTGCAATCTCTTCTTCACCACTGTTTCCTCTTTCTTCTTCACCTGAAGACTGTTCTTGTTCACTCAAGTGATTTGAGGACTTGAGTACCACTCCTTTTCTTCCCTTTTCTTCATCCTCCTTGTCATTTAACCATTTAATCTTCATTTCATGGGTCAGTAGAGATCCAATGAGCTCTTCAAGTGGAAGAGTCTTCAAATCCTTGGACTCCTCAATAGCAAGTGTCTTAGGCTGCCAAGATTTTGGTAGAGCATCTAAAATCTTCCTGTTTTGCTCTCCCATAGTATAGCTTTTACCATAAGCTTTCAAGCCATTAAAAATGTTAGTAAATCTTGTAAACATATCACTAACATTTTCACCTTGTTTCATGGTAAACATTTCATAATCTCTAACAAGCATAGCAAGTTTGGATTCTTTAACTTGATTAGTACCTTCATGTGTAATTTGGAGTAATCTCCACATGTCATGAGCAAAATCACATCCACTAACTCTATTGTATTCAGTAACATCTAAAGCACAACTTAATATATTCATGGCCTGATAATTTAAAGTCATTTTCTTATAATCATGCTCATCAAATTCATCAGTGGACTTGGGTTCTGAGGTTATTTCATCTGCACTCATTTTCATTGGGACATAAGGACCTTTCTCAATTATGTTCCACAAATCAAAATTGATAGAACAAATATAAATTTTAACTCTAGATTTCTAGAAAGTGTAATTTGTTCTATCAAACAAAGGTGGTCTATTTGTGGAGGATCCTTCTAGGTAAGGTAGGTTTGACATATTAGCCATAGGATCTTTGTCTTCTAGGTTGTAAAACCACAAAAAGAAGTTCTAGCTCTGATACCAATTGAAATACCTAAGAGGGTGTAAATTAGGTATTTGGCTAATTTTTGCAAACTTAAGCCTTTTACGCGTTTAGATCAAGAACAGATTGTATAAGCTAATTAGAGACAATTTATAGCAAAGCAATGAAGAAAGCAATAGCAAAGAACTCAAACAATTTATAGTGGTTCGATCCTCAAGATCTACGTCCACTACCTTAAGCTCATACTTAAGTATTTCAAACAATCTTCTATTTGCTCAGGTTTACAAATTACAAGAGAGCCTCACCACACTATGGTTTTACACTTACAACATTTTCTAGTAACTTTTACAATACCAGGCTCACCAAACACAATGGTTTTATATCTCAAACAACCTTGAATCACAACTTCAAGGATTACCCTTATCTAAAGGATTTTATGTTATCAAGATAATCTTGCTAGAGCTAGTAGAACAACACAATTTGATAAATAAAGGAGAGTGTGTAGATATTACCACTTGTTGGTAGATATTACACAAAGTTGCACCTTCACACTTTGATGTCTTTGGATTGATCAATTGAATGCGCAAGACATAAGAGAGCTTAAGAAATGTTTGCTAAAGGCTTTTGAATGCTTAGAGTTTTCAAGAGTTCAAAACTTACAAAAGATTACACGTTTATAGATTTTATAAAATTTGAAAATCAGTTTTAACGACTATAAAACGGCTAGTAACGGCTATTTTCAGGAAATTCGGACGACTGAATTCTGCCAGCTCCGTCCGAATCTTCTTCTGAATTTCTATAGAAAAATAGTGACCATGCTGAAGGCCAAAATTCGGACGACCGAATTTTTCTTCATGCATCCGAATCTTCTTCCGAATTTCTCTGGAAGAACAGTAGCAAACTTTTGCTACAAAATTCGGACGACCAATTTTTTTGGAATCATATTCAAACTTTGTAAAATCATTTGAGATTTAACTTCAATAAGTTTGAAAAACATTTGATATGTATAGAAAACTTATTGAGACATATATAAGTTTGAAAACAAAAAATCAAATTCCTTTGATCATATAAAGTTTACTTAAAAATTTTTAGGACACAACACCACTTTCATCAAAAAGTTCATTCAAAGCCTTTTAAGATCATAAGACTCATTTTATGCTCTCTTATGCATTCAATGATAGCCAAAACATACAAGTGTAGAGTTTACATAGAGATTTACCTACTAAGTATATACACTTTACACTTCAAGTCTTCAATGCCTTTAGATCATCTAAGAACAACCTTCTTCAAACTTCAATCACTTTGCTTTACTGAAGTTGTTCTTGCACTTTGGCTTCAAAACAATGAGACTTCATACTTCTTAGTTCACAAAACCTATCACACAACATACAAGCATATTAGTTCTCATCAATATTTGTCATTAATCAAAACTACATGATTTGCCCTTAGGGCTAACATAAGTCAAACAATAAGCTCTTCCAAGTTCATTTCCTTTTGCTTATGCTTAAGGTAGTTCTTGAAATCCTTCCATCCTGGAGGCAATTTCTCAATAATAGCAGCCACTTGGAAAGTTCACTTAGAAACATACGTTCAGCTTGAATCTCCAGCAAGACAACTTGAATTTCTTGCACTTGACTAGTAACAGTTTTGGAATCCACCATTTTATAATCGAGAAATTTGCCAACAACATATTTCTTTATGCCAACATCCTCCGTTTTATATTTATGGTCCAAGGATTCCCATAGTGCCTTTGCTGTTTTTTGTGCACTATAAACACCATAGAGTGAGTCATGCAAGCTATTCATGACATAGTTTCGACAAAGGTAATCAGAGTGCTTCCAAGCATCAACCGCATTGAT
Organism: Rauvolfia tetraphylla; assembly: GCA_030512225.1. Classification (NCBI taxonomy): domain Eukaryota; kingdom Viridiplantae; phylum Streptophyta; class Magnoliopsida; order Gentianales; family Apocynaceae; genus Rauvolfia; species Rauvolfia tetraphylla. Next base: position 1,682,688 of record JAJQKT010000064.1, read on the forward strand.
GACTGGCACATCTGTTTCTCCTTCAGGTAATTTAGGAGCTTCCTCTATCAAGAATCTTGAGAGATTCAAGGTAGTAAAGTAGAACATCTTTTGTTGCCATCTTTTGAAATTTGTACCATCGAACTTTTCTGGTTTCTCACTGTGGTTAGTAGAAACCATAGGAGCATTAACCATCGTAGGCATTTGCAAAGTAGTAGCGATGGTAAAGCCCAAACCATTGGAACCATCTCCAATAGGCAAATTCACAGCATCGGTTGCCATATTAAATGTGTTAAAAATCTGTTTTAAGAATGTAAGAACAAAGAAAAGAGCAACACTTAATATGGGAACATAAAATATGGCTGAATAAAATAATCAATATAAAATAAATAATGACTATAAGAAGAAGACAACTATTCGAGGCTCGCGTTCAACATGATCTCCTTAAAACAGATTCGCCCCCTCCAGTTATGTGCTCGAAGTTGAATTGGACGTCTGTCTCCCAGAATACAATGGAAGCAGCAAAGTAGTAAGCACAAAAACTCTTCACCCGGTGAACTTGAACAAACTAATCAAGAACACTAAGTAAAAATATGCATATGAAGATAGGTAAAAAGAGGAGGATTTACTTGTTTGTCATCCATAAAATAGAATAGGAGGCACCTATTTATAGACTAGATAAAGTGGTAGGAACATGTAATTGGCATTAAACAATAATAGAATTCTAATTCAAACTCTTCAAGTAATTATTAGAATTCTTTGCAACTATCCATCATACATGTAACCAAGTTAAATGTATCTATGTAGAGATTCATCTAAACACAATGAATGTCTAGATATCCATGTATAACAAATCCAAATGAATGAATTTGTATTATCCAAGATACATTTAGATGTTGCCAATTAAAGTGAGTACATCTCCCACTTATACATCATTAATAGGTGATGCATTGAAACTATTTTTCATTCACCTAATCATGCGAATATCCAACATGAAGAAGAGATGATTAAGCAAGAACAAGATAACCAACCTAGTGGTGACCAAGAGCTACCAAAGGATCTAAGATATGCAAGAGGCCACCCTAAGGAGGAAATCATTGGTGATATATCTCAAGATATTAGAATGAGATGGTACTCATTGACAACTTTATACTTGTTAGCCCTAAGGGCAAATCATGTAGTTTTGATTAATGACAAATATTGATGAGGACTAATATTCTTGTATACTTGTGTGATAGGTTCTGTGAACTAAGAAGTATGAAGTCTCATTGCTTTGAAGCAAAAGTTCAAGAACAACTTCAGTTAAGCAAAGTAATTGAAGTTTGAAGAATGTTGTTCTTAGATGATCTAAAGGCATTGAAGACTCGAAGTGTAGAGTGTATATTCTTAGTAGGTAAATTTCTATGTAAACTATAAACTTGTATGTCTAGGTTATCATTGAATGCATAAGAGAGCATAAAATGAAACTTATAACCTTAAAAGGCCTTGAATGAACTTTTTAATGAATGTATTGTTATTTCCAAAGATATATATTTTTTAGTAAACTTTATATGATCAAAGGATTTTTATTTTCAAACTTATATATGTCTAAATAAGTTTTTTATACATAACAAATGTTTTTCAAATTCATTAAAGATAAATTTCAAATGATTTTACAAAGTTTGAATTTGCTTCCAAAAAATTCGGTTGTCCGAATTTTGTAGCAAAAGTTTGCTACTATTCTTCCAGAGAAATTCGGAAGAAGATTCGGACACATGAAGAAGGTTGTTCTTAGATGATCTAAAGGCATTGAAGACTTGAAGTGTAGAGTGTATATACTTAGTAGGCAAATCTCTATGTAAACTCTACACTTGTATGTTTTGGTTATCATTGAATGCATAAGAGAGCATAAAATGAGTCTTATGATCTTAAAAGGCTTTGAATGAACTTTTTGATGAATGTGGTGTTGTGTCCTAAAAATTTTTAAGTAAACTTTATATGATCAAAGGAATTTGATTTTTTGTTTTCAAACTTATATATGTCTCAATAAGTTTTCTATACATATCAAATGTTTTTCAAACTTATTGAAGTTAAATCTCAAATGATTTTACAAATTTTGAATATGATTCCAAAAAAATTGGTCGTCCGAATTTTGTAGCAAAAGTTTGCTACTGTTCTTCCAGAGAAATTCGGAAGAAGATTCGGATGCATGAAGAAAAATTCGGTCGTCTGAATTTTGGCCTTCAACATGGTCACTGTTTTTCCAGAAAAATTCGGAAGAAGATTCGGACGCATTAGAAACATTCGGTCGTCCGAATTTTCTGAAACTAGCCGTTACTAGCCTTTTTATGACCGTTTTAACTGATTTTCAAATTCTATAAAAGCCATAAACGTGCAATCTTTTGTAAGAGGTGAAATCTTGAAAACTCTAAGCATTCAAAAGCATTAAGGAAACATTTCTTAAGCTCTCTTATGTCTTGTGCATTCAATTGATCAATCCAAAGACATCAAAGTGTGAAGGTGCAACTTTGTGTAATATCTACCATCAAGTGGTAACATCTACACACTCTCATTTATTTATCATATTGTGTTGTTCTACTAGCTCTAGCAAGGTTATCTTGATAACATAAAATCCTTTAGATAAGGTTGATCCTTGAAAGTGTGATTCAAGGTTGTTTGAGATATAAAACCATTGTATTTGGTGAGCCTTGTATTGTAAGAGTTACTAGAAGAGGTTTTGAGTGTAAAACCATAGTGTGGTGAGGCTCTCTTGTAATTTGTAAACCTGAGCAAGTACTAGATTGTTTGAAATACTTAAGTATGAGCTTAAGGTAGTGGACGTAGATCTTGAGGATCGAACCACTATAAATTGTTTGAGTTCTTTGCTATTGCTTTCTTCATTGCTTTGCTATAAATTGTCTCTAATTAGCTTATACAATCTGTTCTTGATCTAAACGCGTAAAAGGCTTAAGTTTACAAAAATTAGCCAAATACCTAATTCACCCCCTCTTAGGTATTTCAATTGGTATCAGAGCTAGAACTTCTTTGTGTGGTTTTACAACCTAGAAGAAAAAGATCCTATGGATAATATGTCAAACCTACCTTACCTAGAAGGATCCTCCACAAATAGACCACCTTTGTTTGATAGAACAAATTACACTTTCTGGAAATCTAGAGTTAAAATTTATATTTGTTCTATCAATTTTGATTTGTGGAACATAATTGAGAAAGGTCCTTATGTCCCAATGAAAATGAGTGCAGATGGAATAACCTCAGAACCCAAGTCCACTGATGAATTTGATGAGCATGATTATAAGAAAATGACTTCAAATTATCAGTCCATGAATATATTAAGTTGTGCTTTAGATGTTACTGAATACAATAGAGTTAGTGGATATGATTCTGCTCATGACATGTGGAGATTACTCCAAATTACACATGAAGGTACTAATCAAGTTAAAGAATCCAAACTTGCTATGCTTGTTAGAGATTATGAACTTTTACCATGAAACAAGGTGAAAATGTTAGTGATATGTTTACAAGATTTAGTAACATTTTTAATGGCTTGAAAGTTTATGGTAAAAGCTATACTATGGGAGAGCAAAACAGGAAGATTTTAGATGCTCTACCAAAATCTTGGCAGCGTAAGACACTTGCTATTGAGGAGTCCAAGGATTTGAAGACGGTTAAATGACAAGGAGGATGAAGAAAAGGGAAGAAAAGGAGTGGTACTCAAGTCCTCAAATCACTTGAGTGAACAAGAACAGTCTTCAGGTGAAAAAGAAGGAGGAAACAGTGGAGAAGAAGAGATTGCAATGGCAGTGAGGAAGTTCAAAAGATTCTACAAAAAGGAGTTCCTCAAGAAAGGAAGAAAACCAGTCAAGAAGAGTGGACAATACTCATCCTACAAACCTCAATGCTTTGAATGCAGGAGCACAGAGCATCTTGTTGCTGACTGTCCTAAAGTGTTGGAAAGGGAAAGAGACAGCAAAAATATAAAGAAATCTGTCAAGAAAGGTAAAGGATTAGCTGGAACGTGGGATCAACAAGAGAGTGAGAATGACAGTGAAGAAAAGGCCAACATATGCTTTATGGCCATTGATGATGAGGTACAATCTTCTCCTTCATTTCAAATGTATGTGATGATGATATTGATTCCAGTGATTTGATTGTAGAACTATATGAAGAACTAAAAAAGATTCAAAAAGAAATAAAGAAATGAAATTCAAAATCAATGACTTATCCAATGAAAATTCAAAATTACGTGTTGAAAATGGTAAACTTCTTGAAACCATTAGTTGTCTTACCATTGAAAAAGAAGTTTTGAATACAACCATACAAAACATATCTTTTGAAAACAAGAAGCTTTGTACAAGAATTATTTCTCTTGAATTAATGATAAAAGATCATGAGCTTTTAAAAAGGAAGGTTAATGATCTAACTTTATGCATTGAGAGATTTACAAATGGAAGAGAAAATTTAAATAAATTACTAGGTTATCAAAGATCTTCATTTGTAAAATACGGTCTTGGTTTTACACATGATTGTTTGCTCCAAAACAGAAAAAGTCTTTTGTTAAAGAATTTTCTCATTCTAGGTCACATATTTGTTGCACATATTGTGGTAAGCATGGACACAAGGTTTCAAAATGTTTTATAAAAAGAAAGATAGAAAATGGTGTTAAGACCATTTGGAAAATCAAAGGAACTTTTACTAACCCCCTTGGACCCAAGAAGATATGGGTACCAAAAATCACTATTTCTAATTTGGTGTAGGTACAATTTGCCTCAAGATCAAGTGCCACAAAATGGTTCCTTGACAGTGGCTCCTCAAGGCATATGACTGGAAATGCATCACTTGTTAGTGAGCTTCAAACTACAAGTGAAGGTTTTGTCACATTTGGAGATAAGAAGAAAGGGAAAATACTTGGAATAGGTAACATTGGTAAAGGTTCTTTCCCTCTTATCAAGAAAGTTTTACTTATTGAAGGTTTAAAGTATAATTTACTTAGTATTAGTCAATTATGTGACAATGGATGCAAAGTAGAGTTTAAATGTGATACTTGCACTATTCTTGACAGTGCAAGTAACAAAACTATTTTTGTTGCTAAAAGAGTTGGTAATGTATGTGTGCTGTATCTTGATGAGCTTATTACTAATGGTATTAAATGTCTTGCCATTCATGACAATGATGGATTTTTATGGCATAGAAGATTAGGAATGTAAGCATGGATTTATTGAACAAACTTTCTACACAAGAGCTAGTTAGGGGATTACCAAAATTGCATTTTGACAAAACTCATCTTTGTGATGCTTGTCAATATAGAAAACAATCAAAAATATCTTTTAAACCAAAGAAAATGGTTTCTTCCTCAAAACCTCTTGAACTAGTTCACATGGATTTATTTGGACCTATGAGGACTACTAGTCTTGGTGGTAAAAGCTATGCTTATGTGATTGCTGATGATTTTTCAAGATTTACATGGGTAATTTTCTTATCACAAAAAGATGAAACGTTTTATGAATTTTCAAAACTTTTCAAAAAGGTTCAAACTTCTCTTGATTGCAAACTAATTTCTATTAGAAGTGATAATGGAAGAGAATTCTGTAATCAAGATTTTACAAAATTTTGTGATGAGTATGGAATTACTCACAATTTTTCAGCTGCCAAAACACCTCAACAAAATGGTGTTGTTGAGAGGAAAACAGAACCTTACAAGAAATGGCTAGATCAATGCTTTGTGAAAATTCACTACCTAAATATTTTTGGGCTGAAGCTGTAAATACAGCTTGTTATGTCATGAATAGAGTTTTGCTAAGACCTTTTACAAGAAAAACACCTTTTGAACTTCTATTTGATAAAACTCCATCAATTGTCTACTTTAAAGTTTTTGGTTGTAAGTGCTTCATCTTAAACACTAGTAACTATCTTGGTAAGTTTGATAGAAAATCAGATGAAGTAATATTTCTTGGTTATTCATCAATTAAAAAGGCATATAGAGTCTATAATAAAAGGACATTGTGTGTTGAAGAATCTATTCATGTAACCTTTGATGAATCTAACATTTATCTTCAAAGAAGAAATGAAGATGATGCAGGCTCCTCAATGGTTGAAAATCAAACTCAACACCAAGTACCCACAATGGAAGATCATGCCAAAGAAGAAGAAATAATGGAGCAAGAACAAGATGGTCAATCAAGCAGTAATCAAGAACTTCCAAAGGATATCACATATGCAAGAGGTCATCCTAAGGAGCAAATCATTGGTGATGTCTCCCAAGGAGTTAAAACAAGACGGTACTTTATTGATAATTTTGCCCTTTTATCTCATATTGAACCAAAAAATATTGATGATGCATTGTGTGATAATTTCTGGATTATTGCTATGGAAGAAGAGTTAAATCAATTTGAGAGAAATAAAGTTTGGACTCTTGTTCCTAGACCTCATGATCATTCTGTTATTGGTACAAAGTGGGTTTTTAGAAATAAGTTAAATGAACTAGGAGAAGTTGTTAGAAATAAAACTAGACTTGTTGCTCCAGGTTTCAACCAAGAAGAAGGCATTGATTATGATGAGACTTTTGCTCCAGTAGCCAGATTAGAATCTATAAGGATACTTTTGGCATTTGCGTGTTTTAAAGGTTTTAAACTGTTTCAAATGGATGTCAAAAGTGCTTTTCTAAATGGTTTCATTGAAGAAGAGGTTTATGTAGAACAACCTCCTAGTTTTATTCATGAAAAATTTCCAAATTATGTGTTCAAGTTAACCAAAGCTCTATATGGATTGAAACAAGCCCCAAGAGCTTGGTATGAAAGGTTGAGTGGATTTCTTCTTTCAAAAGGCTTTACAAAAGGAAAAGTGGACACAACTCTTTTTATAAAAACATCTTCTAAAAATGATATTTTACTTGTACAAATTTATGTTGATGATCTTATATTTGGTGCTACCGATACATCTCTCTGTAAAGATTTTGCCAAATCAATGCAAAATGAATTTGAAATGAGCATGATGGGAGAACTAAATTTTTTCCTTGGGCTGCAAATTAAACAAGTCAAGGATGGAGTCTTCATCAATCAAGCAAAGTATACCAAGGAGTTACTGAAAAGATTTGGAATGGATCAAGCAAAAGGAATAGGTACTCCAATGAGTTCATCAACTAAACTTGACAAAGATGAGAAAGGTAAAAACATTGATGAAAAGTTGTATAGAGGTATGATTGGAAGTTTACTCTATCTCACAGCTAGTATACCAGATATTATGTTTGATGTATGCTTGTGTGCTAGATTCCAATCATGTCCTAAAGAATCTCATCTAATTTCTGTCAAACGTATTTTTCGTTATTTGATTGATACACATGACTATGGGCTTTGGTTTTCAAAAACTTCGTCTTTTGAACTTATTGGATACTCTGATACTGACTATGCTGGATGCAAAGTTGAACGTAAAAGTACGAGTGGTCATTGTCAATTTATTGGTAGTTGTCTAGTATCTTGATTTAGTAAAAAGCAGGCTTGTGTATCTTTATCCACTGCAGAAGCTGAATACATAGCTGCAGGAAGTTGTTGTGCACAATTATTATGGATGCATCACACCTTACTTGATTATGGTCTTAAATTTAAGTGTGTGCCTATACTATGTGATAATACTAGTGCTATCAATTTGAGCATAAATCCCATTCAACATTCTAGGACTAAGCATATAGAGATAAAACATCATTTCATTCGTGATCATGTGATTAAGAAAGATATATGCTTAGAATATGTAAATACAAATGATCAAATTACTGACTGACGAAAGGTTCAATCACCTAAGAAGACTCTTAGGAATTTCAAAATTCAATGACTAATGTGTGTATTGAAGTTTTGATAAAAACAGGATTTTTTTCTGATTCAAAATTCGAATGCACTACAGAAAATTCGGTCAACCGAATTTTTTGAGTGAAAGAAAAACAGAGACTTTTGATCAAAAATTTGGACGCAGGTCTGAAAATTCGGTCGACCGAATTTTCTGAACTAAAGAAACAGAAACTTTCGATAAAAAATTCGGACGCAGACCTGAGAATTCGGTCGTCCGAATTTTACGAATGCATCTCTTTAAATGAAAACCGAATGGTTTCTTCCAAACATTACAACTTCCGAATTTCACATCATTTCAAAACCTCTCATACCCATTCACGTCCGAATCAAAATCCCTTCAAAACCACACATTGTCATTCCGATTGGCCTTCATTTTTGAACTTCTAACCCTAAATTCTTACCAAAAAATCCAGAACTTCTTAACAGAAATATATCAATGGTGAGAACAAAGAAGCCAAATGTTGAGAAAGGCAAGGGAAAGGCTAAGGAAGGAGATGAAGATCCAATCCTCAACCAACCAAGAAGAATTCGAATCCCCCAAACATTATCTGGGGTTGACAGGTTTGTCTCTAATAAGGCTGCTCATGAGTTTGATGAATGGAGCAAAAGTAGTAGAAAAATTATCCCTGGGTATAAGGTGGATATTGATAAACTGTCAATCATGAATATTGTTCTATCTTGTTTTAGTGATATTGGTTGGAGTAGTTTGTTATTCATTGATGAAGAATTCTATCCTGCATTAATATATGAATTCTATGCCAACCTAAAGGAGGAAAGAATTGAGACTGTAGGGGATAATGTGATACAATGGTATTCATCTAGAGTATCCCAAGTTGACATTGAATTTAGTGAAGCATTGATAAACAGAATTTGTGGAGTAGGTGACAATGGATCTAGATATTATGCACCTTCCATGCATTGCTATGATCGTGAACTCTTTACATATGTTAGATTTGAAGAAGCATTTACCAATGGAAGAGAGTTTAGATCTATAATTGAAAGAGAAATCAAGAACTTGGATGCTAGAGGTAGAGTGTTACATCATATGGTGACTACTATGATTGTTCATAATTTTGGGCATAAATCATCAGTAGGTAATATGCATATGGTGTTTATGTTAGCATTGCATGAACAGAGGAGATTAAACTTTGGTTATATTGCCTTGAAACACATGATTACTGCCAGAAAAACAGTAACCAAGGCATTCCCATTTGAAAGATTGTTGACTAGAATCTTTAAGCACTTTAAGATTAGACTTCCAGGAAGAGTACAAGCCTTTAAGAGTGGGGAGATTTACACTAATGAAACTCTTAAGAGAATGCAGTTAGTTCTTGGTGAGGATAATGTATGGAGAACAAAAAAAGAATCCCCTCCAAAAAGAATAGGAAGAGAAGAAAAGACTGAAAGTGAGGAAGAGGAAGAAGAAGAGGATGAAGAAGAGACCTTTGCAAGAGAAATGAAGACAAAGAGAAAGCATGATACCTCAAGTGAAGGAGAGCAACCACCAACAAAGAGGAGGCTGTTTGAAGAAGAAACTGAAGTTAAGTCAAGTGGTGAAGGAATAACTAGAGGTGACACCGTAGTAGCCAAAGAATTCCAAGAAGCCTTGAACAATCATATCAAAGAAATGGAGAAGATGTATAAGTTCTTTGAATCATTTGCTCCAATGGTTCTTGGAAAGTTAGATGGACTGGAAAGTAGAGTAAAGCACATTGAGGAAATCCTAATGAGAAATACTCAAAGTGGTGTAGGACCCTCTAGGCCTCAAGATAGAAATGAGGATGATGGTGATAAAAAGGAAGAAAAGAAGGACAAAGATGTTGATAGTGATGACAGTGATGATGATCAAGGAGGAAATGATGAGACTGTGGCAGAACAAGAAGAAGAAGAAGAACATGCACATGAAGAACCACAAGAAGCAGGAAGTCAAGTAGCTCAAGATGAAATTGTCTCACCAACACACATCTCTTTCAGCCAAGGAAGAGTGAAGCACTTGACCATCAAGAAAGTAATCAGCAGAGCATCTTCATCAACATCACAAGACTAAGCCTTTCTTCCACTTTTATTTACTGTTTTTAAGTTATATTATGAGTTATGCATTAATTGTTTTTAATTATGAACTTGTTAAGTATTTCCTTCTGCATTTTATGTAATAGTGAAGCTCAATGATGAAATCTCAGTGATGAGAGCTTCCTTTATGTGTTAAAATTGTTAATCTCATTTTCATTAGCCCCTTCTTTGATTGATGACAAAAGGGGAAGAAGAAATGAGATGATAAAATGTGTGACAATGTTGTGAAATTGTGCATTATATGGATGTTTTCTGAGTTTTTACAAATGGCTAAATTATTCTTGATTTGTTACTCTATGAAAACAATTGAATGCATAAGTGAAATACCTAAGAGGGGGGTGAATTAGGTATTTGGCTAATTATCGCAAAATTAAACCTTTTATGCTTTTAAACCAAGAACAAATTATATAGGCAAAATAGAGACAGTTTAAAGTAAAGCAATGAAGAAAGCAATAGCAAAGAACTCAAGCAATTTATAGTGGTTCGATCCTCAAGATCTACGTCCACTACCTTAAGCTTACACTTAAGGATTTTAAACACTCTACTATTAGCTCAGGTTTACAGATTACAAGAGAGGCTCACCACACTATGGTTTTACACTCACAACCTCTACTAGTAACTTTTACAATGCAAGGCTCACCAAACTCAATGGTTTTATATCTCAAACAACCTTGAATCACAATGTTGGTAGATGTTTACACAATATTGTACCTTCACACTTTGATGCCTTTTGAATAATCAATTGAATGCACAAGATAAGAGAGCTTTGAAGTTTGCTAAAAGCTTTTGGAATACTTGGAGTTCATAAAGATTCAAGAGTTCCAAAAATTTTGAAGTTTATAGCTTTTATAGATGTGAAAAATCAAATGCAACAGCTATAAAACGGCTAGTAACGGCTAGTAACAGTAAAGTTTGGACGTCCAAACTTTCTGTTATGCGTCCGAACTTTCGTCCAAATTTTACTGTGCCAAGCTGTCTGGAAAAGTTCGGATGTCCGAACTTTTCCTCATGCATCCGAATTTGCGTCCAAACTTCTCTGGAAAAACAGTGACCATGCTATTAGAGAATGTTTGGACGTCCGAACTTTACTCTATGCCTCCGAACTTGCGTCTGAACTTCTCTGGAAACACAGTAACCATTTCCAGAGTTTGGACGTCCAAACTTGCATCCAAACTTTTCAAATTCAATCAAATCATCTGAAAATCATTGTTGTTATTATTGAAAACCATTTGCAAGAATGGACACATCATTTTGGCACTTTTAAACACAAAAACCGTTACAAAAATACTTTGATCATACAAGATCTTTTCAAGTTCATTTGAGATTTTAAAAAACATACTTGTTATCACAAAGTTTATTGAAAACCATTTCAAAATAAGTTTTGTGCTCTCTCATACATTCAAATGAAACCAAGACATACAAGTGTAGAGTTTACATAAGAATGTACCTATTTTAATAATTCTACACTCTAAGTCTTCAATGCCTTCAATCATTTTGAACATACTCTTCAAATCTTCAATCACATTTGGGATATTGAGTTGTTCTTGCATTTTAGCTTCAAGGCAATAAGACTTCATGCTTCTCAAGTCATCAATCCTATCACTCAATCATACAAACACATTAGTCCTCATCAATATTTGTCATTATTCAAAACTAATCATAATTACATAATTTGCCCTTAGGACTAACAATCTCCCCCTTTTTGATGATGACAAACTTTGATGCAACATGTGATAGATTTAGACAATATAGTAAAAAGAAGCATTGATGTCAAAGATTGATAATAACCAATTTAGCACATTGACATCTAATAGGCTCAATAATAGCCTATGGCCCAATCAACCTCCATTAACCTCCTTCCTTCCAACAACTAGGATAGAAGATATAGCATTTAAGCATTTAGAAAACTTCTAAGAGAGGTTTTAAAGGTTGTAATAATTTAACAATGCTCCCCCTTAGATTGTGCTCATTTTTCAACAACTTTGGACTTGAGATGCTAAGCATTCGAATTCTGACATATCAAGTCCAAACTTTAAAATAATTAAAATGAAAGCTTCAATTTTTGAAAATAAGCTTTCCTAAGTTGTTCAAACATAGTGGAAGAGATTAAAACAAGTTTGAATCAATTTGAACAACAATAGAGCACTTTTTGGCAATAAAATATGGATGCATCCGAATTTCAGAACATGCATCCGAATTTTTAAATTTCAAGTCCAAACTGGAAAATGTGTGAGATGAAGGCTTTAATTTTTAAAAAATAAGTTTTCCTAAGGTTGTTCAAATATGATAGAAAAGATTAAGACAATTTTCAAACAATTTGAACAACAAAAAAATCAGTTTTGACAAAGCAATTTTGATGCGTCCAAACTTTGGTTTGCATCCGAACTTCAAGTCCAAACTTTTGAATTCTATGTTCACATATTATAAATCTTCCAGTTTAAGGTTTAAATACTCCAATACAGTTAAATATGCCATAAAACAAATTTTTTTTAATGTATCACATACTTATATTAGCACACACATTTCAGCATATTTAATGTAGCACAAAACAACCATTATGCATAACACACATCATGCAGCCATTATGCATAGCACATATTTCAGCACATTTATTGCAGCCATCATTATCATTCTTCTCCCCCTTTTGTCATCAATCAAATATGGGGTAAATGAAAATGAGACTAACAATTAGTAAAGGAAGCTCTCAACTCTAAGGTTTCATCATTGAGCTTCATGAAAAGAAAAAAAACTATTACATGAAATGCAGCAAAGTACTTAACAAGTTCAGAATACATAGAAGATAAAAATTCAGTACAGATAAGCAACTTAAAAGCAATAAATAGAATAGAAGAAAAGAAAGCTTAGTCTTGTGATGCAGATTTTGATGTAGAGTCCTTTCATGGCTTCTTCTTGACAGCAACATGCTTGATTCTTCCATGGCCAAATGCTGGATTAGATGGAATCACTATTTCAGCTCTTGCAATTTGACTTCCCTCTTGAGATTCCATGACCTGCTCATTGCCATTCCTTTGATCATCATCATTTTCTTCATCACTGTCACTATCTTCTTCACTCTTCTTGCTATCTTTATCATGCTGATCATCCTTATCTTCTTGTGTTTTAGAAGGTCCTTCACCACTTTGAGGATTTTTTGTCAATATTTTCTCAATGTGCTTGACTCTATTTTCCAAACTGTCCAGTTTTCCAAGTACCATAGGAGCAAATGTTTCAAAAAATTTATACATTTTCTCCATTTCTTTCATGTGGTTGTTTAGTGCTGCTTGAATATTATTCTCTCTTGAGACCTCTTCAGCACCAATACCTTCCCCATCAACTGGATGTGATTGAGAAGTAGGCTCTTCTTCAAAAAGTCTTCTTTTGGAGGGAAGTTGCTCCCCCTCACTTGTTGACTCATGCCTTCTTTTACTCTTCATTTCTCTTGCCCATGTTTCTGCCTCATCTTCTTCTTCTTCTTCATTTTCTTCACTTTCTTCTGCTTCAATTCTCTTTGGAGGGGTTTCTCTTTTAGTTCTCTATACTCCCTCATCATCCAAGATCAGTTGCATTCTCTTGAGAGAATCATTTGTATAAATTTGGCCTCTTTTAAAATTCTGCCCTCTAGCAGTAATTCTAACATGAAAATGCTTGAAGATTCTAGTCAAAAGTCTTCCATATGGTAGAGCCTTGTTTTCAGTCTTTCTAGCTCCAAACATGTGCTTCAATGCCATATATCCAAAGTTCAATCTTCTATGCTCATGCAAAGCTAGCATAATCACCATATGAATATTTCCCACAAATGTTTTGTGTCCAAAATTAGGGATTATCATGGTTGTAATCATATGATGCATAACTCTTGCACTTGTATCTAAAACCTTAACTTCCCTTTCCTTAATGGTCCTAAACTTTCTACCATTTGTGAAAGCTTCTTCAAATCTAGCATTTGTAAACAGTTCTCGTTCATAGCAATGTTGCCCCAAGGAATAATATTTAGCACCAACATCACTTACATCACAGATTCTATTCAACAATGCATCATTAAATTCGAAATCTATTTGCGATGCTCTAGATGAATACCACTGATTAACATTTTCTCCTTCATATTCTATTCTTTCTTCTTTCATATTTGCATAGAATTCATACACAAGAGAAGGATAATATTCTTCATCAACAGTCAACAGATTACTCCAGCCAATATCACCAAATAAAGATAGGACATTACCCATATTGGTGAGCTTCTCAAAATCAACTTTGTTTCCAGGAATGATTTTCCTTGAATTCTTGTTTCAATCTTCAAATTCTGATGCAGCCTTAATTGAAACGAACTTATCCACACCAGAGGATGATTGAGGAACCCTAATTCTTCGTGGTTCATGATGAGTTTGTCCTCCTTCACTGGCCTTTGCCTTCCCTTTTCCTTTTACAACATTGGCTCCTTTTGTTCTCGCCATTTTGATATTTTAACAGAGAAGCAGTGAGTTTTGAGAGGTATCTAGGGTTAGGAATTCAAAAATCCGAGTGTTTTGATGTGAAAATGGTGAAATCACAGAGGCATTTATGTTTGGACGCATGTGGGTAGAGAGAAATTTTGAAAGAGGAGAGAGTTCGGATGTTAAAATGTGTGAATAAAGGCTAGTTGGTTTCTTAAAAACTGCTGTAACCGCAAAGTTCGGACGACCAAACTTTTTGGTATGCGTCCGAACATGTGTCGGAACTTCTCTGTTTCTCCAGTTTCAGAAAGTTCGGACGCCCGAACTTTTTGTCAAGCGTCCGAACATGCGTCCGAACTTTTCTGTCCAGAAAATTCTGTCAAAGTTTGGATTTCCATTTTCACTCAATGCATCCAAATTTTTCCTGCTTTTGTCACACTTAAACAAACATATTAGTAATTGAATTTTGCAATTCCTAAAAGCCTTCTTAAATAACTAAACCTTTCCTCAGCCAAAGGCTTTGTGAATATATCAGCAATTTGATCATTTGTATTTATATATTCTAAACATATATCCTTTTTAGCAACATGATCACGAATGAAATGATGTTTTATCTCTATATGCTTAGTCCTAGAATGTTGAATGGGATTTATGCTCAAATTGATAGCACTAGTATTATCACATAGTATAGGCACACACTTAAATTTAAGACCATAATCAAGTAAGGTGTGATGCATCCATAATAATTGTGCACAACAACTTCCTACAGCTATGTATTCAGCTTCTGCAGTGGATAAAGATACACAAGCCTGCTTTTTACTAAATCAAGATACTAGACAACTACCAATAAATTGACAATGACCACTCGTACTTTTACGTTCAACTTTGCATCCAGCATAGTCAGTATCAGAGTATCCAATAAGTTCAAAAGATGATGTTTTTGAAAACCAAAGACCATAGTCATGTGTATCAATCAAATAGCGAAAAATACATTTGACAGAAATTAGATGAGATTCTTTAGGACATGATTGGAATCTAGCACACAAGCATACAACAAACATAATATCTGGTCTACTAGTTGTGAGATAGAGTAAACTTCCAATCATACCTCTATATAATTTCTCATCAATATTTTTACCTTTCTCATCTTTGTCAAGTTTAGTTGATGAACTCATTGGAGTACCTATTCCTTTTGCTTGATCCATTCTAAATCTTTTCAGTAGCTCCTTGGTATACTTTGCTTGATTGATGAATGCTCCATCCTTGATTTGTTTAATTTGCAACCCAAGGAAGAAATTTAGTTCTTCCATCATGCTCATCTCAAATTCATTTTGCATTGATTTGGCAAAATCTTCACAGAGAGATGTATTAGTAGCACCAAATATAATATCATCAACATAAATTTGCACAAGTAAAATATCATTTTCATAAGATGTTTTTATAAAAAGGGTTGTGTCCACTTTTCCTTTTGTAAAGCCTTTTGAAAGAAGAAAACCACTTAATCTTTCATACCAAGCTCTTGGGGCTTGTTTCAATCCATATAGAGCTTTGGTTAACTTGAGCACATATTTTGGAAATTTTTCATGAATAAAACCAGGAGGTTGTTTTACATAAACCTCTTCTTCAATGAAACCATTTAGAAAAGCACTTTTGACATTCATTTGAAATAGTTTAAAACATTTAAAACAAGCAAATGCCAAAATTATTCTTATAGACTCTAATCTGGCCACTGGAGCAAAAGTCTCATGTCAATGCCTTCTTCTTGATTAAAGCCTTGAACAACAAGTCTAGCTTTATTTCTAACAACTTCTCCTAGTTCATTTAACTTATTTCTAAAAACCCACTTTGTATCAATAACAGAATGATTATGAGGTCTAGGAACAAGAGTCCAAACATTATTTCTCTCAAATTGATTTAACTCTTCTTCCATAGCAATAATCCAGAAATTATCACACAATGCATCATCAATATTTTTTGGTTTAATATAAGAAAAAAGGGCAAAATTATCAATAAAGTACCGCCTTATTTTAACTCCTTGGGAGACATCACCAATGATTTGCTCTTTAGGATGACCTCTTGCATATATGATATCCTTTGGAAGTTCTTGATTACTGCTTGATTGACCATCTTGTTTTTGCTCCATTATTTCTTCTTCTTTGGCATGATCTTCCATTGTGGGTACTTGGTGTTGAGTTTGATTTTCAACCATTGAGGAGCCTGCATCATCTTCATTTCTTCTTTAAAGATAAATGTTGGATTCATCAAATGTTACATGAATAGATTCTTCAACACACAATGTCCTTTTATTATAGACTCTATATGCCTTTTTATTTGATGAATAACCAAGAAATATTCCTTCATCTGATTTTCTATCAAACTTACCAAGATAGTTACTAGTGTTTAAGATGAAGCACTTACAACCAAAAACTTTAAAGTAGACTGTTAGCCCTAAGGGCAAATCATATAAGATTGATTAGTTTTGATTAATGACAAATATTGATGAGGACTAATATGCTTGTATATTGTGTGATAGGTTCTGTAAAATAAGAAGTATGAAGTCTCATTGCTTTGAAGCAAGAGTTCAAGAACAACTTCAGTTAAGCAAATTGATTGAAGTTTGAAGAATGTTGTTCTTAGAAGATCTAAAGGCATTGAAGACTTGAAGTGTAGAGTGTGTATACTTAGTAAGTAAGTTTCTATGTAAACTCTACACTTGCATGTCTTGGTCATCATTGAATGCATAAGAGAGCATAAAATGAATCTTATAATCTTAAAAGGATTTGAATAAGGTTTTTAGTGAATGTGATGTTTAAGTAAACTTTATATGATCAAAGAAATTTAATTTGTGTTTTCAAACTTACATATGGCTAAGTAAGTTTTCTATACATATCAAATGTTTCTCAAACACATTGAAGTTATACCTCAAATGATTTTACAAAGTTTGAAACTGCTTCCAAAAAATTTGATCGTCCGAATTTTGTAGCAAAAGTTTGCTACTATTCTTCCAGAGAAATTCGGAAGAAGATTCGGACACAGCCAAAAAATTCGGTCGTCTGAATTTTGGCCTTCAGCATGGTCACTGTTTTTTCAGGGAAATTCGGACGAAGATTCGGACGCAACCAAAAAATTCGATCGTCAGAATTTTCTGAAACTAGCCGTTCTTAGCCGTTTTATGACCGTTTTAACTGATTTTCAAATTCTATAAAAGCCATAAACGTGTAATCTTTTGTAACTCTTGAAATCTTGAAAACTCTAAGCATTCAATAGCATTTGGCAAACATTTCTTAAGCTCTCTTATGTCTTGTGCATTCAATTGATCAATCCAAAGACATCAAAGTGTGAAGGAGCAAATTTGTGTACCATAAAGTGGTAACATCTTACACACACTCTTTTCTTATCTCAATTGTGTTTTCTACTAGCTCATTGCAAGGTTATCTTGTGACATAAAATCCTTTTGTGTTAGGGTGAGCCATAGACTAGATTAATCAAGGTTGTGGTGTAAAAGCCATTTGTGGGTGAGCCTTTTGATTAGATTGGTCTTTAGGTTGTCTTTAGATATAAAACCCTTGTGGAAGGGTGAACCTTGTTTGTATAATTACTAAAAGAGGTTGTGAGTGTAAAACCATTGTGTGGTGAGCCTCTTGTGTAATTGCATAAATTGAGCATATAGTGGATTGGTTGAAATCCTTTAGTGTGGACTCAAGGTAGTGGATGTAGATCTTGGAGAGATCGAACCACTATAAATCGTGTGTTCATTTATTTATAGCTTTACTTGTTTACATACTTATGTTATTATTATTTGTTCTTAGTTGTTGATTGATTGGTTGTGGTTTTATTGTTTGATCATCTTGTTTCAACCATTACATCACATATAAACTTAGAGTTTGTGAATTTGAAGACAAGCTTTTATTAAGGCAAAGGATTTGCAATACAGGAAAAGATTTCGATAATTAGCCTAAGACCTAATTCACCCCCCTCTTAGGTCTTACAATTGGTATCAGAGCAAGGTCTTCTTTTTAAGGTCTAACAACCTAGAAGTAAAGATTCTATGGCTAGTTTATCAAATTTGCCTTATATGGAAGGTTCCTCTACAAATAGACCTCCTTTATTTGATGGTTCTAATTTTACATTTTGGAAATCTAGAATTAGAATTTTTATTTGTTCTATTAACTTTGATTTGTGGAGTATCATTGAGAAAGGTCCCTATGTTCCTATGAGAATAAAAGCTGATGGAATTACAAGGGAACAAAAGTCTATGGAGGAACTTGATGAGAACAACTCAAGAAAGATAACCTTAAACTACCAAGCAATGAACATCTTGAGTTGTGCATTGGACGTGAATGAATACAATAGAGTGAGTGAATGTGACACCGCTCACGATATGTGGAGACTTCTACAAGCAACACACGAGGAAAGAGCCAATATGTGTTTCATGGCAATAAATGATGAGGTACAATCCACTCCTTCTACCTCTACTTGTTGTGATGATGATGTTGATGATGTAGATGATCCTAGTGAACTACTTGTTGAAATGTATGAAGAATAAAAAAATGCTTCAAAAAGAAATAAGAAAATGAAATTCAAAATTAATGATTTATTGAATGAAAATTCAAAATTATATTGTGAAAACAAAAAGCTTCTTGAATCTATTGATTGTTTGAATATTGAAAAAGAAGTTTTAAATGTCTCTTTACAAAACATGTCCCTTGAAAATAAGATTCTTTGTGAAAAGATTTTGTCTCTTGAAAGAATGCTTGTTGATCATGAGACTTTGAAAAAGAAGGTTGATGAGCTTACATTATGTATAGAAAAATTTACAAAAGGAAGGGACAATCTTGATAAAATTCTTGGAGCTCAAAGATCTCCTCTTTTTAAAAATGGTCTTGGCTATAATTATGTAAACAATGTGCCTAAATATAAAAACTTCTTTGTTAGAGCTACTTCTACTTCCATGCATCATACTTGTTGTACTTATTGTGGAAAACATGGACATAAAGTCACCAAATGCTATGTTAAAAGAAAAGTAGAGAATGGTGTAAAAACCATTTGGAGAGTTAAGGGAATTATTACTAACCCTCACGGACCCAAGAAAGTATGGGTACCAAAGGAAACTTCCTCTCCTTTATCGCATGTACGCTTCAATTCAAACTCAAGCACCACTAAATGGCGTATTGATGATGTTGGCTTAAAGAATAACAGAAAACACCTCATGCATAATCAAGGTCAAAGCAATCGATGAATGATTTATTTTTGAAAAGAAAGGAAGAATTCTTGAAGTAACCAATGTTGGTAAAGGTTCCTCTCTTCTTTTTAAACAAATGTTGCTAATTGTTGATTTGAACTATAACTTGCTTGGCATTTGCCAATTGTGTGACAATGAATAAGAAGTTAAATGCCAACAAGCAAAATTTCAGTTGAGAATTTTTTTGTGGATTTGAAGATTTGCCAACCATGACTTGTCAATTGCTTCAATTAAGTTGATTAGGTAACATTAATGATATGAGATTGAATTAATGCTTTATATGTTCTTGAAATTGATTATATGTCATTATAAAATGATTAAAATAGATATGATTGAATATCTATGCATTTACTTGGCCAAAAACATCTTTATGAAACTTTACAAAATATTTGGACATGAAGTTTGGATGTAGACCATACGGTCACCCGAACTTGTATGAAAAAATGATATTTTGTGATTTTGATCAATCACTTACAAATTTTTGAATATGTGTTTTATCTTGATAAGCTTGAATGTCTTGGTGCTTATGATAATGATTTTCTTGGCATAAAAGATTTGGTCACGTGTACATGGATTTGTTGAACAAACTTTTCTATCAAGATTTAGTTAGAGGATTGCTAAAAAATATGTTTTGAGAAAATTGTCTTTGAGATACTTGTCCATATGGAAAACAAACAAAAGAATCTTTCAAACCCATGAAAATGATTTTAGACCTCAAAACATCTTGAGCTTCTTCATATGGATTGTTTTGGACTTATATGAAACTCTAGTATTGATGACTTAAAGTATGCCTTACTAGAGTTGATGATTTCTAAATATTTATTTTAGCATTATTCATTGTTCAAAAAGATTAAGTGTTTCATAAGTTTGTAAAATTATTCAAAAAGGTTCAAACCTCCCTTGAAAATTGGAGAAAAGTTTCACAAGTGACAATGGGAGAATTTTACAACAAAGTCTTTACAAAATTTGCTTTGAAAATTGAATTTCATATAATTGTTTCAACTGCAAAAGCTCCACAATAAAATGGTGTTATTGAAAGAAAATTTTGAACTTTGCAGAAATTGGCTAGGTCTATGCTTTGTGAAAATTCTTCTTCAAAAATATTTTTAGGCCAAAGCCGTAAACACCACATGCTATGATAAATAGAATTTCATAAGATCATTTTGAAGAAAAACATCTTTTGAATTCTCTTTTATAGAATGCCTCAAATTGCATATTTTAAAATGTTTGGTTATAAATGTCATATCTTAAATTCTTGTGTTAACTTACTTAAATTTGATAGAAAACTTGATATTGGTATATTTCTTATCTATTCTTCTAACAAAAAGGCATATAGAATTTATAACAAAAAGAACCTTACATGGTGAGGAAACCATTCATGTTAGTTTTGATGAATCTTACATTTACTTGGAAAGAAGAGATGAAGATGATGTAGGTACATCAATGAATGACTATCAAACCCATCTTCAAGCACCAACTTTGGAGAATCATACCAATGAGGAAGCGATGACTAAGCAAGAACAAGATAACCAACCTAGTGGTGACCAAAAGCTCTCAAAGAACTTAAGATATCCAAGAGGCCACCCTAAGGAGAAAATCATTGATGATATCTCCCAAGGAGTAAAAATAAGGCGGTACTTTATCAATAACTTTATTCTTTTATTGCATATGAGCCTAAAGTATTGATGATGCATTGTGTGATGATTTTTGAATTATTGCTATGCAAGAGGATTTAAATAAATTTGAAAGATACAAAATTTTGGATATTCCTAAATCTCATGATCATTTCATTATTGGAACTAAATGGTTTTTTTTTGGAAATAAACTTATTGAATCTGGAGAAGTTGTTTGAAACAAATGCTAGACTTGAGTCCATAAGAATGCTTTTGACTTGTACTTGCTTTTAGTTATTTCAAATGAATGTCAAAAGTGCTTTTCTAAATGGTTTTATTGAGGAAGTGGTTTATATGGAACAATCACCCGGTTTTGCTCATGAAAAGTTTCCTAACCATATTTTCAAACTTTCCTAAGTTTTGAATGGTTTAAAACCAGCTCCTAGAATTTAGTGTGAAAGATTGAGTAGTTTCCATCTTTCAAAAGGATTTTCAAGAAGAAAACTGAAACTACCCTCTTTATAAATTCCTCATGCAACAATGATCTATAACTTGTCCAAATATATGATACAATTTTTGGTGCTTCTAATACTTCACTTTGTGATGTATTTTCCAAGTTGATGCAAAGTAAATTTGAAATGACCATGATAGGAAAACTCAATTTCTTTCTTGGCCTACAAATCATACAAACCAAGGATGGCACTTTCATGAATCATGTTAAGGTATAGGAACTTTTATAAGTTTATCAACTATGCTTGACAAGAATAAAAAGGTTTCATAGGAGTAGTCAACTCTGTTTGACAGCAAGTAGAGCCAATATTATGTTTGTCATGTGCTTGTGCGCTAGATTTTATCTTGTCCTAGAGAGTTTCATTTGATTGTTATTAAACACATTCCCTATTACCTTATTGATACTCTAAGTGATTATGGTATATGTTTCAAATGTGGATATGTTATGTGATAACACTAATGCAATAAATTTGATCATCATACTATTCAACAAACTAGGACAAAGCATATAGAAATCACTCTACTAAGGGTAATACTTGTTTAAAGTATGTTTGGATTAAGGAACAAACTAATAATATCATTACTAAGCCATTGGCTAAAGAAAGGTTTGACCAATCTTAGAAGAAGCTTAGGGATTTCAAAATTCAATAACTAATGAGTGTATTCACGTGTTGTAGCTTCAGGTGAGGACAAAGATGCCTAGCATGGGAAAAAGAAAGGGAAAAGCCAAAGAAAGAGAAGGAGGATCAGTGATCAATGAACCAAGGAAGGTTCATATTTTGCAAAGCATGTCATGGCTGGATAGATTTGTCACAGTGGTGGCTGCTACTACATAATTTGATGATTGGATAAAAAAGAACCATATGATAAATCCAAGTCACAAGGTGGATGTCATCAAACTATTCGAAATGGGTAATATACTCTCATTTTTAAATGATGTGAGCTGGACTAGTTTGTTTATGTTTGATGAATGCTATTACCTTCATTAGTTTATGAATTTTATGCAAATATTAAGGAAGAAAGAGTTGAGCAAGTTGGTAACAAATCTATTCAGTGGTATTCTTCAAGAATATCACAAGTTGATTTATCACAAGTTGTTTTTTGAGATTGATAATGCATTGCTCAATTGAATTTGTGATGTTGAGGATGTCGGGTTTAGGCATTATTCTTCCAGGGAACATTGTTTTATAAGTAAGTTATACTCACATAAAAGGATTAAGAATGCCTGTACAAATGGTAGAAGCCTCAAGACTATAAAGAAGAGAGAATTGAACATGAGGGGGATAATGTAGTTCAATGGTATTCCTCTAAAGTATCTCAAGTGGACTTTGAGTTCAATGATGCCTTGGTGATCAGAATTTGTGGATAGATAATAATAGGGCAAAGGTATTACTCATTTGGACAGCATTGCTTTGTTCATGAAGTGTTCACAGATGGTAGACAATTTAGGTCCATTAGTTAAAGGGAAATCAAAGCCTTTGATGCTAGAGGAAGGGTTATGCATCACATGATTACCACCATGATCATTCCTAATTTTGGACATAAATCATCCATTGGAAATATGCATATGGTGATTATGCTTGCCTTGCATGAGTATAGAAGACTAAACTTTGGGTTCATGGCATTGGAGCATATAATTAGTGCAAGAAAATCAGCCAACAAGCCTTATCGTATGGTAGACTATTAACAAAAATGTGAGGAGTTTGAGGAAGAAGAAAATGATGAAGAAGAAGAGGATGAAGAGGAAATCCTTGCTGAAAAAGGAAAACTAAAATGAGGCATGAAGTGAGGGGGAGCAACCTTCCACAAAAGAAGACAATTTGAAGAGGTACTCTCTATTGAAGGAAAAGAAGCTTCATCGTCTAGCCCATTCTTGTCGTCTTCTGATGAGACAGTTGTCATGACCTCAGCTAATACTTTTTTGAAATCTTCTTCTGACGTTGGAGAAGATAATAGAGCCATGTATCTGGACTTCTTCATTAGAAATTCAGATTGTTGAGTAGAACTTGAGCTACTTGGTGGGCTCAATTTAGAATCTTAGAACAGTCACCAAGTAGCTCAAGTTCTACTCAACAATATGAATTTCCAATGAAGAAGTCCAGATACATGGCCCTGTTATCTTCTCCAACGTCAGAAGCAGATTTCAAAAAAGCATTAGCTGAGGTCATGACAACTGTCTCATCAGAAAACGACAAGAATGAGCTAGACGATGAAGTTAGCTCTCATCTTCACAATGAGGAGGACTTTGGCGGGCCCTTCTCCCAGCTTTATTAAAACAACTTTTCCAAGACAAGAACGACATCTCATCAACTTTATGTCTCTTTATTCAAATTATTGTACAAATTTACTGTTTACTTTAGACTTTAAGGTAAATAATTGTATCAAGATATAAATCAAGATTGAAAGCGGAAAAGCAGATAGATGCTATTTCCATCCATGTAAAGAAGAATCTGGCTGTCTGCCCGACTGCTCTATAAATTGTAATCTTCTCGAGTGAAATCTCAAGTTCGATTTGCAGTGAGTTTCCTTATGAGTGAGCGCGTTTCACTACCTGGGATATCGCTGGTATCAGAGTTAAGTTGCAAGTTGTTGAACTGCTATCAAAATTGAAAACTTTTGTTTCTTCGAAACAAGTAAGATATTTCAAATTATTATGTGGTATTTGCCTTATTGGTACAAAAAATATTTAGCAAGTTTGCATAAGTAATTAAAATTACATAATACTTTGTATCATCTTTCAGAATCAACTGAGGAAAAGCAAAACATATTTGAATCTGACATATATCCCCTTATTACCCTGATTCAAACTATTGAGGGTTATCTTCAAGAATATGCCTTTTAGAGAAACTGATGGTTATGTGTGTCGTGTTAGACATTTAAATTACTTATACCACTATTTCAATAAAATGTTACACAAGTTTGAAGCCCATATGAGATTGCAAAAGAAGTTGGCAATTTAAAAATTATGTATGATATCATCTGTCAAATTCAAGATCTCAAGTCTGATATTCGCAGGGTCAAGTTTCACTTAGAGAAACTCGCCTTCTAGAATATACATATTTCATATTAAATATTTTTCAGATTGTTTGTAAGAGCAATGTTGTACTCAAGTTTCTGAATGATATATGCAAGTATTGATGCCTATTACTACATCTTGTCTCAAACCTTTCCTTTGGAAAACTGCTCTGTCTTTCACAAAACTTTGTAAAACATAGCACTGAGAGGTGTTCAGACGTTGGTCAGCCTGTAACCTGTACCTGCCGTGTTTAGGGAAGTTGGTAGGGTGGTCCCGTCGCGTATAGAGTGTTTTGGTAACAAAGACTAGGTTCGCCAAGATGAATTGGTTAACAAGATTAGGTAAGAAAGTTTCAACTCCTACACTATCATTAGAACCTGCATCAATATCTGCATCTGCATGCAATTTAGAAGAATATTCAATAGCTGAAATACATAAGTCATCAAATATTTCTCAAATTGAAGAACAATTAAAGAATTGGACAATTCCGTCAATGCCTATTAATACAATTTATCGAACAAAGACTTTCGATTTGTCAAAAGAATGGGCCATTAAGATAGAAGAAAACACAATTTCTGTAACTAAAGAAACTACGTCTTTACAACTTCTATCTCCTCAAGTAATTATTCATTTTTTGCAAAAGAAATACCGATTTTTACATATTGGACTCGTTCAAATTGGACTCAAACCATTTCAAAGACTCGGTCTCGATACTCCAACCTTAGTCTGCCTTCGTGATGCTAGGCATCATGATTTCGACCGATCACTATTAGCTTTAATGGAATTCAATTTAACAGAATGACCAATTTAGTGCAATTGCTATCCTAATTACACTGTAAATCTTACCACACATGATATTTTGAAAACATTAACCTTAAATGTTAAAACAAAGAATATTGTTATGGATCCAGTTGAAAAAATTCTAGCAGTTGTTTATCGCATTTACTATAAAGTCATGAAAACAAATATCTCTCCTGATGCGTTAATTATTAACCCAAAAGAAGAGACATTATTATTTGAAGCAAATTTACAGCATTCTGTTATCAAAACTCCAAAAAGAATCAAATGGAAATCAATTTTAAAAAATAGGACAAACTGGGAATTAGACAAATTGTGTCCTCCTGCTCCTATTGACCAAGTTAAAGAATAAATGACTTCTATAATCCAAGAAACAGACGGAACTGTTAAAATATCCTTTGACAGAACATCTAGAGCCTCAGTCTCCTCTAGACACTCAATCTCAGATCCATTAAATCTTTCAAATATTAATTTATCAAGTGTTGATTTTTCTCCTAATATTCTACTCCTATTTATACCTCTAAAGACAAAGACTCTGATGAACAATCAGATTTGTATCAACATTCTCTTTCTCAAATAAATCCAGGGAAGAGGATTGGAGGCATCGGTTTCAACAATCATGTAATAATGTGGATGTGGTAGACCTAGGAGGGGTAGACTCTTGACAAGTTTCTTCACCTTTCTGACCACATGACTATGTTCATCAGTCCAGGGAGGAGGATTCTTTCTAATTCTTTGATATAATGGTTCAATAATTTTTCTGAGCTTGGGTATAAAATCAGAAATGTAGTTGAGACATCCTAAGAATCTATGAAGTTGAGTTTTATCTGTTATTTTATCAGGAAATTCGTCTGCAAATTCAATAGTCCGATGAATGGGCTTATAAGAACCCTAATGAAAATCATGTCCTAGAAACCTAATTTGAGTTTGAACTAATTTCATTTTTGATGCAGATAAAACAAACCATTTCTTTTTGCTAACTTGTAAAATGTATGCAAATGCTTAAAATGCCGATCTAGAGATTGAGAAAATATTAACACATCGTCTATATATAAAATGAAAAATTCAAAATAAGCAGAAAAGATAAAATTCATGACATTTTGAAATTCTAATGGAGCATTTTTTAGTCCAAATGGCATAACATTCCATTCAAAATGCCCAAAGGGACTGTAAATGCTATTTTGTATTTATCTTTTTCAGCAATTTGAATTTGCCAAAATCCTGATTTCAAATCAAATTTTGAGTAGACATTTGCAAAAATTGTTCTTTTTAGCAGATCTCTTTTGTTGGGAATCGGATATCTAATCCATTGTAAGGCTTTGTTTAAGGGTTTGTAATTAATTACAAGCTTTCTTTTTCAGTTGCATTGTTAACATAAAAAGCAGAGCAACTCCAAGGGGACTTATTTGGTCTAATTAATTTTTTATCTAATAAAGTATTAATTTTCTTTTTACAATATTCAAGTAATTCAATATTCATTTGAATCGGTCTTGCTTTAGTGGGTATATTAGATTCAGCGAATTCTTTTGTATAAGGAAGTTCTACCATATGTTGTTTTCGTTCCCAAAAAGCATTTGGTAAATCAGAACAGACATTTTTGAGTAAAAGTTCAAAAATTTCTTTAATTTTTTTTACTTAGATCAGTTGAAATTTGTTTTTCTAAACTTTGATAGTTTATTTGTTTTTTATAACAGTTTCTGGTTTGCATAATACTGTCGATATGTCATATTGTATTATGCTTAATAAAGTTTAAATCTATTTGTCTAGGTGAATGTATAAAGGAAAAAAGAAGATGTTTTCCTAAAGCTTCTGTATGTACACCATTTGAATCTACCGAAAATGGGTATATTTGGGTTAAAAATGGAGTGCCAAGTAAAATAGATTGAACAAGATTTTTGACAACAATAAATTCAGTTTTAAATGCAATATTGTCACGCATAATTTCAACATTTATCAATTTGTATTTTATATCTAATTTAGATCCATTTGCGGCACTGAGGCTTTCTTTGGTTTTTATATAATATTTAACAGGTACTAATCCATCGCGAATGCAATTCTGATCAGCACCACTATCTAGTAAAGAAATATGATTTATCTCATGCTCTTGATTAATTCTGATATGCACAGGGATGTACCACTTTTGATAAGTAACAGAAGAGACTTGAGAAATAAAATTTTCTTCCTTTTTCTCAGGTTCTTTTATACTTGAAGATTCTGGATTCGCAAGATTTTGTAACTGAATTAGACTTACTTGGAATTGAACATCCTTTAGTTCCTTTTTCAAGTTTTGAACATCAGATTGTAATTCCTAGATCGTAAGATTTGTCGAAAATTGGATTTTGGAGGAATTTCTGAATTGATCTATAACTTGTTTCATTTGAAATGGTTTGAGAGTGTTTTCATTTATCTCTTGAATAATTATATGTTTTAGCTTTAACAAATATTCCTTTTTGATTTCTGAAATAGTAATTTTTTCAGTTAATTCTAGGAAAAATCTTTTATTGTCAGCAGAAATAGTATTGATACAAAGTCCTAAATTCTAATCAGAATCTGAGGATGAGGTAGAACAACAATTGTCTTCTAAAAGATTAATTTCTTGATCTGAATCGGCTGATTGTTCCGAGGTATTATTATTATATTCTGTGTCGGGCTCTCAATGTGGTGTATCAATAATTTCTAGAATTTGTGATTTTATAGAATCATCCATTTCTAATTCAGAAATTTGAGACCTAACTCTGCAATATCTGGCAATATGCCCGAATCTACCACATTTCCTACATTTGAGATTAGCATATGGAACCGAGGCAGAGGTTGATTTTTGTTTAGAGGATGTTGTTCTTTTTTAAGAGCTGGGTTTTGACGGAGATTTTACAGACTGCTTACTGGAAGTGGGCTTAGTAGAAGTAGGCCTACTATGTCTATAAGAAGTTGTCTGTCTGGAACTAGCTTGTCTTTTCTTGACTCTTTGAGAAAGGGGAATGGTAGACTTATCTTTAGTTAGCCCGAATTGCTCACAAAATTTACCAAGTTCCTTTGAGAGGGCTCCTGATTCTTTTTTGATTTGTTCGGTCAATTGTAGATCATCACAAAGGTCGACACAGAGGTTACATATAAAATTGATAAGTTCTCCATAGATTATAGATTGATAAGGGATATCACCATTATAGGCTTCCTTTAATTTAATTTTAATTTTTTCAGAAAACACAGGAGGTAGACCAGCTAAGAATCGTTCTTTCCAATAACTATTATTACAGTCTGGTCTAGACATTACTTTAATTAAAAACATGTCTTTGTACCATTTGAAATCATGCATTTTTCTACATCTTAATCTTTGCAAAATAGAAGAACTTTGTTAGCCCTAAGGGCAAATCATGTAGTTATGATTAGTTTTGATTAATGACAAACATTGATGAGGACTAATATGCTTGTATGTTGTGTGATAGGATTTGTGGATTAAGAAGTTTGAAGTCTTATTGCCTTGAAGCTAAAATGCAAGAACAACTCCAATATATCAAAGTGATTGAAAATTGAAGAGTTTGTTCAAGATGTTAGAAGGCTTTGAAGACATGAAGTGTAGAGTGCATTTAACTTTTAGGTAAATTTCTATGTAAACTCTACACTTGCATGTCTTGGTTATCATTGAATGCATAAGAGAGCATAAAAATAATCTTATGATCTTAAAAGTCTTTGAATGAATCTTTTTATAAGATATGTTTGTAAACTTCATATGTTCATGTTTTTCAAGCTTAAATATAGTTAAATAAGTTTTCTATATATATCAAATGTTTTTCAAACTCATTGAAGTTATATTTCAAATGATTTTACAAAGTTTGAAAATGCTTTCAAAAAATTCGGTCGTCCGAATTTTGTAGCAAAAGTTTGCTACTATTCTTCCAGAAAAATTCGGAAGAAGATTCGGACGCAGCAAAAAAATTCGGTCGTCCGAATTTTTGGCCTTCAGCATGGTCACTGTTCTTCCAGAGAAATTCGGAAGAAGATTCGGACACAGCAAAAAAATTCGGTCGTCCGAATTTTTGTTCTCAGCATAGTTACTATTCATCCAGAGAAATTCGGACGAAGATTCGGACGCAGCCAAGAAATTCGGTCGTTCGAATTTTTCTGAAACTAGCCGTTACTAGCCGTTGTATAGCCGTTTGAACTGATTTTCAAATTCTATAAAAGCCATAAACTCCAGATTTTTTA
This sequence comes from Rauvolfia tetraphylla, assembly GCA_030512225.1. Classification (NCBI taxonomy): domain Eukaryota; kingdom Viridiplantae; phylum Streptophyta; class Magnoliopsida; order Gentianales; family Apocynaceae; genus Rauvolfia; species Rauvolfia tetraphylla. Next base: position 1,712,381 of record JAJQKT010000064.1, read on the forward strand.
GAAGAACTTTGAACTTAAGAAATCCTACAAGCTCTAACTTGTTTTACATCAAAATTACTTGAAAAGCTCTCAAATTGCCTTGTGCTCAAAGATTGAAATTCAAGATTCCAAAGGCAACAAAGTGTGAAGGTGAAACATTGTGTAATCATCTACCAACAAAGTGGTAACATCTTACACACTCTCTTTTCTTAACTCAATTGTGTTTTACACTAGCTATTTGCAAGGTTATCTTGTGACATAAAACCCTTTTGTGGAAGGGTGAGTCATAGACTAGATTAATCAAGGTTGTAGTGTAAAACCCGTGTGAGGGTGAGCCTTGGATTAGATTAGTCTTGAGGTTGTCTTTAGATATAAAATCCTTGTGGAAGGGTTAACCTTGTTTGTATAATTACTAGAAGAGGTTGTGAGAGTAAAACCATAGTGTGGTTACCCTCTTATGTAATTGTTGAACTTGAGCATATAGTGGATTGGTTGAAATCCTTGAGTGTGGACTCAAGGTAGTGGATGTAGATCTTAGAGAGATCGAACCACTATAAATTCTGTGTTCATTCCTTATAGTTTTATTTATTTACATGCTCTTGTTATTATTACTTATTCATAGTTGTTGATTGATTGGTAGTAGTCATATTGTTTGATGATCTTATCTTAACCATCACATCACATATAAACTTGAAGTTTGTAAAATTAAAGAAGAGCTTTTATTAAGGCAAAGGATTTGCAAAACAAGAAAAAGATTTCGATAATTAGCCAAAGACCTAATTCACCCCCCCTCTTAGGTCTTACAATTGGTATCAGAGCAAGGTCTTCTTTTTAAGGTCTAACAACCTAGAAGTAAAGATCATATGGCTAGTTCATCAAATTTGCCTTATACGGAAGGTTCCTCCACTACTAGACCTCCATTGTTTGATGGTTCTAATTATACTTTTTGGAAGTCTAGGATTGAGATATATATTTGTTCTATTAACTATGAATTGTGGAATATTATTGAGAAAGGTCCCTATGTGCCATTGAGATTGAAAGCCGATGGAGTTACAAGGGAACCAAAGCCTATGGATGAGTATGATGAGAGCGATTCAAGAAAGATGACATTAAACTACCAAGCAATGAACATTCTTTGTTGTGCGTTGGTCGTCAATGAATACAATAGAGTGATGGAATGTGATTCTGCTCATGAAATGTGGATGCTACTTCAAATCACTCATGAAGAAGAAAGAACAAATGTGTGCTTCATGGCAATAAATGATGAGGTACAATCCACTCCTTCTACCTCTACTTCTTATGATGATGATATTGATGATCCTAGTGAATTACTTGTTGAGATGTATGGAGAATTAAAAAAGGCTTCGAAAAAGAATAAGGAAATGAAACTCAAAATTAATGAGTTATTGAATGAAAATTCAAAATTATTTTGTGAGAACAAAAAACTTCTTGAATCTATTGATTGTTTAAATATTGAAAAAGAAGTTTTGAATGTTTCTTTACATAACATATCTCTTGAAAATAAATCTCTTTGTACAAAAGTTTCTTCTCTTGAAAAAAATGCTTAGTGATCATGAAATTTTGAAAAAAGAAAGTTGATGATCTTACATTATGTGTTGAAGAATTTACAAATGGAAGAGACAATCTTGACAAACTACTTGGATCTCAAAGATCTTCTCTTGTCAAAAAATAGTCTTGGTTACAATTATGTCAATAATGTGCCTAAACATAACAACTTCTTTGTTAGAGCTACTTCTACTTCCATGTCTCATACTTGTTGTACTTATTGTGGAAAACATGGACATAAAGTCACCAAATGTTATGTTAAAAGAAAAGTAGATAATGGTGTAAAAACCATTTGGAGAGTTAAGAGAATTATTACTAACCCTCACGGACCCAAGAAAGTATGGGTACCAAAGGATACTTCCTCTCCTTTATTGCAGGTACACTTTAATTCAAACTCAAGCACCACTAAGCGGTACATTGATGATGTTGGCTTAAAGAATAACAGAAAACATCTCATTCATAATCAAGGTCAAAGCAACCGATGAAGAATTTGTTTTTGAGACAAGAAGAAAGGAAGAACTCTTGGAGTAACCAATGTTGGTAAAGGTTCCTCTCTTCTTTTTAAACAAATGTGGCTTATTGCTGATTTGAACTTTAACTTGCTTAGTATTAGCCAATTGTGTGACAATGGATAAGAAGTTAAATGCCAACATATGAAGTTTTAGTTGAGCATTCTTTGTTGTTAAGATTTAAAGATTTGCCAACCATGACTTACCAATTGCTTCTATGAAATTGATTAGATAACATTGATAATGTGGAATTAAATTCATTGTTGATATGTTCTTGAAGTTGACTATATGTCATGATAAGATGAATAAAATAGCCATGATTGACTATCTATGCATTTGGTTTACCAAAATCATCTTCTTAAAACTCTACAAAAAAGGGTTTGGATGTAGACCATAAATTCGGTCGTCCAATTTATATGACAATATGACATTTTGTGATTTTGATCAATTACTTGCAAAATGTTTCATTATGTGTTTTATCTTGATAAGCTTGAATGTCTTGTGGCTTATGATAATGATGGACATTCTTGGCATAGAAGATTTGGTCGATGAATATGGATTTGTTGAACAAACTTTCCTCTCAAGATTTAGTTGGAGGATTGCTAAAAAATGTGTTTTGAGAAAATTGTCTTCAAGACACTTGTCAATATGGAAAACGAACTAGAGAATTTTTTCAAACACATGAAAATTCATTTAGACCTCAAAACATTTTGAGCTTGATTCATATGGATTGATTTGGACTTATGAGAAACTCTAGTATTGATAACTTGAAGTATGCCTTAGTAGTAGTTGATGATTTTTCAACATTCACTTTAGCATTCTTCTTTGCTCAAAAGGATGAAGTGTTTCATAAGTTAAAAAAAAAAACTATTCAAAAAGTCTAAACCTCCTTTGAGTGAAAATTGATTTTCATTAGAAATGATAATGAGAGATTTTACAAACAAGTCTTTACAAATTTTTTCTTGAAAATTGAATTTCATAAAATTGTTTCAACTGCAAAAACCCCACAATAAAATGGTGTTATTAAAAGGAAAATTTGAACTTTGTAAAAAAAAAATTGGCTAGGTCCATGCTTTGTGAAAATTCTTCTTCAAAAATATTTTTGGTTCAAAGTTGTAAACATCACATGCAATGAAAAATAGAATTCTTTTAAGATCATTTTGAAGGAAAACATCTTTTGAATTCTCTTTTATAAAATGCCTAAAATTGCATATTTTAAAGTGTTTGGTTATAAATGTCTTATTCTGAATACTTGTGAAAACTTACTTAAATTTGATAGAAAATTGGATGTAGATATATCTCTTAACTATTCTTCTAACAAAAAAGGCCTATAGAGTTTATAATGAAAAGAATCTTATATGATAAGGAAACCATTCATGTTTATTTTTGATGAATCTTACATTCACTTGGGAAAGAAAAGATGAAGATGATGTAGGTACATCTATGAATGAATATCAAAGTCATCTTCAAGCACCAACTTTGGAGAATCATACCAATGAGGAAGAAATGATAGAACAAAATCAAGATGACCAACCTAGTGGTAACCAAGAGCTTTCAAAGAACTTATGATATCCACAAAGGCCACCCTAAGGAGCAAATCATTGGTGATATCTCCCAAGGAGTAAAAATAAGGCGGTATTTTATCAATAACTTTATTCTTTTATTTCATATGAGCCTAAAAGTATTGATGATGCCTTGTGTGATGATTTTTGGATTATTGCTATGCAAGAGGAATTAAATAAATTTGAAAGATACAATATTTTGGATATTCCTAAATCTCATGATCATTCCATTATTGGAACTAAATGATTTTTAGAAATAAAATTATTGAATCCGGAGAAGTTGCTAGAAACAAGTCTAGACTTATTGCCTAAGGATTCAATCAAGAAGAATGAATTGATTATGATGAAACCTTCGTTCCGAATGAAGACGTGAGTCCATAAGAATGCTTTTGACTTGTACTTGCTTTAAGTTATTTCAAATGAATGTCAAAAGTGCTTTTCTAAATGGTTTTATTGAGGAAGTGATTTATGTGGAATAATCACCCGGTTTTGCTCATGAAAAGTTTCCTACCATATTTTCAAACTATCCAAAGTCTTTTATGGTTTAAAACCAGCTCCTAGAATTTAGTGTGAAAGATTGAGTAGTTTCCTTCTTTCAAAAGGATTTTCAAGAGGAAAACTGAAATTACTCTTTTTATAAAATCCTCATGCAACAATGATCTATAACTTGTCTAAATATATGATACAACTTTTGGTGCTTCTAATACTTCACTTTGTGATGTGTTTTCCAAGTTGATGCAAAGTAAATTAGAAATGAGCATGATAGGAAAACTCAATTTCTTTCTTGGCCTACAAATCAAGCAAACCAAGAATGGCACTTTCATGAATCATGTTAAGGTATAAGCACTTTCATAAGTTTATCAACTATGCATGACAAGAATAAAATGGTTTCATAGGAGTAGTCAACTCTATTTGACTGCAAGTAGAGCCAATATTATGTTTGCAATGTGTTTGTGTGCTAGATTTCATCTTGTCATAAAGAGTTTCATTTGATTGCTATTAAACACATTCACTATTACCTTATTGATACTCTAAGTGATTATGATCTATGTTTCAAATATGTGGCTATGTTATGTGATAATACTAATGCAACAAATTTGACAATCATATTATTCAACAAACTAGGACAAAGCATATAGAGATCAAACTTCATCTCATTAGAGATCATTCTACTAAGGGTAATATTTGTTTAAAGCATATTTGCACTAATGAACAAATTAATGATATTCTTACTATGCCATTAGCCGAAGAAAGGTTTAATCAATCTTAGAATAAGCTTAGAAATTAAAAAAAATTCAATGACTAATGAGTTAGCTTCAGGTGAGGACAAAGATGCCTAGCATGGGAAAAGGAAAGGGAAAAGCCAAAGAAAGAGAAGGAGGATCAGTGATCAATGAACCAACGAAGGTTCATATTTTGCAAAGCATGTCATGGCTGAATAGATTTGTCACAGTGGAGGCTGCTACTAAACTTGATGACTGGACAAAAATGAATCATAAGATATATCCAAGTCACAAGGTGGATGTCATCAAACTATTCAAAATGGGTAATATACTCTCATTTTTAAATGATGTGAGCTGGACTGGTTTGCCTATGTTTGATGAATGCTATTACCTTCCTTAGTTTATGAAGTTTATGCAAATATTAAGGAAGAAATAGTTGAGCAAAGCAAGTTGGTAATAAAGCTATTTAGTAGTATTCTTCAAAAATATCACAAGTTAATTTTTGAGATTGATAATGCACTGCTCAATAGAATTTGTGATGTTAAGGATGTTGCTTTAGGCATTATTCTTCTGGCGAACATTGTTTTATAAGTAAGTTATACTCGCATGAAAGGATTGAGAATACATGTACAAATGGTAGACAATTTAGGTCCATTAGCAAGGATTATGCATCACATGATTACCACCATGATCATCCGTAATTTTGGACATAAATCATCCGTTAGAAATATGCATATGGTGATTATGCTTGCCTTACTTGTGCATAAACTTTGGATTCATGGCATTGAAGCATATGATTAGTGCAAGAAAAACAGCCAACAAAGCCTTACCTTATGGGAGATTGTTAACAAGGATCTTCAAATACTTCCAAGTCAAACTTCCCAGTAAGAGGACAAACTTTCAAGAGTGGAGAAATCTACACTAATGATTCTCTTAATAGTATGCGATTAGTTCTTGATGAGAATGGAATATATAGAACAAAAGTAGAAACTCCTTTAAGAAGAGAAGAGGTTGAAGAAAGTGAAGAGGTTGAGGAAGAAGAAGATGAAGAAGAAATATTGGCAAGGGAAATGAAGACAAATAGGAGGCATGACTCATCTAGTGATGGGGAGCAACCTTTCACAAAAAGAAGACTGCTTTGAAGAAGTGCTCTCTATTGAAGGAAAAGAAGTTGAAGACTGATAATCTCACTATAGGTGATACAACAGTTGCCAATGTATTTCAAGAGACATTGAATAGCCATGTAGAGGAAATGAAGAAGATGGACAAATTCTTCACGTCTTTTGCTCCCGATAATTCTTGGCAAATTTGATGGTTTAGAAGCTAGAGTCAAGAATATGGAAGAAGACTTGAGAAAGATTTCTCAAGTGGTTTAAATGGTGAAAGTTCCTATAAAGCCAAATGAAGAAGATCAAGAAGATAATATAGGTGAAGATGGCAGCAACAAGGATGATAGTAATGACAGTGAAAATTGAGATGGCTATCAATTTGTTGCCAAAGAAGAAGACAAGATGAAGGAAAAGGCAGTGAAGCACCCCAAGAAGGAGAAGAGCATGGGAATGAAGAGCAACGAACAAGCAAGAAGAAGGAGGTGAAGGAAGTTCAACAAAGTCAAATCACAAATCCATCACCAATTTCCTTTAGCCAAGAGATCAAGGGAACCACAGCCATCATAACAAACAAATTTGGAAGTGAAGACCATGAAACGCATCCAAGACTAAGCCTTTCTATCCCTAAACTCTATTTTGATGCTTATTTTAGTTTATTCCTTGATGCACATGTTATTATTTAATATTGAAATTTACTTGTGCCTTTCTAGTCATTATAATGATTTGAAGCTCAATATGTGAAATCTCTGTGATAAGAGCTTCTTTTGTTTCACTTTTATTGTCCAAGTACTCTCACCCCAAGTTTAAATTGCTGATAAAAAGGGAGAGAAGAAGTCAATTTATTATTGTTGAGATGCTACATAATGATTATTGCTGTTAGGATGATAATTATTTGACTAGAACTATACTGTTTATAAGAGTTGGTCAATACATTGCTAAATTGCCAAATGAGAGTTGATCAATATACTGCTTATATGTGATACATGTTGTTTCATTTTCATTAACCCCATCTTTGAGTGATGACAAAAGGGGGAGAAGAAATGTGATGACAAAATGTGTGAAAATATGAAATAGCAGTGGAATTCTTCATGCATGAATAGAAAATGTGTGAATTTTCTGAAAATCCATGCATATGTCAAGGGGGAGAAAGAACAAAATATGCTATGTGTTTTTGTACTGCAATTGCTTGATATAATTGTGATGTGTAATGTGAATGTGCTATGAATGTGTACTGTGAAACTAATTGGTAGCATTTGAAATTTAAAATGATTGTTTTCTGAGATTTTGAAAATGGTTAAGTTGGGATTGTGAAGTTTTTATCATGGTTCTTGACTTGACCTATGACTTTACATTACATCATGAAAACAATTAAATACATGAGTTTTGTGGTTTTGAAAAGCTAAACTAAGTGCTATTGTAGCTATACATATTTGAGTACTTCTATAGTTCATTTGAAAATGCAAAATCACCTTTTCAACTTGTTTCCAAAAATTTGGACTTGAAATTTGGATGCAGACCAAAAATTCGGACGCATCAAGATCTTCTTGCCAAAAATGCTTTTCTGTTGTTCAAATTGTTTGAAAACTATTTTAATCCTTCCTATCATATTTGAACAATCTTAGAAAAGCTTATTTTCAAAAATTAAAGTTGTTATCTCACATATTTTACATTTTGGATTTGAAATCTTAAAATTCGGATGCATGATTCAAAATTCGGATGCATGTTTCAAAAATTCGGATGCATCCATATTTTGTTGCCAAAATGTGCTCTTTTGTTGTTCAAATTGATCCAAATATGTTTTAATCTCTTCCATTATGTTTGAACAACCTTAGGAGCACTTTATTTCACTTCAAACATTCATTATATTGCATTTATTGCAGTTTGGACTTAAGATCAAAAAATTCGGATGCAAGGTTTAAAAAATTCGGATGCATGTTCTGAAATTCGGATGCATCCATATTGTGTTACCAAAACGTGCTCTTTTGTTTTTCAAATTGATTCAAACATGTTTCAATCTCTTTTACTATGTTTGAACAATCTTAGGAAAGCTTATTTTCAAAAATTGAAGCTTTCATTTCACTTATTTTATAGTTCGGACTTGATATGTCAAAATTCGGATGCATAGTATCTCATGTCCAAACTTGTTGAAAAATGAGCACAATCTAAGGGGGAGCATTGTTAAACTTTTACAACCTTTAAAACCTCTCTTAGAAGTTTTCTAAATACTTAAATGCTATATCTTATATATGTTGTTGGAAGGAAGGAGGCAAATGGAGGTTGGTTGGGTCATAGGCTCATATTGAGCCTTTTGTATGTCAATGTGCTAAATTGATTATTTTCTATCATTGACATTAATACTTCTTTGTACTACATTGTTTAAATCCATCACATTTTGCATCAAAGTTTGTCATCATCAAAAAGGGGGAGATTGTTAGCCCTAAGGGCAAATCATGTAGTTATGATTAGTTTTGATTAATGACAAACATTGATGAGGACTAATATGCTTGTATGTTGTGTGATAGGATTTGTGGATTAAGAAGTTTGAAGTCTTATTGCCTTGAAGCTAAAATGCAAGAACAACTCCAATATATCAAAGTGATTGAAGATTGAAGAGTTTGTTCAAGATGTTAGAAGGCTTTGAAGACATGAAGTGTAGAGTGCATTTAACTTTTAGGTAAATTTCTATGTAAACTCTACACTTGCATGTCTTGGTTATCATTGAATGCATAAGAGAGCATAAAAATAATCTTATGATCTTAAAAGTCTTTGAATGAATCTTTTTATAAGATATGTTTGTAAACTTCATATGTTCATGTTTTTCAAGCTTAAATATAGTTAAATAAGTTTTCTATATATATCAAATGTTTTTCAAACTCATTGAAGTTATATTTCAAATGATTTTACAAAGTTTGAAAATGCTTTCAAAAAATTCGGTCGTCCGAATTTTGTAGCAAAAGTTTGCTACTATTCTTCCGGAGAAATTCGGAAGAAGATTCGGACGCAAACAAAAAAAATTCGGTCGTCCCGAATTTTTGGCCTTCAAAGCATAGTCACTGTTCTTCCGAGAGAAATTCGGAAGAAGATTCGGACGCAGCAAAAAAATTCGGTCGTCCGAATTTTTGTTTTCAGCATGGTTACTATTCATCCAGAGAAATTCGGACGAAGATTCGGACGCAGCCAAGAAATTCGGCCGTCCGAATTTTCCTGAAACTAGCCGTTACTAGCCGTTGTATAGCCGTTTGAACTGATTTTCAAATTCTATAAAAGCCATAAACTCCAGATTTTTTAGAAGAACTTTGAACTTAAGAAATCCTACAAGCTCTAACTTGTTTTACATCAAAATTACTTGAAAAGCTCTCAAATTGCCTTGTGCTCAAAGATTGAAATTCAAGATTCCAAAGGCAACAAAGTGTGAAGGTGAAACATTGTGTAATCATCTACCAACAAAGTGGTAACATCTTACACACTCTCTTTTCTTAACTCAATTGTGTTTTATACTAGCTATTTGCAAGGTTATCTTGTGACATAAAACCCTTTTGTGGAAGGGTGAGCCATAGACTAGATTAATCAAGGTTGTAGTGTAAAACCCGTGTGAGGGTGAGCCTTGGATTAGATTAGTCTTGAGGTTGTCTTTAGATATAAAATCCTTGTGGAAGGGTTAACCTTGTTTGTATAATTACTAGAAGAGGTTGTGAGAGTAAAACCATAGTGTGGTTACCCTCTTATGTAATTGTTGAACTTGAGCATATAGTGGATTGGTTGAAATCCTTGAGTGTGGACTCAAGGTAGTGGATGTAGATCTTAGAGAGATCGAACCACTATAAATTCTGTGTTCATTCCTTATAGTTTTATTTATTTACATGCTCTTGTTATTATTACTTATTCATAGTTGTTGATTGATTGGTAGTAGTCATATTGTTTGATGATCTTATCTTAACCATCACATCACATATAAACTTGAAGTTTGTAAAATTAAAGAAGAGCTTTTATTAAGGCAAAGGATTTGCAAAACAAGAAAAAGATTTCGATAATTAGCCAAAGACCTAATTCACCCCCCCCTCTTAGGTCTTACAAACTTCTTTCTTGGTATTTGACTGGATCACCAATGAAATTTTTAATAATTTCATAAATCAATGTTGCAACTGCATCATCCTCATCTGTCCTAAGTGCGACAGTCAGAGAAGAGGCAGTACTTTCAGTGACGCCCGTAGTCACTAATTTCTTTGCATCCATAATATGTGTTTTTTCGGCAGTCGTCACATAGTTATCCCACCATGCTTTCAACATACTAGTAAAACCGAGTTGTAAAATTTCAACATTTCTTTTTTCAGAATATCCTTTGGCTTTATAAGCATTGCTAGCCATACCCATGGCTTCGCATGTTCTAATAATTTGTAATTCTGAAAATCCATCGATGTTCCATTCATATATTGAACTTCCATCGAATTGCATGTAATCAAAAGATTCTTCAAATTGCATATCAGGAAAAGATGGTCGAGGATAATAAGCTTTAGAATTGTAGTAATCTTTATTTTGAATAGTTCCTCTAATTTTTAATTTATTAACTTGTTTTTGAAATTCTTGGGAATAATCTCAGAGTTCGTCATTGGTTTCATCATTCCAAACAACATTAACAGAAGGAGGTCGAATACTTTTGCTTTTATTGGTGGCAATATCTAAATGTTGTAAACGCTTTGTTATTTCGGATAGAATTTCCTCAGACGGACCAAAATGGACTCCTGTGGGTAAGGAAGGAAGTTTAAACAAAGGAGACTTTGAAGAAGTCGCTATAGGCTTGGATATTCCAGGGGTTTGAGATAATTGTCTTTAAACCATGAGGTGGACAAGATTGTTTGTATAATTATTTTGTTGAATGACTCTGTCAATATCTTTTGTAGTGACTGGTCTTTCAGTTTCTAATGAGGCTTTAAATGGAGAAGCTTTAATATGAGTTCCTCTATGGGGTAAAATGATATTTTCTAATGGAGGATTTACTAAAGAAATAACTGTATTATTTTCAGTATGCCAGTTTTGAGAGATGGGGTTTAAAAATTATTGTTTTGGGTAATAAATGTTTATCCATTCGAAGAAATCAACATGGATTTTCATACGCTGCATATCATTATACCAATTTTCGCGTAAAGAATCCCTTTCGGGGGTGAAAAAGCCGAGAAAAAATGTTTTCGGGCAGCAGTCCATTTGTCATCCATAAACGTTCTTAAAAGATGTTTGTCTAATATAAATTCTTGATCAGAAGAAACAACATTTAGTTGTGGATCTATTTGAGAAAGAGAAGGTTGATACAAATCTGATTGTTTATCAGAGTCTTTGTCTTTAGAGGTATACATAGGAGTAGGAATATTAGGAGAAAAATCAACACTTGATAATTTAATATTTGAAAGATTTAAAGGATATGAGATTGAGTGTCTAGAGGAGACTGGGGCTCTAGATGTTCTGTCAAAGGATATTTTAACAGTTCCGTCTGTTTCTTGGATTATAGAAGTCATTGATTCTTTAACTTGGTCAACCGGAGCAGGATGACACAATTTGTCTAATTCCTAGTCTGTCCTATTTTTTAATATTGATTTCCTAGTCTGTCTCAATTATATATCTGATTTTTTACCCAAAATAAGACAAATTATAGAACCACTATATCAAAGACTTAGGAAAAATCATCCTCCTTGGACGGAAGAACACAGTCATGTAGTTCGAAAGGTTAAACGGATGGTTAAAACTTTACCCCTTTTAGGACTACCTCATCCAAACTACTATATGATTGTTGAAACTGATGCTTCTAATCTTGGTTATGGAGGCATCTTCAAATAGAGACCACAAATTACTTCTCTACAATCCTCAGAAAAATTGGTCAGATATCATTCTAGACTCTGGAACAATGCTCAAAAGAATTATCCTACAATAAAACAAGAAGTTTTGTCAATTGTGTCATGTGTTACCAAATTTCAAGATGATTTAATAAACAAACCTTTTTAATTAGAATAAATTGTAGACCAGCAAAAGAAATTTTGAAAAAATATGTTCAAAACTTGGTTTCAAAACAAATTTTTGCACGATGGCAAGCAATACTGTCAGCCTTTGAATTTGATATCGAACATATCAAAGGTAATGCAAATTCTCTCCATGATTTTCTTTCTCGTGAGTACTTGCAGGGAAAATGAGTGACAAAAGAGTTAACAATCCAAATTCCAATAAATATACAGTTTTAGCAAATTTGAGCAAACCCTTTCCCCCTTTACCCGCAAGTACTGGTGTTAGGCCACAATTTCCTCTATCCTCTCTTACCAAATCATTTCAACAAGCTGTAGCTCCAACCACGCCAATCAAAACACCTCCTCTTCAATGTGATTATGTAGTCAAACCAAAAAAGACTCCAATTTGTTTCATTGAATCAGAATGAGAAACTCTTTCCATTCCTCAATTGTGCACCAAGTTGCTCTACCCAAATGAATATTTTTTAACCTACAACCCCAATTACTCAAGAGTATTCTATGAGTATATACTTGTAGAATCATATTCAATTCAAATTCAACTTTGAAGCTTTATCATTTGTTTTTCAAAAGAAAATTTCCTTAGATTATTTCATGGTATTTTGATAAATCAACACACCCTTATGGACGCACGGCCCTAATGCGTACCAGCAAGACCAAGTGGTGGGCCCAATTCAAGATTTTAGAACAATCTCCAAGCAGCTCAACTTCTACACAACAGTCTGAATTCTTAATGAAAAAATCAAGATACATGGCATTGTTATCTTCTCCAACTTCAGAATCTGAATTCAAAAAGGCACTGGCAGAAGTGATGACAACTGTCTCTTCAGAAGACGACAAAAATGAACTAGAAGACGAGGTCAGTTCACATTTATATAATGAAGATGACTTTGGCGGACCCTTCTCCCAGCTGTATTAAGAAACTTTCAACAGACAAGATCGGCATCTTTCAACTTTATGTCAATACTAAACAAATTATTGTACTTGAATACTATTCACTTTTGACTAACAAGGCAAATTATTGTACTCTGTTACTATTCTAATTTGGACCAATGCGAAAAGCAATAGATGCATTTCAAATCATCATGTAAAGTAGATTCTAGGTGTCTCATAGACTGCTCTATAAATTGTAACTCTTGCAAGTGAATACACAAGTTCAAATTTTCAGCACATTCTTCTGTATCTTTTATCATCATCTCTACTGAGCGACCTTCTCTACTGAGCGACCTTTATGCTTATGCCTGAGATTATCTGTTCTAAGTGTAACAGATTGAGAAGACGCTGTGCTTTCTGTGACTCCCGTAGTCACAATTTTCTTGGCTTCCATGATATGCAATTTGTCAGTATTTGAAACATAATTATCCCACCATACTTTAAGCATTCCTGTAAAATCTAATTGTAAAATTTCAGCAATTCGTTTTTCAGAGTGCCCTTTAGCCTTGTAGGCATTGCTAGCCATGCCCATGGCTTCACATGTTCTAATAATTTGTAGTTCAGAAAATCCATCGATGTTCCATTCATATATTGAACTCCCATCGAATTGCATAAATTCAAAAGATTCTTCGAAACGCATGTCTGGAACGAAGGTCTTGGATAATAAGGTTTAGAGGTGTAGTAATCTTTATTTTGTATATTACCTCTAATTTTTAATTTGTTAACCCGATTTTGAAATTCTTGAGGATAATTTTAAAACTCATTTTCTTCAGTGGCCCAAACAACATTTATAGAAGGGCGGACTTGTTTATCTTTGTTGGTGGCAATATCTAAATGCTTAAGACGTTTGGTAATTTCATTTAAAATTTTCTCAGAGTGGCCAAAATGGACACCAGAAGAAAGAGATGGAAGTTTAAAAAGAGGGGATGTTGATGAGGAAGGGAGTGAAGTTGGTTTGGAACTTACAGTAGAGGTGTGAGATAATTGCATGTCGGCAATCAGATGAACTAAATTGTTAGTGTAATTGTTTTGTTGTATGACTTTGTCTAAATCTTTGGATGTTATGGTTCTTTCTACTTCAGATGTTGATTTAAAAGGGGAAGCTTTGATATGGGTTCCCCGATGAGGTAAAATGATATTTTCTAAAGGGGGATTTATCGAAGAAATTATAGTGTTATTTTCAGTATGCCAATTTTGAGAAATCGAGTTTAAAGCCTGTTGTTTTGGGTAATAAACATCTAACCATACAAAGAAGTCAATATGAATTTTCAAACGGTTCATATCCTCATACCAGTTTGTGCGTAAAGAATCCCTTTTCGGGGGGTGAAAAATGAGCGAAAAAGAATTTTCGTTTATTGGTCCATTTGTCATCCATAAACCATTGTTTGAGTAATTGTTTATCAAGGGTAAACACTTCATTAGACGAAACCATATTTAATTGTGGATCAATTTGTGATAACGAAGGTTGATATAAATCAGATTAATCATCATAATCTTTATCTTTCGTCGTATAAATTGGTGTCAGAATAGTAGGGGAAAAATCAACACTAGATAATTTGATGTTCAAAGGATCATAAATAGAATGTCTAGACGAGGTAGAGGCTTTGGATGATCTATCAAAGGATATTTTAACAGTACCATCCTTTTCTTGAAAAATTGACGTGGTTGATTCTTTAACTTGATCATTTTGAGCAGGAGGACATAATTTGTCTAATTCCCATTCAGTTTTGTTTTCTAAAATAAAATTTCATTTGATCCGTTTTGGAGATTTAATCACAGAATGTTGTAGATTTGCTTCAAACAATAAAGTCTCTTCTTTTGGATTTATAATCAAAGCGCCGAGGGAAATATTTGTTTTCATTACTTTGTAATAGATGCGATAAACTACAGCTAAGATCTTTTCTCCTGGATCCATGACAATATTCTTGGTTTTGACATTCAAAGTTAATGTTTTCAAAATTCCTGGAGTAGTCATATCGACAGTGTAGTTTGGATAACAATTGCAATAAATAGGTCCTTCAGTTAAGTTGGATTCCATTAAAGCTAATAAGGATCTATCAAAGTCATGATGACGAGCATCTCTTAGACAAACCAAAGTTGGAGTATCTAAGCCAAGTCGTTGAAAAGGTTTAAGTCCAATTTGGACTAGGCCAATGTGTAAAAATCGATATTTCTTTTGTAAAAAATGAACAATTGCTTGTGGTGATAGTAATTGTAAAGACATAGTTTCTTTAGTGACAGAAATTGTGTTTTCTTCTGTTTTGATAACCCATTCTTTTGATAAATCAAAAGTTTTTGTTCGGTAGATTGTATTGACAGGTATGGTTGGAATAGTCCAATTCTGCAATTCTTCTTCTATTTGAGAAAGATTTGAGGATTTATGTATATCTGTTATTGAATATTTTTCTAAATTGCATGCAGATGCAGATGTTGATGCAGAATCTGAAGATAAATTCGAAGTTGAAGTTTTCTTACTACCTAATCTTGTTAACCAATTCATTTTGACTCACCTAATCTCTTCACAAAATTCTCTATACGCGACGGGACCACCCTAGCTACTCCCTGACATGACGGGTAAATGCATACAGGCTGACCAATGTCTGAACACCTCTCAGTGTTACGTTTTATAAGGTTTGGTAGGAGATAATGCAGTTATATCAAAAGAAGGGCGTAACAAGATTGGAGTAATAGGCTTCAACAAAGATAGATATCATTCAGAAGCTGGTACAACATAGCTCAAACAGCAAATCAAAAGTAAATTCAATATTGAAATACATAAGTTCAAAAGGCTAATTTCTCCAAATGAAGACGAATTTTGCGGATATCAGACTTGAGATCCTGAATTTGACAGAAAATGTCATACATAATTTCTAAATTGCCAATTTCTTTGGCAATCTCGTATTGTGCTTCAACCTTAAGCAAATGTTGACAGAAAAATCGATTCAAATGATTCAGCGTTTGTACACGGAAGCGATAACTATCTGTTAATTTAAAAGGCATATTCTTGAAGGTATCCTTCAACTGTTTTGATGAGTTCAATCAAAGGATAAATATCTTGACTAAAAAGCTGTTGTTGTTTTTCAACTGAATCAGTAAGATAATATATTTGATTTAATAAACAAAGTTGTTTTCGCAAACATGCAAGCTGTTTTTTATACCAATAAGGTAAGTACCACATAAAATCTTACTTAATTTGAAGAAACAGTGTTTTCAGCTGTGATGGCAGTTGAGCAATATCTTGTAGCTTGGCTCTGATACCAACGAGATCTCAGGCATAAGCATAAAGGTCGCTCAGTACAGAAGGTCGCTCAGTAGAGAAGATGATAAAAGATAGAGAATAATGTGCTGAAAATCTAAACTTGTGTATTCACTTGCAATAGTTACAATTTATAGAGCAGTCTAGAAGACACCTAGAATCTACTTTACATGATGATTTGAAAAGCATCTAATGCTTTTCGCATTGGTCCAAATTAGAATAGTAACAGAGTACAATAATTTGCCTTGCTAGTCAAAAATGAATAGTATTCAGGTACAATAATTTGTTTAGTATTGACATAAAGTTTAAAGATATCGATCTTGTCTGTTGAAAGTTGCTTAATACATCTGGGAGAAGGATCCGCCAAAGTCATCTTCATTATGTAAATGTGAACTGACCTCGTCGTCTAGTTCATTTTTGTCGTCTTCTGAAGAGAGTTGTCATCACTTCTGCCAGTGCCTTTTTGAATTCAGATTCTGAAGTTGGAGAAGATAACAATACCATGTATCATGATTTTTTCATTAAGAATTCAGACTGTTGTGTAGAAGTTGAGCTGCTTGGAGATTGTTCCAAAATCTTGAATTGGGCCCACCACTTGGTCTTGATGGTACGCCACTTGGTCTTGATGGTACGCATTAGGGCCGTGCGTCCATAAGGGTCTGTTGATTTATCAAAATACCATGAAATAATCAGATACTTAATATCTATACGTTTACTATGGCTACCACTCTTATTATTTTTGGAAAAGTATACACCAAGCAAGTTATCACAATATACCCTTAATGGCCTTGAAATGGAATCAACTATATGAAGGCCAGTAATGAAGTTCTTTAACCATAACGTTTGTGATGTAACTTCATAGCATGCAACAAACTCAACTTCCATTGTGGATGTTGCAACAATGGTTTGCTTAACACTCCTCCAAGATACGGCCCCTCTAGCGAGAAGGAAAATGTACCTTGAAGTAGATTTATCACTGTCCTTACATCCACCTAAATTTTATTCCGAATATCCAATCACCTCTAAGGAATAAAAATATTTGTATGTAAGCTTGAAATCCTTGGTTCATTGCAAATATCTCAAAACCTTTTTTACCAGCTTTCCAATGATCAAGACCAGGGTTACTTTGATATTTGCTAAGCATTCCTACTGCAAAAGCAATATCAAGTCTAGTGCAGACCTGTGCATATATAAGGCTTCCAACAAGAGAAGCATAAGGAATGTCTTTCATCTACTCTAATTTCAATGCATTTTGAGGACATTGTTGCAAACTAACAAATGATAAAGCTTCAAAGTTGGCTGAGGATTGGAAATTTGGGGAACATCAAATTGGTCATAAATTTGTTTGGCTTGTGGTGGAAGGATTCTTTCATCTGGTTCATATATTTCAAACCATGAAAGAAACCATTTGGAAAATTGGTTAATATCTTTGAGTGTTTTATCAAAATGAATAAACCAGTTGTGATCTCCGGGACGAAACAATAAAAAGTTATACCAGGCAGTAATATAGTCTTGGTATGTATAAATGGGTGTTTCAGGATTTGGAGAAAATTTGGTTGGAGTGAGTAGGTTTCTGTTGGGCCAGTTTTTAGGAAGAACCAACCGTTTAATCTTGACCTTGAAATATGCAACGTCTTTGCCTTGTCCTGAAAACTCAGATATTTCAATTGAATCTGATTCTACAAGTATATACTCATAGAATAGTCTTGAGTAATTGGGGTTGCAGGTTAAAAAGTATTCATTTGGGTAGAACAATTTGGTGCCCAATTGAGGAATGGAAAGAGTTTCTCATTCTGGTTCAATGAAACAAATTGGAGTGGTTGGAGCTACAGCTTGTTGAAATGATTTGGTAGGAGAGGATAGAGGAAATTGTGGCATAACACCAGTACTTGCGGGTAAAGGGGGAAAGGGTTTGCTCAAATTTGCTAAAACAGTATATTTATTGGAATTTGGATTGCTAACTCTTTTGTCACTCATTTTCCCTACAAGAACTCGCGAGAAAGAAAATCATGGAGAGAATTTGCATTACCTTTGATATGCTCGATATCAAATTCAAAAGCTGACAGTATTGCTTGCCATCGTGCAAATTTTTTTTTTTTTGAAACCAAGTTTTGAACATCTTTTTCCAAAATTTCTTTTGCTAGTCTACAATCTATTATAATTAAAAAATGTTTGTTTATTAAATCATCTTGAAATTTGGTAACACATGACACAATTGATAAAACTTCTTGTTTTATTGTAGGATAATTCTTTTGAACATTGTTCTAGAGTCCAGAATGATATCTGACCAATTTTTCTAAGGATTGTGGAGAAGTAATTTGTGGTCTCTGTTTGAGGATGCCTCCATAACCAAGATTAGAAGCATCAGGTTCAACAATCATATAGTAGTTTGGATGAGGTAGTCCTAAAAGGGGTAAAGTTTTAACCATCCGTTTAACTTTTCGAACTACATGACTGTGTTCTTCCGTCCAAGGAGGAGGATTTTTCCTAAGTCTTTGATATAGTGGTTCTATAATTTGTCTTATTTTGGGTAAAAAATCAGATATATAATTGAGACATCCTAAAACCTCTGGAGTTGGGTCTTATCAGTAATTTTATCAGAAAATTTATCAGCGAATTCTATAGTTCTATGAATGGGTTTATAGACACCTTGATGGAAGTCATGTCCGAGAAACCTAATTTGTGTTTGTACTAGCTTCATTTTGGATGCAGACAAAACTAATCCATTTTTCTTGACAATTTTATAGAATGTATGCAAATGCTTAAAATGTTGATCTAAGGACTGAGAAAAGATTAATACATCATCAATATAAACAATGCAAAATTCAGAAAATGTAGAAAAAATTGAATTCATGACATTTTGAAATTCTGAAGGGGCATTTTTGAGTCCAAAAGGCATAACGTTCCATTCATAATGTCCAAATGGTACAGTGAATGCAGTTTTGTATTTATCTTTTTCTGCAACTTGAATTTGCCAAAATCCTGATTTTAAATCAAATTTTGAATAAACATTTGCGAAAATTGTTCGTTTTAATAAATCTCTTTTGTTATATATGGGATACCTAATCCATTGTAGGGCTTTGGTCAAGGGTTTATAATTGATGACAAGTCTAGGGGCTCCTCGTTCTTTTTCAGCAGGATTATTGACATAGAAAGCTGAACAACTCCAAGAAGATTTGCTAGGTCTTATCAATTTTTTCTCTAATAGCATATTAATTTCCTTTTTGCAATATTCAAGCAGTTCAATATTCATTTGAATAGGTCTTGCCTTTGTAGAAATATTGGACTCAGAAAATTCCTTCGAATAAGGAAGTTTAACAGTATGTTGTTTTCTATCCCAAAAAGTATTTGGAAGATCAGAACAAACATTTTTGAGTAAGAGTTCATAAAAGTTTTAAATTTTTTGTTTACAGGATTCAGATTGTATTTGACTATCAAGTCTTTGATAATTAATTTGTTTTTTATAACAAGAGATTGTTTGCATAATACTATTAATGTGTCCTATAGTATTATGTTTTATAAAATTTAAATCAATTTGTCTGGGAGAGTGTATGAAAGGAAACAGAAGATGCTTTCCTAATGCTTCGGTATGCACTCCATTTGAATCAACAGAAAAAGGATAGATTTGAGTTAAAAAGGGAGTACCGAGTAAGACGGCTTGAGCAAGGTTTTTGACTAAAATGAATTCTGTTTTGAAAGCAATATTATCTCGTAAAATCTCTACATTTGTTAATTTATATTTTATTTCTAATTTTGAGCCATTTGCAGCACTTAAACTTTCTTTTGTTTTAGAGTAATATTGAACAGGTACTAATCATTCTCTAATGCAATTTTGGTCAGCACCACTATCAAGTAAGGCAATATGATTTAGTTTATGTTCTTGATTAATACGAAGCTGAACAGGAATATACCATTTTTGATATGTGACAGAATAAACTTGCGAAATAAAATTTTCCTCCTTTTGTTCTGGTTTAGTGGCACCAGGTTGGGTAAGTTTTTGTAATTGAATAAGACTTATTTGGAATTGTACATCCTTTAAATCTTTTTTTAAAATATTAACTTCAGTTTGCAATTCTTGTATAGATATGTTAGTAGAACTTTGAGGTTTAGAAGAATTTTTAAATTGTTCTAAAACATGCTTCATTTGAAAAGGTTTTGGAGTGTTTTCATTAATTTCTTGAGTAATAATATCTTTAAGCTTTAACAAATATTCCTTTTTAATGTCTAAATATGTAATTTTCTTAGTCAATTCTAAAAAAACTTTTATTATCAGCAGAAATTGTATTGATACAGAGTCCTAGGTTATGATCGGAATCAGAGGATGAAGAGGATATTTGGCAATCATTGATTTCTGGATCCGAGTTGGTAGATTGTTCAGAGGTATCTGGTTCAGACTCTGGTTCAGAATTTTGAGTATCTATGATTTGTATAATTTGAGACTTAAGAGAATCATCTATTTCTAATTCCGAAATTTGAGATCTGACTCTACAGTATCTGGCAATATGACCAAAACAACCACATTGTCTACATTTAAGATTTGCATAAGGAATCGAAGCTGAAGTTGTTTTGGTTTTCGAAGTACGAGGCTTGTTTGAGGAACTTGGTTTGGAAGGAGTCATAACTGATTATTTACTGGAAAGAGGTTTTGAAGTAGTTTTACTTCTACTGTAAGATAATGTTGGCTTAGATCTAGGCTGACTCCTTTTGATTCTTTGTGAAGGAGGAATGGCAGATCTATCTTTGGTTAGGCCAAACTGTTCGCAAAATTTACCAAGTTCTTTTGATAGAGTTCTAGATTCCTTTTTGATTTGTTCTGTTAGGTGAAGATCATTACAAAGGTCAACTCCTAAATTGCAAATAAAATTGACAATTTCTCCATAAGTGATGGATTGATAAGGGATATCCCCGTTGTAAAATTCTTTTAATTTATTTTTAATTTTATCGAAAAATACAGGAGGTAATCCAGCCAAAAATCTTTCTTTCCAATAACTATTGTTACAATCAAGTCTAATCATTACTTTGATTAAAAACATATCTTTGTACCATTTGAAATCATGCATCTTTTTACATCTTAATCTTTGTAAAATAGACGAACTTCATTCTTGATATTTAACAGGATCGCCAACAAAATTTTTAATGATTGCATAAATGAGAGTAGCAACTGCATCATCCTCATCTGTTCTAAGTGTAACAGATTGAGAAGACGATGTGCTTTCTGTGACTCCCGTAGTCACAATTTTCTTGGCTTCCACGATATGCAATTTGTCAGTATTTGAAACATAATTATCCCACCATGCTTTAAGCATTCCTGTAAAACCTAATTGTAAAATTTCAGCACTTCGTTTTTCAGAGTGCCCTTTAGCCTTGTAGGCATTGCTAGCCATGCCCATGGCTTCACATGTTCTAATAATTTGTAGTTCAGAAAATCCATCGATGTTTCATTCATATATTGAACTCCCATCGAATTGCATAAATTCAAAAGATTCTTCGAAACGCATGTCTGGAAACGAAGGTCTTGGATAATAAGTTTTAGAGGTGTAGTAATCTTTATTTTGTATATTACCTCTAATTTTTAATTTGTTAACCTGATTTTGAAATTCTTGAGGATAATTTTGAAACTCATTTTCTTCAGTGGCCCAAACAACATTTATAGAAGGGCGGACTTGTTTATCTTTGTTGGTGGCAATATCTAAATGCTTAAGACGTTTGGTAATTTCATTTAAAATTTTCTCAGAGTGGCCAAAATGGACACCAGAAGGAAGAGATGGAAGTTTAAAAAGAGGGGATGTTGATGAGGAAGGGAGTGAAGTTGGTTTGGAACTTACAATAGAGGTGTGAGATAATTGCCTGTCGGCAATCAGATGAACTAAATTGTTAGTGTAATTGTTTTGTTGTATGACTTTGTCTAAATCTTTGGATGTTATGGTTCTTTCTATTTCAGATGTTGATTTAAAAGGGGAAGCTTTGATATGGGTTCCCCGATGAGGTAAAATGATATTTTCTAAAGGGAGATTTATCGAAGAAATAATAGTGTTATTTTCAGTATGCCAATTTTGAGAAATCAGGTTTAAAGCCTGTTGTTTTGGGTAATAAACATCTAACCATACAAAGAAGTCAATATGAATTTTCAAACGGTTCATATCCTATTTTTTGTGATGAACGTACAGGAAAACCTTCTTTGGATTTGCCTAAGATCTTTGGAATTCATTTATTTCTTTCAGGAGTGGCTTGCTTTGGTTTTGGAGCAAATCGACTTCGATTCTTGAATAATCCACATCACTTTTGCTTCTATTGGAACATAAGATTCCCCTTTTCCTATTTGTACAGATATGGTAGAGGGGACCTCCTATTTACTTTTACTGGATCATTGCACAATTTAATATATTAATAATAGAGGAATTCAATTTGAGCTCGGATCGAATCGGTATATCAATACCGATTCGATCCGAGCTCTTGGAATTGGAATAAGTTCGGCAGCAGATCACGAAATCTTGGCGATCTTCTCTATCTAATGAATGGGGAGTCTGCTTTAAAATCGTCCGCCCCGCACTCACCCCCCGAGTATATGTTTCAACAGGAATCATAGATTAGAAACCTCTGGTAAAATGCCCGCCCGTAACCCAGCAGATAAAGTACATTACATAGTCCAGGGATTGGCGACTTACCCATTCAGTGACTTTGGCACTGGACGTTCCCAAAATGGGTACTATCGGGTCGGGTGAATTCAATAATAGACGCCTGTTGGCATTCCAGCCTTCCTTCTCCTTTCAGGGCCTCTATCCGAAAGAGAAGAGAATCCAGTACTTCTTGGTCGTGAATATCTGAACTGGTTGTTCGCTGTTCACGAATTCTTGTTTAGGCAGTTCATACCATCCATACTATAGTGTTTTGATCTACGATTTCAATTCTTCCCAAGGAACTTCCACCTAGGAGGGAGGTGGACCATGATACCAGTTTGTACGTAAAGAATCCCTTTTGGGGGTGAAAAATGAGCGAAAAAGAATTTTCGTTTATTGATCCATTTGTCATCCATAAACCATTGTTTGAGTAATTGTTTATCAAGGGTAAACACTTCATTAGAAGAAATCATATTTAATTGTGGATCTAACGAAGGTTCATAATTATTTATTCATTATAATGATTATTTTAAAAATATTATATGAAACTGATAAAATCTTTATAATAATTCTATTACACATTTAAAAAAAATAGGTCGCACCAAAAGCTGGCGCAGACATCAGTTGGTGGACACCTACACTCTCCCTTCTCTTATTTTTTTATTTCTTTTTTAAATATTAATAAAAATTTTATTTTAAATAAATATAATTTTATTAATTTTTTATTATTAATTTTTTAAAATTTAAAATTTAATAATGTGATTAAAATTTTAATAAAATAATATTTATTAATTTTTTGAAATTAGGATTTAAAAAAGAATCAAAAATAAGAAAAAATAGAGAAGGGCTCCAGTTTAGGCGCCCCATTTACAGAGATGCGCCTAAGCTAGATGCATCACTTTAATTTTTTAAAATGTTAAATTTATAAAAAAAATAAATTACTAAAAATTATTATATTTCTAGGATATTGAGTTCACGATCAGAATTGGCGGATTGCTCAGATGTGTCATCCTCTAGGCATTCTGTCTCTGACCCTTCGATTACTTCAAATATAAGACTATCACGTGTTGATTTCTCTCCTAATATTCCTAAACCAATTTATACTCCTAACGAGAGAGATTCTGATGAACAATCTGATTTATATCAACCATCCTTATCTCAAGTTGACTCTCAATTAAATGCTATTATCTCAAACGAATCTTTTACTCTGGACAAACAATTATTAAAATCCTGGTTTATGGATGCCAAATGGACAAATCAGAGAAAATACTTTTTCTCTCATTTTTCTACCCCCCAGAGAGAGTCTTTACGGACAAATTGGTATGACGACATGGAACGCATGAAAATCCATGTCGATTTCTTTACTTGGTTAGATGTTTATTATCCAAAACAATAAGTTTTAAACCCGATTTCACAGAACTGGCATATTGAAAATAATACGGTCATTTCTGCAATAAACCCTCATTTAGAAAACATTGTTTTACCCCATCGTGGGACTCATATTATAGCTGCACCTTTTAAAAAAATATCTGAGACTGAGAAACCGGTTACAACTAAAGACATTGATAAAGTCATTCAGCAAAACAATTATACCAATAATCTTATTCACCTTATGGCCAATAGGCAACTATCTCAAACCCCCTCTGGCACCACAAAACCTGTATCCATACCATCTTCCTCAACATCCCCTCTCTTCAAACTCCCTTCCCTTCCTTCTGGAGTTCGTTTTGGGCAATCGGAAGAAATTTTGGATGAAATTACAAAATGTCTTAAACATTTAGATATTGCGACCAATAAGGATAAACAGGTGCGCTCTTCTATAAATGTTGTGTGGACCGATGAAGAAGCAAAAGAATTTCAACATTACCCTGATGAACTTCAAAATCAAATTAACAAATTAAAAATTAAAGGCAGTATTCAAAACAAAGATTACTATACTTCAAAACCTTACTATCCAAGACCATCTTTTCCTGACATGAGATTTGAAGAATCATTTGATTTTATGCAATTCGATGGAAGTTCAATATATGAATGGAATATCGATGGGTTTTCAGAATTACAAATTATTAGAACATGTGAAGCCATGGGAATGGCAAGCAATGCCTATAAAGCAAAAGGGCACTCTGAAAAAAGAAGTGCTGAGATTTTACAATTAGGTTTTACTGGCATGTTAAAAGCATGGTGGGATAATTATGTCTCTAATACTGACAAAAATCATATCATGGAAGCAAAAAAGATTGTGACTACGGGTGTCACTGAAAGCACTGCTTCTTCTCAATCTGTTACACTTAGGACAGATGAAGATGATGCAGTTGCAACATTGATTTATGCAATTATCAAAAATTTTGTTGGTGACCCTGTTAAATATCAAGAAAGAAGTTCTTCTATTTTACAAAGGTTACGATGTAAAAAGATGCATGATTTTAAATGGTATAAAGACATGTTTTTAATCAAAGTTATGACTAGACCCG
Source organism: Rauvolfia tetraphylla (assembly GCA_030512225.1). Lineage (NCBI taxonomy): Eukaryota > Viridiplantae > Streptophyta > Magnoliopsida > Gentianales > Apocynaceae > Rauvolfia > Rauvolfia tetraphylla. The sequence continues at coordinate 1,737,611 of JAJQKT010000064.1, forward strand.
ATTGTAACAATAGTTATTGGAAAGAAAGATTCCTAGCTGGATTGCCCCCTGTCTTTTCTGACAAAATCAAAAACAAACTAAAAGAATTCTACAATGGTGACATTCCTTATCAATCTATTACATATGGCGAACTCATCAATTTTATCTGTAATTTAGGAGTTGACCTTTGTAATGATCTCCACCTAACAGAGCAGATCAAAAAGGAATCGGGAACTCTTTCTAGAGAACTTGGCAAGTTTTGTGAACAGTTTGGACTTTCAAAAGATCGTTCTGCTATTCCTCCCTCTCAAAGAGTCAAGAAAAGGAATTCCTCTAAAACCAGACAAACTACCTCCTACAATCATAGCAAATCTATATCTAAACCAGCCTCTAGTAAACAGTCAGTTAGATCTCCATCCAAACCAAGTTCTTCAAAGAAAGCCAGTACATCCAAATCTAAACATGCTTCAACCTCTGGTCCCTACACAAATCTTCAATGTAGAAAATGTGGTCGTTTTGGACATATAGCTAGATATTGTCGTGTTAGATCTCAAATTTCTGAACTTGAGCTAGATGATTCAATTAAGACTCAAATTTTAGAAATCATTGATACTCCTAATTCGAACTGGAATGCAGGCATGACACATCCGAGCAATCCGCCAATTCGATCGTGAACTCAATATCCTAGAAAATCATTGTCCTACATCTTCTTCTTTCGATTCCCGATCGAATCTTGGTCTTTGTATAAACACGATCTCTGCTGACAACAAAAGATTTTTCTTAGAGCTAACTGAGAAAATCAGTGATCCTGAAATCAAGAAGGAATATTTGCTCAAATTAAAAGATATTATAACACAAGAAATAAATGAAACCACTCCTAAACCTTTTCAAATGAAACATGTTATGGATCAATTTAAACAAACAGCTATTTCTAAATCTCATAACATTTCAATACAGGAGTTACAAGCCGAAGTAAAACTTTTGAAGAAAGACCTAAAAGATGTTCAATTTCAGATTAGCCTCATAAAACTTCAACAGATAGCCCAATCCGAATCTTCAACTTCTAAAGAACCCGAAGAGAATTTAATATCTCAGGTTTCTTCCGTTACTTATCAAAAATGGTTCATTCCTGTGCACATTCGTATTAATCAAGAATATGACATTAATCATATAGCATTACTTGACAGTGGAGCTGATCAAAATTGCATTCGTGAAGGATTGATTCCTGTCCAATACTACACCAAAACAAAAGAAAGCTTAAGTGCTGCAAATGGTTCCAAATTAGATATTCGATATAAATTAATAAATGTAGAAATTTTACGAGACAACATTGCTTTCAAAACAGAATTCATTCTAGTTAAGAATCTTGCGCAATCTGTCTTACTTGGAACTCCATTTTTAACACAAATATATCCCTTTTCGTTGATTCAAATGGTGTGCATCTTGAAGCATTAGGCAAGCATCTTTTATTTCTTTTATTCATTCTCCGAGACAAATTGATTTAAATTTGATAAAACATAACACGATAGGACATGTTAATAGCATTATACAAACAATTGATTGTTACAGAAAACAAATAAATTATCAACATCTTGAAAACCAGATACAGACTAATAGTTGCAAACAAAGAATTAAAGATTTTTCTGATCTTTTATTGAGAGAATTTTGCTCTGACCTACCAAATGCCTTTTGGGAAAGAAAACAGCACACTGTTGAACTCCCTTATTCAAAAGAATTTTCGAAAGCAAATATACCTACAAAAGCTGGACCTATTCAAATGAATATTGAACTACTTGAATATTGCAAAAAGGAAATTAAAACTTTACTTGAAAAAAAAACTAATTAGACCAAGTAAGTCTCCTTGGAGTTGTTCTGCTTTCTATGTTAACAATGCTGCAGAAAAGGAAAGAGGAGCACCAAGACTTGTCATTAATTATAAACCCTTAAATAAAGCTCTTCAATGGATTCGATATCCTATACCCAATAAAAGAGATTTATTAAAAAGAATAATATTTGCAAACATTTACTCAAAATTCAATTTAAAATCAGGATTTTGGCAAATTTAAATTGCTGAAAAGGATAAATACAAAACCGCATTCACTGTACCATTTGGGCATTATGAATGGAATGTCATGCCTTTTGGACTCAAAAATGCTCCTTCCGAATTTCAAAATGTGATGAATTCAATCTTCTCTGCATATTCTCAATTCTGCATTATTTATATTGATGATGTGTTAGTCTTTTCAAAATCAATTGATCAACATTTCAAGCATCTGCATACATTTTATAAGATTATCAAGAAAAATGGACTGGTACTGTCTGCATCAAAAATGAAGCTTTTCCAAACCCAAATTAGGTTTTTAGGGCATGATTTTCATCAAGGAATTTATAAACCCATTCATAGGACTATCGAGTTCGCTGATAAATTCCCTGATAGGATAACTGATAAAACTCAACTTCAAAGGTTCTTAGGATGCCTCAACTATATTTCCGATTTCATACCCAAACTCAGACAAATTATTGAACCTTTATACCAAAGACTTAGAAAAAATCCCTCTCCATGGACTGATGAACATAGTCATGTGGTAAGGAAAGTCAAAAAACTAGTCAAAACTTTACCCTTTTTAGGATTACCACACCCCAATTATTATATGATTGTTGAAACCGATGCCTCTAATCTTGGGTATGGAGGCATTCTTAAACAAAGACCTCAACAGACTTCTTTTCCATCCTCCGAACAATTGGTCCGTTATCATTCTGGCTTATGGAACAATGCTCAGAAAAACTACCCTACAATAAAACAAGAGGTGTTATCTATTGTATTATGTATTACTAAATTTCAGGATGATTTGATCAATAAATCATTTTTGGTAAGAGTTGATTGTAGACCTGCCAAAGAAATTTTAGAATAAGATGTTCAAAACCTGGTTTCTAAACAAATATTTGCACGATGGCAAGCAATACTGTCAGCTTTCGAATTTGATATCGAGCACATCAAAGGTACTGCAAACTCTCTCCCTGATTTTCTTTCTCGTGAGTTCTTGCAGGGAAAATGAGTGACAAAAGGATTAGCAACCCAAATTCCAACAAATATACAGTGTTAGCAAAATTGAGCAATCCCTTTCCCCCTCTACCCATGAGTTCAAGTGCTAGGCCACAATTTCCAATTTCCTCTCCTAACAAATCATTTCAACAGGCTGTATCACCAATCACACCCACAAAACCCCATCTTCTCAAACTGATTATGTTGTTAAAACAAAGAAAACACCCATCTGTTTCATTGAACCAGAATGGGAATCTCTTTCCATTCCCCAACTTTGTTCTAAATTATTCTATCCGCATGAGTACTTTCTTACTTGTAGCCAAATTTATACAAGGTTATTCTATGAATACATCCTGGTGGAATCAAATTCAATTGAGATCTCAGACTTCTCTGGCCAAGGAAAAGAAGTCGCATATTCCAAAGTCAAAATCCAGAAGATAATTCAACCCAAAAATTGGCCAAACAGAAACCTGCTTATTCCAACCAAATTCTTTCCAAACCCTGAAACACCAATTTACACTTATCAAGACTACGTTACTGCCTGGTATCACTTCCTTCTACTACGACCAGGAGACCATAGCTGGTTCATTACTTTGTAGTAGATTCGATAAACAACAGCTAAAATCTTTTCTCCGGGATCCATAACGATGTTTTTTGTCTTAACATTCAAGGTCAGTGTTTTTAAAATGCCAGGGGTTGTCATATCAACTGTGTAATTGGGATATCAATTGCAATAGATAGGACCTTCTGTTAAGTTAGATTCCATTAAGGCTAGTAGAGATCGGTCAAAATCATGATGTCGAGCGTCACGAAGACAAATGGTGCTCATATGAGAGTAAAGCAAAGAGAAAAGAGAGAAAATTTTGGAATTTGAACTGAACTTGTATTTCACTTGAAAGAGATTACAATATATAGAGCAGAATGAGAGACATCTCGAATCTGCTTTACAACTTGATTAGAATAGCATATAACGCTTCTCTATGTCGGTCCAAACTTGCAATAGTAAAAGTTGGATGAGTCATGAATCTTGACAAAAGTTGATGAGTCATAAAGTTGTTGATGAATCACAAAGTTGTTGATGAGTTGTTGATGAGTCATAAAGTTGAAAAGTTGCTGAAGATGCCATTGCCATTGGTCGGCCATTAGCTAATACGGCTGAGAAAAGGGACCACCAAAATCGTCCTCATTATGCAGATGAGAACTGACTTCGTCTTCTTGATCATTTTTGTCGTCTTCAGTGGAGACGTTGGTCATTACCTCCGTAAGTGCCTTTTTGAATTCTGATTCAGAAGTTGGGGAAGAGAGTAACGCCATGTATCTTGATTTCTTCATTAAAAATTCTGAAAGTTGAGTTGAATTTGAAGTGCTTGGAGATTGATATGGAATTTTGAATTGTGCCCACCACTTGACTTTGACAGTACGCATTAAGGCACTACGTCCAAAATTGTCTGTTGCTTTGTCAAAATACCAAGATATAATTCAGGGAAACTTTCTTTTGAAAAATAGGTGATATAATTTCAAAGTTGGTAGGGGATTTGAAATGTTAGGGACATCAAATTGATCATAAATAGCTTTGGCTTGAGGAGGTAAGATTCTCTCATCAGGCCCAAAAACTTCGAACCATGACAAGAACCAGTTAGGAATTTGGGAAATGTCTTTGTAGTTTTTGTCGAAATAGATAAACCAGCTGTGGTCTCCTGGTCGTAGTAGAAGGAAGTGATACCAGGCAGTAACGTAGTCTTGATAAGTGTAAATTGGTGTTTCAGGGTTTGGAGAGAATTTGGTTGGAATAAGCAGGTTTCTGTTTGGCCAATTTTTGGGTTGAATTATCTTCTGGATTTTGACTTTGGAATATGCGACTTCTTTTCCTTGGCCAGAGAAGTCTGAGATCTCAATTGAATTTGATTCCACCAGGATGTATTCATAGAATAACCTAGTATAAATTTGGCTACAAGTAAGAAAGTACTCATGCGGATAGAATAATTTAGAACAAAGTTGGGGAATGGAAAGAGATTCCCATTCCTGGTTCAATGAAACAGATGGGTGTTTTCTTTGTTTTAACAACATAATCAGTTCGAGAAGATGGGGGTTTTTGTGGGTGTGATTGGTGATACAGCCTGTTGAAACGATTTGTTAGGAGAGGAAATTGGAAATTGTGGCCTAGCACTTGAACTCATGGGTAGAGGGGGAAAGGGATTGCTCAATTTTGCTAACACTGTATATTTGTTGGAATTTGGGTTGCTAATCCTTTTGTCACTCATTTTCCCCTGCAAGAACTCACGAGAAAGAAAATCAGGGGAGAGAGTTTGCAGTACCTTTGATGTGCTCGATATCAAATTCGAAAGCTGACGAGTATTGCTTGCCATCGTGCAAATATTTGTTTAGAAACCAGAGTTTTGAACATCTTTTTCTAAAATTTCTTTGGCAGGTCTACAATCAACTCTTACCAAAAAATGGTTTATTGATCAAATCATCCTGAAATTTAGTAATACATAATACAATAGATAACACCTCTTGTTTTATTGTAGGGTAGTTTTTTCTGAGCATTGTTCCATAAGCCGAATGATAACGGACCAATTGTTCTGGGAGGATGGAAAAGAAGTCTCGTTGAGGTCTTTGTTTAAGAATGCCTCCATACCCAAGATTAGAGGCATCGGTTTCAACAATCATATAATAATTGGGGTGTGGTAATCCTAAAAAAGGGTAAAGTTTTGACTAGTTTTTTGACTTTTCCTTACCACATGACTATGTTCATCGAGTCCATGGAGAGGGATTTTTTCTAAGTCTTTGGTATAAAGGTTCAATAATTTGTCTGAGTTTGGGTATGAAATCGGAAATATAGTTGAGGCATCCTAAGAACCTTTGAAGTTGAGTTTTATCAGTTATCCTATCAGGGAATTTATCAGCGAACTCGATAGTCCTATGAATGGGTTTATAAATTCCTTGATGAAAATCATGCCCTAAAAACCTAATTTGGGTTTGGAAAAGCTTCATTTTTGATGCAGACAGTACCAGTCCATTTTTATTGATAATCTTATAAAATGTATGCAGATGCTTGAAATGTTGATCAATTGATTTTGAAAAGACTAACACATCATCAATATAAACAATGCAGAATTGAGAATATGCAGAGAAGATTGAATTCATCACATTTTGAAATTCGGAAGGAGCATTTTTGAGTCCAAAAGGCATGACATTCCATTCATAATGCCCAAATGGTACAGTGAATGCGGTTTTGTATTTATCCTTTTCAGCAATTTGAATTTGCCAAAATCCTGATTTTAAATCAAATTTTGAGTAAATGTTTGCAAATATTGTTCTTTTTAATAAATCTCTTTTGTTGGGTATAGGATATCGAATCCATTGAAGAGCTTTATTTAATGGTTTATAATTAATGACAAGTCTTGGCGCTCCTCTTTCTTTTTCTGCGGCATTATTAACATAAAAGGCAGAACAACTCCAAGGAGACTTACTTGGTCTTATTAGTTTTTTATCAAGTAAAGTTTTGATTTCCTTTTTGCAATACTCAAGTAATTCAATATTCATTTGAATAGGTCTAGCTTTTGTAGGTATATTAGCTTCAGAAAATTCTTTTGAATAGGGAAGTTCAACCGTGTGCTGTTTCCTTTCCCAAAAGGCATTAGGTAGGTCGGAGCAAACTTCTCTTAATAAAAGATCAGAAAAATCTTTAATTCTTTGTTTGCAACTATTAGTCTGTATCTGGTTTTCAAGATGTTGATAATTTATTTGTTTTCTGTAACAATCAATTGTTTGTATAATGCTATTAACATGTCCTATCGTGTTATGTTTTATCAAATTTAAATCAATTTGTCTCGGAGAATGAATAAAAGGAAATAAAAGATGCTTGCCTAATGCTTCAGTATGCACACCATTTGAATCAACAGAAAAGGGATATATTTGTGTTAAAAATGGAGTTCCAAGTAAGACAGATTGCGCAAGATTCTTAACTAGAATGAATTCTGTTTTGAAAGCAATGTTGTCTCGTAAAATTTTTACATTTATTAATTTATATCGATTATCTAATTTGGAACCATTTGCAGCACTTAAGCTTTCTTTTGTTTTGGTGTAGTATTGGACAGGAATCAATCCTTCACGAATGCAATTTTGATCAGCTCCACTGTCAAGTAATGCTATATGATTAATGTCATATTCTTGATTAATACGAATGTGCACAAGAATGAACCATTTTTGATAAGTAACGGAAGAAACCTGAGATATAAAATTCTCTTCAGGTTCTTTAGAAGTTGAAGATTCGGATTGGGCTATCTGTTGAAGTTTTATGAGGCTAATCTGAAATTGAACATCTTTTAGGTCTTTCTTCAAAAGTTTTACTTCGGCTTGTAACTCCTGTATTGAAATGTTATGAGATTTAGAAATAGCTGTTTGTTTAAATTGATCCATAACATGTTTCATTTGAAAAGGTTTATGAGTGGTTTCATTTATTTCTTGTGTTATAATATCTTTTAATTTGAGCAAATATTCCTTCTTGATTTCAGGATCACTGATTTTCTCAGTTAGCTCTAAGAAAAATCTTTTGTTGTCAGCAGAGATCGTGTTTATACAAAGACCAAGATTCTGATCAGAATCAGAAGAAGAAGATGTAGGACAATGATTTTCTAGGATATTGAGTTCACGATCAGAATTGGCGGATTGCTCAGATGTGTCATGCTCAGATTCTGGTTCTGAATTAGGAGTATCAATGATTTCTAAAATTTGAGTCTTAATTGAATCATCTAGCTCAAGTTCAGAAATTTGAGATCTAACACGACAATATCTAGCTATATGTCCAAAACGACCACATTTTCTACATTGAAGATTTGTGTAGGGACCAGAGGTTGAAGCATGTTTAGATTTGGATGTACTGGCTTTCTTTGAAGAACTTGGTTTGGATGGAGATCTAACTGACTGTTTACTAGAGGCTGGTTTAGATATAGATTTGCTACGATTGTAGGAGGTAGTTTGTCTGGTTTTAGAGGAATTCCTTTTCTTGACTCTTTGAGAGGGAGGAATAGCAGAACGATCTTTTGAAAGTCCAAACTGTTCACAAAACTTGCCAAGTTCTCTAGAAAGAGTTCCCGATTCCTTTTTGATCTGCTCTGTTAGGTGGAGATCATTACAAAGGTCAACTCCTAAATTACAGATAAAATTGATGAGTTCGCCATATGTAATAGATTGATAAGGAATGTCACCATTGTAGAATTCTTTTAGTTTGTTCTTGATTTTGTCAGAAAAGACAGGGGGCAATCCAGCTAGGAATCTTTCTTTCAAATAACTATTGTTACAATCGGGTCTAGTCATAACTTTGATTAAAAACATGTCTTTATACCATTTAAAATCATGCATCTTTTTACATCGTAACCTTTGTAAAATAGAAGAACTTCTTTCTTGATATTTAACAGGGTCACCAACAAAATTTTTGATAATTGCATAAATCAATGTTGCAACTGCATCATCTTCATCTGTCCTAAGTGTAACAGATTGAGAAGAAGCAGTGCTTTCAGTGACACCCGTAGTCACAATCTTTTTTGCTTCCATGATATGATTTTTGTCAGTAGTAGAGACATAATTATCCCACCATGCTTTTAACATGCCAGTAAAACCTAATTGTAAAATCTCAGCACTTCTTTTTTCAAAGTGCCTTTTTGCTTTATAGGCATTGCTTGCCATTCTCATGGCTTCACATGTTCTAATAAATTGTAATTCTGAAAACCCATCGATATTCCATTCATATATTGAACTTCCATCGAATTGCATAAAATCAAATGATTCTTCAAATCTCATGTCAGGAAAAGATGGTCTTGGATAGTAAGGTTTTGAAGTATAGTAATCTTTGTTTTGAATACTGCCTTTAATTTTTAATTTGTTAATTTGATTTTGAAGTTCATCAGGGTAATGTTGAAATTCTTTTGCTTCTTCATCGGTCCACACAACATTTATAGAAGAGCGCACCTGTTTATCCTTATTGGTCGCAATATCTAAATGTTTAAGACGTTTTGTAATTTCATCCAAAATTTCTTCCGATTGCCCAAAACGAACTCCAGAAGGAAGGGAAGGGAGTTTGAAGAGAGGGGATGTTGAGGAAGATGGTATGGGTACAGGTTTTGTGGTGCCAGGGGGGGTTTGAGATAGTTGCCTGTTGGCCATAAGGTGAATAAGAATATTGGTATAATTGTTTTGCTGAATGACTTTATCAATTACTTTAGTTGTAACCGGTTTATCAGTCTCAGATGTTTTTTTAAAAGGTGCAGCTATAATATGAGTCCCACGATGGGGTAAAACAATGTTTTCTAAAGAAGGGTTTATTGCAGAAATGACCGTATTATTTTCAGTATGCCAGTTCTGTGAAATCGGGTTTAAAACTTGTTGTTTTGGATAATAAACATCTAACCAAGTAAAGAAATCGACATGGATTTTCATGCGTTCCATGTCGTCATACCAATTTGTCCGTAAAGACTCTCTCTGGGGGGTAGAAAAATGAGAGAAAAAGTATTTTCTCTGATTTGTCCATTTGGCATCCATAAACCAGGATTTTAATAATTGTTTGTCCAGAGTAAAAGATTCGTTTGAGATAGTAGCATTTAATTGAGGGTCAACTTGAGATAAGGATGGTTGATATAAATCAAATTGTTCATCAGAATCTCTCTCGTTAGGAGTATAAATTGGTTTAGGAATATTAGGAGAGAAATCAACACGTGATAGTCTTATATTTGAAGTAATCGAAGGGTCAGAGACAGAATGCCTAGAGGAAGTTGAGGCTTTAGAAGTTCGATCAAAAGATGTTTTTACAGTACCATCTGATTCTTGGATAATGGATGTTGTTGATTGTTTTACTTGATCAATCTGTGCAGGAGGGCAGAGTTTGTCAAGTTCCCAGTCATTACGATTTTCTAAGATTGTTTTCCATTTAAGACGCTTAGGGGTTTGAATAATAGAGTGCTGTAAATTGGCTTCAAAAAGAAGAGTTTCTTCTCTAGGATTAATAATTAAAGCTCCAGGAGAAATATTTGTTTTCATTACTTTGTAGTAGATTCGATAAACAACACCTAAAATCTTTTCTCCGGGATCCATAACGATGTTTTTTGTCTTAACATTCAAGGTCAGTGTTTTTAAAATGCCAGGGGTTGTCATATCAACTGTGTAATTGGGATAGCAATTGCAATAGATAGGACCTTCTGTTAAGTTAGATTCCATTAAGGCTAGTAGAGATCGGTCAAAATCATGATGTCGAGCGTCACGAAGACAAACAAGAGTTGGGGTATCAAGACCGAGTCTTTGATATGGCTTAAGTCCAATTTGAACCAATCCAATATGTAGAAATTGAAATTTCTTTTGTAAAAAATGAACAATTGCTTGTGGAGATAAAAGTTGCAGCGAAAGAGTGTCCTTAGTTAAGGAGACTGTATTTTCTTCTGTTTTGATTGCCCATTCTTTTGATAAATCAAACGTTTTTGTTTTATAAATAGTATTGACAGGCATAGACGGGATAGTCCAATTTTGCAAATCTTGTTCTATTTGAGAAATGTTTGACGATTTATGTATATCAGCTATTGAATATTCCTCAAGATTGTATGCAGATGATGCAGATGAAGATGCGGTAGATGAAGATAATGCTGAATTTGTAGTTTTCTTACTACCTAATCTTGTTAACCAATTCATCTTGACTCACCTAGTCGTTGTTACTAAACTCTCTATACGCTACGGGACCACCCTACCAGATTCCCTAAACCGACGGGCTAAAGGTTACGGGCTGACCAACGTATGAACACCTCTCGATGTTACGTTTTGCAAGAGTTTTGTAAACGACGTACAGTATATTGTCAAAGAGAAATTGTAACTAGAAAGGAAGTAATAGGCTCAATATCAGTCATTTATCATTCATAGACCTCATACAAACATCTGCTCGAGCAACAACCCAGAGAAATATAAAGATAGTGAAATACATAAAATATCTAATATGCTAGTTCTTGTAAAGCTTGAATATATTTCTTGAGAGAAGCGTTCATCCTTTGGATATCGACATATATGTCATATTGAAGCTCCAGACTTCCAGTCTTTTTAGCAAGTTCATATTGTTCTTCAAACAGGGGTATCATTTTATGAAGACGCCTTATGATATACTTTAACTTGAATTGTAATTCAAGATAACTAATAGGCATACTCATGTAAATATCCTTCTACTGTTTGAATTAATTCAAGTAGAGGATGAATTTCATAATAAAAAATTTCTTGTTTTTCTTCAGTAGAAGTAGTAAGATGATATAATTCAGAATATAATTTTAGTTTTTTCCGTAAGGAAGCTAATTGTTTTTTATAGGTAAATACCACATAATAATCTTACTTGAAAATGAAGAAATTTGATGGCAGTTCAGCAAACTTGTACAACTTGGCTCTGATACCAGCAACGAACCCAGGTGCTCTCAGGCTTGGTGCTCATATGAGAGTAAAGCAAAGAGAAAAGAGAGAAAATTTTGGAATTTGAACTGAACTTGTATTTCACTTGAAAGAGATTACAATATATAGAGCAGAATGAGAGACATCTCGAATCTGCTTTACAACTTGATTAGAATAGCATATAACGCTTTTCTATGTCGGTCCAAACTTGCAATAGTAAAAGTTGGATGAGTCATGAATCTTGACAAAAGTTGATGAGTCATAAAGTTGTTGATGAATCACAAAGTTGTTGATGAGTTGTTGATGAGTCATAAAGTTGAAAAGTTGCTGAAGATGCCATTGCCATTGGTCGGCCATTAGCTAATACGGCTGAGAAAAGGGACCACCAAAATCGTCCTCATTATGCAGATGAGAACTGACTTCGTCTTCTTGATCATTTTTGTCGTCTTCAGAGGAGACGTTGGTCATTACCTCCGTAAGTGCCTTTTTGAATTCTGATTCAGAAGTTGGGGAAGAGAGTAACGCCATGTATCTTGATTTCTTCATTAAAAATTCTGAAAGTTGAGTTGAATTTGAAGTGCTTGGAGATTGATCTGGAATTTTGAATTGTGTCCACCACTTGACTTTAACAGTACGCATTAAGGCACTACGTCCAAAATTGTCTGTTGCTTTGTCAAAATACCAAGATATAATCCAAGGAAACTTTCTTTTGAAAAATAGGTGATATAATTTCAAAGTTGGTAGGGGATTTGAAATGTTAGGGACATCAAATTGATCATAAATAGCTTTGGCTTGAGGAGGTAAGATTCTCTCATCAGGCCCAAAAACTTCAAACCATGACAAGAACTAGTTAGGAATTTGGGAAATGTCTTTGTAGTTTTTGTCGAAATAGATAAACCAGCTATGGTCTCCTGGTTGTAGTAGAAGGAAGTGATACCAGGCAGCAACGTAGTCTTGATAAGTGTAAATTGGTGTTTCAGGGTTTGGAGAGAATTTGGTTGGAATAAGCAGGTTTCTGTTTGGCCAATTTTTGGGTTGAATTATCTTCTGGATTTTGACTTTGCAATATGCGACTTCTTTTCCTTGGCCAGAGAAGTCTGAGATCTCAATTGAATTTGATTCCACCAGGATGTATTCATAGAATAACCTTGTATAAATTTGGCTACAAGTAAGAAAGTACTCATGCGGATAGAATAATTTAGAACAAAGTTGGGGAATGGAAAGAGATTCCCATTCTGGTTCAATGAAACAGATGGGTGTTTTCTTTGTTTTAACAACATAATCAGTTTAAGAAGATGGGGTTTTTGTGGGTGTGATTGGTGATACAGCTTGTTGAAACGATTTGTTAGGAGAGGAAATTGGAAATTGTGGCCTAGCACTTGAACTCATGGGTAGAGGGGGAAAGGGATTGCTCAATTTTGCTAACACTGTATATTTGTTGGAATTTGGGTTGCTAATCCTTTTGTCACTCATTTTCCCTGCAAGAACTCACGAGAAAGAAAATCAGGGAGAGAGTTTGCAGTACCTTTGATGTGCTCGATATCAAATTCGAAAGCTGACAGTATTGCTTGCCATCGTGCAAATATTTGTTTAGAAACCAGGTTTTGAACATCTTTTTCTAAAATTTCTTTGGCAGGTCTACAATCAACTCTTACAAAAAATGGTTTATTGATCAAATCATCCTGAAATTTAGTAATACATAATACAATAGATAATACCTCTTGTTTTATTGTAGGGTAGTTTTTCTGAGCATTGTTCCATAAGCCAGAATGATAACGGACCAATTGTTCGGAGGATGGAAAAGAAGTCTGTTGAGGTCTTTGTTTAAGAATGCCTCCATACCCAAGATTAGAGGCATCGGTTTCAACAATCATATAATAATTGGGGTGTGGTAATCCTAAAAAGGGTAAAGTTTTGACTAGTTTTTTGACTTTCCTTACCACATGACTATGTTCATCAGTCCATGGAGAGGGATTTTTTCTAAGTCTTTGGTATAAAGGTTCAATAATTTGTCTGAGTTTGGGTATGAAATCGGAAATATAGTTGAGGCATCCTAAGAACCTTTGAAGTTGAGTTTTATCAGTTATCCTATCAGGGAATTTATCAGCGAACTCGATAGTCCTATGAATGGGTTTAAAAATTCCTTGATGAAAATCATGCCCTAAAAACCTAATTTGGGTTTGGAAAAGCTTCATTTTTTATGCAGACAGTACCAGTCCATTTTTCTTGATAATCTTATAAAATGTATGCAGATGCTTGAAATGTTGATCAATTGATTTTGAAAAGACTAACACATCATCAATATAAACAATGCAGAATTGAGAATATGCAGAGAAGATTGAATTCATCACATTTTGAAATTCGGAAGGAGCATTTTTGAGTCCAAAAGGCATGACATTCCATTCATAATGCCCAAATGGTACAGTGAATGCGGTTTTGTATTTATCCTTTTCAGCAATTTGAATTTGCCAAAATCCTGATTTTAAATCGAATTTTGAGTAAATGTTTGCAAATATTGTTCTTTTTAATAAATTTTTCATGGATAAAACCAGGAGGTTGTTCTACATAAACCTCTTCTTCAATAAAACCATTTAGGAAAGCACTTTTAACATCCATTTGAAAAAGTTTAAAACCTTTAAAGCAAGCAAATGCTAAAAGTATTCTTATAGATTCTAATCTGGCTACTGGAGCAAAGGTCTCATCATAGTCAATGCCTTCTTCTTGGTTGAAACCTTGAGCAACAAGTCTAGCTTTATTTCTAACTACTTCTCCTAGTTCATTTAACTTATTTCTAAAAACCCATTTTGTACCAATAACAGAATGATCATGAGGTCTAGGAACAAGAGACCAAACTTTATTTCTTTCAAATTGATTTAGCTCTTCTTCCATAGCAATAATCCAGAAATTATCACACAATGCATCATCAATATTTTTTGGTTCAATATGAGATAAAAGAGCGAAGTTATCAATAAAGTACCGCCTTGTTTTTACCCCTTGAGAGACATCACCAATGATTTGCTCCTTAGGATGACCTTTTGCATATGTGATATCTTTTGGAAGTTCTTGATCATTTCTTGATTGACCATCTTGTTCTTGCTCCATTATTTCTTCTTCTTTGGCATGATCTTCCATTGTGGGTGCTTGGTGTTGAGTATGATTTTCAACCATTGATGTACCTGTGTCATCTTCATTTCCTCTTTGAAGATAAATGTTAGATTCATCAAAGGTTACATGAATAGTTTCTTCAACACACAATGTTCTTTTTATTATAAACTCTATATGCCTTTTTTATTTGATGAATAACCAAGAAAAATTCCTTCATCTCGATTTTCTATCAAACTTCCCAAGATAGTTGCTAGTGTTTAAAATTAAGCATTTACAACCAAAAACTTTGAAATAGACAATTGATGGAGTTTTTGTCAAATAAGAGTTCAAAAGGTGTTTTTCTTATAAAAGGTCTTAGTAAAACTCTGTTTCATGATATAACAAGTCTGTATTAATGACTTCAGCCCAAAAATACTTTGGTAATGAGTTTTCACAAAGCATTGATCTAGCCATTTCTTGTAAGGTTCTCGTTTTTCCTTTCAACAACACCATTTTTGTTGAGGTGTTTTGGCAACTGAGAAATTGTGAGTAATACCATATTCATCACAAAATTTTGTAAAGTCTTGATTACAAAATTCTCTTCCATTATCACTTCTAATAGAAATCAGCTTTGCAATCAAGAGAGGTTTGAACCTTTTTGAAGAGTTTTGAAAATTCATGAAATGTTTCATCTTTTTTGTGCTAAGAAGATTACCCATGTAAATCTTGAAAAATCATCAACAATCACATAAGCATAGCTTTTACCACCAAGACTAGTAGTCCTCATAGGTCCAAATAAATCCATATGAATTAGTTCAAGAGGTTTTGTGGTAGAAACCATTTTCTTTGGTTTTAAAAGATGTTTTTGATTGTTTTCCATATTGACAAGCATCACAAAGGTGAGTTTTATCAAAATGCAATTTAGGTAATCCTCTCACCAACTCTTGTGTAGAAAGTTTGTTTAATAAATCCATGCTTACATGTCCTAATCTTCTATGCCATAAAAATCCATCATTGTCATGAATGGCAAGACATTTAATATCATTTGTAATAAGCTCATCAAGATACAACACATATACATTACCAACTCTTTTAGCAACAAAGATAGTTTTGTTACTTGCATTGTCAAGAATAGTACAAGTATCACATTTAAACTCTACTTTGCATCCATTATCACATAATTGACTAATACTTAGTAAATTATACTTTAAATCTTCAATAAGTAATACTTTCTTGATAAGAGAAAAAGAACCTTTACCAATGTTACCTATTCCAAGTATTTTCCCTTTCTTCTTATCTCCAAATGTGACAAAACCTTCACTTGTAGTTTGAAGTTCACTAACAAGTGATGCATTTCCAGTCATGTGCCTTGAGCATCCACTGTCAAGGAACCATTTAGTGGCACTTGATCTTGAGGCAAATTGTACCTATACCAAATTTGAAAGGGTGATTTTTGGTACCCATATTTTCTTGGGTCCAAGGGGGTTAGTAAAAGTTTCTTTGACCTTCCAAATGGTTTTAACACCACTTTCTACTTTTCTTTTGACAAAACATCTAGAAACCTTGTGTCCATGTTTACCACAATAAGTGCAGCAAATATGTGATCTAGAATGATAAGATTCTTTAACAAAAGATTTTCTCTGTTTTGGAGCAGAATAATCATGAATAAAACCAAGACCATGTTTTACAAATGAAGGTCTTTGATAGCCAAGTAATTTATTCAAATTTTCCCTTCCATTTGTAAATCTCTCAATGCATAAAGTTAGATCATTAACTCTCCTTTTTAGAAGTTCATGATCTTTTATCATTGACTCAAGAGAAATAATTCTAGTGCAAAGCTTTTTGTTTTCAAAAGATATGTTTTGTATAGTTGTATTCAAAACTTCTTTTTCAATAGCAATGCAACTAATGGTTTCAAGAAGTTTTCCATTTTCAACACATAATTTTGAATTATCATTAGATAAATCATTTATTTTGAGTTTCATATCCTTATTTCTTTTTGAAGCCTTTTTTAATTCTTCATATAACTCAACAATAAGATCACTGGAATCAATATCATCATCATATATATTTGAGATAGAGGGTGAAGATTGTACCTCATCATCAATGGCCATGAAGCATATGTTGGCCTTTCCTTCACTTTCATCCTCACTTTCCCTGTTGATCCCATGTTCCAGCTTAGTCCTTTTCCTTTCTTGGCGATTTCTTTCTGTTTTTGCTTTCTCTTTCCCTTTCCAACACTCGGGACGATCAACAATAAGATGCTCGAGTACTCTTGCATTCAAAGCATTGAGGTTTATATGATGAAGATTGTCCACTCTTCTTGATTGGCTTTCTTCCTTTCTTGAGAAATTCCTTTTTGTAGAATCTCTTAAATTTCTTCATAGCCATTGCAATTTCTTCTTCTCCACTGTTTCCTCCTTCTTCTTCACTTGAAGATTGTTCTTGTTCACTCAAGTTGTTTGAGGCATTAAGCACTACTCCTTTTCTTCCCTTTTCTTCATCCTCCTTGTCATTTAGCCGTTTCATCTTCATTTCATGAGTCAAGAGAGATCCAATGAGCTCTTCAAGTGGAAGAGTCTTCAAATCCTTGGATTCCTCAATGGCAAGTGTTTTAGGTTGCCAGGATTTTGGTAGAGCATCTAAAATCTTTCTGTTTTGCTCTCCCATAGTGTAGCTTTTACCATAAGCTTTTAAGCCATTGAAAATGTTAGTAAATCTTGTAAACATATCACTAATATTTTCACCTTGTTTCATGGTAAACAATTCATAATCTCTAACTAGCATGGCAAGTTTAGATTCTTTAACTTGATTAGTTCCTTCATGTGTAATTTGAAGTAATCTCCACATGTCATGAGCGAGTAATCACATCCACTAACTCTATTATATTCAGTAACATCTAAAGCACAACTTAATATATTCATGGCTTGATAATTTAAAGTCATTTTCTTAGAATCATGCTCATCAAATTCATCTCATGGACTTGGGTACCGAGGTTATTCCATCAGCACTCATTTTCATTGGGACATAAGGACCTTTCTCAATTATGTTCCACAAATCAAAATTAATAGAACAATGATAAATTTTAACTCTAGATTTCCAGAAAGTGTAATTTGTTCCATTAAACAAAGGTGGTCTATTTGTGGAAGATCCTTCTAGGTAAGGTAGGTTTGACATATTAGCCATAGGATCTTTGTCTTCTAGGTTGTTAAACCACACACGAAGTTCTAGCTCGATACCAATTGAAATACCTAAGAGGGGGGTGAATTAGGTATTTAGCTAATTTTCGCAAACTTAAACCTTTTAAGCGTTTAGACCAAGAACAAGTTATGTAAGCTAATTATAGATAATTGATAGCAAGACAATAATGAAAGCAATAGCAAAGAACTCAAACAATTTATAGTGGTTCGATCCTCAAGATCTACGTCCCACTACCTTAAGCTCACACTTAAGGATTTCAACAAATCTACTAATTGCTCAGGTTTACAAATTACAAGAGAGGTTCACCACACTTTGGTTTTACACTCACAACCTCTTCTAGTAATTTCTTACAATACAAGGCTCACCAACCTATGGTTTTATATCTCAAACAACCTTGAATCACAACTTCAAGGATCACCCTTATCTAAAGGGTTTTATGTTATCAAGATAACCTTGCTAGAGCTAGTAGATCAACACAATTGAATAAGTAAAGAAGAGTGTGTAGAAGTTACCACTTGATGGTAGATATTACACAAATTTGCACCTTCACACTTTGATGTCTTTGGATGGATCAATTGAATGCACAAGACATAAGAGAGCTTAATAAATGTTTGCTAAATGCTTTTGAATGCTTGGAGTTTTCAAGATTTCAAGAGTTACAAAAATTTGCATGTTTATAGCTTTTATAGAATTTGAAAATCTGTTAAAACGTTCATAAAACGGCTAGTAACGGCTAGTTTCGTAAAAATTCGGACGACCGAATTTTCTTGGTCGCGTCCCGAATCTTCGTCCGAATTTCTCTCGGATGAATAGTAACCATCGTTTGAGAACAAAAATTCGGACGCATCGAATTTTTTTGTCTGCGTCCGAATCTTCTTCCGAATTTCTCTGGAAGAACAGTGACCATGCTTGAAGGCCAAAAATTCGGGATCGACCGAATTTTTTTGGCTGCGTCCGAATCTTCTTCCGAATTTCTCTCGAAGAATAGTAGCAAACTTTTTGCTACAAAATTCGACGACCAATATTTTTGAAAGCATTTTCAAACTTTGTAAAATCATTTGAGATATAACTTCAATGAGTTTGAAAAACGTTTGATATATATAGAAAACTTATATAACTATATTTAAGCTTGAAACACATGAACATATGAAGTTTATAAACATATCTTATAGAAAGATTCATTCAAAGCCTTTTAAGATTATAAGACTATTTTTATGCTCTCTTATGCATTCAATGATAACCAAGACATGCAAGTGTAGAGTTTACATAGAAATTTACCTAAAAGTTAAATGCACTCTACACTTCAAGTCTTCAATGCCTTTTGATCATCTTTAGAACAACATTCTTCAAACTTCAAATACTTGCTTAAATGAAGTTGTTCTTGAACTTTTGCTTCAAAGCAATGAGACTTCATACTTCTCAAATTACAGAACCTATCACACAATAATCAAACATTTTAGTCCTCATCAATATTTGTCATTAATCAAAACTATATAATTTGCCCTTAGGGCTAACAGAATCCATTGAAGAGCTTTATTTAAGGGTTTATAATTAATGACAAGTCTTGGTGCTCCTCTTTCCTTTTCTGCAGCATTGTTAACATAGAAAGCAGAACAACTCCAAGGAGACTTACTTGGTCTAATTAGTTTTTTTTCAAGTAAAGTTTTAATTTCCTTTTTGCAATATTCAAGTAGTTCAATATTCATTTGAATAGGTCTGGCTTTTGTAGGTATATTTGCTTCAGAAAATTCTTTTGAATAAGGGAGTTCAACAGTAGTCTTTGTTTTCTTTCCCAAAAGGCATTTGGTAGGTCAGAGCAAACTTCTCTCAATAAAAGATCAGAAAAATCTTTAATTCTTTGTTTGCAACTATTAGTCTGTATCTGGTTTTCAAGATGTTGATAATTTATTTGTTTTCTGTAACAATCAATTGTTTGTATAATGCTATTAACATGTCCTATCGTGTTATGTTTTATCAAATTTAAATCAATTTGTCTCTGGAGAATGAATAAAAGGAAATAAAAGATGCTTGCCTAATGCTTCAGAGATGCACACCATTTGAATCAACGAAAAAGGGATATATTTGTGTTAAAAATGGAGTTCCAAGTAAGACAGATTACGCAAGATTCTTAACTAGAATGAATTCTGCTTTTGAAAGCAATGTTGTCTCGTAAAAATTTCTACATTTATTAATTTATATCGATTATCTAATTTGGAACCATTTGCAGCACTTAAGCTTTCTTTTTGTTTTGGTGTAGTATTGGACAGAATCAATCCTTCACGTAATGCAATTTTGATCAGCTCCACCGCCAAGTAATGCTATATGATTAATGTCATATTCTTGATTAATACGAATGTGCACAAGAATGAACCATTTTTTGATAAGTAACTGAAGAAACCCGAGATATAAAATTCTCTTCAGGTTCTTTAGAAGTTGAAGATTCGGATTGGGCTATCTGTTGAAGTTTTATGAGGCTAATCTGAAATTGAACATCTTTTAGGTCTTTCTTCAAAAGTTTTACTTCGGCTTGTAACTCCTGTATTGAAATGTTATGAGATTTAGAAATAGCTGTTTGTTTAAATTGATCCATAACATGTTTCATTTGAAAAGGTTTATGAGTGGTTTCATTTATTTCTTGTGTTATAATATCTTTTAATTTGAGCAAATATTCCTTCTTGATTTCAGGATCACTGATTTTCTCAGTTAGCTCTAAGGAAAATCTTTTGTTGTCAGCAGAGATCGTGTTTATACAAAGACCAAGATTCCGATCGTAATCGAAGAAGAAGACGTAGGACAATGATTTTCTAGGATATTGAGTTCACGATCAGAATTGGCGGATTGCTCAGATGTGTCATGCTCAGATTCTGGTTCTGAATTAGGAGTATCAATGATTTCTAAAATTTGAGTCTTAATTGAATCATCTAGCTCAAGTTCAGAAATTTGAGATCTAACACGACAATATCTAGCTATATGTCCAAAACGACCACATTTTCTACATTGAAGATTTGTGTAGGGACCAGAGGTTGAAGCATGTTTAGATTTGGATGTACTGGCTTTCTTTGAAGAACTTGGTTTGGATGGAGATCTAACTGACTGTTTACTAGAGGCTGGTTTAGATATAGATTTGCTACGATTGTAGGAGGTAGTTTGTCTGGTTTTAGAGGAATTCCTTTTCTTGACTCTTTGAGAGGGAGGAATAGCAGAACGATCTTTTGAAAGTCCAAACTGTTCACAAAACTTGCCAAGTTCTCTAGAAAGAGTTCCCGATTCCTTTTTGATCTCGCTTTCGTTAGGTGGAGATCATTACAAAGGTCAACTCCCTAAATTACGGATAAAATTGATGAGTTCGCCATATGTAATAGATTGATAAGGAATGTCACCATTGTAGAATTCTTTTAGTTTGTTTTTGATTTTGTCAGAAAAGACAGGGGGCAATCCAGCTAGGAATCTTTCATTCCAATAACTATTGTTACAATCGGGTCTAGTCATAACTTTGATTAAAAACATGTCTTTATACCATTTAAAATCATGCATCTTTTTACATCGTAACCTTTGTAAAATAGAAGAACTTCTTTCTTGATATTTAACAGGGTCACCAACAAAATTTTTGATAATTGCATAAATCAATGTTGCAACTGCATCATCTTCATCTCGTCCTAAGTGTAACATGATTGAGAAGAAGCGAGTGCTTTCAAAGTGACACCCGTAGTCACAATCTTTTTTGCTTCCATGATATGATTTTTGTCAGTAGTAGAGACATAATTATCCCACCATGCTTTTAACATGCCAGTAAAACCTAATTGTAAAATCTCAGCACTTCTTTTTTCAGAGTGCCCTTTTGCTTTATAGGCATTGCTTGCCATTCCCATGGCTTCACATGTTCTAATAATTTGTAATTCTAAAAATCCATCGATATTCCATTCATATATTGAACTTCCATCGAATTGCATAAAATCAAATGATTCTTCAAATCTCATGTCAGGAAAAGATGGTCTTGGATAGTAATGTTTTGAAGTATAGTAATCTTTGTTTTGAATACTGCCTTTAATTTTTAATTTGTTAATTTGATTTTTAAGTTCATCAGGGTAATGTTGAAATTCTTTTGCTTCTTCATCGGTCCACACAACATTTATAGAAGAGCGCACTGCTTTATCCTTATTGGTCGCAATATCTAAATGTTTAAGACGTTTTGTAATTTCATCCAAAAATTTCTTCCGATTGCCCAAAACGAACTCCGTAAGGAAGGGAAGGGAGTTTGAAGAGAGGGGATGTTGAGGAAGATGGTATGGATACGAGGGTTTTGTGGTGCCGAGAGGGGTTTGAGATAGTTGCTCGTTGGCCATAAGGTGAATAAGATTATTGGTATAATTGTTTTTGTTGAATGACTTTATCAATGTCTTTAGTTGTAACCTGGGTTTCTCGCCTCGGATGTTTTTTTAAAAGGTGCAGCTATAATATGAGTCCCACGATAGGGGTAAAACAATGTTTTCTAAAGGAGGGTTTATTGCGTAAATGACCGTATTATTTTCAAGTATGCCGACTTCGTGAAATCGGGTTTAAAACTTGTTGTTTTGGATAATAAACATCTAACCAAGTAAAGAAATCGACATGGATTTTCATGCGTTCCATGTCGTCATACCAATTTGTCCGTAAAGACTCTCTCTGGGGGGTAGAAAAATGAGAGAAAAAGTATTTTCTCTGATTTGTCCATTTGGCATCCATAAACCAGGATTTTAATAATTGTTTGTCTAGAGTAAAAGATTCGTTTGAGATAATAGCATTTAATTGAGGGTCAACTTGAGATAAGGATGGTTGATATAATTCAGATTGTTCATCAGAATCTCTCTCGTTAGGAGTATAAATTGGTTTAGGAATATTAGGAGAGAAATCAACACGTGATAGTCTTATATTTGAAGTAATCGAAGGGTCAGAGACAGAATGCCTAGAGGAAGTTGAGGCTTTAGAAGTTCGATAAAAAGATATTTTTACAGTACCATCTGATTCTTGGATAATGGATGTTGTTGATTGTTTTACTTGATGATGTGTTAGTCTTTTCAAAATCAATTGATCAACATTTCAAGCATCTGCATACATTTTATAAGATTATCAAGAAAAATGGACTGGTACTGTCTGCATCAAAAATGAAGCTTTTCCAAACCCAAATTAGGTTTTTAGGGCATGATTTTCATCAAGGAATTTATAAACCCATTCATAGGACTATCGAGTTCGCTGATAAATTCCCTGATAGGATAACTGATAAAACTCAACTTCAAAGGTTCTTAGGATGCCTCAACTATATTTCCGATTTCATACCCAAACTCAGACAAATTATTGAACCTTTATACCAAAGACTTAAAAAAATCCCTCTCCATGGACTGATGAACATAGTCATGTGGTAAGGAAAGTCAAAAAACTAGTCAAAACTTTACCCTTTTTAGGATTACCACACCCCAATTATTATATGATTGTTGAAACCGATGCCTCTAATCTTGGGTATGGAGGCATTCTTAAACAAAGACCTCAACAGACTTCTTTTCCATCCTCCGAACAATTGGTCCGTTATCATTCTGGCTTATGGAACAATGCTCAGAAAAACTACCCTACAATAAAACAAGAGGTGTTATCTATTGTATTATGTATTACTAAATTTCAGGATGATTTGATCAATAAACCATTTTTTGTAAGAGTTGATTGTAGACCTGCCAAAGAAATTTTAGAAAAAGATGTTCAAAACCTGGTTTCTAAACAAATATTTGCACGATGGCAAGCAATACTTATCGACTTTTCGAATTTGATATCGAAAGCACATCAAAGGTATCGCAAACTCTCTCCCCGATTTTCTTTCTCGTGAGTTCTTGCAGGGGAAAATGAGTGACAAAAGGATTAGCAACCCAAATTCCAACAAATATACAGTGTTAGCAAAATTGAGCAATCCCTTTCCCCCTCTACCCATGAGTTCAAGTGCTAGGCCACAATTTCCAATTTCCTCTCCTAACAAATCGTTTCAACAGGCTGTATCACCAATCACACCCACAAAAACCCCATCTTCTCGAACTGATTATGTTGTTAAAACAAAGAAAACACCCATCTGTTTCATTGAACCAGAATGGGAATCTCTTTCCATTCCCCAACTTTGTTCTAAATTATTCTATCCGCATGAGTACTTTCTTACTTGTAGTCAAATTTATACAAGGTTATTCTATGAATACATCCTGGTGGAATCAAATTCAATTGAGATCTCAGACTTCTCTGGCCAAGGAAAAGAAGTCGCATATTGCAAAGTCAAAATCCAGAAGATAATTCAACCCAAAAATTGGCCAAACAGAAACCTGCTTATTCCAACCAAATTCTCTCCAAACCCTGAAACACCAATTTACACTTATCAAGACTACGTTACTGCCTGGTATCACTTCCTTCTACTACGACCAGGAGACCATAGCTGGTTTATCTATTTCGACAAAAACTACAAAGACATTTCCCAAATTCCTAACTGGTTCTTGTCATGGTTCGAAGTTTTTGGGCCTGATGAGAGAATCTTACCTCCTCAAGCCAAAGCTATTTATGATCAATTTGATGTCCCTAACATTTCAAATCCCCTACCAACTTTGAAATTATATCACCTATTTTTCAAAAGAAAGTTTCCCTGGATTATATCTTGGTATTTTGACAAGGCAACAGACAATTTCGGACGTAGTGCCTTAATGCGTACTGTCAAAGTCAAGTGGTGGGCACAATTCAAAATTCCAGATCAATCTCCAAGCACTTCAAATTCAACTCAACTTTCAGAATTTTTAATGAAGAAATCAAGATACATGGCGTTACTCTCTTCCCCAACTTCTGAATCAGAATTCAAAAAGGCACTTACGGAGGTAATGACCAACGTCTCCTCTAAAGACGACAAAAATGATCAAGAAGACGAAGTCAGTTCTCATATGTATAATGAGGACGATTTTGGTGGTCCCTTTTCTCAGCCGTATTAGCTAATGGCCGACCAATGGCAATGGCATCTTCAGCAACTTTTCAACTTTATGACTCATCAACAACTTTGTGATTCATCGGCAACTTTATGACTCATCAACTCTTGTCAAGATTCATGACTCATCCAACTTTTACTATTGCAAGTTTGGACCGACATAGAAAAGCGTTATATGCTATTCTAATCAAGTTGTAAAGCAGATTCGAGATGTCTCTCATTCTGCTCTATATATTGTAATCTCTTTCAAGTGAAATATAAGTTCAGTTCAAATTCCAAAATTTTCTCTCTTTTCTCTTTGCTTTACTCTCATATGAGCACCAAGCCTGAGAGCACCTGGGTTCGTTGCTGGTTAGTTATCTTGAATTACAATTCAAGTTAAAGTATATCATAAGGCGTCTTCATAAAATGATACCCCTGTTTGAAGAACAATATGAACTTGCTAAAAAGACTGGAAGTCTGGAGCTTCAATATGACATATATGTCGATATCCAAAGGATGAACGCTTCTCTCAAGAAATATATTCAAGCTTTACAAGAACTAGCATATTAGATATTTTATGTATTTCACTATCTTTATATTTCTCTGGGTTGTTGCTCGAGCAGATGTTTGTATGAGGTCTATGAATGATAAATGACTGATATTGAGCCTATTACTTCCTTTCTAGTTACAATTTCTCTTTGACAATATACTGTACGTCGTTTACAAAACTCTTGCAAAACGTAACATCGAGAGGTGTTCATACGTTGGTCAGCCCGTAACCTTTAGCCCGTCGGTTTAGGGAATCTGGTAGGGTGGTCCCGTAGCGTATAGAGAGTTTAGTAACAACGACTAGGTGAGTCAAGATGAATTGGTTAACAAGATTAGGTAGTAAGAAAACTACAAATTCAGCATTATCTTCATCTACCGCATCTTCATCTGCATCATCTGCATACAATCTTGAGGAATATTCAATAGCTGATATACATAAATCGTCAAACATTTCTCAAATAGAACAAGATTTGCAAAATTGGACTATCCCGTCTATGCCTGTCAATACTATTTATAAAACAAAAACGTTTGATTTATCAAAAGAATGGGCAATCAAAACAGAAGAAAATACAGTCTCCTTAACTAAGGACACTCTTTCGCTGCAACTTTTATCTCCACAAGCAATTGTTCATTTTTTACAAAAGAAATTTCAATTTCTACATATTGGATTGGTTCAAATTGGACTTAAGCCATATCAAAGACTCGGTCTTGATACCCCAACTCTTGTTTGTCTTCGTGACGCTCGACATCATGATTTTGACCGATCTCTACTAGCCTTAATGGAATCTAACTTAACAGAAGGTCCTATCTATTGCAATTGCTATCCCAATTACACAGTTGATATGACAACCCCTGGCATTTTAAAAACACTGACCTTGAATGTTAAGACAAAAAACATCGTTATGGATCCCAGAGAAAATATTTTAGCTGTTGTTTATCGAATCTACTACAAAGTAATGAAAACAAATATTTCTCCTGGAGCTTTAATTATTAATCCTAGAGAAGAAACTCTTCTTTTTGAAGCCAATTTACAGCACTCTATTATTCAAACCCTAAGCGTCTTAAATGGAAAACAATCTTAGAAAATCGTAATGACTGGGAACTTGACAAACTCTGCCCTCCTGCACAGATTGATCAAGTAAAACAATCAACAACATCCATTATCCAAGAATCAGATGGTACTGTAAAAATATCTTTTGATCGAACTTCTAAAGCCTCAACTTCCTATAGGCATTCTGTCTCTGACCCTTCGATTACTTCAAATATAAGACTATCACGTGTTGATTTCTCTCCTAATATTCCTAAATCAATTTATACTCCTAACGAGAGAGATTCTGATGAACAATCTGATTTATATCAACCATCCTTATCTCAAGTTGACCCTCAATTAAATGCTATTATCTCAAACGAATCTTTTACTCTGGACAAACAATTATTAAAATCCTGGTTTATGGATGCCAAATGGACAAATCAGAGAAAATACTTTTTCTCTCATTTTTCTACCCCCCAGAGAGTCTTTACGGACAAATTGGTATGACGACATGGAACGCATGAAAATCCATGTCGATTTCTTTACTTGGTTAGATGTTTATTATCCAAAACAACAAGTTTTAAACCCGATTTCACAGAACTGGCATACTGAAAATAATACGGTCATTTCTGCAATAAACCCTCCTTTAGAAAACATTGTTTTACCCCATCGTGGGACTCATATTATAGCTGCACCTTTTAAAAAAACATCTGAGACTGAGAAACCGGTTACAACTAAAGACATTGATAAAGTCATTCAGCAAAACAATTATACCAATAATCTTATTCACCTTATGGCCAACAGGCAACTATCTCAAACCCCCTCTGGCACCACAAAACCTGTATCCATACCATCTTCCTCAACATCCCCTCTCTTCAAACTCCCTTCCCTTCCTTCTGGAGTTCGTTTTGGGCAATCGGAAGAAATTTTGGATGAAATTACAAAACGTCTTAAACATTTAGATATTGCGACCAATAAGGATAAACAGGTGCGCTCTTCTATAAATGTTGTGTGGACCGATGAAGAAGCAAAAGAATTTCAACATTACCCTGATGAACTTCAAAATCAAATTAACAAATTAAAAAGTAAAGGCAGTATTCAAAACAAAGATTACTATACTTCAAAACCTTACTATCCAAGACCATCTTTTCCTGACATGAGATTTGAAGAATCATTTGATTTTATGCAATTCGATGGAAGTTCAATATATGAATGGAATATCGATGGGTTTTCAGAATTACAAATTATTAGAATATGTGAAGCCATGGGAATGGCAAGCAATGCCTATAAAGCAAAAGGGCACTCTGAAAAAAGAAGTGCTGAGATTTTACAATTAGGTTTTACTGGCATGTTAAAAGCACGGTGGGATAATTATGTCTCTACTATCGACAAAAATCATATCATGGAAGCAAAAAAAGATTGTGACTACTGGGTGTCACTCGAAAGCACTCGCTTCTTCTCAATCAGTTACACTTAGGACGAGATGAAGATGATGCGATTGCAACATTGATTTATGCAATTATCAAAAATTTTGTTGGTGACCCCTGTTAAATATCAAGAAAGAAGTTCTTCTATTTTTACAAAGGTTACGATGTAAAAAGATGCATGATTTTAAATGGTATAAAGACATGTTTTTAATCAAAGTTATGACTAGACCCGATTGTAACAATAGTTATTGGAAAGAAAGATTCCTAGCTGGATTGCCCCCTGTCTTTTCTGACAAAATCAAAAACAAACTAAAAGAATTCTACAATGGTGACATTCCTTATCAATCTATTACATATGGCGAACTCATCAATTTTATCTGTAATTTAGGAGTTGACCTTTGTAATGATCTCCACCTAACGAGCGAGATCAAAAAGGAATCGGGAACTCTTTCTAGAGAACTTGGCAAGTTTTGTGAACAGTTTGGACTTTCAAAAGATCGCTCTGCTATTCCTCCCTCTCAAAGAGTCAAGAAAAGGAATTCCTCTAAAACCGGGACAAACTACCTCCCTACAATCGTAGCAAATCTATATCTAAACCAGCTCTCTAGTAAACAGTCAGTTAGATCTCCATCCAAACCAAGTTCTTCAAAGAAAGCCAGTACATCCAAATCTAAACATGCTTCAACCTCTGGTCCCTACACAAATCTTCAATGTAAAAAATGTGGTCGTTTTGGACATATAGCTAGATATTGTCGTGTTAGATCTCAAATTTCTGAACTTGAGCTAGATGATTCAATTAAGACTCAAATTTTAGAAATCATTGATACTCCTAATTCAGAACCAGAATCTGAGCATGACACATCTGAGCAATCCGCCAATTCGATCGTGAACTCAATATCCTAGAAAATCATTGTCCCTACATCTTCTTCTTCTGATTCTGATCAGAATCTTGGTCTTTGTATAAACACGATCTCTGCTGACAACAAAAGATTTTCCTTAGAGCTAACTGAGAAAATCAGTGATCCTGAAATCAAGAAGGAATATTTGCTCAAATTAAAAGATATTATAACACAAGAAATAAATGAAACCACTCATAAACCTTTTCAAATGAAACATGTTATGGATCAATTTAAACAAACGACTATTTCTAAATCTCATAACATTTCAATACAGGGAGTTACAAGCCGAAGTAAAACTTTTGAAGAAAGACCTAAAAGATGTTCAATTTCAGATTAGCCTCATAAAACTTCAACAGATAGCCCAATCCGAATCTTCAACTTCTAAAGAACCTGAAGAGAATTTTATATCTCGAAAGTTTCTTCCATTACTTATCAAAAATGGTTCATTCGTGCACATTCAGTATTAATCAAGAATATGACATTAATCATATAGCATTACTTGACAGATGGAGTCGATCAAAATTGCATTCGTGAAGGATTGATTCCTGTCCAATACTACACCAAAACAAAAGAAAGCTTAAGTGCTGCAAATGGTTCCAAATTAGATATTCGATATAAATTAATAAATGTAGAAATTTTACGAGACAACATTGCTTTCAAAAAGCGAATTCATTCTAGTTAAGAATCTTGCGCAATCTGTCTTACTTGGAACTCCATTTTTAACACAAATATATCCCTTTTCTGTTGATTCAAATGGTGTGCATACTGAAGCATTAGGCAAGCATCTTTTATTTCCTTTTATTCATTCTCCGAGACAAATTGATTTAAATTTGATAAAACATAACACGATAGGACATGTTAATAGCATTATACAAACAATTGATTATTACGGGGAAAAACAAATAAATTATCAACATCTTGAAAACCATATACATACTAATAGTTGCAAACAAAGAATTAAAGATTTTTCTGATCTTTTATTGAGAGAAGTTTGCTCTGACCTACCAAATGCCTTTTGGGAAAGAAAACAGCACACTGTTGAACTCCCTTATTCAAAAGAATTTTCTGAAGCAAATATACCTACAAAAGCCAGACCTATTCAAATGAATATTGAACCACTTGAATATTGCAAAAAGGAAATTAAAACTTTACTTGAAAAAAAAACTAATTAGACCAAGTAAGTCTCCTTGGAGTTGTTCTCGCTTTCTATGTTAACAATGCTTTGCAGAAAGGAAAGAGAGAGCACCAAGACTTGTCATTAATTATAAACCCTTAAATAAAGCTCTTCAATGGATTCGATATCCTATACCCAATAAAAAGAGATTTATTAAAAAGAACAATATTTGCAAACATTTACTCAAAATTCGATTTAAAATCGGGATTTTGGCAAATTCAAATTGTTGAAAAAGGATAAATACAAAACCGCATTCACTGTACCATTTGGGCATTATGAATGGAATGTCATGCCTTTTGGACTCAAAAATGCTCCTTCCGAATTTCAAAATGTGATGAATTCAATCTTCTCTGCATATTCTCAATTCTGCATTGTTTATATTGATGATGTGTTAGTCTTTTCAATACTTTTTCTCTCATTTTTCTACCCCCCAGAGAGTCCTTACGGACAAATTGGTATGACGACATGGAACGCATGAAAATCCATGTCGATTTCTTTACTTGGTTAGATGTTTATTATCCAAAACAACAAGTTTTAAACCCGATTTCACAGAACTGGCATACTGAAAATAATACGGTCATTTCTGCAATAAACCCTCCTTTAGAAAACATTGTTTTACCCCATCGTGGGACTCATATTATAGCTGCACCTTTTAAAAAAACATCTGAGACTGAGAAACCGGTTACAACTAAAGACATTGATAAAGTCATTCAGCAAAACAATTATACCAATAATCTTATTCACCTTATGGCCAACAGGCAACTATCTCAAACCCCCTCTGGCACCACAAAACCTGTATCCATACCATCTTCCTCAACATCCCCTCTCTTCAAACTCCCTTCCCTTCCTTTTGGAGTTCGTTTTGGGCAATCGGAAGAAATTTTGGATGAAATTACAAAACGTCTTAAACATTTAGATATTGCGACCAATAAGGATAAACAGGTGCGCTCTTCTATAAATGTTGTGTGGACCGATGAAGAAGCAAAAGAATTTCAACATTACCCTGATGAACTTAAAAATCAAATTAACAAATTAAAAATTAAAGGCAGTATTCAAAACAAAGATTACTATACTTCAAAACCTTACTATCCAAGACCATCTTTTCCTGACATGAGATTTGAAGAATCATTTGATTTTATGCAATTCGATGGAAGTTCAATATATGAATGGAATATCGATGGGTTTTCAGAATTACAAATTATTAGAATATGTGAAGCCATGGGAATGGCAAGCAATGCCTATAAAGCAAAAGGGCACTCTGAAAAAAGAAGTGCTGAGATTTTACAATTAGGTTTTACTGGCATGTTAAAAGCATGGTGGGATAATTATGTCTCTACTACTGACAAAAATCATATCATGGAAGCAAAAAAGATTGTGACTACGGGTGTCACTGAAAGCACTGCTTCTTCTCAATCTGTTACACTTAGGACAGATGAAGATGATGCAGTTGCAACATTGATTTATGCAATTATCAAAAATTTTGTTGGTGACCCTGTTAAATATCAAGAAAGAAGTTCTTCTATTTTACAAAGGTTACGATGTAAAAAGATGCATGATTTTAAATGGTATAAAGACATGTTTTTAATCAAAGTTATGACTAGACCCGATTGTAACAATAGTTATTGGAATGAAAGATTCCTAGCTGGATTGCCCCCTGTCTTTTCTGACAAAATCAAAAACAAACTAAAAGAATTCTACAATGGTGACATTCCTTATCAATCTATTACATATGGCGAACTCATCAATTTTATCTGTAATTTAGGAGTTGACCTTTGTAATGATCTCCACCTAACAGAGCAGATCAAAAAGGAATCGGGAACTCTTTCTAGAGAACTTGGCAAGTTTTGTGAACAGTTTGGACTTTCAAAAGATCGTTCTGCTATTCCTCCCTCTCAAAGAGTCAAGAAAAGGAATTCCTCTAAAACCAGACAAACTACCTCCTACAATCGTAGCAAATCTATATCTAAACCAGCCTCTAGTAAACAGTCAGTTAGATCTCCATCCAAACCAAGTTCTTCAAAGAAAGCCAGTACATCCAAATCTAAACATGCTTCAACCTCTGGTCCCTACACAAATCTTCAATGTAGAAAATGTGGTCGTTTTGGACATATAGCTAGATATTGTCGTGTTAGATCTCAAATTTCTGAACTTGAGCTAGATGATTCAATTAAGACTCAAATTTTAGAAATCATTGATACTCCTAATTCAGAACCAGAATCTGAGCATGACACATCTGAGCAATCCGCCAATTCTGATCGTGAACTCAATATCCTAGAAAATCATTGTCCTACATCTTCTTCTTCTGATTCTGATCAGAATCTTGGTCTTTGTATAAACACGATCTCTGCTGACAACAAAAGATTTTCCTTAGAGCTAACTGAGAAAATCATTGATCCTGAAATCAAGAAGGAATATTTGCTCAAATTAAAAGATATTATAACACAAGAAATAAATGAAACCACTCCTAAACCTTTTCAAATGAAACATGTTATGGATCAATTTAAACAAACAGCTATTTCTAAATCTCATAACATTTCAATACAGGAGTTACAAGCCGAAGTAAAACTTTTGAATAAAGACCTAAAAGATGTTCAATTTCAGATTAGCCTCATAAAACTTCAACAGATAGCCCAATCCGAATCTTCAACTTCTAAAGAACCTGAAGAGAATTTTATATCTCAGGTTTCTTCCGTTACTTATCAAAAATGGTTCATTCCGGTGCACATTCGTATTAATCAAGAATATGACATTAATCATATAGCATTACTTGACAGTGGAGCTGATCAAAATTGCATTCGTGAAGGATTGATTCCTGTCCAATACTACACCAAAACAAAAGAAAGCTTAAGTGCTGCAAATGGTTCCAAATTAGATATTCGATATAAATTAATAAATGTAGAAATTTTACGAGACAACATTGCTTTCAAAACAGAATTCATTCTAGTTAAGAATCTTGCGCAAACTGTCTTACTTGGAACTCCATTTTTAACACAAATATATCCCTTTTCTGTTGATTCAAATGGTGTGCATACTGAAGCATTAGGCAAGCATCTTTTATTTCCTTTTATTCATTCTCCGAGACAAATTGATTTAAATTTGATAAAACATAACACGATAGGACATGTTAATAGCATTATACAAACAATTGATTGTTACAGAAAACAAATAAATTATCAACATCTTGAAAACCATA
Source organism: Rauvolfia tetraphylla (assembly GCA_030512225.1). Taxonomy (NCBI): domain Eukaryota; kingdom Viridiplantae; phylum Streptophyta; class Magnoliopsida; order Gentianales; family Apocynaceae; genus Rauvolfia; species Rauvolfia tetraphylla. The sequence goes on from JAJQKT010000064.1 coordinate 1,770,557, forward strand.
TACATACTAATAGTTGCAAACAAAGAATTAAAGATTTTTCTGATCTTTTATTGAGAGAAGTTTGCTCTGACCTACCAAATGCCTTTTGGGAAAGAAAACAGCACACTGTTGAACTCCCTTATTCAAAAGAATTTTCTGAAGCAAATATACCTACAAAAGCCAGACCTATTCAAATGAATATTGAACCACTTGAATATTGCAAAAAGGAAATTAAAACTTTACTTGAAAAAAAACTAATTAGACCAAGTAAGTCTCCTTGGAGTTGTTCTGCTTTCTATGTTAACAATGCTGCAGAAAAGGAAAGAGGAGCACCAAGACTTGTCATTAATTATAAACCCTTAAATAAAGCTCTTCAATGGTTTCGATATCCTATACCCAATAAAAGAGATTTATTAAAAAGAACAATATTTGCAAACATTTACTCAAAATTCGATTTAAAATCAGGATTTTGGCAAATTCAAATTGCTGAAAAGGATAAATACAAAACCGCATTCACTGTACCATTTGGGCATTATGAATGGAATGTCATGCCTCTTGGACTCAAAAATGCTCCTTCCGAATTTCAAAATGTGATGAATTCAATCTTCTCTGCATATTCTCAAATCTGCATTGTTTATATTGATGATGTGTTAGTCTTTTCAATACTTTTTCTCTCATTTTTCTACCACCCAGAGAGTCTTTACGGACAAATTGGTATGACGACATGGAACGCATGAAAATCCATGTCGATTTCTTTACTTGGTTAGATGTTTATTATCCAAAACAACAAGTTTTAAACCCGATTTCACGAATCGGCATACTTGAAAAATAATACGGTCATTTCGCAATAAACCCTCCTTTAGAAAACATTGTTTTACCCCATCGTGGGACTCATATTATAGTTGCACCTTTTAAAAAAACATCTGAGACTGAGAAACCGGTTACAACTAAAGACATTGATAAAGTCATTCAGCAAAACAATTATACCAATAATCTTATTCACCTTATGGCCAACGAGCAACTATCTCAAACCCCTCTCGCACCACAAAAACTCGTATCCATACCATCTTCCTCAACATCCCCTCTCTTCAAACTCCCTTCCCTTCCTTCCGGAGTTCGTTTTGGGCAATCGGAAGAAATTTTGGATGAAATTACAAAAGCGTCTTAAACATTTAGATATTGCGACCAATAAGGATAAACAGTGCGCTCTTCTATAAATGTTGTGTGGACCGATGAAGAAGCAAAAGAATTTCAACATTACCCCTGATGAACTTAAAAATCAAATTAACAAATTAAAAAATTAAAGGCAGTATTCAAAACAAAGATTACTATACTTCAAAACCTTACTATCCAAGACCATCTTTTTCCCGACATGAGATTTGAAGAATCATTTGATTTTATGCAATTCGATGGAAGTTCAATATATGAATGGAATATCGATGGGTTTTTCGAATTACAAATTATTAGAACATGTGAAGCCATGGGAATGGCAAGCAATGCCTATAAAGCAAAAAGGGCACTCGAAAAAAGAAGTGCTTTGAGATTTTACAATTAGGTTTTACTTGGCATGTTAAAAGCATGGTGGGATAATTATGTCTCTACTATCGACAAAAATCATATCATGGAAGCAAAAAAGATTGTGACTACGGGTGTCATCGAAAGCATCGCTTCTTCTCAATCACTACACTTAGGATAGATGAAGATGATGCGATTGCAACATTGATTTATGCAATTATCAAAAATTTTGTTGGTGACCCTCGTTAAATATCAAGAAAGAAGTTCTTCTATTTTTACAAAGGTTACTGATGTAAAAAGATGCATGATTTTAAATGGTATAAAGACATGTTTTTTAATCAAAGTTATGACTAGACCCGATTGTAACAATAGTTATTGGAATGAAAGATTCCTAGCTGGATTGCCCCCTGTCTTTTCTGACAAAATCAAAAACAAACTAAAAGAATTCTACAATGGTGACATTCCTTATCAATCTATTACATATGACGAACTCATCAATTTTATCTCGTAATTTAGGAGTTGACCTTTGTAATGATCTCCACCCTAACGAGCAGGGATCAAAAAGGAATCGGGAACTCTTTCTAGAGAACTTGGCAAGTTTTGTGAACAGTTTGGACTTTCAAAAGATCGTTCTCGCTATTCCTCCCTCTCAAAGAGTCAAGAAAAGGAATTCCTCTAAAAACCGGACAAACTACCTCCCTACAATCGTAGCAAATCTATATCTAAACCAGCCTCTAGTAAACAGATCGGTTAGATCTCCATCCAAACCAAGTTCTTCAAAGAAAGCCAAGACATCCAAATCTAAACATGCTTCAACCTCTCGGTCCCTACACAAATCTTCAATGTAAAAAATGTGAGTCGTTTTGGACATATAGCTAGATATTGTCGTGTTAGATCTCAAATTTCGAACTTGAGCTAGATGATTCAATTAAGACTCAAATTTTAGAAATCATTGATACTCCTAATTGGAACTGGAATCCGAGCATGACACATCCGAGCAATCCGCCAATTCTGATCGTGAACTCAATATCCTAGAAAATCATTGTCCTACATCTTCTTCTTCTGATTCTGATCAGAATCTTGGTCTTTGTATAAACACGATCTCTGCTGACAACAAAAGATTTTCCTTAGAGCTAACTGAGAAAATCAGTGATCCTGAAATCAAGAAGGAATATTTGCTCAAATTAAAAGATATTATAACACAAGAAATAAATGAAACCACTCATAAACCTTTTCAAATGAAACATGTTATGGATCAATTTAAACAAACAGCTATTTCTAAATCTCATAACATTTCAATACAGGAGTTACAAGCCGAAGTAAAACTTTTGAAGAAAGACCTAAAAGATGTTCAATTTCAGATTAGCCTCATAAAACTTCAACAGATAGCCCAATCCGAATCTTCAACTTCTAAAGAACCTGAAGAGAATTTTATATCTCAGGTTTCTTCCGTTACTTATCAAAAATGGTTCATTCCGGTGCACATTCGTATTAATCAAGAATATGACATTAATCATATAGCATTACTTGACAGATGGAGTCGATCAAAATTGCATTCGTGAAGGATTGATTCCTGTCCAATACTACACCAAAACAAAAGAAAGCTTAAGTGCTGCAAATGGTTCCAAATTAGATATTCGATATAAATTAATAAATGTAGAAATTTTACGAGACAACATTGCTTTCAAAACAGAATTCATTCTAGTTAAGAATCTTGCGCAAACTGTCTTACTTGGAACTCCATTTTTAACACAAATATATCCCTTTTTCATTGATTCAAATGGTGTGCATCATTTGAAGCATTAGGCAAGCATCTTTTATTTCCTTTTATTCATTCTCCGAGACAAATTGATTTAAATTTGATAAAACATAACACGATAGGACATGTTAATAGCATTATACAAACAATTGATTGTTACAGAAAACAAATAAATTATCAACTTCTTGAAAACCATATACATACTAATATTTGCAAACAAAGAATTAAAGATTTTTCTGATCTTTTATTGAGAGAAGATTGCTCTGACCTACCAAATGCCTTTTGGGAAAGAAAACAGCACACTGTTGAACTCCCTTATTCAAAAGAATTTTCTGAAGCAAATATACCTACAAAAGCCAGACCTATTCAAATGAATATTGAACTACTTGAATATTGCAAAAAGGAAATTAAAACTTTACTTGAAAAAAAAACTAATTAGACCAAGTAAGTCTCCTTGGAGTTGTTCTGCTTTCTATGTTAACAATGCTGCAGAAAAGGAAAGAGGAGCACCAAGACTTGTCATTAATTATAAACCCTTAAATAAAGCTCTTCAATGGATTCGATATCCTATACCCAATAAAAGAGATTTATTAAAAAGAACAATATTTGCAAACATTTACTCAAAATTCGATTTAAAATCAGGATTTTGGCAAATTCAAATTGCTGAAAAGGATAAATACAAAACCGCATTCACTGTACCATTTGGGCATTATGAATGGAATGTCATGCCTCTTGGACTCAAAAATGCTCCTTCCGAATTTCAAAATGTGATGAATTCAATCTTCTCTGCATATTCTCAATTCTGCATTGTTTATATTGATGATGTGTTAGTCTTTTCAATACTTTTTCTCTCATTTTTCTACCCCCCAGAGAGAGTCTTTACGGACAAATTGGTATGACGACATGGAACGCATGAAAATCCATGTCGATTTCTTTACTTGGTTAGATGTTTATTATCCAAAACAACAAGTTTTAAACCCGATTTCACAGAACTGGCATACTGAAAATAATACGGTCATTTCTGCAATAAACCCTCCTTTAGAAAACATTGTTTTACCCCATCGTGGGACTCATATTATAGCTGCACCTTTTAAAAAAACATCTGAGACTGAGAAACCGGTTACAACTAAAGACATTGATAAAGTCATTCAGCAAAACAATTATACCAATAATCTTATTCACCTTATGGCCAACAGGCAACTATCTCAAACCCCCTCTGGCACCACAAAACCTGTATCCATACCATCTTCCTCAACATCCCCTCTCTTCAAACTCCCTTCCCTTCCTTCTGGAGTTCGTTTTGGGCAATCGGAAGAAATTTTGGATGAAATTACAAAACGTCTTAAACATTTAGATATTGCGACCAATAAGGATAAACAAGTGCGCTCTTCTATAAATGTTGTGTGGACCGATGAAGAAGCAAAAGAATTTCAACATTACCCTGATGAACTTCAAAATCAAATTAACAAATTAAAAAGTAAAAGGCGATGATTCAAAACAAAGATTACTATACTTCAAAACCTTACTATCCAAGACCATCTTTTCCTGACATGAGATTTGAAGAATCATTTGATTTTATGCAATTCGATGGAAGTTCAATATATGAATGGAATATCGATGGGTTTTCAGAATTACAAATTATTAGAATATGTGAAGCCATGGGAATGGCAAGCAATGCCTATAAAGCAAAAGGGCACTCTGAAAAAAGAAGTGCTGAGATTTTACAATTAGGTTTTACTGGCATGTTAAAAGCACGGTGGGATAATTATGTCTCTACTACTGACAAAAATCATATCATGGAAGCAAAAAAGATTGTGACTACGGGTGTCACTGAAAGCACTGCTTCTTCTCAATCTGTTACACTTAGGACAGATGAAGATGATGCAGTTGCAACATTGATTTATGCAATTATCAAAAATTTTGTTGGTGACCCTGTTAAATATCAAGAAAGAAGTTCTTCTATTTTACAAAGGTTACGATGTAAAAAGATGCATGATTTTAAATGGTATAAAGACATGTTTTTAATCAAAGTTATGACTAGACCCGATTGTAACAATAGTTATTGGAATGAAAGATTCCTAGCTGGATTGCCCCCTGTCTTTTCTGACAAAATCAAAAACAAACTAAAAGAATTCTACAATGGTGACATTCCTTATCAATCTATTACATATGGCGAACTCATCAATTTTATCTGTAATTTAGGAGTTGACCTTTGTAATGATCTCCACCTAACAGAGCAGATCAAAAAGGAATCGGGAACTCTTTCTAGAGAACTTGGCAAGTTTTGTGAACAGTTTGGACTTTCAAAAGATCGTTCTGCTATTCCTCCCTCTCAAAGAGTCAAGAAAAGGAATTCCTCTAAAACCGGACAAACTACCTCCTACAATCGTAGCAAATCTATATCTAAACCAGACTTCTAGTAAAGCAGATCGAGTTAGATCTCCATCCAAACCAAGTTCTTCAAAGAAAGCCGATACATCCAAATCTAAACATGCTTCAACCTCCCGGTCCCTACACAAATCTTCAATGTAGAAAATGTGGTCGTTTTGGACATATAGCTAGATATTGTCGTGTTAGATCTCAAATTTCGAACTTGAGCTAGATGATTCAATTAAGACTCAAATTTTAGAAATCATTGATACTCCTAATTCGGAACTGAATCCCGAGGCATGACACATCTCGAGCAATCCGCCAATTCTGATCGTGAACTCAATATCCTAGAAAATCATTGTCCTACATCTTCTTCTTCTGATTCTGATCAGAATCTTGGTCTTTGTATAAACACGATCTCTGCTGACAACAAAAGATTTTCCTTAGAGCTAACTGAGAAAATCATTGATCCTCGAAATCAAGAAGGAATATTTGCTCAAATTAAAAGATATTATAACACAAGAAATAAATGAAACCACTCCTAAACCTTTTTCAAATGAAACATGTTATGGATCAATTTAAACAAACAGCTATTTCTAAATCTCATAACATTTCAATACAGGAGTTACAAGCCGAAGTAAAACTTTTGAAGAAAGACCTAAAAGATGTTCAATTTCAGATTAGCCTCATAAAACTTCAACAGATAGCCCAATCCGAATCTTCAACTTCTAAAGAACCTGAAGAGAATTTTATATCTCGAGTTTCTTCAGTTACTTATCAAAAAATGGTTCATTCGGTGCACATTCGTATTAATCAAGAATATGACATTAATCATATAGCATTACTTGACGATGGAGTGATCAAAATTGCATTCGTGAAGGATTGATTCCTGTCCAATACTACACCAAAACAAAAGAAAGCTTAAGTGCTGCAAATGGTTCCAAATTAGATATTCGATATAAATTAATAAATGTAGAAATTTTACGAGACAACATTGCTTTCAAAACAGAATTCATTCTAGTTAAGAATCTTGCGCAATCTGTCTTACTTGGAACTCCATTTTTAACACAAATATATCCCTTTTTCGTTGATTCAAATGGTGTGCATATCTTTGAAGCATTAGGCAAGCATCTTTTATTTCCTTTTATTCATTCTCCGAGACAAATTGATTTAAATTTGATAAAACATAACACGATAGGACATGTTAATAGCATTATACAAACAATTGATTGTTACAGAAAACAAATAAATTATCAACATCTTGAAAACCAGATACAGACTAATAGTTGCAAACAAAGAATTAAAGATTTTTCTGATCTTTTATTAAGAGAAGTTTGCTCTGACCTACCAAATGCCTTTTGGGAAAGAAAACAAACGACTACTCGTTGAACTCCCTTATTCAAAAGAATTTTACGAAGCAAATATACCTACAAAAGCTGGACCTATTCAAATGAATATTGAACCACTTGAATATTGCAAAAAGGAAATTAAAACTTTACTTGAAAAAAAAACTAATTAGACCAAGTAAGTCTCCTTGAGTTGTTTCGCTTTCTATGTTAACAATGCTGCAGAAAAGGAAAGAGGAGCACCAAGACTTGTCATTAATTATAAACCCTTAAATAAAGCTCTTCAATGGATTCGATATCCTATACCCAATAAAAGAGATTTATTAAAAAGAACAATATTTGCAAACATTTACTCAAAATTCGATTTAAAATCAGGATTTTGGCAAATTCAAATTGCTGAAAAGGATAAATACAAAACCGCATTCACTGTACCATTTGGGCATTATGAATGGAATGTCATGCCTTTTGGACTCAAAAATGCTCCTTCCGAATTTCAAAATGTGATGAATTCAATCTTCTCTGCATATTCTCAATTCTGCATTGTTTATATTGATGATGTGTTAGTCTTTTCAATACTTTTTCTCTCATTTTTCTACCCCCCAGAGAGTCCTTACGGACAAATTGGTATGACGACATGGAACGCATGAAAATCCATGTCGATTTCTTTACTTGGTTAGATGTTTATTATCCAAAACAACAAGTTTTAAACCCGATTTCACAGAACTGGCATACTGAAAATAATACGGTCATTTCTGCAATAAACCCTCCTTTAGAAAACATTGTTTTACCCCATCGTGGGACTCATATTATAGCTGCACCTTTTAAAAAAACATCTGAGACTGAGAAATCGGTTACAACTAAAGACATTGATAAAGTCATTCAGCAAAACAATTATACCAATAATCTTATTCACCTTATGGCCAACAGGCAACTATCTCAAACCCCCTCTGGCACCACAAAACCTGTATCCATACCATCTTCCTCAACATCCCCTCTCTTCAAACTCCCTTCCCTTCCTTCTGGAGTTCGTTTTGGGCAATCGGAAGAAATTTTGGATGAAATTACAAAACGTCTTAAACATTTAGATATTGCGACCAATAAGGATAAACAAGTGCGCTCTTCTATAAATGTTGTGTGGACCGATGAAGAAGCAAAAGAATTTCAACATTACCCTCGATGAACTTCAAAATCAAATTAACAAATTAAAAAGTAAAGGCGATGATTCAAAACAAAGATTACTATACTTCAAAACCTTACTATCCAAGACCATCTTTTCCTGACATGAGATTTGAAGAATCATTTGATTTTATGCAATTCGATGGAAGTTCAATATATGAATGGAATATCGATGGGTTTTCAGAATTACAAATTATTAGAATATGTGAAGCCATGGGAATGGCAAGCAATGCCTATAAAGCAAAAGGGCACTCTGAAAAAAGAAGTGCTGAGATTTTACAATTAGGTTTTACTGGCATGTTAAAAGCACGGTGGGATAATTATGTCTCTACTATCGACAAAAAATCATATCATGGAAGCAAAAAAGATTGTGACTACGGGTGTCATCGAAAGCATCGCTTCTTCTCAATCTGTTACACTTAGGACGAGATGAAGATGATGCGATTGCAACATTGATTTATGCAATTATCAAAAATTTTGTTGGTGACCTCGTTAAATATCAAGAAAGAAGTTCTTCTATTTTACAAAGGTTACGATGTAAAAAGATGCATGATTTTAAATGGTATAAAGACATGTTTTTTAATCAAAGTTATGACTAGACCCGATTGTAACAATAGTTATTGGAAAGAAAGATTCCTAGTTTGGATTGCCCTCTGTCTTTTTCCGACAAAATCAAAAACAAACTAAAAGAATTCTACAATGGTGACATTCCTTATCAATCTATTACATATGGCGAACTCATCAATTTTATCTCGTAATTTAGGAGTTGATCTTTGTAATGATCTCCACCTAACAGAGCGGATCAAAAAGGAATCGGGAACTCTTTCTAGAGAACTTGGCAAGTTTTGTGAACAGTTTGGACTTTCAAAAGATCGTTCTCGCTATTCCTCCCTCTCAAAGAGTCAAGAAAAGGAATTCCTCTAAAACCGGACAAACTACCTCCTACAATCGTAGCAAATCTATATCTAAACCAGATCTCTAGTAAAGCAGATCGGTTAGATCTCCATCCAAACCAAGTTCTTCAAAGAAAGCCAAGACATCCAAATCTAAACATGCTTCAACCTCTCGGTCCCTACACAAATCTTCAATGTAGAAAATGTGGTCGTTTTGGACATATAGCTAGATATTGTCGTGTTAGATCTCAAATTTCTGAACTTGAGCTAGATGATTCAATTAAGACTCAAATTTTAGAAATCATTGATACTCCTAATTCGTAACTGAATCCGAGCATGACACATCCGAGCAATCCGCCAATTCCGATCGTGAACTCAATATCCTAGAAAATCATTGTCCTACATCTTTACTTCTTTCGATTCTCGATCGAATCTTGGTCTTTGTATAAACACGATCTCTGCACGACAACAAAAGATTTTCCTTAGAGCTAACCGAGAAAATCATTGATCCCCGAAATCAAGAAGGAATATTTGCTCAAATTAAAAGATATTATAACACAAGAAATAAATGAAACCACTCCTAAACCTTTTCAAATGAAACATGTTATGGATCAATTTAAACAAACAGCTATTTCTAAATCTCATAATATTTCAATACAGGAGTTACAAGCCGAAGTAAAACTTTTGAAGAAAGACCTAAAAGATGTTCAATTTCAGATTAGCCTCATAAAACTTCAACAGATAGCCCAATCCGAATCTTCAACTTCTAAAGAACCTGAAGAGAATTTTATATCTCAGGTTTCTTCCGTTACTTATCAAAAATGGTTCATTCCGGTGCACATTCGTATTAATCAAGAATATGACATTAATCATATAAAGCATTACTTGACAGATGGAGTCGATCAAAATTGCATTCGTGAAGGATTGATTCTCGTCCAATACTACACCAAAACAAAAGAAAAGCTTAAGTCTTGTAAATGGTTCCAAATTAGATATTCGATATAAATTAATAAATGTAGAAATTTTACGAGACAACATTGCTTTCAAAACAGAATTCATTCTAGTTAAGAATCTTGCGTAACTGTCTTACTTGGAACTCTATTTTTAACACAAATATATCCCTTTTTGTTGATTCAAATGAGTGTGCATCTTTGAAGCATTAGGCAAGCATCTTTTATTTCCTTTTATTCATTCTCCGAGACAAATTGATTTAAATTTGATAAAACATAACACGATAGGACATGTTAATAGCATTATACAAACAATTGATTGTTACAGAAAACAAATAAATTATCAACATCTTGAAAACCATATACATACTAATAGTTGCAAACAAAGAATTAAAGATTTTTCTGATCTTTTATTGAGAGAAGTTTGCTCTGACCTACCAAATGCCTTTTGGGAAAGAAAACAGCACACTGTTGAACTCCCTTATTCAAAAGAATTTTTCGAAGCAAATATACCTACAAAAGCTGGGACCTATTCAAATGAATATTGAACTACTTGAATATTGCAAAAAGGAAATTAAAACTTTACTTGAAAAAAAACTAATTAGACCAAGTAAGTCTCCTTTGGAGTTGTTCTGCTTTACATGTTAACAATGCTGCAGAAAAGGAAAGAGGAGCACCAAGACTTGTCATTAATTATAAACCCTTAAATAAAGCTCTTCAATGGATTCGATATCCTATACCCAATAAAAGAGATTTATTAAAAAGAACAATATTTGCAAACATTTACTCAAAATTCGATTTAAAATCGAGATTTTGGCAAATTCAAATTGTTTGAAAAGGATAAATACAAAACCGCATTCATTGTACTCATTTGGGCATTATGAATGGAATGTCATGCCTCTTGGACTCAAAAATGCTTCCTTCCGAATTTCAAAATGTGATGAATTCAATCTTCTCTGCATATTCTCAATTTCCCGCATTGTTTATATTGATGATGTGTTAGTCTTTTCAATACTTTTTTCTCTCATTTTTCTACCCCCCAGAGAGAGTCTTTACGGACAAATTGGTATGACGACATGGAACGCATGAAAATCCATGTCGATTTCTTTACTTGGTTAGATGTTTATTATCCAAAACAACAAGTTTTAAACCCGATTTCACAAAACTGGCATACTGAAAATAATACGGTCATTTCGCAATAAACCCTCCTTTAGAAAACATTGTTTTACCCCTATCGTGGGACTCATATTATAGCTGCACCTTTTTAAAAAAACATCCGAGACCGAGAAACCGGTTACAACTAAAGACATTGATAAAGTCATTCAAAGAAACAATTATACCAATAATCTTATTCACCTTATGGCCAACAGGGCAACTATCTCAAACCCTCTCAGCACCACAAAAACTCGTATCCATACCATCTTCCTCAACATCCCCTCTCTTCAAACTCCCTTCCCTTCCTTCTGGAGTTCGTTTTGGGCAATCGGAAGAAATTTTGGATGAAATTACAAAACGTCTTAAACATTTAGATATTGCGACCAATAAGGATAAACAAGTGCGCTCTTCTATAAATGTTGTGTGGACCGATGAAGAAGCAAAAGAATTTCAACATTACCCTGATGAACTTCAAAATCAAATTAACAAATTAAAAAGTAAAGGCAGTATTCAAAACAAAGATTACTATACTTCAAAACCTTACTATCCAAGACCATCTTTTCCTGACATGAGATTTGAAGAATCATTTGATTTTATGCAATTCGATGGAAGTTCAATATATGAATGGAATATCGATGGGTTTTCAGAATTACAAATTATTAGAACATGTGAAGCCATGGGAATGGCAAGCAATGCCTATAAAGCAAAAGGGCACTCTGAAAAAAGAAGTGCTGAGATTTTACAATTAGGTTTTACTGGCATGTTAAAAGCACGGTGGGATAATTATGTCTCTACTATCGACAAAAAATCATATCATGAAGCAAAAAAGATTGTGACTACGGGTGTCACATCGAAAGCATCGCTTCTTCTCAATCTGTTACACTTAGGACAGATGAAGATGATGCAGTTGCAACATTGATTTATGCAATTATCAAAAATTTTGTTGGTGACCCTGTTAAATATCAAGAAAGAAGTTCTTCTATTTTACAAAGGTTACGATGTAAAAAGATGCATGATTTTAAATGGTATAAAGACATGTTTTTTAATCAAAGTTATGACTAGACTCGATTGTAACAATAGTTATTGGAAAGAAAGATTCCTAGCTGGATTGCCCCCTGTCTTTTCTGACAAAATCAAAAACAAACTAAAAGAATTCTACAATGGTGACATTCCTTATCAATCTATTACATATGGCGAACTCATCAATTTTATCTGTAATTTAGGAGTTGACCTTTGTAATGATCTCCACCTAACAGAGCAGATCAAAAAGGAATCGGGAACTCTTTCTAGAGAACTTGGCAAGTTTTGTGAACAGTTTGGACTTTCAAAAGATCGTTCTGCTATTCCTCCCTCTCAAAGAGTCAAGAAAAGGAATTCCTCTAAAACCAGACAAACTACCTCCTACAATCGTAGCAAATCTATATCTAAACCAGCCTCTAGTAAACAGTCAGTTAGATCTCCATCCAAACCAAGTTCTTCAAAGAAAGCCAGTACATCCAAATCTAAACATGCTTCAACCTCTGGTCCCTACACAAATCTTCAATGTAGAAAATGTGGTCGTTTTGGACATATAGCTAGATATTGTCGTGTTAGATCTCAAATTTCGAACTTGAGCTAGATGATTCAATTAAGACTCAAATTTTAGAAATCATTGATACTCCTAATTCGGAACTGAATCCGAGCATGACACATCTCGAGCAATCCGCCACTCCGATCGTGAACTCAATATCCTAGAAAATCATTGTCCCTACATCTTCTTCTTCTGATTCTGATCAGAATCTTGGTCTTTGTATAAACACGATCTCTGCTGACAACAAAAGATTTTCCTTAGAGCTAACTGAGAAAATCATTGATCCTGAAATCAAGAAGGAATATTTGCTCAAATTAAAAGATATTATAACACAAGAAATAAATGAAACCACTCCTAAACCTTTTCAAATGAAACATGTTATGGATCAATTTAAACAAACAGCTATTTCTAAATCTCATAACATTTCAATACAGGAGTTACAAGCCGAAGTAAAACTTTTGAAGAAAGACCTAAAAGATGTTCAATTTCAGATTAGCCTCATAAAACTTCAACAGATAGCCCAATCCGAATCTTCAACTTCTAAAGAACCTGAAGAGAATTTTATATCTCAGGTTTCTTCCGTTACTTATCAAAAATGGTTCATTCCGGTGCACATTCGTATTAATCAAGAATATGACATTAATCATATAGCATTACTTGACAGTGGAGCTGATCAAAATTGCATTCGTGAAGGATTGATTCCTGTCCAATACTACACCAAAACAAAAGAAAGCTTAAGTGCTGCAAATGGTTCCAAATTAGATATTCGATATAAATTAATAAATGTAGAAATTTTACGAGACAACATTGCTTTCAAAACAGAATTCATTCTAGTTAAGAATCTTGCGCAAACTGTCTTACTTGGAACTCCATTTTTAACACAAATATATCCCTTTTCTGTTGATTCAAATGGTGTGCATACTGAAGCATTAGGCAAGCATCTTTTATTTCCTTTTATTCATTCTCCGAGACAAATTGATTTAAATTTGATAAAACATAACACGATAGGACATGTTAATAGCATTATACAAACAATTGATTGTTACAGAAAACAAATAAATTATCAACTTCTTGAAAACCATATACATACTAATAGTTGCAAACAAAGAATTAAAGATTTTTTCCGATCTTTTTATTGAGAGAAGTTTGCTCCGACCTACCAAATGCCTTTTTGGGAAAGAAAAACAAGACACTCGTTGAACTCCCTTATTCAAAAAGAATTTTTCGAAAGCAAATATACCTACAAAAGCTGCATCTATTCAAATGAATATTGAACTACTTGAATATTGCAAAAAAGGAAATTAAAACTTTACTTGAAAAAAAAACTAATTAGACCAAGTAAGTCTCCCTTGAGTTGTTCTCGCTTCTATGTTAACAATCGTCGCAGAAAAGGAAAGAGGAGCACCAAGACTTGTCATTAATTATAAACCCTTAAATAAAGCTCTTCAATGGATTCGATATCCTATACCCAATAAAAGAGATTTATTAAAAAGAACAATATTTGCAAACATTTACTCAAAATTCGATTTAAAATCAGGATTTTGGCAAATTCAAATTGCTGAAAAGGATAAATACAAAACCGCATTCACTGTACCATTTGGGCATTATGAATGGAATGTCATGCCTTTTGACTCAAAAATGCTTTCCTTCCGAATTTCAAAATGTGATGAATTCAATCTTCTCTGCATATTCTCAATTCTGCATTGTTTATATTGATGATGTGTTAGTTTTTTCAAAATCAATTGATCAACATTTCAAGCATCTGCATACATTTTATAAGATTATCAAGAAAAATGGACTGGTACTGTCTGCATCAAAAATGAAGCTTTTCCAAACCCAAATTAGGTTTTTAGGGCATGATTTTCATCAAGGAATTTATAAACCCATTCATAGGACTATCGAGTTCGCTGATAAATTCCCTGATAGGATAACTGATAAAACTCAACTTCAAAGGTTCTTAGGATGCCTCAACTATATTTCCGATTTCATACCCAAACTCAGACAAATTATTGAACCTTTATACCAAAGACTTAGAAAAAATCCCTCTCCATGGATCGATGAACATAGTCATGTGGTAAGAAAAAGTCAAAAAACTAGTCAAAAATTTTACCCTTTTTAGGATTACTACACCCCAATTATTATATGATTGTTGAAACCGATGCCTCTAATCTTGGGTATGGAGGCATTCTTAAACAAAGACCTCAACGGGACTTTCTTTTCCATCCTCCGAACAATTGGTCCGTTATCATTCCGGCTATGGAACAATGCTCGTAAAAACTACCCTACAATAAAACAAGAGGTGTTATCTATTGTATTATGTATTACTAAATTTCAGGATGATTTGATCAATAAACCATTTTTTGTAAGAGTTGATTGTAGACTCACTAAAAGAAATTTTAGAAAAAGATGTTCAAAACCTGGTTTCTAAACAAATATTTGCACGATGGCAAGCAATACTCGTCGACTTTCGAATTTGATATCGAAAGCACATCAAAGCGTACTGCAAACTCTCTCCCTGATTTTCTTTCTCGTGAGTTCATGTAGGGAAAATGAGTGACAAAAGGATTAGCAACCCAAATTCCAACAAATATACAGTGTTAGCAAAATTGAGCAATCCCTTTCCCTCTACCCATGAGTTCAAGTCTAGAGCCACAATTTCCAATTTCCTCTCCTAACAAATCGTTTCAACAGGCTGTATCACCAATCACACCCACAAAAACCCCATCTTCTCAAACTGATTATGTTGTTAAAACAAAGAAAACACCCATCTGTTTCATTGAACCAGAATGGGAATCTCTTTCCATTCCCCAACTTTGTTCTAAATTATTCTATCCGCATGAGTACTTTTCTTACTTGTAGTCAAATTTATACTGAGGTTATTCTATGAATACATCCCCGGTGGAATCAAATTCAATTGAGATCTCGATTTCTCTGCCAAGAAAAGAAGTCGCATATTCCAAAGTCAAAATCCGTAAGATAATTCAACCCAAAAATTGGCCAAACAGAAACCTCGCTTTATTCCAACCAAATTCTCTCCAAACCCTCGAAACACCAATTTACACTTATCAAGACTACGTTCTCGCTCGGTATCACTTCCTTCTACTACTGACTGGGAGACCATAGCTGGTTTATCTATTTCGACAAAAACTACAAAGACATTTCCCAAATTCCTAACTGGTTCTTGTCATGGTTCGAAGTTTTTGGGCTTGATGAGAGAATCTTACCTCCTCAAGCCAAAGCTATTTATGATCAATTTGACGTCCCTAACATTTCAAATCCCCTACCAACTTTGAAATTATATCACCTATTTTTCAAAAGAAAGTTTCCCTGGATTATATCTTGGTATTTTGACAAAGCAACAGACAATTTAGGACGTAGTGCCTTAATGCGTACTGTCAAAGTCAAGTGGTGGGCACAATTCAAAATTCCAGATCAATCTCCAAGCACTTCAAATTCAACTCAACTTTCAGAATTTTTAATGAAGAAATCAAGATACATGGCGTTACTCTCTTCCCCAACTTCTGAATCAGAATTCAAAAAGGCACTTACGGAGGTAATGACCAACGTCTCCTCTAAAGACGACAAAAATGATCAAGAAGACGAAGTCAGTTCTCATATGTATAATGAGGACGATTTTGGTGGTCCCTTTTCTCAGCCGTATTAGCTAATGGCCGACCAATGGCAATGGCATCTTCAGCAACTTTTCAACTTTATGACTCATCATCAACTTTGTGATTCATCAACAACTTTATGACTCATCAACTTTTGTCAAGATTCATGACTCATCCAACTTTTACTATTGCAAGTTTGGACCGACATAGAAAAGCGTTATATGCTATTCTAATCAAGTTGTAAAGCAGATTTGAGATGTCTCTCATTCTGCTCTATATATTGTAATCTCTTTCAAGTGAAATATAAGTTCAGTTCAAATTCCAAAATTTTCTCTCTTTTCTCTTTGCTTTACTCTCATATGAGCACCAAGCCTGAGAGCACCTGGGTTCGTTGCTGGTTAGTTATCTTGAATTACAATTCAAGTTAAAGTATATCATAAGGCGTCTTCATAAAATGATACCCCTGTTTGAAGAACAATATGAACTTGCTAAAAAGACTGGAAGTCTGGAGCTTCAATATGACATATATGTCGATATCCAAAGGATGAACGCTTCTCTCAAGAAATATATTCAAGCTTTACAAGAACTAGCATATTAGATATTTTATGTATTTCACTATCTTTATATTTCTCTGGGTTGTTGCTCGAGCAGATGTTTGTATGAGGTCTATGAATGATAAATGACTGATATTGAGCCTATTACTTCCTTTCTAGTTACAATTTCTCTTTGACAATATATTGTACGTCGTTTACAAAACTCTTGCAAAACGTAACATCGAGAGGTGTTCATACGTTGGTCAGCCCGTAACCTTTAGCCCGTCGGTTTAGGGAATCTGGTAGGGTGGTCCCGTAGCGTATAGAGAGTTTAGTAACAATGACTAGGTGAGTCAAGATGAATTGGTTAACAAGATTAGGTAGTAAGAAAACTACAAATTCAGCATTATCTTCATCTACCGCATCTTCATATGCATCATCTGCATACAATCTTGAAGAATATTCAATAGCTGATATACATAAATCGTCAAACATTTCTCAAATATTTTCTCTGATTTGTCCATTTGGCATCCATAAACCAGGATTTTAATAATAGTTTGTCCAGAGTAAAAGATTCGTTTGAGATAATAGCATTTAATTGAGTATAAATTGGTTTAGGAATATTAGGAGAGAAATCAACACGTGATAGTCTTATATTTGAAGTAATCGAATGGTCAGAGACAGAATGCCTAGAGGAAGTTGAGGCTTTAGAAGTGCGATCAAAAGATATTTTTACAGTACCATCTGATTCTTGGATAATGGATGTTGTTGATTGTTTTACTTGATCAATCTGTGCAGGAGGGCAGAGTTTGTCAAGTTCCCAGTCATTACGATTTTCTAAGATTGTTTTCCATTTAAGACGCTTAGGGTTTGAATAATAGAATGCTGTAAATTGGCTTCAAAAAGAAGAGTTTCTTCTCTAGGATTAATAATTAAAGCTTCAGGAGAAATATTTGTTTTCATTACTTTGTAGTAGATTCGATAAACAACAGCTAAAATCTTTTCTCCGGGATCCATAACGATGTTTTTTGTCTTAACAATCAAGGCCAGTGTTTTTAAAATGCCAGGGGTTGTCATATCAACTGTGTAATTGGGATAGCAATTGCAATAGATATGACCTTCTGTTAAGTTAGATTCCATTAAGGCTAGTAGAGATCGGTCAAAATCATGATGTCGAGCATCACGAAGACAAACAAGAGTTGGGGTATCAAGACCGAGTCTTTGATATGGCTTAAGTCCAATTTGAACCAATCCAATATGTAGAAATTGAAATTTCTTTTGTAAAAAATGAACAATTGCTTGTGGAGATAAAAGTTGCAGCGAAAGAGTGTCCTTAGTTAAGGAGATTGTATTTTCTTCTGTTTTGATTGCCCATTCTTTTGATAAATCAAACATTTTTGTTTTATAAATAGTATTGACAGGCATAGACGGGATAGTCCAATTTTGTAAATCTTGTTCTATTTGAGAAATGTTTGACGATTTATGTATATCAGCTATTGAATATTTTATATATAATATTTATAATTTTTTATTAATATTTTTTACTTCATATTAAATTTTATAAATTATATTACTACATAACGAATCAGTTAAATATTATCAATGTAAAAAATAAAAAAATAAAAATGTGACTGAATACATTTGAATTTTAACTAAGATATGCTATGTTAGAATTCAATCTGTAGTAGATAAAAAATTTTTGTTTTTTTATAATTATGGTAAAAAAAATTTATTTTCAATTGAAATGACTTTTTAAAATAATATTTTAACAAAAAAAATATTTTGAATAATTTTTATATTCTTTTTAGTGCCTTGATTGTATATTATTGTGGTTGAATTGGCTCTAATTCTCTTGTTTTCTTTAAGAAAAATTACAGTTAGCAGTTCAAACATAATCCAAAATAACTTCCATCAAACATCCAACATTCATGAAATCAACCAAGTTTAACTTCTAAAGCTCTTACCTTGCGCCTTTTGCAGCTTTTTCCTAACTTCAAATCCGGTGATACTCAATCACGTTCCTTGCTTTAAACTTTCAATCTGCTTCAACTACTGCTTGAGATTTTAAGGAAACATTTGTCTTAATGAACTGAGAACGAGAGAAATTTACTAATTTGTTGGTTGAGGGTCGTCGATTTCTGCTTGGCTGTTCAACTCCTCTTTTGCCCTGGTCTGGTCGTAGAAGAAGAAAGGCTAAAGAGATATGTTAGGTGGCTGTCTCGTCAACATCACCTTTTCTCTATTATTATTTTTCCCTCTCAGTTGTCGGCTTTCCTTCCACTCAAAGGGAAAAGTTGGGTTAGCAAACTTTTAAAGGGCATATAAGGGTTTTCGAATTTTACAGCTACTCAATTTCACCCGCGAGAAGAAATTGTCCTTTCATTGACAACTCACGATTGACTGACAACTCTCCTAAAGTTTTTTGTACTAATTTAAAAATAACTCTAAAATTTTAAAAAATTATTTTCAATAAAAAATTAATATTAAATTTACCAAACAATAGATATTTACAATATAGACTTTGACATTTAATAACTTCATAATTTACATAATCCTTTTAGTAGATGAAAGTTATTGTATAAAAATTTTAAGAATGTTAAAATATTAATAATTTTATTTTAAAAGAAAAAATTTATGTTATTTTGAAAATTTTATTGATGTGATCTATCAAAATTATGAAACATGAATAAAAGAATATATTAATTAGATAATCTATAAGTATATTTAAATTTCAAACGAGTTATCTTAGTTTATTTTAAATTTATAAATGTAATTAATTAAGTCTTAAAGAATAAAATAATTTAAAAATTTTATTATCAAATGCATTTGAAAAGAGTAATTAATGATATTTAGTATCCCCTACCCCTTTAATCTTACTTAGAAAAAAAAAAAGCCGGCTGACCCCTGAATTCAGCATCTTCTACCTAGTAAAAAGTTCTTCTACCAATAAACTATTACCTTGCCTGAAGAGTAATCTCTTGATAATTGCAAAAACTACAAAGCACTCAAAAACTTAGGACCAAAAAAACTAAAGCACTCAAAACACGAAATTATTATTAACTCCTTGTTTATATTCATAACATAAAAAATCACTGCTAAATCCTTACTTATCTCCATAACATAAATGTAATAAGTTAATTTTGAATTACTTCAAAAAAAGTGTATTTGATTTTCTTTTTATTCTAAAAATTAATAGAAATTTTTTATTTTAGATCCACATTTCCTCACCAAAAAATTTATTTCTAAGAAAATCAAAATACAATTCTTCTTTATTAAAAGAAAAGAAAGAAAATTTGGCTATTTTGCCTTTAAACAAAATTTTTTTTTCTCATCTTAACAAAAATTTTAATTTAATTTCTTATTTACATGAAAATTTTTGATCAATTATATTTGATAAATTGAAAATATTGTGACAAAATCTAGTAAGAATAATCGTGCTAAAATTATGTGCAATAGTTTTTAAAAACAATGTTATCCATCAACACTTAGGAGGAAGAACAAAGAAAAATATGTTGAAAGTTAAAAAAATATTTATTTATTATTATAATTTTACTTGTATTTTAGATTGATTAATTTTTAACTCATATAATTTAAGCGATATTAAAAAATTAAAAATATCATAAATGAAGCTCGTATTTGTAGTATGATTTTTCTTATTAAAATTCATAACAATATTCAAATTTTGACATATATAATTTGTTAAAAATATTTATGTATGAAAAAAATAAAATAATTAAAAGAAAAAGAGCGAGGAGACAATTCCTTCTTCTTTTTTTTTTGGCATTGTTCACTCGATCACTCCACCGTTGAAACCTCCTCCCTCTGTGTGAGCCAGTCCTACCAAAGACCATACTCAGTCACAGCCGCCGGAAAGAATATCGACAATCAAAAGGTAAGGATTCTTTGATTTTGGCGGAAAACTCAAGATTCAAGAATAGTCTTTGAATAGTGAAATTGGTACAATTTTGATTTCTGTGAAATTGTATCGATTCGATGTGTATTGATTTCAGAAAAATAAAGCAATTTTCACTATGTTTAAAAAGAAAAAATCTTTTCAAAAAAAAAAAAAGAAAAAGAAAAGAAGATCCATAGGCAGCACTCAGTGTCAAAATTGACTGAAACCCATTACCCTTCAAACATCAAAATGTCGAATCTGACTGCTTTTTCTTTTGCTAGTATCGATTGATCCATATTCACTTTGCAATTTTGTAAAATTTGTTTCTAATGTTCTGCTGGTTAACCATCGTGTTGTTTTTGGATCAGAATATTTGTAAATAAGCCAACAAGGACGTATGGCGGGAGCATTAAGGAAGATAGTAGGCTGCCGAGGAATTCCGGTTTCGGTATAATGCTGAATAGTTAGATATTTATGCATTTATTTTGTTTAAATATAAACTTTCTTTTACAAATGTTCTATGTTTCATTATTTCTTGAAGGGAATTCGAGTAGTTGTGTCTAGGGCTTATTCTTCTTCAGTGAAAGAGGTTAGTTGATGGTTGGCTTTTCATTCCGTTTTCCTGTGGCAAAATCTTGCCGTTAGTGTTTTAAGCATATTAAACTAGGCTATCAGTTAATTGTGCTTGGTTTTTGCAGATGACTGTCCGAGATGCATTAAATTCTGCACTTGACGAAGAAATGTCAGCTGATCCTAGCGTCTTTTTGATGGGTGAAGAGGTACAAGTCCAATCCTGGTGTATCCCTTATTAATTTATGTTCCAGGATCCGTTTTGATTAACTCAGTGAATCTGAACAGGTTGGTGAGTATCAAGGTGCATACAAGGTTAGAGAGATGCTCATTAACAGGTGGTTTTAATTTATTGATTCAAAGGCTAGATCTTTTCACGATCAACTTTTAACATTGTTTTAGATTTCAAAAGGGCTTTTGGAGAAATATGGTCCTGACAGGGTTATTGACACTCCCATTACTGAGGTAGCTCTCTAAATTCGAAATCAATTGCAATTTTATTAGAGCCAAGAAAGGACTATCTTCTGATTGAGCAACATGCCTCTCTTTAGGCTGGTTTTGCTGGAATTGGAGTGGGTGCAGCTTACAAGGGTCTGAAGCCTGTCATAGAGTTCATGACATTTAACTTTTCAATGCAGGTTAATTTTCTTTAAATTCTGTGTGGAGTCTTTGTTATTCTTTTTCCTTGAAGACACTGGGCACAAATTTTGTTACGCAAAGAATTACTTAATTATGCTCATTAATTTGTTGTTCTGTCCATTCATTTTGCATATTGCTATTACCTATATCCAGTTTGATTTCTACCAATTACTCTGGAATTATATCATCCTATTTCATAAAGCCTTTGATTTTTAGCTTTTGATGTTCAATTAAGATTTACCTCGTCTAAATACAGTGATGATATGATCCCCCAGTTTGGAGTTCTAACGGCAAATTTTCTGATTCTTACTATTTTAGTAATAAACTACAGGAGAATGTAACAGTAACTAAAAAGATTCTATCTTCCTGATGATTTTAGTTTTGTAGGACAAACTGAATAAGACTGATCTTTAAAATTAGAACTGTTGCATCGCATTCAGCTGTAGTATTGATCCTGAAGTAGTTGATGGCAAGATAATGAGCTCTGGGAACCATCCTTCATGTAGTGGTGGTGAGGCTTGAAAGGATCAAGTCCTCGGTGTATACTTGAAGCAGAGTGATGTATCAGGTTTGATCAAGTAATAGCATGGTAGTTGGATATATATAGAAGAAATCTTTAAGATTGGGAAATTAGCTTTATGCAAAATTTAATCCCAAACTTTTAACTGTATGGCAGGCGAAGGAACGAATAGAGTGATGCGAAAGAGATTAGTAAGAAAAGAGAGCAACTCTTTTTATTATCTTTAACAGATCATGAAACACATGCTCCCAGCATTTGTCTTTTGTTTATTTTCAACCAGTAATATTTTACGTGAGATTGCATAACTGATTCTAAATTGTATATTCTTTATCCCTTCATTATGGGCATAATAGATTTTCATTGGGCTTTTTATAGGCAATTGACCACATCATCAATTCAGCTGCAAAATCAAACTATATGTCTGCTGGTCAAATTTCAGTGCCTATTGTTTTCAGAGGTCCCAATGGAGCTGCTGCTGGAGTTGCTGCTCAGCATTCCCAGGTAAGAAACATAAGCACTGGTGTTGCTGCTCGAGTTGGTCTTATTATCTCTGGACATTTTTATCTCATTGGTTGATGAGGTGTCAAAGTTTTTCACAGATTTCATTACACTGTTTATTAGGTTACTTCAAGAAGAAACATAATTACTTTCTGGTGGAGAAAGCTAGCTAGCTAGTTGAAATCTTGAGGTTTAAAAGAATCACTGTTCAGCCAATTTCCATACAAGGAAAAATGATTCAGACTAGTAAATTAAATAGCAAACAAGAGGCTGCTCGGGATTAGTGTTGGCAGTGCAAACAAACTAAGAAACTCTTTTGGTCCAACTTTATCTGAACTTTTTAAGCGGGAAAATTTTC
Source organism: Rauvolfia tetraphylla (assembly GCA_030512225.1). Lineage (NCBI taxonomy): Eukaryota > Viridiplantae > Streptophyta > Magnoliopsida > Gentianales > Apocynaceae > Rauvolfia > Rauvolfia tetraphylla. The sequence continues at coordinate 1,793,894 of JAJQKT010000064.1, forward strand.
CTTCTGCAGGTTCTACCTCTTGAAAAGAGGACAATGCTGGTGGTTAGATATATGTTGGTATTCTTGTAGATTCTATTAGTTTCCTGATTTTGTTGAGTCATGTTTAGGGACAACTTGGTCGTAGTGTTGTTGGGAGAGCACCTAGATGAAAAAGATTCAATTTTTCAGAATGCTGGAACTGACGTTGTCCTGTGCTGCTTAATTTAAATTTAAGAAATTCTCGGCAAACGGAGATGCTTTCAAGTGGTCGTTAACATTTTTCATTGACATGAAAGTTTATTTTCTTTTAGACAATATTTCAGGAAAACCATATTTATCTTGGGTTTTCTTGATATGTTTGCTCTTCTTGCCGCCTGTTAATCATCTCTGAAAAGTTGTCTAGTTGTCAACATAGTTATACGAACTCTCCTATTCATTTTTTTTTTCAGTGCTATGCTGCCTGGTACGGATCAGTTCCAGGGTTGAAGGTACTGGCACCATACTCCGCTGAAGATGCTCGTGGCCTGCTAAAGGCTGCTATTAGAGACCCAGATCCTGTTGTTTTCCTTGAAAATGAATTGATGTAAGGGGACTTGTGATGCCACTTTTAACCATCATGATTTTGGACTTGCATGATCTATATGATATTCTTATATTTCGTTGTGGATATTGTTTCTATTGCTATAGGTATGGTGAGTCTTTCCCTACTTCAGCTGATGCCCTTGATTCAAGCTTTTGTCTTCCAGTTGGCAAAGCTAAGGTATTTCTTTGACAAATCCATTTTTTGGGCCAAATATAAGCTTTTCTTTTGCTAACTTGCATCCATCAACAGGTAGAACATGAAGGAAAAGATGTCACCATTACTGCATTCTCGAAAATGGTTGGCTATGCACTTAAGGTAAGTTATCCTTTTTTATTGGGTGAGGATGTATTAGTGACTTTTTAGTATAACATAATGGAAGTATATCTTATTCTTGAACTACATTTCATATCTGTTGAAGGTAGGGGCAAGAAAGTTTATCCCAGTAGGCTTACAGAAGGAGCCTTTTAATGGGATGCCTGAGGAACTCTTAGCATAGTAAGATATGCATTGGGATTTAGATAAATGGTGTCCTTATTTATGTGGCACTGGAGTGGTTTTTCATTTATGATTACCATAACAATATTATTAGAAAGAAACACTAGTTTCTATCTAAATGAGTAGCCTGGATGCAGATTGCAGAATATGTGGTGTGTCATTACCTTAGGTTTAGTTTAAGCAACATCTTGTATGTTTAGAATAAAGTTTGCACCAATATCACTCTCCTACAAGTTGTTCACTAGTTCTTGTCTTCTGACCTCTTAAGTGTAGAAACAGACTTACTACTTACAGATTCATTATAAAAGAAACTCAAACGTGGCAATTTTTTCCAATACAGATCTATTTTGTAAGAGAAAAATTTGCAAATTTTTGTGTGTGCCATAAATGGTTGGACAAATACATTACCTCAATTTTTCTATCTAAAAACCAAATATACATGTGATTGTAGTCTTTTAGAAAATGTTGAGGAGTTAAATCCAGATATGGTAGCTTGCTAGTTGCTACTTTGGTGACTACAAGCTTTGTCAACATTTAAATTACAATTAATTGAACAGAGTCAACTTCTGCAGGAAATATTAGATGGGTCTAGAAATAATTGGAGATATCATTTGTGATTTCAATACATGAAATTATCAGTATGAGAATTCTCTAGTGCTGGAAATTCTCTAGTCAGGAACCTTGAAGCATTATTTTCTCATTTGCTTCAAAATATATTTGGGAAAATTTTATTCTGGTTGAAAGAGCAAAAGCACTAAATATATTTTGTACCCAAAACATTATGTTTGGAATATCTTTGATATTGTGGTTTCAAGTCAAATTATTCTACCTTCAATTATGAGTTATAAATGTGCATCTCTTATTTATAGGCTGCTGAGATTCTGGAAAAGGAAGGAATCAGTGCTGAGGTAACTTAAAAGTGTTTATATTGCTTTTAGATCTTGATATGCAGTATTGTAATAGAGATTATAAGCTACATATGATTTTGATTAATCTCTCTATAATGCAGGTTATAAATCTGCGCTCCATAAGGCCACTTGATAGAGCTACAATCAATGCCTCAGTCAGGAAAACCAACAGACTTGTTACTGTTGAAGAAGGGTTTCCTCAACATGGCGTTGGAGCTGAGATCTGGTTTGCTTCTTATCACTCACTGCTCTACATCTTCGACTTCTTATTTTTGTCCTCTCTCTCCTCCCTTTTTCTATTAAAAAAAATAAAGAAAATGATATTTTTATTTTATTTTACTTATCTGAATAGTTGCTTGTTTCACCAGTGCATCTGTTGTTGAAGAGAGTTTTGAGTATCTTGATGCACCTGTCGAAAGAATTGCAGGAGCTGATGTTCCCATGCCTTATGCAGCAAATCTTGAGAGGATAGCTGTTCCACAGGTTTTTACTTTCTTATTCCAATTAAATTTTATTTATTGCTTCTGCATATAGCTAAGTTTTTTCTGAAATGAATAATTGTGCAACATTAGGACTGGTTTGATCTCAATGAAACCCTTGTGATCTATATAAGGTATTGGAGACAGTAGCTAAGAATATCAGAGACTGAACATTTTTTTCCCCAAACATTTGTTTCCCAAAGCTTTATTCATTTTATTTGCTTTCTGAATTTGGTGATGTCCAGACTTTGGCTCCTTTGCTTATTCTCCGGATGTTAATCTGTTGCTTAGAAGTGATACAATATTGCTTATTGGGATTTCTCAAGTAATGTGATAATCCTCATAAATCCTTCAAATTCGCCTCAAAAGACTTTCAAAGATCATCACTGAATGAGTTATGTGGAATGTATTTCTAACAGTATGACCCATAAAGTTTTTAAAGGTAGTTCTGAAGTAAAAATAGAATTGAAAAAATTTTCAACTGATATTGCCTTCTTATCATCCCTTTTCAAGAGGTTTCTAGTTGGACACCATAGATTCTTATAAAATTTTGGTTAAAGAAGAACATTTCAGAATTGTATAATTTTGCCCACATCCTGGTTTTATTTGTTTCCGAAGATTGCTTTTATTCACATTGCATGCACAAACAACTTTGTTTTCTTTATGAGCACGGAATGGTTTATGCAGCCAATGGCAGGGTCAAAATTACAAAGTTGTTTATGCAGCCAATAAGCTCCTGCAATTTTTTTTTTTTTTAAAAAAACCTTTGATTATAACTACAAAATGCTCAGGGTTATCTAAGAAAAAGTTATTCCTGACATAAGTTCTTTTGATTTCTCATCAGCTATGCATGTAACTGGAGCTTATTGCACAAACTTATTCCAAATGTGTTTGCCATGTTTCAAAGCTAACTCTATATGCACCGTTAGTACTATTCTGTTAATGGGTAATAGTCAACTGTACATGAAATGGGTTACTGGGGGTATAAAATTGTTGCTTTGTACTGAATTTGCATACGTAGTGCTTTTAGGTTTTGTTTAGAGATTAGTTTTGTGATCAATGAATGGTAGGTGAAGTGAGCAACTATTTATTGTTTCCTTGTTAGATATTTTTATCCACAAAAATTGTTAATGGCATTGGCATGTGATGCAATTCATCAAAATGGCATCAATTAAGTTATTAAAATGACTTTTTTACTCAATTACTTCTATTCATCTAGCTGTAAACTTTTATGAAGTTTTAAATGGGTTGCAAAGAAAATTCCGCAGGTTTAAGTTACTTGTAGAGGTATTGCAGATAAGAATGTGTTCGATCAATATCCTAATGCATCAAATAATAGCTATGAAAGCTTTAGAAGTCAATTAGATAATACAACAATAGAGACGGATGAAGAAGGCTCCTTTCTTGTACTCTGTTCTTTGGACCTAGAGTGTGACTAACATTTAATAAACTATAGTTCATTTGCTTATGGTATGGCCGGCAATATTGCCATAGCCATTTTTCCCCTGCTGATGCAAATTTTGCTCAAATGATGGTGTTATCCTTGTGGTCAGATTAAGAAGTATTTCAGTAATCTTTCCACCCCGCCTCCCCCTCCCTCTCCTTTTCCACCTATTTCAACCCTTCCAAGGTTATTCTCTCTCATCAAGCCTCTCACTTCCTCATGTTTCTCTCCTCTTTCTCCCCTTTTCTTACAGCTGATTGTCATTGACCCTAGCCTAAAGCCACTAATGCTATTGGCTTTCAGTCCCGTCCTGGCTTCCTCTGTCCAATTCACTCTAAAATCTCTTTCTTTCTCTCCTGTCTTCTTGTCACCAATGAAACATCCTGTGTATTTCTGTGTTTCACCTAACAGGATTTTATTTATATAATAATGTATTGATATCTTCCTAATTTGAGCTTTAATGAAGAGATTGAAATAGAAACTCATGGGAGGATATTTTGATATCAAGGGAGTTATAAGGAGAGAGAAAAAGAGTTCACTTTCTCCCCACTGTTGTTGATGGCGAGATCTAATTTGAGAAGGGGATTGAAGAGAAGGAAGGGCAAAGGAAGAGAAAAATGAAAAAAGGAAAAACTGAGAAGGTGGAATTGTTTTTTCGGCAGCAGCAACTGTGGCGCTGGTCAGACGGTGGAAGGGAGGAGAGAAGCAGAGGAGATAGAATAGAAGAAGATAATTAGGATTGAGTTTAATGGAGCGGATGGTGGTTAACTGTGGGGGTGCTAAAGCCTAGAAAGCAAAGTTGCTGGTTGTTCCACCGAATGAATGGAGAAGCTGCAAAACAAAGAAAACAGAGAGCGGGGTGAGAGTTGGATAAAGAGAGCGAGAGAGAGAGAAGATGATTGGTGAGAGGAGAGTGAATGGAAATTTTATGTTGTGTAATTAGTGAAAAAGGGAAATATTTCTTGAGTTAAGTAAGGACGAGATTGTCATTTGCATAAAATTTGCTCTGGCAATGTTGCGATCCCTGTGCTATTCTTAAGACACTTGAAAGTGCTTTTCAGGAAAGCTGCTTTAGAAATTAATAGTTTTCAAAGGTTTTGATTAGTAAATCAGTTCTTAAAAGCACTTAAAGGTTTGGTTCTCTGTTGACATTTTTAACTTTTAAGCACGTCCTGAGATAAAATCTGGGGCGCAATTGTGACTAACAACCTAAAAGCAACTTATGTCCAAGTAGACATTTTCTGAATTTTTAAAAAAAGAGCATTAACTAAAGAGTTCCAAGCTTCTGATCGAATATTAGTTGTCTAATTCCTTCTGCTTGGGTTCTCGCTCAACAGGTTGAGGATATTGTTCGTGCAGCGAAGAGGACATGCTACAGATCAGTTCCACTTGCTGCTGTGGCCTAAAGTTAACTGGAATACACTTAGCTTTTGACAGTTTCTTCCATCACCAAATCAAAAGCTTTTGGAAGCTATTCTTTATCTTTATCATGAGATTTTTGGCCTTGTATCGGTGTTGTTAAGTTCACAATAAACTCAATTAACAAATCCCTTATACATGTTGATATCCATCAAGAGGACACATGTTTGTCTTTTTCTCCTCTTATAGGTTACTGCTCGAGGATTGTGCTATTTTTTTTTTACTTCAATTTTTTGAGTAAGAGTAAGTCACTTATCCTCTTACATTATACATTGTTGGTGCTTTTTCTCTGGGAATTCTCTTTCGTGGCTTTCTTTGTTTCTTTTAACGTCTAAAGACACTGCTGAAATTTGTACTAAATGTGTGAGAGAGAGAGAGAGAGAGAAAAAAACAAGAATCTAGAATGCCATGCCTGTAATTAAAAAGTGCAATACACCCTTTTAGGACCCCACACCCAACAACAGCAAATGCAGAAATGAATAGCCCACTAATATGAGATTGCTCTTGTTCATTGCATTCGTAATTATTTGTTTTGTAAAAGGTTTTCTTTTGGCGGGGTGGGGTGGGGGGGTGTGAAGTTATTGCGGGAGTGGGAAGAAACTGAGTGTGGATTCTTTCGGCATTTTTCAAAACAAATTTTTGTTTTGATCAAATAATCCTATGGTCAGTGAAAAATGTCTCTGAAAATTATGGCGTCTTAGTAGAAGTTTTTGTTGAGAAGGCATTTTAAAGTACACTTCTCTAGTTAGAAATGCAGCTAAGTCTTATGTCTACCAAGGGATTAACATGTAAGTAAATAGGAAAATGTGCTAACTCATCTTTACGGGCATATTGTAGGTGTTCCAAGTCATATACTTTATACTGTTTTACAATATTGGAATTAGTGTTAGTACTTTTTTTTTTTTGAGGAATGCATTATTGCTCTTAGTTAAAAAAAAAGAAAAACATGTGAAATTTTTTTTTTTAAAAAAAGATTTTTTGGACCTTGGATGGTACTGGGAAAAAGAAGCGGAGGCCATGTGGGCGGGAGCAGCCAAGAGGGTGGATGAGTCAAAAAAGGATACTAAAGGTTTGAATAGAGCGCGGGATGGATGTGATGAGAGCAATGCTGGGGTTGTGAATTAAGGCAAGTATTACTAATAAAGGGAAGAATGTGGTACCAGTTGAGCAAAAATTAGTACAGGTTCTTGTTTCCAAACTCTGGAGGATTCTTCGGATGAGGAAGATGGTCAAGGACATGAAAGTGGTTTGATTGAGAAGAATTAGGGAACTACCTAATCCAACTTCTATTATTGTCTCTTTGGGCTCGACCCAGTATGGAAGAGAAACTAGTGATTCATGGAATAAAAATGAATAGAAATCTAGAAAGCCCAATAGCAATAAGTCAATTAGATAGCCCTGCCAAAAGTAGTGATAATAATACTAAAATTAGATAAGTAGCCTAACCCAAGTTATGGGGAAGCGTAGCTAGGCTTAGACCCGTAGGGTTCCTTGCTTTGGGCTCTACTAATTTTATCACTAGAGCACCCTGCGATTGAATCTAATTTCTCTTTTTTATCAATTAGAATAAAAGTCCGTACTATATATGGGTATTAAATTTTTTACTTCTAATAATAATTATTGAAGTATATTTTTAAAAAATTATAACTATAAAACAAATTCATGTGTTTCTTAAAGAAAATTTTTATTTACTTAGAAGTAATTGTAAGTAATAGTAGAAAAAAATTATAAAAATGACTATACATAACCATTATTATGTGTATTTAAAAATAATAATAAACTTACAATCCTATTTCTTTGTCATTATAAATAAATAAAGAATTAAGTATGAAACGCTCCAACCTACTTGCATGAAAGATGAGATAATTAAAATTTTAAATACTAATTTATGAAGTTATTTATAAAAATAAGAAAGAAAAGAAATCAAATACTTAAACAACTATGAGCTCTTTGAAGAAAAAGGAAAAAAATTTGAATCCGTTTGGTGATGGTACCTACACGAAGTGTAATATGATTAAAACTATAAATACTTATTTATGAAGTTACTTATAAAAATCAGAAAGAAAAGAAATCAAATACTTAAATAATCATGAAGAAAAAAAAACATAAATCCGCTTGGTGAGGGTACTTGTACGAAGGGTGAAATGATTTAAACTTTAAATACTAATTTATGAAGTTACTTATAAAAATCAGAAAGAAAATAAATCAAATATTTAAATGACTATTGTAATACTAAAATGTTTCTAAAATAAACTAATTATACTTTAATCACAATTCCTAAAATATTATCATGATTAAATATTTAAGAGAAAAAACTATTGTATATACATTTCACTTTCTTTTCCATACTACTTTCTCCATTCAAAATTGAATTATTAGAATATAAATTATTCATTTTAGTAAGTAAAGAAAGAAATTTATCAAATACAATAAAATAAACTATTCATTTTATATAAAATTATTGACACTTTTTAATTAAAAACTCTCAAAAAGAGATTAATGATTTATGAAGTACTACTTTTATTTTAATATATCACACTTACTTACAATTTTTTTGCTGAAACTTATCAAACTCTTTTGTGTTTTCCAAGCCTATCATCTCAAAAAAAATCAAAATTAAAAAAAAACCATTCATATTAAAACCTCAAAAGCTTATTTTAATTGTGATGTTCTCACACTAATTCTTAAAGAAAGCATATGCTAAAAAACGTATTTGTAATAAAATCATAGTAAATATTAAAATTTCTCTTCCCTTCCTTATCTCTCTTCACTACTAAAAAGTAAATAACTTATTAAATAAAAGATATTAATATTTTATATTAAAACCTCAAAGAAAGTTTTTTTCAAAAATTAAAAAAATCTCAGATCATTGCTCAAAATTTTCCAAATAAATAGTGTTCTTGATCCATTGAATGAAATTATAGTGTTATTATACTTATTATACTTTACAAAAATTATTGCTTTCTTTTAATCCATTTGATGAAAAGACCAAAAAAAAAAAATCTAAAAATCATCGACCATTACCAAGGGAAAAATGGATAAATATTTCTAAAAATCATCCCCTTAAAAAAAAAGAAAAATCTCTGTGATCAAATTGAAATTGTTGTAATATATGAATCTTGGAAGCCAACCAAAGAAAATAAAAACTTACTAATTTTCTATTAAAAGAACTAAAAATAAACATTAGTGTACATAATCCAATTAAAACAAAAAAGAAAAGGCATGAAATATGTAGAAAAAACATGAATAACACAAACTAGGAGATTTAATGGGGGAAGTAGGGGCTAAGAATTGAGATTTTCAAATTTAAAAGTTTAAATTCTAACAAATAATAAACTTTCTATCTAGTAAAAAAACTCAAAATTCTAAAAAATAAGAATGAAGACTCTTGAGGCTTTTAGGAAAGGAGAGAGAGTAAAAGTATTTTATTAATAAATAAATAAAATCCACTAGACAAAAAGACAAAAAAGAAAAAAATTAAAAAACCATCGATAATTACATTTCATGTCTAATGTATTAAAAAGTCATTACATGTTTTGATGAGAATATTTTAATAGGTAATTAGTCACTTTTGTCCTTAAATTTTAGCATATGAAGGCTAAAATTGGAGTAATAGATAAGTATTTCTAAAATCATCTCCTTAAAAAAAGTTTTGTAATAAAAACGAAGTTGTTGAAAAATATGAATCTTCAAAACATGCCAAAGAAAACAAAAACTTACTAATTTTCAATTAAAAGAACTGAAAATATACATTAGTGTACATAATCTAACTAAAACAAAAAAAGAAAAGGTATGAAATATGTAGAAAGAGAAAACATGAATAACACAAATTATGAAATTTAATGAGAGAAGTGGGGGCTAAGAATTAGGATTTTTAAATTTAAAAGTTAAATTCTAAAAAATAATAAATTTTCTATCTCATAAAAAATTTTAAAATTTTAAAGAATAATAATGAAGACTTCAAGGCTTTTAGGAGAGAAAAGAGAGTAAAAGTATTTTGGTAATATATATATGTATAGATTTTCCTCATTTATCAGCAAGTGAACATAAAAAAAAAAAAAAAAGATGGTCAAGAATATCAAAGTATACCCTTCAAAATGTCTTGCATCGATGGATGGGGAAGCAACAGTATATTGAACATGCAAGGGGAAGTTAAGTGTCAACAACTTCTAATGCACATGTGAATGGCCCTCTACGTATTGACCTTTTGTAGGAATAGCTCCTTTTATTCGCAGGAGAGTACAACCCTTTAAATAATACAACAAAGGTAAGAAAATTGCTAACTAAAGATATTTACAAATTCTTTCTATCCTGAAATAAAAGATACAACAAGATACATCAAATATTTACTTGACATTCCAACACTTCCTTTCAAGTTGATGTGTATAGGTCTAATACACTCAACTTGCCAACTAAATAATCAAATTGCTTTTGATTTAAAGCTTTAATAAACACATCCACTGGCTGTTCTTTTGTGCCAACGTGACATGTAACTAGCTCTCCCATTTGCAACTTTTCATGAACAAAATGATAGTTAATTTTTATATGCTTTGTTCTTTCGTGAAACACTCTAGATTTGTAGCAATGTAAATGGTTGATTGGCTGTTGCAATAAAGTCTAGTAGGTCCTAGTTTGATCCTAAGAAATTTCAATAACATGTGTAACCAAACAATCACACTTGTTGCATTCGCCATGGCCTTGTACTTTGCTTTCACCAATGACTGTGATACCATCTACTATTTCTTAGACTTCCAAGAGATAGGTGTCGTTTCCAAGCTTAATAAAATATCCGATGAGGGACTCCCTATAGGCGAGCTGGTAGAACAATAAAGGATGACTTTCATTGCCAGCGGTAGGGTAGGGGCTTGACTCTTGTTGGGAACTTGAGAGTTATATTTAAGAGGTACAGAAGAACAATCATCTTGGAGAGGATCTCTTGTGCGTAGTAGTGTACAGAGGTCTTGGAAACCTAAGAGTCAGCTCGTGCACATCCCGCGATTTACCTACTCCATGGTCTTGGGGCCGATTTTCTGGTAATTGGGCATATTACCCAGTTAGAGTTGCAATATGCGACCAGGTTGAGATCCATGTTTGGGTAATAAAATTCCATGGCATAGGCTTCCTTTCACATATTATTCCACCTGTAAAGCTACATTCCAATGCTTATGCATGAATTGAGAAAGTATGTGGATTGTATATGTAATGTCAGACTACATGATAGCTAGATATAACAGCCTTCCAACAAGACGGCTATACTTACTTGGTTCCTCAAACATTTCTCCATTTTATTTTGACAGCTTGTGTTGTTTTTCCAATGGCGTTACACTTGGTCTTGCACCTATCAATCCACATTCTCCAAAGATGTCTAAAGCATACTTCCTTTAGCATAAGAACAATCCTTGTGTAGAGCTTGGCACTTCAATGCCCCAAGGTCCTTGATTTTAAAATGTGTCTAGATATTGCTTAATTTCCTCACACTTATCAGCACCATTACGGTGATTACAATGTCATCTATGTAAACGAAGAGGGCGAGAAACATTCATGCTTGTCTGTAAATGAAAAGTGAATGCTCTATCAGTTATTACTTGAATCCAAAACTATGTAATGTGATAGTCAACTTATCAAACTAGTTTCTTTCTGCTTGTCGTAGCCCGTACAGTGATTTTTTGAGTTCGCAATATTTACCTGGTTTTGGAGGATTGAATCTGGGTAGAGGTTCCATGTAAATGTCCTTATTCAAGTCTCTGCGGAGCATTGCATAGTTTACATCCATCTATGCAACTTTCGTGCCTTGACAATGGCAAAAGCTAGCAAATAGCACACTTTTGTCATCTTGGTGACTAGTGCATACGTTTCTGTAAAATCCTCCCCCTTGATTTGACAATAACCCTTAGCAACAAGCCTAGCTTTGTACCTTTCAATGGAGCCATTTGCTTTGTACCTGATTTTGTAAACCCATTTGCATTTAATCCACTTCTTTCCAGAAGGAAGAGTACGTAGGTCCAAGCGTGGTTGCTTTCAAGAGCGTGAATTCTGTTTGCATAGCTTTTCTCTATTGGGAATTAGTGGCTGCCTGTCCATAATTGTGAGGTTCCTCACAAGTGCTAATAGTAGCTAAAAGGCTTTGTGAGAAGAGAAAAAATAATCATACGCGATGTGAGAAGAGAAAAAATGATCATATGAGATATGATAACTAAGAGATGGAAGAATTTTTAGAAGGCAAAGGAGAATGGAGGGATAAATCCATACCTGAAAGGGGTGAGTGATGACAGGATGAATTTCGGGAGGTGAGTTTTGCATGGCACATATAATCTTCGAATTTTGTCAGGGCCTTCCAAGGTTGCTGTGATCGGCACAGCTCGCCATCGGCAATAACATCTGGTTGGTTTCTAGTGGGAGAGCCGCCAGCAGCAGGATTACTAGGTTCTGGTAGAGGTTAGACCTTGTCCTACAAACTATTGGCAGAACCAATATGGAAAATGGTTGGGCTAGTGACTGGGATTCATATGCTCAGACTAGATCTAGTGATTGTGAACTTGCACTTTCTTCCTCTAGACTAGAACCATCATCCTGTGGGTTGTTAAGCAAACTAGGCATTGAGGAAAAGCCCATGTGGGTTAACAGAAATGTTATGTTGGGCCTCTAGACATGATTCTTTGCACCATCCATATCTTTTCTTGCTTTGGACTGGTTCATTGAGGTTTGGGTAAACACGTTCGTAGAAATAGACCTCAAGTGAAATGAATAATTTTTTGGTTTCAATATCGTAGACATGCTACCCTTTTTGTCCCATGGGATACCCATCGAAAACGTATTTAGTAGAACATGCATCAAATTTATTCCTATGTGAAGAGGAATTTTGAGCGTAGCATAGAGATTCGAAGACTCGATGATGTGAATAATATGGAGCTTTTTGAAACAACAACTCATGGGGTGTCTTCCCATCTAACAATTTACTTGGGGTTCCAATGATAAGATATCATAGTAAGAATACATTCCGTCCAAAATTTTATGACTAACCTAGCTTCGAAGCTTAATACCCTTGCTACATTAAGAATATGGTGGTTTTTACGTTCTATCCTCCTATTCTATTAAGGGGTGCCTACACAAGAGGTTTCAGGTGGAATCCAATGATCATTGAAATAGTTCTATAAAGAAATAAATTCGGTCCCATTATGACTCCTAACCATTTTTATGTCCCAATTATAATGATTTGGTACCATCTTATGGAATTGAATAAAGATGTCTCATGTCTCATTTTTATCTTTCAAAAGATATACCCACATGGCACTAGAATAATCATCCACTAAACTTAAAAAATACCATGCCCCACTAAGAGAACAAACATGGTATTTCCCCTAAAGATCCTAGTGAAGTAATTCAAAAGGACATTCAACCTTATTGTCACTATTGGGAAACTGACAACAAGTATCTTTGGCCTTATGAAAAATCACCAAAATTGAAAGTGCAATGAGACAAAACTTTTTGCTTGAAAGAAAGATGTACGAAAACAATATTTAAAGGATGACCAAGCTATCAGTGCCAAAGGCGAGCTACTATCTACTCTCAATTTACTGCAGCCATTGTTGCACCATGTGTCGTGCTAGTAAAATAATGTATTTCACCTACTGATCGTCCTCCTCTTGGTGTGGTCTTGTATCAGACAAGAATTAGAAGAATAAGTCACATGACAATTTAATTCTCTAGTCAATTATGGAATAGAGATTATATTACATGTGAATGTAGGAATGTATAACACGCTGGACAAGGTGCTATTGAAATATAGTTGGACTGTTCCATGCTGTTTTACTAATACGGCAGACCCATCAGGCAATCCAATATGTATAGGTTACTTCAAATTCTTCGACTCCTTAATACAAGTTTTATCAAAAGTGATATGGTGGTTCACCGTATTATCAAGTATCCAAGGGAAAGAAGATTTTTATTGGTCATGGTTTGGGCAGATTGCCTTTCCGGATATTTGCTACTTCTAAAGCAAGTTCTCTTGAGTGGTTCTTTTCAATAGAACTAGAGTTGTTGATTGCCATTAGCGTACTCCTTTTTCTTTGGTGCTATCGATGTCATCGACAACCATAGCATGATTTGCTCCTGCAGTCCTATTACCCTAAATATTTAATTTGTTTGGTTGTTTTCCTTCGTGTTGTTTGTCGTCTTTGTTGTGTTGCCACATAAAACCCAACAATCCTTTTTCTTGTGATCTTGCTTCCACAATAATCGCAGACCTGTTTGGAACTTGACTTGGTAGTAAACGTGGCTCTTTCAGCTTTAACATCTTGTTTGTCGACAATCTCATGGTGTTATTCCTCCTAGAGTGCATTAGCAGACATCTTATCCAAACTCGGTAAAGGTTCCATACGATCCCAAACTTATTATTCAAACTCATAAAAATTCATGCATTTTTTCGTTCTCTCTTTGCTGAATTATCAATTTAATGGTTTCTTCGTAACCATAAACAAGAATGGGGACATGACACTGCAAATCGTCCCCCATCATTTGAGTTTTTAGAAGTACTTTGTGACATTTATGGTGCCTAATGTGAGAAGTTGGATCTCCTTTCGTAACTAATAGATCCATGGTCGACTCTCTTAAGAATATTGTGTTTTGAGAATGGCAAAAATGTCTTTTGGCATTTCAGTGTGGGTCAATATACTCCGAAACTTGGATTTGACTAATGACATAATCCACCACTTAACATAAGATTTGCACCTATCCTAGCTGGTTGCCAACATTGGGTCCACTGAGTGTGCAAGAGTTCCATCAAGGAAGATCATTTTGGTCTTTTCCTAGAGACTATTCTCAAGCATAGTAGCCCAATCTTTGAAATTTTGACAATCGAACAAAATAGGAGTAACAGAGATACTTGGATTATTTGATGTGTGTAAGACCTAAGAGGGGGTGAATTAGGTTTTAGGCTAATTATCAAAATCTTTTCCTGTATTGCAAATTCTTTGCCTTAATAAAAGCTTGTCTTCAAATTCACAAACTCTAAGTTTATATGTGATGTAATGGTTGAGACAAGATGATCAAACAATAAAACCACAACCAATCAATCAACAACTAAGAACAAATAATAATAACATAAGTATGTAAACAAATAAAGCTATAAATAAATGAACACACGATTTATAGTGGTTCGATCTCTCCAAGATCTACATCCACTACCTTGAGTCCACACTCAAGGATTTCAACCAATCCACTATATGCTCAATTTATGCAATTACACAAGAGGCTCACCACACAATGGTTTTACACTCACTACCTCTTTTAGTAATTATACAAACAAGGTTCACCATTCCACAAGGGTTTTATATCTAAAGACAACCTAAAGACCAATCTAATCAAAGGCTCACTCACAAACGGGTTTTACACCACAACCTTGATTAATCTAGTCTATGGCTCACCCTAACACAAAAGGATTTTATGTCACTAGATAACCTTGCAATAAGTTAGTAGAAAACACAATTGAGATAAGAAAAGAGTGTGTGTAAGATGTTACCACTTTGTTGGTAGATGATTACACAACGTTTCACCTTCACACTTTGTTGCCTTTGGAATCTTGAATTTCAATCTTTGAGCACAATGCAATTTGAGAGCTTTTCAATTTAATTTGATGTAAAACAAGTTAGAGCATGTAGGATTTGTTAAGTTCAAAGTTCTTCTAAAAAATCTGGAGTTTATGGCTTTTATAGAATTTGAAAATCAGTTCAAACGGCTATAAAACGGCTAGTAACGGCTAGTTTCAGAAAATTCGGACGACCGAATTTTTTGGTTGCGTCCGAATTTCTCTGGAAAAACAGTGACCATGCTGAAGGCCAAAATTCGGACGACCGAATTTTTTGGCTGCGTCCGAATCTTCTTCCGAATTTCTCTGGAAGAATAGTAGCAAACTTTTGCTACAAAATTCGGACGACCGAATTTTTTGGAAGCAGTTTCAAACTTTGTAAAATCATTTGAGGTATAACTTCAATGTGTTTGAGAAACATTTGATATGTATAGAAAACTTACTTAGCCATATGTAAGTTTGAAAACACAAATTAAATTTCTTTGATCATATAAAGTTTACTTAAACATCACATTCACTAAAAACCTTATTCAAATCCTTTTAAGATTATAAGATTCATTTTATGCTTTCTTATGCATTCAATGATGACCAAGACATGCAAGTGTAGAGTTTACATAGAAACTTACTTACTAAGTATACACACTCTACACTTCAAGTCTTCAATGCCTTTAGATCTTCTAAGAACAACATTCTTCAAACTTTAATCACTTTGCTTAACTGAAGTTGTTCTTGAACTCTTGCTTCAAAGCAATGAGACTTCATACTTCTTATTTTACAGAACCTATCACACAATATACAAGCATATTAGTCCTCATCAATATTTGTCATTAATTAAAACTAATCAATCTTATATGATTTGCCCTTAGGGCTAACAATCTCCCCCTTTTTGATGATGACAAACTTTGATGCAAAATGTGATAGATTAAAACGATGCAGTTCATAGAAGTATTAATGTCAATGATAGAAAATAACCAATTTAGCACAATGACATACAAAAGGCTCAATATGAGCCTATGACCCAACCAACCTCCATTAACCTCCTTCCTTCCAACTCAGATAGAAGATATAGCATTTAAGTATTTAGAAAACTTCTAAGAGAGGTTTTAAAGGTTGTAAAAGTTTAACAATGCTCCCCCTTAGATTGTGCTCATTTTTCAACAAGTTTGGACTTGAGATACTATGCATCCGAATTTTGACATATCAAGTCCGAACTATAAAATAAGTGAAATGAAAGCTTCAATTTTTGAGAATAAGCTTTCCTAAGATTGTTCAAACATGGTAGAAGAGATTGAAACATGTTTGACTCAATTTGAACAACAAAAGAGCACATTTTGGTAACAAAATATGCATGCATCCGAATTTTGAGCTTTCAATTCCAAACTGTAAAATATGTGAGATAACAACTTCTATTTTTGAAAATAAGTTTTTCTAAGATTGTTCAAATATGATAGGAAGGATTAAGATAGTTTTCAAACAATTTGAACAATAGGAAAAAACATTTTTGACAAGAAGATCTTGATGCATCCGAATTTTTTGTTTCATCTCAACAAGTTTGAAAAGGCGATTTTGCATTTTCAAATGAACTATAGAAGTACTCAAATATGTATAGCCACAATAACACTCAATTTAGCTTTGAAAAACCACAAAACTCATGTATTTAATTATTTTCATGATGTAACTTAAAGTTATAGGTCAAGTTAAGAACCATGATGAAAAATTTCACAATCTCAACTCAACTATTTTCAAAATCTTAGAAAACAATCATTTTCAATTTAAATTTCAAATGCAACCATATATTTGCACAATACACATTTATTTTACATTTCAACCTATAGCACTCATACATAGTACATTTACAACAAGCACATTACAATACAACAAGCACATAGCATATTTTGCAGTCAACATTCTTTCTCCCTCTTGACATACACATGGATTTTCAGAGATGCATGAGGAATTCCACTACTATTTCACATTTTCACACATTTTGTCATCACATTTCTTCTCCCCCTTTTGTCATCAATCAAAGATGGGGTTAATGAAAGTGAGACAACATGTATCACATATAAGCAGTATATGGACTAAACCTCACTTGCCAATTTAGTAATATATTAGCCAACTCTCATAAACTGTATATTTGCAATATTCAGCAATTCTTTGGTCAAATAATTATCATCCTAACAGGAATAAGCATTATGTAGTATCTCAATAATAATACAATAAGCAATATATTATCAACTTCTTCTCCCCCTTTTTAGCAACGATTAAACTTGGGGTAAGAGTACTTGGACAACAAAAGTGAAACAAAAGAAGCTCTTATCACAAAGATTTCACATATTGAGCTTCAAAATATTATCATGACTAGAAAGACACAAGTAAATTTCAATATTAAAGCATAACTTGTTCATCAATGCATAAGTTAAAATAAGCATCAAAATAGAGTTTAGGGATAGAAATGCTTAGTCTTGGATGCGCTTCATGGTCTTCACTTCCAAATTTGTTTGTTATGATGGCCATGTCTCCTTGATCTCTATATGATGGGCTCCTTCATTTGTTGACTCCTTGCTCGTGTAGTTGTGCTTTGGAAAGTTACCAATCGAGAGGATCTTTGGATATTCTTTCTTTGAACCACATTTTCCTCCTCCCTTGGCTGAAGGAAATTGGTGATGGATTTGTGATTTGATTTTGTTAAACTCCCTTCACCTCCTTCTTCTTGCTTGTTCTCTTGAGCTCTACCTCTTTGTTCTTCATTCTCATGTTCTTCTTCTTGGGATGCTTCACTGCCTTTTCCTTCATCTTTTGTCTTCTTCTTTATCAATAAATTGATAGTAATTTCAATTTTCACTGTCATTACTGTCAACTTTATTGCTGCCATCTCCACCCATATTATCTTCTTGATCTTCTTCATTTTTCTCTTCACTGTTCTCTTTCTCATCTTCTTTCATTTCTTCTTCTTTGGCTTTATAGGAACTTGCACTATTTAAAATAACTTGAGAAATCTTTCTCAAGTCTTCTTTCATATTCTTGACTCTAGCTTCTAAATCATCAAATTTGCCAAGAATCATTGGAGCAAAGGACTTGAAGAATTTGTATGGCTGTTCAATATCTCTTGAAACACCTTGACAACTTATTTTCCTTCAATAGATGGTACTTCTTCAAATAGTCTTCTTTTTGTGTAAGGTTGCTCCCCCTCACTAGATGAGTCATGCCTCCTCTTTGTCTTCATTTACTTTGCCAATATTTCTTCTTCATCTTCTTTTTCCTCAACCTCTTCACTTTCTTCAACCTCTTTTCTTCTTAAAGGAGTTTCTGCTTTTGTTATCCATATTTCATCCTCATCAATTATCCAAGAAATTCTTTTTAGTGAGTTGTTGGTGTAGACTTCTTCATTCTTTATTGGTAAACCACTGGAAGACAATTGCACTTGGAGATACTTAAAAATTCCTGTTAATAACCTTCCATACGGCAATGATTTATGCTCAGTTCTTCTAGCTGCCATTATATTCTTTAGCACTATATATCCAAAATTCATTTTTCTTTTCTTATGCATGGATAGCATAATTACAGCATACATATTATCAACAGAAGACTTGTGCTCAAAGTATGCTATAATCAAGGTAGTAAGCATTTGATGCAAAATTCTTTTACTAGCATCAAAAAGCTTTTATCTCTCTCTCCTTTCTAGTCTTGAGGCTTCTACCATTTATATAGGCATTCTCAGTTCTTTCATGTGAGTATAACTCACTTATAAAACAATGTCCTCAGAAGAATAATGCCTAAACTTAACATCCTCAACATCACAAATTCTATTGAGCAATGCATTGTCAATCTCAAAAATCAACTTGTGATATTCTTGAAGAATACCACTAAATAGATTTATTACCAACTTGCTCAACTCTTTCTTCCTTAATATTTGTATAAACTTCATAGACTAAGGAAGGTAATAGCATTCATCAAACATAGGCAAACTAGTCCAGCTCACATCATTTAAAAATGAGAGTATATTACCCATTTCGAATAGTTTGATGACATCCACCTTGTGGCTTGGATTTATCTTATGGTTCCTTTGTGCCCAATCATCAAGTTCAGTAGCAGCCTCCACTGTGATAAATCTATCCAGCCATGACATGCTTTGAGGAACATGAACTTTCCTTGGTTCATTGATCACTTGTCCTCCTTCTCTTTCTTTGGCTTTTCCCTTTCCTTTTCTCATGCTAGGCTTATTTGTACTTACCTGGAGCTACAACACTTGAAAACACTCATTAGTCATTGAATTTTTTAAATTTCTAAGCTCCTTCTAAGATTGGTTAAACCTTTCTTCGGCTAATGGCATAGTAAGATATCATTAGTTTGTTTATTAATGCAAACATGATTTAAACAAGTATTACCCTTAGTAGAATGATCTCTAATGAGATGAAGTTTGATATCTATATGCTTTGTCCTAGTTTGTTGAATAATATGATGGTCAAAGTTATTGAATTTGTGTTGTCACATAACATAGCCACACATTTGAAATATAGACCATAATCACTTAGAGTATCAATAAGGTAATAGAGAATGTGTTTAATAGCAATCAAATGAAACTCTCTAGGACAAGATAAAACTAGCACACAAGCACATGACAAACATAATATTGGCTCTACTTGCTGTCAAATAGAGTTGACTATTCCTATGAAACCTTTTTATTCTTGTCAAGCATAGTTGATAAACTTATGAAAGTGCTTATACCTTAACATGATTCATGAAAGTGCCATCCTTGGTTTGCATGATTTGTAGGCCAAGAAAGAAATTGAGTTTTCCTATCATGTTCATTTCAAATTTACTTTGCATCAACTTGGAAAACACATCACAAAGTGAAGTATTAGAAGCACCAAAAATTGTATCATATATTTGGACAAGTTATAGATCATTGTTGCATGAGGATTTTATAAAAAAAAATAGTTTCAATTTTCCTCTTGAAAATCCTTTTGAAAGAAGGAAACTACTCAATCTTTCACACTAAATTCTAAAAGCTGGTTTTAAACCATCCAAAACTTAGGATAGTTTGAAAATATGGTTAGGAAACTTTTCATGAGCAAAACTGGGTGATTGTTCCACATAAACCACTTCCTTAATAAAACCATTTAGAAATACACTTTTGACATTCATTTGAAATAGCTTAAAGCAAGTACAAGTCAAAAACATTCTTATGGGCTCAAGTCTAGCGTTCGGAACAAGAGTTTCATCATAATCAATTCCTTCTTCTTGATTGAATCCTTAGGCAACAAGTCTAACCTTGTTTCTAACAATTTCTCTGGATTCAATAAGTTAATTTCTAAAAACCATTTAGTACCAATAATGGAATGATCGTGAGATTTTGGAATATCGAAAATTTTGTATCTTTCAAAATTTTTTATTTCCTCTTGCATAGCAATAATCCAAAAATCATCACACAATGCATCATCAATACTTTTAGGCTCATATGCAATAAAAGAATAAAGTTATTGATAAAGCCTTATTTTTTACTCCTTGGAAGATATCACCAATGATTTGCTCCTTAGGGTGGCCTCTTGGATATCTTAAGTTCTTTGGGAGCTCTTGGTCACCACTAGGTTGGTCATCTTGAATCATTTCTTCCTCATTGGTATGATCCTCCAAAGTTGGTGCTTGAAGATGGTTTTGATAGTCATTAATAGATGTTTAGTCATTAATAGATGTACCTACATCATCTTCACCTTTTCTTTCCAAGTAAATGTAAGATTCATCAAAACAAACATGAATGGTTTCCTCATCATATAAGGTTCTTTTCATTATAAACTCTATATGTCTTTCGTTAGAAGAATAGCTAAGAGATATACCAATATCCGGTTTTCTATCAAATTTAAGTAAGTTATCACAAGAATTTAAGACATTTATAACCAAATATTTTAAAATATGCAATTTGAGACGTCTTATAAAAGAGAATTCAAAAGATGTTTTTCTTCAAAATGATCTTAAAATAATTCTATTTATCATAGCATGTGGTGTTTAAGGCTTTGGCCAAAAAGTATTTTTGAAGAAGAATTTTCACAAAGCATAGACCTAGCCAATTTTTGTAAAGTTCAAATTTTCCTTTCAATAACACCATTTTGTTGTGGCTTTTTTGCAGTTGAAACAATTATATGAAATTCAAATTTTTATCCAAAGTTTTGTAAAGACTTGTCTGTAAAATTCTCCCATTGTCACTTCTAATGGAAATCAATTTGCACTCAAGGGAGATTTGAACCTTTTTGAATAGTTTTTTTAAACTTATGAAACACTTCATCTTTTTGAGCAAAGAATAAAGCTAAAGTGAATATTTAGAAATCCTCAACTACTACTAAGGCATACTTCAAGTCAATATTACTAGAGTTCCTCATAAGTCCAAATCAATCCATATGAACATGCTCAAGATGTTTGAGGTCTAAATGCATTTTCATGTGTTTGAAAGATTCTTTTGTTTGTTTTCCATATTGACAAGTACCTCAAAGACAATTTTCTCAAAGCAATCCTCCAACTAAATCTTGAGAGAAAAGTTTGTTCAACAAATCTATACTTATGTGACCAAATCTTCTATGCCAAGAAAATCCATCATTATCCTAAGTAACAAGATATTCAAGTTTATTATGCCGTAAATAACCATCATTATCATGAGTGGAAAAACATATAACTTTATAAGCAACAAGTTCATCAAGGCAAGACACTAATACAATTTGCAACAAAAATAGTTCTACCATTGACACCATCAAGTATAGTGCAAGTATTACATTTACATTCAACTTTTCACACTGTCACATAATTGACTAATGTTAAGCAAGTTATAGTTCAAATCAGCAATAAGCAACATTTGTTTTAAAAAAAAAAGAGAGGAACCTTTACCAACATTGGTTACTCCAAGAATTATTCCTTTCTTCTTGTCTCAAAACAAATCCTTCATTGGTTGCTTTGACCTTGCTTATGAATGAGGTGCTTTCCTTTATTCTTTAAGCCAACATCATCAATGTACCGTTTAGTGGTGCTTGAGTTTGAATTAAAGTGTACCTACAATAAAGGAGAGGAAATATCCTTTGGTACCCATACTTTCTTGGGTCCGTGGGGGTTAGTAATAATTCTCTTAACTCTCCAAATGGTTTTTACACCATTCTCTACTTTTCTTTTAACATAACATTTGGTAACTTTATGTCCATGTTTTCCACAATAAGTACAACAAGTATGATGCATGGAAGTAGAAGTAGCTCTAACAAAGAACTTTTTATATTTAGACACATTGTTTACATAATTATAGCCAAGACCATTTTTGACAAGAGGAGATCTTTGAGCTCCAAGAATTTTATCAAGATTGTCCCTTCCTTTTGTAAATTTTTCTATACATGATGTAAGTTCATCAACCTTCTTTTTCAAAGTCTCATGATCAACAAGCATTCTTTCAAGAGACAAAATCTTTTCACAAAGAATCTTATTTTCAAGGGACATGTTTTGTAAAGAGACATTTAAAACTTCTTTTTCAATATTCAAGCATTCAATAGAATCAAGAAGCTTTTTATTTTCACAAAAAAATTTTGAATTCTCATTCAATAAATCATTAATTTTTGTTTTCATTTCCTTATTCCTTTTTGAAGCCTTCTTTATTTCTCCATACATCTCAACAAGTAATTCACTAATATCATCAATATCATCATCATAATAAGTAGAGGTAGATGGAGTAGGTTGTACCTCATCTTCCATTGCCATGAAGCACACATTTGTTCTTTCGTCTTCATGAGTGACTTGAAGTAGCTTCCACATTTCATGAGCAGAATCACATTCCATCACTCTATTGTATTCATTGACAATCAATGCACAACAAAGAATGTTCATTGCTTGGTAGTTTAATGTCATCTTCCTTGAATCGCTCTCATCATACTCCTCCATGGGCTTTGGTTCTCTTGTAACTCCATCGGATTTCAATCTCAATGGTACATAGGGACCTTTCTCAATAATATTCCACAATTCATAGTTAATATAACAAATGTAAATCTCAATCCTAGACTTCCAAAAAGTATAATTAGAACCATCAAACAGTGGAGGTCTATTAGTGGAGGAACCTTCCATATAAGGCAAATTTGATAAACTAGCCATATGATCTTTACTTCTAGGTTGTTAGACCTTAAAAAGAAGACCTTTCTCTGATACCAATTGTAAGACCTAAGAAGGGGGTGAATTAGGTCTTAGGCTAATTATCGAAATCTTTTCATGTATTGCAAATCCTTTGCCTTAATAAAAGCTTGTCTTCAAATTCACAAACTCTAAGTTTATATGTGATGTAATGGTTGAGACAAGATGATCAACCAATAAAACCACAACCAATCAATCAACAACTAATAACAAATAATAATAACATAAGTATGTAAACAAGTAAAGCTATAAATAAATGAACACACGATTTATAGTGGTTCGATCTCTCCAAGATCTACATCCACTACCTTGAGTCCACACTCAAGGATTTCAACCAATCCACTATATGCTCAATTTATGCAATTACACAAGAGGCTCACCACACAATGGTTTTACACTCACAACCTCTTTTAGTAATGATACAAGCAAGGTTCACCATTCCACAAGGGTTTTATATCTAAAGACAACCTAAAGACCAATCTAATCAAAGGCTCACCCACAAACGGGTTTTACACCACAACCTTGATTAATCTAGTCTATGGCTCACCCTAACACAAAAGGGTTTTATGTCACAAGATAACCTTGCAATGAGCTAGTAGAAAACACAATTGAGATAAGAAAAGAGTGTGTGTAAGATGTTACCACTTTGTTGGTAGATGATTACACAACGTTTCACCTTCACACTTTGTTGCCTTTGGAATCTTGAATTTCAATCTTTGAGCACAATGCAATTTGAGAGATTTTCAATTTAATTTGATGTAAAACAAGTTAGAGCATGTAGGATTTGTTAAGTTCAAAGTTCTTCTAAAAAATCTGGAGTTTATGGCTTTTATAGAATTTGAAAATCAGTTCAAACGGCTATAAAACGGCTAGTAACGGCTAGTTTCAGAAAATTCGGACGACTGAATTTTTTGGTTGCGTCCGAATTTCTCTGGAAAAACAGTGACCATACTGAAGGCCAAAATTCGGACGACCGAATTTTTTGGCTGCGTCCGAATCTTCTTCCGAATTTCTCTGGATGAATAGTAGCAAACTTTTGCAACAAAATTCGGAAGACCGAATTTTTTGGAAGCAGTTTCAAACTTTGTAAAATCATTTGAGGTATAACTTCAATGTGTTTGAGAAACATTTGATATGTATAGAAAACTTACTTAGCCATATGTAAGTTTGAAAACACAAATTAAATTTCTTTGATCATATAAAGTTTACTTAAACATCACATTCACTAAAAACCTTATTCAAATCCTTTTAAGATTATAAGATTCATTTTATGCTCTCTTATGCATTCAATGATGACCAAGACATGCAAGTGTAGAGTTTACATAGAAACTTACTTACTAAGTATACACACTCTACACTTCAAGTCTTCAATGCCTTTAGATCTTCTAAGAACAACATTCTTCAAACTTCAATCACTTTGCTTAACTGAAGTTGTTCTTGAACTCTTGCTTCAAAGCAATGAGACTTCATACTTCTTATTTTACAGAACCTATCACACAATATACAAGCATATTAGTCATCATCAATATTTGTCATTAATCAAAACTAATCAATCTTATATGATTTGCTCTTAGGGCTAACAATGTGGATATGAAATATGGTGAATTAGGATCAATCAAGGAAATAGTATTGTCATTTGCTTTGCCCATGACTGAATATTATTAGCGATGATTCAAGGACTTAGTTTACAATCA
The DNA here is from genome assembly GCA_030512225.1 of Rauvolfia tetraphylla. Lineage (NCBI taxonomy): Eukaryota > Viridiplantae > Streptophyta > Magnoliopsida > Gentianales > Apocynaceae > Rauvolfia > Rauvolfia tetraphylla. The sequence goes on from JAJQKT010000064.1 coordinate 1,818,629, forward strand.
AGGCTTTGATACCACATAGGAATATCTTCTCTTATTCACAAGAAATAATACAACTGAGGTAAGAGTCCCTAATCTTTGGGATAAAGGAATCCAAAAAGGAAACTGCTAGCTAAAGATATTTACTAATTCTTTCTATCCTAAAATAAAAGATACAACTAGATACAACAAGTATACTTGATATTCCAACACCTTTCCTTGGATAATACAAAATTTTCTCTGTAGATGATAACTAACCTTGTAAATCACCAACTTAACTAATGCTATTTCTATGGATTTTAAAATTCTATGATGGAACTGTAGGGATGTAGGTTCCATTGATTTTTTGGCACGTTTGTTGGACTTAGTGAAATCACATAAGCCATAGATTTTGGTTTTGTTGGAAACCAATGTACCAAGGTCTGGAGCCATTAGCTTTTTAAGAAGAATGTCATTTGATCATATGGTAATCTTTAAAGCCTTTGGGTATGCTGGAAGTATTTAGGTGTTTTGGTTAGAGAACCAACTTAATGTTCAAGTAATTACCATTGGTAAGCAAGTGATCAACTTAGTACTTATGGAAGGAACTGGGCTATGGAGTAGTTTCTCTCAATTCTCTATTCCTCTTCCTAGAGGGTTTCTATAGATGCTCTATAGGAGTATATGTCCAATTTGGTATATTTGTAAATGTTTCCTGGCTAGTCATTAGTGATTTCAACCAAGTGCTGTAGAGGATGATAAGTTTGGAATTAAAAGGCTTACATATAAGCAAGCTTCCTCTTTATGGTAGACTATAGCCTTGTTCTTGATTGTTGAAATTTTTTTAAGCAGATGAAAAATAAATTCTTTTAAAAAAGCTATACTTAAAATTAAAATAAAATTTTTATTTTAAAAAATTTTAATAAGCAAAAGTTGTTTTAGAAAGCATAATAGAGTAACTTCTCAAAAATAGCATTTTTCACCTTATTTAAGCTAAATTAGAAGTAAATAAGCAGTTGAGGATAGTTCAAAAATAGTTTTTAACTTAAGAGAAACTATATAAGCTATTGAGAACGGGCCCTATACATCAATGTGGATAAATTGATGCAGGGTATTTAGTTGCTAGATAAACTTGGTCTAACAAGGAGGGACAGGCTCCATAAAGAAGCATATTGATCAGGCTTGGAGTAATGCAAAATGGTTCATGTAATGTCCGAATAATTGTGTACATCATCATCCTACAACTTATTTGGATTATCACCTATTGTTTTTGGAGGATTTTTCTTCAAAAGGTAACTATGAAGTTGTTGGTTTGCAAATCCACAAGACCTCGAATGAACAAATCTTGCAAATACCCAAAGTTATCACCAAATGGGTAGCTATTCCCCAAAATAATCTCTAATGCTTAAGTCTGTAATTTTCTCAAAGAAGAAGCTATATCAAACTAAAAGAATAAAGGCATTTATAAATACATGCATAGATACTAACTAACTAACTAACTAACTATATGTTTAATAATTTACTTCTCAATGTATTGTTAATTTCTAATAAAGAGCATGTTCCTTATTCTTTTCAAATTGGATTACCCTTATCAAACTAAAATAGGATTGGACTTTTCTTTGTGCTTGTTAATTATGAGAACAAGTTCTCTATGACTGGGGGGAATTGAGCCAGGCAATATTTCCCAACCCCATCATCTATATCCTTACTTAATTATTGAACCTTTTTTACGCAGATGAAAAATAAATTCTTTTTAAAAAGTTGTACTTAAAATTAAAATAAAATTTTTATTTTTACCAATTTTAATAAGGAAAGGCTATTTTAGAAAGCATCGCAGAGTAACTTCTCAAAAATAGTTTTCTAGCTTATTTAAGTTTAAATTAGGAGTAAAAATACATTTGAGAAAGGCTCAAAAATAGCTTTTAGCTTAAAAATACTATATAATCTATTGAGAACTTGCCGTCTATATCAATGTGGATAAATTGATGTTGGGCTTTTAGGCTCTAGATAAACCTGGTCTAACAAGAAGGAGGGACAAGCTTTAATAAAGAAGCATATTGATCAAGCCTGGAGTAATGGAAAAGGCTCATGTGATACCTAAATAATTGTGTACATCATCTTCCTACAACTTATTTAGATTATCACCTATTGTTTTTGGAGGGTTTCTTTTCAAAAGGTAACTATAAAGACGTTGGTTTGCGAATCCATAAGACCTAGAATGAATACATCTACCAAATACCAAAAGTTATCACCGACTGGGTAGTTATTCCCAAAAATAATCTCTAATGCTTAAGTCTGTAATTTTCTCAAAGAAAAAGCTATATCAAACTAAAAGGATAAATGCACATATATATATATATATATATATATATATATATATATATATATATATATATATATATATATATATATATATATATATTACTTCTCAATGTTTTGTTAATTTCTAATAAAGAGTGTGTACCTTATTCTTTACGGATTAGATTACTCTTATCAAACTAAAATAGGATTGTCCTTTTCTTTGGGCTTGTCAATTAATGAGAACAAGTCTCTATGATTGGGGTAACCAAGCCAAGCAATACGACCCAACCATCATTGCCCCCTTTCTTCCAAATGATGGGTTACCAATCTTTCTCGGACAATGGTTCAAACCCAATATGATACATAATGTCTGAACTTCGAAAGACAACAGTAATGAGGTGAATCTTTTGAGATAAACACCATTACTCTCAGTTAACATCTTGAACTTAATCACTTTTTCTAGACCTTATCACTATTCAAACTTCTTGCCGAAAAATCTCCCACTTTTCCTGTAACTTTTTCCTTAGGATTTGAGAACTTCTATTAGCCCTAAGGGAAAAATCTTGTAGTTTTGATTAATGAAAAACATTGATGTAGGATAATTTGATTAATAATTTTGTGATAAGATTTTGGATTGAAGAAGCAAAGTGATCTTATTGTCTTGAAGCTAAAAAGAAGCAAGGACATGATGTGTGAGGCTAAAAGCTTGAAGATTGGAGTAGATGTCAAGTGTATAATGGCTTTGAAGATCTAATAGTGTAGGGTGTTACTTATTTTATTGGTATATCTTATAAACCCTGTATAATTTGCATTTGGAATTTGTGCATTGCATCTAGCATAAATCCTATAATTTTAGCCTATACTTTATTTTTGAGTCTAAAGTGATTTTATGATCTTTAAAGAACAAAGCTTTTAGGTGACGGCTTTCTAGTTAATAGCTCTTCAAATGTCATATTTTATGTTTCAAATGCTTTAAAACTTGATTTGAGTGAGTTTGAATTGGTTTTGTAAAATCTGGAAAAGTTTGGACTTTGCATCACCAATTCAGATGTCTAAAGTTGGTATGTACTGTCAAATTTCCAAATAAATTTGGATGACCAATTTGGAGTTGGAGGTCGAAATTTTGTCGACCGAAATGATATGTATAATATACTGATTAGAGAAATTCAGACGACCAATTCAGATGCGGGAGTTTGATTTTGTTGATTGAACTGTTTTGCTCTGTTTCAAAAGCTAGCTGTTACTAGCCATTTTTGAACGTTGGGTTTCAAAATTCAAACCATATAAAAGGTTGGAATCTCAGATTTTATGTGGATTGACGAACTTAAAGTGCCATTATCTTGAAAGCATCACAGGTTAAAGAAGTCTCTCCATTGTTCATGTGCTTCATGTGATCATCCAAAGATTCTAAAAGTAAAAAGTAAGTTTGTGCTTCATTTATTTTTATCAACGTACTTATTGGGAATTTCTTTCTATCTTATCCACTTTATCTTATTTGTTCAAGGTTGTCTTGAGACATAAAACCCTTTTGGTGAGGGTGAGCCTTGATTGGTTGAGTTAAAGAGGTTATTAGTGTAAAACCCTTGGTGGGTAAACCTCTTTTGTAATTGTTTCAATTGCAAATTTAGTGAATTGTTTGAAATCTTTGAGTATGGGGTCAAGGCAGTGGATGTAGATCTTGAAGAGATTAAACCACTATAAATATTATGTCTTGGTTTGATTCATTGCTTGCATTAATTTGTGCTAGCCTTATTTCACATTGTGGTAGTTGATATTGATTGTTTCTACATTGATTGCTTAACTTCTTCCAATTACTCTTTTTAAGACAAACTACTCCTTGGAGGTTGTAATCTTCAAGAAGAGATTTGATCAAAGAATTTTTTTTGAAAATTAGCCAAAATCCTAATTCACCTCTTCTTCGATTTTTCAATTGGTATCAGAACAATGCTTCTTTTGTGGTTTAACAACCTAGGAGTTAAGAACTTTTGGCTAATATCTCAAACCGCCCTTATTTGGAAGGATCTTTTACAAACCAATCTCCACTTTTTAATGGAACAAATTACACATTTTGAAAATCTAGAATTAAGATTGATATTGGTTCTGTTAACTTTGATTTGTGAAAAATTATTGAGTGTGTTCCAAACATTCCTATGAAGTTGAAGGCCGATGGGATTACAAGAAAGCCATAGAGTATTGAAGAATTTGATGAAAGTGATTCAAAGAAAATGACATTGAATTATCAAGTTATGAATATCCTTAGTTGCGTATTGGATTTAAATGAATACAATTAGGTGAGTGGATACAACACTGCCCATGATATGTGGAAGCTACTTCAAGTCACTCATGAAGGAACAAATCAAGTAAAAGAGTCCAAACTTTCCATACTTGTTACAAATTATAAATTGTTCACAATTAAACAAAAGGAGAATATTAGTGACATGTTTACAAGATTCACTAATATTTCAAATGGGTTGAAGTCCTATGGGAAAAAATATTTCCTCGGAGAGCAAAATAGGAAGATCTTGGATGCACTACCCAAGTCATGGCAACCGAAGACATAAGCTATTGAAGAATCTAAGGGTTTGAAGACTCTTCCTCTTGAAGAGCTTATTAGATCACTACTCGCTCATGAGATGAAGCTAAAAGGGTTGAACAACTTTGAAGATGAAGAGAAGGAAGAAAAGGGTTATCATAAAAGCAAATGACAACTCAAGTGAACAAGAAGAATCCTCTAGATATAAAGAGAAGGATGTAAAAGATGATGAAAAGGCCATGGTGGTGAAGAAATTCAAAAATTTTTACAAAATGGGATTTCTCAAGAAGGGAAATAGACTGTTCAAGAAAGGTTATCATTATTTAGAGCATAATGTTATGAATGCAAGAGAACCAAGCATCTTGTAGCAGATTGTCCTGAGGCTATGGAGAAAGAAAGGGAAGCCAAGCAAGAGAAGAAGAAATTCATCAAGAAAGAAAAATGACTTGATGGCAAATGGGATCAACTTGCCAATAAGGAAAGTGAAGAAGAAAATGAAGAAAAAGCAAACGTGTGCTTCATGACAATGGAATATGAGGTACAACATACTCCATCTACCTCTACTTCTTTTGATTATAATATTGATGATTCTAGTGCTCTTCTTGTTGACATCTGCAGTGAATAGAAAAAGCTTTCAAAAAGGAACAAAAAAATGAGATTGAAAATTTTTGAGTTGTTGAATGACAACTCAAAATTGTTTTGTGAAAACAAAAAACTTCTTGATTCTATTGAATGTTAAAGTATTGAAAAAGAAATTTTAAATGTCTCTTTACAAAACACGTTTCTAGAAAACAAGATTCTTAGTGATAAGATTTTGTTCCTTGAAAAAATGCTTGTTGATCATGAAGTTTTGAAAAAGAAGCTTGATGATCTTACCTTAGGTTGAAAAATTTACAAAAGGAAGGGACAATCTTGACAAACTTCTTAGAACTCAAAGATCTCCTCTTGTTAAAAATGACCTTAGTTACAACTATGTGAACAATGTTCCTAAATACAAAAATTCCTTTGTTGGACCTACGTCTATTTCAATGCCTCATACTTGTTGTGCTTGTTGTGGAAAATATGGGCACAAAGCTACTAGATGATATGTTAAAAGAAAAGTTGAAAATTGTGTTAAAACTATTTGGAGAGTCAAAGAAATCATCACAAATCCCCTTGGACCCAAGAAAGCATGGATACCAAGAGTCGCTTTCTCTTGTTTGGTGTATGTACATTTCCCTCCAAGATCAAGTGCCACTAAATGGTTTTTTGATAGCTGTTGTTCATGACACATGACGGGTGATGCCTCACTTATAAGTAAGCTTCAAGCTACAAATTAAGGCTTCGTTACATTTGGAGACAAGAAAAAGGAAGAATTCTTGAAGTAGGTAATATTGACAAATGTTCTCCCCCTCTCATCAAACAAGTATTACTTATTGATGATTTGAAGTACAACTTACTTAGTATTAGTCAATTGTGTGACAATGGTTGCAAAGTTGAATTTAAACGTAATACTTATACTATTCTTGATAATGTAAATGATGAAACCATCTTTGTTGCAAATCAAGTTGGAAATGTGTATGTGCTTTATCTTGATGCACATGTTTTTAATGATGTTAAGTGTCTTTCCATTTACAATAATGATGGTTATTTGTGGCATAGAAGACTTGGTCATGTTAGTATGAACTTGTTGAACAAACTTTCCTCTGAAGAACTTGTTAGAAGCTTACCAAAAAGCATTTTGAAAAAAAAAATTGTCTCTGTGGTGTTTATAAATATGGAAAACAAAAAAAAAACCTCTTTAAAATAGAAGAAAATGGTTTATATCTCAAAACCTCTTAAGCTAGTTCACATGGATTTATTTGGACATGTGAGAACCACTAGTCTTAGTGGTAAGAGGTATGCTTATGTGATAGTTGATGATTTCTCAAGATTCACTTGGGTACTTTTTCTTGCTCAAAAAGATGATTCTTTTCATGAGTTTGTAAAGCTTTTCAAAAAGGTTCAAATCTCCCTTGAATGCATGTTGATTTCTATTAGAGGTGACAATAGGAGAGAATTTTACAATAAAAATTTTACAAAGCTTTGTGATGACCCACAATTTTTTGGCTGCCAAAACACCACAAAAAAAATAGTGTTGTTGAAAGGAAAATTTTCACTTTACAAAAAATGGCTAAGTCTATGCTTTGCGAAAATTATTTTCTAAAATATTTTTGGACTAAAGCCGTAGACACCGCTTGCTATATGATGAATAGAGTATTTTTTAGACCATTTTTAAGAAAAAAAACCTTTTGAACTTCGCTTTGGTAGAACTCCTTCAATACTTTATCTTGAGTACTCCTGATAACTTAGGTAAATTTGATAGAAAATCAAATGAATGCTTCTTTCTTGGCTATTCTTCAAACAAAATGGCCTATAGAGTTTACAATAAAATAACCCTATGTGTTGAAGAATCCATTTATATGAGTTTTGATGAATCTAACACTTATCTTGAAAAAAGAGATGAAGATGATGTAGATAGTTCAATGAATGATGATCAAGCTCATTTTTGAGCACCAACTATAGAAGACCATGCTAATAAAGAGGAAATGATAGAAAAAGAACAAGAAAGTCAACATGGTGGTGACCAAGAGCTCCTAAAGGACTTAAGATATGCTAGAAGCCACCCTAAGGAGCAAGTAATTAGTGATGTCCCTCAAGGATTTAAAACAAAGTGGTACTTTATTGACAATTTTGCCTTTTTATCTCATATTGAGCCTAAAAACATTGATGATGCCTTGTGTGATATTTTTGAATTGTTGTTATGCAAGAGGAATTAAATCACTCTGAAAGAATAAAGTTTGGAATCTTGTCCTAGGATCCCATGATCACTCCATTATTGTTACAAAATGGGTTTTTAGAAACAAATTGAATGAATCCGGAGAAGGACTTGCTACCCAAGGATTCAAACAAGAAGATGGCATAGATTATGGTGAGACTTTTGCTCTAGTAGCTAGGCTTGAGTCCATAAGAACACTTTTGGCACTTGCTTGTTTCAAAGGTTTTAAACTCTTTCAAATAGATATCAAAAGTATTTTTCTAAATGGTTTTATTGCAGAAGAAGTCCATGTGGAACACTATCTCGGTTTCGCTCATCAAAAGCTTCAAATCATGTTTATAAACTTTCAAAAGCCTTAAATGGTTTGAAAGACCTAAGGGGGGTGAAATAAGTCTTTGGCTAATTTTCAAAATCTTTTTCCTTTTTGAAAACTTTGTTTAAGAAGAGTGAAATTTTAATTATTCATGAGCCATTGAAAAGTAGATGAAGAAAGGTGAAAGCACATTGAGAGTTGCAATAAATTCTAAAAGATTGTCAAAGGAAATTTAGTGAGATCAATAGATAAGCAAGTAAAGCTAGAAGCACAAAGAACACAACCAATTTATAGTAGTTCGATTTCTTTAAAATCTACATCCACTGCCTTGAGCCCACACTCATGGATTTCAATCAATTCAACTATAAAAATAGTTAATACAAATATACAAGAGGTTCACCTAACAAGGGTTTTACACTACAACCTCTTTTCAACACAAGAATAAAGGTTCACCCTATCAAAAAGGGTTTTATACCTTCAAGACAACCTTGAATAAACAAGTAGATGAGAGAATAAAGAAAGATATTACCAACAACTTGGTGGATAATAACAAATACCAGCACCACAGTTTGGATTTGGTCGACTAAATTTGGACCTTTGTGTCTGAATTGGTCGTCCAAATTTCACTAGAAATTCAACAGCTAAAACACATGTTAGACGTTCAAACTTTTAAAACTTTGTCAAAATATTTGGAAATCAACTACAACAAGCTTGAAATCATTTTAGACTCAAATATATGTCATTTAAGAACTTTTGAGTACAAAGCCGTTAACAAACACTTGGTAAATCAAGAGTGATCAAAATCTTTTAAAGATCAAAACCAAGTGAAAGACAAAAGTTTTGTGCTACCCAAAGATTCCAAATGCAAGAAATTTAGGGTTTACAAGAAATACCTATAAATCGAAAGCAAACCTACACTAAAGTGTCTGCAAGCCTTCAACTTCTTTGACATACTCTACATTCTTCAATCACTTGAGCTCATTTGACATGTCCTTAGCAACATGGCTTCAAGGTATTGAGATTACTTTGCTTACTTGACTTGTCCTTAGCAACATGGCTTCAAGGCATTGAGATCACTTAGCTTCTTTGACCAAAAATTCTATCACACAATTAATGTACAAGTTAGACATCATCAACGTTTGTCATTAATCAAAGTTACATGATTTTCCCTTAGGGTTAACATGGTTTAAAACAAGCCCCCTGGGCTTTGTATGAAAGATTAACTTTCTACTTTCAAAAGGATTTTCAAGAGGGATGGTTGGTCAAAACCTCTAGCAACAATGATCTCATGCTTGTACATATCTATGTTGATGGCATTATCTTTGGTGCTACTAATATCTCTCTTTGTGATGAATTTATTAAGATGATGCAAAATGAATTTGAGACGATCATGATGGGAAATTTGAACTTCTTTCTTGGCCTTAAATCAAGCAAACCAAAGATAGTACATTCATAAATCTAGCAAAATACACTGAGCTATTGAAAAGATTTGGAATGGACAATGCAAAATGAATTGGAACACCTAGGAGCTCATCACTTAAACTTGACAAGGATAAAAAGGGAAAAAGGTTGATAAAAAGGTATATAGAGGTATGATTGGTAGTTTACTCTATTTAACCACTAGTAGGCATGATATCATATTTGTCGTATGCTTATGTGCTAGATTTTAATTTTGTCCTAGGAATTGTATCTAGTAGCCTGTAAGCATTTTCTTCAATATCTAGTTGATACTTATAATTATAGCTTGTGATTTTCAAAATCATCTTGTTTTGATCTAGTTGCCTAATTGGATGCCGACTCTGGATGCAAAGTCAAGTGTAAAAGTACTAGTGGTTATTGTCAATTTCTTGGTGCTTGTCTTGTCTCTTGGTATAGCAAGAAACAAGCACATATTTCATAATCTATTGTTGTGGCTGAATATATCGCTGCTGGTAGTTACTGTGCTCAAGTACTTTGGATAAAGCATACTCTATCTGATTTTGGACTATACTTCAAATGTGTGCCTCTTTTGTGTGATAATTCTAGTGCAATTAATTTAAGTATCAATCCCATTCAACATTCTAAAACTAAAGATATTGAAATTAAACACCACTTCATATGTGATCATGTTACTAAGGATGATGTGTATTTAGATTATGTATGCTCAAATGATCAAATCACAAACATTTTTACAGAACCATTGGTTGGGGAAAAGATTTGCTACCTAAGATTACGAATTTCAAAATTTCAAGACTAATGTGTGTGCTAAGTTTGTTAGAGATATATGGTAAATTTGGACAAGGAGTAAGGATGTAGGCATGCAATTCGGTCATTCGAGTTGAAGCTTCATAAAGAATAAACAAAAATATTCAGACGCATAATTTGGACGCAAGACCTAAAATTCAGTCATCCAAATTGAAGAAGATGAAACATGGACAGAAATTTTTGGATGATGAATTCAAGCGCAAAGAACATACAAATCGAGTTGTTTCAAGAAGTTATAAGGAGTTTTAGATAGCAACTTCTTACTCTCTTTTAAATATTTCAACAATCGACTCTCTTTCTCTCACAAAACCCATCCATATACCACCTGTCTAAACAAATTCACCCTTATTTCGTTAGACTCAAACCAAAATCTTCTCAAATTCATGTTCTACATCCTTGAATATCTTCCAAACCCTATAAAACTTTCAAGAATTCCTCATGGTTAGGGCAAGAAACCAAAGTGGTGGCAAAGCCAAAGGCAAAGGGAAATGCAAGAGAATCGACACAAGCCTCACTATTGATGAACCGAGGCATGTGAGAATTCCACAAGCCAATTATGGTTTGGAAAAGTTCATCTTAATGAAGGTTAGAAATCAGTGAATAAAGAAAGAGGGACACAATGATTTATAGTGATTTGATTTCTTCAAGATCTACATCTACTACCTTGAGTCCAGACTCAAGGATTTCAACAAATCCACTAAAAGGGTTTTACACCAATAACCTCTTTACAATTCAAGGATCAATGCTCACCCTGACTAAAAAGGTTTTATGTTCCATGACAACATTGAATAAGCAAAGAACATATGAGAAGGTGGAAAGAGATTACCAACATAAAGTTGCATAACAAACAATTCTTAGTACCACTTCATTTTTGCTTTGGAATCTTGGAATGATCACTTGAAGAACATGAACTTTTGGAAGATTTTCTTTAATCTTTGAAAATCTCAAAAGTATAGCATGTGAGGTCCTAAAAACGTCTTCAAAATTTGAGATTCTACCCTTTTATATAACTCAAAATTCCAAATTTAACGACTAGTAACAGTGCAATTTGATCGATTGAATAAAGCTTACTACATCTGAGTTGGCCATTCAAACTTTCCTGTTCACTATGCTGCACAAGTCAATTCAGTCAACCAAATTTGGACCTCTGCGTCCGAATTGATCGTCACAATTTCTCTGGAAATTTAGTAGCAACAAGAGCATTCAGACGTCTAAATTGAAGTCTAAACTTTTTAAACTTTGTAAAATCATTTAAAAATCAATCACAACAAGCTTTAAATCAATTTGAATCATAAGATAGATCATTTAAAAAACTTTTGAGCTACAAACTGTTTTCAAACACTTTATTTTTCAAAGAATCATGAAAACTTTTAAGCTCATCAACAAAATTTAGGCTAGATAAAAATGGTTTGTTCTTCAATATGCAATGCATAGATTTCAAATGCAAAAGGTGTAGGGTTTACAAGATATACCTATGAAATACATAACACCCTACACTATTGGATCTTTAAAGCCTTCAATGACTTGACATCCTCTTTAATCTTCATGTTTTTCAACTCATTTGAGATGTCCTTTCACTTTAGCTCCAACAAATGAGATCACTTTACTTCTTCAATTCAAGAATCCTATCACATAACAATTATTCAAGTTAGTCTATATCAATGTTTGTCATTAATCGAAACTATAAGATTTGCCCTTAGGGCCAACAATCTCCTTTTTTTTATGATGATGATAAACTTGATAAAAAATGTGAAGGATTTAAACAATTTAACACAAAGAATCATTGATGTCACAAAAAATAGGTAACTAGATAAGCATAATGACAATAACATGGCTCATGAAGAACTTATGACTAACCAACCTCCATGTGCCTCCTTTCTTCTAATCGAATAAAAGACTTGGCATTTAGGCATAAAAATTACTTCTAAGAGAGGTTTTTAAGATATAAAATGGCTTATAAAGCTACCCCTTATATTTAGTTCACTTTTGAACAAGTTTGGACTTGATTGATTGATAAGTCTGAATTCAAGTTTCTAAGTCTAATTTGTAAAATATGCAAGATGATGACTATATTTTGAGCAAATCAATTTTCTAAAAGTTGTCCAATCAAGGTAAGAAGGATTTTAAAAGTAGTTTGCAAGGTTTGGACAACAAAAGAACTAATTTTGATGAAAGTTTAAACTAGTTCCAAATTGGACTGGACAAGTCTGAATTGGAAAAACTCAATCATCATAATACAAAATTAATTTATAACAACTTACACCTTCAATGTTACTATCCTTATGATCTCCAAGACCAATTTCCCTTCACATATCACCTTGAATATTGGAAATGCACAATATCACAACATATCTATAATATAATATTACCATAATAATATAATATCATAATTATCCCATATACGTCCAACATCACACACAATGTGCATCATTTCATAGAACGTCATATAATGCATCATAAGCATAAAGTGCATAACCACATTTTGCACAATTTGCAGGAATATACTCACTCCCCCCTTTTGTCATCAATCAAATAAGGTGCGCATAGAAGTTAACTAATACAAAAGGAATCTCTTAACACAAAGATATCATCATTGAGCTTCAACTACCATAAAGTCATTCCATAAGGCTCACAAATTACATTTGGCAAGAAAAGCATATGAGCAAACATAAACTAAACTAATCAAACTAGACTAAGATAAGCACCAAGTTATAAGCTTAAACAAATGAATAAACATTAGATGAAAAAAGGCATCATAAAAAGTCATAAAAGGTTAAAGCAGTAAGAGATACATGGCTTAGTCCTTTTTCTTGATATCATCATTATCATCTAGAATTCTTCTCGATGTCTTTACGTCAAATTTTTTGGTGGTGATTGCTATGTCCCCTTTGAGCTCAAAGTGGAGTGGATCTTAGTTTTGGTGTGATTTCCAACCCTGATGATCTTCTAGTGCCCTTCTTCAAAGCCATATGCTTTTGATATTTCCCTTTATCCCTTCTTCCATAGGGGGGTGGAGGATGGTGTAGTGATTTTCTCCTTCTCAATTAGGCTCCTTTCTTCACTTGCTTGCTCTTGTGCACCTCTTCTTTCTTCACTAGCTTGTTCTTCACCATCACCTTTGCTTTCCTCTCCTTCTCTGTCTTCATCACTATCCTCTTCTTCTTCACCTCTTGCCACCAATTCAAAATCGTCTCTCTATCATCATCATCATCACTACTATTACCATCGTTGTCATCATCTCTATCACTTTTATCTACATCATCATCATCTTTGTCTTCTTATTCTTCCTCCTCATTTTTCTTTTCTTCTACCTCATTATTCTTGGAAGTGCCTAAACCAACTTGTGAGCTTTTCTTCGAGTGTTCCTCAATATTTCTCACTCTTTCCTTTAAGCCACCAAGCTTACTGAGTACCATCGGAGAAAGTACCTCAAAGAATTCATACATCTTCTCCATTTTCTTGGCATGACTATTAAGGGCTTTTTGGAAGAATTTTGCCACGATGGTGTCTCCCTGAGTGATGTCTCACCCTCATTAAACAATCTTCTGTTGAAGGAAGGTTGGTCCCTCTCACTTGGTGACTCATTTCTCCTTTTTGTCTTTCTTTCCTCAACTTGCACATCTTCTTCATCCTCTTTCATCTCTTCTTCTTCTTCTTCCTCTACCTCCTACTTTTCACTTTCTTTTTGTTTTTCCTTCTTCAATGGACTTTCCCTCTTGGTTCTCCAAATTCCATTGTCATCGAGTGTGAGCTTCATCCTCTTGAAAGGCTCATTAGTGTAAATATTCCCATTCTTGATGCTAATCCCTCTCTCAGGTAGTGAAACTTAGAAATGCTTGAACAATTTTGTGAGAAGTCGACCTTAAGAGAAAGCTTTATTCTCTACCTTTCTTGCACTCATCATATGTCTCCATACAATATAGCCAAAGTTCAATCTCCTATTTCATGTAGTGCCAACATAGCAACCATATGCATATTAGTAACGGATGAATTTTGACCAAAGCTAGGAATGATCATAGTGGTAAGCATGTGGTGTAAGACTCTCCCTCTAGTATCAAAAGCTTTGATTTCCCTATCCTTCACAGTTCTAAATCTCCTTCCACTAGTAAATGCTTCTTCAAAACTTTCATTAGTGAACAATTCATGAATAAAACATTGTTGCCTGAAAGAGTAGTATCTAATCCCACTATCATCAACATTACATATCTAATTGAATAGTCTATCATCATATTCAAATTCTATTTGTGAAACTCTAGACGAATACTGATGGATGACTTCATCACCACCCTTCTTTACCATATCCTCTTTCAGGCTTGCATAAAATTTATATACAAGCAAAGGGTAATACTTAACATGCACAAGTAATAGATTACTTCAACTGATAGCACCAAATGATGAAAGTACATTTTCCATACCAATGAATTTTTGTAAATCCCCCTTGTGACTGAGGATAATTTTTCAATATCTCTTGCACCAATCTTTAAACTCAATGCTAGCCTTTGTGGGGATGAATCTCTCTAATCTCGAAGTTGTTTGAGGAAAAAAATTTGTGATGAGAATAGTATTGTTTACAATTTTTTTGCTACCAAAACACCCCAACAAAATGAGGTTGTTGAAAGGAAAAATTGAACTTAGTAAGAAATGGCTAGGTTTATACTTTTTGGAAATTCTTTACCAAAATAGTTTTCAGTTGAAACTGTAAACACCGCTTCTTATATTATAAATAGAGCTCTTTTGAGACAATTTTTTAAGAAAAACACATTTTGAACTTCTATTTGGTAGAATTTCCTTAATTGCCTATTGTAAAGTGTTTAGTTGTAAGTGCTTTATATTGAATAATTGTGATAACTTGGGAAAGTTTGATAGAAAATCGGATGAAGGCATCTTTCTTGGTTATTCATCTAAAAAAAACTTATAGAGTTTATAATAAAATAACTTTATGTGTTCTGAAAACCATACATGTGAGTTTTGATGAATCTAACATTTACTTGGAAGGAAGAGATGATAATAATGTAGGTACTTCAATGAATGCTAATCAAACTCGTCTTCAAGCCCCAGCTTTGGAAGATCATGCCAATGAAGAAGAGATTATTAAGCAAGAATAATATGACCAACTTAATGGTGACCAAGACCTCTATTAAGAAGGAATTCTATACATAATAGGATCTTGCATACTAATAGTTTTAAAATTGTGTAACTATAAATATATCCAATCAAAAGGAGCTTTTAATAAACGAATATCTTCTTTTGGCAGTTGTATCTTTTTTTAGGCTTTTCTCAAAAATAATAAATTTTTCACGATAAAACATTTAGCCTTTAGGGTTTCATAAAGATGAATATGAAAGAAAATTATTACTTTGGTATAATTTTGATTCGATTCTCTATTATTAGTGTCTTAAAAATCTATTATATAAATAAATATTTCATGATATCAGAAGTCATAGGTTTAAGTTTAATAAAATTTGATATAATAACTAAGGAAAGGAAAGATTGTTACCTTAAAAAGCTTCATTTTTACCACAAAGAAGAGCTTCAAATAATCGTGCTTACGAATTTGGTGAAGGTAGCGCACAATATGTTTGGAATAACAATGTAAAATTGAAGAATAAAAAAGAAAGAAAAACATAGAGAGAGAAGTAGAATTTAATAATCAATACTTAAATCAATATTAATGTCATCATATAGTTTTTACATATAAGCTCACAATATAAGAGTTTAAAAAAACTCAAACTCTTATAGGCAAAGGTAATCAAATCCAATAAGGAGTAATATTTGGAAGTTTAGTTATGTTCAAGAAACTAACTAATATGGATATTCACATATTTTATTAACTATCTCACAACAAGACTTAAATATTTAAGGAATACTTCCTAATTAAATATGCAAAAAAAAACTTTTAAGGAATATATAAAATAGATTATTTTTTTCCCGATGGAGTTTTAAATTGAAATAAACTTGTCTTCATTGGATAAAGAAGAGAATCTGTAACAAAGTCATATTTTAAAGTTAAATTTTGATTTTAAGTTAAAGTATTACTCATTTTTATACAGATTAAAAATTTAGTAAAATTTATAATATTCAAAATTACTCTTTTTTACTCAAATTAATAATTTAGTAAAATTTATAATATTTAAAATAAAAAACTAATATTCTTTTTAACTTTAATCATAATTTATTAATTACAATATCTAAAATTTAAAGTAAGTAATTAAAGAAGGGTAAAAATAAAAAAATTATTAAATAAAATAAATATTAAGAAACAAAAAAAAAAAAAAAAAAGAATCAGTTCGGGAAAAAAAAAGTATGCAGGAATGATTGCAAGCATTTGCACGCACTTCTCTGCGGGTTGCATACCCAGAAAAAAAAAGAAAAAACAAAAAAGAAGCAAAGAGAAATATGGGGTTAATGCAGAAGATGAAAGGGACATCTATACGGATGCATCTGAAGGAAGATGACTGTAATTTACACAGCGCCATTAATTAGAGGGAATTTAAGATGAGGCATAAAGTATTTATATCTCTTAAATGCGTTTTGCGTTATTTTTTTGAAAAAGTTTTTCTGCTTCAACAGCAAAGATGAGCACAATAATTCCCCTTTTCTCCCCCACCATAGTAGCTTAAAGCATTTGCTTCCCTTCCATTTCTATCCAGCTTATTCTGTACAAGCTCAGACGCACCTTTCCAAGATAAAATCTCCTGCTCGTATGGATTATTTTTGTCCAGCTGAATTTACTTGCTCATCAGCTTCATCACCATCCTCATCGTCGGCCGCTGTAGTTTCCTATAATGGTAAAGCGCCCGTGTCTGGGATTTTTGACAGTTCGGCTTCTGCAGTGAGGTTTCAACCGAACTTACATGGGATTTCTATGGACTGGACTCCTGAAGAGCAGGCTATTTTGGAGGAAGGACTGGTTAAGTGAGTTTAATTTTGGGATTTGATTGATTTATTGATAGTTCGTTGAAATGGCTTCGTGATAATTTCTTGGCTTTTGTTTGAGTGCTTTTGGTGGTTTCTACAGTTTAGAAGGTGATGCATTTATTCGTTTTGTATGCATTTAATTTCTCTGCTGATTTGGTGGGCAATTTTTTCGGGTGCTCTAAAGGGCTAAATGTAAGTTATATCAATTTCCCAAAGAAAATTGTAGTGGATTTTTGAGGTTTTTTTTTTTGTTCAGAATATGATTTAGCTGGGGGTTTATCTGTTTAAATTTTTTGATAAATAATGTGCAATTTATCTCTCCTATTCTTGAACTGTTTTTAGAAAAATTTAGCTAATTTTCTCTTAGAATCTTGTCTAATTGGATGAGTAATTCTTGGACTGTTTTTAGAAAAAAATCTACTTTTTATTTTTAGTTCTAGTGAGATGAAACTACCTTTCGTTAGTTCACAGAATTCCCATCATCAAAGACCCTTAAGTTATCCCAGATTTAGATTCAGGTTGGAGAAGTAATTTTATGTTTTCTCTTAAATTCTTTAATATCCCATAGATTAGTTTTCAGCTTGGAGATGTATATATTATCTGGATAGATTCCTTTAAATTCAAAAGCTAAATATTACATCTATATAACTCTACGAATACGCTAAGCTCGTAAAACTTCTATAACCCTGATTTATGTCTTCTAGCATATCCAGACTGAAGCTGGGGATGGCTACTTCAGTAAACAAGCACCTCAGAATTTACTTTCACATCCACTTTATACGGATGCCTACTTGTGTATCTGTGAATTTTTTCCCTTCTTTCCCCAGTTGGCTTGATAGAGTGCTTTATCTTAGAGCTGGCAATGACTTTAGTTTTCAGTCATTCTTTGATACTTCTGATAATGATTTAGGAGGGTCTGATAATCGACTATAATTAACTCATCCGTTTGCCCAATCTTGTTTATTGAGTTGTTTCTGCTGTAGAAATGGTTTCTCTTTCTTTCGCATATTTCTATCCAATTCAAATGTTTCCTTGGATATCATGTCCTAATTATTTTAAAGCTGATTTTGTTTTAAACGTGCCTGAGTCAATACTTGCCCTATAAGATAATTAAATTGTTTTGCCCAACTAATAGAGTACAGTAGATTCATTTTAGTTCGAAGTGAAAATTCCAGTTAATAAAGAGAAAAACCTGCCTTTATCAAAAGATAAATAAATAAATAAATAAAGGAGAAAAACCTGGCAGTACTCTTTGTTAGTGTACTAATTCTTTACTCCCTTTTTGTCATGTTCTCTAGCACCTAGAATTATGTCACACTTTGTTTGGCTCCTTTTCTTTGTTAGCTTACTACCTTAGTCCTCATGTAGAATGATTTTGTATGTGTAATGGTAGAAATACTTCAAATATTCTACCATTAGCTAGGGCATAAGGTATCATTAGGAAGTACATAGTTGCAAACTTCCGAGGATCCAAATATTGCCGTGTTTGGAGGTCCTACTTCTGTTTTTAGTTCTACAGATTCTTTGACCTCAAATAGATTGGTCAATCTATTAATGTATTTTAGCCATCTACGTATAGTACATAAGCCCTTATATATGATCAATGCTAAAGCTTCGGAAATTTGAAGCATACTTCTCACTGTAAATTTTGGAAAATCATCCTAGATTGATTCTATATCTTGTTTATATACTGCTCTTGGCTCAATTTTGGAGATTATTTTTGTTTCCTAGTTTTCATGTTTGGTAATTGAATGGCAACTAATACATGGTTGGAAGCTTTGACTTTATAAAACGTCAAGAACTCTTCAATCTGGTGTAGATTCTTTTGACACATAGCCATAAGATACCCGCAGGATTTATAGTGTTCACACTTTAGTAACAATCAATCTCTTCTAGAAGTGAGGATTTCGTATAGTAATTTTCCGTTGTCAACAAGTAAGAGAGGATGCATTACTTGAAATTCACTTCTAAGTGAGTTACAAGTATGTATCTTGCCAATACATATGCTTTTCTTGCATTTGTGGTGTGTAGCAGATACTTCTGTCATTGGCGAACTACAATGGGTTAATGCTTAAATCTTTCTTGATAAGCGTAAAGTTCGGGTAATCAAAGGACTATAAGAAATTGACACTTGGATGTAGTCAGTATCAATCTGGGATAGAACTTAAATTTTCAGTTTTCAAAATTCTTGCATTCAAATACAACCAATTCTATCTTCTTCTTCATGTTCACCTCTCTAAAGCTTCTTAGGGTTGCATTAGTTAACAGTTCAGATTAGTGTGATAGGTGCAACATTGACATTTTATATTTTCTTGAAGATATATTTTCTCTCTTTCCTCAAGTGCTGAAGTCTCCAATATCATGCATGAAAGGATAATACAGAATTGTGTTGGAACTCATTTCTTGGGGCTTTTCTTCTGATACTTATTAGGACTGGCAGAGGAACTGTTTTTTCTTGAATTTTGTTACCCTATTGATTGTGGTTACCAGGTTATTGAGTTTGAGATTTGAACTACTACGTGGAAGCAAAAGCAATAAGATAAGTCTCTTAGGTACTTTAGTTCCTGTTCCCTTTTGAACTCTAAAGAATGGTTTTAAGGTTACTAAAATGGTAAAGGCAATTTGGTTTCTCTTCTCTCTAACTCTTCCATGATGTATCAATGTCCCTTAGTTGTGATCTTCGCTATGGGATTATTTTATGCCCTCTCTGAGGAAAACTCTGTTCAGGCATTCTCTTTTTCCCCTCATTGATATGCTAAAACATGCTATGTCGCAGAGCTTGTAGGTTCTGAATTGGGATTTTGTGTGTGGATATTCTCAGTGCTTGATCTTGGTATAAAATATCCTCTTGCATCTTTGTAATTTTATACTTCCTCTGCTTCATAAGGCCTTTTGGTCTTTCTTCCCCTAGTCAAAATGTTGGGGGCTTTTACAAATTCCAATGTAATTTTTCCAAAATTATCTCAGTTCATAATCCCCTCTCTCTCTCTCTCATACTAAACACAGCTATCTCCAATTTCCTAGGTCAATTCTTCCTTTTATGACTTCTCCCCTTGAGTAGAGAGGACATCTTCATAATTTTAGACTTCCTATGTTTTATAAGGCCTTTTTGCCTTTCTTTTCCTAGTCAAGATGTTGGGCTTTTACCAATTCCAATATCATTTTTCCAAAATAATCCCCACTTGCAATCCTCTCTCTCTCTCTCACTCTCATATTAAACACAGCTATCTCCAATTTTCTAGGTCAATTCTTCCTTTTATAACTTCTCCCTTTGAGTGGAGAGAGAAGAGATGTGGGAAATAGTAGGTTAGTGGAAAATGGTTGGGAGAAAATAAGGTAAGATTTTTTAGGGTATATAAAAGCCATCTTTTCCATTTGGGGGAACCTTGGTTATTATTTTGATGAGTCCACATGTTGTTTCTTTATATTTTGCCTCTGGCAGACATATTCTAGGTTAGTGGCTAAACCATTGATTAATTTCCCTTATGTAGTGGAAACTGCAGAATAAAATTATAGAATTAATAACACAGGGGAGGCTACTTAACACCCTTCCAGTTTAAATCATCTTTCTAAGGGCTGCATTTTTTGCATTTCTGCACTTGTCATTGGAATTTGGTATCTTTCTTTGTTACTTTAGTTCCATCCTCCTATAGGGCTGTATATTTATCGTGCTTTCATCAAACTATTTAGGCTTGATTTGATAAGGCCTTAACTGAAGTTCTAGCATAGTGAACTTGAACACAAATACCAGCACCAATCTTAAGGCTCAGACTCTTATCAACCAAACTCAAATGGAGAAGTATGCTTGAAAGCTTGTAAACGTAAAGAATGATCAATTATGCTTGATTATATATCTAAATATATAAATAATTAATATAAATAATATACAAATAACATATATTTTAACTTTTTTAATGAATGTTTGTACCGTGAACTCAATGTACTAATTAAACTTGGAATGGATCTCGAGCTTGGAGGTCTTTATATTGGATCAAACTGGAGCTCAAGATTGAGCCTTGAGTTGAACTTGAACTTCAATTCGGGCCTCTACAAAAATATTTGTTGAGCTCAAAGACCTACAAGGTCATCTGAATTTGATTTTTGCACACCTCTATTCCTGTACTCTTTGAACACAGTGACTGGAACATAAACTGATACTGCTTTGTCATATATTCTGCAGATATGCATCTGACTCAAGCATAGTCCGTTATGCAAAGATTGCGATGCATCTAGATAACAAAACAATCCGTGATGTGGCATTGCGTTGCCAATGGTTGACTGTAAGTCTTGTTATTACAGCATTTTTGTTATTAAACCATGGTCTTCTTTCTGTAGGTTTGGGAAGTTCTAAAACATGTAGAGAGTTTTGGATCTCTAAAGAATGAGAAATAACTGAGTTTTCATGTGGAGAACTTTGGAAAATTGTTCATTGGTTTGCTTGCTGAAAGCACAGAAACCTGATGGTTGTACTGTTTAATTGCTGTGTTACGTCTGAGACATCACCAAGGGAATTACATCCACCATTAGCTGGTGTCAATTTGAAAATATTTATAGATAAAATAACAAATAGAAGAAAGGAAACAAGCTCTGGAACTGTGGCATGGTTTAACATTTTAAAGTGCTAGTATCCCTTTTATGTAGTGAAGATATTTTGCACATTATCCGATGGAGCTTCTTTATAACAGCAGCCTGATGTTTAAGACAAGGGAAAGTTGCAAATGATCTGTGTAAAAAGGAAAGAAGATTTTGTCGCAGGTGTCAGTAGATATCTTTAATGTAGCTCATTATTTATGTGATTTTTTACAAACATGTAGAATCACTTGTCTTGGAAAATATTAGATGCTCAATGCCTGAAACAAATGCTCTGTGTTTCCCTTTCTTTTTGTTGAACTTTTCTTGGTGGGAAAAAAAACATATTTTCTCAATGCCCATGCACTATATTAGTCCTAGTAAAGGAGCTATAACAAGTTCTTCTTGTTGTTTTCTCAATCATTCTGCAATGACTTCTCCGTCCAGTACACTTTGGATGTGCTCCATCAGATCTCACAACCAGTCGCAATCTGTCTCAATACATAAACCTATTTTCTCTTTTTGACATATATTGTTTTGGAGTCTGTGAAATATGACAAACTCAAATTGCCTGCATAGCTAATAGATGGTATATGTATTAAAGAAGTGGAAGACACAAACTTGTGCGAAGACATGGGTATTGTAATCCCTATATTGTATCTATCATTTGATCTCATTGGGGATGATCTGTCTTTCAGTCTTTTCTAATTACCTGTTATAGAATATACTGCCTGAGAATTTTTTCAGGAGTTGCTTGTTGTGAATGCATGAATTTGAGAAAAATAGATTTTGAACTTCTCTTTGGTAGAACTTCCTCTATAGCCTACTTTAGAATGTTTTGTTATAAATGTTTTATTTTGAATACTCGTGATAACCAAGACAAATTTGATAGAAAATCGGATGAAGGTATTGAACCTTATGTGTTGAAGAAACCATTCATGTGAGATTTGATGAATCTAATATCTATCTTGAAAGAAGAGATGAAGATGATGCATGTCCCCAAATGAATAATGATCAAACCCACCTTCAAGCACTAACTGTGGAAGATCATGTCAATGAAGATGAAATGATAGAACAAGGACAAGAAAATCAGACTCATGGTGACCAAGAACTTCCACAGGACTTAAGATATGCTAGAGGCCATCCTAATGAGTAAATCCTTGGTGATGTTTCCCGAGGAATTAAAATAAGGCAATAATTCTTTGACAATTTTGCTCTTTATGTCACATTAAGACTAAAAATATTGATGATACCTTGTGTGATGATTTTTGGATTGTTGTTGTGTAAGAGGAATTAAATCAATTTGAAAAAATAAAGTTTAAAATCTTATCCCAAGACCCCATGATCACCTCGTTATTGGAACAAAATGAATTTTTAGAAACAAATTAAATGAATCTAAAGAAGTTGTTAGAAATAAAGCTATGCTTGTTGCCCAATGATTCAATCAAGAAGAGGACATTGATATATGATGAGACTTTTGCTCATGTTGCAAGACTTTAGTCCTTAAGAATGCTTTTAGAATTTTCTTGCTTTAAAGGTTTTAAAGTATTTCAAAATGGATATTAAAAGTGTTTTTCTAAATGGTTTTAATAAAGATGAATTCCATGTGGAACAACCTTCAGGTTTTACTCATGAAAAATTTCCAAATCATATTTATAAACTTTCAAAATCTTTATATGATTTGAAACAAGCCCCTTGTGCTTGGTACAAAATGCTTAGCGGTTTCTTAATTTCAAAATGATTTTCAAGAGGGTAGGTTGACACAACACTCCAATTCAGACTTAATCCAAACTTTCACAAAAATTAGTCATTTGTCTACCCAAACCTTGCAAACTGTCTTTAAAATCTTTTAAAACTTGATTGGACAATTTTGAGAAAGTTAATTTGTTAAAAATGTAGCTGTTATCCTGCATATTTCACAACTCAGACTTGTTATCTTCTTTCACAAACTTGTTAAAAAGTAAGTTCAATCTAAGGGAGCTATATAAGCCCTTTTCTATCTTTAAAATCTTCCTTAGAAGTATTCTAAATCTTTTATTAAATTGAAAGGAATGAGGCATACGGAGATTGGTTGGACTATTGGCTCCTCGTCAGCCATATTTTTGTCACTATGCTTATGAGATTATCTATCCTTTGTAACATCTTTGCATCTTGTGCTACATTATTTTCAATCATTCACATTTTGCATCAAAGTTTGTCATAATAAAAAGGGAGAGATTGTTGGCCCAAATCTCAATTTTGATTAATGATAAACATTGATATAAGCTAACTTGAATAATTGTTGTATGATAGCATTTTTGGATTGAAGAAGGAAAGTGATCTCATTGCCTTGGAGTTAAAGTGGAAAGGACATCCAAATGAGTTTAAAAGTTTGAAGATTGAAGAGGATGTGAAGTCACTAAAGACTTTGATGATCCAATAGTGTAAGGTATTACTTGTTTATAGGTATATCTTTATAAACCCTATACCTTTTTCTTTTGGAATCTATGCATTGCATGTTGAAGCAAAAATCATTAATATCTAGCATAAATTTTGTTGATGAGTTTAAAGTTTTCATGATTCTTTTAAAAAAAGTTAGATAATGCCTTGTTAATCAAAAGTTTTTAAATGATCTATCTTGTGATTCAAATTTATTTAAAACTTGTTGTAATTGATTTTCAAATAATTTTGCAAAGTTTGGGATGTCTGAATACATTTTTTATTGCTGAATTTTTAGAGAAATTCAGATGACTAATTCAGACACAGAGGTCTAAATTTGGTCAACTGAATTAACTTATGCATTATAGTAGAGAAGTTCGGATAGCCAACTTGAACGCAGTAAGCTCGATTCGGTTGATTGAATGATATTGTTACCAGCTGTCATTTGAACGTTGTATTTAAAATTTAAATCATATAAAAGGCTTGAACCTCAAAATTTTCATTACTTTTACATTCTTTGATGAGCTTTATATGTTACACTCCTGAAATCTTCAAAAGTCAATAGAAAAACTTTCACTACGCATGTGTTTCGTGTGATCATTCCAAGATTCCAATGCAAAAGTGAAGTGATGCTAGATTTATTTATCATCTACCAACTTATTGGGTAACATCTTTCTATCTCTCTTCTCTTATTTGTTTATTCAAGGTTGTCTTGAGGACAAAAAATCCTTTTGGTGAGAGTGAACCTTGTTTGTTGGATTGAAAAAGAGGTTATTGGTGTAAAATCCTTGGTGGCTGAACCTCTTATGTTTTTGTAGATTGGTTTAAATCCTTGAGTGTGGACTCAAGATAGTGGATATAGATCTTGAAGAAATCGAATAATTATAAGTTAGTGTATCTCCTTTTCTTTGCCCATTGATTGCATTTAATTATGCCAACCTCTTTTGTTATTTGTGATTGTCGATACTTGTTGCAGTCATATTTAATTAGTCCTTCCCTTCAATCACTTTCTTACAAACTCATTAAATACTTAGTGGTTGCGAGTTTCAAAAAGATATTTCATCAAAGAGAAGATTCCAAAAATTAGCCAAAAATCTAATTCACCCTCCTCTTAGATTTTTCATTTTCTTTTGAAAATAAAAAGTTTACCCCCCATGTTTTTAAGGATGTTGGTTAATATTATAGTTGAGTTAATAATTTTTACTTAATATTTTCCTTATATGCTTTTCATTAATATTAAGATAACTTTTATTCATATCAATTAATCATTTTCTAAACTATTACTCTTTATATTTTTCAATACCAAGATATGGAGTTTTGTATTTGATTCAATATTAGAAAATTGTGTAAGTTTTAACATTCTTTATAGAGAGGAAAGATATGCTAATACTCATACATAATAAGTAGGGACATACAAGAAAATTAACAAATTAACAACCATTCATAAAGGAAAGTAAGCCCAAAATTTAGGATAGAAGAAACAAGAAAGTGAGACTATCTTTGCAGGACGGATGGAGTACAACTTAAGTAGGAAAGAAAAACCAAAACAATGCGAAAGCTATCATTCCTTAAAAATTCTAATGACTGGATATTAACGAGTAGGGATAAACTGTATACCTTTTATGAATATAGACTAAAATAATTTTATTTCAAAATTAAGGGGCATTTTGCAATAAATCACAGTTATAATTAAGGGTACTTTTGGAATTTTACATTTATTCTAATGGTTGATTAATTTTACATCAAAGAGAATGGAGAAGTACAACAAATTCTTCTAATTGAAATAGCTTAACAAGATTTGTCTATCTCTCTCATCCAATTTGCTCATACTTCTCTCTATCATTCAAGAATAATAGAGTCACTTCTTTCATCTTTCCTGGCCAATTGCCTCAGTTAGTGTTCAGAATTTGATCGAATCTTTTTATGTATTGCATTCTTTTTGTGCCTATGTCTTCTTTCTTGCCTACAAATTATATTGGACTTATCTCAATGCATTTTTCTTCGAGATCCAATTCTCATAGGCAAGATCTTTCACCAATTTATGTTGCTTCTCTCTCTAATAGAATCATTCTTTCTCTTTCAGTTTGGTTTCCTCTGCATAAAGCTTTTAGATGGCTTGCAGATTGCTTGAATTTTAACATGGTATCAAAGCAGAATTTTCTCTTATTGTTTTCTTTGCTGTTGTGAGGTTGTTATTTTGAAGTTCATTTTTTCGTTTTTTGTGAAGTTCATTTCTACATTTTTTTACAAAAGATGTTAAGAAGGGAGTTTCTGGAATTGATTTTGGGAGGAAACAATGATGGCACATGGAGATTTGATTCCTACCAATCCAATGTATCTGAATCTGAATGACAATTCTACTCACCCTTTGGTACAATTGGTACTCACGAAGAAAAATTATCACTCATGGAGAAAAGCAATGAAAATGGTCCTGACCTCAAAGAATAAACTAGGATTTGTTGATGGTTCCATTGAGCCACCACAACAAGACTCGAGAAATTTCACGATTTGGCACTAGCTAAACACCACAGTGCTTTATTGGCTTGTAAATTCAATGGATACTACAATAGCACAAAGCGTTATGTGGCTTGACACATCAAAGGAAGTTTGCAATGATTTGTATGATAGGTATTCTAGTGGTGAGCAATATCATATTTCGGATCTTATAGAAAACATTCATAATGTGAAGCAAGAAAATAAGAATGTGCATGAATATTATACTCAGTTAGAGATTCTTTAGGATTATTTGTGTGTTTTAGGACCTTTGCCTAAGTGTATTTGTGATCCTAGCTATAAATGTGGAGAAATCAAAAGAATGAGGGAGTATTATGTTGTTGAATGTGTGATAAGGTTTCTAAAAGGATTGAATGAACATTTTAAGATCATAAAATCATAGGTTTTGGTTATGGATCCTTTGCCTTTGGTTAGTCATGTATTTTCTATGGCTATCAAACATGAGAGGCAACTGAATTATGCATCTAATCAGAATCAAGAACTGCAAGTCATGTTAACTGAACCAGTGAACAAGACTATGGATAAAAAACTGAATAGTAGTAAGCCTGATGTGTTTAATATGTTAGACAATGGAAATTTTGCTAGTTTCCAGTCTGGTGAAAAGGCTCAGTACTTGGAAAATGTAGCTGCAAGAACTTACACAAGAGTTTTTGGACAAAAGAATCTCTTATGCACTTTTTGTGAAAAAGCTAGACATACAGTTGATAAATGCTATAGAAAGCAAGGTTATCCACTAAATTTTAAGTTCAGGAATAGAGAAGGAGGTTTTAATGCTAGCTCTAACAATGGAAGTATGAGATATAATACTAGTGCTAGAGGAAATGTGTTTGTGAATCAAACTAGTGGTATAGTTGGTCATCAATCTCCCGGTTGTTCAAATACAGGAGAATTCAATGCAGGAATTGCACAGGAGAAGTACTCACTTTAATGTAAATATTGAAGAATGTTCAATTTTAAGGAACAGGATCTATATTAGATCAGTCTCATGGAGCCAATCAAGCTATAATTTTGACAGCAAATTTTGATAATCCAGCTGATTACATAGGTAAACATTTTTTCTGAAACTTCAAAACTTTGGATTTTGGATTCAGGAGCAATAGATCAAAAAGTTTGTTCTTTGAGTTTCCTTTCTTCTTTGACACCTATCCATAACATTTTTGTTAAGCTTCCTACTAATCAATCTATGCATGTTACTCATAAATGCCAAGTTATCTTTTCTGAGTACCTTAGATTATTTAAAGTTCTCTACATTCTTTCTTTTAAATATAATCTCAACTCAGTTGATAAACTCATTGAGCAAAACCATTGCAACATTATTTTTCATTCCACTAGTTGTTTCATACAGTACATTGTAACTTTGAGAAAGATTGGATCAGCTAGGTGTTGTAATGGTCTTTACCATCTTGAAGCTCCTTCTGCCATTCCAATGTCATGGTTTCAAGATTCTTTCAGTACACTCATATTCTTGATACTTCTAGCTCTCATATTGATTCTTCCAATTTAGTGTTTCCTTCTTGTTCTAATTCAATCAATAAACTTAATTGGCATTTTAGATTAGGTCACTTCTGATCAAAGACTACAATTACTTAAATACATTTGGCCTGATATCTTTGTTCTAGTTGATTGTAAGTGTACTATTTGTCCTTTGGCAAAACAGAGAAAGCTTACTTTTCCTCTGAAAGAATCTACTACTTCTGGATGTTTTGAACTTCGTCATATGGACATTTGGGTCCTTATAAATAAGAAATTGCGTATAGACAGAAATATTTCATGAGTATTGTTGATGATTTCAGTAGATATACTTGGATTTATTGATGAAGGATAAGGCAAAAGTAGGAAAACTTATCCAAGACTTCTAAGTGTTTCTTGAAACACAATTCTCAAACCATTAAAAAAATCAGAACAGATAATGGTTATGAATTCCGTATGCCTCTTTTCTTTCAATCTAAGGGTATAATTCACCAAACATCCTATATTAACACCACAACAGAATGACATAGTTGAAAGAAAACATCAGCACATTTTAAATATAGGAACAATTTTGAAGATGTATTCCAACCTTCCTCTTTCTTATTGGAGGTTTTGTATTCAACATGCAGGCTATCTAATTAATAGATTTCCTACTCCTTTATTGCATAATCAAACTCCTTATTTCATGCTTCACGGAAGGGATCCTTCTTTAAGCAATCTTAGGGTTTTTTATTGTCTTGATTTTGCTTCTACATTGGAATTAGAAAGGTCAAATTTGATCCTAGAGCTAGGAAAACACTTTTTCTAGGAATTTCATCTACTAGCAAAGGCTATATTTTATTGGATTGGACTTCCAGATCTTTCTTTGTGTCTATAATTGTTTTTTTCTATGAAGATGTGTTTCCTTTTCATTCCACATCTTCTAATTATTCTTCTTCCTTGCATCCCAGTACACTTTTACGTCCTTCCCTTCCATTATCTTCACCTTTAGAGGAATCAATCTTAGTTGATTCTTTTTCTTCTTTTCCTTTACCAGAAAATGCTATTACAACTGATTTATCTACTTTTGTAAATCCAACTTCTCATAATGATTCACTAATTTCTAATCAATTGTGCAAATCTCATAATGATTCATCAGTTTCTACAGTTTCTAGAAGCTCAGCAGAAGTAGAATATAGAGACTGAGCCATTACAGTGTGTGAATTGCAATTGGTTGAACTTAAAAAATCCTACATGCTCTAACTTTTTTTACATCAAATTAAATTGAAAAGCTCTCAAATTGCCTTGTGCTCAAAGATTGAAATTCAAGATTCCAAAGGCAACAAAGTGTGAAGGTGAAACGTTGTGTAATCATCTACCAACAAAGTGGTAACATCTTACACACTCTCTTTTCTTATCTCAATTGTGTTTTCTACTAGCTCATTGCAAGGTTATCTTGTGACATAAAACCCTTTTGTGTTAGGGTGAGCCATAGACTAGATTAATCAAGATTGTGGTGTAAAACCCGTATGTGGGTGAGCCTTTGATTAGATTGGTCTTTAGGTTGTCTTTAGATATAAAACCATTGTGGAAGGGTGAACCTTGTTTGTATAATTACTAAAAGAGGTTGTGAGTGTAAAACCATTGTGTGGTGAGCCTCTTGTGTAATTGCCTAAATTGAGCATATAGTGGATTGGTTGAAATCCTTGAGTGTGGACTCAAGGTAGTGGATGTAGATCTTGGAGATATCGAATCACTATAAATCGTGTGTTCATTTATTTATAGCTTTACTTGTTTACATACTTATGTTATTATTATTTGATCTTAGTTGTTGATTGATTGGTTGTGGTTTTATTGTTTGATCATCTTGTCTCAACCATTACATCACATATAAACTTAGAGTTTGTGAATTTGAAGACAAGTTTTTATTAAGGCAAAGGATTTGCAATACAAGAAAAGATTTCGATAATTAGCCTAAGACCTAATTCACCCCCTCCCTCTTAGGTCTTACAATTGGTATCAGAGCAAGGTCTTCTTTTTAAGGTCTAACAACCTAGAAGTAAAGATCATATGGCTTAGTTTATCAAATTTGCCTTATATGGAAGGTTCCTCCACTAATAGACCTCCATTGTTTGATGGTTCTAATTATACTTTTTGGAAGTCTAGGATTGAGATTTACATTTGTTCTATTAACTATGAATTGGGGAATATTATTGAGAAAGTCCCCGTGTACCATTGAGATTGAAATCCGATGGAGTTACAAGAGAACCAAAGCCCATGGAGGAGTATGATGAGAGCGATTCAAGGAAGATGACATTAAACTACCAAGCAATGAACATTCTTTGTTGTGCATTGATTGTCAATGAATACAATAGAGTGATGGAATGTGATTCTGCTCATGAAATGTGGAAGCTACTTCAAGTCACTCATGAAGACGAAAGAACAAATGTGTGCTTCATGGCAATGGAAGATGAGGTACAACTTACTCCATCTACCTCTACTTATTATGATGATGATATTGATGATCCTAGTGAATTACTTGTTGAGATGTATGGAGAATTAAAGAATGCTTCAAAAAGGAATAAGGAAATGAAAACCAAAATTAATGATTTATTGAATGAGAATTCAAAATTTTTTTGTGAAAATAAAAAGCTTCTTGATTCTATTGAATGCTTGAATATTGAAAAAGAAGTTTTAAATGTCTCTTTACAAAACATGTCCCTTGAAAATAAGATTCTTTGTGAAAAGATTTTGTCTTTTGAAAGAATGCTTGTTGATCATGAGACTTTGAAAAAGAAGGTTGATGAACTTACATCATGTATAGAAAAATTTACAAAAGGAAGGGACAATCTTGATAAAATTCTTGGAGCTCAAAGATCTCCTCTTGTCAAAAATAGTCTTGGCTATAATTATGTAAACAATGTGTCTAAATATAAAAACTTCTTTGTTAGAGCTACTTCTACTTCCATGCATCATACTTGTTGTACTTAATGTGGAAAACATGGACATAAAGTCACCAAATGTTATGTTAAAAGAAAAGTAGAGAATGGTGTAAAAACCATTTGGAGAGTTAAGGGAATTATTACTAACCCCTACGGACCCAAGAAAGTATGGGTACCAAAGGATATTTCCTCTCCTTTATTGCAGGTACACTTTAATTCAAACTCAAGCACCACTAAGCGGTACATTGATGATGTTGGCTTAAAGAATAAAGGAAAGCACCTCATTCATAAGCAAGGTCAAAGCAACCAATGAAGGATTTGTTTTGAGACAAGAAGAAAGGAATAATTCTTGGAGTAACAAATGTTGGTAAAGGTTCCTCTCTTCTTTTTAAACAAATGTTGCTTATTGCTGATTTGAACTATAACTTGCTTAACATTAGTCAATTATGTGACAGTGTGAAAAGTTGAATGTAAATGTAATACTTGCACTATACTTGATGGCGTCAATGGTAGAACTATTTTTGTTGCAAATTGTATTAGTGCTTTGCCTTGATGAACTTGTTGCTTATAAAGTTAGATGATTTTCACTCATGATAATAACGGTTATTTACGGCATAATAAACTTGAATATCTTGTTACTTATGATAATGATGAATTTTCTTGGCATAGAAGATTTGGTCACATAAGTATAGATTTGTTGAACAAACTTTCCTCTCAAGATTTAGTTGGAGGATTGCTTTGAGAAAATTGTCTTTGAGATACTTGTCAATATGGAAAATAAACAAAAGAATCTTTCAAACACATGAAAATGCATTTAGACCTCAAACATCTTGAGCATGTTCATATGGATTGATTTGGACTTATGAGGAACTCTAGTAATATTGACTTCAAGTATGCCTTAGTAGTAGTTGAGGATTTCTAAATATTCACTTTAGCATTATTCTTTGCTCAAAAAAATGAAGTGTTTCATAAGTTTGAAAAACAATTCAAAAAGGTTCAAACCTCCCTTGAGTGCAAATTGATTTCCATTAGAAGTGACAATGGGAGAATTTTACAAACAAGTCTTTACAAAATTTGTGATAAAAAATTGAATTTCATATAATTGTTTCAACTGCAAAAACCCCACAACAAAATGGTGTTATTGAAAGGAAAATTTGAACTTTACAAAAATTGGCTAGGTCTATGCTTTGTGAAAATTCTTCTTCAAAAATACTTTTGGGCCAAAGCCTTAAACACCACATGCTATGATAAATAGAATTCTTTTAAGATCATTTTGAAGAAAAACATCTTTTGAATTCTCTTTTATAAGACGTCTCAAATTGCATATTTTAAAATGATTGGTTATAAATGTCTTATCTTAAATTCTTGTGATAACTTACTTAAATTTGATAGAAAATCGGATATTGGTATATCTCTTAGCTATTCTTCTAACGAAAGGCATATAGAGTTTATAATGAAAAGAACCTTATATGATGAGGAAACCATTCATGTTTGTTTTGATGAATCTTACATTTACTTGGAAAGAAAAGGTGAAGATGATGTAGGTACATCTATTAATGACTATCAAACTCATCTTCAAGCACCAACTTTGGAGGATCATACCAATGAGGAAGAAATGATTGAACAAAATCAAGATGACCAACCTAGTGGTGACCAAGAAAAGAACTTAAGATATCCAAGAGGCCACCCTAAGGAGCAAATCATTGGTGATATCTCCCAAGGAGTAAAAAATAAGGCGGTACTTTATCAATAACTTTATTCTTTTATTGCATATGAGCCTAAAAGTATTGATGATGCATTGTGTGATGATTTTTGGATTATTGCTATGAGGAAATAAATAAATTTGAAAGATACAAAATTTTGGATATTCCAAAATCTCATGATCATTCCATTATTGGTACTAAATGGTTTTTAGAAATAAACTTATTGAATCAACAGAAATTGTTAGAAACAAGGTTAGACTTGTTGCCTAAGGATTCAATCAAGAAGAAGGAATTGATTATGATGAAACCTTTGTTCCGAATGCTAGACTTGAGTCCATAAGAATGCTTTTGACTTGTACTTGCTTTAAGCTATTTCAAATGAATGTCAAAAGTGTTTTTCTAAATGGTTTTATTAAGGAAGTGGTTTATGTGGAACAATCACCCGGTTTTGCTCATGGAAAAGTTTCCTAACCATATTTTCAAACTATCCTAACTTTTGTATGGTTTAAAACCAGCTTTTAGAATTTAGTGTGAAAGATTGAGTAGTTTCCTTCTTTCAAAAGGATTTTCAAGAGGAAAATTGAAACTATTTTTTTTATAAAATCCTCATGCAACAATGATCTATAACTAGTCCAAATATATGATACAATTTTTGGTGCTTCTAATACTTCACTTTGTGATGTGTTTTCCAAGTTGATGCAAAGTAAATTTGAAATGAGCATGATAGGAAAACTCAATTTCTTTCTTGGCCTACAAATCATGCAAACCAAGGATGGCACTTTCATGAATCATGTTAAGGTATAAGCACTTTCATAAGTTTATCAACTATGCTTGACAAGAATAAAAAGGTTTCATAGGAGTAGTCAACTCTATTTGACAGCAAGTAGAGCCAATATTATGTTTGTCATGTGCTTGTGTGCTAGATTTTATCTTGTCCTAGAGAGTTTCATTTGATTGCTATTAAACACATTCTCTATTACCTTATTGATACTCTAAGTGATTATGGTCTATATTTCAAATGTGTGGCTATGTTATGTGATAACACAAATTCAATAACTTTGACCATCATATTATTCAACAAACTAGGACAAAGCATATAGATATCAAACTTCATCTCATTAGAGATCATTCTACTAAGGGTAATACTTGTTTAAATCATGTTTGCATTAATAAACAAACTAATGATATCTTGCTATGCCATTAGCCGAAGAAAGGTTTAACCAATCTTAGAAGAAGCTTAGAAATTTAAAAAAATTCAATGACTAATGAGTGTATTCAAGTGTTGTAGCTCCAGGTAAGGACAAATAAGCCTAGCATGAGAAAAGGAAAGGGAAAAGGCAAAGAAAAGGGAAGGAGGACAAGTGATCAATGAACCAAGGAAAGTTCATGTTCCTCAAAGTATGTCATGGCTGGATAGATTTGTCACAGTGGAGTACTGCTATCGAATTTGATGATTGGATAAAAAGGAACCATAAGATAAATCTATGCCATGAGGTGGATGTCATCAAACTATCCGAAATGGGTAATATACTCTCATTTTTTAAATGATGTGAGTTTGGACTAGTTTGCTTGTGGTTGATGAATGCTATTACCTTCCTTAGTCTATGAAGTTTATGCAAATATTAAGGAAGAAAGAGTTGAGCAAGTTGGTAATAAAACTATTTAGTGGTATTCTTCAAGAATATCACAAGTTGATTTTGAGATTGACAATGCATTGCTCAATAGAATTTGTGATGTTGAGGATGTTAAGTTTAGGCATTATTCTTCTGAGGACATTGTTTTATAAGTGAGTTATACTCACATGAAAGAACTTAGAATGCCTATATAAATGGTAGAAGCCTCAAGACTAGAAAGAGAGAGAGATAAAAGCTTTTTTGATGCTAGTAAAAGAATTTTGCATCAAATGCTTACTACCTTGATTATAGCATACTTTGAGCACAAGTCTTACATTGATAATATGTATGCTTTGTAATTATGCTAGCCATGCATAAGAAAAGAAAAATGAATTTTGGATATATAGTCTTTAAAGAATATAATGGCAAATTTAGAAGAAATCGAGCATAAGGCATTGCCTTATGGAAGGTTATTAACGAGAATTTTCAAGTATCTCCCAAAGTGCAATTGTCTTTCCAGGTGGTTTACCAATAAAGAGTGAAGAAGTCTATACCAACAACTCACTAAAAAGAATTCCTTGGATAATTGATGAGGATGAAATATGGAGAACAAAAGCAGAAACTCCTTTAAGAAGAAAAGAGGTTGAAGAAAGTGAAGAGGTTGAGGAAGAAGAAGATGAAGAAGAAGATGAAGAAGAAATATTGGCAAAGTAAATGAAGACAAAGAGGAGGCATGACTCATCTAGTGAGGGGGAGCAACCTTACACAAAAAGAAGACTATTTGAAGAAGTACCATCTATTGAAGGAAAATAAGTTGTCAAGGTGTTTCAAGAGATATTGAACAGCCATACAAATTCTTCAAGTCCTTTGCTCCAATGATTCTTGGCAAATTTGATGATTTAGAAGCTAGAGTCAAGAATATGAAAGAAGACTTGAGAAATATTTCTCAAGTTATTTTAAATAGTGCAAGTTCCTATAAAGCCAAAGAAGAAAAAATGAAAGAAGATGAGAAAGAGAACAGTGAAGAGAAAAAATGAAGAAGATCAAGAAGATAATATGGGTGGAGATGGCAGCAATAAAGTTGACAGTAATGACAGTGAAAATTGAAATGACTATCAATTTATTGCTAAAGAAGAAGACAAAAGATGAAGGAAAAGGCAGTGAAGCATCCCAAGAAGAAGAAGAACATGAGAATGAAGAACAAAGAGGTAGAGCTCAAGAGAACAAGCAAGAAGAATGAGGTGAAGGGAGTTTAACAAAGTCAAATCACAAATCCATCACCAATTTCCTTCAGCCAAGGGAGGAGGAAAATGTGGTTCAAAGAAAGAAGATCCAAAGATCCTCTCGATTGGTAACTTTCCAAAGCACAACTACACGAGCAAGGAGTCAACAAATGAAGGAGCCCATCATATAGAGATCAAGGAGACATGGCCATCATAACAAACAAATTTGGAAGTGAAGACCATGAAGCGCATCCAAGACTAAGCATTTCTATCCTTAAACTCTATTTTGATGCTTATTTAGCTTATGCATTGATGAACAAGTTATGCTTTAATATTGAAATTTACTTGTGTCTTTCTATTCATGATAATATTTTGAAGCTCAATATGTGAAATCTTTGTGATAAGAGCTTCTTTTCTTTCACTTTTGTTGTCCAAGTACTCTTACCCCAAGTTTAATCGTTGCTAAAAAGGGGGAGAAGAAGTTGATAATATATTGCTTATTGTATTATTATTGAGATACTACATAATACTTATTCCTGTTAGGATGATAATTATTTGACTAGAGAATTGCTGAATATTGCAAATATACAGTTTATGAGAGTTGGCTAATATATTACTAAAGTTCCAAATGAGGTTTAGTCCATATACTGCTTATATGTGATATATGCTGTCTCACTTTCATTAACCCCATCTTTGATTGATGACAAAAGGGGGAGAAGAAATGTGATGACAAAATGTATGAAAATGTGAAATAGCAGTGGAATTCCTCATGCATCTCTGAAAATCCATGTGTATGTCAAGAGGAAGAAAGAATGTAGACTGCAAAATATGCTATGTGCTTGTTGTATTGTAATGTGCTTGCTGTAAATGTGCTATGTATGAGTGCTATAGGTTGAAATGTAAAATAAATGTGTATTATGCAAATATATGGTTGCATTTGAAATTTAAATTGAAAATGATTGTTTTTTGAGATTTTGAAAATAGTTAAGTTGAGATTGTGAAATTTTTCATCATGGTTATTGACTTGACCTATGACTTTAAGTTGCATCATGAAAACAATTAAATACATGAGTTTTGTGGTTTTGCAAAGCTAAATTAAGTGTTATTGTGGCTATACATATTTGAGTACTTCTATAGTTCATTTGAAAATGCAAAATCATCTTTTCAAACTTGTTGACAAAAATTTGGACTTGAAATTCGGATGCAGACAAAAAATTCGGATGCATCAAGATCTTCTTGTCAAAAATGTTTTTTCCTGTTGTTCAAATTGTTTGAAAATTGTCTTAATCCTTCTTATCATATTTGAACAATCTTAGAAAAGCTTATTTTCAAAAATAAAAGTTGTTATCTCACATATTTTACAGATTGGAATTGAAAGCTCAAAATTCAGATGCATGATTTAAAAATTCTGATGCATGTTTCAGAAATTCGGATGCATGCAATTTTGTTGCCAAAACATGCTCTTTTGTTGTTCAAACTGATCCAAATATGTTTTAATCTCTTCCATTATGTTTGAACAGCCTTAGGAAAATTTTATTTCACTTTAAACATTCATTATATTGAATTTATTGCAGTTTGGACTTAAGATTTAAAAATTCGGATGCAAGGTTTAAAAATTTGGATACATGTTCTGAAATTCGGATGCATCCATATTTTGTTGCCAAAATGTGCTCTTTTGTTGTTCAAATTGATTCGAACATGCTTCAAGCTCTTCTACTATGTTTGAACAACCTTAGGAAAGCTTATTTTTAAAAATTGAAGCTTTCACTTCACTTATTTTACAGTTCGGACTTGATATGTCAAAATTTGGATGCATAGTATCTCAAGTCCAAACTTGTTGAAAAATGAGCACAATCTAAGGGGGAGCATTGTTAAACATTTGCAACCTTTAAAACCTTTCTTAGAATCTTTTCTAAATGCTTAAATGCTATATCTTCTATCCTAGTAGTTGGAAGGAAGGATGTTAATGGAGGTTGGTTGGGTCATAGGCTCATATTGAGCCTTTTGTATGTCAATGTGCTAAATTGGTTATTTTCTATCATTGACATTAATACTTCTATGTACTATATCATTTTAATCTATCACATTTTGCATCAAAGTTTGTCGTCATCAAAAAGGGGGAGATTATTAGCCCTAAGGGCAAATCATGTAGGTTTGATTAAGTTTTGATTAATGACAAATATTGATAAGGACTAAAATGCTTGTATGTTGTGTGATAGGATTTTTGGATTGAGAAGGAAGCAAGTCTCATTGCCTTGGAGCTAGCAATGCAAGAACAACTCAAATATGCCAAAGTGATTAAAGATTGAAGAGTTTGTTCAAAATTAATGAAGGCTTTGAAGACATGAAGTGTAGGTTAAATGTGGTTAATAGGTAAACTTTGTAAACCCTACACTCTTAAGCCTTGGAATCTATGAGTTGCAATTGAGAGCACTAAAAACTTGATTTAAATGGTTTTCAATGATTTTTGAAGTTACCTAAATTATCGAGTTTTTCATAAATGGTTTTAGTACATAAAAGGTCTTTAATGACTTATCTTTAAGGCTAGAATGTTTTTCAACTTTTTTGAATTGATTTGAATATGTTTTGACAAAGTTTAAAAAATTGGGATGAAAATTCGGTCGTCCGAATTTTGTAGCAAAAGTTTGCTACTGTTCTTCCAGAGAAATTCGGAAGAAGATTCGGACGCATGAAGAAAAATTTGGTCGTCTGAATTTTGGCCTTCAGCATGGTCACTGTTTCTTCCAGAGAAATTCGGAAGAAGATTCGGACGTAGCAGGAAGAATTCGGTCGTCCGAAAATTTCGGACCCAGAATTCGGTCGTTCGAATTTTCCTGAAACTAGCCGTTACTAGCCGTTTTATAGCCATTTGAACTGATTTTCAAATTCTATAAAAGCCATAAACTCCAAATTTTTTAAAAGAACTTTGAACTTAACAAATCCTACATGCTCTAACTTGTTTTACATCAAATTAAATTGAAAAGCTCTCAAATTGCCTTGTGCTCAAAGATTGAAATTCAAGATTCCAAAGGCAACAAAGTGTGAAGGTGAAACGTTGTGTAATCATCTACCAACAAAGTGGTAACATCTTACACACTCTCTTTTCTTATCTCAATTATGTTTTCTACTAGCTCATTGCAAGGTTATCTTGCGACATAAAACCCTTTTGTGTTAGGGTGAGCCATAGACTAGATTAATCAAGGTTGTGGTGTAAAACCCGTTTGTGGGTGAGCCTTTGATTAGATTGTTCTTTAGGTTGTCTTTAGATATAAAACCCTTGTGGAAGGGTGAACCTTGTTTGTATATGTTAGCCCTAAGGGCAAATCATGTAGTTTTGATTAATGACAAATATTGATGAGGACTAATATGCATGTCATTTGTGTGATAGGATTGTTGGATTGAGAAGAAAGCAAGTCTCATTGCCTTGGAGCTAGCAATGCAAGAACAACTCAAATATGCCAAAGTGATTAAAGATTGAAGAGTTTGTTCAAAATTAATGAAGGCTTTGAAGACATGAAGTGTAGGTTAAATGTGGTTAATAGGTAAACTTTGTAAACCCTACACTCTTAAGCCTTGCAATCTATGAGTTGCAATTGAGAGCACAAAACTTGATTTAAATGGTTTCAATGGTTTTGAAGTTACCTAAATTATCAAGTTTTCATAAATGGTTTTTGCACATAAAAGATCTTTAATGACTTATCTTTGAGGTTAGAATGTTTTTCAACTTGTTTGAATTGATTTAAATGTGTTTTGACAAAGTTTAAAAAATTCGGATGCAAATTCGGTCATCCGAAATTTTTTCACATGATCGTGAAACGAGTAATACTTATTTATGTGAGCGATAATATTATTCACATGAACAGTACCTACTATTCTTCCAGAGAAATTCGGAAGAAAATTCGGACGTGGAGAAAAATTCGGTCGTCCGAATTTTGTGAATAGTGCATGAACAGTGACTACTGTTCATATGAACGATCTTGAAACTATTTTTTCGAGAGAAATTCGGGACGAAAATTCGGAGGCAGTAGGAAGAATTGGTCGTCCGAATTTTTGTGACCGATGCATGAAACAGTATTACTATTCACATGAACGATTGCATGAAACAGATATGCTTTATTTACATGAAACGATGTTTTTAAAGCTAGTAGATTCTTAGCGAGTTTTATGGTACATTTAAAGCTGATTTTTGAATTATATAAAAGTCATAAACTTGATTTTTTATAAGAACTTTGAACTTAACAAATCTTACATGCTCTAACTTGTTTTACATCAAATTAAATTGAAAAGCTCTCAAATTGCCTTGTGCTCAAGGGTGTACATTCAAGATTCGAAAGCGAAAGGTGAAGTGGTGCTTAGCAATTGTAATTATCCACCTAGAAGTGTTGGTAATATCCAAACTCCATTCCTCATTTAATTCTGTTTTTCTACTAGCTCATTTGCAGAGGTTATCTTTAGGCATAAAACCCGCTTTTGTGTTAGGGTGAGTCATAGACTAGATTAATCAAGTTTGTGGTGTAAAACCCATTGTGTGGGTGAGCCTTTGATTAGATTAGTCTTTAGGTTGTCTTTTGATATAAAACCCTTGTGGAAGGGTGAACCTTGTTTGTATAATTACTAAAAGAGGTTGTGAGTGTAAAACCATTGTGTAGTGAGCCTCTTGTGTAATTGTTGAATTTGAGCATATAGTGGATTGGTTGAAATCGTCGAGTGTGGGACTCGAGGTAGTGGATGTAGATCTTGGAGAGATCGAACCACTATAAATCGTGTGTTCATTTTCTTATTGCTTTACTTGGTTACATACTTGTGATTATTATTTATGCTTAGTTCTTGATTAATTGGTTGTGGTCTTATAGTTTGATAATCTTGTATTAATCATCAAATCACATATAACTTGAAGTTTGTGAATTTAAAGAAGAGCGTTTATTAAGGTAAAGGATTTGCAAAAAGACAAAAAGATTTCGATAATTAGCCAAAGACCTAATTCACCCCCCTCTTAGATCTTACAGTATAATTACTAAAAGAGGTTGTGAGTGTAAAACCATTGTGTGGTGAGCCTCTTGTGTAATTGCCTAAATTGAGCATATAGTGGATTGGTTGAAATCCTTGAGTGTGGACTCAAGGTAGTGGATGTAGATCTTGGAGAGATCGATCCACTATAAATCGTGTGTTCATTTATTTATAGCTTTACTTGTTTACATACTTATGTTATTATTATTTGCTCTTAGTTGTTGATTGATTGGTTGTGGTTTTATTTTTTGATCATCTTGTCTCAACCATTACATCACATATAAACTTAGAGTTTGTGAATTTGAAGACAAAGGATTTGCAATACAAGAAAAGATTTCGTAATTAGCCTAAGACCTAATTCACCCCCCCTCTTAGGTCTTACATTGTTCATATAGTTATAACCAACACCATTTTTAATAGGAAGGCATCTTTGAGATCCAAAAGGTTTGTCAAGATTGTCCCTTCCTTTGGTAAATTTTAAAATACATAAGGTAAGCTCATCAATTTTCTTTTTCAAATTTCATGATCAACAAGCATTTTTTCAAGAGAAGAAATCTTTTGACAAAGAATTTTGTTTTCAAGGGACACATTTTGCAAGGAGAAAATTTTCTTTTTAAGTATTCAAGCATTAAATTGAATCAAGGAGCCTTTTAATTTCATAAAAAATTTTGAATTGTCATTTAATAATTCATCAATTTTTAACCTCATTTTCTTGTTTCTTTTTGAAAGTTTTTTTAATTCTCCATACATGTCAACAAGTAAATCACTAGGATAATCAACATCATCATCACTAGAAGCAGAGGTAGTTGGGGTATGTTCTGCCTCATCTTCCATAGCGATAAAGCACACACTTGCTCTTTCTTCACTCCTCTTCATTGACATGTTGATCATAAGTGCCAACAAGTCCTTTTTCTTTCTTCAACGGCTTTTTCTTTTGATTGGCTTCCTTTTCTTTTTTTGAAGCTTTAGGATAATCCCTATTAGGTTCTTTTGCGTTCATAGTATTGTTGTCTAAATAGGGATAAGGATTGGCTTCCTTTCTTGAAAAGTTTCTTATCCTCCTTAAGAAATCCTTTTTTTGTAGAATTTCTTAAATTTCTTGACCACCATAGCCATTTCATCATCTTCACCATCCTCTTCTTCGTCACAGGAGGAATCCTCTTGGTCACTATGATTATCACTTACTTTGAGAACAACTTCTTTTCTTCATTTTTCTTCTTCTTCTATAAATCATTCAAGTTTTTTCTTCATCTCGTGAGTGAGGAGTGTTCTTATGAGCTTTTCAAGAGGAAGAGCCTTCAAGTCCTTGGATTCTTCAATAGCTAGTGTCTTTGGTTGACATAATTTCGGAAGTGCATCCAAGATCTTTCTATTTTGTTCTGCAAGGTAATAGTTTTTCCCATAAGACTTCAATCCATTTGAGATATTGGTGAATCTTGTGAACATATCACAAATATTTTCTCCTTGCTCCATTGTGAATAGTTTATAATGTCTAACAAGCATAGCAAGTTTTGATTCCTTCCCTTGATTAGTGCCTTCATGTGTCACTTGAAGAAACTTCCATATATCATGGGTGGTGTCACATCCACTCACTCAATTGTATTCATTGGCATTCAATGCACAACTAAGGATATTCATAACTTGATCATTCAAGGTCATCCTTTTTGAATCACTTTCATCAAATTCTTCAATAGTCTTTGGTTCCTTTTTGATTCCGTTGACTCTCAACTTCATAGGAACATATGCATGGACCTTTCTGAATAAATTTTCACAAATCAAAATGAATAAAACAAATATAAATCTTAATTCTACATTTCTAAAATTTGAAATTTGTTCCATCAAAAAGTGGAGATCAGTTTGGAGAAGATCCTTCCAAATAAGAGGTTTGAGATATTAGTTATAAGATCTTAACTTCAAGTTTGTTAAACCACAAAAGAAGCCTTACTCTAATACCAATTGAGAAACATAAGAGCGGGTAAATTAGGTTTTTAGCTAATTTTTGAAATATTTTCTTTAATAAAATATCTTTTTAAAATTCACAACCACCAAATATTTAATGAGTTAGTAAGAAAGTGGTTGAAGGGAGGAGAGTAATTAAATATGACTGCAATAAGTATCAACAACCACAAATAACAAATGAGGTTGGCAAATTAAAAGCAATCAATGTACAAAGGAAAGGAGACACAATAATATATAATGATTTGATTTCTTTAAGATTTACATCCACCACCTTGAGTCAATACTTAAGGATTTCAACCAATACACTAGATTTTCAAATCGCACAAATACAAGAGGTTCACCCTTACCAAATAGTTTTGTGTCTTCAAGACAACCTTGAATAAACAAATAAGAGAAGAGAGATAGAATATGCTGTCCAACAAGTTGGTAGATAATAAACAAATCTAGCACCACTTCACTTTTGCTTTGAAATCTTGGAATGATCACACGAAACACATGCACTATGAAAGCTTTTTTAAAAAATTTTTGTAGATGTCAAGAGCGTAACATGTAAAGCTCATCATAGAACACAAAAGTTATAAAAAAATCTAAAGTTTAAGCTTTTTATATGATTCAAATTTTAAATACAATGTTCCAATAACAACTAGTAATAGTACTATTCTATCCACATAATCTTGAGTTACCAGCCGTTATCTAACACTTTATTTTTCAAAGAATTATAAAAAATTTAAGCTTATCAGCAAATTTTATATTGGAAATAAATGATTTATGTTTTAATATGCAATGCACATATTCCAAAAGTAAAAGTGTAGGGTTTACATAAATATACCTTATATTTTTAGATCTTCAATGTTTTCAATGACTTGACATCCTCTTTAATTTTCAAGCTATTAAAATCATTTGGGATGTCGTTTTCAATTTAACTCTAAGGCAATGTGATCATTTTACTTTTTCAATTCAAAAATCTTACCATAAAATAAATATTCAAGTTAGCTTAAATTAATGTTTGTAATCAATCAAAATTAAGATTTGTTCTTAAGGGTCAACAAAAAATATAGACTAAAATGATTTTGTTTTAAAATTCAATATGGCATTTTTAATAAATCATAGTTATAATTAGGGATATTTTTAATATTTTACTTCTGTTGTTTAGTTTCCAACTATTGACTAACGTTCTTTGGGAGAAAATGCCTATTTTTAAAGATGAAGAACTGAAGTGCTCTTACTCCCTGACTTCAGGGGATATTTTGCAATAAAACTTCAAATTAACGTAGTAGGGAGCGCAAAAACTCATCAAGGTCCTCGTCGCCAATCGCGCGACCCCCAGCACCGTCACCACCGTCCCCCTCTACTTTCTCCCACTCTCTCTCGGCCACGATCTCCAAGGTCCTCTCCTCGGGACCCAGGCCCCCAGTTGCAGAGGCTACTATAGTCGCAGTTTCTTTCCAGCTTCAGATTCTCCCCTCCAATCTTATTGGAAATGGAACTGATTAAAGGTTGGTGTTAATCTATAGAACTACCGTATAGCGGAGAAACCGAGGGAATTAGACAATTGGCTCTTTTTCTCTCCTATTTGAGCTGCTTTCTGTTCTTGCTTAGCAGCAACAGCATAAGCATACAGTCAGGTACTCGCAAGAGTGGAAGAAAGATGATTAGGATAGTGAGGTCGATGGGGAGACCAATATCGTCCGTGGTTTTGGCGCAGCCGCAGGCACCGCATTCTTCGAATTGTTATTCTTCGTTGACGGCAAATGCAGCGCCTTCTGCTGCTGCAATTGAAGCCGAAAGATGTATTAGAGGAGGACCAAGAAATAATTGGACCAAAGATGAGATCAACTCCATCTATCAATCTCCTCTTCTCGATCTTCTCTTTCATGGCGTAAGTTCTTTAACACGGTGCATTTCAGCAATGTGTTTTAAACCATTTGATTTTTTCT
Organism: Rauvolfia tetraphylla; assembly: GCA_030512225.1. Classification (NCBI taxonomy): domain Eukaryota; kingdom Viridiplantae; phylum Streptophyta; class Magnoliopsida; order Gentianales; family Apocynaceae; genus Rauvolfia; species Rauvolfia tetraphylla. The sequence continues at coordinate 1,863,024 of JAJQKT010000064.1, forward strand.
TCTTTTTTTTGGGAAAAAAAATTTGGGGGCAAAGATTATAGTTTAAATTTTACTTTTGATTGCTGTTTATATTAAGGTTTGTCAAGTTCAAATATTCCATCAAGCTTGACCTTTTTGTCTACTGAGACGAAAAGATCAAACTACTTGGGCTTCGCTCAATTGAAGCTGTGGCTTCAGAAATGAATTAACCAAACTTGAACCAAAATTGAAAATTTCAAGCGCTGCTTGGTGGCAGCCCCTGAAATCGAGGTTGATTTTCACATGCGGAAGCTCAAACAAGTGAAGCATTTTATTAAATGGTAGAAATCTCTGTTGAGGGAAAACATCCCAAAGCTTCCATTCTATGTGATAATGAGGGAAAATGTGAATCATTCATTTCATTAGGGGACTTGCATATGAAACTAATGTATGGGCTACTAGCTTTATTCAGGCATTCTCAGCAGCAAGAATTCTATTGTTCAGCTATCATCCAAGTGAAAGCTTTCATTTTGAAGGGAACACTGGCCTTGCTTTCTCCAAATGCAATGGAGATTAGTTATCATTCGATAAATGAGAAAAAGATGATTGAGAGAAAAAAGAATGTAGAATTATTGACCAATCATGATTTGAAATCTGCTTTAGAGTGTGGCAGGAAGGAGAATGATGGTTCTGCAAAAGGATGGATTCATCTGATTTCTTATGTGTTAGGTTTTGAGACAAATGAAATCCCAGGAAATATAACTGTATATGAGGAACGAAAGGAATATATTGAAACATTATGAAGGTAAGAAATACAAAATATTTTTGGAAGGACAATGGAAAAAATGTTCCCTGACCTTCCAAAACGGAAAACAAAAACTATCTCCAGCATTATAATCAACCAATGCACATTGTAACTCAGAAACATGAGAGACAATCGTTTAAGGACTTACATTTCTAATATGGATATCACCTCTAGCATATATCAATTTTCTTGCAACCTACATTTACCTTTTTTTTTTTCTTTGCTGGAACCTACTTTTGCTCTTAACGAACTTGGGTTGTGGGAAATTTGATTCCATGGGAACTGTCATAATAATTTGCCAACCAGAGAAATGTTTATCAGACAACAAATTACCAAGAGGACATCCTTTGGACCAAGGTTCATTAAGTTCTTCCATTTAAGATTCCACCAACATTATCCTCTCTGACCACAAAGACTCTCGTAATTCTTTCAAGTCTACTCAGCTATCCTTGTTACTCTCCTGAATAAAGATATAAACTCAAGGAATAATAAACAAATAAGAAGGTATGTCTGCCACGCCACCAACTAAAGAAAAATTGGCCTTTTCTTCCCATCCCCTAGACACTATTTTGCCTTTCTACCACGGGAAACTGGACGTAGGTCCAGGATTACCTTCCAAAGGGAAACCTTGATAGCTTAAGGGCCAGTGACGTAAAAGTATAATCACCCATCCATATTCACACTTGCAATGCTGAGAATTGAGTTAGTTAACTTGGTTCTACCCTTGTACCCAGACTAGAGTTAGGGTTTCCATTCTAATTCCAAGCACTTCTTGCTGGTGTTTATCTTCTCATTTCCCCTAGATAGGATTCCCCACTGCCCCCCATACCAAAAGGGGAAAAAAAAAACAGCATTAATACCACCATTTTCTCATATTAATTTTGCGACTATGCATCCTTTTGAAAGACCTCAAGTGAATAAAGCAGCTCCTTGAACTTGGACACATCTGCAGTCAAGGAAAAAAAAAAAAAAAAAGGTGTCATCAGCTAATTGCAACTATGAAAATGCAGCTTGTCACTGTTATTTATGTTAAATGTATTTCCTGTAGAACCTAATTATCAAAAGTTACTTCAACTTGAACTATCGTTGCTATATTGACGATTTTTCAGTCTTTCATTGCAAATTAAGTTGAGTACTTTAAGTTAAAAAAATCCCTTATTGTCTCTTGGCTGTTAGTCGTTATAGAGTTCAATTTATTCTTTACTTTTTCAATGTTAGTGACTTTTCTTTCTTCCTCAAGATTTTGAAAATAATTGATCTTACCATATACAATTTGTAATTTTATAGGCTCAGGTTCATAGACATGCTCACAACTTCAGGGAAGTGCAACAGTGCACTCTTTTATCTATTAAGACTGGTGGATGCAGTGAAGATTGCTCATATTGTCCTCAATCATCTAGATATGATACAGGTCTCAAAGCACAGAGACTTATGAACAGGGATATTGTTTTGGAGGCTGCCAAAAAGGTTATTTATTTATTTATATTTTGTTAAATCTGATAAATCTTGTCTCTATATCTCTTTTCTCACGCATTGTTGATGATAAGGGTTCCATTAGGTATAGTCATTGGTCAGATAATTTGTTTCTTCTTTCGCATAAGTAGATGACAGACTGTAGTTTTAATCCACAAAAATGAAGAGTTTCATTATCTTATGCTGATTTTTCTTTTATTTTATGAGGAGTTAGGCAAAAGTTGGATTACCTATGTGGTAGGACAATACTTGGATTATTACTATTATTATTATTATCATATTTTTAACTTCAAAATTTTCAAGAATAGAGAAAATTGGACCCTTCATTGAAACTGATAAGAGATTATATATTTTGACAGCCTTTTAATTGGGGCTTTCAAGGTAGTAATACTTAAAATGAAGAAGAAATTGTGTGAGGATTAAAAAAAATTGGAAAATATTGTTTGATGACTAGTTTAAACAGTCAAAATTTGCCTGGACACTAATTTAAACAATAAAAAATTGTTTGAGGACTAAAACAGTTTCCTAGCATTTTGTTCCTTCATGGGTTCATTATCTATTATTTCAAATTCTAGATACGTAGCTAATTTCATTTGATTTATTAGGAAAAAGGAAATTATGAGGCTAGCGTTTTGGATGATCCATTGACAAGTAGAAGTCCATTTAGCAATTAGAGATGCTTGAATTTGTCTAATAGATTTAGGTTTATATATCTATCTTAATTTCATTAAGTTATAGCTTCTAATTACTTTTCCTTCACTACTCTGCCAGAAATTATAAAGCAAGTTTTTCTTTCTTGGCATCAAATTTCATTCTCCTATTTGCATATCTTACATTCTTCACATATAAATTTCTTTTGCAAATTTCCCACCTTATCTAATCTCTGTTTTTGTGGAGGTTAGTATGTCCCAACCTGATTCGGAGGAACTAGAGGTGGCAACGGTAGCTAATATTCCTCATTCCAAAATGGTTTTCCTCTCATTTGTATTCTTTGATGTTCCAAAGTGAATGCTTCTTTTCCTAGCTTGAAGATTTCAACTAATTAAATTTCCGTTGCAGCCCCTCATTATAATTCTAATTAACAGTTAGTTGACCATGAATGTCTCCCTAAGGCATTCTTAAGTGCCATTTGTATATATGCCATTTAACAATATTCTGCCACCTATAAGAAATCCATGGGCTTATGTCCCATGCATGAAAGTCTCCACCCAACATATTCTGGACATACAGAAATGTTTAATACGGTGTCCGCCGCTGTTGATTTTGAGGGCTGTTTGGGTTCCAAACTATGTAGTAAACAATATAAAAAGATTTTTGAATTTTGTACTTTTCTGTTTGTGATTCTGCATATGAAGTTTAGTGTACAATTGGGCTTCAATTGGATGATTGGATGCAGGAAACACTAATGCTTGTTTTCCTTTCTTCTTCTTCTTAAACATTAGAGTTTCTGGAGACATGCTTATCTGGATTTGCATGCATATAGCCATTTTATACTTGTTTTGAAATTACAGTTGTACTAGGTAGGACATGTGTACATGTCTGGTGATTCTGAATATTGTGTATCCAATTAATTTGCATCTACTTTTGTGAGTGGCAAAATCTATTGCATTCTATAGATAGTATTAAAGCAATATTCTTCTTTTGATAAGCTCCCGGAGTTTCTAGAAATAGAAACACATGCCTAACCTGCTAGATGTACATATTCGTTTCATACTCTTGTTAGGTACATGTATTTGCAGTCTTCTCTGAAAATGTTGCAAAATTAAAAAATATTTGTTGTTGTAGCTGAAGGTAAGCCTCCCTTCTGCGATTGGGCAGAGAAGTAGGTTGTTAAACCAAAACCAGTTCTAGCAGAAGTAGACGGTGTTGTGTTCATTTGCTTGATATTACCTTGTGATAATGGAATAACCTGGACCTCTTTTTATTTGCAGGCAAAAGAGGCTGGTAGCACCCGTTTTTGCATGGGTGCTGCATGGAGAGACACAATAGGAAGGAAGACTAATTTCAAGCAGATCCTCGAATATGTACAAGAAATCAGGTAATCAACCATATTTCTGTAAATAGTTGGTAATTGGGCAATGATTAAGCTGAATATGGAGTGAAATTTATATTACCTCCAAATCACCGAATGCAAGAATGTGTTTCCTTGAACTGCTTTTAATAAACTCTCTCTCTCTCTCTCTCTCTCTCTCTCTCTCTCTCTCTCTCTCTCTCTCTCTCTCCCCCCTCAGTTCTTTATTCTGCTAATTTTCCTCGGCACCCTATAATGTATGAAATATAGTTAACTGAGAAGTAATATAAACTACCCATAAAAAAAAAAAAAAAGAGAGAGAGAGAGAGAGAGAGAAGTAATCTAAACTATTTAACTCCCTAAACAAACCATTTGATCTCGGAATGGCATTGAATTAATTGTGCCAGAACTGAAAAGCTTTTAGTTAATCTCTTGTCCACCTTTTGTAGGATGCACTACACGCAATCTTATGTTTTACTGGGCCCTTGGTAGTTGTATAAGAAGATTATTGCAATTATGAAATAGAATTTTTGTTGCAGAGGTTTTTGCAGTTCCTTGCTCTGTTTCTTTTCTACAGCTTTATGTTCTAGTATCCAAAGATTTGCTCTTCCAGAATCCATTGCTACTTCCAAATTAAAGTTGTTTTCCTCTTTTTGCTGAATACTTCCAAATTATAGTAACACCTTATCAGTTACAACCTGATCGGAAGTAGTCTGCATTAGTCAATGCCCACACATCCTCCATACTTCCATTTATAACCCTACTATGATCTGGCCACCAATGATGTGCAAGTATTTAACTCCACTTCTGATATTTGCAAAATTGCATTGTCCTACTTAAATTTGTCCAATAGCTACAAGTACCAAAACTTAGCTGCATATTTTGCATCAAGTTTGAAATTTTGAACTGGAATAAGCACCGGCTCATTTAATGTTGAATAAGTGGGGTAATACTGTATCACCAACATCAATAATACTTGGAGGCTGAAACCTGAAGAATAAATAACTTGCTTGTATGATTCTCCAATGACTTTTGCCCACAAGATCATAAAATCTATGTAACCAATGATTGTCATCTACACAATTGGTACAAAGACCTCTACCATAGGTCTGACGTCAACAGCAACCTCTAGCTGTATTTCTAACATCATCAGAGTTTGCTGCAATCTCCAAGAGATGGTGATAGAATTGGTGTGAAATTCAGAAGTACCTTATTGAGAATATGTCATCAGAGCAGGAGATCCTGCGCTTAAATCTCATTGCCATCTCTGCTAGTAAAAATTGTCAAGTGTGCACAGGTTGGATTTTTGAGTGAAATTTTGTCTAGCCAACATGGGGAGTGTGTTAAAAGCGTAAGACTGGACCATAAGAAGTGGTTAGGTTAATCACTTAATCCTTATGCCAACTGTTTGAAACTTGTTCCTGTAAATTTGACATATATAACTAACACACATGTGCAATCCATTTCATGCTTCTGACTCATATCTGTTGACACGTGACTTTCTATACAAACTTTGAGAAATTTCTGGTTATGTACTGAATTTGTATTCCATGAAAAGAAGCAGAAGCTGGAAAGGGTAATAGATTGGAACTCCAAGTATATGACATTTGTCCTGGCCCAGGGAGGGTATTTTAAAATGTGCCTCCAACCCCAAGCGTGACATTTGGATTTTGCATCTCTAGTTTTTCAGTTAACCAATCAATATTTGTTGAATGTTATAGTTTAATAAAGGTTGAATGAATAACCAAGACAATAGATTCTGCTGCACATGGGTGACTGTTTATAATTAACATCCCAAACTAGACTCACAAAGCAACATTATACATTCACTATTACTTTCTATATCATTTCTATCCATGAGTACCCGCAGGTTATATATTGCTAATTTAACAAGAGTCTCATTTGCACCCATGTGCTGCACAAATATTGGACATGAGCATTTTCAATGAGAAAAGGAGTACAAAAGAAACGTCAAAACATGAACTGTCACTTAATTGTGATTGATTTTAAGGGATTAGTTCTCGACTTCTCTCCCATAACTGACAAAGAAACCCATATATGAATTTCTAACTGCGGCAATCTACAGTATCTTTACCATTTTTGTTTAATCCTAGCAAAAAAACTTCAATGTGAAGGGGCATGGGGATGGAAGTCTGCTGCACTTTAGGAATGCTGGAGAAGCAGCAAGCTTTAGAACTCAAAGAGGCAGGTCTTACAGCTTACAACCATAATCTTGATACATCAAGAGAGTATTACCCCAATATTATAACAACAAGAACATATGATGAACGGCTGCAAACCCTTGAGTATGTCCGGGAAGCAGGGATAAATGTCTGTTCAGGTAGTCTCTTGGATCATACAATGCTGATTAATTGTGTTCCTGATTTCCTATTCTTACCTGTGTTAACTGGATGAAATCCTCTCTTTCTCCCTCTTTATGCACGTGTTAACTTACAAGACACAAGAACGTCTGGTATCTCTTCTGAAGAATGTTCTTTTAAGCCTATAAGCTTGAGCTAGTATTCAGGATTTTATCTTCACGTCCTCAAACTCTGTTACTGACTTGAATCAATTTTCAAATTTCTTCACTCTAGAACTTTGAGAGATTTGCATTTTGTCAAAATGTTAATCACTGCTTAAGTTTAATATTAAACCAAACAGGATACCCTTTTTCTACATGTGCAGTATTGTTGCCAAACCTTGTAATCTGCTGTCTAAAGCACTCATTTCCTGCATCCAGGGGGAATAATAGGGCTTGGAGAAGCAGAGGAGGACCGAGTTGGTTTATTACATGCACTGTCAACTCTCCCTACTCACCCTGAGAGTGTTCCAATAAATGCACTTGTAGCGGTGAAAGGAACTCCTCTGGAGGATCAAAAGGTGATCTGTGTTTTATATATATATCAAATGCTTTGAAGTATGGCTACACTTAGATATTAAGTCATCCTTTAATATTTCTGATTCTTGCATCTTTCTAACTCTTTTAATATGTCCATTCTTTCCTCTTAAAGAAAGAAAGATAAATATTACCAAGAGGGTAAAGAGTGAACAAGAAATGAAGAAAAAGTATCAAGGAAATTTTTGTAGGAAGCTGAACTAGTCTCTCATATGCTTTTCATGTGGCCTTTTAGATGTTAATAGAATCATGTTGGCTCCATAAAGTTCAGATACGGATACTGGATGTGTCTTATTATTTCCTTGGGAAACATGAAGCTATAGAGGTATTATGCTACATGAACTTAAGTAAATGTATCTCCCATTCCATTGGTGTGAACATCATTACATTTCCTTTTGTAATTTAACTTCCTGTTGCTAAAATTTTGCCTAGGGAGGTCACTAGGGAAGGTTGATATTCCAAAATGAACCCTCCATGACTTAATTGCTACCATTGGAGGTTTCTGTAATTTCAGACACTAGATGGGAGGACTCTTTAATCAAAAGGAGACCTGAACGGTGGTCAATTTGATTAGCCCTTTTCGTATTGTACCTGTACTCTCTTGTATATGATGTAAACAAATATATGTAGAAAATGCATATTTTATCATAGAATGCAAAGGAAAACATTTTAATCTGGTGTAGTGTTCATATTTTGTATCAAATTAGTAGAATTCATTTTAATACCATAATACAATATACTCTAGCATTTAAGGTTTAGTTGGATTGGTTTTTTCCTGAATATTTTGTTTTCTGTTGGGTATGGATTACTTCTTGTGGGACAGAAGGTACCAACCAGAGTTAACTACTGAGAAAAAAGAGATTTTTTCTTTTTTTTTTTTGAGAAAAGCCCAACCCTAGTGCACCCTAAACATTCCAAACTATATAACAGCGAGTAGACACAGTAGCTACTCAAAGCATATGGTTGTACTGCCTTGAGCTTTTAACACAAAGGTTCTTCATCGATCAGCTGTTAAAATTTCAGCATACTAATTGCCTGTTGATTTTAAAGCATGCCAATAAAGCATTTGTTTCTTTTCTACTTGGTCTAGAAAAGTGTACAAAGTACTCACATTAGCTCTTGACCTAGTAGATTTATCTTTGATGATAAATAGACATTCAAAGGAATGATTGGTCTCATGGATTTGGATTTTTGGTTGGTCTCCTGATTATTTGCTTTGTTCAGCCTGTTGAAATATGGGAGATGATTCGAATGATTGCAACTGCACGTATTGTCATGCCAAAAGCAATGGTCAGACTTTCAGCTGGCAGAGTACGGTTCTCCATGCCTGAGCAGGCTCTATGTTTTCTTGCTGGTGCCAATTCCATTTTTACTGGTGAGAAATTGTTGACCACTCCAAATAATGACTATGATGCCGATCAACAAATGTTCAGTTTGCTGGGACTTATTCCAAAAGCGGCAGAATTCTCCAAAAGTGAAGCGGGCTTTGAATCGGATAAGATTGCAGAAGCAGCTTCTTGTTCAAATTGAGATTTACCGGATTAAACGTGGATCATTAGTTTAGTGGCTGTTCACCGATTCCCAGCCCTAACCTAGACATTCTGCTATAAATCCTACTTTTGCTCCCCCTAGAAGTGAAACTTGCATTTTACTGTAGACAACAAGAACAATGGCGAAATATTCTTCCCATCCTCTTCCTTCATCTCTAGTTTATATCTGTCTTTTTTTTAAAAGATTTATTTCAAAAGCTCTTCATTGCTTTTACATTTCCCGTGATATATGCATCATTATATATGAACTGTGATGATCTGTTCAGTTTTATCGGATGCTCTTCATTTGGTGCAAATAAAGGGATAATGTCTTTAATATTTCAAAATATTCGTTTGGGGAATCATTTCGTTAAGTCACGTTCACAGTTGGGACAACTTTTACCGTCTCATAACAGAAGTTTCGTATCACTCTACTCCTATTAGAGCCAGCTCAGCAACCACCACTAGTAATGACAGTATTGAGGTCTTACATGTTTACAGGGTGGTGATGATATAAGTAATAAGAAAATGATGAACTTTTACCTTAAGGAGTTTTAAAGGATCTATTTACCAGGTAGAGGAGTTTCAAATAATCTTGAATTGTATAGGCGATGTTTGTAATACTGGAAATTATGATCAAGGATTCCTTTATCAATCGTTATCTAGAATAAAAAAATATAAAATTGAAGAATAAAATAAAAGAGAGAATATAGAGTGAGACAGTATAATTTAATAATTAAAAATAAATTTTTTTTATTAATGTCATTATACAGTTTTTATAAATAGGTTTGTAATATAAATATTTAAATAAATATAAATTGTATTAGTAAAAGAAAATCAAAACTAATCACGAGTAGTATTTTGAAAGTCTAAATCTTTTCAAGAAATTAACTAATATGGACATTTATATATTTATTAATTTAATACATAATTAATAATAAAATATTTTTTAAGAGAGTGGTAGAATTCTTAATAAATAAAGACTTTAATTTATAAAATTCTGTAAGTGATAGTAAAAATCTTAACAAAATTATAAGGACTGGCTATATTGCTATACTCCTATCCGACCAAATTTTACTTAATTGACAATTTTGTCCTTAAACAAAAAATTAGCAATCATTACCTTTTCTTTTTTTTGGCTTGGAAGGGATCTGTATTTGTAATTTGGCAAAAGTGACGGAGTAGACGGTGATTGGGAGAAACTATAGAAAACAAAAATAGTTATACTAAAAATAGATTAAAAATAGTTAAAACAAAAATTTCAGAACCTATTAGATTGGACAGGGTTTGGTTTCAAAACTAAATTTAAAATTTCAAGTGTGGGACATATATCTCATCTCACAAATAATTTAATTTTTATAAAATCCAAAATAAAAATTTCAAATTCAAACTATATTCAATATCTAATCGTTTGATGCACAATGGTCCGATACTTGTGCAACAAGTTTACACAATGGTCCGATACGTGACGGATGCAAATATCTGCGACAATAAGGGTGTATTTAGGTTAATTTTTATTGTAGAATTTAATATAAATTTTTTATTTAATTTTATTTTTTTATAAAAATTTTCTTTTATAAAATTTTAAAATAAATTTTGAAGATTCGGGGTTTTCTTACTTCATAAATATACACATGTGGATAAATTAAAAATAAAATAAATGAAAATGTTACAAGAACTTTTCAGAGCCTATGCAATGTATCTGGAGGAGATGTGCTTCACACATAAAAACAAATATTTCTATTTGATGTCCGGCCCCACACATGTGGATTCCGTAAACAAATAAGACACTACTAATATTTGAAGTTGGGAACTTTATCAATTGAGCACATGATCTTTTTTTTTTACAAAAAAGATCCTTGACATTAGAATGATTTCTCAAATGAGGACATAATCTTTTTTGCAATAAAGATACTTTATTTGTAGTTTTCAATTGTTTTGTAAGAGCATTGTATACAAGAATAATAGTTGTTTGATCACAAAGAAGACATTTGAAGTGATGACATAAATGGAATAAAATGGAAGGAGAGATGGAAGAAAACTATGTAGGAAAATAGAAAAGAATTGGAAGTGGAAGGAAGGGAGAAAGAAAGAGAAGGGACTAAGTGGACTTTGGGAGAGAGGGCTATGGTTCCTTTTTAAAACACACTTGGGTGATATTTTTGAAATTTCATTTTAAAAAAGGTTCAAAAATATTTCCAATGATCACTTTTTTAAATTGACACATGAGTCCACATTTTCCCTCCATATTTCTTTCCAATTTTGTAATGATAGGGGGTTTTTGGTTGAAAAAAGGAAAGTTTATGTTCCCAACTTCAAGGGGGTTTTTGTTCAAAAAGGATTTCTTATCCTTAGCTAACAAATTCCCCCATAATGAAGAGACGGAGGGTATAATTCAAACAAAAAACCAAGTAAGAGGACTTCATAATGGAGCTAACACCTTGTCACTTATTTAATTAGTCAGGTGAGATGGTAACTTAGATAAGTGATCCCATAAATTTTTATACCAAAATCAAAATAACAGGCATTTAACTTCTAATGGAGGAGGTGTTTGAAACTATGTAAGGGACAACATAATTTTCCATTGAAACAAGGTCACTTTACCTTCCTAACTTTTAATCAAAGCTCAATTTGCCACCCAAACTTCACTTTTCCAAATTGATATCCAAACTTTTAAAATCAATTCAATTGTTCATCTCCTTCAAACTTTTAGCCACCGATGTAATAGGAAGTAGATTAATGATCATTATCAATATATAAATTAATAAAAATAACTTTCCCTTCAAAAAACTAAAAATAATAAAATCAAAAGAAAATTTTTAAATGAATAAATTTCTATAAAAGAAAAGAAAAGAATAACAACAAATATACATTAGGAATTAAAGAAGTATTGCGAGAATGAACTTGGCAAATTTGACCATCTTGAGATAAAGAGTTTATCAAACTATTTTCTGTTACTCAAATGGTTGGAAATTTGAATAGAGATGGCAATTAAATTGATTTCAAAAGTTTGAATATGAAATTTAAACAAAATGAAATTCTGATGGCAAATTGTGATTTGATTAAAAGTTTTCGAATGGCAAAGTATATCTTTTCCCTTTTCTTGGGGGGAGGGGGCACAATAAACTAAGAGATAGAACATATTGACTTAGCAAATAAAACAAGATAGAAAATATTTCAAATATATTGCATACACATATGTTACTTGAAATTCTAGAAAAAAATTTAAAGATCAATCTTCTTAAAGGAGTTCTTTAGCCAAAAGTTATTGTTAAGCGATCCCCACCTGAGTAAAAATCTTTTGTATGGTTGTGAGACAGTTTTTTGTATTTTTCTTAATCATATAATCTTTAAATCCTATGTCTTCTCTCTCAATAATTAATTAATATCTCACCTAAACTTATAGAAAATAAAAATTTCCTTAAAAATAATCCAAGTAATCCTGGTTTGACTATTTTTTTTTCATGTATCTTTTCCACTACCGGGAAATAGTTATAAGATGCTCTAAATATTTCCTCTCGTTCTCCTCATTTTAAATATAACCTAAGAAGTTTTTAAAGAAAAATTGAACCGTTTTGTTCTAAAATTGTCAATCCTCCAGAAATTGTAGAAGTTTTATATTTCGAATTAAACAATTCCATAGAATGTTCCACAAAGTATCACATCGGCGAAGCGTCTGAGGTTTTTTTAAATTATTTTCTGGCACAAAAATACTTAGAAATTCTAAAAGTCTATCGCGAGAAAAATCATTTACTTCCATCTCTGTCATCGGATAGAAACAACTTTAATGTCACCATTCCAAATGCATACCAATCGATGTCATATTCATTGCAATTTTGATACTTTTAATATCAAAATTATGTGACAAGATGATAATTTAACTGGTTCATAACAATTTTTACGTAGTAAAAATATTTAGATTCGATTCACATTCCGTCCGTAATCTATCAAAAATGTTATCAAAATTATGAACGCAAGCCAAACCATCGATAATATATCAAAGGTTTATTCTTATCCTATTTACTAAAGTAAAATACTCTTTCCGTCTATAATTAAATGTCTCATTTTAATTTAATATAAAATTAAAGAGAGTAGTTTGATTATAAAAAAATTACTATGATATCTTTATTAAATCCTACATGTTAGTGAAACATAAATTTCTTAAATCAAGAGAGTGAGACAGGTTAGCAGTGTAGCTCTTATATTGGTAGAGCTTATTTCTCTTAAATTAAGAATGTTATTAATAAAAATTGATAAAATATACAACTATTTTTTAAAAAAATAACCATTCAATTGTGGACATTTTTAAAAAAAAATATGAACATTCAATTCTAAAAAGAATGAGTATATGATATTCCACCAATACAATTCACATTGCGGTGTTCTTTTGACTACATGCATTTGTTTCTTCGAAACCAACTACATGCTTTTGTTGACAAAAAAAAAAGAAAAAAGAAAAACAGAGGAAATGTAAATAGCCAATTATTTGATTTTCTCATTTGTTTAATGTTTAAGATTAGTTCATTGATGAAGTCCTTTGCTTCGTCAGCGATTTTTCTGCGTCTGTTTTTCACACGTAAAAAGAAGGCAAACATCTACGGTAAGTTTCTCGGCCTCATGCGCAGCCATGCTAAGCCAAAAAGGTCATAATATTTGACCAAAATACTTTTGTTGGTTTTCTGACTGCCAATAACAAACGATTTTTGTTGGAATTTATTTGATTAGATATAATCAGATACATTTCAAGATATTGAAAGTTAAAATTTCGTGGTTTGATAGAGTCAGGAATGGAAATTTAGAAATAGCACTGATGTGCCATTTATAGGAAGATGTATATTAAGACAATATTATAAGTTAAATTTGAATTTTTTGACAAAACAAAAAGTTAAATTTGATTTTGGCAAATAGCGAAATTTAAAAATTTTACTTTGTATTTGGATTGTATTTGGTTAGGAGAGATTTTATCTTGAGTTTTATAAAAATAAATTTTTTATGAGATGAGAAATTGGAGTCAATTGTGTATTTGGTTGAAAGAAACACAATCCAAATAGAGTTAGATGACGCCGTCCCGCAAAAAGGAGAAAAAAAAAAGATTACCTCGGACTGGTTTTAGCTCAAAGCATAAAAGTAAGTGACAAATATGCAAAATTTCAAGTCTGAAGAGACTATAAATCAAGTTATATTACATGGGTCAAAAAAAAGGTTTTTCAGCACACAAATCCTACAAGATTTTTGGTGCACCCTAAAGCGGTCATGAAATCCTTTTTTTTTTTTCTATAAACCCAAGCTTATTTATATATAAATAGTAATGGAATCAAGATGAGTGATCGGTCAAAGTAATTATTCAATTAGTAAATACTCATTATCAGATTAAATGTATCGATACTTGTGGAAAATATTATCTATCTCTTTTATAATCATATAAGATTTATTAAAAAAATAAAAATATATATAAATTAAGTTTCTAAATGTAATATAATATAAAATTTTTATTTTATATCATATTTTTTCGATAAATAATTTTTTTTATAAATTAGAAAGAGAACTTGCAATTACTATCTAAAAATATGGATTAATAAATCTCACCCGTGCAATAACCTGCAAACCATGCTATTGCCATGGGCTCATATCAGAGGAGAGATTTGAAGTGATGATGGACGGGAAGTTTCATCGATCTCACCATTAAGCGAAAACCATCCGAAAATCTCCTTTCTCACCTTTACGTATTAAAGAAAGTATATAAAATACGAAGTTTTTCCCACGGGGTTCAAATAAGAAAGGGATGCGGGAGACGAGAATTCCAAGTGGGATTTATTAATGGACATAGTTGAAATCCTTCTGCTGTGAGACTTTGAAGGGAGTTTGACCCCAGTTTTCCATTAAAACGACTACACAAAGAGAACGCCATTTGAATATTCCACCATTCTAGATTTCGTCAGCTATTACTACATCTGTTTTCATGTCAGCATATAGAGTTTTCAGGATTGCAAAAGCCTCCTCTCTCTGTCTCCTTCTCTTTCTCTGTGTGTGTGTCTAAAAGGGGAGTTTTGTTTCTGATCAAATAAGGTTTCTGCATAATTCAAACAGGGCTTGGAAACTCAATTTGAGGGACAAAATCCTCTGGGTTTTATGCGTGTTTCTTGTGTATTCAAGCTGGTTTGTTGAACCCAGAATTTGAACAAAACTGCAAAGCAAAAGACAGTATTACTAAGTTTTCTTCAACAGTAGAAAACTTCTTCTTCTTCTTTCTCATTCTGGTGAGTTTTCTTCAAACCCTTTTTGCCCTTTCGCATTCTCTCTCTCTCTCTCTCCTCTTTCTATAGGACCCTTTTGTTTTCTTTGTCTTGTTTACATTCTCTTTCTTATTTTTGAGAAAAGATTGTTGGAATGATCACATGAAAAGCTGTTTTTCCCGAACTTATGGCGACTCCAAATTAGTGAAGTTTTTGCATGTTTATCACAACAAAAGAATAATTACGATAACCCTGATGGCTTTCTTCTTTTGGACTCATTTAAAGTATGTATTCTCTTTACTTGCACCTGCAGCCTCATTCCGACTCAAAAATTTCTTACTTTATTTTCAGGTTGCTTTTTAAGAAAATAAATAAATTCCGCCTATTGTTTCCATATAAAGTTCCACCTTTTCATTTCACGTTCAGATTCAATTCACAATCCTTTACCTTCCAATCTGCTGTTCCTTTACATTGTACTTTAGACCAACCATGAATATATATATATATACAGTAGATATACAGCAGACATACAGCCTATATGTGTATATATATCAACCCCTCCCCCACACAAACCCCATGCCCCTCTCTCTCTCTCTCTATATGTTCATCTCTTTGCACCTCCACACAACAGCTTTGATTGCTGTTTACAAGTCTCTTGGTAAGATTTTCTTGATTGTCTTCGCCTGTGCATGTGTGTGTTCTCCGGCCTCCAAATAATCTCAAACAATGGATTACAAATCTGGTTTCGCATTCATATATATACCAATTCCCTGCCCTCTTCTTTTTGTTGCTGAATTCTTTTATTTTTATTTGAAGAAAGCTTACTAGTATTTCAAAAGGAAAAACAAAAGAAAATCGAGCTTATGCCGAAGAAAATCAAATTGAAAATTTATCAATATGTTTCAATTACACTATTATTTTAACGCCAAGTATCGGTTTGCAGCGTTTTCTATTTACATATATGATTATTTTGACATTTAGGCATTGGTGTACAGTAGTAATATTGGAGTGAGTGTGAAAATAAAAAATTCGGTTATGTGTTTGGCTTTTCCAGTTTGAGGTGGCTAAGGGTCTTTAGTGGCACAGGTGGAAAAATGGGCTCTAAAAGGTGGTCAAAAGTGGCTAACTACCAAATTCTTATGGTTGTTGTGATCATGGCTTCGAGCGCAATAGCATCTGCAACTTTTGAATCAGGTTCAAACAACTCCTTTTTCTCTTGACTTCTTATTTTTTCTTGGAAAATTCTGATGTTGAAATTTTCTTTGTGAACACGTACACCGCTTGCGAGAGAATTTTTAGACCCCTTAGGCTATGGAACAAAAATAGCAACTTATTTGATAAAATACTCATTATTTAATAAAAAATTTTAAGTTGTGAGACTTATAAAACATAATGCTTAGCTATTTCTCATATTTTTCTTTGTAATAGAATAAGATTAGTTTTTTTCTTTTAAAAAATAACTTAAAAATTATAATTTAACTAAAATGTAAATCTTTAAAATATCTTTAATTAGTCAAAGTAGGTTGATATTTTTTGTAAAGTTATTTACGCACTAATTCAATGCGCCAAAAGCACAGTGGGATTGGATTTTTTATTTTTTATTTTCAGTTTTGGAAACAAGAAAAAGTTGAATCTTGGAACATAAAGAATTTGGAACCAAGAAGAAAGAATTTAAAGTTTTGTACGTGGAAGATATTTTATGAAAAAAAAAAATCATTCAGATTGATTTTTCATTTCCATAGAATAAAGATTTCTTCAAAACAAGAACCAAATCGAATACACCTTACCAAATGTGATCATTAAATTTGCGACAAAAGGAATAGCACATCTTTAACGTGGCGCAATTCTGATACAAGTTTTTTCGTTTTTTAACCTTTCTCATTTTTCATTTTCTAAATGAAAATGAAAAATGAGAAAGAATTTTGAAAAGAAAATGCCAATTCAAAGAGAGAGAGAGAATGTAATGTCCTGCGAACGAATGACATTTTCTGAGGATGTTTATATGTTCTCATTCATTTTGTTTCCAGGAAGGCATTTATTACAATCAGAAAATGCATCAGATCCAGCAAGACAGTCAGATGACACTGTAAGAGTGGATCCTTTAGACAATCTCAAGAAATACAGAGGAGGATATGACATAACAAACAAGCATTATTGGAGTGTAAGTATCCGTCTCTTTCCAAACCCTAATGCAGATAAAGAAAGATAAGCTCAAGAAAATTAATAATTTTATTTTTATTTTCTGCAGTCAACTGTATTTACAGGAATCTATGGATACTCCCTTGCAGTACTGTGGCTCCTCTGTGGCTTCGTCTATGGAGGATATCTTGTAATAACCAAATTTTGCTACAAAAATAATAGCAGAAAGCTCCACAAGAAGAGATCACCTTGTCATAGGCACTGTTATCTCTGGCCTGTTCTCATTGCAATTTTGTTCACGTTCTTAGCAATGTAAGTATCTTAAATCAATTTCCTTATTCTTTTTTCTTTTTTTTCCCTGAAAAAGAAGAATGTAATTTTTTTGAACAAGTCCTCAGCATGCTTTATAGGCAACATATGCAGCTTCTTGCGAAAAGAAGTATGATGGTTTTGATATCCATCAAATATATCTTCAAAAGCCTTTTCAGAAGAACGTAGTTGAACAAGTCCTCAGCATGCTTTATAGGCAACACATGCAGCTTCTTGCAAAAAGATGAATGATGGTTTTGACATCCATCAAATGTAACTTCATAAGTCTTTTCAGAACATGGATCTCCTGAGAGATGATGAAAAGAAAAAGAAATGTTACAAACAAAATTTTGCCATTCAGTTTTTCTTGTAGTGCAGCAGAAGTTGAATATGATGAGCAAACTAATCGCTGTCAAGAAATATTGAAATAGTCTAACCACTTTCCACAATCTTGATTGCAGAATTGCATCAGGAATTGTTCTGGGCGGCAATGCAAAGCTCTATTGGAGGGCAAAAAAAGTGGTCAACATTATCATTGACACAGCAGATGAAGCATCTGAAACAATTTACAGAACAACTGGAGCAATGGAAGATATGAGCACAAGCTTGGCAACAACTAACGAAAGTGGTGAAGCCATAAGATTCCTTACCTCTACATCCAGAAGGCTTGATTCCCAGGCTGCAAATATACAAAGACAGGCCAGGAAGCATAGAAGGGCTATTGACAAAGGTCTCAAGATAGTGTGAGTAACTACATATGTTTCTTTGTATGTATAGGTCTTTTGTTCTAAATTTTCAGGAAATGTTATGAATATTTTTCTTTTTTTCAGGTATACAATAACTACGGTTACTATTTCTTTGAATTTGGTTGCTGCTATTTCTCTCTCAGGTACTTATCTGAATAATGGATTTTCTGAGAAAAAGAAAAGAAAAAAAAAACTTTTACTTAGAGGTTTTTTCCCTGTTAAAATTAAATGAGAATATGAAAAATTTTCACTGTGATTAAAATTCAGACAACCAAAGGTAAACAATATTTTTATTTCTTTCAAAACCAAACAGAAGCATGTCATTTTCATGGAACTATGGAAAAATAGATATTCAATTTTTATTCAAAGCAACTGACATAAGCTTGTCTACTAAGAAGAAATTTCCTAATCATAAACCTAAAAATCTCAGGCACTTTCTACCAGTAGATTTAAGCTTCACATTTCAGCGTATTGCCTAACATATCATGCAATTTGTTTCATTACAGTGTTTGGAGTCCTGAAACTTCGACGGACCTTTCATTTGTAAGTAAATTTGTTCACTACATTTGATATTATTCACATATTCCTTCACTTCCTCATTTGATATTTTTATTGTAAAACGCTCTAATTGTTTGGAGTTCCACTCCATATTTTAATTGATTTATTCCGTCTTTGCCTTCACAGGCTAATCGTCCTCGGTTGGATTCTTACAGCACTATGCTGGCTCTTCTTTGGGGTCTACTTCTTCATAGCAAAGTATGACTGCTCATCACCATGCTCTTAGGTCTCATCATATCTTATTAAATGAAAAAAGAAAAAGAAAGAGAGAGAGAGCGAGAGAGGAAGAGAGGAAATAGCCTACATGTTTTCTGAAAGCGGCTAGTTACCAATACGGCTAAGTAAGAAATCTATCCAGAAACCACTTTTATTGTCAAAGCTATGCCATTAACTCTCAGTCTTCTCACCTTTCATAGCTCATTTTTCTCTCTTTTCTGAAACAAATGTCCTTATTTTCAACTCCACTTATATAGAACCGCTATCCAATCTAAATGCACACAACTCCTGTTACTTTCATAAGACTTCTATGTAAAATTTGGATAACATCCTTAAAGCATACCCAATTCTAGTTTTGCAGGAGACACATGTACAGCCCTCGAAGGTTTCCAACAGAATCCTTACAACAATAGCTTGAGTTCAATTCTCCCCTGTGATGTACTAATCTCAGCCAGATCAGTCCTACATGATGTCAGTGCACAGACATATGACATTGTCAATCAGGTAAATTTATGAATTTTGTTAGGTCCCAGATGGCTGTGCATCCTTGATTTGTGCAGTTGCAAGTATCCTCTGACTTAATTCGTTCCTATTACTCTATATTTCCATCATAATAATAATCGCTCCTTGTTGTTGCCTAAGAAATGAACCCTGAAATCAATAAATCAAGCCCTAAAGTATAATGCAGAAGATCTGAACCTTATTTTACTGGCCTTAACTGATCTCAGGGATCTGTGTGGTTTGAGTGAGCCCATACGCATTAAATTTATTGACTTTACTTTTTGTGGGTATTACAGGTAAATAGCAATTTATCTTCAAATTTTGGAAATACAATTCAAATCTGCAATCCTTTCTCAGCACCACCACAATATGAATATCGGCCAGAAGATTGTGCTGAAAACACTATAAAGATTGGAGAAATTCCAGAGGTACCCATAACGACAAGATATTTTAGAAATTGAAAGCACTAAAACTTTACCTGATTTTTGATGAAATACTATAATCTTACCTCTTATCACTTGATTTGATCTTTTGTTATTGAAGCTATTGAGGCTTACGACATGTCCAGATTCTGAGCCCTGCATTGGGGGAATCAGAATCCCAGCTAGAGATTACAGATTGGTAGGGGCTTACACAACTTCAATTCAGAGGATACTGAATGTATATCCAGGAATGGAAAGTCTTGTTGACTGTGAAATAGTTACTGATGCCTTCTCTGAGATCCTGAACAATCACTGTAAACCACTAAAGAGATATACAAAGATGGTATGGGCATCCGTGGTCTTCCTCTCAGTGGTAATGGTGGCATTGATTCTTATATGGACAGTTGAAGGACACTATGAAGATAACAATCACTCTTTGGATGCTTCAGTGAAGCCATATTCTGCAGCAGCAAAGGTGATGGAACTAGGGACAGCTAAGGCATCCAGCAGCAACTCAATCTCTAGTTCAGTCCTGTAAATAGCAAATCACCTTCAACTAAAAGATAGAAGACTCTCGAACAATTAGCAGAAAACACATATAGGAGAACACAATCCTCTCTTTTTACAGCTAGAATAGGCAGATAGGTTACAACTCACTCACAATTTTCCCATAAGGTAATATTCGAATAGGAGATTCTTATATTCAGATAGCCATATATGGGGATAAAACCCTTGACGACATGTGAACTACCATCATATTCATTAAATCAAAATTTTCATCATCAGGTGTAGCTAAAGTTGCATGTACAGTCTCTATAACAGCAAACTTTGTACTTTCTAAGGAAAATGAAGATCAATCCAGAATCAAACAACATCTATTGCATCTTGACTACTGTGTACTCACCTTGCTACTATAGGTAATGGACTTGAAATTTTTCAGTACAGAGAGAACCCAAAAGATGGCAACCCCAGAACTGAAGTTAAAAGTAAAGTGTGCATCTGCAATAACTCTAGTGTACCCTACAAGAGTACAAGTTGATAGACTTCAACCAAAGTCCTGGATGGCTTCAGTTTCTAAACTTACACTGTATCAGCATACATAATGAACACATTCAAATGCTATAGTAGTGAAATTTCATTAACCATTAAGCTACGTCAACCACTAACTTTTGTAATAGCAACTTGCAAAGAAGACCTGTCACATCAAAAGAAAAGCAACTTAATAAAAAAATTAAGATATTAAGGGGGCATCAAACAATTATGTGGTTCAAAAAAAAATTCCTTTCGAACAAAATCATGTCTGGTTACATGACAGAGTGAGCTTCCAGCTTAACAATTATTAGATAGCTCTGGTAATGAAAATTATACAATGATATCTGGAAAGAACAAAAGCACTCAGAAACCAAGGTATTTTCCGCTTAAACATTGTCAAAACTCTTCTACCCCTAAGGAAGACGCCTGGTAAAGCCACAAATGAAAATAGAAGATGGATGTTCACTTCAAATTGGTTCCATCCTGCAAGGAAGATGACACAGCGGTGAGTATAAATACAAGGCCACGAAAGAAAATAACAGAAAGAATACATCTACAATATGTAGAAGAAAACAAAAAATGAAGCCACATACTTTGTCACAAAAGCAGCAAATCATGTGGAAAAGTAGGAAAACAATATTGAACTTAACAGGGGCTGCTGTGACATCAAAATAATGCAAATTTAGATAGACAGAAAGCACATGGATTAGTGATCTCAATTTGGTACTAACATGATTCATACCAATTTCAGAGAAGAATGAAACAAAAGTTCAGGGGGTCGCACCACTTTTAGATTGAAGATGAGAAATGAAACCCTTTGAAAACAAACTAAACTCAAAAAGACTAGGAGCAAACTTAAGACAAAAGAAGAAGACAAGGCACTGTGATACGAAGCAATTGTAAAGACAGGAAAATGTAAAAGTTCAGCTTTCAACTATGCTTTTTTGCAGGGAGTAAAGATCCAACAACAATGAGAACAAGATGACTCACCAACAGCCTCCATATATCCACATCACTTACTTTTTGTTTTCTAACTTCTTTTGTTTTTCTTTTTTTTTTTTGGGTGGCATTAACCAAACATATTCTCAGGATAATCGAGAAACATGTCAGCACATCACTTCAAAAAACAAAAGAACAAAATATGTATAAAAGAATTATAGCTATATAATCACAAGTTGGGCCACAACAGTCGATGAACATATATAAAGTACTTCAAATGTGCCCTATTGCACTATAAACTGCAGTTCCCTAATTCAGCAACAATAAGAAATGAATGTAATTTTGGATTGGCAAAAATAAGCATGAACCTATATCTAATGATTTAATTGAATCACAAGATACTGATGAAAATATATGAATAACTTTTTGCCTTGTTTGGCACGTTCTTCTGTATATCAATCTTTCAGAAATCTCTTTGAGATGCGGAATATTCAACTTAACAACATTAATCGCTCACGAATAGCTAATTTTGTATTTCTAATAATTGAACTCTATACCTTTCCTGAAGGTAAAGAAGTCGAAAGGGGAAATTCACAATTAACAATTGAAGCTCTCCAACTAAAACTCAAAATATAAAACAAGTAAACAAATAGGGGAAATTTTTAATAATTAGAGATTAAAGAATTACAAAGAAAATCCCCTACCAAATTGGCATTAGAATTGGAATTAGTTGGAAAGGCCCCTTCCAGATTGGTTACTCTTGCGTCTAGGGCACTGAATTTCTCCATCACCTGTGACATAAATTGTAAAAATCATTAACCAGTGACATGAATTATACGCAGGCGCAAGCATTTAGAGAGAGAAAAGGAAAATCATACTTGGGAGGAGAGTGTTATGCGGTCGGCCCAGAGTTCTCTAAAGATGAATTGCCCCATTGCTGCAGAAGCCGACACAAAGCCAATTGTGAACCACAGTAACCTCGTTCGGATCATATCGTTCGTTGGTAGGGTGTAAACTTTTCCGGCTAGCGACGGAGTAGCGGTTGCACCGTAGGACACCTTCGTCACTGGCGTATTGCAACTAATACTGTGACGGGTTCCATGGGTAGGACTGTCGTGTGGCGGGTTTTGCTAAGCCGAGTTCAACTCGATTGACATCAGTGGAGAAATAAGTTCGGGACGATTTTAATTTAATTTTTAAAATTTTATATATAATAATAATATTTTTTTAATAATATAATATTTTTTTAATAATATAATATTATTATTATATAAAATATATATACATATAAAATATATATATTATGAATTAAACTGAAATCTAAGGTTACCTCAATCTGAGATCGGTGCGAAATATTATTCGCACTAAAAAATAATTTGATCTTACAATTAAGCAAATCGAACGGGTCAAGTTTGAATCAATTCGGCCCAATTAATAGTCCTATCCATGGGTCGTCTCATGAATCACTTCATTGTTTTCATTTTTCAAAAGAAAAACTTTTTTTCCAGGAAGAGAGAGAGAGGACGGGAAGCTATTTAACAATGCTTTTCAGACCGTTTCCGAACGGTTAAATCGTGAATCGATTCTCAATATAATTTTAATTTAATGGTTTTTGAAAACAGCTGTAAATTAAAAGAATGATTTGATCCTATCAATTCAATTCGTGAACCGTTGAATTGACTTGTCTAGTGTTTCAGCTCCAATTTTATGATTCATTGCTCAATCTCTTCTTGAAAGGAGGAGAAAGTATCTTGGCTTTGTTGGAAATTGGCATGAAAAATGAATGGTGAATGATAAAATAGTTTCAATACATTATTTATCATTAAAGATAGAGATGTGTATTATTTTTAAAAAAATTAAAAATTAAATCCAATCTATATTTAATTCAGTTTTTAATTTAATATTTTTATTTTAATTTGAAAAAATTTTAATTTTTCATATTTAAATTAAATTTTGATTTGGATCAAGCATAGCTCAAAAAATTTTAATTTTTTAAATTAATAATTAAGTATAATTGAAAGTTAATAACCCTAGCTCAATTAGATATTAATTAAGGTTTATTTCAAGACTAATAGCTCAAACTTAATTAGATTTTAATTAAGATTATTTTAAAATTCAAAATACTTAATTTTGTCTATTTTCACAAGCACAATTTGAATATTAATAACTTGAGTTAAGTTAGAGTATACTCAATATTATTTTAAAATCTAAAATTCTAAATTTTATATATTTCAATTTTTTTCAAATCAATTTTTTTTCAAATCATTTTGGAGGTAAATTTGGTTTGGTTTAGTTTTGAAAAAAATGTAAAAAATTAAATTTTTTTCCAAATAGTGAAATCAAATTTTTCTAAAATGAATCGATGAAAACTCTTAATCAAAGATGTATAACTGGGAGATGTATTTGCTTTAAAGCTTTGTTTGGTTCACGGAGGGGAAGAGAAGGAAGATTGACACCATTTACTTCTATTTAGTTAATATGCTGAGGGTGTTTTATCAATACATGCGGAACCACTCTTAAAGTCATTGGATATGAATATTTGGATTTAATGGTGGAGAAAGACTAGGAGTATTTTGGAGATCAAAAAATACTTTGGATTCCTACCCAAAGAGTATTTTCAGTCGAAAAGTAACTCAAGCTCACCAAATCACAATTTGAATCTAAATCTCTATTATCTCTATCAGATCGTCGTCGTCGTCGTCTCTCTCTCTCTCTCTCTCTCTCTCGTTCTCATCTCTCTCCTCTTCGTTATTGTTCTTCTGCCATCAATGACAACATCGATAAATATAGAAGACGTTACATGGAAGATCTAGTGGCCAATTTTCACAGATTCTCTCTCCCCCTCTCTCTTATCTTCGCTATTGTTCTTCTGTTATCAAAACTAGCATCGAGGAAGATGAGGGATATCCGTAGGCCAATCTACATGGGTTCATTCATTCCAGTTGTAGGTATAATATTTTTGGAGGTTGTGCTGTCAAGAAGAGTATAATATAAAAAAGAGTCAAGGTTTGTTGGATTTGAATGGTGATGATAAGAAATTTACTGCTGTTAGATGAATATTATTATATTGGGTTATTATCTTTTCTTGGTCTCCACTATTTAACTTCAAAAAGTGTATTCTTAACAGCAAAAAATAAATTATGGTGATAGAAGTTTGTATAGAATGTAATGGTGGCGTTGTGTTGAGAAGGAAATTAAAATGTGGTGATAATGTTGATTACGATAATCAGGAGGATAAAAGAATGGTGAAATACCTATTTTTACTGAAAATTTTATATACATATTAGAGTTTTATACAACAAAAAATAGAGTTTAAATTTATGTAACTTGTATCTCCCACTGCTCTATACTCAAGTTTATTCTATGCAAAAACTTATATTAACTTTAGTGCAATATCATTTATAAATTAATGAAACTTGTATCAATAGTAAAAAATTTATTGCAATGGAGTTGATTTTTGCTTCAAATTATCTAAGGAAGAATGACATTATGTTAATTCACCACAGATGTGGGAGTAATTATTTACGTAATGGTGAATAATTATTTACGTGCCTTGCTATCCTTTCTTAAAATGCATTTGAGATTATGAATAGGTGAAATTTTGTATCAAAAGTAAAATATTATACTGCAATGAAGGTGACATTATGTTTATTCACCATATATGTATGCATAAATATTCATACAATATTGAATAATTATTCGTAGAAGTTTAAATAATTATTCACTACATATATATCTGCCTTACTATTTTTCACCATAGAGGTATGAATAATTATTCATGCAGTATTGATAATTATTTGTATAAGTTTGAATAATTATTCTACCACATATGTACCTATCTTAGTGTCTCTTTTTTGAGTGCATTTAAAATTATAAATAGGTAAAATATTGTATCAAAAGTAAAAAAAAAATATACTACAATGAAGGTGACATTATGTTAATTCACCACATAGGTATGGATAATGAATAATTATTCGTAGAAGTTTGAATAATTATTCACCACATATGTACATGCCTATTGTCTCTTTTTGCTATCACTGCTAAGGCGAATCTTGTGGAGCATAAGCAAGGGCAAAGCTCTAAAGGCAAGAAGACCAAATCAATGGTTGGGGCAAAAGTAGGAATCATGAAGCATTTATTCCAAGTAAAGTGGTTCAATTGTGGCAAGAAAAATCACAAGTCAACTGTAGACTCCCAAAGAAGAAGAAAATTTATGAGACAAACATGATTGATAACATCTCCAAATATGTTTCTGATATGAATCTTGCTACTATTATCTCTAAAGTGAACTTGATTGCGTCAAATTTAAATGAGTGGTGGATAAACACTGGTGCCACTAGGGCACATTTGTACTAATAAAGATCTATATACTGCCTACAAAGTAAGTGAAAGAGAAAAGATATTCATAGGGAATTCTACCTCGATTGGTATAAAAATTTTTTTCGAGAAAAATTTAAAAATTTTTGTCACTAAAGCCCTATTTTCTTGTAGTCTATTTATATTCTAGTTGTTGCTACCTTGGATATTTTGATCTTTTTCCTCTCTATCATTGGTTTGCTATGGATTATGCTCTAACTCATACTATTTTTATTTATGATGTAACGACCCACTCCCGGACGGGCCCTACCTAGGAGTGAATCATAACTTTCCTATTTCAGAGGTGCAGTGCAATCTGTAATACCACTATATGATACAAGTGTAAATCTAATAATTTCTAAACAAATAACAGTAAAAAATAATATAAGGCGCACCGGCCGTTCTATAACAAAATGGCAAAATCAACAAACACAATTCACACGATTCTTACCAGTCCATACAAGCACATAAAAACTTTTGTCGCCCTTCCAATGGCCAAATCACATGCGGCACAAAGGAACTCTTCACAGAACACCTCCAAATGGCCTTCTCACACACGACGCAAAGGGATTCTCCACACAAATCAATAATCTCACCCTGCAGGGGAGTCAATTCATATCCTGACGACGGAGTTTATATATAATTCACATTTGCAACTCATCAACAACCAATCAATTATCACGGTTTAGTATATTATATAAATATACAAACCGAGCCACGACAAAATAACAACTTAAATTAGTACTACATATTTTCACAAAAGCCGAGTCACGGCAAAATAATAATTTCAAGTTAACGACACATTTATTCACAAAAGCCAAGTTGAGGTAAAATAACAATTCAATGTTAACAACACATTTATTCACAAAGTCAAGCCATGGTAAAATAACAATTTAAAGTTGTCGTAACATATATTCACAAAGTCGAGCTACGGCAAAATAAATATATACTTTACCTAGCATAAAATAAATAAATAAAAATATATTAAAATAGAATAACTTAAAATGAGAGGATTTTGTAGTCCTTAACCTCTACAAGTAAGTTAGAAATCTCACTTCAAACGAAAAGCATAAAGTATGCTACTCCACCCTTGGTTCTACCTCGACAATCTCAAGACCTAACATATAAAAACGTAGTAGCAAATAAATTTAATGTCACTCTAAAATGCTCAAATATTGATATATATATATATATATATATATATATAACATGAATGAATGCATGATTAATATTAATTAGAACTAAAAATATTGAATTTTATAAATTTATTTTAAAATAGGAACTAACCATTTTTCAAGGGAATAAAAATATTAAAATGATTAATTTTAATAAAATCTACTATTCTCCACAAAAATCCCAATTATTTCATTTTATTCCTAATTTACCAATTTATGAAAATTATTCTATTTACATATTTTCATACTCTTTTTGCATTATAAAAGTCTAATAAACCTTTAAATACTCAATATTTAACCAAATAAAAAATTCACAAAAATAAGTAAATATGTCTAGATTTTTCAGAAATTCAGCAAATATAACAAACATAATTAAAAATTAACAAAATGTTTTATGTAGGTAGAATATGATAACAAGAACCTTTGTTAAAAAAATTGAACAAAATTGGAGCATCCAACAATCTATTAAAATTCATATAAATTTACTATTACACTAATTTTTGAAAATAATTAAACTCAACCATAATGAGAAAAAATTGAAGATTTTACCTTGATTTGGAGACTTTTGATGTAGCTCTAAAATTAGATTTAAAGGATTTAATTTTTGTGTGAAGAATTTGTTAAAAATTGAAGTGGGGGATAGAGAAGAGAGAAGAGAGAAGGAAAATGGAGGAAAATAGGAAGAGGGTTGGCTCAGCCGATCTTCTTTTTTTAATATATTGCAAAATCAACCTTTAATTTTTATAAAATTTATAAATTTTTCCTAAAACTTATAATTTATATATTTCTCTTCATTTTAAAAATGTGTAAAATAGATTTTTAACAATTTATAGTTATCATGCATATATACATGCTAGAGTAAAACCACTTGAAAATTTTATTTAGTAAAAGTAAAATTTATGGTTTAACAATTCTAACCCTCTAAAATAAATTACGTCCCCGAAATTTTAAAAAAAATGAGTATACATGTATAAAATTATTTTTGAAACTAATGCATATGTATATAAGAAATGTTGATTCGTTAAATAATAATGAATGTTGAAATGCCTATGCAATGTATAAGGCAATCATATCTAACCCTCTAAAATAAATGCTACCTCACAGGTTAGTCAAAATTCGAGAAAAGATGGGGGTTTGATTTCTCATAAGCTCATCACGTTCCCACGTAGACTCCTCTATACCATGGTTTCTCCAAAGTACTTTAACCATGGGAATGACTCGACTTCTTAATACTTGCACCTTTCGATCAATTATTTGCACCGGCTGCTCCACATAAGTCAAATCCTCTTTCAAATTTACCAGTTGTTCAACTAACACATGCGAAGGATCCGCTATATACTTTCGAAGAGCAGATACATGATAGATATCATGGATTCAACTAAGCTCCGTAGGTAATGACAATCTATATGCAACAGGGCCAACATTTTCAGTGATCTCATATAACGCGACCCTAGTTTTTCTTTACATCCAAATCTAAGAATGCCCTTCCACGGTGATACTTTAAAAAATACCCAGTCTCCTAGTTGAAATTTCAATGCTCTACATCTTTTGTCTGCATAACTCTTTTGCCAACTTTGTGCAACCCGGAGATGTTCTCTAATAATTGAAATCTTTTCTGTGGTGTGCTGCACTATCTTTACACTGGATATCTTGGTTTTTCCCATCTCTATCCAACATACTGGAGCCCTGCACCTCCTCCCATACAAAGCCTCAAACGGTTACACAAACTAGTTTGAAAACTATTGTTGTAGACAAATTCAATGAGTTGCAAGTCGTCATCCCAACTAGTAGAATAACTCATAATGTAAGCATGCATCATATCCTCCAAGATTTGTATAACTCTCTCTGATTGTCCATCTGTCTGTGGATGAAAGGATGTACTCATATTAAGTTTAGTCCCAAGTGCTCGTTGGAAACTTCTCCGAATCTGGAAGTAAAGTGAGGATCCCGATCTGACACTATGATGACTGGTACTCCAAGCAATCTCACTATGCTCTTGACATAAATCTCTGCTAATTTTTCTAGTGTATAGGTGAATCGTATAAGAAGAAAGTGAGCAGATTTGGTCAGTCGATCAACTATTACCCAAATTTATTGCATCATGTCCAACACGAGTTTGCGGTAGTCCTGATACAAAGTCCATGGTAACATGTTCTCATTTCCACTCTGGGATGGGAAGTGGTTGTAATAATCTGGCGGGATGTCGGTGCTCTACTTTCACTTGTTGACATATCAAACATCTAGATACATATTGTACTATGTTTCTCTTCATTCCTGGCTACCAATAGAGTTCACGTAAATCTCGACATTCCCTGGGTGCATGGTGTATATCAAATCATATGCTTCCTCCATAATCTCTCTCCTTAAGTTTGCATCATCTGGAACATAAACTCGACCTCTAAACGCCAGTATCCCATTATCACGAACTGAATACTCTGTATGTTCTTTTTTTCGCAGTTGCTCTTGAAGTTCGTGAAAGGTAGAATCCTTTTCTTGAGCCAACCGAATCCTCTGTAATAATACTGGTCTGATCCTTATGTGTGCCAGTAGAGCTCCATTTAATGATATTCCAAATGATAAATATAACTTTCTCATTTCTTCTAATTCACCTCTACACCAGTTCCTTAAACAAGCCAAGGTACTAGTACCAGTCTCTTTACGGCTTAAAGCATCCGCAATTACATTAGCCTTCCCTGGATGGTAGTTTATAATCAAGTCATAATCAGCAATCAACTCCATCCATCTTCTTTGCCTCAAATTCAACTCCATTTGTGTCTGAAAATACTTCAAACTTTTATGATCAGTAAAAACCTCACAAGTAGCTCCATATAAGTAATGTCTCCAAATCTTTAATGCAAATACAGTGGTCACCAACTCTAAGTCATGAGTAGGATAGTTTTGTTCATACACCTTTAACTGTCTAGAGGCATATGCGACAACTTTACCATGCTACATTAAAACACAACCTAACCCTTTCTTCAATGCATCACTGTATACCACAAAGCCATCAGTCCCAAATGGAATAGTTAAAACTGGTGCGGTAGTTAATTTCTCTTTTAATATCTGGAAGCATTGGTCACACTCATCGGTCCACACAAATGATTCGTTCTTGTAAGTGAGACTAGTTAAAGGAGCTAAAATAATGGAAAATCCCTGGATAAATCTTCGATGATACCCTATCAAACCTAAGAAGCTTCGAACTTCGATCACATTTGTGGGTTGTTTCCAATTTAGTACTGCTTCCACCTTTTGCGAGTCCACACTAATACCTTTCCCAAAAATAACATGGCTTAAGAAGACCACTTGATCCAACCAAAATTCACATTTGGACAACTTAACATACAATTTCTCTCTTCTTAGCATCTCTAACACGACTTTCAAGTGTTGGCTATGCTTCTCATCATTTTCAGAGTACACCAAGATGTCATCAATAAAAACTACCACAAATTGGTCAAGAAAAGAATTGAGAACTCTGTTCATGAGGTCCATAAAGGTAGCTAAGGCATAACCAAAAACTCGTAATGTCCATATCTGGTACAAAAAGCTGTCTTTGGTACTTCTTCCTTTCGAATCCGCAATTAATGATACCCCAAATGCAAATCAATTTTGGAGAACACTCTAGCTCCTCTCAATTGGTCAAACAAGTCATCAATCGGATGAAGTGGATACCGATTTTTAATAGTAACTTTGTTCAACTGTCCGTAATAGACACAAAATCTAAATGAGCCATCTTTCTTCTTCACAAATAGTATAGGTGCACCCCAAAGTGAAGTGCTCGATTGAATAAATTTCTTATCCAAAAGTTCTTGTAATTGTGTATACAACTCTTTTAACTCAACTAGTGACATACGATACGGTGTCAAAGAAATCCGTGATGTGCCAGGTACCACTTCTATTATAAACTCTATATCTCGGTTTAGGGGAAGCCCAGGTAGATCACTGGGAAAAACATCGGGGAATTTCTTTACTATTGATATCTCCTCTAACTTAACCCCACTCTTTTCGGTATCGACCACATGTGCTAAGAAACACGTACATCCTTTTCTTAACAACTTTTTGGCAGAAATAACTGAGATGATACTGGAAGGAAAAATCATGGTTCTTGTCTAGGAACTCTAAACATTACTTCTTTTCTATAGCAGTCAATCAAGGCATGATGATGACTAAGCCAATCCATCCTGAGTATCAAATCAAAATCAACCATCGTAAAAGGCATCAAGTCAACAAATAATACACGATCTCCAAGACAAATCTCACAACCTCGATACACATCTTTAATAACAAATTTAGCGCCAGTAGGGGTCTCAATCACAAGACTATATGCTAGGCTAGATATGGGCAATGTAGCATATGATGCAAATGATGAAGATATAAAAGAATGTGATGCTCCAGAATTGAATAATAGCTTAGCATCTCTATCAAAAAGGCGAGCAATACATGTGACAACACCCTGACATGTCTGTGCTTGTTGATGAATCACTGCATAAATCTTTCCTCGACCTCTGCCATTCGATGGGGCTGTTCCTCTACTCTGATATAATCCATGTCCACTAGTCTGGCCTCCTCGGCTCTCATGACCTCTGCTAGTTTGAAATCTCTCTCGTCCCGTAGATGGTGTGGACCCGAATACTGATGTCTTCTGTCCCTCCTGTGCAGTAATTCCTATCTGACTATGAGGGCAATCCCTAGTTGTATGTCCTGTCTGATGGCATATATATAACACAATACCACTCTCATGACAATTAGCTGCTATATATTCGAGTCTCCCACACTTAAAACATAATCCACTAGCTCGAAGTGTTCTAGTACTACTGCTAGTTGCTATTTTACCTAGATATCTCCGAGGAAATGCAGCCGTACTCTGAGCAATAAATCTTGAATGTCCACTTTGTCTATTTGATAGGAACGATCTTTGACCGGAGAATCCTCTTGATGAACTACCACCTCTTTGACTTGAACTGCCAAATGACTACTCTGTTTCTACCTAATTTCTCTCCTAAAATCAGTCTTAACCCTCTTAGAATGTAACTCGTATCGTCCTCTCTCAAATATGTCAGCCTCTACCTTAATTGCTTTACTTACCAAGTATGAGAACCCATCATAAGAAATATTAGATAGTCGATGCCTAATATCCATTGATAGTCCATTATAAAAGTTTATGCATCTCCTCTCCTTATCCGGAATTCGGTGTGGCAGCATCCTTTCTAACTCTGAAAAAGGTCGCTCATACTGTTGTATTGTCATACTACCCTGTGTCAAATTATGAAGTTCTCAGGTCATAGCAGACAGATGTGCATAAGAGCAATAC
Organism: Rauvolfia tetraphylla; assembly: GCA_030512225.1. Lineage (NCBI taxonomy): Eukaryota > Viridiplantae > Streptophyta > Magnoliopsida > Gentianales > Apocynaceae > Rauvolfia > Rauvolfia tetraphylla. The sequence goes on from JAJQKT010000064.1 coordinate 1,895,630, forward strand.
TTTTTCTTCAACTTTGATGTCAATTTCTCCCAAGTCATAGGCTGAGGTAGATCACGTTTCCTAGTATCACACCAATCTCGGGCATCTGCATAAAGTCTATAAATTGCAAGTCTAACTCGACGATCATCAATGATATCCATGTTCTCAAATATACGCTCCATAGCTCTAATCCAATCCATAAGCATCGTAGGCCTCTTGGTCCCGTAGAATTTTCGAGGATATTTCTTCATAAAATGATCTAGTATATCTGCTCCATTTCCTACCTGTCCATTAGTGACTTGTGTAGGTGTAGTAATTGGTCTTCCTAATAATCTATCTAAAGTCCCATGTTCTGTTGCTTTAACCAATAAACCTAGTGCAACTCGAGTCATAGGATCCCAAGGATTAACTTCTATACATTGTACCTCACCAGGTGGGAACTGCTGAGCCGTAACTGGTGGCTGTAGGGCAGTGGCCGCTGAAGCAACCTCATGAGGAGAACGTCCAGTCTGCTCAGTATTAGGTTGGGTTAGAGGAACTGAAACGTTTACATGTGGAGCTACACTATTTACCATACACCTTTCCCTCGGTCAAGTGCCTCCTCAATAGGGGAAGCATGAGGTAGGCTACCACGGCCATGACCCTTACCACATACATTTCCGCGAGCGAGTCCCCTAGCATGACCTCTCTGTCCTCCCAGATCACGTGACATCCTTAGCAGCCTAAAAAATCGAGATTCGCTCTCAAAACTTGTATGATGCATGTAACTAAAGAGTCTACAAAATCTATAATCCAAGCTTTGATATCAAAATTGTAATGACCCACTCCTGGACGGGTCCTACCTAGGAGTGAATCATCACTTTTCTGTTCCAGAGGTGCTATGTAACATGTAATACCACATATGATACAAGTGTAAATCTAATAATTTCTAAGCAAATAAAAATAAAAAATAATATAAGGCGCATCGGCCGTTCTATAGCAAAAGGTTATATAAAATGGCTTATACAAAAATAATTGTTTTTGGAAGATTGAGATCTCTCTGTGTACATACTAATTAAATTAATAACCATTTGAAATATTACAATGCATTGACAGACCAAGAATGGTTATAAATGATAGACGCCTCCACAATTTAGCTGCTGCTGAGGACTCAACTGTCACGTGCGACGTAGAAGAAAAACTATACTCTCAATTCAACTATAAAAATCCTGAAATATGATGAGAGAATAATGAGCTATGAAGCCAGTGAAATTTTTATGTACCTATACAGTTTGAGAGTAAATATAATGTATTGAGTTTATAACACTTTTAAAATCGATATAAGTTATCATTGACTTTTTATAAGAATAACTTCGTTTAGTACAACTAGATATTCTAATTTACAAATCACGAGAAATATGATATATTTATATATATGCACTTTCAAGTAATAATCATCATTTTAAAAAATAACAGCAAAATCAACAAACACGATTCACATGACTCTTACGAGTCCATAAAAGCACATAAAAACTCCCGCCGCCCTTCCAATTGTTATATCACACGCGACACAAAGGAACTCTCCACACAACACCTCCAAATGGCCTTCTCACACACGGGCACAAAGGGACTCTCCACAGAACATCTCCCAATGGCCTTCTCACACACGACGTAAAGGGGCTCTCTACATAAATCAATAATCTCACCCTGCAAGGGAGTCAATTCATATCTTGACGGAGAAGTTTATACATAATTCACATTTACAACTCATTAACAGCCAATCAATTCTCATGGTTTAGTATATTATATAAATATACAAGTCAAGCCACGACAAAACAACAACTTATATTAGTACTACATATTTTCACAAAAGCCGAGACACGACAAAATAATAATTTCAAGTTAACAACACATTTATTCACAAAAGCCGAGCAGCGGTAAAATAACAATTCAAGGTTAACAACACATTTATTCACAAAGTCGAACCACGATAAAATAAATATATACTTTACCTAGAGTAAAATAAATAAATAAAAATATATTAAAATAGAATAACTTAAAATGACAAGATTTTGCGGCCCCATAAAGTATGCTACCCCACCCTTGGTTCTACCTCGTCAATCTCAGGATCTAACAAATAAATACGTAGTAATAAACAAATTTAATATCAATCTAAAATGCTCAAATATTGACACACACACACACACACACACACACACACACACACACACACACACACACACATATATATATATATATATATATATATATATATATATATATATATATATATAATACATGAATGAATGCATGATTAATATTAATTAGAACTAAAAATTATTGAATTTTATAAATTTATTTTAAAATAGGAACTAACCATTTTTTAAGGGAATAAAAATATTAAAATGATTAATTTTAATAAAATCTACCATTCTCCACAAAAATCTCAATTATTTCATTTTATTCCTAATCTACCAATTTAGGAAAATTATTCTATTTACATATTTTCATACTCTTTTTGTATTATAAAAGTCTAATAAATATTTAAATACTCAATATTTCATCAAAACAAAAATTCACAAAAATAAGTAAATCTATCCACATTTTTCAGAAATTCAGAAAATATATCAAACATACTTAAAAATTAACGAAATTTTTTATGTAGGTAGAATATGATAACAAGAACCATTTTAAAAAAATGAACAAGATCAAAAGATCCAAAAATTTATTAAAATTCATATAAATTTACTATTACACTAATTTTTGAAAATAATTAAACTCAACCATAATGAGAAAAAAATTGAAGAATTTACCTTGATTTGGAGACTTTTGATGTAGCTCTAAAATTAGATTTAAAGGATTTAATTTTTGTGTGAAGAATTTGTTAAAAATTGAAGTGGGAGATAGAGAAGAGAGAAGAGAGAAGGAAAATGGAGGAAAATAGTAAGAGGGTTGGCTCAGCCAATCCTCTTTTCTTTTAATATATTGCAAAATCAACCTTTAATTTTTATAAAATTTATAAATTTTCCATAAAACTTATAATGTATATATTTCTCTTCATTTTAAAAATGTGTAAAATAGATTTTTAGCAATTTGTTGTTATCATACATATATACATGCTAGAGTAAAATCACTTAAAAAATATATTTAGTAAAAGTAAAATTTATGGTTTTACATATGATCTTTGAGTTTTGGGTGATATCTTAAGCTATTTTGATATCTTTTTGCTCTAACAATCTACACTTTAGATTCTCATACTGTCTTTATATTCTCAAGCTAACTAATCATTTTGAGAGAAACCTTATCCATTTATCTAACCGTGATGTATTGCCTATCTATACTAACATCAGTTAAGTTCTAAAATATTCTTATTTTTAAAAGTTTGCATTCATTCAGGAGGATCTTATTTGAAATCTCAAAAATATTTTCTTTTTATCTTGTATGTATTTATCTTGTATGATTCAAAATTCCAAAAACAGTTTCTTTTTTACTTGTTTTATTAATAGCCCTGATCTTTGTGCTTATTAAAAATATATGTTTTGTTAGTCATAAAAAGAAAGGAGAATGTTGAGTCAATGGTACAATATTCACTACAAGAAAATGGAGAATTTGCGACGGACTGTTTCGTCGCAAAATTTCAAGTCTCAAATTTGCGACGGAAGACGAGTCCTTTGCAAACAGCAATGGATTTGCAACGGAAAAATGTTGGTCAAAGTAGTAAGGTATTTGCGATAAATTTGTGACAGAAAATAAAAAATATTAAAATATTATAAGTGATCCATCTCAAAATCGTAGGAGATTTGCTACGAAATTTTTCTGTAGCAAAATTCCATCACAAATCAACAGTAAAATGGCGATGATTTTGCAACAAAAATTTATTTTTTGTTAAATTAAAATAAAAGTCCATCGCAAATTTGGGACCATTTTGTGACAGAATTTTATGTAAATTGAAAAACAAAATAAAATTTCGCCTTAAAATATTTGCAAAATTATGACTATTTTGCAATGAAATTTTATTTTTAATTAAAAAATATAAAATGTCTATCATAGGATCGTCTTTACTTTGCAGATTTGTGATGAGATTTAATTTTAAAAGAAAATAATTAATATTTTCATCTTGGTTCCATTGCAAATTTGCAATGATTTAGCTACGAAAATATATTTGGAAAAAATTAATTAATATACCTTCAGTCGCCAATTTCTAAAGTACTTTTCGTCACTAATATGTTGCACTATTTTCTTTTTATTTTTAATTAGTTTTTAAATGTAGTTTAATTTAAAATTTTTGGAATTATTTATTTTAAATGATATTTTAAAATTTTTAATTTTTTAAGAAAATAAGATAATTATATAATAATAAAAAAGATAAAAAGATATGAATTAAAATAAATATAATTCATAAATTAAATGTCAATATTGTATATATAGAACATTGAAAAATATTTTACAAAATCTATAACACTATAAAAGGCGGCGCTGCAGCTGGTAGAGGAGACGAAGGTGGCTCTGGAGGGCCAATCGTTAGAGGATAGTCGTCAGGTGGGTTGACCGTGCAATCCTCATCAAAATTTGGTATTGGAAAAGGAGACGGAGGTGGAGTCAAATACAGTGTCAGTGTATAATAATAAAGAATTAGTATAAGTAATTTTTAATATAATCTTTATACTTACCAACTGATGGAGTCGAGGAATCAATATATCAAGAAGGGGGTCTCAATACCTACAGGGCAAAGAGACAAAAATGAAGAAGATGAAGAGAGGTGGGGGATGACCCCCTAAGGCCCTCTTATGCTTATCAGTATCGATTCATGAGAAAAGAAACTCATAAAGAAGAATATAATGAGTATGACGAACATCATAATAATGAGGATCAATAACAAGAGAGCGTACCTCTATATATACATTTCTTACCAAGTCTTGTAAGGAAATAGAATCCTTGTAGGATAAGTAATTCCTATAATCTTGATAGGATTTAGTATCCTGTTAGAGAAGGAAATCCTTACATAATTGGGATTTAGCATACCAATTCTTGAACACAACATAATTGAGTCGAGGTATTTTATGGACCCTTTGGGCTGACTCCATCATATGCCCTCCCCAAAGAAGGGGATAAATTGAGTAGAAATGCGAAGTTTATGACTTTAATCATCAATAGAAGATGACTAATTATCACTTCTTAAAAGTGTCTTTAATCATACTTTACTCTTGTTGCAATTTTCCCTTGATACATTCAACCAAGGTTGTTTTCATCTTCATCAATGATCTTTGTCGCATTGCTTTCTCTTGGCATTTTTCTATGAAGGCTATTTTCATGTCTTTTCCTGAAGGTTATCATCAGGAGAAAATGTTGCGCTCGACATTTAGAGCAAAAGAAAGAAAACTATTGCACACGCCAGTGTATTCCACCCTTTAAATTTTGCTGGACAGTATATTTTGCCAGACTTCGTTTTTATAATTTTTTTATTCGATACTTATAGATCAAATCACTTTTTTTGATTTGATTCTTATAGACCAAATCTTATTTTTGTTTGAGTGCTCATTTTGTTTTATGACTTGGTCATAGCCTTTTTCTCTCGATAATTTCAATCGAATACTTTCAATCAGGCAGTATCCTTTTTCTCCTTTGTTTCAATCGAGCACTTTCAATCGGGTCATAACTTTTTTCTCCCTATAGTTTCAATTGGGGAATTATATTGTAGCTTCCTTTTGGCTTTGATTATGGAAAGCCTATCAAATTGATTATCAAGATCCCTTATTTGATATTTCCTTGCAGATGCATGCTTTTGACTTTTCTCTTATGATCTTTGCTTGGCCATTTGAAAGGCTTGGGCTTATCTGCACTTGGTGAATATTGCTTTCTCAATTTTGAGACCTCCTACTTGCTGCAAAATACTCCACTTAAGAGTTAATAATTTCATGAAATAAAATTTGAAACATAAAACAATCTTTGAAATTATTTGTTCAAATTAATAGAAATAAAGATGATAAAAAACTTCCATGTGATATTAAAGCATCTTTTTCTACCCCCTTTCTGATAAGAGGGGGATATTTATCGAGGACATGTCTAAGTAATATTCGGGATAACCTCCCGACTAGAAATTTTTGTCTCATTCATAACTATGTTGGAAAAAATTTGACTTTAATAGATAGCTCAATTGTACCAGAGATTTCCCGATTCCAAGTGCTTGAATTAGCTTGCCTAGAGAATTTCTGTCCCAAAACATAATGAAATAGAAGTTCACTCTCGATATAGTTGCCAATGCATGACTTTTCAAGTAAATAAATAGTTTATGAGAGAAATCTTCTGATGGTTGGTAGATGCTTCCCGATCTTGGGAGCATGCCCGAATCAAGATAATAAATTGACTATAACTTTGTACTTATCTTGAAGTTTGGGGATTTTGTTCAATTATGAAGCCATATTCTGAAATTCTAGAATTTGCATTGGCTTCATCTCCACAATAGTTGATGGGAGTTTTGATCAAGATTCATAAATAAAGATGAATTCCCAATTGAAGATAGGCAAGATATGGCATAAAAAACTCCAAGATATCCAAATAAAATATTTTTGATAATATTCCACAATTGAAGATAGGCAGGATCTAGTATAAAAACTCCAAGACATCTAAATAAAATATTTGTGATAATATTCCATCCTCCTCATGATTATGATACATTAATTGATTGGGCATCCTAAAGAGAATAGAAATCCTTGCTTAAAAAGGATAGATAAGTTTCTAAACCACCGATACAACGTGGGTAAAATAATATGCATCTTTATCGCATGGAGAAATTCATAAAGATGATTAGTGAAGATAATCAAATGTTTTGGATTTTTTTTCCAATAATAATAAGCTATCAGAATACTTGAATAGATACAATTATATCAAAAAAGAAATTCAAGAGTTACCAATTAAGGTAATATTATAATCTTCCTAAGTAGAATATGAGAAAACCAAATCCAAATAACCAAGTCTTCCTTCAAATAATAATTTGTAAATATGTGTGAAATTCGATACTCATAGAAAAAATAAATCTTGAAGATAAAGATATTCTTCTTTAAGAGATAATAATAATGAGACCCAAAAATTGTATCCTGTTCAACTTTGGGTATAAATGCCTTAAATAGAATCCGAATTCTAGATAAGAATGGGTAAAGCCAAGTATATTTGAGAAAACCAATATAATGTGATATTAGAATACCATGATGATCGGGATTTTTCTCAAGTAATAAATATATATATGAAACTTGATAGCTTATGGAATATAATATATAATCAACTCTCAAAGATGAAGATATCATTTTTTGACTGATAATAATAATCATACCTAAAAATGATACCTCATCTGATCAAGATATAGGAACCTCAAGTAGAATTCATCTTCAAGACAAGAAGCTTGTTAAAAATAGATGCATAAAAAAAGTTTCCTGACTTCAACAGGGAAATTCCATCCAACTTGGAGGGGTGAATTTCTGAGATGCAAATATGTGTTGCTCGATTGCAGTATCATTTTTGCCATTAGAAGCCGATGATAGAATACTTGATTTTGTAAATAAACCCTCACTTCATATGCTGAACATAATTTGAAAATTGATGAATTCCTCTAGGTGAAGAAAATTATTCTTCCAGCATATCGTACTTCTTTTTTACAATTGTCTCCAAACATATAAATAACTCCAGATACTAAGCTATAATTGGTTTATGGCTGGTTTCAAGGACATTAAGGTCTCATATTGGCTACTTGATTTTGTAAACTCGCGAATTGATGCCTCCCCAAAGTTTTTGCATCTTGTGGATAAATAAATTTTGATAAGATCCTTACCTTTTGATGCTGCAGTTGATAAAAGAACAAGATAATATATTCACAACTCCCATAGTGAATCAATTAATAATAATATATTTTCCCTTTGACTGAAGATGAGAATATTGTATAATAAGTTGAAAGTTGGTAGAAATCCCTTAGAAAGGCAACAAAAAAATATCTTTTAAGTATAAAGAAATCCATTGCCAACAATCTACACAGGGTAACAAAAAACTGCTCAAATATTATAGCTAAAATTTTTAGAAAAGTAGCATCCTTCAAACCAAGACTAATTTAGGCCATTCGTAATCGGGGAAGAATAGTTTTACTGGCATCACTAGTGGAATGTAATCAAGTAATTATATTAAGATGTATCTTTATTTTGTAATATAGGAAAGGAGTTTTGGATCTGCACCAACTCTAAATATTACTCCAAGTTAATCAAAATCTCATGTCGAGCATATATATATATATACCCACATAATAAGTAATGATTGAGACATTAACTTCCAGATAAAATAATTTTATTCTACCTCATAAAAACTATAGTAAAGGGAGGGGATAATTGAATAGATGTTACTGGATCAGTAGCTTTTACCAAACTTGGTCTCATCGCTTTACCAAGAACTGCTTAGCAGCCAAACGCTCAAAAGATGAATCTTTTACTAGAGAAATCACAATCTTGTGCAATTTTCTTGAATTGGATGCCGTTTACTTTGGATAAGAAGGCCAACTTATAAAAGTACGCCAATTGATGGAGTTGAGGAATAAATCCATCAAGAAACGGATCTCAATACTTGTAAGGCAAAGATATGAAACAAAGAAGATGAAGAGAGGTGGAAGTCATCTCTAAGCTACTTACGCTGCAATTATGTTAATAAAAATGTTAAGCAATTATATCATCTCCGCATTGCTTATGCCGAAATATTGTTATTTGATTTAATATTCAGCATATGAGCTACAATTGATAACTACGAGTGGTTTGTGGATCCATCTCATAAAGGAGTATATGTAGTCTTCAACATGTCATACAATTTTTTGGTCTCTATATTAGGAGGTTCTTCATCGATGACGAATAAAAGTGGGTTTATTGGAAGGTCCAAACCAACGACATCCATTACGACAGATTTGTGAAGAAAATAAAAATCAAAATTTTAATCATTATTTTTTAGATATCCATCGCTCTTCTTTTGCTATTGTGTGATGGATTTGTGAGAGAATTAAAAATCAAAAATTTAATTATTATTTTTTGATAGCTGTCACAATTGCATTATCTATTTACAATGGAATTTAAAATTGAATTTTTAATTATTATTTTTTCCGTTGCAAATCCGTTGCTATTTGGCAACAGATTTACATAGCAATGGATTTACGACATGAAATCCATCGCAAATTTAGTCAATTTTATTTCCTTGTAACTGTTCTGTTGCAATTCTGTCTCAAATTTTGTGACAAATTATCTGTCATAGATTTTCGTCGCAAAATTCGCATTTTCTTGTGGTAATTCTTAGGTTTTGATGACTAACAAAAGAAGAAAAAATCATTTAATCAGTTTTTGAGTACGTTCAGGATATCTATTGCAAACTGAGCTTCAAGATCAAGATGTTGCTTCAATTTGCACAAGTTAAAAATGGATTCTTCTAGGTTATCCCTTTAGTTGTGTCATAGAAACTTATTTTAAGGATAGAGGGGGATAATATGAATTCTACGTGTCTTTTACCAATTAAGGAAATGACGCACTTCCAAAAGGCATCATTTATGCCTACACAGGTCAAAAAGTTCAAAGCAATAACGACATTCCAATAAGCGTTATATCCTAGTTTTCTCAAACCCTCAAACGCGTACACGATGTTGCAGAAGCAATAGCGGAGGCAAGGTGACTAGGATCTAGCAAGGTGAAGAAAGGCCAGAAGTTGGTCTTCTCCTTCCATTTATTTGCTTCCATTCTTCATTTCCTTTATTTTCTTCTGTTTGAGGTTGTTTTTAGGGGTGAAATTTTTTTGTTTCAGTCTTCTAGTTGCATCTACTTTGGTTTTTTTTTGTATTTTCTTTGCTTTATTCCTTTCTTTTGGTTTTTTTCATTTCTCGCTTTTGGTTGTCAGTTTTAAGGTTTTTTTTGGCTAATTATCGAAATCTTTTCCCCTTTTTGCAAATCCTTTATCTTAATAAAAGCTCTTCTTTAAATTCACAAACTTCAAGTTATATGTGATTTGATGATTAATACAAGATTATCAAACTATAAGACCATAACCAATCAATCAACAACTAAGCATAAATAATAATCACAAGTATGTAAACAAGTAAAGCAATAAGAAAATGAACACACGATTTATAGTGGTTCGATCTCTCCAAGATCTACATCCACTACCTTGAGTCCACACTCAAGGATTTCAACCAATCCACTATATGATCAAATTCAACAATTACATAAGAGGCTAACCACACTATGGTATTACACTCACAACCTCTTCTAGTAATTATACAAACAAGGTTCACCCTTCCACAAGGATTTTATATCTAAAGACAAGCTCAAGACTAATCTAATCCAAGGCTCACCCTCACACGGGTTTTACACTACAACCTTGATTAATCTAGTATATGGCTCACCCTTCCACAAAAGGGCTTTATGTCACAAGATAACCTTGCAATTAGCTAGTAGAAAAACAGAATTAAATGAGGAATAAATGAGTTTGAATATTACCAACGCTTCTTGGTAGATAAATACAATTGCTAGCACCACTTCACCTTTGCCTTTGGAATCTTGAATGTACACCTTTGAGCACAATGCAATTTGAAACCATTTAAATCAAGTTTTGTGCTCTCAATTGCAACTCATAGATTCCAAGACTTAAGAGTGTAGGGTTTACAATATTTACCTATTAACCACATGTCACCTACACTTCATGTCTTCAAAGCCTTCATTAATCTTGAACAAACTCTTCAATCTTTAATCACTTTGACATATTTGAGTTGTTCATGCATTGCTAGCTCCAAGGCAATGAGACTTCATACTTCTTAATCCAACAATCCTATCACACAAATGACATGCATATTAGTCCTCATCAATATTTGTCATTAATCAAAACTACATGATTTTCCCTTAGGGCTAACACATGTACATGTGCAATGCCTCTTTAGGGGATAGACATAAGATTCACGGTCCTGTCGTCCTTGTCCAATTGTTGGACTGGGAGTGAATTCTATTACTACGGCCTAGCCAGCTAGAGCCACGTGTACCCATCCTCCCATAGGCCCAGTACGGGTGTTGTTGGTTTGTGTTGTTCGACAATAGCTTGTTGCCGATGTACGTGCTACTTTCCTATTGAGACCAATTGGATGCTATGTTCGTTTTTGTCAAAACTTTTGAATCAATTTATTTCATTTATTTTAGAAATTTATCTATAGTATATTAACTGTATTCTATCTCTAGTTTATATGGTTTCCGTACATTGGATTCGTCTTTCCTATTGATGATGTTTGGCGACCAAAGGTTCCACTAGTTTATTTTAAGATAGTGGAGTGGTATTTACCTAGTCGAGTTATGAGCCAGTTTGGCATGGAGCAGCTTATAATACTTGCATGTGACAATCGTAGAGATTTACATCACTACAGGACATGCGGCTATACTGGGTGTGACTAGCATGCAACACATGCAACTCTGCTTATGCTTTGGGATATTTGTAGAGATCGTGTAGTTGAGGGTGCCTACAATGCACACCCACGTAGCTCTGTAGTAAGATGATGACGCATTCCTATTGTAATTACTTGGTAAGGATTTGACGCCGGAGATGCAATTGCAGAGATTGACGAGGACTCAAACCGGCCGAGTCATGTTTACACCTTCAATTGACCTTAGGGTTGTGGTCTCAGGGTACATATTATTATCCGACTACAACTTTTACTTAGTTTTTTTTATTATTCAATATTTTGTGGTCTTAAAATCTCCATATCTTGTCAAAAGTATAGTGCAACCAATTAAAACTTTTGTTTGTTTCTTTCCTTCTTTGTGGTTTTGTGGAGTCTTTATTTCATGTGGACTTTAGGGAACTTCCATTTGGGATATTTAGTCGACAGAACACCTACCTATTACGTCTAGTCTATTAACTTTTATACAAGACAATCACATGGATGTCGCCGTATGTCAATGGTGTTTTGTATTTAGAGGCTGTTATATACCTCCTTGTCCATCCCTTCGTAGGAAATTTTATAAAAGTCTAATTTGCCCCTCTTGAACTATATCCAGGACCCGCATGGCTAAATATGAAAGTTAATTCCTCAACTGTTCTTCCACTACCATTGGAAAGGCTTCTTGTGAGACCAAAGAACGTGTGAAGAAGAGAACTCGAAGAAATGCATGTAATGGGGCAAGGCAAAAAATCAACAAGTATCACTTGTCACATTTGTAAACAATTTGGGCATCATAGAAGGACTTGTCAAAAGAAACCAAAAAGAGATAGGATAGGAAAATCTAAGAAGGCATAGGTAAAGTAGCTTTTGTTAATGTAAATATCGTCATAGTTGATATGAAATAGGACTTAACTACTAGCTATATACCAATGAAGTTAATCCTAAAATTTTGAACTCTATGTTCAAGAGTACACGAGTATTAGGGTTTCTTGAAAGTAATTTTTGTAGCAAATGCATAACAAACTATATCATCATTTTCTAGTTATGGTACAACTGGTATAATAATTGAAAATACATCTACTATAATAAAATACATAGGAATACTCAATATTCTGGCTAGTTCATTTAAACTTTTTTGTCCTTGCTAAATGTTCATCTAGGAAACTTGCGGTTGCTTTTCTTTTTATTTGGCTGAAGTTCTAGAATTAATTACCTAAGTCTACTGTGATTTCCATTTAATAGTGAAGATAATTTTGAAAGACCTAGGAGGAGGGTGAATGACTAATTTTCAAAATCTTTTCCCTTTCTACAAACTTAATATGGAAGTGATAAGGATTCAAGTTCTCAAAGTGATTTTAATGAACACAATAAATGAACAAGTAAGCCAAGAAGAACAAGGAACATACAAGCAATTTATATTGGTTTGATATCTTCAAGATTTACATCCATTACCTTGAGTCCACACTCAAGGATTTCAAACAACTCAACTGTAGAAATGGTCAATCAAGGTACAAGAGAGGCTCACCCAACAAGGATTTTATACCACAACCTGTTATCAACACAATAATCAAGGCTCATCCTATCAAAAAATGTTTTATATCCTCAAGAAAACATTGAATAAGAAATTATATGAAGAGATAAAGAAAGATACTATCAACAATTTGGTAGATGAGGACAAAAGCTAGCACCAATTCAGCTTTTTGTCTTTGGAATCTTGAATAGTTACTTGATGCACAGGACAAAAGAGAGCTTTTTGATATTCAAATACTTTGGAAGTATAAAGACTCTTAAAAGTATTCAAAACTACTCAAAATTTTGAAGTTTATGACTTTTATAAGGTTTAAATTTCAATTCCAACGTTCAAATAACGGCTAGTAACGGTAATGTTCGGTCGCCTGAACTTGGACTTTCTATCCGAATTGGTAGTCCAAACTCACATTGTAGTAGGTTGCAGACTAAGTTTCGTCGATCGAATTTGGATTGCTACGTCGGAATCATTTTAGACAAGTTTGAAAATCAACTACAACAAGTTTGAAATCATTTTAGACATAAGGAAATATCATTAAAAAACCTTTTGAGAGCAAAGACGTTGATAAACAAAACTTGGTAAATCAAGAATGATCAAAGCCTTTTAAGATTCAAAAACCAAATTTTGAGCTTCCTCATGTATTCTATAGATTCCAAGGACAAGAAGTGTAGGGTTTACAAGAAGATACCTATTAAGCAAAGAAAAACCTATACTAGTGTCTTCAAAGTCTTAAATCTTCTAGGACAAGCTACATATTCTTCCATCACTTGAGCACATTTGAGTTTTCCTTAGTATTATAGCTCCGAAGCAATGAGAACACTTGGCTTCTCAATCCAAAAATCCTATCACACAATTAGCATATGCATTAGACCTCATCAATGTTGTCATTAATCAAAACTACTAGATTTTCCCTTAGGGCTTACAATCTCTCCCATTTTGATGATGCCAAACTTTAATGCAAAATACAATGGATTTAAACGTTGTAACACAAAGAAGCATTGATGTCCTATATGAATAATACTCAAATAAGCACAATGACAATAGAATGGCTCATGACGAGCTAAAGTCTCAACCAACCTCCATATACCTCCTTCCTTCCAATCATGATAGAAGATATAGAATTTAAGCATCTAGAATACTTCTAAGAGAGTTTTTAAAGGTTAGAAAAGTTTGTCAAAGATCCCCTTTAGATTGTGCTCATTTTTTAACAAGTTTGGACTTGAAGCATTGTAAGTATGAATTTTAAAATTTTAAGTCCGAATAGCAAAATATTCAAGATATTGATTGTAACTTTTGAAAACAAGCTTTCCTAAGGTTTTTTAAACATTCTATAAAAGATTGAGATAGTTTTTGAGCAATTTGAACAATAGAAAAACACTTTTTTGGCAAGAAAGTTTAGATGCGTCCAAACTTTGGTCTACGTCCCAACTTTAAGTTTGAATTTTTGGTAAAAGTTTCAAAAAATGATTTTGGCAACACAAGTGCTTTAACATTAAACATAAGTACTTAAATCATCAAAGCAAGATATCAACCATAGCATCAATACATCAACCGTGATCTTCATATCAATATATCCATAGTATCAACATATCAAGTCAACCATAATCAATCACATTTCATATCATTTTGCAATCAATTACATCACTTGTCACCCTTTTGTTATCAATCAAATGTGGGGTGATCAAAGTGAAGTTATATCAATAAAAGAAGCTCCTAACACAAGTGTATCATCATTGAGCTTCATTAAAACATTACATAAGCTAGAAAGGCACATGGAAATATGAAATGTGAAGATACATAGGCTATACTAGATACATAAACTAGGAATGACACAAAATAGTTATAAAGTACATTAGCTATACTAAGCACATAAGCTATATAATTTAACCTTCACTTGCTAGCTCCTTCCCAGTATAATTTGGCTTTTAAGTTGTAGCCAATTGAGAAGATCTCATAGTTCCCTTCTTCTTTGCCACATGCTTCACTCTTCCTTGGCTAAAGTTCATCATAGATGGTGAGGTAATTTTGGCTTTCTCAATTAAGCTTTCTTCTTCACCAACTTTCTCTTGATCTTGCTTTTCATCTTCATCTACTTCTTTTTGCACACCTTCATCCTCCACTTCATTTTTCTCACTTTCTCTAGCCACTAATTCAAAGTCATCCCCATGGTCATCATCATCATCATCATCATCATCATCACCCTCATTAATTTCTCCTTTCTCTTCATTATCATTATCATCATCTTTTTCCTCATCTTGCTCTTTCTTCTTTCCCTCCTCATCTTCATCATCATCTTTCTTTTCATCTCTTCCTTGAGGTTTGGAGGTTCCTTCACCGTTTTGAGAGTTTCTCATAAATAGCTCCTCTATATTTCTCACTCTAGTCTCCAGTCCATCAAGCTTTCCAAGGACCATTGGAACAAAAGATTCAAAGAACTTATACATTTTCTTCTTTTACTTGGTGCAATTGTTTAGAGCTTCTTGAAATATCTTGGCAACAATGGTATCTCCTCTAGTAATCCTTTCACGACCAAGATCTTCTTCAACATTGGGATGTGATTGAGGAGTTGACATGTCTTCAAATAATCTTCTTTTGGAGGGAGGTTGCTCCCTCTCACTTTGTGACTCATGCCTCCTTTTGGTATTCATTTCCCTTGCTTGAAATTATTCTTCATCTTCCTCTTCTTCAATGTCCTCATCTTCACTCTTCTCTTGTCTTTCATTTCTTAAAGAAGTTTCCCTTTTTGTTCTCCATATGCCATCCTCATCAAAGGTTAGTTGCATCCTTTTGAGATATTCATTTATATATATCTCTCCACTCTTGATGGCTTGTCCTTTTTTGGGAAGTTGGACTTGGAAGTGCTTGAAAATCTTTGTAAGCAACCTTTCATAAGGCAAGGCCTTCTTTCTTTTCCTTTTGCTCCCATCATGTGCCTCAAAGCCATATACCCAAAATTCATTCTTCTATGTTCGTGAAGGGCAAGTATAATCACAAAGTGCATGTTTCCAACTGATGATTTATGACCAAAATTGGGAATAATAATTGTGGTTAGCATATGATGCAACACCCCGCCTCTAGCATCAAATGCTTTAATTTCCCTTTTTTTAATTGATCTAAACCTTCTACCATTTGTGAATGCCTCTTCAAATCTTTCATTAGTGAATAACTCACGAATATGACAATGTTGCCCCAAGGAATAGTATTTAGTCCCATTATCATCTACCACATATCCTATTCACAAATGCATCATTGAATATTCAAAGTCAATTTGAGACACTCTTGAGGAATACCATTGCACAACATCATCCCCCACTTGCTCAACCATTTCTTCTTTTAGATTAGCATAAAATTCATACACAAGGATGGGGTAGTAATCTTCATCTATAACTAGCAAACTACTCCAACTCATTTCACCAAAAAGAGAAAGACATTACCTATTATGTAGAGTTTATCCAAATTAGCTTTTTTTTTTTGGGAATGATCTTCATATTTCTTTTACTCCACTCTTTAGATTCCACAGCTGCCCTTGTTGATACAAATCAATCCATTCCTGAGTAGGTTTGAGGAATGCAAATCCTTCTTGGTTTGTTAATTATTAGCCTAGTATCAACTTCTTTGCTTTGCCTTTTCCTTTTCCAACACTTGCCCTCTTTGATCTTACCATGATGGGTTTCTTTGAAAATAAGTGAGTTTCAAGGTAAATCTAGGGCTTGGAACACGAAAATAAGGAAGATTTCAAGTGAAAATGGTGGAATATAGAAGAAATATTGGTTTGCATGAGAGTAGGTTTTGTGAGTTTAGAGAGAGAAAGAGAATTCGGGTGAGTGGTTTTAATAAGAATGAAGAGAATGATAGTTTAACTCTCTTTCAAATGACAGTTCGGACTATCAAACTTCGTGGTTTGCGTTCAAACTTCTGTCCAAACTTTTATGTTCCTTCTCACTTCAGAAAATTCGGACGATCAAATTTTTGGTCATGGGTCTGAACTTGCTTCTGAGCTTTTTTCCTGATATCCTTTGAATTGCAGTTTGGACGTCCGAATTGCAGAGCATGCATTCAAACACCACATCCGAACTTCACCTATTTTTTTCTACACTTGAATACACACATTAGTAATTGAATTTTGATATTCCTAAGCTGCTTCGAAGATAGTAAAACCTTTCCTCGACCAATGGTTTGGTGAAAATCAACAATTTTTTCATTGTGCACAAATGATCTAAACATATATCACCTTTAGCTACACGATCACGAATAGAGTTATGCTTAATCACTATATACTTAGTTCTAGAATGTTGAATAGTATTTATGGTCAAATTAATGGCATTAGTGTTATCACACAAGATAGGTACACATTTGAAATCTAAGCCAAAATCAAGTAGAGTGTGCTTCATCCATAGCACTTAAGCACGACAACTACCAACAGTGATATATTTGGCCTCGATGGTAGATATATACACAAGCTTGTTTCTTGCTATACCAAGAGACAAGACAACCACCAAGAAATTGATAATAGCCACTAGTACTCTTACAGTTGACTTTGCATTCGGCAAAGTCGGCATCCGTATATGCAATAAGATCAAAAGAAGATGATTTTGTAAACCAAAGTCCATAATCATGTGTATCAATAAGACAATCAAGAATATACTTAATGTCAATTAAATAAGATTCTTTTGGACAAGAATGAAATCTAGCACATAAACACACAACAAATATAATATCTGGTCTACTAGCGGTAAGATAAAACAAGCTATCAATTATACCTCTATAAACCTTTTCATCAACATTTTTACCTTTCTTATTATTGTCAAGCTTGGTTGATGAGCTCATAGGTGTACTAATACCCTTGGCTTGATCCATTCCAAATCACTTTAAGAGCTCTTTGGTATACCTTGCTTGATTTATGAAGGTGTCATCCTTGAATTTCTTGATTTGTAGGCTAAGAAAGAAGTTAAGTTCTCCCATCATGCTCATTTTGAATTCACTTTATATCAACTTCGCAAACTCATCACAAAGAGATATATTAATAACACCAAATATGATATCATCCACATGAATTTACACAAGTAAGAGATCATTATCACAAGTGGTTTTTATAAAAAGTGTAGTATCAACCTTTCCCCTTGAAAATCCTTTTGAAAGTAGAAAGCCACTTAATCTTTCATACCAGCTCTAGGAGCTTTTTCAAACCATATAAAGCTTTGGATGTTTGAAACAAAGATTAGAAAAATTTTCATAAGCAAAATCGGGAGGTTGTTCTACATAAACTTCTTCATCAATAAAACCATTTAGAAATGCACTTTTGACATCCATTTGAAATAATTTAAAATCTTTGTAGCATGAAAATGGCAAAAGCATTCTTATAGATTCAAGTCTAGTTATCGGAGCAAAAGTTTCATCATAGTCAATGCCCTCTTCTTGATTGAATCCTTGGGCAACAAGTCTAACCTTATTTCTAACAATTTCTTCGGATTCATTTAATTTTTTTCTAAAACCCATTTTGTACCAATAACTGGGTAATCATGAGGTTCTTGGGTAGGATTCTGAATTTTGTTTCTTTCAAATTGATTTAGCTCCTCTTGTATAACAACAACTCAAAAATTATCACACAAATAATCATCAATATTTTCCAACTTAATATGAGATGAAAGAGCAAAGTTATCAATAAAGTACTGCCTTATTTTAGCTCCTTGGGAGACATCGCCAATGATTCACTCCTTAGTGTAGCCTCCTGCATATCTCAGATCCATGGGAAGCTTTTGATCACCACTAGGTGGGCCATCTTGTTGGGGTGTTTTGGTAGCTGAAAAATTATGAAGAATTCCACTCTTATCACAAAGTTTTGTAAAATCTTGATTGTAAAATTCTCTCCCATTGTCACTTCTAATAGAAACCAATTCGCAATCAAGGGAGATTTGAACCTTTTTGAAAAGGCTATAAATTCATGAAAAGCTTTATCTTTTTTGTGATAAAAAGAGTATCCGGGTAAATCTTGAAAAATCATCAACAATTACATATGCACACCTCTTACCACCAAAGACTAGTGGTCCTCATTAGTTCAAATAAATCCATATGAACAAGTTCAAGAGGTTTTGAAGTAGAAACCATTCTCTTGGGTTTGAAAGATGTTTTTGCTTGTTTTCCATATTGACAAGCATCACAAAGATAATTTTTCTTAACACGCATTTTTGGTAATCCTTTAACTAATTCTTGTGAGGAAAGTTTGTTCAACAAGTCCATGATCATATGACCTAATGTTCTATGCCATGATATCCATCATTATCATGAACGGCAAGACATTTAACATCATCAGCAACAAGTTCATCAATATATAAGACATATACATTTCCAGTTCTATTTGCAACAAAAATTATTTTGCCACTTACACTATCAAGAATAGTACAAGTATCATATTTATATTCAACTTTGCATCCATTGTAACACAATTGGCTAATGCTAAGCAAGTTGTATTTCACATCATCAATAAGCAATACTTGTTTAATGAAAGGGGAAGAACCTTTACCAATATTACCTATTGTTATAATTCTTCCTTTCTTCTTGTCACCAAATGTGACAAATCCTTCATTTGTGGCTTGAAGTTCACTAATAAGTGAAGCATTCCCTGCCATATGTCTTAAGCATCCACTATCAAGGAACCACTTAGTGGCATTTGATCTCGGGAGAAGATGTACCTACATCAAATGAGAGGAAGTGACTTTTGGTACCTACATTTTCTTGGGTCCAAGGGGTTCAGTTGTAGTTCCCTTAGCTCTCCCCAAACTAATGTTTCAAATTATCAATTCTGATAATATCTTTTTTAGTGTTAAATTTTCATCTCCTATTACAGCTTCTTTCCTTATACAAAACAATCGAATTTTGGGTTCTCCTCTTATTTGATGACCTTTTCAGTAGTTGTAAAATTAAGATTATGATCCTAGAATTGCTCATTAAGTCTCTTAACACTTTTTATTTTAATTTGAGGTTAAAAGGTTATATTAGTAAATTTAGTAAAAACTCCTTATTAATTAATAATATTTTAGAAAAACACTAAAATTTATCTAATTGTTATGAATTTGTTGGCGCGCAGTCGTCGTCGGCACAACGAAATCGTAATACTAATATAGAGAACTTAATAAAGAAACTATAATGTAGAAAATAGGAAAAACTATAGAGAGAAAATAGAGAGAAAGAACACAAGAAGTAAATCAATCAATGAATGAGTGTCTCCAATACATCAGTCTAAAGCCCTATTTATAGGGTCCAGGGGTACATCTCAATAAGAAGAGGTAGAGGGTAATCAGAAGACAAATCCTATCACTAATAAAAGATATGATAGAACTCTCACATCTATCTTCTGGATAGTTGGAGTATCTTTATAACTCTGATATTGGATTACCTCTTTGATATAAGATAATGGGCATCCACAATATTAATTTCATAACACTCCCCCTTGGATGTCCATTGCATAAGAGCATGCCTCGTTAAAACATTACTAGATAAAAAATCCAGTGGGAAAAACTCTAGTGAAGGAAAAAGAGTACACTACTCTTTATGCCATATTTACTCCCCCTGATGAGAAAATCTTTTGAGATTTCTTAATCAATGCTTTCCAATCAAATGTTGTTATTGGTAAGGTCTTAGTGAATAGATTTGTCAAATAATCAAATGATCAAATTCAATGCACATTAATATCACATCTCTTCTGGAGCTCGTGAGTAAAAATATACTTTATCATATCTCCTTAAATATATTCCAAAATATATTATCATCCAACAATATAGTTGGAATTCCTTCTTAAAGGATATAGATTTATCTCGAATACATTAATCATGATCACACATATTCTCAACCAACATCATAAATTTCTATTTCTTCAACATGAGTTGAAGATGTGGTTGTTATAATCAACAAATGCCTATAAATACATGGTTTATGTGGATCATCTAGGTAACTTATACCTTGCATATCCATCTCAACAGGAGTTGGATTTTCTCAATATTCGAGATAAACTATCTCAAGAAGATATCAAAAGGCAAGCTTAATGGCATCTCAAAATTCATTGGGTAGAGAAGAACTACAATAGATATCTACTTGCACGTAGACAAGTGTATTCATACTCTAAATTGTAGAGTTATGGTACTTTAAGACCAAATAGTTCTTCACGGTCCTTTAATAGATATAAAGGATCTCACTATAATAACCCAATGACCATTGATGTGCTATGTCCATGTGAAATATCTTCAAGATGTTCAATCAAAACAAAAATATTGATCATAATACTTGCTCCTCTAAATTCTTCAGGAAATATATCTTAATCATCAAATCCTTTTCTCTGTTGAGGATTTTATTAAGAGATCAATCACGCTTCAGACGTGTATCAAAATTATATGACTATAGAATTCATATATTTGTTCTGCTGGGACATCTATGCAAATAAGGATATCTATAAGTTGAATATTATATTGACTAACTCTACAGGAGTTAGATAAACAATCAATATGTAATTTTATGCAAATAAATAATATTTTGAACTTTCAGTTCATTAATCCTTGTGCATAGATCAAGATAATAAAAGTCATAAATGATATCCTTTTTTAATTGATGATTTTCTCCCCCTAATATGGGGAACACTAGGTCAATCAATAGATTGTACAATGAGGATATATTTTGATAAAGAAACATATATAACAAGTATAGCTAAGTATATAATTTCTACATATATAGACATACTCAATCATTCTTTTAATAAAAATCACTAAGACAATCTCATTATGTTCTACAAGAACAATTATATGCTTCAAGCATATCGAGTCCATCAGGGACTTCAAATATATGTATCATTATCTAATGATAACAAAGATAAACACATATTAAGTGTTATCATGCATTATTATATCCACCACTAGAAATATATTTCTTCGTTATCAGTACCAGGTCTTACGAAGAATCATACGCCATAACTCATGACAAATATTCACTTTTATAGTTCGCATTTTACAAGAAAATATTAATTGCTATCTCTTTGGGATTACATTTCAGGTGTATAATTCATGTTGGGAATACATGTACACTTCAAGTGTACTTGTGAATAGTTAGAACTTTTCATATTTCTCATGCGAACTTTATCATTTCGAGTCTGCAGACCTTGATTTGGAAATCCTCATTCTGAATCAATATATTATGCGCATTAATATTGTTGACGTCATATACTTATGCAGTTCCAATATTTCCCAATATTTATCCAGCCTCATGCTTTCTCCTCTTTATGTTGGGGCAACATATTCAAAATACGAATCTCTCCCTTGAGATTTGCTCCCAACATATTTAATAATCTCTTTGAGAACCTATCTCATTACCTTTGTGGTAGAGCAACATAGTGCATCTCTAAATTTAAGATGTGATATATTTAGTTTCTGACCACAAACCAACTACTATGAGGAGAATAAAAAATGTGTTGGCAAAATACGAAATAAGTGCTAATATATCACATTTACGAACATTTTGCAGGATGCTCAATATCTCAATACAACCAGTATTATTAGGACAAATTATGCCTTTGGAAGAATGTTAAAACATGAGCTCATTATAAATAAATTGTGCAAACTGCAAGTTACAAATACAAGAATATACATATGACTATTTGTTGATGCATCAACTAATAATTTCTCCAATTCATCCCAAAATAACACATTCAACTCCAAATGATACTGGTAACTTTTAAATAAAACATACATCACTTATAAATTCGCCATACTAGGAAACTTCCGGTTCCATAATAAATTCATAACCATTCTTCGTATTTTAATGATCCGAGTGGTACAATCGGTCATGCCAACTATTAAATTATTTATCAGTAAACTTCAAGTTTACTCAATATTGCATCTCAATTTTATAATTGTATGCAATATAAAGAAGGAGAGATAAATAGTAGTATATATAATTGACATATATTTTATGTCATAATGGTAATGCATATGCCTCAAAAGTTCATTCATCCAATATCTCGATATACTGATAATATAATCAATGTTCAAAAGTTTTGCGAGACTATATGGAGAATGATGCATTACAACAATTGACCATTAGGTGAAGATCATGTAACTCTTCTAGAGCTTTTAATCAATTAACTCTTCTAGAGTTATTGGTCAACTAGTTCTTCTGGAACTTTGTATTACCATTTATACTTTGAACATATATTTTAAATTTTATCCAAATAAATAACAAATATTGTTTAGACAAATTTGTATCTTCACCATTCTTGATCCAAAACAAACTAAAATAATATATAAATACTAAAATATAAGTTTATTGTATGAACACTTTTCAATAATAATCACAATGTGATAAAATAGAAAAATAGTAATTTGATAATTTAAAATTTTGATTGACATTTAAAATGCCAAAAACTCTTTTTGGATATTCAAAAGAATTGGCTACATTCACATGTGTCATATCAATATTATCGACACAAGCATCATTACTATCAGTAGCATAATTCAGGGAAGTAAAGTAATATCAATAATTAATAGATATTCATAACATGTTTGACGTACTACAGGTACGTGACAAATTTTTCTCTTACATCAATAACATGTTAAAATTCTTACTTTCCCTTTTTTCCTTCTCATTATTTTTTCACTTCTGGTAAGTATCTATTCACTGAAAATTTAATGAGTCATTCATATAGTATAAGAACAAAGTGTATTTCTGCTAGTTGCGACCAAAATCTCATACATAAATATATTATAATTTCTAATGTCATTCGCTTCAGGGAATATCATAAAAATATTTGGTCGAGCATCAAAATATTTTATTAATGACTCATTCAGTTTCAAAAAATATAAATTCAAAATATTTCTGAAAAACTTTTTCTCGATATTGCTACTTCAAGAGCATGTTAGAGATATGAGAAAAGAAAATTCTTTTATACTGATAGACATAAAATCTTGTAGACACACTTATAACAAATCATAACTAGCATTTATATAACAATCATCTTCTGGTGATTGTATGTTTTATTCACAATTTGCTAGTAATCAAGTGCTTTGATGCTTTGTATTTCTTAAATGGTGTCTTAAGGACCCAATATATCTAGATGCATATATATTCTGATCAGCATGATTATATGGATTATTCTTACCATATCCGCGTCTATATTTATGGCTTCGAGCATGATTGCGACATCTTCTAGGGTCATAACTATTAGTTCTAATGCATTTACTTACATATTTAAAGTAAATTGTGCTTTTGATAGAATGAACATCTTTTGGTGGTCAAATATTTCTTTTAGATCATTTAACAAAATAAGTGGATCTTTCATGGTAAGATACTCCGTATTTAGATCTTTATAGAAATTATGGCAGAGAAAATTCATGGCTTTTATACTATTTTGAAATGATGA
This sequence comes from Rauvolfia tetraphylla, assembly GCA_030512225.1. Taxonomy (NCBI): domain Eukaryota; kingdom Viridiplantae; phylum Streptophyta; class Magnoliopsida; order Gentianales; family Apocynaceae; genus Rauvolfia; species Rauvolfia tetraphylla. Next base: position 1,919,942 of record JAJQKT010000064.1, read on the forward strand.
TGCATTATTTTCAATAATGGTGTCTGTCAGACCCATTATATCTCAATAAATTTGAGCATCTAGTATATATAACATATAGCTCGTTCTATAAATATCAAGAGAAAAAAAAAACTAGTTTTGAAAAATTTTGCCATAGGAATTCAAAGGTAGAAAAGAATACCTCGTTTTTTTCTTGATTAAGCTCTCAACTTTGGTGGCAGAGACTCGTGCTGATAACGTGTTATGAATTTGTTGGCGCGCAGTCGTCGTCGGCACAACGAAATCATAATACTAATATAGAGAACTTAATAAATAAACTATAATGTAGAAAATAGGAAAAACTATAGAGAGAAAATAGAGAGAAAGAACACAAGAGCTTTATTGATTCTCCGAGAGTAAATCAATCAATGAATGAGTATCTCCAATACATCAGTCTAAAGCCTTATTTATAGGGTCCATGAGTACATTTCAATAAGAAGAGATAGAGGGTAATCAGAAGACAAATCCTATCAGTAATAAAAAATATGATAGAACTCTCACATCTATCTTCTGGATAGTTGGAGTATCTTTATAACTATGATATTGGATTACTTCTTTGATATCAGATAATGGACATCCACAATATTAATTTTATAACACTAATATAATTATAAGCTTTCATTTACTTCTTAACTGATAATGTAGACTATGTGGTTTTACTAAACTTTAAAGAGCTATTGGGTGTAATTTGGAAAACCACAAATGAGGTATATGTAGTTCGCCCAAAAACGGAAACCAAATAAGAAAATTCTTTGACTGTTTTTTCTCCGGTCTTGTCCAACCAGGCTACCTCTTTCCCTTTGAGATGGAACCGCAAGTGCAATGCAACTCCCCAGTCTGTTCTTCCGCCGCTGCGACACCGGCACCGACTGATCCGCTGTCCCCAGGTATGGGGCCGGCCCAACTAAAGAACTGCATGGAAGAGTTGTTGAAGTTCACTCTCACCTCTGCAATTAATGGCGAAATCGACGTAGGCCTCTCCAAAGACTACTGCTCTCAACTCCTCCAAGATGATGCCTCTAATCCTTTTCCATCTTCCGTTGGTACCTAATATGACTACTTTACGCAAATTGCTTTAGATTTTCATGCATTTACATGTGTGCATAAGTTGTTTCTTGGTGATTTTTTTACTCCGTGGTAATCGAAGGTGGCATATTCTGATGTAGTGCTGGATCAAATTTTTTTCTGTGATTATTTCCGAAGGTCATGGAGTTAGATGGTTTACTTATTCTTTTCTTCATCGTTACAGCATCATCTGCTTTGTAAACCGTATTTAGTTTATAAAAAATGGTTAAAGATTTGAATAAGTTACAACAGGAATGAAAATTTTGTTGATTCATTGGATTTCAATTTCTGCTTTTAGAAATTTACTAAAGGAGGTGTATTTAATGTAAGGTTCAAATAAAGTTTTTTGTCTTTTTTTTTTCATTTATTTGGCAATTATTACCATATTTCGCCTCCAATTTCCCTCGAAACTCAATAAAAATGTGGACTCAAGGATGCAAATGACGGAGGCCTGGAGATTATAAGGGATACTAATGATGGAGGCTTGGAGATTATAAGGAAATTTGGGGTGAGTTGGCTAGCTAGTCATCCAACTTTTCCCTTCTTGTAAAAGAAGGTGCTTCTCAAGATCAATATGAGAAGCTAGTTGCTTAACTGGTCAATTTCTGTGTAAAAGTCCAGATACGTTGCTATTTCCCTTCTTTATTTCTGCATTTTCCCCCTTTGCTTACTTCCATTTTTCAAAGGTTTGGTTAGTTCAAAAAGCACAATTTCATACTTTGGAACATCTGGTCAGGATTTTGGTGGTTAAGTTACTTGGATATCCTTTATTGATCCCTTTGAACTGTATGTGGAGCCAATATTGAGGGATTTAGACAGAAATGGGAAATTAGGCGAGAGTGTGCAAGTTTGGTCATTGAATGGAAACATATTTTCCAGAGGACAATTGAGAAATCTGAAATGAGGATTGTTGGAAAAGTGGTTTTAACCTTTATGTTCTAGTTTTGCTATTCTTATGTAATTGAGTAGATTCTCTTCTTGGATTGCACCTAATATGCTGCACATATGTATGGGGCAAAGGTACACATTTCTGGTTTATTTGGTTTTTGAATATGTCTCTATTGCATAAATTAAGAGACATGAAGATGCTTACCATAAATTTTCTGTATATTTTTGGCTTGAGTACCTCACCTAATTTTCTGTTCTGATGTATTTGTTGCACACAATATGGTGATTACACTTGGGTCCCACCTTTTTCTCTCACAAAAAATTCTCTCTCCCGAAACCCAATGCAGAAAATCTCAAAAAAAAAAAAAAAACACTATCCAATCTCACCCCAAAGTCTGCATTATGTTTGTAAGACCGATATTCTGGTTGAGCTGGAGCACTAAAATTTTGAGTGCCTCGTTATGGCATTCAAGATTCTGGGTTCTTTGCATCTAAAAACATTTCTGAGAATTTCTAAAGGACTAAACAGGGCTTTGTCCCAAAGTACCTGAATGGCATCTGATGAAATTACTAACTCAGAATGGTTCATATTTGCCCTCAGAAATGAGACACTAGCTTTCCTTGGATGTAATAATAGTGCCTGGGAGTGTAAGGAGGAAGCAATATAGCAAGAAAGTATTTCAAATGGCTTAAATATATATTATTATCTCTTTTTCTGAAGACAGCAGGTGAAATATTTATTATAAGAAAGCATGTGATCCTTTTCTTTTACATTTTTTGTGCTCTTTTAATATCAAAGCCAGTCTAAGATGATTGAGTGGCACTTTTAGACTGATTTGGTATTTAATTTATTTGTTTTCCCTTTTCCTTTTTCAGGTTTCAGTCTGGAAGGAAGAGGTTCTCATAGCAGCTGAAGAACTGCAAAAGAAAATATTTTTATGGTGTAAAAGGGACTGATGATAAAGATGGCAAAAATATAAGACTGTTTATCTAGACGACAAAAGAACAGAATATGTACAATTATGAAAGCTTGGTTATAGTCTTGCTTCAGTAAACAAGGAGTTCACTGAAACTTTTGAGATTGCTTCTTTTGTATAAGTGTAGCAATTGATTTTAATGTATACAAAGTTTACTTAATTACTATTTTATGGTTTAGTAGCTTCCATTTCTTCCTTCTCCTTTTTAAAGTTTTAATTGTTTGTTTGGACATGCTCTCCTCTCACAGATATTTTTAGAGGGGTTCGATCTTATCCTATTTATAAGCACCTTGCGGCATCTTTGTACCAGTCTATTTCTTATGGAGCATTAGTTGGCATGTCCAAGAAAATATTGTCTATGCATGAAGAGAGATATTTGAAGCTGAAAGAAGATGAATGGACTAAGTTAATTGTAGAAAATGGCTCAGAGATGCTGAATGTGAGTCAGATGTAATGATTTTGAATTTGTCTTGTCGCTTCTTTTGACATAATAAATCATAGAATATCCACATTCTCTTACTTACATACCGGAAGTTTCTCCATGATAGATTTTGAAAACTGTGGACTTTGAACTCCATGTTCAGGAGCCATTCTTTTCCCAGCTTAAGGGTATTGAATTATACATTCTTTTCTCTGCAACATAAGCAGTATTTGTTCTTAAGTTATTGCTCCATCCTTTGCCCATTTTCGGATACTTACTAATCGTGGAAAGTTCTATTCGCAGATGGACATAAAACTGTTGAAGGAAGGTGTGCAAATGGTAACTACAACCGGTATGATATAATTTTTGTTGACATTTGAATGAGATGGTGAGTGGGTCATTATCAGTGTGTATTTTCCTTCCAAATGCAAAAATGAAAAAACCAGATAATTGAGGTTTGTGATTATTTGACGTCAAACTGATACCTAAATCAAGAACCTAAAAACAATCAGTGTATCTATGAACTCTTTTCTTGAGCCAAATTTTGCAATCCTCATATTTTTTTATGCTACTTTGGTTTGACAAATTAAGGGCACAGGAATCATCATCCCCTTCCTTTGCTGCTACATCTACTCTACCTAGTCTAATTTCACTAGACTAGCTTCAAGCATTACGAGGAATTTCCACCAAGAAATCGATGCGCATTGGAATTGTGGGCCTCTACAATGGATGTGTAATGTGCGTTGCCTTTTTTCTCAGTAATGGTCTAGGTAGTACCTTGCCTACACCTTGATTTGGGAAAATAATTTTTGCCTTCAAAATAAATAGTTTTAGCTGGGGTATGATAGAGTAGGAAAACCATTTTGTGTGTTTGTTTTATTGCAGGTTGCTGAGAAGTCATTTTGGGAAATTATACTTCTGTCAGCCAGAGAAGAAAAATTGGGGAATTATCTTCTAGTATTTGGTGAAATCATTTTCTTCAAAAGGATTGTACCATCCAGAAAAATGTGTTTTGAATTCGGAAATATGCTAGGCTTAGACATCACCAAGATGCAGTCACACTTGCATGTAATTCTCAAAGGATATTAAAGTTGGGTACTTTAATTAAAAAAAGGGATATTAAAGTTATGCACAATGCATGTATAGACTCTTTGCTCACAAATCACATTGGTGGATTTTCTTTCTTTCATTCTTTCTCTAGTGACTGATGTTGTCTTATTCGGTTGATAGTATTCTGCCAGGTGCTCTCGTTCTCTTCAACAAATGTCTTCTGCTTCAAGTTCAGGTTATAACATGTTTCATGCAGTTCATTTTTGTTCTCTTTGTGAGTACTATGAGACTGCAACATAAATTGTTTTCAGGATGTACATCGATATGCTTCTTTTCTTGAGATGTTGCAAGTGGAGAGTCTTCAAAGAGTCCTTCCTGGAGTAACAACCTTTGAAGAAGGTGAGCATCTCGAATTTAGATCACACGAAATTGCACAAATAATGGGTTCTGTGGCTTGGTATTTCTGGGCCAGCTGGGGCAGGGGGATGTAATAGAGGGAAAATGCATGCTTCACTAATTAGGTTCTTCCATCATTTTTGTGCTGATTGAAAACTTGTCACCATAACATGACTAATTTATCCCACCATATGCAAAATAATTTACTGTAGCTGTATTATATCAGTCTAGCTGGATTTAAAATTCTTATACTAAGGCATGTGTTATGTTAGGTTGTTGTTTTAAGCTAAGCTGATTTTATATTGCTTGAAATTACTCTAGTGGACTACCAAAAGATGTCTATGATGATGCTTCGAAATCCTAATATGAAGGTCATTTATCATATAAATGTTGTCAGGAGTGCAAGTCTATCGAAACTTCTACTCAGAAGAGAAAGAAAGTTTAAATGGTGTTCTTGCTATATGTGTTACAAAATCTACGTCTCCACTTCACAATTTGATTGCCACTTTACTCTTGGTGAGTTTCATCCAAGATTTAACTTGCCTGTTGTGCTTTATTGCATTTTTTCAACATGCCACCGCCCTTGAATATGCACTTTGTGTTTGAACAATTTGACCCCTTAAAGGTAATGGAATATTTTTTCTTTCTTTGAAACTCTTCTTGAGAATGAAAAACATGCTTCCTCTGATCTTTATGAAGAAAGATTCTGCTGGATAATTATAATTGGTTTATTGTGTGATTCCTTTCCATGTGATTGTCATAAGTTGGGAAGTGAAACAATGGAAAAATCATTTTCTTGATGATAATGTCATGACCATGATGAATGTGATATTGGCAAAATCTTGGGTTTGTGATTGGACTAGGGGTGTTCATTCGGATTTCGGATTGGTTTTTAAAAAAAATTACAAAAATGAAAACTGAACCGAAATATTCGGTTCATATTCGGTTCGGTTGAAAACCGAAATTGAAAAAAAAAAATAAAAAGAACGCATTTTGATAATGCGCTTGTGAAGTATTTTTATCTTAAAATTTTAATTTTAATGCAAGAACGCATTACCGAAATGCGTTCATATATAATTTTTTTTAAAATTTCGATTTTTAGGTTCGGTTTTCGGTTTGAGAACAAAAATTGAAAACCGAACCGAATTAAACCGAAATATCAAAAACCGAACCGAAATGTGTATTTCGGTTTGGTTCGGTTTAGTTTTTCGGATTGCACCAAATAATGAACACCCCTAGATTGGACAACAATGTCATGATGGTTCTATAATAATGCTTCATACTAGATTGTATAACCTGCTCCCGAGTTTTGCATGATGTGTGATAAGTTTAACTCCTTAAAACTCCTTCTATTCCATGATGCTACTGCTGGCTGACTCCGAATGATGTTTCAATACTAGGGAAGAGGGGCAGCTTTCATGTCAGCTATGAACAAACTTGTAAGATAGAGCCAGTTAAGCAACCCTTTTAGTTTTTTCCGAAGTTTGAGATAAAGGTAACTTTTAGAAGAAGTGCATAAATTTCTATTTTCCAGCATGACTTAGTATAGTGACATAAAATGGAGTGAAAGGCGTATTAATAGTTATCAATATTTGTGTCATCAAATAACTCTTAGCAAGTATCTGGATCACATTTTGAACTGTATAGAAATCTTTGAAGAATCAGGAAATTTTAAGCTTTTTCCCTGTTCGGAAATTTATGAACCATTGTGTCTGCCTTTCATAGAAACCTAAGTACATATGACATAAACTGTAAATGGTTATTGTAGTCAAATGCATTTTTCTCAGAAAATGATAACTAACTAAATTGAGACTGTACCAAGTTATAAATTTATCTGGGCTTATAATGTTTTATGCGAAGGTTGATGAAAGCCAGGAGAATATGTATCCTCTTTAGGAGAAGCAATTTTCATGAAGTAACTTGTTATCAAAAAAGGATTTGAAAATTTTGAATCGGCACTTCAAATTTTTAGAAATTCTCAATTAATGTATTTCTTATAGTATGTTTATCCTTTTTCCTTTAATCAAAGAATTTGGCATAAATTCCATCGACTTACCTTACTGTCTGATCTTAGCCATCCAAATGCTAATGGTTTGATTAATGCAAAATTTGACGTTGGATAAGCAAAGGCTTAATAGGTTCTAGATGCAAATTCTAGAATGCCCTCTATGTTAAGATATAGTTAAGGTTTTCTTTGCACCTAGGTTTCTAGTAGTCTGTCTAAAAGAATCTCTGTGCTAAATATTGTGTTTATATGTTGCTTATAGATAGAATTTTCCCTTGTCGAGTTATTGCAGACTCTGTAAGTTTTCTTCTAGATCTAACTTAATCACGAAACCTCCTTTCCCCCCTCAGATGTTTGGAATCTCATTGCAGAGACTAAAGTAGTGCTAATTTTGTTTGTGTAACTTATTCAGGGGTTGGGTCATGCTGGTATCCAAAGCTTGTTAGGTATGGGATGCACTGAAAGAACGATATCGGAGGCTCTTCCTCCACCAACTTCTACACTTGTGTCGTCATTTTTGGCACCGTACAATTCTCATGTACTAGATTGACATCTAAAGATCCCTTTCTCTTGTTTGCTAATAAGTTTCTATCAGCAAATGAATTAAAAGGAGCCTATATATTGTTTCTGAAGCTTTATCTGCCCCGCTGTTCACTTTCATTTGCTGGAAAAAGAAGGAGAAAACTTATCCTGGTTATTATTTCCTTTCACTGCAGAAAAAGGCTCAAAAGAAAATTTGGCTTTAAATGAATATTGAGCCTCATTTTTTCGGAACTTAAGATACTTCTATTTTGTTGCTAAATTACCTAAACTTTGATAATATCAGCTTCTATTTAGTCCCAATGGTATTTCAAAATGCTTTGTTTTGTCTGGAAAAATATCCACAAATCAGGCTTCTTTTTAATTTCTTAAAAGTTTTTTCTGGAGAATGTTATACTTCCTAATTGGTTTATTCCTTGCCTAAGGTTGAAGGCTCGTCACTTACTAATGGAGCAAGAGCTTTAGCAAAGCATGTCAACCGAAGCAGTGATATGTACTGGGGTGACTTCTCTGGAAGTGGTTAGTTTTATATTATCTCTCTTCTGGATTGGTATTCTGAGCTGCACATGCTACTATTACTGCCTATTGCTATCCTTTTCTTGCTGTATCTTTTTGTGCATATGGATCTGATGGAGGAAGATATTGTCTTCTTTATGGAGGGATCCTTCACAAATTAACGTTTACAAGAAAAGAAAGGGTTGATAACTTGTGGGCCCAACTTCAAGGTTCATGAGAGTGGAAACTTCAAGCAAGTTGCATCATGTAATAGTGCACTCAAGTCCTTGTTGCTTTATCCATCAAACGTATACCACTTAAAAGAATTACTTTCTAGATTCTGCAGACCAGTTGTTTTGCAACTTTTATCTTAGTATGTGTTACAGGCTGAGGATTTTTATGCATAGGTACAGTTTTTGTTTCTATGAAGTCTGTTAACCTCAAATCAGCTGCTATAAATAAATTTTATTGACATTTCATTTAGAGTGAATGAAATCTGACCACTAATTTGCTGAGATATACCAGTATTGGAGGAGAGGTTCGATCTTTGCTAGATGCGATTTCTAACAGTATAGCCATGATTCCCACTGGCCTTGAGATTGATTCTTTCATTTGTTCCCTTTGCTTTCCACATACAATTATTCTTTCCCAAATATCTGTTTTATGGCATCAATGGAGTTGTTGGCCATTACACAAAATGCATTATGCACCCGTGGGAACTTGCACTTAATGTATTCTTTGTGGTAAAGCTAGCTCGACTCTTAGGCAGGATATGCTGGGAAATCAATCGTGTAATGCTGAACCCAAGATTTGTTTGTCAGATTTATAGCAAGCTTTCAGTTGGCATTATCCATCAGGTTCTAGTGCAATTAACAAGAGAATGCACTAAAAGAAGATGAAGCTTTTTGATGACAAACATTTAAGAAATATATACTTAAATATTTCCCTTTTTTTTTAGGGGGAATCATAACCTGGAATTTTGAGATTGTGGGAAGAAAGATCAAGAAAGCAAGTGGCAAGAGTCAGTTTTGCAACTTCAGTTCTCTGATAACAGATCTTTCTTCCCACAATCTCAAAATTCCCACAATCTCAAAATTCCAGGTTATGAACACCCCCCTCCCCCAAGAAAAATAGGAAATATTTAAGTATATATTTCTTAAATGTATAGAGCTCAAACAGCAACAGATCTGAGAAAAAGAGGGGGTGCGGGTTGAAAACTAAAAGAAAAACTTTGAAGGAAAGAAAACTATGATTATTGTGGGTGTTGGAACTGCAGCTCTGGTTGTAGTCCAACTTGGAAATCAAGCTGATGATTTGTGGCCACCTGGACTGCCTATTAGCCTCTCCAGTCACATCCCATTTGAAAATTTAGTTTGACTGACTTAGATTAAGAGAAATGTACAGATATAGGCTCTTATGCACACCCAAACACACACTCATTCTCAGCACTTTTGGTTAAATGGAAACTTCTTAAGAATCATTTAGATGAACATGTGTTGTTGAAATCAACTTACAGGACAAGAGTTTACAACCTTTCAGTTGATATCACTGCATAAGGAACAACAATTCTGCAAAACCACACCATTGTTAGAAACTTCCTATAAGAGACTTCTGTGATAAGCAAATGCATATTTTGGTTACGGTAGGAGTAGTAGGATATTTTTAGATTATAGTGCCGCGATACTGATAAAAAATGTCGGAAGGAACCGGGAAAGTCTCCGTTCTGATGCCGATATTTAGTTCTAGTGCTGCCATCCAATTAATTTTACTGTAAATTGGATGGCGTTGTTTTCTTGTGGTCTTTCGTGCATATCTAAAAATTGCCTTTCCTAGAATAGTTCAGTTCCAGCTGTGCACATATCTCTTTTTCTGTATGGAGATCATCAATGATTGCATAAATTTAGACACACTGGCAGTCGGAATGAAATTCAACTAATATAGCTTCCATATACTGTGTGAGATTGATCATGCATAGTCAAATATCTTTTATCATCATCTACAGGTTTTGAAATTATTTCTTTTTTCAATATTTAGAAGGGAAATTTATTTTCCTTGTTGGCTGTTCAGACTCTAATAAAAATAAGGCTGCACTAGATGTTATCAGCCGATTTATAGTTCATTGCTGCTGGATGAATATACACATTGTTCCAACACATGGGGCTGTCTTCGAGATAAGGGTAGCTGAGGGTTTTGGTGCACGATTGTCTGATGATGGAAGCAAGGTAAACATAACATGCTTTTACATCAAATATTTCATAATGTGTACAACCACATGAATCCCAAAAAATTTGACCTGGCTTTACTATATTGGATCTTTTTTCTAGATTTATTTAGTATAGGGACACACTTGCCTACAATGATGCTAATGAGGTTTGGCCAAATCTATGAGATCAAGAAGCTAACTACTTTTAAGAAGGGAAGTGAGAAATAAAAGATGGAATCACTTACTAAGTGGAGGGTTCAGTTTGGCAGATTTTGCTTTGTATAATAGAGTATCTAGAATGGAACTGGTATATCTGTACCAATATACATTACAAGAGAAAGTAGCATATTCATTTTCGATTCCATCCACATCCTCCCAAATTGGTTTGCAATTTAAAGCACATCATGTGATAAAAATTTACTCTTTGGATTTTGTAAAATCTCAATTTAGATTATCTGTTAAACATAAGTACCGAAATATTTGATCCAATGGTTGAACTGATATAGAAATGAGATAGCATTGTGTTGGATTACACATAGAAGGCCAGCTTTAACAAATGATTCTAAGTTGCAAATGTTGTATAAAAATGATCGAAGCACAACTCCACTGCTATGCATGTTTTGGTGAAGTGAATGCCGAGTGAAACTTTGTTTATTAATTCTAAGAATATGAACTCTGTTGTTTTTTCTAGACATTCTATATCTTATTAGCTGAGATATTGCTGGCCTTTTGTTTTAGTTATTTCATAGCTTCTTGCTTATTCCTATCATTTTCTTTAAGACAATTACTAGTTTTATCTAAAGAGAGTAACATAGCTGCTTGAAATAAAATAAATGTTAGTTCAAACTGCAGTTCATAGGATTTCTTGAGCCATACATGGTTGATGGTCATTCTAAGGATTGGAAGCACTAAATCGCTCCAGATGATCGTCTTTGGGCTTCATTGATATGTAAGATGCTCTTGTCATTTTGGTGTGGAACCTCACTTATATGATATGTCAAGTCTTCTTGCCACATTAAGACTTCTTTCCATATATAGCATTTTGATATGATATTCTTCAAGAGTTCAGTAAAATAGATGGGTTTAGATGTCATGAGAGATATATCACTCAAAGAAACTGGAACAGCTAGAAGCGCATCTAGTACAATAAATTCTATATTCTCCATTGCCCTACGACTTTTGCAAGGTATAAGAATGTGCTAGTACGCTTGGTCATAAAAATTGGCTCTTCCCTTTCCCTTTCCTACCATCTTATCCTTATATTTAATCAAATGCCCTTAAACTTATTATTTTTTTATAATAATGGGTCAAAAGCAAAAATGTCCTCCAAAATATGATTTTCTTGCAATTTTACCTTACTTTTGAAGAATAAACAACTTTATGCTTGTAATTGTTCAAAATTAGCAGTGATGCCCTTCCATCCAAAATCTAATGGCCATGCAAAGTCTAACCGTTTGACCAAATCAGTTGCAAAAAAGAAATTATCTTGACAAGGGTCTGATCTTGCCAACTAACAAACGTATTCTTCTTCAAATATCGCGTTGCTCAGGAAACCCAATCGGAATTGTTGCTTCAGAAAAACGCATATCACAACTTCAAACCTGAAGTCTTGTGAAAAAGAAAGAGAGACTACACTATGTTTTGTCAAAATTTTGAATGTGTTAGATGCCACTATAACATTATTATTATTATTATTTTCTAATCTGGTCTTTTAGAGCTAAAGGGAAAGGATGATTTTAGAATGATGTTGTTTCATTTTTAATAGAATGAAACATAGTCCTGCAAAGTTTGACAGGGAGAAATTTTATCTTGTCCTCTATCAAATGACAAAGGCATTGATCAACAGCTGTGAGTTTTTCTTCTCCTCTCGATCCTTTACTTGCTGCGATAATCTTACAGCAGGATTTTGAAACCAAAGAAAAGCCATAAGTAATAGGTTTTCATTTCACTCTTCCCCCCGTTCTTCACTATAAGCAATTATTTTTTCCCAAGGGTTTTTAACCTGAGGTAAATAGATTCTCTTTTCTCCATTAAAAATTAAACTGAAAGGAAAGGCCAAAGCTCGATCTTAGATAAGAGATTTTTTTGATGCTGAATTGGGGTGGATTTTCTTGATTTTCTTTGGGCTTTTCTTGGAGTTTTTGGATGGTGAGGAATTATAACAGATTGAAATAGTAATGTGTTTTTGGAGGTGATTGTGTTTGCAGTGATCATACGATATATGGAGACGAAATTTTATGCGTGTATGCTAGTTTTGAGCTGAGCAACTCATTTTACATTTCTAAAGTGAAACCGGAATGTGGTCATTTGTCATGGATTTTGTTCTTCTCTTGTAGTTCATCATTCTATGTCTTTCGAAGTGAAGAAAGTCTTTCTCAATCCACTTGCATTTAGTAAAAAATGTTTAGAGATCTCTATAGATCTTTTGCTCGGCAGGCTTGAAATGTTTCTTTTTTCAAAATTTTTTATAGCTTGATTCTTTTAGATTCATTTTTGCATTAATTTATTCATTTTCTCCTCTTTCTTTCCGGCCTACCTTTTCGAAAGGGTGAATGATTGCTAAAGAACATTAACTGTAAGAGGTTAGGTTTGGTTTCAATTTTGTAACCTTTTTGAAAAATGCACTGCCACTTTTGTGAATTATTAACCATTTGAGTGTGAGAATGAAAATAACCACCAGCACAGAAAATGTAGAAAATGAAGTGAAAGGAAATACTCTTGAGCTGTTTTAGTTATTACTGTTTTTGGTTTTGCTAAAGGGATATGATGACTATTTCTAGATTGTAGTTTATATATTATCATTTTCAGATTACTTAAGGAAATTGGAAATTCAGTTTTGGCCAACAAAATGATCTCACAAAAAAGGGGTTATTTATTCCTTTAACTAACCTGAATAAATGGTATGAAAGACTTTGATAGTGCTTCCCCTCTTCCCTTCTCTTCCACTATGATAGATAGTGCTCTGTATTCTTCATGGATTTCATGTTTGCATCTGGCTTGATGATAATGGCTAGAATTTCCAAACATTTTAGTAGCTGTTAACAAATATGTTGTACCATATTGGCCAGGTGTGATCTTCTTGAAAGTCCTCGGCCGTCACTTGCCGCATTTGCCGCATCACGTGCTTTCATTAATCCATGGGATTGAATTTCAAGAAATCATGTAGCAAAAATTGGCTTCTAGTTGGTTTGTCATTGAAAAAAGAAAATTTTAGGAAAATCTCTAATTGAAGACACTTTCCTTCTTCTTGTGGGGAGGAGGGGTGGTAAGCCACTGAGATGAAAGTGAATTCTCTAGGCTGGAAATCTCTAAAATATTTCTCCATCGGATTCTTTATTTGTGTGATTAATAGAAGGCAGTCCAATCCTTAAAAAATTTGGATATGTTTGATGGTTATTCGTGTCTTCAATACTACTACTAATCCTAATTTTAGGAAGTCATTTCATTGCATCTTTTATTCTAGTAAAGCACTCAAGGTTAGAAAAACTCAGTCTATTGTCTGTTTCCAATAAATCTTTGTTTAGAGGAGTTTTTTTATATAGATGAGTTTAAGAGTGCCTATTTACATAGTACACTGCATAAATGTCAATTATTGAGCTTGTTTACCAGAAAATTTTACTTCAACTATTTCCGTATTTCTCAAGCTGATAATGTTCTCTTTTATGTCATCTTGTCTTCTGGTATTTTTATTTTTTTCTCTGTCAAGTGATTAAAATTCTTCTTGCACTTGAAGACAAAGTATGAACATGTTGCTGTCAAGGGAAGTCCTTTCTTTACTGTTTACTTAGTAAGCTTTCTTCTTTTATCTATTTCTTCAAAGTATTAACACGTAAGCATGTTGCTAGAATAGGACAGTGATATATGGTGACTGCTAGAATAGGACATTGATATACAGTGATATACTATCTCATTATCATCACACTCATAGCGCTCTACACTATAAATGATCACCACTACCCTTTTTATATATAGCGCGTGACCTTTATTAACAATAGATTCTATCATTTTGTAGAGAAAGCTTCCAAGGGAAGCTTTAGAAAACAATTCTAGTATTTTCTGGAGCATCTTTCATAAAGATTGCTTCAAAGAATCAATTGAGCTAAGGAGAAGTTTCTAGAAAATCTAGTGTTGATTTCGTAACATATTTCTCTGTCTCTCTCACTCATTCACAAACATATTACCTCTTGAGAAAGTCATTTACACACACCAAAACTCACTTAAAAATAGTAATTTGACACATCTAAATTTATTGCAATAGATTTTGGCTGGTGCTCGTTGAGAGATATTTAGTGATTCAATTGTAACTAAGCGCCATTGTTCACAAGATTGTATTTTCTGCTTGTCTAGAGATACGTGATTTTCTGCTTGGATCCTCGTAAGTGATGGGTAATCATTCCTCGTGAGTGATGGCGATCACCCCTCCATGAGTAATGGGAGATTACCTCTTTTGTTATTATATATTATTTAATGTGTAGAAGATATGTAAAATATTGAATCTTTCATTTATCGTGCAGGGACTTCATCGTGAACATCGGAGACCTTGTCGAGAATGGAGTTGGATAAGCTTTGCAGTGATTTTGATAAGATACAGAACAAAAAGAATCGAAAGACAGAGCAGTCAAGGGAAATGAATGGCAAAGTGATGTAGCATATGGGAATAGAGATGCCAATGGCAGATTCTGATGATGACGAGACCTTCACACATGAGTTTTCTGCTCCATCCTCTTAGCTTCTTTATCAATTTCTAGCTGCTTATCAAAACTTGTGTTTTTACTGTTTACTTATTGTCTTGTAAACTACTCATTCCGTTTCATTTCGTTTGATAGTGTTTGATCGGGTAGAAAGTTTTATGCAAAAGTTTAAATTATCTATATCTATATCTATATACTATACTAAAAGTATGGATATGGGTCATGAGGATTTAAACTTAGTTGTTTCTTTCTTTTTTGAATTGCCTAAAATGTCCTTAGAAAAATAAATTATTATTATTTTGATGGACTAACCATAAGGCATTAAAAGCATACAAAATGTACAAATATAATTATTTCATATAAATCTATCCTTCAAACTCTAATTTAATTATAATTATTTGAGAGTTAAAGAGTAATAAAAAATAAGAGTTATTTGGGAGTTACATTAATTAAAGAAGAGTATTTTTTATTTTTTAAAAAAAGAAGAGTACCCTATTAGTTTATTAGTTTTGTTATTGTTATTTATATTACCATTAGCATTATTATTAAAAGTTTAAATCAGAAGTGATATGTGGGAGTTACATGAGTTAAAGATAAATAAATAAAAAATGATAATTATACATAAATAATTAATAGAAAAGTTATTAATTAGGTTCTTAACTATTAAGTAATAATATTTTAACTCTTCTACTCAAGTTATAAATTTTTTTAATTAAAAAATATAATGTAATGAAAGATATAAATGGACCATATAACCTTTATAAAATATATTATATAATTAATATTATTATTAAAATATTATACAAATAAAATAATCAAGAGTAAATAAATATAATTTAACTTCTACATTTGCAAGAACAAGAAGGAGAATGAAAAAATAATGTTATTTTTTAATAAAAAACACAAGGAATAATTATGATTACTAAAACTTAAATACAAATATATTTAATGAAAAATAAAAAATATAATAGAAAGAAAATCAAAATAAAATATTAATATTTTTTAAAAAATCAAATAAATATAAAAATAATTATATTGAATAAAAATTTCAACACCAGTATAACTTTTAAAATATTTAACACGTGTAAATATTGTACGTATTTTGTGCTAGTATTATAAAAGTATATAGTATAGTAAAAAGTAAGAAATATATAGATAAATGAATATTTTATGTCAAATTTAGATATATAAAAATAATATATAGTAGGGTTTGTAATCAATTGATAATATAAAATATATTAAAATATTTCTTTTTTGAGAAGATTAATTATTTTGAAACATTCCGATATATTAAGAAGGTCATTAGAAATGGGGTAGGGCAGAGGGAATATTTGATATACTTTTAAGTAGTTGATTATTGTATGACTTTGTGTATTATGTGATTCAATATTCATAATTACGCTAAAATGTGTTGGTACATTAAATTATCACATATTCTTGATTTTAACAATTGAATTAAAAAATTCAAATTTCGAACACTGGAATTTTAACAAATTGTTTAGCTTGACACTTCTGTCTATTTTTATTAGTACTGTCAAATGGGTCATTGACTGGAGGGTTGGCTGGTTTATCTCAATAATTAGGCGGATTTGAATTTAATTTGTCTAAATTCATTTAAATATGAGCTTAACTAGTCCGCTCAAGTTGGCCAATGAGTAATCGTAGGTTAGAGTGGGTTAGTGCATCAAATTTTTTTTTTTTTAAATTAATGATATGAAAACGATATCATTTGATGTTTAGTGGATAAAAAAATAAATTGAATAATGAAATATTGATATATGAAGTCAACATAAAAAAAATAAAATAGGCTTGCAGGCTGACCTGTTTATTTTGCGGGTCTAACTTAGGCAAATATGGATGAGGGGTTTTCTTAGTCCTTGAGAAAATAGGCCAGTTCATTTTACCCCGTTTAAAGGGTGGTCGTGACGGGTCAGGGTTGGTTGACAATGCTAATTTTGATATTAAGATCCGTGTTCATTTTTTACCCAGGACCCAAAGGGGAAGAAGGTTTTAAAGAATCCATTTTGTTGACCCATATTAATTTTTAACCTATTATCCATTTGACCCATTTATTCTGCCAGGGGAATAAGGCGGCTTAACCGGGGGCCTAGTCTTAACCGATCTCCAGCAGGCTGCACCAGTCTTCACCAAGAAAATAGGTATGAAGATTCGAGAAAAGTTATCCTTTTGTCCACCATTGATAGATATAAAGCGGCTGGAGAGCAAGATCAATATTATGCTTCAATAAAATTCACGGCCACTTCTTGCGCCGCCACCTCTGCCGCTCCCAGAAGTAGCTCTCTTGTCTTTGCCTTCAGCTCCCTCAACAGAATGCATTCTCATTTTCCAACAATTTTAGTACCCCAAAAATTCTTCAAAGAATATAAGCAAAGAGGGGGGTTATGGAGCCGAATCGGTTTGCACTTTCAAGCAACTAAAGGTTACGAACTGCTATGCATTTGAAAAACAGATAAGTTGGGGACCAAAAGGAAGATATGCTGGACCATTCCTATGGAAGCTTCAATATTATAAAAGAAGATGATACTTGATGTAGAGGAGAAAAGCCAAAGAGAACGTGTTGAAATCAATCTTTCCTAGACTATTTCCCTCTGTAGGTTTCAATGACAAGATTATCACTAGATCGAGACCCATAAACATCAAACAACATTGCCACAAACAAGAATCAAATATCACAAATTAGAAGGATGATTAACAACTTATATGAAAACAAAGAAAATTTCAAATTATTATCATGTGGGTTTAGCAACAAACTCTAAATCCTAACCACAATTATAATCCTAACGAGGCATTACCGCTGCAATTGCGTGTTTCATTTTCAAAATGAAAAGTACAAGCAAAGTGGTGGTGCGAGAAGAAGGAAGAAAAAGGATATGGGTAAGTGAGACCGGAGCGGGGAAGGAGTAAGAGACGGAAAAGAGGATAAAGGAGGTGGAGAGATTACGTTTGGTCCTAGGATATCGGTGGCTAGATCGGGGAAAAATGGAGAAGAGCACGGTGGCGGCAGGCTGGAAACATGGTAAAAGAAAGAGAAGGAAAAAGAAAAGAACTAGAAAAGGAAAAGTTTTATCTTTTACTATTCGTTTCTCATTATTCTTCAAAAAATATTTCCGGATATAAACATTTGCAAGTCACATGATCAGTTTTTATTATGATTTAACGTCAAAAATAGACAAAAATGTCAAATTCAACAACGTTTTAAAATTTAAGTGTTTAAAATGTTTATTTTTTAGTTCAAGTTTGAACTTCGATAATTCATAATAATTTAAGAGCCTCTAACATTTTTTCCCTTATAATTATTACATATTTCATTATCTTAATTATCATTTTGTCGTGTCAAGATTGTGGTAAGAAGTTTTGATAGGTATCACCTTTTTTTTAAAATTTATTTGAATTTGATATAAAATAATATAAGTATAGTGAAAAATCTGCAATAGCGAAGTTATATTGTAAATCAAATATTAAAAATGTTTCACAATTTTCTTACAAATTAGCAACCAATGTGCTACAGGTCGTCTATCTTGAACTAAAATATACAATAGACTACATGATAGAGAAATTATTACAAAATTTTAACAAATTTACAATAAATTATGTTTATTTTGATACAAAATATTTTCAAAAAACCTTTGTAGATGTCTAGCAAATTTGCAAAGGATTTGTAACAGCTTATTTTCATTTTAATGAAAACTATTTTCAGAAGTTTTTTGTCGCAAATCTATTGTTATTTAGAAGGGCTTTTTAACTGTTATTTGCAAATATAAAATTAAAAATTTAAAACTTCAAATTGCTTTTATGTTACAAATCTATTGCAAAATCTTGTGCACTTATAATTTGGGTCTTTCAGTTTGAAATAAATTTGCAACGGCCAGACTATTGCAATTTTGCAACAAACATCTCATGAACTTTTGCAAACTTTTTTTTTTTTTTTTGGCAGAGACCTTGGAAATGGTAAATTTGTGAGGAATGGCAACAAAATAAGCCTTACAAATTAAAATGAATCTCCACATTCTACATTACATGAGATACTTACTTCTGGAGGTTGAAGTTAGGTATGCGAAACTGATTTGTCCATTCAAATTATGACGAAACATTCTGGTATCACCTGAATTTTGTTAAAAAAAAAAAGTTATAAAACATTGTACTATGCTTACTGTAATGCTTTAGAAAAATACAACACTTTAAAACTTTTGATTCACAAAGACCCAATCTAAGATAGAATAATTCATTTGCTATGCTGAAAATTAATATGCACAAGACAACTCTTGTAAACCCCCCTATGGTTCAAACTTATAGGTTATATGCATAAATTTTTTTCTGCTAATTGCAATTACATATTTGTTGACTCTCGCGGTGTACAAAATCAGTTTTCTTAGTGCATTACAAATACTTGTTGACTTTTATGTACAAAGAACTTTAAAAATTCTTTATCTACTCTTCTTAATGTTTCTAAACTCTTCAAATTTTGGATAATTTTACAATTGATTTTAGAATAGTTAAGACAATAAAACAACCGATAATTGATTGAGAACTTAAAAAAGTAAAAATGTTGTTCAAGGACTAGTTTAAATCATCAAAAATTATTTGAGGAAAAGTGAAATTGAAAATTGTTGAAGGACTATAAGAGTTAAGAAATAGTTTTGAAACTATGTTAGACTAACAAAAATAGTTTTAAGACTAACAAAGTTCACGATTAATTTACCCAAACAAAAATAGTTAAAGAAACTATTGGGAGTCTTTGTGTATGAGCGATGATTGGCTAGTGATCCCGTTTGTCATATTGTAGTTTACAAAATAACATAACATTAATTATTAATAAATAATTTACTAATAATTTTGAAGGGTTTATAATAATTTTGAGATACACTCTATACCCTCCACTTCTCTTTCTTGTAACAATGATGATATTCATCTTAATGATGTTCTTCTTGATATGTATGGCGACTTGAAGAAATTGTCTAAGAAAAACAAGGAAATGAGAATAAAAATTGATTCCTTGCTACATGAGAACTCCAAGTTGCTATTTGAGAATAAGAAGTTGCTTGATTCCTTGGATTGCATGAAATTTGAGAAAGATATGATATGTGCTTCCTTGCTGATGTATCTCTTGAAAATACATGTGACAAAGTATGTTCTCTTGAGAAGATGCTTGTTGATTATGATTCATTGAAGAAGAAACTGGATGACTTGAATGTTTTGCGTAGAAAAGTTTACAAAGGGTAGAAATAATCTTGATAAATTTATTGGTTTGCAACGTGCTCCATATAATAGAAATGGCCTTGATATGCTTATATGAACAATGTGCCTAAATATTAAAATTTCTTTGTGAAAGCTTCCTCTTCATCTATGACTCATGTTTTTCTATGACTCATGTTTGTTGTACTTATTGTGGTAGACATGGACACAAGGCCACTAGATGTTATGTGAAGAAAAAGGTAGAAAATGGTATGAAAAATATTTGGAGAGCAAAGAAAACCTTGACTACCCTCCATGGACCCAATAAGATGTGGATACCAAAAGTCACTTCTCCTCCTTTGGTATAAGTTCATGTTTCTTAAAGATCAAGTGCCACTAAATGATTTCTTAATAGTGGATGCTAAAGACATATGATTGGAAATGTTTCACTTATTTATGACCAACAACCTTAAATGAAGGCTTTTTAACCTTCGGAGACAAGAAGAAAGGGAAGATTCTTGGTATAGATAATATTGGTATGGCCATTTTCACTCTTATAAAGCAAATATTATTGATGGATGACCCAAAATATAACTTGCTTAGTATTAGTCAATTATGCTATAATAGTTGCAAATGATGTGAAATATCTTGCTTTGAATAATCATGATGGTTATTTATGGCATAGGAGACTAAGACATGTTAGTATAGATTTGTTGAACAAATTGTCTTCTCAAGAACTTGTTATAGGTTTGCCAAAAATGCATTTTGAGAAAAATCGTCTTCATGATATTTGCCAAAATGGAAATCAAACCAAAACTTATTTCAAACCAAAGAAAATGGTTTCTATTTCAAAATGCATTGAACTTGTTCGTATGGATTTGTTTAGACCTGTGAGAACCACTAGCCTTGGTGGTAAGAGATATACTTATCTAATTTTTGATGTTTTTTCAAGGTTTACATGGGTTTTGTTTCTTACTCAAAAAGATGAACCATTATTCTTAAGAAGTGATAATGTGAGAGAGTTTTATAACCCAGATTTTACAAAATTTTGTGATGAGTTTGGCATTATTCACAATTTTTAGGCTGCCAAAACTCCTCAACAAAATAGTGTTGTTGAATAGGAAATTTGTACTTTACAAAAAATGGCTAGGTTTATACTTTGTAAAATTTCTTTTCCAATTTATTTTTGGGTGAAAGTTATAAAAACCGCTTGTTATGTGATGAATCGTGTTCTCTTGAGACCTTCTCTTAGAAAACTCCTTTTGAACCTCTCTTTGGTAGAACTCCTTCTATTGCTTATTTGAAAGTGTTTGGTTGCAAGTGCTTTGTGTTTAATACTTTGACAATCTTAGCAAGTTTGATAGAAAATTAGATGAAGGAATTTTCCTTAGTTAATCTTCCAATAAGAAGCTTATAGAATCTACATCAAAAGGACTTTGTGCGAAAGAGTCTATACATGTGAGCTTTGATGAATGTAACATTTATCATCTGATTAGAGATGAAGATGATGTAGGTACTTCAAAGAAGGATGAAATTGTACATCATAAAGTACCCACCTTGGAGGATCATGCCAATGAGGAAGAGATGATTGAACAAGATCGAGAAACCACTTAAGAAGACGGTGACCAACAAGGTTCAAAAGTCCTTCAAAAGATTAAAGATGTGTAAAGAGTCATCTAAAGGAGCAAAGCATTGGTTATCCATCTCAAGGAGTAAGAAAAGACAATATTTTATCAATAACTTTACATTTTTATCTCAATTAGAGCTTAAGAACATTGATGATGATGCCTTGTATGATGATTTTTGGATGGTTGCTATGTAAGAGGAGTTGAATCAATTTGGAAGAAATCAAGTTTAAAAACTTGTCCCTAGATCCCATGATCAACCTGTTACTGAAACAAAATGAGTTTTTAAAAATAAACTTCATGAAAATTGCATTGTTGTTAGAAATAAAGCTAGGCTTGTTCCCCAACAAGTCAATCAAGAAGAAGGAATTGACTATGATGAAACTTTTGTTCCAGTAACTGAACTTGAATACATTAGAATGCTTTTAACGTTTGCTAGATTCAAGGTTTTCAAGCTTTATCAAATGGATGTGAAAAGTGATTTTTTGAATGGTTTTATTGATGACAAAGTTTTTATAGAACAACCTCCCAATTTTGTATATGAAAAGTTTGAAAATTATATTTACAAAATTTCTAAACCTTTGTATGATTGAAACAAGCCCCTCGTATTTGGTATGAGAGGCTGAGTGGTTTTCTACTTTCAAAAGAGATTTTAAGAGAGAAGGTTGATGCGACTCTTTTCATAAAAACAATTTGTGACAATGACCTCTTGCTTGTCAAGTACATGTTAATGACATTATCTTTAGCGCTACAAATGAGTCTCCATGCAAAGAATTTGCTAAGATAATACAAGAAGAATTCTTTATAAGCATGATGGGAGAACTAAATTTCTTTTTCAGATTACAAATCAAACAAACCAAGGATAGCATTTTTATCAACCAAGCAAAGTACACCAAGGAAATTGGCACACCAATGAGTTCTACCCTTAAACTTGATAGAGATGAGAAAGATACAATGGTGGATGAGAAAAGGTATAGAAGTATGATTAGAAGTTTGCAATATTTGATGGCTAGTCGGCCAGATATTATGTTTGTTGTTTGCTTGTATGCTAGACTTCAATATTGTCCTAAATAGTCTCATCTATGTGCTGTTAAACATAGTTTTCACTATCTTGTTCGTAACTTTGATTATGATTTATGGTTTCCTAGAACGAAGACATTTGAGTCAAACAGATATATTGATACTGATTATGCCAGTTGCAAAGTTGAGCATAAAAATACTAGTGGACATTGGCAATTTTAGAGGTCAAATATATTGCAACTGGTAGTTATTGTGTACAAGTGCTATGGATGAAACATATTTTACTTGATTATGTTTTTAACTTTGATTGTGTGTCTATTATGTGTGATAATGCTAGTGCTATCACTTTGACTATGAATCCTATCAACATTCTAGGACAATTAAAGCATATAGAAATCAATTATAATTTTATTCGTGATTATGTTGCCAAGGATGATATTTGTTTGGAATTTGTATGTTCAAATAATCAAATTGTTGATATTTTTACTTAACCATTAGTTTAGAAAAGGTTCATTTATCTTAGGAGATGTATAGGAATCACAAAGTTCCAACATTGATTGCATGTTAAGTGATGCAGGAAACAGGGGAATCTAGATCGACTATGTGAAAGGTCGATTGACCTAAGTTCTTCACTCAAAGCTTTGTTTGAGAATTTACAAAAAGTTCGGTCGAGGTTACTGGGCTCAGTTCGGTCGAGGTTACTAGGCTCAGTTCGATCGATGTGTCAAAATCTCGATTGACTAATGGGGTCAATCATGATCAAAACAGAAGGGTCAGAAGGGTTCTATCAAAGACAACAAAGCTCGATCGAGGTTTATGGACCTCAATTGACCAAAGTGATCATGTAACGGTAAAAAATAAGAGAAACTGAAAAGTTTGAGCAGTTACATATCATCATTATTTCACAAACTTCTCTCAAGTATCTTCAAGGAACTCCCTCACCGTATCAAATTCACTCACCTACAACTCAAAATTCTCCTTTCTAACACTTTGCATGTTGAATTTTTTGAACAACATGAAGACCTGCGATAAAACCCTTTTTCGACCAAAACAAGATGGTGAAGAAATTAGTTTCCATTAAGGTTCCAGCACCTAAGAATGGTGGAATGGCAGCAATTCCAAGCAAGAAACGAAAGGGAAAGGCTACAATTTCCAAAGCACCATCGAAAGAGAAAGGAAGGAAGAAGATTGAAAGAAAAGGATCTCAATTGAGCATGAAGAATCAATCGAATATGAGGAAAGACCATGAAGAAAACACAGTAAAATATCTAAGGAGTGAAGATGCATACTAGATTTGCAAGTTCCTAAGAAGAAAAAAAGTTTGAAGCTATGAGGAAAGCATCAAGAGAAATTTTTCTGGGGCACAAAATCAATGTCTAGGACTTTGGAGGTGGATTTGAAGATGTAATTAGCAATTTTCATCACTAGATAGAGCAACTTGCCAACCACCGAAGATGAGTATTATCCCAATCAAGTTTGGAAATTCTTTGCAAATTTGAAGCAAGATGATATAGATGAAAATGGTGTACGATAATATTCTTCAAGAGTGGACTACATTGAAATGAAGTTTGATGATAACCTCTTTTGCAGAATTATTGGAGTTGGGTGATGAAAGATTTAGGCATTACAACAATACTTAACTCACGAATGATAAAGACATCCTCTCATATAGGAGTTTCAAGGAATGTTCACAAGAGGAGAAAACTCTAAAAATGCAGAGGGGAGAACTATAGAGGAGCTTGATGTCTATGGAATGATCATGCACCACATAACATCAACCACAAATCCTCCAAGAAAGGGGTCACAAATAATTTGTTATGGCAATGCAAACAATGATAATGCAAGCTTTGCATGAGGGTAAGAAGATTAACTTTAGGTTTATAGCTTTGGATCCTATGCTTGAATGTGTTAAAATCCCAAAGAGCCTCATATGGTTGTTAGCTTACCAAAGTTTTCAAACACTGCAACATCAAGTTAGAAAAGGAAGTAAAGAGGAGAAGATATGATCAATACAATAGAAGCAGCTTCAATAGAATGGAATTTGTGAAGTGCGAAATACTTGGAAGCCCATGAGGCATTGCTTCGACGAAGAGATCAGTATGGGATGAATGGCATTTAGTAACCAAAAAGCTTGTGACAAAACGTTTTTGTCACTAAATAAATAATTAAGTGACAAAAATAAAAGTTGCCAAAAAATATTGTGGTTAAATCCTTCCTAACAACTCAGTTTGAAAGGCGGCAGTTGCAATAGTGACAAAATAAAAATTGTTGTCACTAATTCTACTTATAGTGACAAATTTTCAATTTTGTCACTAAACAACTTTTTTTGACAAACCCATTCTTGCCACTATTACGTGAACATATTTGATTGTATATTAGTGACACTTATTTTTATCACTAAATGTATCCCTATTTTTTATTACTAAATGTAATATTTTGTGACTTTGACTTAGTATATAGAGTTTATAAGTTTGTGTGGTAAATAAATTAGGTTTAACGTTTTAAGGTATAAACAATGTGTGTGTGTGTGTCTATATACGAGGCATGATCATATAACAGTTAAAAGCATAAATACTTGTAAAGAAAAGTAGAGTAGTAATAGAGACTTATAAATAATTGAAAGCTTTAACTTTGGTACTCACCCTTCGAATCTTGATACAGAGAGACTATAGAGATTCTCAAATGTTTCAAAGAACACACACGCTCGCACACACACACACACACACATATATAACACACACACACACACACACACACACACACACACACACACATATATATATATATATATATATATATATATATATATATATATATATATATATATATGTGTGTGTGTGTGTGTGTGTGTGTGTGTGTGACGCACATATACAAAAAGTCTAATAGGTTTCTTGGTTGAAATAATCATTTTATTTTTCAAAAAGTCTCTTCTGCCTTAGTGATATAGGTGCTGATACTATCAATTGCATGCACAAGCTAATATGGTAGATATAGAATTTCGTAGTGATTAAATCCAAGGAATCGATTATATGGGAAAAGCTTACAGGAAATGGCACTGGATTGAGTACTTTTGTCGTTATAAACTGAAGTTATTGAGACCATTTATAAGTATTTTAACTTTTCTCTGTGGTATTTTCTTATTTACTTACCCAAAGCAGGTTACCTGACCATGCAATACTACCACGTTTACTTTAGCTAGCCGTTTGTTGTTTCCAACTCACATGTAAATAGTTATTCATCTTTGTACTATTAGTACTTTTTAGGAAGATGAAGAATTAAGGGAGAGTTCTGAATGTTTGAATCACTAGATTTAGTTTTTCAAAATGAAGGTTTTCTATTTTGAACAACATAATGAATGCAAGTGGCAGGAATTGGAATTGATGTAATCCTTACAAGAATAGCATACAAGGGTTGGGAAGTTTATGGTAATTTGTGCATTGTTAATGTTAATGAATTGGATAGTGAGCTAACAAAACATTGATGATGCTGCATGGAAAAGCAGAATGCATGACTACTAAGTTCTATAATCACAGTATATTTATGTTAAGAATATAATAACATAAAATTTCGCATTGAACTTTCTGATTGTTAATTTGATGCTTTGGGATTGATGCTTAACAAAAGAAAATTTTGTCTAGATATTGATAGAAATCTATCTGATAAGTGATAAGGCATCATTTTACCAAACTTGTTAGCAGTATGTGTTTGCTAATTTTCTCTTTATGCTTGATGGTCAATACTTAGTAAGATCAAATTCTCTTTTGATATTGATAGGACTTCTTTCTACATAAGTCGTCATTTTCTGATAACCTTTCTGAAGTCTATGTGAGTGCTTATCATTCTTTATTTGGTTGGTCTGCTGTTATTATAAGGTGATTCAAGTTATTTATTTTCCATTGCTCTTTAATTTTTTCTATTGTCAACATACGTGCTATTTTAGATAAATTATCTATTATTTTATTTTTATTAATATTTTATTTTGTATCAATATCTTATACTAAGAACAGATTTAATGAACAAGATTTCAGCTTTTTGCAGGTTAACCTGAGAGTATAGTTTTTGATCCTCAATGTTCTCACTTATACACTGGCAAGACTGATCCCAGAATTCTCTTATAGAACACGGAGAAGTAGAGATTGATTTTGCTTATGCACCAACTGCTTAGCGAGTTTATAGAAATGGTTGTTAGGTTCTTTTGTCTTATGTTCAATTCTTTCAAGATTTGTTTTAAAATTTTGTTATAATTTACTAATAGCTTACTCAGTTTTTAAGTGTGAGAAAAGGAAGCAATTTGGAAAAATGTGACCAGGTAAACTTCTCTATATGAATTTGAAAATTTATGCATGAAGAGTGAAGATGGAGTTGCATTTTTGGAATATGATAATAGAAATTGCAATCGTATAGCCTAGATTTTTTCAAATACAAAATATCCTACAGTTTTCTTGTCCTTCTTCTTTTTACATTCACTACAATTTTCTCATTTCAAATCTGTTTCTTGCTATCTGGAAAAGTATGTTTCTTTTAATTCCATTTTTGTTTCTTAAAAAAATAATAAAATTTAGATCCTCAAAAATTTGAATCATTTAATTATGTCCTTTTTTGGAAAATAAGACAGTTTTTATTTTCCTTAATTCTTTTTGGAAAATAATGCAGTGGAAGGTTTTAGGATTTTCCCCTTTTCTATGAAAAGTAATTCTTATAATTTTCAATGCTTGTGTTGAAATTTTTGTAGTTCTGAATATGCAGATTAGTATTGAGCAAGAAAATAAAAATTGAATTGAAATTAAGACTTTGGAGAAGAGAAGAAGGAAATAGCAATATTTCTCACCCCATTTTGCAATTCTTTTTCCAAACTTATGCCGCTAAAATGCCATGCAGAGCTTCAGAAGAAACTATTCTGCAATAACATGAAAGGCCAGCCAACTCATTAACTCCAGTGTCTCACAAGTACAACTATCTTTTTATTATATGCTTACCAGTAGTGAAGAAAAATAGGTTGAATATTCTAACGAAAAAAAAATCTAAATCATCATAGTACCAATAGAAACCCTCAGTAGAATAATTGAATCAGATTTCCTTTTTCCAAGGATACATAAAGAATTTTAACAAACTAACCTCATGATGACAGTGTAATCTTTGCTTTGCATGAAAAGACTACAAAATAAGGACGCAAAGAAATCATTGAAAGAAATTGCTTGATGTAATCTTTGCTTTGCATGAAAAGACTACAAAATAAGGACGCAAAGAAATCATTGAAAGAAATTGCTTGAAAGAACTCCTACCACAGAGAGATTGTAACTTCAATTGTAAGATTGAAACCAAACCTCTTCCAAGTTAATATAAATTAACTGAAACAACAAACTCTGTCAATAACATACCTGCTTTAGTTGGCAAAAGACATCTTCTCTCTTCTTAGCCTTCTTACCAATCTCATAGAGCCCAGCATGAGATAAAAATTAATTTCACAGCAACAAAAGGAAAAAGTATAAAATTTAATTTAATTAATTAATTAGGAAAAAATGGCACGACACATGCAATGACAATACTTAGTTTTCATTCTGTATTTTATGTCAAAATTTTCAAGTTACAGTTATTAGAGATAGATTTTCTAATACATAGATCCCATCCTTGGTTGTGATCGGAGCATCTGGTGTATTTTTTAGTTTGGGGGAGAAAGCTTATATAGTTTCTTCAAAGTTCATCAATGAAATTCAACATGTATCACTCACTTTTTCAGAATATAATAGTTACCATCTTTATATCATTAATTTCTTTATCAATTGTAGTTAATATGTCAAAGTTTTCACCCCATATGTGGTAACCCAACCCCTTTGGTAGGTTCTATTGTGGCTGAGTAAGGCCTCTCGACACTAATGTATACGAGCGTGAATCGTGTCTGGAAAAAATTAAAGAATACAAGTAATATAAAATATACTACAATACAACCCAAGAAGACAACAAAGGAAGTTATATACGTCAATCCTTTATCCAATACTACAACATATTCAACCTTCGAATTCAGCTAGATGTAACACTGGTTCTCTCTCGAGCTAGTGAGAGGAAACATAACATATAAGACTTCTCAAATATGTACATGCTATATAAATTAGACATAGTTCCTCCACGAGCTAAAGCTGGAGCTAATAAAAAATCACTGCTCTAATTCCTAGCCCAGGCCATTTGAAAACAAGTATTGAAACATGTGTGAGCCAAAAAGCTTAGTGATTTCACATGTTTGCTAGTGTTTTCAAAACTATAAGGGAGATGCATGTGCATAGCAATGAAGGGGTTTCAGTGTAGGTGGAAAGTCTGAGAGATTCAAGACACATCAACATAGCTTCTATACCCGAATTTTTAAAACATGACAAATATTTGAATACTAGCTCACAGTAGTAATATCGGAACAAAAAATAGGGTCATCAGGAGTAAAGTCTTGACATCCTTTAGTCAAGACCAGCTACACATTAGAGCGAACGTTTGACTTCATGAACTACCTTATGTCTCTCAAACCAAAAACCAGCCTGTGAGATTTTGAGCCAAGTATCAGCCCGCACCTGGCGACCAACCCCCAAATTGAGCCCCTCTTGACTCGCTCCTAGATGGTCAGACACACAAATGAACAAACGTAGTACTAGTTGGACCGAGTTGTCCCTGACACTATGCTCACTTTTAAGTGGATCCACAATCTAGAGTCTAGGTATTCCACACTAACAAAAGAGAACCAAGTACAGGGGATCAACCACATATAGTGCAATCCACTGCCGATTCATATTATAAATTGTACCTGGTAAGGACGAAGTTTTTTTGCAAAATTTCAAAACACAAGAGCCACTCATATGGCCACCCAAACAAATCTAATTCCAAAGTAAACTCAAAATAAAAAATCACATGTTTGCCAGTTTAGACATGTAAATGCAAGTTTTACAAATATGTCCAGTAAATGCACATGATTTTCAAAAATCACGTAATAGAACTTTTTTCGGAGTTTACCTATTTCACTAAAACATGTCCAAAAATTATAGTATTCCTGGTTATTCTTATCTACTTTTTATTTTTCTATAGAATATATCAAAGGAGAAAGCAATTCTCTACCTGATTTCCTTTCCCTGAGTTCTTGCAGGGACATAAGTGAGAGAAAAGCCATGACACATGTTTCTAACAACTACACTATATTGGTAAGTTCCTCTCATTTTCCTCCTTTGACTTCAAATTTTCTTCCATCTACACCAACAACTTCTTCACCTTCAGCTACATATTCTTTTGATTATGTAATTAAATCAAAAAATTTCAATTTATTTTCTTGAAACATAATGGGAATCTCTTTTCATTCCAAATTTATTTAAGAAAATATTTTATCCAAATGAATATTTTCTTTCATCTTCTCCTCATTATTCTTGATTATTTTGTGAATATATTTTTTTAATCAATTAGATAGTGGTGATAATCAAAACTGCATTAGAGAAGGATTGGTACTTGTTCAATATTATTCAAAAAAAAAAAAAAGAAAGCCTCAGTTTAGCTAATGGAGAAAAATTAGATATAAAATACAAATTAACCGATGTAGAAATTATTCGTGATAATATTGCATTCAAAATAGAATTTATTTTAGTTAAAAGTTTAGTACAAGCTGTTTTATTAGGCACTCCATTTCTAGCACAAATTTATTCATTTTCTGTAGACTCTAATGGTGGACATACTAAAGCATTAGGAAAACAACTTCTTTTCCCGTTTATACACTCACCTAGAAAAATAGATTTAAATTTCATAAAAAGAAATACTATAGGACATGTAAATAGCATTGTTAAAACTATATAATGTTATAAAAGAAATAAATTACCAAAGGTTAAATGAAAAGATAAAAACTGACACCTATTAAAATAAAATAAAAGAATTATCACAATTATTATTAAAAGAAGTATGTTCTGATCTACCAAATGCATTTTGAAATAGAAAACAACATGTTGTTAGACTTCCTTACAATAAAGATTTTTCAGAATCCAATATTCCAACTAAAGCTAGACCCATTCAAATGAATATGGAATTGCTTGAATATTGAAAAAAGAAAATTGATATTTTATTAGAGAAAAATTTGATTAGGCGATGTAAATCCCCTTGGAGTTGCTCAACATTCTATGTTAACAATGCAGCTGAAAAAGAAAGAGGTGTTCCAAGATTAGTTATCAATTACAAGCCCTTGAATAATGTTTTACAGTGGATTAGATACCCAATTCCCAATAAAAAGAACAATTTTGCTAATGTTTATTCTAAATTTGATTTAAAATATGGATTTTGGCAAATTCAAATTGTAGAAGAAGATAAGTACAAAACAACTTTTACTGTTCCTTTTGGACATTATGAGTGAAATGTTATGCCTTTTAGTCTGAAAAATGCCCCGTCTAAATTTCAGAATGTAATAAACTCAATATTCTCTGCATATTCAAAATTCTGCATTGTTTATATAGATGATGTTCTTATTTTTTCTCAAACGTTAGAAGTTAGAACAACATTTTAAACATTTGCATACATTCTATAAGGTAGTAAAAAGAAATGGACTTGTACTTTCTGCATAAAAAATGAAATTATTCAAAACACAAATTAGATTTTTAGGCCATGATTTTCATCAAGGCACTTATAAAACAATTTGTAGAACAGTTGAATTTACAATCAAAATCCCTGATAAAATCACTGACAAGACCCAACTTCAAAGGTTTTTAGGTTGTCTTAATTATATCTCATATTTTATTCCAAAGCTTAGAAAAATTATTGAGCCCTTATATCAAAGACTAAGGAAGAAACCTCCTCCTTGGTCAGATGAATATAGTGAAGTAGTCAGAAAGATCAAGAAAATAGTCAAAACCCTACCTCTTCTTAGTCTTCCATATCCATCTTATTATATGATAGTAGAAACAGATACATCCAACTTAGGGTATGGTGGTGTATTAAAACAAAGACCTCAACTAGATTCTCCCAAGTCCTCAGAAAAACTAGTAAGATATCATTCTGGAATTTTGAACAATGTACCAGGAAATTATCCAACTATTAAACAAGAAGTTTTAGCTATTGTATTATGTATTACAAAATTTCAAGATGATTTGATAAACAAACCATTTTTAATTAGAGTTGATTGTAGGACTGCAAAAGAGATTTTGGAAAAAGATGTTCAAAATTTGGTTTCAAAAAAATTTTTGCAAGATGTCAATCCATACTATTAGCTTTTGAATGATATCAAGCACATCAAAGGTAACTCCAATTCCCTGCCTGAGTTCTTGCAGGGATAATGAGTGACAAGAGAGCTCTTACTCCAATTTCAAACTGGTATACGATATTAGCAAGTCCAAATCCCTTCCCCCCTCTTACTTTGAATTTTAGGCCAACCCTACAAACACCTTCTCAAAATAAATCTTTCCAACAGGATGTTGCCCCTGGCACACCCTCAAAATCATCTTCTCAACCTTCTCCCAATTTGTATGAGTATGTAGTCAAATTAAAGAAATCCCCAATTTGTTTTCTTGAGTCAGAATGAGAATCTCTTTCAATTCCAAATTTGTGCAAAAGATTATTCTATCCAAATGAGTACTTTCTTACTTGTACACCAAATTATTCTTGCCTGTTCTATGAGTATATTCTGGTAGAATCGGGTTCAATTCAAGTTTCTGAGTTTTCAAGTCAAGGTAAAGATGTTGCTTACTCAAAAGTAAGGTTCACAAGGGTCATCCACCCTAAGGATTGGCATAACCATAACTTACTTTCACTAACCAAATTCACTCCAAATCCGCAAACTCCTTTATACACTTATCAAGATTACAAATCTGCATGGTACAATTTCTATTGTTCAAACCTGGAGATCATAGTTGGTTTATACACTTTGAAAAATTCCTTAAAGACATAAACCATCTGCCAAATTGGTTCTTAACTTCGTTCGAGTTATTTGGACTACATGAAAGAATTTTACCTCCTCAAGCCAAACAAGCCTTTGACAAATTCGAGATATCCAATGTTTCACACCCTCAACCATTACTCAAATTATACCATCTCTTTTTCAAGAGAAAATTTTCATAGATTTTATCTTGGTTTTTTGACAAAGCCACTGACGACTATGGAAGAACAGCTCTAATGCGAACTTGCAAAGTAAAATGGTGGTCACAATTAAAGATTACTGATGAGAGTCCAAGTTCAAGCTCCACTCAACAATCTGAATTTTTAATGAAGAAATCAAAATACATGGCTTTACTAGCATCTAAAAGTTCAGAGAAAGAATTCAAAAAGGCACTTGCCGAGGTAATGAAAACAGTGTCCTCTGAAGAAGACAAAGCTGAGCCAAGTGGAGATATTGATGATGAAGTCGTATCCCACTTACACAACGAAGATGACTTTGGTGGACCATCTCTCAATTATATTAAGAAGACAAACAACTTTGTATCAACTTTTATTTATGTCAATTTTATGTCATCTTTCTTTTCCACTATCAGAAATTATTTTACTTTTAATATTCAGCTTTTGACAAAATTACCAAAGCATTTTAGATGCTTATCTTATCTTGTAAAAGCAGATTCCTTGTGTCAGTTTCATCACTTCCTCTCTCTAACCCTATTTTTTACAACCTAGTTGCAGAATTTCAGCACATTTTTTCTCTGAATACCCTTTATATGCATTGCTAGCCATTTCCATGGCTTCACAGGTTCTAATGATTTGCATTTCAGAAAAACCACGATGTTTCACTCATAGATTGAGCTTCCATCAAATTGCATAAAAACAAATGAATCTTCAAAAAGCATGTCAGGAAAACATGGATGATTATAATATGGTTTTGAAGTGTAATAATCTCTATTTCTTATTGGATTTCTTTTCATTCTACTATTTAATTTATTAATTTGATTTACAAATTCTTGTGGATAATTAGCATAACTATTTCTAATTTCATCTTGCCAAACCACATTTACAGATGGCTGAACATTTTTATCCCTAGACGTTCTAAGGTCTAAATGATGTAGTCTCCTAGTAATCTCATTTAGAAGTTCTTTTGACTTACTGAATTGGACTCCTGAAGGGATAGAAGAAAGTTTGAATAAAGGGGATTTGGAAGAAGTTGCTGTAGATTGAGAAGTGACACTGGTTTGAGACAATTGTCTCTTAGCCATAAGGTATAATAAATTCTTAGTATAATTATTCTATTGAATAACTTTATCTATATCTTTAGAAGTTGCATTTCTATCCACTTCACTAGATACCTTAAAAGGAGAAGCTTTAATATAAGTATCTCTATGTGGCAGAATAATATTTTCTAAGGGAGGATTAATAGAAGAAATAAGTGAATTTGATTCAGTATGCCAATTTTGAGAAATAGGATTCAAAATCTTTTGATTTGGATGATAAATTGCAATCCATTTGAAGAAATCAATGTGCAATCCCATCCTTTGCATATCATCATACCAATTTTGTTGAAGAGAGTCTCTCTCAAGGGGTGAAAGAGAATACAAAAATTGTATTAACTGGTTGCGAAGGCAAAGGCTAGTTTTTAAGTTGTTCTTCAATTTATGAAATATTTGAAGATCTATGTATATTTGCTATTGAATATTCTTTCTAAATTATATGTTGATGAAGATGTTGATGCAAGTTCAGATGATAATGCAGAAGTTGAAGATTGTTTGCTATATCGTGATAACCAACTCATTTTGTTATTTTTCTTTAATGCAAGGGTCTTTATACGTGACGGGACCATTGCCGGGACCACCCTAATCACTTAAAATGGGTTGACCAACGTCTAAAAGGCTCTCACCTCTACATTTTACAAGGCTTGCAATGAAGATAATAACCAATAAAGGTGTACTTAATCAGCAAAGAAATCAAGAACTGTCATATACCATTTAGAACAACTTGGTACAACATCTCAATACATATAATAGAAAATATTCATAAACAGAATATATAATTATTGTTGCGTTGTACGTGAAGGCTGGGCGAGGCCCATATGGACAGTAAACTGCACCTTCTATATACTTCATAGATTAGTATGCAAATTCTTGAACATATCTACGAACCATCCTGATGGAATCTAGAACTTCATATAAAGATTCAAAAATCTCATGTTTTTCAACTGGAACAGTTGATAGCAAATATAGGTTTACAAGATGATGTTTCTACTTATATAAACTAGATAAATATCGTTTATATAAGTGGAGTAGATAAAACATAACTTGAAATTGAAGATAAAACTTCGTAGGCAATTAACAATTCTACAAACTTAGCTCTGATACCATGCGAACCCAGGAGAGAGAAATTGAAATGATAGAAGGTAGAGAGAGAGTGATATAAAACTTGTGGAATTCACACTTGAATTCTCATTGATTAAAGATTACAATATATAGAATTTGAGGGCAGACATGTGGAATCTTCTTTAACAAAAGATAAAACTGATTGAAATTTGAACAGTTAACTAGTACAATAATTTCCCACTAGTGAGAATCTACTTTATTAAAGTTGTTAACTAAAATTGTGAAAAGAGTCCACCGAAGTCTACTTCGTGGTGTAGGTGGGAGATGACTTCACCATCTACGCCATCACTTGGTTCGATCTTATCATCTTCTGAAGAAACTGTTGGCATTATCTCGACTAAAACCTTCTTGAAATCATGCTCAAAACTTGAGGAAGCTAACATAGCCATAAACTTTGATTTTTTTTATCAAAAACTCAACTGTGTAGGATGCAGATGTTTCTTGAATTTTAAATTGAGCCTACCACTTGACCTGGAAGGTATGTATCAGGGCTATTCGACCATACTGATTAGTGGCTTTGTCAGTACCATGATAGTATCCATGGAAAATTTCTCTTAAAAAATAAATGATATAATTTAACAAGCGGATGAGGCTTGCTCATTTTTTGTATCTCAAAATTGTCATAAATTGGTCTAGCTTGAGGTAGCAATATTCTCTCATCTGGTCCAAATAATTCGAACCAGGTTAAAAACCAATTTGGAAGATGATTGATATCTCTGATATTTTTATCAAAATGAATAAGCCAGTTGTGATCACCTGTCCTAAATAACAAGAAATTGTACCACACAGTGATATAATCTTGATAAGTGTAGGTAGGTGTTTGAGGATTTGGAGTAAACTTGACCGAATATAGTAGGTCTTTGTTGGGCCAATCTCTGGGTAATATGACTCTTTTGATTTTAACCTTGGAATAAGCTACTGCTGTTCCTTGGCCAGAAAATTTTTAAACTTTAATAGAACTTGACTCAACCAAAATATATTCATAAAATAATCTAAAATATTGGGGGGACATGTCAAGAAACATTCATTAGGATAAAATAGTTTTTTTCACAAATTGATGATGGGAAGGGATTCAACACAGTCAGAAAAATATGCATCCTCAACTTCTGCTGCTCCTACACAGTCAGAATTTTTGATAAAAAAATAAAAGTTTATGCCTATGTTAGCTTCCCCAAGTTCTAAGCAAGATTTCAAGAAGGTTTTAGTCAAGGTAATGACAACAATTTCTTCAGAAGATGATAAGATCGAATCAAGTGGTGATGTACATGATGAAGTCATCTCCCACCTACACCATGAAGAAGATTTAATGGACCCTTTTCACAATTTTAGTCAACAACTTTAATAAAGTAGATTCCCACTAGTGAGAAATTATTGTACTAGTTAACTGTTCAAATTTTAATCAGTGTTTATCTTTTGTTAAAGCAGATTCCATATGTCTGCCTGCAAATTCTATATATTGTAATCTTCAATCAATGAAAATTCAAGTATGAATTCCACAAGTTTTATATCACTCTCTACCTTCTATCCTTTCTACCTTCTATCATTTCGATTTCTCTCTTCTGGGTCATATTTTGTTTTAACATTTAATGTTAATGTCTTTAAAATTCCAAGTGTAGTAAGATCTACAGTGTAATTGGGATAACAATTGCAATAGACGAGACCTTCAGCTAAATCGGATTCCACTAATGCTAGAAGTGATCTATCAAAATCATGAAGTCTAACATCTCTTAAACAAACCAAAATTGGAGTATCAAGTCCTAAACGCTGAAGAGGTTTTATACCGATTTGAATTAATCCTATATGAAGGAATTTATATTTCTTTTGAATTTGAATTTATCTTCTGTAAATTCTCCTTTAGAAACTATCATCTTACCCCATAGAGGAATTTCTATTAAAGCCTCCCCTTTTAAAACTTTAGCTGAAATAGAAAGAATTTAATATTCCAAAGACATTGATAAAGTTATACAGCAAAATAATTATGCAAATAATTTGTTACACTTAATAGCTGAAAGACAATTATCTATACCATCGCTTGTTACACCTCCAGTACAACTTCCTCAAAAACACCTCTGTTTAAACTTCCAACAGTTCCCACAAGTGTTCAATTTGGTAAGTCTGAAGAAATTCTATCTGAGATAACTAAAGGATTGCAACATCTAGATTTAAGGACTAGTAAAAGTAAGAATGTTTCACCATATGTTAATGTTGTTTGGGATGATCCAGTTTTAAAAGAAGAACCAGATATGATTAACAAATTAAATAACAAAATGAAAAGAAATCCAATTAGAAACAAAGATTATTATACTTCAAAACCATATTATAAAAGACTAGCTTTTCTTGATATGCATTTTGAAGAATATTTTGTTTTCATGCAATTCGATGGAAGTTCAATATATGAATGGAACATCGATGGATTTTCAGAATTAGAAATTATTAGAACCCGTGAAGCCATGGGAATGGCTAGTAATGCATATAAGGCTAAGGGATATTCTGAGAACAAATGTTCTAAGACTTTACAACTTGGTTTTACTAGTATTCTTAAAGCATGAAAGGATAACTATGTTTCAACTACTGATAAAACCCATATTATGGAAGTGAAGAAAATGGTAACAACAGGTACTTTAGAGAGTACTGCATCTTCTCAGACAGTTACACTTCGTTTGATAAGGATGATGTTGTTGCCACATTTATTTATGCTATTATGAAAATTTTTTTTGGAGATTCTGTTAAATATCAAGGAAGGAGCTCCGCTATTTTAAAAAATTTAAGATGTAAAACATTGCATGATTTTAAATGGTATCAGAGCAAAGTTTACAGAATTATTAATTGCCTACAAAGTTTTATCTTCAATTTCAAGTAAGTTATGTTTTATCTACTCCACTTATATAAACAATATTTATCTAGTTTATATAAGTAGAAACATCATCTTGTAAACCTATATTTTCTATCAACTGATCCAGTTGAAAAACATGAGGATTTTTTAATCTTTACATGAAGTTCTAGATTCTATCAAGATGGTTCATAGATATATTCAAGAGCTTGCATACTACTCTGTGAAGTATATAGAAGGTGTAGTTTACTGTCTAGTGGTGGTCCCGTCGCGAATAGAGACCTTTGCATTAAAGAAAAATAACAAAATGAGTTGGCTAACACGATTTAGCAAAAAATCTTCAACTTCTGCATTATCATCTGAACCTACATCAACATCTTCATCTACATATAATTTAGAAGAATATTCAATAGAAAATATACACAGATCTTCAAATATTTCAAAAATTGAAGAACAGCTACAAAACTTGTCTTTGCCTTCGCAACTAGTTAATACAATTTACAAAACAAAAACATTTGATCTTTCAAAAAAATGGGCAATTAAGACAGAAGAAAATACAATTTCTATAACAAAAGAACACACATCTTTGCAACTTCTATCTCCGCAAGCTATCATACAATTTTTCCAAAAGAAATATAAATTCTTTCAGAAAATAATGGAGGCAAACAAGCTAAAAACCTTTCTTCCCAGTATCCATTATTGTAATCAGGTCTATTCATGACTTTTATAAAAAAACATGTCTCTGTACCATTTAAAATCATGCAATGTTTTATATCTTAAATTTTCCAAAATAGTGGAGCTCCTTTCCTGATATTTAACAGGATCTCCAACAAAATTTTTCATAATAGCATAAATAAGTGTGGCAACATCATCATCCTTATCAGTACGAAGTGTAACTGTTTGAGAAGATGCAATACTCTCTAAAGTACCAGTTGTTACCATTTTCTTTTCTTCCATAATATGGGTTTTCTCGGTAGTTGAAACATAGTTATCTCACCACGCTTTAAGCATACCGGTAAAACCAAGTTGTAAAATCTCAATACATTTTTTCTCAGAATATCCCTTAGCTTTATAAGCATTACTAGCCATTCCCATGGCTTCACATGTTCTGATAATTTGTAATTCTGAAAATTTATCAATGTTCCAATAATATATTAAACTTCCATCGAATTGCATAAAAAAAATTCTTCAAAAAGCATATCAGGAAAAGATGGTCTATTATAATATGGTTTTGAAGTATAATAATCTTTGTTTCTAATTAGATTTCTTTTCATTTTGTTATTTAATTTGTTAATCATATCTGGTTCTTCTTTTAAAATTGGATAATCCCAAACAACATTAACAGATGGTGAAACATTCTTGCTTTTACTAGTCCTTAAATCTAGATGTTGCAATCTTTTAGTTTTCTCAGATAGAATTTCTTTGGACTTACCAAATTGAACACCTATGGAAACTGTTGGAAGTTTAAACAGAGGTGTTTTTGAGAAAGTTGCTACTAGAGGTGTAAGAGGCGATGGTATGGACAATTGTCTTTCAGCTATTAAGTGTAACAACTTATTTACATAATTATTTTGTTGTATAACTTTATCAATGTCTTTAGAATTTGAAATTCTTTCTGTTTAAACTATAGTTTCAAAAGGAAAAGCTTTAACAGAAGTTCCTCCATGGGTTAAGATGATAGTTTCTAAAGGAGGATTTACAAAAGATACAACCGAATTTGACTCTGTATGTTAGTTTTGAGAAATAGAATTTATCATTTTATGCTCTGGGTAGTAAACTTGAAACCATTTAAAAAATCAATATGCAGTCTTAAGCGCTGCATGTCATCATACCATTTTTGTCGAATAGTATCCCTTTCGGGAGGTGAAAAAGAAGAGATTTTGTTTTCTTTGATCTATCCATTGAGGATGCATAAAATATTTTTGTAATAAATAATTATTTAATACAAAATCATTTTTGGAAATAGTATTTATTGAGAATCAATTTATGAAAGTGAAGGATTAAATAAATCTGATTATTCATCAAAATTCTTTTCTTGAGTATAAAGAGGAGTAGGAATGGATGGAGTAAATCAACACTAGATAATCAAACATGTTGATTAGAGGATGAGGGTTCAGAAATAGAATGTCTAGAGGATAAAGAAATTATTTTGAAGACCTATCAAAAGATATTTTGACTGAACCATCAATTTGTTGAATAATAGAGGTAGTTGATTCTGAAACACTATTAATAGGAGTAGGAGGACATTAATCCTTTTTGGTGTTTTTCTATCCAAAATTATTTTCCATTTAATCCTTTTTGGTGTTTCAATTGTAGAATGTTGTAAATTGGCTTAAAATAATAAATTCCTTCATATAGGATTAATTCAAATCGGTATAAAACCTCTTTAGCTCTTAAGACTTGATACTCCAATATTGGTTTGTTTAAGAGATGCAAGGCATCATGATTTCGATAGATCACTTCTAGCATTAATGGAATCCAATTTAGCTGAAGGTCTCATCTATTGCAATTGTTATCCCAATTACATTGTATATCTTACTACACTTGGAATTTAAAACAATAACATTAAATGTTAAAACAAAAAATGTAAAAATGGATCCATGCAAAAAGATTTTTGCAGTAGTTTATCGTATATATTATAAAATCATGAAAACTAATATTTCTCCAGATGCGTTACAAGATGATGCTTCTGCTTATATAAAATAAATAAATATCATTTTATATAAGTGGAGTAGATAAAGCATAACTTACTTGAATTTGAAGATAAAACTTTGTAGGAAATTAATAATTCTGCAAACTTGGCTCTGATACCATGCGAACCCAGGAGAGAGAAATCAAAATGATAGAAGGAAAAAAGACGTGTGTTCTTTTGTTACATAAATTATGTTTTTTTATGTCTTAATTACCCATTCTTTTGAAAGATCAAATTTTTTTGTTTTGTGAGGAAGAGATGGCAGACATCATGATCAAAATACTTGTGATCCACCTCCCTAACGTCCCCATTTCGATTGGCCCCCATTAACACGTCTAGTTGCTTTCTTATCGTATCCATTGTGGAACAAGACTTCTACAACACCCTTAATCTCACTATGCCTATCTCCTGTCTCTTTTTGCTGCTGTTGAAAGGTTCGTTTCTTTCAATTAACAAGGATACTCCAGAGCGAAAATGAGGTAAAGTGGAGTGAATGTGTGCTTGTGTGTGGGTTAGGGTTTTTATTCGATTTGGGAATCGAAGCAAAAAAGATATGTTTATATATATATATATATATATATATATATATATGTAAACATGTACATATACATATATATGTACACATGTATATATACATACACATGTATATATATGTACATATGTATATATACATCTTATATTCAAAGCATCTATTTCGACAATCATATAATATGAGGAATTTGGTAGACAAAATACATGTACATATACATACATATATATATATATATATATATATATATATATATATATATATATAAACACACATATGTATATGTACATATGTATATATACATACATACATATATATACATATTGTTAGCCCAAAGAGGAAATCACGTAGTTTTGATTAATGACAAATATTGATAAGGACTAATTCATATGCTATATGTGTGATAGGATTTTTGGATTGAGAAGCAAAGGGTTTTTATTGCCTTGGAGCTAAAAGTGCTAAGGACA
Organism: Rauvolfia tetraphylla; assembly: GCA_030512225.1. Taxonomy (NCBI): domain Eukaryota; kingdom Viridiplantae; phylum Streptophyta; class Magnoliopsida; order Gentianales; family Apocynaceae; genus Rauvolfia; species Rauvolfia tetraphylla. Next base: position 1,961,319 of record JAJQKT010000064.1, read on the forward strand.
ACTCTAGTATGCTGAAGGATCAAGAATTTAGAGCATGTCCTATGAATTGAAGGATTTAATGACTCTAGTGTAGGTTTACACTTGCTTAATAGTTGTATTCTTGTAAACCCTACACTTCTTGTTCTTGGAATCTATTGAATGCAAAAGAGAGCATAAAACTTGTTTTTGAATCTTAAATGGCTTTGAATAAAATTTGAATGACCAAGTGCTTTGGTAACAGTCTTTGAGTTCAAAAGATTTTATATGACTTATCTTTTAGTACAAAATGATTTCAAACTTAGTGAGGTTGATTTTCAAATGTCTTGACAATGTTTGAACAGTTCGGATGTAAGTTTGGACGTCCAAACTGTGGACATGACTACTATATTTTCAGAGAAATTTAGACTCAAGTTTGGATGCAAGGGGCAAAGTTCGGTTGTCCGAACTTTCCCAGACAGCATGTCACAGTAATGTTCGGATGACAGTTCGGACACAGTGGATCAAGTTCGGTCATCCTGAACTCCTCAGAAACTAGCCATTATTAGCCGTTTTATGACTGTTGGAATTGATTGTCAAAATCTATAAAAGCCATAAACTCCAAATTTTTGATAAATTTTGAACACTTGAAAAATCCTAATATTCCAAAATCATTTGAAATCTTTAGAACTCTCTTTTGTCTTGTTCTTTCTTGTGATTATTCAAGATTCCAAAGACAACAAGGTGAAGTGGTGCTAACATGTGTAATCATCTACCAAGCAGTGGTAATATCTCATCCAATCTCTGTTTAATCTTGTTATCTACTTGCCCAATACAAGGTTATCTTGTAACATAAAATCTTTTTGGTAAGGGTGATACTTGAGGTGTTGATTCAAGGTTGTTTCTAGATATAAAATCCTACTGGTAGGGTGAACCTTGTTTGTAGGATTGCAAAGGAGGTTGTTGGTATAAAACCCTTGTTGGGTGAGCCTCTTTTGTAAAACCCTATATATGTACATATGTATGTACATATACATATACATACACATTTATTGAAGGTTGAACACTTTTGTCTTTAGCTGTTCTAAGATCTAAATGTTGTAATCTTCTAGTGATCTCATTTAAAAGTTCTTTGGATTTTCCAAAGTGGACTCCAGGAGGAACTGAAGGAAGTTTAAATAAGGGAGACTTAGAAGAAGTTGCTACTAGTTGAGAAGTAATACTTGTTTGGGACAATTGTCTTTTAGCCATGAGATATAACAAATTGTTAGAATAATTATTCTGTTGAATTACTTTGTCTATGTCTTTTGAGGTTGCTGTTCTATCCACTTCACTAGATGCTTTAAAAGGAGAGGCTTTAATATGAGTACCTCTATGTGGAAAAATAATATTTTCTAAAGGAGGATTTATAAAGGAAATGACAGTGTTTGATTCAGTATGCCAATTTTGAGGAATAGGATTTAAAATCTTTTGCTTTGGATGATAAATTGCAATCCATTTGAAAAAGTCAATATGTAATCCTAACCTTTGCATATCATCATACCAGTCTTGTCGAAGAGAGTCCCTTTCGGGGGGTGAAAAGAAGAGAAAAATCGTTTTCTCTGATTTGTCCATTTAGGATTCATAAACCAAGTTTTTAACAACGCTTTATCTAAAACAAAATATGTTTTTGAAAGTGTATTGAGTTGTGGATCAATTTGAGAAAGTGAAGGTTGTACAAATCTGATTGTTCATCAGAGTTTTTATCTTTGGTATAAATAGGAGTAGGAATTGAAGGTGTAAAGTCAACACTGGATAATCTAACATGAGATGTGTCTACAGGTTCTGAGATAGAATGTCTAGAAGAAATTGAAGAAATTGAAGATAATTTAGATCTATCAAATATTATTTTAACAGAACCATCTATTTCTTGTATAATGGAAGTGGTAGCGTCAACCACTTGATTAACAGAAGTAGGAGGACATAAATTGTCTAATTTCCAATAAATTTTTCTCTCTAAAATTGTTTTTCACTTAATTCTCTTAGGTGTTTTAATAGTAGTGAAAGACCTAAGAGGGGGGAGGGGTGAATTAGGTCTTTGGCTAATTTTTCTAAAACTATTTTCTTTATAAACTTAGTTGGTGCAAATTATGATTACTTAACTTGATGAGAGAATGATCAAATCAATAACAAAGCAATAAACAATCAAGTGCAATGAACACAAACAATTATAGTGGTTCGATCTCTCAAGATTTATCTCCACTACCTTGAGTCTACACTCAAGGATTTCAAACAATCTACTATTTGCTCAAGTTCAACAATTACATAATAGCCTTATTTGTAGAATTGCAATAGAGGTTGTGAGAGTAAAACCATTGTGTGGTGAGCCTCTTATGTAGCCATTTTTTGATGTTCAAACTTGGTAAAATCATTTGAATTGTAACTTCAATAAGTTTGAAAACATTTTGTATGAATAAGTAAACTGTTTAAACACTTTTAGATTCAAGAATCATTATCAAAACTCTTTGATCATACAAAGATTACTTAAGATCATTTTAGACTTAAAAACACATTTATTAATAAAAAGTTCATTCAAAGATATTTAAGATTCAAAAAACAAGTTTTATACTCTCTTATGCATTCAATAGATTCCAAGACAAACAAGTGTAGAGTTTACAAAAGATATACCTGAAATACCTAAGAGGGGGTGAATTAGGTATTTACAAAAAACAAGCTTTTAAGCCATTGAAAATGTTAGTAAATCTTGTAAACATATCACTAATATTTTCACCTTGTTTCATGGTAAACAGTTCATAATCTCTAACTAGCATGGCAAGTTTAGATTCTTTAACTTGATTAGTACCTTCATGTGTAATTTGAAGTAATCTCCACATGTCATGACCAGAATCACATCCACTAACTCTATTGTATTCAGTTACATCTAAAGCACAACTTAATATATTCATGGCTTGATAGTTTAAAGTCATTTTTCTTAGAATCATGCTCATCAAATTCATCAGTGGACTTGGGTACTGAGGTTATTCCATCAGCACTCATTTTCATTGGGACATAAGGACCTTTCTCAATTATGTTCCACAAATCAAAATTAATAGAACAAATATAAATTTTAACTCTAGATTTCCAGAAAGTGTAATTTGTTCCATTAAACAAAGATGGTCTATTTGTGGAAGATCCTTCTAGGTAAGGTAGGTTTGACATATTAGCCATAGGATCTTTGTCTTCTAGGTTGTTAAACCACACACAGAAGTTCTAGCTCTGATACCAATTGAAATACCTAAGAGGGGGTGAATTAGGTATTTAGCTAATTTTCGCAAACTTAAACCTTTTATGCGTTTATACCAAGAACAAGTTATATGAGCTAATTAGAGATAATTGATAGCAAGGCAGTAATGAAAGAAATAGCAAAGAACTCAAACAATTTATAGTGGTTCGATCCTTAAGATCTACATCCACTACCTTAAGCTCACACTTAAGGATTTCAACAAATCTACTAATTGCTCAAGTTTACAAATTACAAGAGAGGTTCACCAAACTATGGTTTTACACTCACAACCTCTTCTAGTAATGTTTACAACACAACCTTAGTATATTTTTCTTGATTGATGAAGACTCCATCCTTGGTTTGCTTAATTTGTAGTCCAAGGAAGAAACTTAGTTCTCCCATCATGCTCATCTCAAATTCATTTTGCATAGTTTTAGCAAACTCTTCACAAAGAAAAATATTAGTAGAACCAAAAATGATATCATCAACATAGATTTGTACAAGCAAAATATCATTTTTAGAAGATGTTTTAATAAAAAGAGTTGTGTCTCCTTTTTCTTTAGTAAAACCTTTTGAGAGAAGAAAACCACTTAATCTTTCATACCAAGATCTTGGAGCTTGTTTCAGTCCATATAGAGCTTTGGTTAGCTTATACACACAATTTGGAAATTTTTCATGGATAAAACCAGGAGGTTGTTCTACATAAACCTCTTCTTCAATAAAACCATTTAGGAAAGCACTTTTAACATCCATTTGAAAAAGTTCAAAACCTTTAAAGCAAGCAAATGCCAAAAGTATTCTTATAGATTCTAATCTGGCTACTGGAGCAAAGGTCTCATCATAGTCAATGCCTTCTTCTTGGTTGAAACCTTGAGCAACAAGTCTAGCTTTATTTCTAACTACTTCTCCCAGTTCATTTAACTTATTTCTAAAAACCCATTTTGTACCAATAACAGAATGATCATGAGGTCTAGGAACAAGAGACCAAACTTTATTTCTTTCAAATTGATTTAGCTCTTCTTCCATAGCAATAATCCAGAAATTATCACACAATGCATCATCAATATTTTTTGGTTCAATATGAGATAAAAGAGCAAAGTTATCTGAAATACCTAAGAGGGGGGGTGAATTAGGTATTTAGCTAATTTTCGCAAACTTAAACCTTTTAAGCGTTTAGACCAAGAACAAGTTATGTAAGCTAATTATAGATAATTGATAGCAAGACAATAATGAAAGCAATAGTAAAGAACTCAAACAATTTATAGTGGTTCGATCCTCAAGATCTACGTCCACTACCTTAAGCTCACACTTAAGGATTTCAACAAATCTACTAATTGCTCAGGTTTACAAATTACAAGAGAGGTTCACCACACTTTGGTTTTACACTCACAACCTCTTCTAGTAATTTCTTACAATACAAGGCTCACCAACCTATGGTTTTATATCTCAAACAACCTTGAATCACACTTTCAAGGATCACCCTTATCTAAAGGATTTTATGTTATCAAGATAACCTTGCTAGAGCTAATAGAAATACACAATTTGATAAATAAATGAGAATGTGTAGAAGTTACCACTTGATGGTAGATATTACACAATTTGTACCTTCACACTTTGATGTCTTTGGATTGATCAATTGAATGCACAAGACATAAGAGAGCTTAAGAAATGTTTTCTAAATGCTTTTGAATGCTTGGAGTTTTCAAGATATCAAGAGTTACAAAAATTTGCATGTTTATAGATTTTATAGAATTTGAAAATCTGTTAAAACGTTCATAAAACGGCTAGAAACGACTAGTTTCAGAAAATTCGGACGACCGAATTTCTTGGCTGCGTCCGAATCTTAGTCCGAATTTCTCTGGATGAATAGTAACCATGCTGAGAACAAAAATTCGGACGACCAAATTTTTTGCTGCGTCCGAATCTTCTTCCGAATTTCTCTGGAAGAACAGTGACCATGCTGAAGGCCAAAAATTCGGACGACCGAATTTTTTGGCTGCGTCCGAATCTTCTTCCGAATTTCTCTAGAAGAATAGTAGCAAACTTTTGCTACAAAATTCGGACGACCGAATTTTTTGAAAGCATTTTCAAACTTTGTAAAATCATTTGAGATATAACTTCAATGAGTTTGAAAAACATTTGATATGTATAGAAAACTTATTTAACCATATATAAGCTTGAAAAGCAAGAACATATGAAGTTTACAAACATATCTTATAAAAAGATTCATTCAAAGCCTTTTAAGATCATAAGATTATTTTTATGCTCTCTTATGCATTCAATGATAACCAAGACATGCAAGTGTAGAGTTTACATAGAAATTTACCTAAAAGTTAAATGTACTCTACACTTCAAGTCTTCAATGCTTTTTGATCATCTTTAGAACAACATTCATCAAACTTCAAATACTTGCTTAAATGAAGTTGTTCTTGAACTTTTGCTTCAAAGCAATGAGACTTCATACTTCTCAGTTTACAAAACCTATCACACAATAATCAAACATTTTAGTCCTCATCAATATTTGTCAATAATCAAAACTACATGATTTGCCCTTAGGGCTAACAATCTCCCCCTTTTTGATGATGACAAACTTTGATGCAAAATGTAATAGATTAAAACAATGTAGTACATAGAAGTATTAATGTCAATGATAGAAAATAACCAATTTTGCACATTGACATACAAAAGGCTCAATATGAGCCTATGACCCAACCAACCTCCATTTGCCTCCTTCCTTCCAACACCTAGGATAGAAGATATAGCATTTAAGCATTAAGAAAACTTCTAAGAGAGGTTTTAAAGGTTGTAAAAGTTTAACAATGCTCCCCCTTAGATTGTGCTCATTTTTCAACAAGTTTGGACTTGAGATGCTATGCATCCGAATTTTGACATATCAAGTCCGAATTTTAAAATAGGTTAAATGAAAGCTTCAATTTTTGAAAATAAGCTTTCCTAAGGTTGTTCAAACTTAGTGGAAGAGATTAAAACAAGTTTGAATCAATTTGAACAACAATAGAGCACTTTTTGACAGCAAAATATGCATGCATCTGAATTTCAGAACATGCATCCGAATTTTTTTGATCATGCATCCGAATTTTTAAATCTTAAGTAAAAAACTATAATAAATTTAATATAATGAACGCCTAAAGTTGTTCAAACATAATAGAGAGATTAAAACAGATTTAGATCAGTTTGAACAAACAATAGAATACTTTTTGGCAACAAGTTATAGCTCATGCATTCAAATGTTTTCATAGAGTTTTCATAGAGTAACGATTCAAGAACAAGTTATTCATTTACAGAAAACACATAGAAAACATCTATAGGATTGAGACATAAGACTCAGAAAACATGCATACAGAAAATTCATATACAATTCATATAGAGAAAATTCAAAAATTCATTATCTCATCCCATGCAGCAGTTTTTCACACACCATACAGCAGTTTTTTTTTACACATTCCCATGCAGCAGTTTTTCACACATTTTGTCATCCTCCCATTTTTTCTCCCCCTTTTGTCATCAGTCAAAGATGGGGTCAATGAAAATGAGATTAACAATTTAACACATAAAGGAAGCTCTCATCACTGAGATTTCATCATTGAGCTTCACTATTACAGAAGATGCAAGAAAAATTCTGAAGAAGATTATAACATTAGATGCATAATTAAAAATTTAAGTAACTTAAAGCAGTAAATAGAATGGAAGAGATGCTTAGTCTTGTGATGTTGATGAAGAGGCTCTGCTAATCCCTTTCTTGATGGCCAAGTGCTTCACTCTTCCTTGGCTGAATGAAATGTATGACGGTGAGACAATTTCAGCTTGAGCTACTTGGCTTCCTGCCTTTTGTGGTTCTTCATGTACATGTTCTTCTTCTTCTTCTTGTTCTGCCACTGTCTCATCATCTCCTCCTTGGTCATCCCCATCATCACTGTCATTATCTTTGTCCTTCTTATCTTTTTCTTCATCATCTTCCTCATTTCTATCTTGAGGCCTAGAGGGTCCTTCACCACTTTGAGTATTTCTCATTAGGATTTTCTCAATGTGTTTCACTCTACTCTCTAGTCCATCTAATTTTCCTAGAACCATTGGAGCAAATGATTCAAAGAACTTATACATCTTCTCCATTTCCTTGACTTGATTGTTCAAGGCTTCTTGGAATGCTTTGGCTGTTATGGTGTCACCTCTAGTTATTCTTTCACCACTTGACTCAACTTCATTTTCTTCTTCAACTACTCTTCTTTTTGTTGGTGGTTGCTCGCCCTCACTTGAAGTGTCATGCTTTCTTTTTGTCTTCATTTCTCTTGCAAGGGTCTCTTCCTCATCTTCCTCATCTTCATCCTCCTCCTTTTCCTCTTCTACACTTTCTGTCCTTTCCTTTCTTCCTAATCTTTTTGGAGAGGATCCTCTTTTTGTTTTCCATACTCCATCATCATCAAGGATAAGCTGCATTCTCTTAAGGGATTCATCAGTGTATATTTCTCCACTTTTAAAGGCTTGTCCTCTTCCTGGAAGTTTAATCTTAAAATGCTTAAAGATCTTTGTTAACAGCCTTCCAAAAGGGAATGCCTTGGTTACTGTTTTTCTAGCAGTAATCATGTGTCTTAAGGCTATATATCCAAAGTTGAATTTCCTCTGTTCATGCAGGGCCAACATTAATACCATATGCATATTACCTACTGATGATTTATGTCCAAAGTTAGGAACAATCATAGTAGTTACTATATGATGCAATACTCTACCTCTAGCATCCAAATTCTTGATTTCCCTCTCTTTTATAGATCTAAACTCTCTTCCATTTGTAAATGCTTGTTCAAATCTATCATATGTAAAGAGTTGACGATCATAGCAATGCATTGAGGGTGCATAATATTTAGCCCCACTGTCACTTACCCCACAAATTCTGTTAATCAGGTCTTCACTTAATTCAATATCAACTTGGGATACTCTAGTTGAATACCATTGTATCCTATCATCCCCAACAATCTCAGTTCTTTCTTCCTTTAGGTTTGCATAGAATTCATATACCAAAGTAGGATAAAAATCTTCATTAATAAACAACAAACTACTCCATCCAACATCATTGAAATAGGACAGAACCATATCCATACTAGATAGTTTATCAACATCCACCTTCTATCCAGGAATAATCTTTCTACTATTCTTATTCCATTCATCAAATTCATGAGTAGATTTGATAGAGATAAACCTGTCAACCCCAGATTGTGTTTGAGGAATGCGAATCCTTCTTGGTTGATTGAGGATTTGGTCTCCATCTCCTTCCTTAGCCTTTTCTTATCCTTTCTCAACATTGCGCTTCTTTGTTCTCACCATGATGATTTCTCTTGAGAAGGGTTTGTTTTTTGTATGAAATTAGGGCTTAGAAGTTTAAAAATGAACGTAAATCGGGATGAGATTGTGTGGATTTGAAGAGATCTTGATTCGGACGTGAATGGGTATGAGAGGTTTTGAAAGAATTTAAAATTCGAAAGTTGTAATGTTTGGAAGAAACCGTTTGATTTTCATTTAAAGGGATGCATCCGCAAAATTCGGACGATCGAATTTTAGGTCTACGTCCGAATTTTCGGTCGAAAGTTTCTATCTCTTTGGTTCAGAAAATTCGATCGACCGAATTTTCTGTCCTGCGTCCGAATTTTTGATCAATAAATCTCTGTTTTCATCACAACATTAATACACACATTAGTCATTGAATTTTGAAATTCCTAAGAGTCTTCTTAGGTGATTAAACCTTTCCTCAGCCAAAGGCTTTGTAAATATGTCAGCAATTTGATCATTTGTATTTACATGTTCTAAGCATATATCTTTCTTAATCACATGATCACGAATGAAATGATGTTTTATCTCTATATGATTGGTCCTAGAGTGTTGAATGGGATTAATGCTCAAATTGATAGCACTAGTATTATCACATAGTATAGGCACACACTTAAATTTAAGACCATAATCAAGTAAAGTATGCTGCATCCATAATAATTGTGCACAACAACTTCCTGCAGCTATGTATTCAGCCTTCACTGTGGATAAAGATACACAAGCCTGCTTTTTACTAAACCAAGACACTAGACAACTACCAAGAAATTGACAATGACCACTTGTACTTTTACGCTCAACTTTGCAACCAGCATAGTCAGCATCAGAATATCCAATAAGGTCAAAAGATGAAGTTTTAAAAAACCAAAGACCATAGTCATGTGTATCAATCAAATAACGAAATATTCGTTTGACAGAAATTAGATGAGATTCTTTAGGACATGATTGGAATCTAGCACACAAGCAAACAACAAACATAATATCTGGTCTACTAGTAGTGAGATAGAGTAAACTTCCTATCATTCCTCTATATAATTTCTCATCAATACTTTTACCTTTCTCATCTTTATCAAGTTTAGTTGATGAACTCATAGGAGTACTTATTCCTTTTGCTTGATCCATTCCAAACCTTTTCAATAGCTCCTTAGTATATTTTTCTTGATTGATGAAGACTCCATCCTTGGTTTGCTTAATTTGTAGTCCAAGGAAGAAACTTAGTTCTCCCATCATGCTCATCTCAAATTCATTTTGCATAGTTTTAGCAAACTCTTCACAAAGAAAAATATTAGTAGAACCAAAAATGATATCATCAACATAGATTTGTACAAGCAAAATATCATTTTTAGAAGATGTTTTAATAAAAAGAGTTGTGTCTACTTTTTCTTTAGTAAAACCTTTTGAGAGAAGAAAACCACTTAATCTTTCATACCAAGATCTTGGAGCTTGTTTCAGTCCATATAGAGCTTTGGTTAGCTTATACACACAATTTGGAAATTTTTCATGGATAAAACCAGGAGGTTGTTCTACATAAACCTCTTCTTCAATAAAACCATTTAGGAAAGCACTTTTAACATCCATTTGAAAAAGTTCAAAATCTTTAAAGCAAGCAAATGCCAAAAGTATTCTTATAGATTCTAATCTGGCTACTGGAGCAAAGGTCTCATCATAGTCAATGCCTTCTTCTTGGTTGAAACCTTGAGCAACAAGTCTAGCTTTATTTCTAACTACTTCTCCCAGTTCATTTAACTTATTTCTAAAAACCCATTTTGTACCAATAACAGAATGATCATGAGGTCTAGGAACAAGAGACCAAACTTTATTTCTTTCAAATTGATTTAGCTCTTCTTCCATAGCAATAATCCAGAAATTATCACACAATGCATCATCAATATTTTTTGGTTCAATATGAGATAAAAGAGCAAAGTTATCTGAAATACCTAAGAGGGGGGGTGAATTAGGTATTTAGCTAATTTTCGCAAACTTAAACCTTTTAAGCGTTTAGACCAAGAACAAGTTATGTAAGCTAATTATAGATAATTGATAGCAAGACAATAATGAAAGCAATAGTAAAGAACTCAAACAATTTATAGTGGTTCGATCCTCAAGATCTACGTCCACTACCTTAAGCTCACACTTAAGGATTTCAACAAATCTACTAATTGCTCAGGTTTACAAATTACAAGAGAGGTTCACCACACTTTGGTTTTACACTCACAACCTCTTCTAGTAATTTCTTACAATACAAGGCTCACCAACCTATGGTTTTATATCTCAAACAACCTTGAATCACAACTTCAAGGATCACCCTTATCTAAAGGATTTTATGTTATCAAGATAACCTTGCTAGAGCTAGTAGATCAACACAATTGAATAAGTAAAGGAGAGTGTGTAGAAGTTACCACTTGATGGTAGATATTACACAAATTTGCACCTTCACACTTTGATGTCTTTGGATGGATCAATTGAATGCACAAGACATAAGAGAGCTTAAGAAATGTTTGCTAAATGCTTTTGAATGCTTGGAGTTTTCAAGATTTCAAGAGTTACAAAAAATTTGCATGTTTATGGCTTTTATAGAATTTGAAAATCTGTTAAAACGTTCATAAAACGGCTAGTAACTGATTAGTTTCGTAAAAATTCGGACGACCGAATTTCTTGGCTAGCGTCCGAATCTTCGTCCGAATATCTCTGGATGAATAGTACCCATGCTTTGAGAACAAAAAATTCGGACGATCGAATTTTTTTTGTTGCGTCCGAATCTTCTTCCGAATTTCTCCGGAAGAACAGTGACTATGTCGAAGGCCACAAATTCGGACGACCGAATTTTTTGTCTGCGTCCGAATCTTCTTCCGAATTTCTCTCGGAAGAACAAATGAGCAAACTTTTGCTACAAAAATTCGGACGACCAAATTTTTTTGAAAGTATTTTCAAACTTTGTAAAATCATTTGAAATATAGCTTCAATGAGTTTGAAAAACATTTGATATATATAGAAAACTTATTTAACTATATTTAAGCTTGAAAAACATGAACATATGAGGTTTACAAACATATCTTATAAAAAAGATTCATTCAAAGCCTTTTAAGATCATAAGATTATTTTTATGCTCTCTTATGCATTCAATGATAACCAAGACATGCAAGTGTAGAGTTTACATAGAAATTTACCTAAACATTACATGCACTCTACACTTCAAGTCTTCAATGCCTTTTTGATCATCTTTAGAACAACATTCTTCAAACTTCAAATACTTGCTTAAATGAAGTTGTTCTTTGAACTTTTGCTTCAAAGCAATGAGACTTCATACTTCTCAAATTACAGAACCTATCACACAATAATCAAACATTTTAGTCCTCATCAATATTTGTCATTAATCAAAACTATATAATTTGCCCTTAGGGCTAACAATCTCCCCCTTTTTGATGATGACAAACTTTGATGCAAAATGTGATAGATTAAAACAATGTAGTACATAGAAGTATTGATGTCAATAATGGATAATAACCAATTTAGCACATTGACATGCAAAAGGCTCAATATGAGCCTATGACCCAACCAACCTCCATTTACCTCCTTCCTTCCAACTATTAGGATAGAAGATATAGCATTTAAGCATTTAGAAAACTTCTAAGAGAGGTTTTAAAGGTTGTAAAAGTTTGACAATGCTCCCCCTTAGATTGTGCTCATTTTTCAACACATTTGGACTAGAGATATCATGCGTCCGAATTTTTTTTTTTTTTTTTTTGCATAGCAAGTCCAAACTTTAAAATAAGTAAAATGAAAGCTGCAAATTTTGTAAATAAGCTTTCCTAAGGTTGTTCAAACATAGAGGAAGAGATTAAAACCAGTTTGAATCAATTTGAACAACAATAGAGCACATTTTGGCAACAAAATATGCATGCATCCGAATTTCAGAACATGCATCCGAATTTTCTGATCTTGCATCCGAATTTTTAAATCTTCAGTCCAAAAATTATAATAACTTCAATATAATGAATGCCTAAGGTTGTTCAAACATACTAGAAGAGATTAAAACAGATTTAGATCAATTTGAACAATAATAGAATACTTTTTGGTAACAAGTTATAGCTCATGCATTCAAATGTTTTCATAGAGTTTTCATAGAGTAACAATTCAAGAACAAGTTATTCATGTACAGAAAACACACAGAAAACATCTATAGGATGCATATAAAAAAAAATTCATATGCAGAAAAATTCATTATCTCATCACATAGCAGTTTTTCACACATTTTGTCATCCTCCCATTTTTTCTCCCCCTTTTGTCATCAGTCAAAGATGGGGTCAATGAAAATGAGATTAACAATTTAACACATAAAGGAAGCTCTCATCACTGAGATTTCATCATTGAGCTTCACTATTACAGAAGATGCAAGAAAAATTCTGAAGAAGATTATAACATTAGATGCATAATTAAAAATTTAAGTAACTTAAAGCAGTAAATAGAATGGAAGAGATGCTTAGTCTTGTGATGTTGATGAAGAGGCTCTGCTAATCCCTTTCTTGATGGCCAAGTGCTTCACTCTTCCTTGGCTGAATGAAATGTATGACGGTGAGACAATTTCAGCTTGAGCTACTTGGCTTCCTGCCTTTTGTGGTTCTTCATGTACATGTTCTTCTTCTTCTTCTTGTTCTGCCACTGTCTCATCATCTCCTCCTTGGTCATCCCCATCATCACTGTCATTATCTTTGTCCTTCTTATCTTTTTCTTCATCATCTTCCTCATTTCTATCTTGAGGCCTAGAGGGTCCTTCACCACTTTGAGTATTTCTCATTAGGATTTTCTCAATGTGTTTCACTCTACTCTCTAGTCCATCTAATTTTCCTAGAACCATTGGAGCAAATGATTCAAAGAACTTATACATCTTCTCCATTTCCTTGACTTGATTGTTCAAGGCCTTTTGGAATGCTTTGGCTATTATGGTGTCACCTCTAGTTATTCCTTCACCACTTGACTCATCTTTGGTTTCTTCTTCAACTACCCTTCTTTTTGTTGGTGGTTGCTCACCCTCACTTGAAGTGTCATGCTTTCTTTTTGTTTTCATTTCTCTTGCAAGGGTCTCTTCCTCATCTTCCTCATCTTCATCCTCCTCCTTTTCCTCCTCTACACTTTCTCGTCCTTTCCTTTCTTCCTAATCTTTTTGGAGAGGATCCTCTTTTTTGTCTTCCATAATCCATCATCATCAAGGATAAGCTGCATTCTCTTAAGAGATTCATCGCTGTATATTTCTCCACTTTTAAAAGCTTGTCCTCTTCCCCGGAAGTTTAATCTTAAAATGCTTAAAGATCTTGGTTACCAGCCTTCCATAGGGGAATGCCTTGGTTACTGTTTTTCTAGCAAGTAATCATGTGTCTTAAGGCTATATATCCAAAGTTGAATTTCCTCTGCTCATGCAGGGGCCAACATTAATACCATATGCATATTCCCTACCGATGATTTATGTCCAAAGTTAGGAACTATCATAGTAGTTACCATGTGATGCAATACCCTACCTCTAGCATCCAAATTCTTGATTTCCCTCTCTTTTATAGATCTAAACTCTCTTCCATTTGTAAATGCTTGTTCAAATCTATCATATGTAAAGAGTTGACGATCATAGCAATGCATTGAGGGTGCATAATATTTAGCTCCACTGTCACTTACCCCACAAATTTCGTTAATCGATCTTCACTTAATTCAATATCAACTTGGGATACTCTAGTTGAATACCATTGTATCCTATCATCCCCAACAATCTCAGTTCTTTCTTCCTTTAGGTTTGCATAGAATTCATATACCAATGTGGGATAAAAATCTTCATTAATAAACAGACAAACTACTCCATCCAACATCATGGAAACAAGACAAAACCATATCCATACTAGATAGTTTATCAACATCCACCTTATATCCAGGGAATGATCTTTCTACTATTCTTATTCCATTCATCAAATTCATGAGTAGATTTGATAGAGATAAACCTGTCAACTCCAGATTGTGTTTGAGGAATTCGAATCCTTCTTGGTTGATTGAGGATTGGGTCTCCATTTCCTTCCTTAGCCTTTCCTTTTTCCTTTCTCAACATTGGGCTTCTTTGTTCTCACCATGATGTTTTCTCTTGAGAAGGGTTTGTTTTTCACGTATGAAATTAGGGCTTAGAAGTTTAAAAATGAACGTAAATCGGGATGAGACTGTGTGAATTTGGAGAGATTTTGATTCGGACGTGAATGGGTATGAGAGGTTTTGAAAGGATTTAAAATTCAAGTTATAATGTTTGGAAGAAACCGTCCGATTTTCATTTAAATAGATGCATCCGCAAAATTCGGACGACCGAATTTTTAGGTCTCACGTCCCGAATTTTCGGTCGAAAGTTTCGTCTCTTTGATTCGTAAAATTCGGTCGACCGAATTTTTCTCGTCCTCGCGTCCGAATTTTTTGATCAATAAATCTGCTTTTCATCACAACATTAATACACACATTAGTCATTGAATTTTGAAATTCCTAAGAGTCTTCTTAGGTGATTAAACCTTTCCTCACCAAAGGCTTTGTAAATATGTCAAAGCAATTTGATCATTTGTGTTTACATGTTCTAAGCATATATCTTTCTTAATCACATGATCACGAATGAAATGATGTTTTATTTCTATATGCTTTGTCCTAGAATGTTGAATGGGATTAATGCTCAAATTGATGGCACTAGTGTTATCACATAGTATAGGCACACACGTAAATTTAAGACCATAATCAAGTAAAGTATGTTGCATCCATAATAATTGTGCACAACAACTTCCCTGCAGCTATGTATTCAGCTTTCACTGTGGATAAAGATACACAAGCTCGCTTTTTACTAAACCAAGACACTAGACAACTACCAAGAAATTGACAATGACCACTTGTACTTTTACGCTCAACTTTACATCCAAAGATAGTCAGCATCGAATATCCAATAAGTTCAAAAGATGAAGTTTTAGAAAACCAAAGACCATAGTCATATGTGTCAATCAAATAACGAAATATTCGTTTGACGTGAAATTAGATGAGATTCTTTAGGACATGATTGGAATCTAGCACACAAGCAAACAGACAAACATAATATCCGGTCTACTAGCAGTAAGATAGAGTAAACTTCCAATCATACCTCTATACAATTTCTCATCAATACTTTTACCTTTCTCATCTTTGTCAAGTTTAGTTGATGAACTCATAGGAGTACTTATTCCTTTTGCTTGATTCATTCCAAATCTTTTCAATAGCTCCTTAGTATATTTTTTCTTGATTGATGAAGACTCCATCCTTGGTTTGCTTAATTTGTAGTCCAAGGAAGAAACTTAGTTCTCCCATCATGCTCATCTCAAATTCATTTTGCATAGTTTTAGCAAACTCCTCACAAAGAGAAATATTAGTAGAACCAAAAAATAATATCATCAACATAGATTTGTACAAGCAAAATATCATTTTTTAGAAGATGTTTTAATAAAAAGAGTTGTGTCTACTTTTCCTTTAGTAAAACCTTTTGTGAGAAGAAAACCACTTAATCTTTCATACCAAGATCTTGGAGCTTGTTTCAGTCCATATAGAGCTTTGGTTAGCTTATACACATAATTTGGAAATTTTTCATGGATAAAACCAGGAGGTTGTTCTACATAAACCTCTTCTTCAATAAAACCATTTAGGAAAGCACTTTTAACATCCATTTGAAAAAGTTTAAAACCTTTAAAGCAAGCAAATGCTAAAAGTATTCTTATAGATTCTAATCTGGCTACTGGAGCAAAGGTCTCATCATAGTCAATGCCTTCTTCTTGGTTGAAACCTTGAGCAACAAGTCTAGCTTTATTTCTAACTACTTCTCCTAGTTCATTTAACTTATTTCTAAAAACCCATTTTGTACCAATAACAGAATGATCATGAGGTCTAGGAACAAGAGACCAAACTTTATTTCTTTCAAATTGATTTAGCTCTTCTTCCATAGCAATAATCCAGAAATTATCACACAATGCATCATCAATATTTTTTGGTTCAATATGAGATAAAAGAGCGAAGTTATCAATAAAGTACCGCCTTGTTTTTACCCCTTGAGAGACATCACCAATGATTTTCTCCTTAGGATGACCGTTTGCATATGTGATATCCTTTGGAAGTCCTTGATCATTGCTTGATTGACCATGTTGTTCTTGCTCCATTATTTCTTCTTCTTTGGCATGATCTTCCATTGTGGGTGCTTGGTGTTGAGTATGATTTTCAACCATTGATGTGCCTGTGTCATCTTCATTTCCTCTTTGAAGATAAATGTTAGATTCATCAAAGGTTACATGAATAGTTTCTTCAACACACAATGTTCTTTTATTATAGACTCTATATGCCTTTTTATTTGATGAGTAACCAAGAAAAATTCCTTCATCTAATTTTCTATCAAACTTACCAAGATAGTTGCTAGTGTTTAAAATGAAGCATTTACATCCAAAAACTTTGAAATAGACAATTGATGGAGTTTTGTCAAATAAAAGTTTAAAAGGTGTTTTTCTTATAAAAGGTCTTAGTAAAACTCTGTTCATGATATAACAAGTTGTATTAACAGCTTCAGCCCAAAAATACTTTGGTAATGAGTTTTCACAAAGCATTGATCTAGCCATTTCTTGTAAGGTTCTGTTTTTCCTTTCAACAACACCATTTTGTTGAGGTGTTTTGGCAGCTGAAAAATTGTGAGTAATACCATATTCATCACAAAATTTTGTAAAGTCTTGATTACAAAATTCTCTTCCGTTATCACTTCTAATAGAAATCAGTTTGCAATCAAGAGAGGTTTGAACCTTTTTGAAGAGTTTTGAAAATTCATGAAATGTTTCATCTTTTTGTGCTAAGAAGATTACCCATGTAAATCTTGAAAAATCATCAACAATCACATAAGCATAGCTTTTACCACCAAGACTAGTAGTCCTCATAGGTCCAAATAAATCCATATGAATTAGTTCAAGAGGTTTTGTGGTAGAAACCATTTTCTTTGGTTTAAAAGATGTTTTTGATTGTTTTCCATATTGACAAGCATCACAGAGGTGAGTTTTATCAAAATGCAATTTAGGTAATCCTCTCACCAACTCTTGTGTAGAAAGTTTGTTTAATAAATCCATGCTTACATGTCCTAATCTTCTATGCCATAAAAATCCATCATTGTCATGAATGGCAAGACATTTAATATCATTTGTAATAAGCTCATCAAGATACAACACATATACATTACCAACTCTTTTAGCAACAAAGATAGTTTTGTTACTTGCATTGTCAAGAATAGTACAAGTATCACATTTAAACTCTACTTTGCATCCATTATCACATAGTTGACTAATACTTAGTAAATTATACTTTAAATCTTCAATAAGTAATACTTTCTTGATAAGAGGAAAAGAACCTTTACCAATGTTACCTATTCCAAGTATTTTTCCCTTTCTTCTTATCTCCAAATGTGACAAAACCTTCACTTGTAGTTTGAAGTTCACCGACAAGTGATGCATTTCAGATCATGTGTCTTGAGCATCCACTGTCAAGGAACCATTTAGTGGCACTTGATCTTGAGGCAAATTGTACCTATACCAAATTTGAAAGGGTGATTTTTGGTACCCATATTTTCTTGGGTCCAAGGGGGTTAGTAAAAGTTTCTTTGACCTTCCAAATGGTTTTAACACCACTTTCTACTTTTCTTTTGACAAAACATTTAGAAACCTTGTGTCCATGTTTACCACAATAAGTGCAGCAAATATGTGATCTAGAATGATAAGATTCTTTAACAAAAGATTTTCTCTGTTTTGGAGCAGAATAATCATGAATAAAAACCAAGACCATGTTTTACAAATGAAGGTCTTTGATAGCCAAGTAATTTATTCAAATTTTTCCCTTCCATTTTTAAATCTCTCAATGCATAAAGTTAAATCATTAACTTTCCTTTTTAGAAGCTCATGATCTTTTATCATTAACTCAAGAGAAATAATTCTAGTGCAAAGCTTTTTGTTTTCAAAAGATATATTTTGTATAGTTGTATTCAAAACTTCTTTTTCAATAGCAATGCAACTAATGGTTTCAAGAAGTTTTCCATTTTCAACACATAATTTTGAATTCTCATTAGATAAATCATTTATTTTGAGTTTCATATCCTTATTTCTTTTTGAAGCCTTTTTTAATTCTTCATATAATTCAACAATAAGATCACTGGAATCAATATCATCATCATATATATTTGAGATAGAGGTGAAGATTGTACCTCATCATCAATGGCCATGAAGCATATGTTGGCCTTTCCTTCACTTTCATCCTCACTTTCCCTGTTGATCCCATGTTACAGACTAGTCCTTTTCCTTTCTTGGCGTATTTCTTTCTGTTTTTGCTTTCTCTTTCCCTTTCCAACACTCGGGGACGATCAAAGCAATAAGATGCTCGAGTACTCTTTACATTCAAAGCATTGAGGTTTATATGATGAAGATTGTCCACTCTTCTTGACTGGCTTTCTTCCTTTCTTGAGAAATTCCCTTTTTGTAGAATCTCTTGAATTTCTTCACCGCCATTGCAATTTCTTCTTCTCCACTGCTTTCCTCCTTCTTCTTCACTTGAAGATTGTTCTTGTTCACTCAAGTTGTTTGAGGCATTAAGCACTACTCCTTTTCTTCCCTTTTCTTCATCCTCCTTGTCATTTAGCCGTTTCATCTTCATTTCATGAGTCAGTAGAGATCCAATGAGCTCTTCAAGTGGAAGAGTCTTCAAATCCTTGGATTCCTCAATGGCAAGTGTTTTTAGGCTGCCAGGATTTTGGTAGAGCATCTAAAATCTTTCTGTTTTGCTCTCCCATAGTGTAGATTTTACCATAAGCTTTTTAAGCCATTGAAAATGTTAGTAAATCTTGTAAACATATCACTAATATTTTCACCTTGTTTCATGGTAAACAGTTCATAATCTCTAACTAGCATGGCAAGTTTAGATTCTTTAACTTGATTAGTACCTTCATATGTGATTTGAAGTAATCTCCACATTTCATGAGCAGAGTCACATCCACTAACTCTATTGTATTCAGTTACATCTAAAGCACAACTTAATATATTCATGGCTTGATAATTTAAAGTCATTTTCTTAGAATCATGCTCATCAAATTTATTCATGGACTTGGGTACTGAGGTTATTCCATCAGCACTCATTTTCATTGGGACATAAGGACCTTTCTCAATTATGTTCCACAAATCAAAATTAATAGAACAAATATAAATTTTAACTCTAGATTTCCGAAAGTGTAATTTGTTCCATTAAACAAAGGTGGTCTATTTGTGGAAGATCCTTCTAGGTAAGGTAGGTTTGACATATTGGCCATAGGATCTTTGTCTTCTAGGTTGTTAAACCACACACGAAGTTCTAGCTCGATACCAATTGAAATACCTAAGAGGGGGGTGAATTAGGTATTTAGCTAATTTTCGCAAACTTAAACCTTTTAAGCGTTTAGACCAAGAACAAGTTATGTAAGCTAATTATAGATAATTGATAGCAAGACAATAATGAAAGCAATAGTAAAGAACTCAAACAATTTATAGTGGTTCGATCCTCAAGATCTACGTCCCACTACCTTAAGCTCACACTTAAGGATTTCAACAAATCTACTAATTGCTCAGGTTTACAAATTACAAGAGAGGTTCACCACACTTTGGTTTTACACTCACAACCTCTTCTAGTAATTTCTTACAATACAAGGCTCACCAACCTATGGTTTTATATCTCAAACAACCTTGAATCACAACTTCAAGGATCACCCTTATCTAAAGGATTTTATGTTATCAAGATAACCTTGCTAGAGCTAGTAGATCAACACAATTGAATAAGTAAAGGAGAGTGTGTAGAAGTTACCACTTGATGGTAGATATTACACAAATTTGCACCTTCACACTTTGATGTCTTTGGATGGATCAATTGAATGCACAAGACATAAGAGAGCTTAAGAAATGTTTGCTAAATGCTTTTGAATGCTTGGAGTTTTCAAGATTTCAAGAGTTACAAAAATTTGCATGTTTATGGCTTTTATAGAATTTGAAAATCTGTTAAAACGTTCATAAAACGGCTAGTAATGACTAGTTTGTGAAAAATTCGGACGACCGAATTTCTTGGTCGCGTCCGAATCTTCGTCCGAATTTCTCTGGATGAATAGTACCCTATCATCGAGAACAAAAATTCGGACGACCGAATTTTTTTGTTGCGTCCCGAATCTTCTTCCGAATTTCTCTGGAAGAACAGGTGACTATGCTTGAAGGCCACAAATTCGGACGATCGAATTTTTTTGGTCTGCGTCCGAATCTTCTTCCGAATTTCTCCGGAAGAACAAGTAGCAAACTTTTGCTACAAAATTCGGACGACCGAATTTTTTGAAAGTATTTTCAAACTTTGTAAAATCATTTGAAATATAACTTCAATGAGTTTGAAAAACATTTGATATATATAGAAAACTTATTTAACTATATTTAAGCTTGAAAAACATGAACATATGAGGTTTACAAACATATCTTATAAAAAAGATTCATTCAAAGCCTTTTAAGATCATAAGATTATTTTTATGCTCTCTTATGCATTCAATGATAACCAAGACATGCAAGTGTAGAGTTTACATAGAAATTTACCTAAACATTACATGCACTCTACACTTCAAGTCTTCAATGCCTTTTGATCATCTTTAGAACAACATTCTTCAAACTTCAAATACTTGCTTAAATGAAGTTGTTCTTTGAACTTTTGCTTCAAAGCAATGAGACTTCATACTTCTCAAATTACAGAACCTATCACACAATAATCAAACATTTTAGTCCTCATCAATATTTGTCATTAATCAAAACTATATAATTTGCCCTTAGGGCTAACATTATCAATAAAATACCGCCTTGTTTTTACCCCTTGGGAGACATCACCAATGATTTGCTCCTTAGGATGACCTTTTGCATATGTGATATCCTTTGGAAGTTCTTGATCATTGCTTGATTGACCATCTTGTACTTGCTCTATTATTTCTTCTTCTTTGGCATGATCTTCCATTGTGGGTACTTGGTGTTGAGTATGATTTTCAACCATTGATGTGCCTGTGTCATCTTCATTTCCTCTTTGAAGATAAATGTTAGATTCATCAAAGGTTACATGAATAGTTTCTTCAACACACAATGTTCTTTTATTATAGACTCTATATGCCTTTTTATTTGATGAGTAACCAAGAAAAATTCCTTCATCTAATTTTCTATCAAACTTACCAAGATAGTTGCTAGTGTTTAAAATGAAGCATTTACATCCAAAAACTTTGAAATAGACAATTGATGGAGTTTTGTCAAATAAAAGTTTAAAAGGTGTTTTTCTTATAAAAGGTCTTAGTAAAACTCTGTTCATGATATAACAAGCTGTATTAACAGCTTCAGCCCAAAAATACTTTGGTAATGAGTTTTCACAAAGCATTGATTTAGCCATTTCTTGTAAGGTTCTGTTTTTCCTTTCAACAACACCATTTTGTTGAGGTGTTTTGGCAGCTGAAAAATTGTGAGTAATACCATATTCATCACAAAATTTTGTAAAGTCTTGGTTACAAAATTCTCTTCCATTATCACTTCTAATAGAAATCAGTTTGCAATCAAGAGAGGTTTGAACCTTTTTGAAAAGTTTTGAAAATTCATGAAATGTTTCATCTTTTTGTGCTAAGAAGATTACCCATGTAAATCTTGAAAAATCATCAACAATCACATAAGCATAGCTTTTACCACCAAGACTAGTAGTCCTCATAGGTCCAAATAAATCCATATGAATTAGTTCAAGAGGTTTTGTGGTAGAAACCATTTTCTTTGGTTTAAAAGATGTTTTTGATTGTTTTCCATATTGACAAGCATCACAGAGGCGAGTTTTATCAAAATGCAATTTAGGTAATCCTCTCACCAGCTCTTGTGTAGAAAGTTTGTTTAATAAATCCATGCTTACATGTCCTAATCTTCTATGCCATAAAAATCCATCATTGTCATGAATGGCAAGACATTTAATATCATTTGTAATAAGCTCATCAAGATACAACACATATACATTACCAACTCTTTTAGCAACAAAGATAGTTTTGTTACTTGCATTGTCAAGAATAGTACAAGTATCACATTTAAACTCTACTTTGCATCCATTATCACATAGTTGACTAATACTTAGTAAATTATACTTTAAATCTTCAATAAGTAATACTTTCTTGATAAGAGGAAAAGAACCTTTACCAATGTTACCTATTCCAAGTATTTTCCCTTTCTTCTTATCTCCAAATGTGACAAAACCTTCACTTGTAGTTTGAAGTTCACTAACAAGTGATGCATTTCCAGTCATATGCCTTGAGCATCCACTGTCAAGGAACCATTTTGTGGCACTTGATCTTGAGGCAAATTGTACCTATACCAAATTTGAAAGGGTGATTTTTGGTACCCATATTTTCTTGGGTCCAAGGGGGTTAGTAAAAGTTTCTTTGACTTTCCAAATGGTTTTAACACCACTTTCTATTTTTCTTTTGATAAAACATCTAGACACCTTGTGTCCATGTTTACCACAATAAGTGCAGCAAATATGTGATCTAAAATGATAAGATTCTTTAGCAAAAGTTTTTTTTTTTGTTTTGGAGCAGAATAATCATGAGTAAAACCAAGACCATGTTTTACAAATGAAGGTCTTCGATAGCCAAGTAATTTATTCAAAATTTCCCTTCCATTTGTAAATCTCTCAATGCATAAAGTTAGATCATTAACTTTCCTTTTTAGAAGCTCATGATCTTTTATCATTGATTCAAGAGAAATAATTCTAGTGCAAAGCTTTTTGTTTTCAAAAGATATGTTTTGTATAGTTGTATTCAAAACTTCTTTTTCAATAGCAACGCAACTAATGGTTTCAAGAAGTTTTCCATTTTCAACACATAATTTTGAATTCTCATTAGATAAATCATTTATTTTGAGTTTCATTTCTTTATTTCTTTTTGAAGCCTTTTTTAATTCTTCATATAACTCAACAATAAGATCACTGGAATCAATATCATCATCATATACATTTGAAATAGAGGGTGAAGATTGTACCTCATCATCAATGGCCATAAAGCATATGTTGGCCTTTTCTTCACTTTCATCCCCACTTTCTTGTTGATCCCATGTTCCAGCTAATCCTTTTCCTTTCTTGATAGATTTCTTTTTGTTTTTGCTTTCTCTTTCTTTTTCCAAAGCTTTAGGACAGTCAGCAACAAGATGCTCTGTGCTTTTACATTCAAAACATTGAGGTTTGTAGGATGAGGATTGTCCACTCTTCTTGACTGGTTTTCTTCCTTTCTTAAGAAACTCCTTTTTGTAGAATCGTTTAAACTTCCTTACTGCCATTGCAATCTCTTCTTCTCCACTGTTTCCTCCTTCTTCTTCACTTGAAGACTGTTCTTGTTCACTCAAGTGATTTGAAGACTTGAGTACAACTCCTTTTCTTCCCTTTTCTTCATTTAGCCGTTTCATCTTCATTTCATGAGTCAGTAGAGATCCAATGAGCTCTTCAAGTGGAAGAGTCTTCAAATCCTTGGATTCCTCAATGGCAAGTGTTTTAGGCTGCCAGGATTTTGGTAGAGCATCTAAAATCTTTCTGTTTTGCTCTCCCATAGTATAGCTTTTACCATAAGCTTTTAAGCCATTGAAAATGTTAGTAAATCTTGTAAACATATCACTAATATTTTCACCTTGTTTCATGGTAAACAGTTCATAATCTCTAACTAGCATGGCAAGTTTAGATTCTTTAACTTGATTAGTACCTTCATGTGTAATTTGAAGTAATCTCCACATGTCATGAGCAGAATCACATCCACTAACTCTATTATATTCAGTAACATCTAAAGCACAACTTAATATATTCATGGCTTGATAATTTAAAGTCATTTTCTTAGAATCATGCTCATCAAATTCATCTGTGGACTTGGGTACTGAGGTTATTCCATCAGCACTCATTTTCATTGGGACATAAGGACCTTTCTCAATTATGTTCCACAAATCAAAATTAATAGAACAAATATAAATTTTAACTCTAGATTTTCAGAAAGTGTAATTTGTTCCATTAAACAAAGGTGGTCTATTTGTGGAAGATCCTTCTAGGTAAGGTAGGTTTGACATATTATCCATAGGATCTTTGTCTTCTAGGTTGTTAAACCACACACAGAAGTTCTAGCTCTGATACCAATTGAAATACCTAAGAGGGGGTGAATTAGGTATTTAGCTAATTTTCGCGAACTTAAAACTTTTATGCGTTTATACCAAGAACAAGTTATATGAGCTAATTAGAGATAATTGATAGCAAGGCAGTAATGAAAGAAATAGCAAAGAACTCAAACAATTTATAGTGGTTCGATCCTTAAGATCTACATCCACTACCTTAAGCTCACACTTAAGGATTTCAACAAATCTACTAATTGCTCAAGTTTACAAATTACAAGAGAGGTTCACCAAACTATGGTTTTACACTCACAACCTCTTCTAGTAATGTTTACAACACAAGGCTCACCACAAACAATGGTTTTATATCTTAAACAACCTTGAATCACACTTTCAAGGATCACCCTTATCTAAAGGATTTTATGTTATCAAGATAACCTTGCTAGAGCTAGTAGAAATACACAATTTGATAAATAAATGAGAATGTGTAGAAGTTACCACTTGATGGTAGATATTACACAATTTGCACCTTCACACTTTGATGTCTTTGGATTGATCAATTGAATGCACAAGACATAAGAGAGCTTAAGAAATGTTTTCTAAATGCTTTTGAATGCTTGGAGTTTTCAAGATATCAAGAGTTACAAAAATTTGCATGTTTATAGATTTTATAGAATTTGAAAATCTGTTAAAACGTTCATAAAACGGCTAGAAACGACTAGTTTCAGAAAATTCGGACGACCGAATTTCTTGGCTGCGTCCAAATCTTCGTCCGAATTTCTCTGGATGAATAGTAACCATGCTGAGAACAAAAATTCGGACGACCGAATTTTTTGCTGCGTCCGAATCTTCTTCCGAATTTCTCTGGAAAAACAGTGACCATGCTGAAGGCCAAAAATTCGGACGACCGAATTTTTTGGCTGCGTCCGAATCTTCTTCCGAATTTCTCTGGAAGAATAGTAGCAAACTTTTGCTACAAAATTCGGACGACCGAATTTTTTGAAGGCATTTTCAAACTTTGTAAAATCATTTGAGATATAACTTCAATGAGTTTGAAAAACATTTGATATGTATAGAAAACTTATTTAACCATATATAAGCTTGAAAAACAAGAACATATGAAGTTTAAAAACATATCTTATAAAAAGATTCATTCAAAGCCTTTTAAGATCATAAGATTATTTTTATGCTCTCTTATGCATTCAATGATAACCAAGACATGCAAGTGTAGAGTTTACATAGAAATTTACCTAAAAGTTAAATGTAATCTACACTTCAAGTCTTCAATGCTTTTTGATCATCTTTAGAACAACATTCTTCTAACTTCAAATACTTGCTTAAATGAAGTTGTTCTTGAACTTTTTCTTCAAAGCAATGAGACTTCATACTTCTCAGTTTACAGAACCTATCACACAATAATCAAACATTTTAGTCCTCATCAATATTTGTCATTAATCAAAACTACATGATTTGCCCTTAGGGCTAACAATACCTATTTTGCAAGTGTAAACCTACACTAGAGTCTTTCAAGCCTTCAATCCATAGAACATGCTCAACATTCTTGATCCTTGATCACACTTGAGTTGTCCTTAGCACTTCTTGACTCAAGGCAGTAAGACTTCATACTTCTTAATCCAACAATCCTTTCATACCAATTACATAATAATTAGTCCTCATCAATGTTTGTCATTAATCAAAACTTAATCATAACCTCATGATTTGCCCTTAGGGCTAACAATCTCCCCCTTTTTGATGATAACAAACTTTGATGCAAAATCTGATGGATTTAAACAATATAGTACAAAGAAGTATTAATGTCAATGATAGATCATAACCAATTTAGCATATTGACATTCAAAATGCTCAATATGAGCCTATGACCCAACCAACCTCCATTTGCCTCCTTCCTTCCAACAACTAGGATAGAAGATATAGCATTTAAGCATTAAGAAAACTTCTAAGAGAGGTATTAATGGTCATAAAAGGTTAACAAAGCTCCCCCTTAGATTGTGCTCATTTTTCAAACATAGTGGAAGAGATTAAAGCATATTTGAATCAATTTGAACAACAAAAGAGCACTTTTTGGTAATAAAATATGGATGCATTCGAATTTCTGAAACATGCATCCGAATTTTGAGCTTTCAAGTCCAAACTGTAAAATGTGTGAGATAGTAGATTTAATTTTTGAAAACAAGCTCTTCTACGATTGTTCAAATATGATAGGAGAGATTAAGATAGTTTTCAAACAATCTAAATAACAAAAAAAACATTTTTTGTAAGAAAGTTTGGATGCATCTGAATTTGTGGTTTGCATCCGAATTTTAAGTCCAAACTTTTGAAAAGGTGATTTTGCATTTGTAAATGAACTATAGAAGTATTTAAATATGTATTTACATATATCACAAACATAGCATAAACACACATCACATTACAGTCATTGCAGTTAACACATAACTCATAACAAATTGCAGTCAACATTCTTTCACACATAACACATTCATATCACATTGCATTTCTTTCACACATAACACATTCATATCACATTGCATTCGTCATTATCATTCTTTCTCCCCCTTTTTTCATCAATCAAAGATTGGATCAATGAAAATGAGACTAACAATTTAGCATTTTTAAAAGAAGCTCTCAACACAAAGGTTACATCATTGAGCTTCACTATTATAGAAAAATTGAAAGATAAGACATAATAGCATAAATGAAAGACAACATAAAGAAGTGATAAATTGAAAGGCAGTAAAAATAAAACGGTAAAAAGAAAGGGTTGAAGAAGTTCTCAGTCTTGTGATGGAGAGGCTTTGCTGAATCCTTTCTTGATTACCAAATGCTTCACTCTTCCTTGGCTGAAAGAGATGGTTGATGGTGAGATAATTTGTGCTTCTTCAATTTGGCTTCCTTCTTCTTGTGGTTCTTTATGTTCAGATTTATTTTCTTCTTCTTGTCTTGCCACATTCTCACTGTTGCCTCCTTGATTATCATCCCCATTATCAATGTCATCATCATTATCATCATCTTCATCTTCTTTCTTACTTTCTTCCTCCTTATCATTTTTATCATCTCCATCTTGATGTCTAGAGGGTCCTGCACCACTTTGTGTATTCTTCATCAAGATTTCTTCAATGTGCTTTACTCTATTGTCTAAACCAACCAGTTTTCCAAGAACCATTGGAGCAAATGATTCGAAGAACTTATACATCTTCTCCATTTCCTTGATATGATTATTTAAGGTTTCTTGAAATGTCTTAGCAACTATGGTGTCACATCTAGTAATCCCTTCATTATTAGGGTCTTCATCAAACAGTCTTTTCTTTGAGGGAGGTTGCTCCCCCTCACTTGCTGATTCATGTCTTTTCTTTGTTTTTCTTTCTCTTGCTAGTCTTTCTTCTTCATCCTCTTCCTCTTCACTCTCTTCAATTTCTTCTTTTCTTGGAGGAGTTTCCCTTTTAGTTCTCCATACACCATCTTCATCAAGGACTAATTGCATTCTTTTGAGAGTGTCATTAGTATAAACTTCTCCACTCTTAAATCCTTGTCCTCTTACTGGAAGCTTAATTTGAAAATGCTGAAAGATTCTAGTTAACAACCTTCCATAGGGAAATGCCTTGGTTACTGTATTTCTTGCAGTAATCATATGTTTCAAGGCCATATGTCCAAAATTCAATCTTCTATGCTCATGCAATGCTAACATAATTACCATATGCATATTACCAACAGATGACTTATGTCCAAAATTAGGGACAATCATAGTAGTAATCATGTGATGCAATACTCTTCCTCTAGCATCTAATCCCTTAATTTCTCTTTCCCTAATTGTCCTAAACTATTTGCCATTAGTGAATGCTTCTTCAAATCTTTCTTTTGTGAAGAGTTCACGTCTATAGCAATAACTTCCAGATGAGTAATACTTTTCTCCACTGTCTCCTACACCACATATTCTATTTATCAAAGCATCATTAAATTCAAAATCCACTTGGGATACTCTAGATGAATACCATTGTATTGCATCATCTCCTACTTGTTCAGTTCTTTCCTCTTTGAGATTTGCATAATACTCATATATCAAAGTAGGATAAAATTCCTCATTAATATTTAACTGACTACTCCAACCAACATCACTGAACAAAGATAAGACATTATCCATGCTTGATAAATTATCAAAATTCACCTTATTCCCAGGGATAATCTTTCTGTCCTTCTTGTTCCATTCATCAAATTCTGAAGTAGCCTTGATTGACACAAATCTGTTCACTCCAGTCAAGACTTGAGGAGTTCGAACTCTCCTTGGTTCTTTGAGAATCAAGCCTTCATCTCCTTCTTTAGCTTTTCCTTTCCCCTTTTCAACATTTGGCCTCTTTGCCCTCACCATGGTGTTTTTTGTTTGAAAAGTAATGGATTTTAGGATTTATCTATGGTTTGGAATTCAAAAATGGAAGAAAACTGAAGTGAAAATGATGAAGTTTCAGAGAAATTGTGATTTGGACACAGGTGGGTGAGTGGTCTTGAAATAGGAGAGAATTTGGAAGTTGAAATGTCCAAAAACCGTTCAGTTTTCATTTTAAAACGTTGTAACCACAAAGTTCAGACGACCGATTTTTCAGGTTTGCATCCGAACATGCGTTCGAAAATCTCTATTTCTTCAGTTCAGAAAATTTGGTCGACCAAATTTTCTGTCATGCTTCAAAATTTTCCCTATTTTCACTAAACTTCAACTAATACATTAGTAAATGAATTTTGAGATTCCTAAAAGCCTTCTTAGATAATTAAACCTTTCTTCAGCCAAAGGCTTGGTAAAAATATCAGCAATTTGATCATTTGTATTCACATAATTCAAACATATATCTCTTTTAGCAACATGATCACGAATAAAATGATGCTTAATCTCAATATGCTTAGTCCTAGAATGTTGAATGGGATTTATGCTTAAATTTATAGCACTAGTATTATCACATAATATAGGTACACAATTGAATTTAAGACCATAATTAAGTAATGTGTGCTGCATCCATAATAGTTGAGCACAACAACTACCAGCTGCAATATACTCAGCTTCTGCAGTGGACAAAGGCACACATGCTTGTTTTTTGCTGTACCATGACACATGACAACTTCCAAGAAATTAACAGTGACCACTAGTACTTTTACGTTCAACTCTACATCCAACAAAATCAGCATCCGAGTATCCAACAAGATCAAATGATGAAGATTTTGAAAACCAACGACCATAGTCATATGTATCAATCAAATAACGAATGATGCGTTTGACAAAATTAAATGTGACTCTTTAGGACAAGATTGAAATCTAGCACATAAGCATACATCAAACATGATATCTGGTCTACTTGCTGTGAGATAGAGTAAACGTCCAATCATACCTCTATATATCTTTTCATCAACATTTTTACCTTTTCCATCTCTATCAAGTTTGGTTGATGAACTCATTAGAGTGCTTATCCCTTTTTCTTGATCCATTCCAAATCTTTTTAAAAGTTCTTTTGTGTACTTTGCTTGATTTATGAATACTCCATCCTTAGTTTGTTTAATTTGTAGTCCTAGAAAGAAATTTAGTTCTCCCATCATACTCATTTCAAATTCATTTTGCATTAATTTAGAAAACTCATCACAAAGAGATGTATTAGTAGCACCAAAAATAATATCATCAACATAAATTTGCACAAGTAAGAGATCATTAGTGCAAGAAGTTTTTATAAATAAAGTTGTGTCAACTTTTCCTTTTGAAAATCCTTTTGAAAGAAGAAATCCACTCAATCTTTCATACCAAACTCTAGGAGCTTGTTTTAACCGATATAAAGCTTTGGTTAACTTGAAAACATGATTAGGAAACTTTTCATGAACAAAACCAGGTGGTTGTTCCACATACACTTCTTCTTCAATAAAACCATTTAGAAATGCACTTTTGACATCCATTTGAAATAGTTTAAAACCTTTAAAATAGGAATAAGCTAATAGAATTCTTATAGACTCAAGTCTAGCTACAGGAGCAAAGTTTCATCATAATCAATACCCTCTTCTTGATTGAATCCTTGAGCAACAAGCCTAGCTTTGTTTCCAACAACTTCGCCTTGTTCATTTAATTTATTTCTAAAAACCCATTTTGTACCAATTATAGAATGATCAAGAGGCCTTGGAACAAGAGTCCAAACTTTGTTTCATTCAAATTGATTTAGCTCTTCTTGCATGGCAATAATCCAAAAATTATCACACAATGCATCATCAATGTTTTTAGGTTCAATATGTGATAAAAGAGCAAAGTTGTCAATAAAGTACCGCCTTGTTTTAACTCCTTGGGAGACATCACCAACGATTTGCTCCTTAGGATGACCTCTTGCATATGTTAGATCCTTTGGAAGTTCTTGATCATTGCTTGGTTGATCATCTTGTTCTTGCTCTATTATTTCTTCTTCTTTGGCATGTTCTTCCAAAGTTGGTGCTTGATGATGAGTTTGATTATCCATTATTGAAGAACCTACATCATCTTCATTTCTTCTTTCAAGATAAATGTTAGATTCATCAAATGTTACATGAATGGTTTCTTCAACACACAATGTTCTTTTATTATAAACTCTATAAGCCTTTTTATTTGATGAATAACCAAGAAATATACCTTCATCATATTTTCTATCAAATTTTCCTAAATTGTCATGAGTATTTAAGATAAAACATTTACAGCCAAATACCTTAAAATAAACAATTGAAGAAGTTTTATCAAATAGAAGTTCACAAGGTGTTTTTCGTATGAAAGGTCTTAAGAGAACTCTATTCATTACATAACAAGCAGTGTTTACACCTTCAGCCCAAAAATATTTTGGTAAAGAGTTTTCACACAACATTGATCTAGCCATTTCTTGTAAAGTTCTATTTTTCCTTTCAACAACACCATTTTGTTGAGGTGTTTTGGCAGCAGAAATATTATGTGTAATACCATATTCATCACAAATTTTGAAAACTCTTGATTGTAAAATTCTCTTCCATTATCACTTCTAATAGATATCAATTTGCATCCGAGAGAAACTTGAACCTTTTTCAAGAGCTTATTAAATTCATGAAAGGTTTCATCCTTCTGAGCTAGAAAAATTACCCATGTAAATCTTGAAAAATCATCAACAATCACATATACATATCTTTTACCACCAAGACTAGTAGTTCTCATTGGTCCAAATAAGTCCATATGAACAAGTTCAAGAGGTTTTGATGTAGAAACCATTGTTTTTGTTTAAAAGATGTTTTCGACTGTTTTCCATATTGACAAGCATCACAAATACGAGTTTTGTCAAAATTCATTTTTGGCAGTCCTCTAACCAATTCTTGTGATGAGAGTTTGTTCAATAATTCCATACCCACATGACCTAATCTTCTATGCCATAGATATCCATCATTATCATGAATGGCAAGACATCTAATATCATGTGTAATAAGTTCATCAAGATACAGTACATACACATTTGCAACTCTATTTGCAACAAAAATAGTCTTGTTACTCATACTATCCAGAATAGTACATGTATCATATTTAAATTCAACTTTGCAACCATTGTCACATAATTGACTAATACTAAGCAAGTTATATTTTAAACCATCAATAAGTACTACTTGCTTGATAAGAGGTAAGGAACCATTACCAATATTACCAATTCCAAGTATTCTTCCCTTCTTCTTGTCACCAAATGTGACAAAACCTTCACTTGTTGCTTGAAGTTCACTAACAAGTGAGGCATTTCCTATCATGTGTCTTGAACAGCCACTATCAAGAAACCATTTAGTGGCACTTGATCTTGAAGCAAAATGAACCTACACAAGATTAGCAAAGGTGATTTTTGGTACCCACATTTTCTTAGGTCCAAGGGGGTTAGTAAAATTTCCTTTAACTCTCCAAATAGTTTTAACATCATTTTCTATTTTTCTTTTCACATAACATTTTGACACTTTGTGTCCATTCCTACCACAATATGTACAACAAGTATGAGGTATTCAATTAAAGGTTTCTTTAGCTTTGAAGTTTTTAAATTTTGGAGCATAATTTTCATGAGTGTAACCAAGACCAATTTTTGTATATGATGATCTTTGATAACCAAGTAATTGATTTAGATTTCTCTTCCATTTGTAAATCTCTCAATGCATTGTGTAAGATCATTAACTTTCTTTTTCAATATATCATGATCACTAAGCATTGTTTCTAAAGATATGATTTTTGTACAAAGATCTTTATTTTCAAGAGACATGTTTTGAATGGTTACATTTAAAATTTCTTTTTCTATATTTAGATAGTTAGTAGTCTCAAGAAGTTTTCCATTTTCAGAATATAATTTTGAATTCTCATTTAACAGCTCATTAATTTTGGTCTTCAATTCCTTATTCCTTTTTGAAGCCTCTTTCAGTTCTCCATACATTTCAACAAGTAAATCATTAAGATCAACATCTTCATCATAGTAAGTAGAAATAGAAGGTGTAGATTGTACCTCATCACCAATTGCCATAAAGCATATGTTGGCTTTTCCTTCACTGTCATTTTCAATTTCTTGTTGATCCCAAGTACCAGCTAGTCCCTTTCCTTTCTTGGTGGATTTCTTTTTTAGTTTGCTGTCTCTTTCCCTTTCCAGAAGTTTAGTACAATCAGCAACAAGATGTTCTGTACTTTTACATTCAAAACACTGAGGTTTAAAGGATGATGACTGTCTACTCTTCTTGATTGGTTTTCTCCCTTTCTTAAAAAATTCTTTCTTATAGAATCTTTTGAATTTCCTTACAGCCATAGCTATCTCTTCTTCTCCACTGTTTCCATCTTCTTCACTTGATGATTCTTCTTGTTCACTAGAATGATTTGAAGTCTTGAGTACAACTCCTTTTCTTCCTTTTTCTTCATCTTCAATATCATTCAATCTTTTCAACTTCATTTCATGTGTAAGCAGTGAACCAATGAGCTCTTCAAGTGGAAGAGTTTTTAAATCTTTTGACTCCTCAATAGCAAGTGTCTTCGGTTGCCAAGATTTTGGCAGAGCATCCAAGATTTTTTTGTTTTGCTCTCCAATTGTATGGTTCTTTCCATAAGCTTTCAGACCATTAAAAATGTTAGTAAATCTAGTGAACATATCACTGATATTTTCACCTTGCTTCATGGTAAATAGCTCATAGTCTCTAACTAGCATGGCAAGCTTTGACTCTTTTACTTGATTTGTACCTTCATGTGTTACTTGAAGTAATCTCCACATATCATGGGCAGTATCACACCCACTAACTCTATTATATTCAGTTACATCTAGTGCACAACTTAAAATGTTCATAGCCTGATAATTCAAAGTCATTTTCTTCGAATCATTCTCATCAAATTCATCTATGTGTTTTGGTTCTTGACTAGTTCCATCAACACTCATTTTCATTGGTACATAAGGGCCTTTCTCAATAATATTCCACAAATCAAAGTTAATAGAACAAATATATATCTTAATTCTAGATTTTCAAAAAGTATAATTTGTTCCATTAAACAAAGGAGGTCTATTTGTGGAGGATCCTTCCAAATAAGGTAAACTTGAAATATTAGCCATAAGATCTTAACTTTTAGGTTATAAAACCTCGCAAAGAAGCCCTTGCTCTGATACCAATTGAAAGACCTAAGAGGGGGGTGAATTAGGTCTTTGGCTAATTTTTCTAAAACTATTTTCTTTATAAAATTAGTTGGTGCAAACTATGATTACTTAACTTGATGAGAGAATGATCAAATCAATAACCAAGAAATAAACAAATCAAGTGCATTGAACACAAGCAATTATAGTGGTTCGATCTCTCAAGATCTACCTCCACTACCTTTAGTCTACACTCAAGGATTTCAAACAATCTACTATATGCTCAAGTTCAACAATTACATATGAGGCTCACCACACAATGGTTTTACTCTCACAACCTTTATTGCAATTCTACAAATAAGGCTCACCCTTAGACAAGGATTTTATATCTAAAAACAACTTACAGACTAATCTTGTCAAGGTTCATCCACACATGGATTTTACACTACAACCTTGATTAAATCTAGTCTATGGCTCACCCTTACCAAAAGAATTTTACGTTACAAGATAACCTTATATTGAGCAAGTAGAAAACAGAATTAAGATGAAGAATGAATAAGATGTTACCACTTCTTGGTGGATGATTACACAATGTAGCACTTCTTCACTTTGTTGTCTTTGGAATCTTGAATGATCAATTGAAAGCACAAGACAAAAGAGAACTTTGATGTTTGCAAATAATTTAGAATGTTTATATTTTTCAGGGATTCAAAACTTACAAAAATTATGGAGTTTAAGGTTCTTATAGAGTTTAAAAATTAGTTTTAACAGTCATAAATCGGCTAGTAACGACTAGTTTCAAAAAATTCGAACGACCGAATTTCTTCTTGTACGTCCTAACTTGCGTCCGAATTTTACTGTTACATGCTTTCTGGAAAAATTCGGACAACTGAATTTTTCTTCATGCGTCTGAACTTGCATCTGAATTTCTCTGGAAAAACAGTAACTATGCTGTCAGGGAAAATTTGGACAACCAAATTTTTTCCCTTGAATTCAAACTTGCGTCCGAATTTCTCTGGAAGTACAGTAGCCATTTCTTGATGTTCAAACTTGGTAAAATCATTTTAATTGTAACTTCAATAAGTTTGAAAACATTTTGTATGAATAAGTAAACTGTTTAAACACTTTTAGATTCAAGAATCATTATCAAAACTCTTTGATTATACAAAGATTACTTAAGATCATTTTAGACTTAAAAACACATTTATTAATAAAAAGTTCATTCAAAGATATTTAAGATTCAAAAAAAAAAAAGTTTTATGCTCTCTTATGTGTTCAATAGATTCCAAGACAAACAAGTGTAGAGTTTGCAAAAGATATACCTATTTTGCAAGTGTAAACCTACACTAGAGTCTTTCAAGACTTCAATCCATAGAACATGCTCAACATTCTTGATCCTTGATCACACTTGAGTTGTCCTTAGCACTTCTTGACTCAAGGCAGTAAGACTTCATACTTCTTAATCCAACAATCCTATCACACAAATTACATAATAATTAGTCATCATCAATGTTTGTCATTAATCAAAACTTAATCATAACCTCATGATCTGCCCTTAGGGCTAACAAGTAGAATGTTGTAAATTTGCTTCAAACAATAAAGTTTCTTCTTGTGGATTAATTATTAAAGCATATAGGGAAATATTGGTTTTCAAAATTTTGTAATATATTCTATAGACAACAGCTAAAATCTTTTCTCCTGGATCCATTTTTGCATTTTTTATTTTAACATTTAAAGTTAAAGTTTTTAAGATTCCAAGGGTTGTCAGATCTATAGTATAATTTGGATAACAATTACAATAAAAGGGGCTTTCTGCTAAATTTGATTCCATTAAAGCTAGGAGTGATCTATCAAAGTCGTGATGTCTAGCATCTCTAAGACAGACCAAAATTGGAGTATCTAAGCCTAACTGTTGTAAAGGTTTTATTCCTATTTGAATTAATCCAATATGAAGAAATTTGTATTTCATTTGAATAAACTGAATAATAGCTTGAGGAGATAAAAGTTATAAAGAGGCATGTTCTTTTGTTATAGAAATTGTATTTTAGATATTTGTTCAGTTTATATAAACAAAAGAAATATCTTGAAACTTTATATCATCTAGCAGACACTACTGCGCATAAACAAGAATATTTTGATGCCTTACATGAAGTATTGGATTCTATTAAAATGGTTTGAAGATACATTAAAGAATATGCTTATTGAAATGTATCTTTTAAATGTACGTTACTTAAGATCTACTTATTGAACTTTATAAAGCAGAAACCAATTTTCAAGAAAAACATGAAATCTGGATAGAATACCAATATGTATTATCTTCTATTCGTAGAATTACTAATAGGTATAATGTATTTCCAAGTTCAAATCCATTTTCTCCATTAACATCCAACTTTTGAGCCACTTTGTCTACCCCTCCTTCTACCAAATCATATCAACAAATTGAATCTCTAGCCACTCCGGTATCTCCCTTAAGGCCTAGTCAAAATACAACTTATTCTTGTGATTATGTACTCAAAACCCAGAAATCACCAATTAGTTTCCTTGAATTCAAGTGGGAATGTCTTCTCATCATCAATTTATGCAAAAGATTATTTTACCCAGATGAATATTTTCTTAGCTGCTCTCCCCAATACTCCAGATTATTTTACGAATACATTCTGGAAGAATCAGGTTCTATCGAGGTATCTGAATTCTCTAGCCAAGGAAAGGCAGTAGCCTATTCAAAAGTCAAAATCAAGAAGGTCATCCTATCCCATGATTGGCCTAACAATCTCTATCAAATTCACTCCCAATCCTCAAACACCAACTTATACTTACCAAGACTATATCACAACCTGGTACAACTTTTTGCTATTTCGACAAGGAGACCGTAGTTGGTTTATTCATTTTGACAAAAATATTAGAGACATTAATTTACTTCCAAATTGGTTCTTGACTTCGTTCGAACTGTTTGGACCAGATGAAAGGATCTTGCCTCCACAGGCAAAATCAATTTATGGCAACTTTGAAATCCCAAAATTCCCAAACCTCATCCTATTATCAAATTATATCATTTATTTTTTAAAAGAAAATTTCCCTAAATTTTGTCTTGGTATTTTGACAAAGCTATTGATTAATACGGTCGGGTTAGCCCTAATGCGCACCTACAAAGTCAAATGGTGGGCACAATTCAAGATACAAGAAATGACTACTTCTTCAAGCTCGCCCAATCCTGATCAATCTGAATTTTGATGAAAAAGTCCAAGTTCATGGCAATGTTGGCATCACCAAGTTCAGAACAAGATTTCAACAAAAGCTTTAGCATAACTCAGGTTCACAGTGTCTTTAGAAGGGGAAAAGGCCGAGCCAAGTGGCGACAACGAAGATGAAGTTATCTCCCACTTGTACAAAGAAAAAGACTTTGGTGGACCATTTTCTCAACTTTATTGAAGAATATCTCTGCACCAACTTCAACTTTAAATTCTATTTTCAAAATTATTGTACTTTTACCATTCACTTTTTGAAAATTTTGCAAAAGCAGATTCCTCATGTCTACTTCAATGTATTATATAATGTAATCTTCTGAAGGCAATAAACAAGTTCAATAATTTTCATCATCTACTCTCTCTTACTATCCCTTACTCTTCTGATTTATCTCTACCGTCGACCTTCATGTCCTGGGGTTCGTTGGTATCAGAGCCAAGTTAGCAACAGTATCGAACTGCCATCAAAAGTTTTGTAAAGCTTCAATTTTCAAGTAAGAGTTCAAACAGATTATGTTTTACTTACTTTTCTACTATAAAAAATATTTGTCTAGCTTATATAAACAAGAAAAATATTTAACTAGTTTGTATCACTTAGCAGAAACTGCTGAGGACAAACAAGACTATTTTGATGTTTTACATGAAGTTAGAATCTATCAAAATAGTTTGAAGATACATTCAAGAATATGTATTTTAATATTGGCTATCTTTCTGTTAGACGATATTTAAATTCTATTCTAAGAGAATTATATAAATAAAGAACCAAATTGATCAAAATCTATGAATCAAAAACTAATTTTCAATCAAAATATGAAATTTACATAGAGCTTGGATACATAGAATCTTCTATTCATAAAACTAGACAAAGATTTCAAGAACTTGCCTTTTGAGCTAAAGGTATATAGAGGTAACGATTTATCGCTTGACTACCAAATTAATAGCCTTGCGAGGTGCCTCCGTACCTAAGCTTAATATGGCCAGCAAGATCCAGATCTTGTATTATTTTGAATATTTGTAATGAATATTTTTTGTATTATATGATGATAAAGTGTTGTGCCATGTTGGGAATGATATCTGCTGGATTGATTTTGTTGTTCAGTTGAGTTGCCAAATTATTTTTTAAAACTTTCTCTTGCAAGACTTGTAAAACATAGAGGTGAGAGCCTTTCAGATGTTGGTCAGCTTGTTAAGTCCGTTGGTCAGCCTGTTGAGGATAGGGGGTCCCGGTGGTGGTCTCGTCGCGTATAGCGACCCTTGCATAAGACTACGTTTATCAAAATGAATTGGTTAACAAGATTAAGCAACAAAAAATCAATTTCTGCATTATCATCTGAGCCTGCATCAGCATCTTCATCTGCATATAATTTAGAAGAATATTCAATTTCAGATATTCAAAAAACTTCAAATATTTCTCAAATAGAAAAACAACTTAAAAGGAATCAAGCCATTACAACGTCTAGGATTAGACACCAATTTTGGTATGTCTTAGGGATGCTAGGCATCACGACTTTGATAGATCATTATCAGCATTAATGGAATCCAATTTAGCTGAATGAGTAGTTTATTGTAATTGTTATCCAAATTATACTGTAGATCTGACAACCCTTGGAATCCTAAAGACTTTAACTTTAAATGTTAAAACCAAAAACATAAGTTGTTTGAACTCTTACTTGAAAATTGAAGCTTTTCAAAACTTTTTATGGTAGTTTGATAATGTTGCTAACTTGCTCTGATAACAGCGAACCCTAGGACATGAAGGTTGACAGTAGAGAGAAATCAAAAGAGTATGGGATACTAAGAGAGAGTAGATGATGAAAATGATTGAACTTGTTTATTGCCTTCAAAAGATTACATTATATAATACATTGAAGTAGACATGAGGAATCTACTTTTCTTGACAAGATAAGCATCTATATGCAATTGCAAAATTTTCAAAAAGTGAATAGTAAAAAGTACAATAATTTTGAAAATGGAATTTAAAGTTGACATAAAGTTGAAGTTGGTGCAAAGATATCCACCAAAGTCTTTTTCTTTGTACAAGTGGGAGATAACTTCATCTTCGTTGTGGCCACTTGGCTCGGCCTTATCCCCTTCTGAAGACACTGTGGACATGAGTTCTACTAAAGTATCTTTTAAATCTTCTTCAGAAATTGGTGATGCCAACATTGCCATGAAATTGGACTTTTTCATCAAAAATTCAAATTGACCAGGACTGGGAGAGCTTGAAGAAGTAGGTATTTCTTGTATCTTGAATTGTGCCCACCATTTGAATTTGTAGGTACGCATTAGAGCTACCCGACCATATTGATCAGTAGATTTGTCAAAATACTAGGACAAAATCCAGGAAAATTTTCTTTTAAAAAATAAATGATATAATTTGATAATAGGATGAGGTTTGGGAATTTTGGGGATTTCAAAGTTGTCATAAATTGATTTTCCTGTGGAGGCAAGATCCTTTCATTTGGTCTAAATAATTCGAACCAAGTCAAGAACCAATTTGGAAGTAAATTAATGTCTCTAATATTTTTGTCAAAATGAATAAACCAACTATGGTCTCCTGGTCGAAATAGCAGAAAGTTGTACCAGGATGTGATATTGTCTTGGTAAGTATAAGTTGGTGTTTGAGGATTGGGAGTGAATTTGTTAGAGGACAACAGGTCTTTGTTAGGCCAATCAAGGAAAAGGATGACCTTCTTGATTTTGACTTTTGAATATGCTACTGCCTTTCCTTGGCTAGAGAATTCAAATACCTCGATGGAACCTGATTCTACCAGAATGTATTTGTAAAATAATCTGGAGTATTGAGGAGAGCAGGTTAGAAAATATTCATCTGGGTAAACTAACCTTTTGCCTAAATTGATGATGGGAAGAGATTCCCACTCAGATTCAAGGAAACAAATTGATGATTTCTTGGTTTTGACTACATAATCACAAGAATAAGTTGTATTTTGACTAGGCCTTGAGGGAGATGCCGAAGTGGTTGGAGATAGAATTTGCTGATATGATTTGGTAGAAGGAAGGGTAGACAAAGTGGCTCGAAAGTTGGGTTTTAATGGAAAAAATAGATTTTAACTTTCTAATACAGTATACCTATTGGAGATTGAAGTCACAGCTTCTTTATCACTCACTGTCCCTGCAAGAACTCACGAAAAAGAAAATCAGGTAGGGAATTGGAGTTACCTTTGATGTGCTGGATATGAAATTCGAAAGCAGAAAGTATAGCTTGCCATCGTGCAAAAATTTGTTTTGAGACTGAATTTTAACATCCTTTTCTAAAATCTCTTTTGTAGGACTACAATCAATTCTGATTAAAAAAGGTTTGTTTATTAAATCATCTTAAAATTTTGTAATACATAATACAATAGCTAAAACTTCTTGTTTAATTGTTGGATAATGTTTTTGAGCTTTGTTCCAAATACCAAAATGATATCTGACCAGTTGTTCAGAGGACTTGGGAAAATCTGGCTGGGGTCTTTGCTTTAAAATACCTCCATAACCTAGATTTGAAGCATCTATTTCTACAATCAAAGAATAAGATGGATGTGGAAGGCCAAGAAGAGGTAGGGTTTTGACAATTTTCTTGACTTTTCTGACTACTTGGATATGTTCTTCAGACCAAGGAGGAGGATTTTTCCTAAGTCTTCTATACAAGGGTTCAATAATTTGTCTAAGCTTTGGAATGAAATCTGAAATGTAATTGAGACATCCTAAGGACCTTTGAAGTTGAGTTTTATCAGTGATTTTGTCAGGAAATTTCTCTGCAAACTCTACTGTTCTACAAATTGGTTTGTAAGTACCTTGATGAAAATCATGCCCTAAAAACCTAGTTTGAGTCTGAACTAATTTCATTTTTGATGCAGACAACACTAGTAAATTTCTTTTTACAACTTTGTAAAATGTAAGCAAATTCTTATAATGTTGTTCCAATGTCTGAGAAAAGATAAGAACATCATCTATATATATATAATGCAATTCTAAATATGCAGAGAATATAGAGTTCATAACATTTTGGAATTCAGATGAAGCATTTTTTAAACCAAATGGCATAACATTCCATTCATAATGTCCAAAAGGGACAGTAAAGGCTGTTTTATACTTGTCTTCTTCTACAATCTGAATTTGCCAAAATCTTGATTTTAAGTCAAATTTTGAATACACATTAGCAAAAATTGTTCTTTTTAAAATATCTCTTTTGTTAGGAATTGGGTATCTAATCCATTGTAAAGCTTTATTTAAAGGCTTATAATTTATTACTAATCTTGGAGCACCTCTTTCTTTCTCTGCTGCATTATTGACATAGAAAGCAGAACAACTCCAAGGAGATTTGCTTGGTCTAATTAATTTTTTGTCTAATAACATGTTGATTTCTTTTTTGCAATATTCAAGTAGTTCCATGTTCATTTGAATTGTCTGGCTTTTGTTGGGATATTGGATTCTGAAAACTCTTTATTATAAGGTAATTTAACAATATGTTGTTTTCTATTCCAAAATACATTTGGTAAGTCAGAACATACTTATTTTAATAATAATTGTGTATATTCTTTTATTTTATTTTTACACGTATCAATTTTTTTCATTTATCCTTTGAAAGTTTATTTCCTTTTTTATAACATTCTATAGTTTTAACTATGCTATTTACATGTCCTATGGTATTTCTTTTTATAAAATTTAAATCTATTTGTCTAGGGGAATGTATGAATGAGAAAAGAAGTTGTTTTCCTAAAGCTCTAGTATGTACACCATTAGAATCTATAGAAAAATGATAAATTTGCGTTAGAAATGGAGTTCCTAATAAAATAGTTTGTGCTAGACTTTTAACCAAAATGAACTCTGTTTTGAATACAATGTTGTCACGAATAATTTCTACATTGAAAATTTTATATTTTATATCTAATTTTTCACCATTGGTAGCACTAAGACTTTCTTTTGTTTTTGAGTAATATTGAACAGGTACTAAATCTTCTCGAATGCAATTTTGATCAGCACCACTATCTAATAATGCAATATGATTTAATTCACGTTCTTGATTTATTCTAAGTTGAACTGGGATATACCATTTTTGATATGTTACAGAGGCTATTTCAGAAATAAAGTTTTCTTCATTATTTTCAGGTTCTTCACTGCCCTTAGAAGTTGAAGCATTAGTGCTAACAACATTTTGAAGTTGAAGAAGACTAACTTGGAATTATACTTCTTTAAGTTCCTTTTTTAGCTGATTAACATCAGATTGTAATTCTTGTATTGAAATATTACCTATAGAAGAAGGTTTTCTAAATTGATCAATAACCTATTTTATCTGAAAAGGTTTAGTGATAGTCTCGTTAACTTCTTTAGTAATGATATCTTTTAATTTGAGCAAATATTCTTTTTTAATTTCTGGATTTGTTATCTTATCTATTAATTCTATAAAAAATTGTTTATTTTCAGCGTTATAGTATTAATACATAAACCTATACCTTTTTCAGACTCTGAGGTGGAAAATTGATCTGATTCTTCTAAAATATTAATTTTTGGTTCAGAATTTGAAGAATGTTCTGAAGTATCATCAATATCTGACTCAGGGTCAGAATTAGGTATATCAATTATTTCTAAAATTTGAGCTTTGATTGAGTCATCTATTTCTAATTCTGAAACTTGAGATCTATCTCTAAAATATCTAGCAATATGCCCAAATTTGCCATATTTTCTACATTTAAGATTGACATAAGGAGTTGAAACAGCTGATGATTTTGCCTTCGATGCAGATTTTCAAGAAGAGGTTGGCTTAGAAGGAGACCTAACAGAAGAGTTACTTGGAGCAGGTCTACTTGAGCTTTTGTTCAAAGAATAAGTAGCTTGTCTAGAATTTGACAGTAGACGTTTGACCTTTTGTGAAGAAGGTATAGGCTTTTCTTTGCTTAGACCAAATTGTTCACAGAAACTTCCTAATTCTCTAGATAAAGTTCCTGATTCTTTTTTGATTTGTTCTGTTAGTTTTAAGTCATTGCAAAGATCTATTCCAATTTGACTTACGAAAGCTGAAAGTTCACCATATATAATAGATTGGTAAGGAATATCTCAATTATAAAAATATTTTAGTTTACTCATAATTTTTTCAAAAAATACAGGAGGTAATCCTGCTAAAAATCTTTCTTTCCAATAACTATTATTACAATCAGGTCTAGACATTACTTTTATGAAAAACATGTCTCTGTACCATTTGAAATCACGCATTCTCCTACATCTTAGATTTTGTAAAATAGAAGAGCTTCTTTCTTGATACTTGATAGGATCTCCAAATTTTTTCATAATTGCATAAATTAATGTTGTTACAACATCATCCTCATATGTTCTAAGTGTGACAGTCTAGGACAAAGTAGTGCTTTCAGTAACACACGTGGTTAGTTCCTATTTTCTTTGCTTCCATAAGATGAGTTTTATCAGAAGTTGTAACATAATTATCCCACTATGCCTTTAACATTCTAGTAAAACCAAGTTGTAAAATTTTAGCACATCTTTTTTCAGAATATCCTTTTGCCTTATATACATTACTGGCCATGCCTATGGCTTCACAAGTTCTAATAATTTGTAGTTCAGAAAATCCATCGATGTTTCACTCATAGATTGAGCTACGATCGAATTGTATGTATTCAAAAGATTCTTCAAAACGCATATCTGAAAAGAAAGGTCGAGTATAGTAAGGTTTTGAAGTATAATAATCTCTATTTCTTATTGAACTTCTTTTAACCTTTAATTTATTAACTTGTTATTGGAATTCTTGCAGATAATCATCAAATTCTTTTCTGATTTCATCTTCCCATATTACATTTATTGTGGGTTGAGCATTTTTATCCTCTAATGTTCTAAGGTCTAAATGCTGTAATCTTTTGGTAATTTCATTTAAAAGTTCTTCAAATTTTCCAAAATGTACTCCCAGAGGAACCAAAGGAAG
The DNA here is from genome assembly GCA_030512225.1 of Rauvolfia tetraphylla. Lineage (NCBI taxonomy): Eukaryota > Viridiplantae > Streptophyta > Magnoliopsida > Gentianales > Apocynaceae > Rauvolfia > Rauvolfia tetraphylla. The sequence goes on from JAJQKT010000064.1 coordinate 2,005,817, forward strand.
CTTAAATAAAGGAGACCTAGAAGAAGTTGCTATAGGATGAGAAGTTACACTTGTTTGGGACAATTGTCTTTCAGCCATGAGATATAACAAATTGTTAGAATAATTATTCTGTTGAATTACTTTGTCTATGTCTTTTGAGGTTGCTGTTCTATCCACTTCACTAGATGCTTTAAAAGAAAAGGCTTTAATATGAGTACCTCAATGTGGCAAAATAATATTTTCTAAAGGAGGATTTATAAAGAAAATGACAGTGTTTGATTCAGTATACCAATTTTGAGAAATAGGGTTTAAAATCTTTTGTTTTGGGTGATAAATTGCAATCTATTTGAAAAAGTCAATATGCAATCTTAACCTTTGCCTAGTATCATACCAGTGTTGTCTCAGAGAATCCCTTTCGGGGGTGAAAAAGAAGAGAAAAATTGTTTTCTCTGAGTTGTCCATTTAGGATCCATAAACCATTTTCATAATAATTCTTTGTTTTACACAAAATCAGTTTTTGAAATATGTATACATACATATATACATACGTACATACATATATACATACATATATATATATATGTATATATGTATGTATGTATGTATGTACTTATGTATATTCATATATAAAGATGAATGCATCTTTTGGCCTCCATATGTAATATGATTCTTATCCCAATAGCTCTTCGATAATGGACATATTTATCATCAAATTTTTGAAAATCTTTTCGTTCTTCAGAAGCAGTTATGGTCAATGCTTTTGTTTTTCCAACCTGCATGAAATGGTAAGCAGGATATCTTTCATCCTGATAAAAGTCTGGTCCTGTTGAGAATAATTTAAGAACCAAAATATCTTTTGGAGAAACTGAAAGACCTAAGAGAGGGGGGTGAATTAGGTCTTTGACTAATTTTCAAAAACTATTTCCTTTATAAACTTAGTTGGTGTAGATTATGATTACTTAATTCAATGATAGCATAATCAAATCAATAACAAAGCAATAAATAATCTAAGTGCAATGAACACAAGCAATTTATAGTGGTTCGATCTTCTCAAGATCTACCTCCACTACTTTGAGTCTACACTCAAGGATTTCAATTAATTTACTATATGCTCAAGTTCAACAATTACATAAGAGGCTCACCACACAATGGCTTTACACTGACGACCTCTTTTGAAATTCTACAAACAAGGCTCACCCTTCAATAAGGATTTTATATCTAAAAACAACCTAAAGACCAATCTAATCAAGGCTCATCCACACACGGATTTTACACCACATCCTTGATTAATCTAGTCTATGGCTCACCCTTACCAAAAGATTTTACATTACAAGATAACCTTATATTGAGCAAGTAGAAAACAGAATTAAAATGAAGAATGAATGAGATGTTACCACTTCTTGGTAGATGATTACACAATGTAGCACCACTTCACTTTGTTGTCTTTGGAATCTTGAATGATCAATTGAAAGTACAAGACAAAAGAGAGCTTTGATGTTTGCAAGTGATTTAGAATGTTTAGATTTCTCAGAGATTCAAAACTTACAAAAATTCTGGAGTTTATGACTTTTATAGAGTTTAAAAATCGGTTTCAACAGCTATAAAACGACTAGTTTTAGGGAAGTTCGGACGTCCGAACTTGCTCCTCTACATCCGAACATTCGCCCGAACTTGTTGTCTGGCAAAGTTCGGACGTCGAAACTTTCGTCCGAACTTTTCTGAAAAAACAGTAACCATGTCACAGTTTGGACGTCCAAACTTGCGTCCAAACTTTCCAAACTTTGTGAAAACATTTGAAAATCAATCTCAAAATGTTTGAAATCATTTAGGATCAAAAGATATATCATACAAACTCTTTTGAACTCAAAAATCGTTACCAAAGCATTTGATCATTAAGATTTTACTCAAAGTCATTTATGATTTAAAAACAAGTTTTATGCTCTCTTATGCATTCAATAGATTTCAAGACACACAAGTGTAAAGTTTACAAGAATATACCTATTTAAGCAAGTGCAACCCTACACTAGATTCTTCAAAGCCTTCTTATTCATAGAACATGCTCTATATCCATGATCTTTTAAGCATAATAGTCCTTATCAATGTTTGTCATAAATCCAAAAATCCTATCGCACAACATATAAGCATATTAGTCCTTATCAATGTTTGTCATAAATTAAAACTAATCAAACCTACATGATTTGCCCTTAGGGCTAACAATCTCCCCCTTTTTGATGATGACAAACTTTGATGCAAAATGTGATGGATTTAAACAATTTAGAACAAAGAAGCACTGATGTCATTGATGAATAATAACCAAATTAGCACTTTGACATTCAAATGGCTCAATTTGAGCCTATGACCCAACCAACCTCCATTTGCCTCCTTCCTTCCAACAAATAGGATAGAAGATATAGCATTTAAGCATTGAGAAAACTTCTAAGAGAGGTATTAAAGGTCAGAAAAGATTAGCAATGCTCCCCCTTAGATTGTGCTAGTTTTTCAACAAGTTTGGACTTGAGATGCTGTGCATCCGAATTCTGACATGTCAAGTCCGAACTGTAAAATAAGTGAAATGAAAGCTTTAATTTTTGAAAATAAGCTTTCCTAAGGTTGTTCAAACATATTAGAAGATATTAAAATATATTTGAATCAATTTGAACAACAAAAGAGCACTTTTTAGTAACAAAATGTGGATGCATCCGAATTTCTGAAACATGCATCCGAACTTTTAAAAATCCAAGTCCGAACTTTAAAACTTATGAGATGAAGGCTGCAATTTTTTAAAGTAAGTTTTCTTAAGGTTGTTCAAATATGATAAGAAAGTTTTAGACAATTTTCAAACAATTTAAACAACAGAAACATACATTTGGCAAGAAAGTTTGGATGCATCCGAACTTCAAGTCTGAACTTTTGAAAAAATAATTTTGCATTTGCAAATGAACTATAGAAGTATTTGAATATGTATGTTCATAATGACACTCAGTTTAGCTTTGCAAAACCACACAACTTATACATTTCATGAAATAACTTAAAATTATAGGTCAAGTTACAAACTAACATCAAGATTTCAAAAATCTCAACTTAACCTTATCTCAAGGTTGCAGAAATCAACCAATTTCAATTTAAATGCAGTCAAATGCAAGTATTTTCATATTACACATTATATTATAACTTAGCACAAACATAGACACATTTCATTATCACAATCATAGCACACACACACATATCACATTGCCATCACAATATCACACACATCACATTGCAGTCATCATTTTTTTCTCCTCCTTTTGTCATCACTCAAAGATGGGGTAGTGAAAATGAGACTAACAATTTAGTATATTTTTGTAAATCAACTTCTTCTCCCCTTTGATAGTAGCAATTAAGCTTGGGGTGATCAAAGTATTATTAACAAAAGCAGCTCACAACACTAAGGTTTCATCATTGAGCTTCAACTATTACAAAAGCCACATTAAACAGTTTAAATTTCAGAATTTTAAATAGAAAAATAGAGAAATTGTGTAAACCACTGTTCATAAGTCTGACTAAGCATATCAAAAACAAATAAAAGCAGTAAATAGAGATAAGATGAAAGAGATGCTTAGCCTTGTGATGTTGATGGAGATTTCTTTCTTCATCCTTTCTTGATTGCCACATGTTTGACTCTTCCTTGGCTGAATGTAGGATTGGATGGTGATGTCACTTCAGCTCTTGCAATCAAACTCCCTTCTTGGCTAATTCTAGTTTGCTGCTCTCCTTGATCTTCTCTTTGTGACTCAATAGCTTGCTCACGGTTATTTTCTTGATCATCATCACCACTATCATCATCATTATCACCGTCATAGGTTTTTTCTTCTTCCTTGTTCTTGTCTTCCTCATCTCTCTTATCATCATCTTTTTCTTCTTGAGTTCTAGAGGGTCCCTCACCACTTTGAGTATTTCTCATTAATATTTCCTCAATGTGCTTCACTCTATTTTCCAAGCCATCCAATTTTCCAAGAACCATAAGAGCAAAAGTTTCAAAGAACTTATACATTTTCTCCATCTCCTTAATATGATTGTTCAAGGCTTCTTGGAATGCCTTAGAAACAATGGTGTCTCCTCTTGTTATCCCTTCATCAGTAGGAACTTCTCCAACACTAGGAAGTGACTAAGAAGTAGGCACTTCCTCAAAAAGTCTTCTCTTGCAGGGAGGTTGCTCCCCCTCACTTGATGAACCATGCCTTTTATTTGTTTTCATTTCCCTTACCCATGCTTCTGTCTCTTCTTCTTCTTCTTCTTCCTCAGTATTCTCACTTTCTTTAGCTTCTGCTATTCTAGGAAGGGTTTCTCTTTTAGTCCTCCATACACTATCTTCATCAAGAACCAATTGCATTCTTCTAAGAGTATCATTAGTATAAATTTGTCCACTCTTGAAAGCTTGTCCCCTAATAGGAAGTTCGACTTGAAATGTTTGAAAATTCTTGTTAAAAGTCTTCCATATGAAAAAGCTTTGTTGGCTGCCTTCTTAATACTAAACATAAACTTCACTGCTATATACCCAAAATTCAGTCTTCTATGCTCATGTAAAGCAAGTATAATTACCATATGTATATTTTCAACAAATGATTTATGATCAAAATTAGGGACAATCATGGTTGTTATCATATGATGCATAACTCTTCCTCTAGCATCAAAAGCTTTGGTTTCCCTTTCTTTTGTGGACCTAAACTATCTACCTTTTGTAAAGGCTTCCTCAAATCTTTCATTGGTAAACAACTCACGGTTATAACAATGTTGACCCAAAGAGAAGTACTTTTCTCCAACATCACTTACTCCATAAATTCTATTAACCAAAGCATCATTGAATTCAAAATCTACTTGGGATACTCTATATGAGTACCACTGAACCATATCATCTCCTATCTGTTCAATTCTTTCTTCTTTAAGATTTGTATAGAATTCATATATGAGATCAGGATAGTATTCTTCATCAATTACTAACAGACTACTCCATCCAATATCACTAAACAGAGAACACATTATCCATACTTGATAGGTTATCAATATTCACCTTGTTTCCAGAGATAATCTTTCTGGATTTTTTGCTCCAATCTTCAAATTCTGATGTTGCTTTGATGGAGACAAATCTGTCTATTTCGGATGATGATTGAGGAACTCTAATTCTTCTTGGTTAATTGAGAATCCGTCCTCCATCTCCTTCCTTAGCTTTCCCTTTTCCTCTCTCAACATTTGCTCTCTTAGTTCTCACCATGACGTTTTTCTATGTGAAATGCAGTGAATTTGTGTAGTGGATAACGACACATATGCTTGTTTTTTAATGTACCATGACACAAGACAACTACCAAGAAATTGACAATGGCCACTAGTACTTTTACGTTCAACACTACAACCAACAAAATCAGCATCCGAATATCCAACAAGATCAAAAGATGAAGATTTTGAAAACCAAAGACTATAGTCATGTGTATCAATCAAATAACTAAAGATGCGTTTGATAGAAATTAAATGAAACCCTGTATGACAAGATTGAAATCTAGCACATAAACATACAACAAACATAATATCTGGTCTACTTGCTGTGAGATAGAGTAAACTTCCAATCATACCTCTATGTATCTTTTTATCAACATTTTTACCTTTCTCATCTCTATCAAGTTTGGTTGATGAGCTCATTGGAGTGCTTATTCCTTTTGCTTGATCCATTTCAAATCTTTTCAAAAGCTCTTTGGTGTACTTTGCTTGATTTATAAAGACTCCATCTTTAGTTTGCTTAATTTGTAGTCCAAGATAAATATAGTCAATTTCTGTAGTGGACAAAGACACATATGCTTGTTTTTTAATGTACCATGACACAAGACAACTACCAAGAAATTGACAATGGCCACTAGTACTTTTACGTTCAACTCTACAACCAACAAAATCAGCATCATAATATCCAACAAGATTAAAAGATAAAGATTTTGAAAACCAAAGACTATAGTCATGTGTATCAATCAAATAACTAAAGATGCGTTTGATAGAAATTAAATGAGACCCTTTAGGACAAGATTGAAATCTAGCACATAAACATACAACAAACATAATATATGGTCTACTTGCTGTGAGATAGAGTAAACTTCCAATCATACCTCTATGTATCTTTTTATCAACATTTTTACCTTTCTCATCTCTATCAAGTTTGGTTGATGAGCTCATTGGAGTGCTTATTCCTTTTGCTTGATCCATTTCAAATCTTTTCAAAAGCTCTTTGGTGTACCTTGCTTGATTTATAAAGACTCCATCCTTAGTTTGCTTAATTTGTAGTCCAAGAAAAAAATTGAGTTCTCCAATCATGCTCATTTCAAATTAATTTTGCATTAATTTAGCAAACTCATCACAGAGAGATGTATTAGTAGCACCAAAAATAATATCATCAACATAAATTTGCACAAGTAAGAGATCATTAGTGCAAGAAGTTTTTATAAATAAAGTTGTGTCAACTTTTCCTTTTGAAAATCCTTTTGAAAGAAGAAATCCACTCAATCTTTCATACCAAGCTCTAGGAGCTTGTTTTAATCCATACAAAGCTTTGGTTAACTTGTAAACATGATTGGGAAACTTTTCATGAATAAAACCAGGTGGTTTTTCCACATACACTTCTTCTTCAATAAAACCATTTAGAAATGCACTTTTGACATCCATTTGAAATAATTTAAAACCTTTAAAACAGGCATAGGCTAATAGTATTCTTATAGATTCAAGTCTAGCTACAAGAGCAAAAGTTTTATCATAATCAATACCCTCTTCTTGATTGAATCCTTGAGCAACAAGCCTAGCTTTGTTTCCAACAACTTCTCCTTGTTCATTTAATTTATTTCTAAAAAACCATTTTTTCCAATTATAGAATGATCAAGAGGCCTTGGAGCAAGAGTCCAAACTTTGTTTCTTTCAAATTGATTTAGCTCTTCTTGCATGGCAATAATCAAAAAATTATCACACAATGCATCATCAATGTTTTTAGGTTCAATATGTGATAAAAGAGCAAAGTTGTCAATAAAGTACCACCTTATTTTAAAAAAAAAACAATTGAAGAAGTTTTATCAAATAGAAGTTCACAAGGTGTTTTTCGTATGAAAAGTCTTAAGAGAACTCTATTCATTACATAACAAGCAGTGTTTACACCTTCAGCCCAAAAATATTTTGGTAAAGAGTTTTCACACAACATTGATCTAGCCATTTCTTGTAAAGTTCTATTTTTCCTTTCAACAACACCATTTTGTTGAGGTGTTTTGGCAGCAGAAATATTATGTGTAATACCATATTCATCACAAAATTTTGCAAACTCTTGATTGTAAAATTCTCTTCCATTATCACTTCTAATAGATATCAATTTGCATCCGAGAGAAACTTGAACCTTTTTCAAGAGCTTATTAAATTCATGAAAGGTTTCATCCTTTTGAGCTAGAAAAATTACCCATGTAAATCTTGAAAAATCATCAACAATCACATATACATATCTTTTACCACCAAGACTAGTAGTTCTCATTGGTCCAAACAAGTCCATATGAACAAGTTCAAGAGGTTTTGATGTAGAAACCATTTTTTTGTTTAAAAGATGTTTTCGACTGTTTTCCATATTGACAAGCATCACAAATACGAGTTTTGTCAAAATTCATTTTTGGCAGTCCTCTAACCAATTCTTGTGATGAGAGTTTGTTCAATAATTCCATACCCACATGACCTAATCTTCTATGCCATAGATATCCATCATTATCATGAATGGCAAGACATTTAATATCATGTGTAATAAGTTCATCAAGATACAGTACATACACATTTCCAACTCTATTTGCAACAAAAATAGTCTTGTTACTCATACTATCCAGAATAGTACATGTATCATATTTAAATTCAACTTTGCAACCATTGTCACATAATTGACTAATACTAAGCAAGTTATATTTTAAACCATTAATAAGTACTACTTGCTTGATAAGAGGTAAGAAACCATTACCAATATTACCAATTCCAAGTATTCTTCCCTTCTTCTTGTCACCAAATGTGACAAAACCTTCACTTGTTGCTTGAAGTTCACTAACAAGTGAGGCATTTCCTATCATGTGTCTTGAACAGCCACTATCAAGAAACCATTTAGTGGCACTTGATCTTGAAGCAAAATGAACCTACACAAGATTAGCAAAGGTGATTTTTGGTACCCACATTTTCTTGGGTCCAAGGGGGTTAGTAAAATTTCCTTTAACTCTCCAAATAGTTTTAACATCATTTTCTATTTTTCATTTCACATAACATTTTGACACTTTGTGTCCATTCCTGCCACAATATGTACAACAAGTATGAGGTATTCAATTAAAGGTTTCTTTAGCTTTGAAGTTTTTAAATTTTGGAGCATAATTTTCATGAGTGTAACCAAGACCAATTTTCGTATATGATGATCTTTGATAACCAAGTAATTGATTTAGATTTTCTATTCCATTTGTAAATCTCTCAATGCATAATTTGAAGAGATATATTTTGAATTGTTACATTTAAAATTTCTATTTCTATGTTTAGACAGTTAATAGTCTCAAGAAGTTTTCCATTTTCAAAACATAATTTTGAATTCTCATTTAATAACTCATTAATTTGGGTCTTCATTTCCTTGTTCCTTTTTGAAGCCTTTTTCAGTTCTCCATACATTTCAACAAGTTAATCATTAGGGTCAACATCTTCATCATAGTAAGTAGAAATAGAAGGTGTAGATTGTACCTCATCATCAATTGGCATAAAGCATATGATATTGTTTAGGAAAACAATCTTTTTTACATAGGCATGAACCTGCACCACTATCAATATTACCTGCACCATTATCACATCCTATCATTAAAGGCATTTTTGTTTTATCACAACATAAATATATTCTTTTCTTTAATCCTCTTGTTAATTTTGCTAAAATATCATCACCACACCATTCACTGAATTTATCTCTTAAATGAGTTATTCTTTTTCTCAAAGTATCATTTTCTCCTAGTTTATTGATAGTGGTGCAGGTTCATGCCTTCGTAAAAAGGATTATTTTCCTGAACAATATCATACACCTTTAGAACCTATAAAATATTTCTAACCAACTTATTGAAATAAATCAAGAAATAGAAAAACCGATAATTCTACTTGGATCATTTCCTATTAAATGCCCTCCTTTTTATTTTTATAATATTGGTACAGATGTTTTACTTGGAAATAATTTTCTTCAATTATTTAATAAAGTTATTTTTGATACTATTGTCTATCAAATTATTTTCAAAACTCCTTGTCACCATCTTATTGTTGTTAAATGTCTTAAATGTGCTTATGCTAAACCTCTCCCTATCATCCCCTTTCGTCCTCGCACAGCCCATCGTGGTGATCTTGGATATACAGCGAAACCTAGTTTTCCAAAAGGAACACCATTATTAGAATACCAAGTTTTCTTACATGTAGATACAGAAATAGAAAATATAAAGATTAAATTAGAACAATGTTATACTAATAATCCATTAAAAATTTGGGACAAAAATCAGTTATTAGCCACTATAGAAATGATTGATGAAACTAAAATAATTAGAGCTACACCCATGATATATAATGAAATAGATCAAAAAGAATGTAAAGAACAAATAAAAGTTACATGTATGGTTCTCCCAACACCTCTCCTCATAGTTCTCCCGTCTTTATGGTAAGAAAATATGCTGAGATAGTTAGATGAAAGCTAGAATAGTTATTAATTATAAAAAATTAAATAATAATACAAAATTTGATGGATATTTCTTACCTCATAAAGAAAGTTTGATAAATTCAACAAAACATAAGAATATATTTTCTAAATATGATTGTAAAAGTAGATTTTGGCAAATAAAGATGGATCATAATAGTATTCCTTATACAACTTTTTCTACTCTACAGGGACATTATGAATGGCTTGTTATGCCATTTGGATTAAAAAATGCACCCCAAATATTTCAAAGAAAAATGGATAATATTTTTAAGGATTATGATTATATTTTGTAAATTATTTAGACATAAAAAAACAAAACTATTACAAAATAAAATAGAATTTTTAGGAATGCAGATAGATGGAAAATGTATAGAATTACAAAATCATATTTTGGAACAAATCACTGGATTTCCTAATAAATTAATTGATAAAAAACAAGTACAAAGTTTTTTAGGAGTATTAAATTATGCATCAGACTATATTGAAAATCTATCAGCCTTGAAACAACCTTTACAGAGTCTATTAGGAAAGGATAAAATTTTCTACTTTGACCAAACATTAGAAAATCATGTTAAAAAGATAAAATAAAAATGTAAAACATTATCCAAATTACAACTTCCAACTGATAATGATGAGCTAATATTTGAAACAGATGCATCAGAAAAATTTTGGAGTGGAATACTAAAAAAGTTAGATTATAAAAACCAAGAAAAGGAGAAACTCTTTATAAAAAGATTTTTCTATTCTTTTATTAACCGATTTATGTATTAGATTCCATTCAACCCACGGTTGGAAATTAATGATTGGCTCTGTCTACAAAGATTTTGGATTTGTTCAGAATGATCAAATTATATCGGGTCTTGTTTCCACTTTTCCAATCATTCATGATACATTTTTTAAATATTGGATTTTCCATTATTTAAATCGTGTATCTCCATCACTTGTAGTTATTTATCATTCAAAGAATGACTAATAAAAGATCCACTTATATTATGCATCTGGAACTTTTAGTGATACAGAAAGTAGATATCACATAAATGAAAAAGAATTATTAGCAGTTGTCAAAAGTTGTCAGAAATTTTATTATTTTTTATTACCAAAAAGATTTTTATTGCGAACAGATAATATCCAGGTAAGAGCTTTTATTCATAATAATTTACCATCAAGACATGAATATAAAAGATTAATTAGATGGCAAAGTTTATTAGTTGAATATATGTTTGATATTAAGGTTATCAAAATTGACAAAAATGTATTGGTAGATTTTCTTACTACAGATGGCGGATATGCTAAGACAGATTCTTAAACATTTCGATGATATGGAACATGAGGTTCACAAAATTAAACAAAATTTATCTGATATCATTGATGAAATACCTAAGAGGGGGGTGAATTAGGTATTTGGCTAATTTTTTGCAAATATAGTCCTTTTATAATTCTAAGCAAAGAAACAAATTGTATATACTTGGTTCAATATAAAAGTAATACAAATAATATCTACGTAGTAGAACAATGTAAGAACAAAGAACACAAACAATTTATAGTGGTTCGATCTCTTCAAGATCTACGTCCACTACCTTAAGCCTACACTTAAGGATTTCAAACAATCTACTATATGCTCAAGTTCACAAACTACATAAGAGGCTCACCACACAATGGTTTTATATTCACAGCCTCTTTTAGTAATTAAACAAACAAGGCTCACCCTTCCACAAGGGTTTCATAACTAAAGACAACCTAAAGACCAATCTAATCAAAGGCTCACCCACACACAGGTTTTACACCACAACCTCGATTAATCTAGTCTATGGCTCACCCTTTGACAAAAGGGTTTTATGTCACAAGATAACCTTGTAATGAGCTAGTAGAAAACACAATTTAATAAGTAGAGAAGAGTGTGTAGATGTTACCATTTTTTGGTAAATGTTTACATAATGTTGCACCTTCACACTTTGATGTTTTTGGAATGATCAATTGAATGCACAAGATGAGAGAGAGCTTTAAATTTTAATAAAAGCTTTTGGAATGCTTATCATAAAAATTCAAGACTTCCAAAAAATCTGAAGTTTATAGATTTTATAGATGTGAAAAATCAAATGCAACAGCTATAAAACGGCTAGTAACGGCTAGTAACAGTGAAGTTCGGACGTCCGAACTTTCTGCTATGGGTCCGAACATTACTGTGCCAAGCTGTCTGAAAATGTTTGGACGTCCGAATTTTTCCTTATGCGTCCGAACATTTGTTCGAAATTCTCTGGAAAACTAGTAATCATGCTTATCAGAAAAAGTTTGGACGTCCAAACTTTTCTCCATGCGTCCGAACTTGCGTCCAAAATTCTCTGGAAGCACGGTAACCATTTCCAAAGTTTGGACGACCAAACTTGCATCCAAACGTCCAAACTTTTCTCCATGCGTCCGAACTTGCGTCCAAAATTCTCTGGAAGCACGGTAACCATTTCCAAAGTTTGGACGACAAAACTTGCATCCAAACTTATCAAACTTTGTCAAATCTTTTGAAAATCATGGTTAATAATATTGAAAACATTTTGCATGAATGGACACATCATTTAAGCACATTTAAACACAAAAACTATTACCAAAACATTTTGATCATACAAAATCTTCTTAAGATCAAAAAGCATACTTGTTATCACAAAGTTTATCTAAAATCATTTCAAAAACAAGTTTTGTGCTCTCTTATGCATTCAAATAAATCCAAGACAAACAAGTGTAGAGTTTACATAAAAATATACCTATTTAGCATACTAACTCTACACTCTAAGTCTTTAATGCCTTCAATCATTTTGAACATACTCTTCAATCTTCAATAACTTTTTGGCATAGTAGAGTTGTTCTTTCATTGTGACTCCAAGGCAATAAGACTTCATGCTTCTCAATCCATCAATCCTATCACTCAACATATAAACACATTAGTCCTCATCAATATTTGTCATTATTCAAAACTAATATGATTTGCCGTTTAAGGCTAACAATCTCCCCCTTTTTGATGATTACAAACTTTGATGCAAAATGTGATGGATTTAAACAATGTAGTACAAAGAAGCATTATTGTCAAAGATGAATAATAACCAATTTAGCACATTGACATTCAAGTGGCACAATATGAGCCTATGACCCTACCAACCTCCATTTGCCTCCTTCCTTCCAACCAAGATAGAAGATATAGCATTTAAACATTTAGAAAACTTCTAAGAGAGGTTTTAAAGGTTGTAAAAGTTTAACAATGCTCCCTCTTAGATTGTGCTCATTTTTCAACAACTTTGGACTTGAAATGCTAAGCATCCAAAATCTGACATATCAAGTCCAAACTTTAAAATAAGTAAAATGAAAGCTGTAAATTTTGTAAATGAGCTTTCTTTAGGTTGTTCAAACATATTTGAATCAAATCAAACAACAAGAGAACATTTTTGGCAAAAAATATGCATGCATCCAAATTTTTAAATCATGCATCCAAACTTTGAAATTTTAAGTCCAAACTTTAAAATATGTGAGATGAAGGCTAGATATTTGACAATAAGCCTTTCTAAGATTGTTCAAACATGATAGGAAGAATTAAAACGATTTTCAAGCAATTTGAACAGCAAAAGAGTCAGTTTTGGTAAGATAGTTTGGATGCGTCCGAACTTTTTGATTTGCATCCGAACTTCAAGTCCAACTTATGAACTCTATCCTCACATATTATAATTCTTCCAGTTTAAATTTCAAGTGTATAAATATAATCAAATATGCCAAAAAATCTCTGACATATATTGCAAAATCACACACATTTGCACATTTCACACATAGAAAGCACACTCATTTGCAGCAATAACACATTCACACTCATTTGCAGCAATAACACATTTTGTCATTAACATTTCTTCTTCCCCTTTTGTCATCACTCAAGGATGGGAAAATGAAAATGAGACTGACAAAATTACTAAAGGAAGCTCTCAACTCTAAGGTTTCATCATTGAGCTACATAAAAAAAAACTATTACATAGGTCATATTAAAAATAGTGATAAATTTCAGAAAGTTAAAGTGCAAAAACAGATAAAGAACAGAAAACAACTAGTAAATGTTTATAATAAGTAAAAACAGTAAATGAAGATGACAGTGAATATGTTCTTAGTCTTTGGATATTGATGGAGATTCCTTTCTCAGTTTCTTCTTGACAGCAACATGTTTTACTCTTCCATGGCCAAATGCTGGATCAGATGGAGTCACTATTTCAGCTCTTGCAATTTGACTTCCCTCTTGACTGACTCCAGTTTGCTGCGATCCTTGATTTCCTCCTTGAGTCTCCATGACCTCCTCATTTCCATTCCCTTGATCACTATCATCATCTTCATCATCACTGTCACTGACTTCTTCACTTTTCTTACTATCTTCATTATGCTCATCATCCTTTTCCTCTTGTGTTCTAAAAGGCCCTTCACCACTTTGAAGATTTCTTGTCAATATTTCCTCAATGTGCTTGAATCTATTCTCCATACTATCAAGTTTTCCAAGCACCATAGGAACAAATGTTTCAAAGAATTTATACATTTTCTCCATTTCTTTCATGTGGTTATTTAGTGCTTCTTGAATCTTGTTTTCTCTTGAAATCTCTTCAGCACTGGTACCTTCTCCAGCAAAAGGATGTGATTGTGAAATTGGCTCTTCTTCAAAGAGTCTTCTCTTGGAGGGAGGTTGCTCCCCCTCACTTGTTGAATCATGCCTTCTTTTTGTCTTCATCTCTCTTGCCCATGTTTCTGCCTCTTCTTCTTCTTCTTCTTCAGTTTCCTCTGCTTCAACTCTCCTTGGAGGAGTCTCTCTTCTAGTTCTCCATACTCCCTCATCATCCAAGGTCAATTGCATTCTTTTGAGAGAGTCATTTGTATAAATCTGACCTCTTTTAAAATTATGTTCTCTAGCTGGAAGTTTGACTTGAAAATGTTTGAAGATTCTAGTCAAAAGTCTTCCATATGGTAAAGCCTTGTTATCAGTCTTTCTAGCCCCAAACATATGCTTCAATGCCATATATCCAAAGTTTAATCTTTTATGCTCATGCAAAGCCAACATAATCACCATATGAATGATTCCCACAAATGTTTTGTGTCCAAAGTTAGGAATAGTCACGGTAGTTATCATATGATGCATAAAGCTTCCCCTAGCATCCAAGGCTTTAATTTTTCTTTCCTTAACTGTCCTAAACTCTCTGCCATTTGTAAATGCCTCTTCAAATCTAGCATTTGTGAACAATTCTCTTTCATAGCAATGTTGTCCCATAGAATAATATTTTGCACCAACATCACTCACTTCACAGATTCTATTCACCAATGCATCATTAAATTCAAAATCTATTTGAGATACTCTAGATGAATACCATTGATTAACATCTTCTCCTTCATATTCTATTCTTTCTTCTCTCAGATTAGCATAGAATTCATATACAAGAGAAGGATATATTCTTCATCATTATTCAACAAACTACTCTAGCCAATATCACCAAATAAAGATAAGACATTACCCATATTGGTGAGTTTCTCAAAATCAACTCTGTTTCCAGGGATAATTTTCCTTGATTTCTTGTTCCAATCTTCAAATTCTGATGCAGCTTTAATTGAGACGAACTTGTCTACTCCAAAGGATGATTGAGGAACCCTAATTATTCTTGGTTCATGGTGAGTTCGTCCTCCTTCACTGACCTTTGCCTTCCTTTTTCCTTTTTCAACATTGGCTCCTTTGGTTCTCGCCATTTTGATTTTCTAACAGAAAAATAGTGAGTTTTGAGAGGTATATAGGGTTAGGAATTCAAAATTCCAAGTGTTTTGACGTGAAAATGGTGAAATCACAGAGGTATTTATGTTTGGACGCCAGTGGGTAGAGAGAAATTTTGAAAAAGAGAGAATTCGGATGTTAAATTATATGAGTAACGGCTAGTCGGTTTCTTAAAAACAGCTGTAACTGCAAAGTTCGGACGACCAAACTTTTTTGTCTGCATCTGAACATGCGTCCAAACTTCTCTGTTTCTCCAGTTTCAGAAAGTTCGGACGTCTGAACTTTCTGTCATGCGTTCAAACATGCGTCCGAACTTTTCTGTCCAGAAATTTCTATCAAAGTTTGGACGTTCCATTTTCACTCAATGCATCCAAATTTTTCCTGCTTTTGTCACACTTAAACAAAGATATTAGTAATTGAATTTTGCAATTCCTAAAAGCCTTCTTAAATGATTAAACATTTCCTCAGCCAAAGGCTTTGTGAATATATCAGTAATTTGATCATTTGTATTTAATACTCTAAACATCTGTCTTTTTTAGCAACATGATCACGAATGAAATGATACTTAATTTCTATATGTTTTGTCCTAGAATGTTGAATGGGATTTATGCTCAATTGATAGCACTAGTATTATCACATAGTATTGGTACACAATTGAATTTAAGACCTTAATCAAGTAAGGTATGCTGCATCCATAATAATTGAGCACAACAACTACCAGCAGCTATGTATTCAGTTTCAGCAGTGGACAATGACACACAAGCTTACTTTTAACTATGCCAAGACACAAGACAACTACCAAGGAATTGACAATGACCACTTGTACTTTTACGTTCAACTTTGCACCCAACATAGTCAGTATCTGAAAATCCAATAAGTTCAAAAGATGAAGATTTTGAAAACCAAAGACCATAGTCATATGTATTAATCAAATAACGAAAAATATGTTTGACAGAAATTAGATGAGATTCTTTAGGACAAGATTGAAATCTAGCACATAAACACACAGCAAACATAATATCTGGTCTACTTGCTATCATACCTCTATAGGATTTCTCATCAATATTTTTACCTTTTTCATCTTTGTCAAGTTTAGTTGATGAACTCATTGGAGTACCTATTCCTTTTGCTTGATCCATTCCAAATCTTTTTAAAAGCTCCTCGGTATACTTTGCTTGATTTATGAAGACTCCATCCTTGGTTTGCTTAATTTGTAGCCCAAGAAAGAAATTCAATTCTCCCATCATGCTCATTTCAAACTCATTTTGCATAGATTTGGCAAATTCTTCACAAAGAAATGTGTTAGTAGCACCAAAAATAATATCATCAACATAAATTTGCACAAGTAAAATATCAATGTTAGTGGATGTTTTTAAAAACATAGTTGTATCCACTTTTCCTTTTGCAAAACCTTTTGAAAGAAGAAATCCACTCAATCTATCATACCATGCTCTTGGGCCTTGTTTCAACCCATATAGAGCTTTGGTTAACTTAAAGACATGATTTGGAAATTTTTAATGAATAAAACCTGGAGGTTGTTCTACATATACCTCTTCTTCAATAAAACCATTTAGAAATGCACTTTTGACATCCAATTAGAATAGCTTAAATCCTTTAAAATAGGCAAATGCCAAAAGTATCCTTATGGATTCCAATCTAGCTACTGGAGCAAATGTTTCATCATAGTCAATGCCTTCTTCTTGGTTGAAGCCTTGAGCAACAAGTCTAGCTTTATTTCTAACAACTTCTCCTAATTCATTTAACTTATTCCTAAAAACCCATTTTGTACCAATAATTGAATGATTATTAGGTCTAGGAACAAGAGTCCAAACTTTATTTCTTTCAAACTGATTCAACTCTTCTTGCATTGCAACAATCCAAAAATCATCACTCAATGCATCATCAATATTTTTAGGTTCAATATGAGATAAAAGGGCAAAATTATCAATAAAGTACCGCCTTGTTTTACCGCCTTGTTTTAACTCCTTGGGAGACATCACCAATGATTTGCACCTTAGGATGACCTCTTGCATATGTTAGATCCTTTGGAAACTCTTGATCATTTCTTAGTTGACTATCTTGTTCTTGTTCCATTAATTCTTCTTCCTTGGCATGTTCTTCCAATATGGGTACTTGATGATGAGTTTGATTTTCAATCATTGAGGGACCTGCATCATCTTCATTTCTTCTTTGAAGGTAAATGTTAGATTCATCAAAAGTTACATGTATGGTTTCTTCAACACATAATGTTCTTTTGTTATAAACTCTATATGCCTTTTTATTTGATGAATACCCAAGAAATACTCCTTCATCTGATTTTCTATCAAATTTACCCAGATTATCACTAGTATTTAAAATAAAACATTTACAGCCAAACACTTTAAAATAAACAATTGAAGGAGTTTTATCAAATAAAAGTTCAAAAGGTGTTTTTCTTATAAAAGGTCTTAGTAAAACTCTATTCATTACATACAAGCAGTATTTACAGCTTCAGCCCAAAAGTATTTTGGCAAGGAATTTTCACAAAGCATTGATCTAGCCATCTATTGTAAAGTTCTATTTTTCCTTTCAACAACACCATTTTGTTGAGGTGTTTTAGCAGCTGAGAAATTGTGAGTAATTCCATTTTCATCACAAAATTTTGTAAAATCTTGATTGCAAAATTCTCTTCCATTGTCACTTCTAATAGAAATCAGTTTATATTCAAGAGATGTTTTAACCTTTTTGAAAAGTTTTGCAAATTCATGAAATGTTTCATCCTTTTTAGCTAAGAAGAGTACCCAAGTAAATCTAGAAAAATCATCTACAATCACATACGCATATCTTTTACCACCAAGACTAGTGGTCCTCATTGGTCCAAATAAATCCATATGAACTAGTTCAAGAGGTTTTGAAGTGGAGTCCATTTTCTTTGGTTTAAAAGATGTTTTTGATTGTTTTCCAAATTGACAAGCATCACAAAGACGAGTTTTATCAAAATGCATTTTAAGTAATCCTCTAACTAGCTCTTGTTTAGAAAGTTTATTCAATAAATCCATGCTTACATGTCCTAATCTTCTATGCCATAAAAATCCATCATTATCATGAATAGCAAGACATTTTATATCATTAGTGATAAGTTCATCAAGATATAACACATAGACATTATTAACTCTTTTAGCAATAAAAATGGTTTTGCTACTTTCACTATCAAAAATAGTACAAGTATCACATTTAAATTCTACTTTACATCCATTGTCACATAATTGACTAATACTAAGTAGATTATACTTCAAACCATCAATAAGTAATACTTGCTTAATAAGTGGGAAGGAACCTTTACCAATGTTACTTATTCCAAGTATTTTTCCTTTCTTCTTATCTCCAAATGTGACAAAGCCTTCACCTGTTGCTTGAAGCTCACTAACAAGTGAGGCATTCCTAGTCATATGTCTCGAACACCCACTGTCAAGAAACCATTTTGTGGCACTTGATCTAGAAGCAAATTGAACCTACACCAAATTGGAAAGAGTGATTTTTGGTACCCATATTTTCTTGGGTCCAAGGGGGTTAGTGAAAGTTCCTTTGACTTTTCCAAAAAGTCTTAACACCATTTTCTATCTTTATTTTTATAAAACACTTAGACACCTTGTGTCCAACCTTGCCACAATATGTGCAACAAATATGAGACTTAGAATTAGAAGTTTCTTTAACAAAAGTGTTTTTATATTTTCAAACATAGCTATCATGAGTAAAACCAAGACCATGTTTTGCAAATGAAGATCTTTGATAACCAAGTAATTTATTTAGATTTTCTCTTCCATTTGTAAATTTTTCAATGCATGAAGTTAGATCATTAACTTTTGTTTTTAAAATCTCATGATCACTAAGCAATTTCTCAAGAGAAATGACTTTTATGCAAAGCTTTTTATTTTCAGAAGATATGCTTTGTATGGTTGCATTTAAAACTTCTTTTTCATTATTAAGACAATTTATGGTCTCAAGAAGTTTATCATTTTCAACACATAATTTTGAATTATCATTTGATAAATCATCGATTTTGCATTTCATTTCTTTATTTCTTTTTGAAGCCTTTTTCAATTCTTCATACATCTCTATAAGTAATTCACTAGGATCAACATCATCATCATAAAGATTAGAAATGGAGGGAGAAGGTTGTACCTCATCATCAATTGCCATAAAGCATTTGTTGGCCTTTCCTTCACTATCATCTTCACTTTCTTGTTGATCCCACGTTCCAGCCAGTCCTTTTCCTTTCTTGACAGATTTCTTTTTGTTCTTGCTATCTCTTTCCCTTTCTAAGACTCTGGGACAATCTGCAACAAGATGTTCTGTACTCTTGCATTCAAAACATTGAGGTTTGAAGGAGGAAGTCTATCCACTCTTATTGGTTGGCTTTCTTCCCTTTTTGAGAAACTCCTTTTTGTAGAATCTCTTGAACTTCCTAACTGCCATGGCAATTTCCTCCTCTCCACTGTTACCATCTTCTCTTCACTTGAAGATTCTTCTTGTTCACTCAAGTGATTTGAAGTTTTAGTACCACTCCTTTTCTTCCCTTTTCTTCATCTTCTTTGTCATTTAATCTTTTCATCTTCATTTCATGTGTGAGTAGAGATCCAATAAGTTCTTCAAGTGGAAGAGTTTTTAAGTCCTTGGACTCCTAAATAGCAAGTGTCTTTGGCTACCAAGATTTTGGTAGAGCATCCAAAATCTTCCTGTTTTGTTCTCCAATAGTATAGCTCTTTCCATAAGCTTTTAATCCATTGAAAATGCTAGTAAATCTTGTAAACATATCACTAACATTCTCACCTTGTTTCATGGTAAATAGTTCATAGTCTCTAACAAGCATGGCATGTTTAGATTCTTTAACTTGGTTTGTACCCTCATAAGTTATTTGAAGTAATCTCCACATATCATGAGCAGTGTCACAACCACTAACTCTATTATATTCAGTTACATCTATAGCACAACTTAATATGTTCATGGCCTGATAATTTAATGTCATTTTCTTTGAATCATGTTCATCAAATTCATCTGTAGACTTAGGTTCTGAGGTTACTCCATCAGCTCTCATTTTCATAGGAATATAAGGACCTTTTTCAACAATATTCTACAAATCAAAATTGATAGAACAAATATATATCTTAACTCTAGATTTCCAAAAGGTATAGTTTGTTCCATCAAACAAAGGTGGTCTATTTGTGGAAGACCCTTATAGGTAAGGTAAGTTTGAAATATTAGCCATAAGATCTTTAACTTCTAGGTTGTAAAACCACACAGGAAGTCCTTGCTCTGATACTAATTGGAATACCTAAGAGGGGGGTGAATTAGTTATTTGGCTAATTTTTTGCAAATACAGTCCTTTTATAATTCTAAGCAAAGAACAAATTGTATATGATTGGTTCAATATAAAAGTAATACAAATAATATCTAAGTAGTAGAACAATGTAAGAACAAAGAACACAATCAATTTATAGTGGTTCGATCTCTTCAAGATCTACGTCCACTACCTTAAGCCTACACTTAAGGATTTCAAACAATCTACTATATGCTCAAGTTCACAAATTACATAAGAGGCTCACCACACAATGGTTTTACATTCACAACCTCTTTTAGTAATTATACAAACAAGGCTCACCCTTCCAAAAGGGTTTTATATCTAAAGATAACCTAAAGACCAATATAATCAAAGGCTCACCCACACACGGGGCACTAAAACCTCCATTAATCTAGTCTATGGCTCACCCTTTGACAAAAGGGTTTTAATAAGTAGAGAAGAGTGTGTAGATGTTACCACTTGTTGGTAGATGTTTACACAATGTTGCACCTTCACACTTTGATGTCTTTAGAATGATCAATTGAATGCACAAGACGAGAGAGAGGTTTAAAGTTTGCTAAAAGCTTTTGGAATGCTTAGAGTTCATAAAAATTCAAGACTTCCAAAAAATATAAAGTTTATAGCTTTTATAGATGTGAAAAATCAAATGCAACAGCTATAAAACGACTAGTAACGGCTAGTAACAGTGAAGTTCGGACGTCCGAAGTTTCTGCTATGCGTCCGAACTTGCGTCCGAACTTTACTGTGCCAAGCTATCTGGAAAAGTTCGGACGTCCGAACTTTTCCTTATGCGTCCGAACATTCGTCCGAAATTCTGGAAAAACAATAACCATGCTTATCAGAAAAAGTTTGGACATCCGAAATTCTCTGGAAGCACAGTAACCATTTCCAAAGTTTGGACGACCAAACTTGCATCCAAACTTATCAAACTTTGTCAAATCTTTTGAAAATTATGGTTAATAATATTGAAAATGTTTTGCATGAATGGACACATCATTCAAGCACATTTAAACACAAAAAGCATTACCAAAACATTTTGATCATACAAAATCTTCTTAAGATCAAAAAGCATACTTGTTATCACAAAGTTTATCTAAAATCATTTCAAAAACAAGTTTTGTGCTCTCTTATGCATTCAAATGAATCCAAGACATACAAGTGTAGAGTTTACAAAAAAATATACCTATTTAGCATACTAACTCTACACTCTAAGTCTTCAATGCCTTCAATCATTTTGAACATACTCTTCAAACTTCAATCACTTTTGGCATAGTAGAGTTGTTCTTTCATTGTGACTCCAAGGCAATAAGACTTCATGCTTCTCAATCCATCAATCCTATCACTCAACATATAAACACATTAGTCCTCATCAATATTTGTCATTATTCAAAACTAATATGATTTGCCCTTTAAGGCTAACAATTGATATTGCCAATCTTCAAGAATGTCTCAAGAAGTTGCTGAATTATTACTCAGTGAATGCAGAATAATCAGCACAAGGATCAGCCATTATGACATGACAAATACCATGCTAAAAGGATTATTTGGCAAAATTGAACTTGAGAAAAAAGAGGATAATAGTTCTTGTAAAACTGACATTGAGGATATTAATCAATATCCTAATGATGACAAAATAACAAATGATTTTGTTTCACTCAGACCACAAAAACCTTTACAAATCACAGAAAGGAACAGATATGCATGGTCATTGTCACCAGCAGCAGAAGCTCACATTATGATAATGAGAGAATTGTACAATCTCTCAATACTAACAATCGATATATTGACTTTTCTAGAGTTTATCCCAGAATAAATTTTCTACAAGATTCTTCCCAGAGGAAATAAGAAAATGGTATGATTTTGAAGCAGTAAAATTCATTTATTTAAGTTCACTAGATTTCATAGAAATCCATCTATTACCAAATTGGGTAAAAGATGGAGTTAAAGATTTTTATCTAAATAATCCCACTGTCTCTCCAAAAGATATTTTGGTTCTTAAATTATTCATAGTAGGACTAGAATTTTATCAGGATGAAAGATATCATGCTTACCATTTCATGCAGGTTGGAAAAGCAGAAGCATTGACCTTAATTGTTTCTAAAGAAAGAAAATATTTTCAAAAATTTGATGATAAAGATGTCCATTTACAACAACTGGAGAATAGTTTTAAGAAAGGTTTTCGGACATATGGAGGCCAAAATATGCATTCATCTGTAATGATAAGCCCAGCGAAAAGGACACCCCCATCAGCAGAAAGATATTTGGAAACAAAAATAAAGATGCTCGATAGTGGGATAATCAAATCAAGTCCTGCAGCACAAGCAAGAATTTGTCAGTATAGAAAGCAAACAAAAGGAAAAATGTTCCGCTTGTCTCCCACTAAAAAAAAACACAAAAAAGATAGCCAGCTCAACACTGATGCAAAAGAATCTGATTAAAAGAAGACCATAGAAGATATACGAAAGAAGGAAAAGAACTAGTACGGGAATATAAGCCATACACCTGGATGACACTAGCTATAAAGCACCTGTAAAATCAATAATAGAGTAATAGCTTGTATGGACTCTATCTAAAATAAGTATAAAACGGGAACTGGAGGACTTCAAACTCTAGAATCCTATAGCTTGTATCTTTCTACTATGAATAAAAAATAACAACTTTGTATATAGCAATCTTTTGCATTCAGAAAGAACAATTTGAATCTTTAATCATCAAAAAACCTTGATCCAAAATCTTTTCACACCATTATTCGTACGCTTAGAGGTAGGAAACGAAACTAAGCCTAAAATGTGCTAAGTTATGCTAAAGGAACAAGAGGGAAGTTACCTGTTTATAGGTTGGAGCTGCAATGCTCGTTAAAAGTCTCCTCGGATACCCAATATAATATTGGTAAAAGAGGACTAAGGTATGGAAGCATGATGGACCCTTGGTTTTGAAATGTGTTAGCCCTAAGGGCAAATCATGTAGTTTTGATTAATGACAAATATTGATGAGGACTAATATGCATGTCATTTGTGTGATAGGATTGTTGGATTAAGAAGGAAGCAAGTCTCATTGCCTTGGAGCTAGCAATGCATGAACAACTCAAATATGTCAAAGTGATTAGAGATTGAAGAGTTTGTTCAAGATTAATGAAGGCTTTGAAGACATGAAGTGTAGGTGACATGTGGTTAATAGGTAAATATTGTAAACCCTACACTCTTAAGTCTTGGAATCTATGAGTTGCAATTGAGAGCACAAAACTTGATTTAAATGGTTTCAATAGTTTTCAACTTACCTAAATTATCAAGTTTTCATAAATGGTTTTTGCACATAAAAGATCTTTAATGACTTATCTTTGAGGCTAGAATGTTTTTCAACTTGTTTGAATTGATTTAAACATGTTTTGACAAAGTTTGAAAAATTCGGATGCAAATTCGGTCATCCGAAATTTTTCTGCACTGTGAACAGTAACACTATTCACGTGAACAGTAATACTATTCACATGAACAGTACCTACTATTCTTCCAGAGAAATTCGGAAGAAGATTCGGACGCACGGAGAAAAATTCGGTCGTCCGAATTTTGTGAATAGTGCATGAACAGTGATTACTGTTCACATGAACAGTGCCGACTGTTTTTCCAGAGAAATTCGGACGAAGATTCGGACGAAGCTGGAAAATTCGGACGTCCGAATTTTTGTGACCGGTGCATGAACAGTGCATGAACAGTACCACTATTCACATGAACAGTATTTTCTGAAAATAGCCGTTACTAGCCGTTTTATGGCTGTTTAAACTGATTTTTGAATTCTATAAAAGCCATAAACTCCAGATTTTTTAGTAGGACTTTGAACTTAACAAATCTTACATTATCCAACTTGTTTTACATCAAATTGAATTGAAAAGCTCTCAAATTGCCTTGTGCTCAAAGGTGTACATTCAAGATTCCAAAGGCAAAGTGTAAAGGTGCAACATTGTGTAAACTCTACCTACAAGTGGTAACATCTACACATTCTTATCTCCTTATTAAATTGTGTTATTTTCTACTAGCTCATTTGCAAGGTTATCTTGCGACATAAAACCCTTTTGTGTTAGGGTGAGCCATAGACTAGATTAATCAAGGTTGTAGTGTAAAACCCGTGTGAGGGTAAGCCTTGGATTAGATTAGTCTTGAGGTTGTCTTTAGATATAAAACCCTTGTGGAAGGGTGAACCTTGTTTGTATAATTACTAGAAGAGGTTGTGAGTGTAAAACCATAGTGTGGTTAGCCTCTTATGTAATTGTTGAACTTGAGCTTATAGTGGATTGGTTGAAATCCTTGAGTGTGGACTCAAGGTAGTGGATGTAGATCTTGGAGAGATCGAACCACTATAAATCGTGTTTTCATTGTCTTATAGCTTTATTTATTTACTTGCTCATGTTATTATTACTTATTGATTGTTGTTGATTGATTGGTTGTAGTTTGATGATATTATCTTAACCATCACATCACATATAAACTTGAAGCTTGTGGAATTAAAGAATAGCTTTTATTAAGGCAAAGGATTTGTAAAAAGGGAAAAGATTTCGACAATTAGCCTAAGACCTAATTCACCCCCCCCCCTCTTAGGTCTTACAAAATGATTTTTGATTATTTTGTTTTTCTAATGTATAAGATTGCTATGTTCTTAACAAAACTTTCAGAAATAGTCACTAATATCTTAACCTTGCTAGTTTCATGCTCTTGCCCTCTTTAACAACCTTTTTCACCTATGATGTTTTAATTATTAGTCAAGATAATGAACTCCAAAATTTGTTAATTTTAAATAGGAATTATGGAGAAAACGATTTTGGCATCAGAGCCATGTTTGAAATTGAAAATCTGGAAATAAGTGTTATAGAAAGTAGAAATTCAAGTGATATTGATATAAATTTAAGTGATACTGTAGTAACTGAGTATATATCAGATGAATATTTTATGGAATTTGAAAACAATTATAATTAGGAATGGGATGATAATTTAAATGAAATACCTATAACCTTTTATAATACGACTATAGATTTAAATAATAGAGATCACATATTGGATGATACTGACTGGGGATATCATTCAGACTAAACATGGATTGTGAAATTTGTGATAATCTGTTAGAAAACATTAGCTCTTCAATTTTACAAAGACTAGAGCCTTAGGAAAATAACTTCTTTTCCCTTTTATACATTCTCCTAGACAAATAGATTTAAACTTTATAAAGAAAAATACTATAGGGCATGTAAATAGCATTGTAAAAACTATAGAATGTTATAAAAAAGAAATAAATTACCAAAGGTTAAATGAAAAAATAAAAATGGATACATGTAAAAATAAGATAAAAGAATTTACAAAATTATTATTAAAGGATGCATGTTCTGACTTATCAAATGCATTTTGGAATAGAAAACAACATGTTGTTAATTTACCCTATAATAAAGAATTTTTTGCATCTAATATTCCAACACAAGCCAGACCAATTCAAATGAATATGGAACTACTTGAATATTGCAAAAATGTAATTAATATGTTGTTAGAAAAAAATTAATTAGACCAAGCAAATACCCTTGGAGCACGTTTCAACCTTCTATGTTAACAATGCGGCAGAAAAGAAAAGAGGAGCTCCGAGATTAGTTATCAACTATAAGCCTCTAAATAAAGCTTTACAATGGATTAGGTATCCAATTCCTAACAAAAGAGATCTTCTAAAAAGAACAATCTTTGCTAACGTCTATTCTAAATTGGACTTAAAATATGGATTTTGGCAGATTCAAATTGTTGAGAAAGACGAATACAGAACAACCTTTACTGTCCCTTTAGGACATTATGAATGGAATGTTATGCCTTTTGGCTTAAAAAATGCCCCTTTTGAATTTCAAAATGTTATGAATTCTATGTTCTCTGCATATTGAGAATTTTCCATAGTATACATCGATGATGTTCTCATTTTCTCCCAAACATTAGAACAGACATTTTTAAGCATTTGCATACATTCTATAATGTTGTAAAAAGAAATGGGACTAGTGTTATCTCGCATCCATGATGAAATTGGTCCAGACACAAATTAGGTTTTTAGGGCATGATTTTCATCAAGGTACTTATAAACCAATTTGTAGGACAGTCGAATTTCCTGAAAATTTTCCTGACAAAATCACAGATAAAACATAACTTCAAAGGTTTTTAGATTGTCTTAACTATATTTATGATTTTATGCCCAAGCTTAGACAAATTATTGAACCTCTATATAGAAGACTTAGGCAAATTCCTCCTCCTTGGTCTGAAGAACATAATCAAGTGGTTAGAAAAATCAAAAGGATAGTTAAAACCCTACCACTTCTTGGTCTTCCACACCCGTCTTATTATATAATTGTAGAAACGATGCCTCAAATTTAGGATATGGTGGTTTTTTGAAATAAAGACCCCAACCAGATTCTCCCAAGTCCTCTGAACAACTAGTCAGATATCATTTTGGTATTTGGAACAATGCTCAAAAAAATTATCCAACTATTAAACAAGAGGTTTTAGCTATTGTATTATGTATTACAAAATTCCAAGATGATTTGATAAACAAACCATTTTTAATCCGAATTGATTGTAGACCTGCAAAAGAAATTTTAGAAAAAGATGTTCAAAATTTAGTTTCAAAGTAAATTTTTGCAAGATGGCAAGCCATACTCTCAGCTTTCAAATTTGATATCGAGCACATCAAAGGTAACTCCAATTCCCTGCCTGATTTTCTTTCCCATGAGTTCTTGCAGGGACAATGAGTGACAAAAGAGTCAACCCTCCAAATTCCAATAAGTATACAGTATTAGAAAATTTGAACAATCCTTTCCCTCCATTAACATCCAATTTTAGAGCTACTTTGTCTACCCCTCCTTCTACCAAACATATCAGCAAATTCTATCTCCTGTCACATCGGCATCTCCTTCAAGACCTAGTCAAAATTCAACCTATTCTTGTAATTATGTAATCAAAACCAAGAAATCACCAATTTGTTTCCTTGAACCATAATGGGAATCTCTTCCCATCAACAACTTATGCAAAAAGATCTTTTACCCAGATAAATATTTTCTTACTTGTTCACCTCAATATTCTTGATTATTTTATGAGTATATTCTGGTTGAATCTAGTTCTATTAAGGTATCAAAATTTTCCAGCCAAGGCAAAGCAGTGGCCTATTCAAAGGTTAAAATCAAGAAAATCATTTTATCTCGAGATTGGTCGAACAAAGATCTTTTATCCCCTATCAATTTCTCCCCAAACCCTCAAACTCCAACTTATACTTATCAAGATTATATTACTGTATGTACAATTTTTTGATATTTTGACCAGGTGACCATAGATGGTTCATCCATTTTGACAAAAACATTCGAGATATCACATTACTCCCAAACTACCTTGATTTCAACCAATTCACTATATGCGCAATTTACGCAATTACACAAGAGGCTCACCCAACAAGGGTTTTACTCCAACAACCTCCTTTGCACAAATAAGGCTCACCCTTCCACAAGGATTTTATATCTAAAGACAACCTAAAGACCAATATAATCCAAGGCTCTCCCACACACGCGTTTTACACCACAACCTTGATTAATCTAGTCTATGGCTCACCATTACCAAAAGGATTTTACGTCACAACATAACCTTGTATCAATCACAACAATAATGTAAAAATAGAGTTTGGATGTTACCAACACTTCTTGGTGGATGAATACAATAGCTAGCACCACTTCATTTCTTGCCTTTCGAATCTTGAATTTTAACCTTTGAGCACAAGGAAATTTGAGAGCTTTTCAAATAATTTTGATGTCAAACAAGTTAGAGCTTCAAGGATATCTTAAGTTCAAAAGTTCTTCCAAAAATCTGGAGCTTGTGACTTTTATAGATTTTGAAAATCAATTCGAACGGTCATAAAACGGCTAGTAACGACTAGTTTCTGAGAAGTTCGGACGTCCGAACTTGCTCCTCTGCGTCCAAACGTGAGTCTGAATTTTTTTGGAAAATACTACTCACGGGAACAGTGTTACTGTTCACTTGATAATTTAGGTAAGTTCAAAACCTTTGAAACCGTTTAAATCAAATTTTGTGCTCTCAATTGCAACTCATAGATTCCATGGCTGAAGAGTGTAGGGTTTACAAAGTTTACCTATTAAGCACATGTAACCTACACTTATGTATTCAAAGCCTTTAATCATCTTGAACAAACTCTTTGAAATTTTTGAGTTGTTCTTGCATTGCTAGCTCCAACGCAATGAGACTTGCTTCCTTCTCAATCCAAAAATGCTATCACACAACATACAAGCATATTAGTCCTTATCAATGTTTGTCATTAATCAAAACTAATCAAACCTACATGATTTTCTCTTAGGGCTAACAATCTCCCCATTTTTTATGATGACAAACTTAGATACAAAATGTGGCTGATTTAAACAATATAATACAAAGTAGCATTGATGTGAATGATAAATAATAACCAATTTAACACTTTGACATTCAAATGACTCAATATGAGCCTATGACCCAACCAACCTCCATTTACCTCCTTCCTTCCAGCTACTAGGATGGAAGATATAGCATTTAAGCATTAAGAAAACTTCTAAGAGAGGTATTAGTAGTCAGAAAAGCTTAACAATGCTCCTCCTTAGATTGTGCTCATTTTTCAACAAGTTTGTACTTGAGATATTGTGAATTCAAATTTTGACATATCAAGTCCGAACTATAAAATAAGTAAAATGAAAGCTACAATTTTTTAAAATAAGCTTTCCTAAGGTTGTTCAAATATAGTAGAAGAGATTAAAAAATATTTGAATCAATTTGAACAACAAAAGAGCACTTTTTGGCAACAAAACAAGGATGCATCCGAATTTCTGAAACATGTATCCGAATTTTAAGATTTCAAATCCAAATTGTAAAATATGTGAGATAACAGCTTTAATTTTTAAAAATAAGCCTTTTTAAGATTGTTCAAATATGATAGGAAGGATTAATACAATTTTCAAACAATTTGAACAACAAAACAACATTTTTGGCAAGAAGATCTTGATGCATCTGAATTTTTGGTCTGCATCCGAATTTCAAGGCCAAATTTTTGGCAACAAGTTTGGAAAGGTGATTTTAAATTTTCAAATGAACTGTAGAAGTACTCAAATATGTATGTCCACAACGACACTCAGTTTAGCTTTGCAAAACCAGAAAACTCATGTATTCAATTGTTTTCATGAAGTAACTTAAAGTTGTAGGTCAAGTCAAGAACCATGATAAAAAATATGAAAATCTCAACTCAACCGTTTTTAAATTCTCGGAAAAAAACCATTTTCAATTTAAATTTCTATTTTCAATTTAAATTTCAAATGCAACCACATAATACACTGTATACACATTTTGTCCAACCACATAATACACAGTTTCCAAATGCATTCAGACGAATGCACAAATGAAGCCACATCTTGTCATCATTCGCAAAACATATACACAACATAATACACAATTTCCAAATGCATCCACACAAATGCACAAATGCAGCCACATCTTGTCATCATTCACACAACATATACATAACATATAGCACATCTTGTCATCATTCTTTCTCCCCCTTTTGTCATCATTCAAAGATGGGGTTAATGAAAATGAGACAGTATGTATCACATATAAGCAGTACATTGACCAACTCTCATTTGGAAATTTAGCAATATATTGACCAACTCTCATAAACAGAATATTGGCAACATTTAACAATTCTCTAGTCAAATAATTATCATCCTAATAGCAATAAGCATTATGTAGCTCTAAACACAACATGAACGACTCAAGAACACACCAAAATTGAAACTACAATTGCTCCTAACATGCACCTCTAACGGCACATAACATAAACAATGGTGCCTACATCCAACAAATATCGCACCAAACAAAATCTTTCCTCCACAAAGGAATGACCAAATGGAATATATAGGCAAACTACCACACAAATGCTCTACCTATGTATGTCATTTTGAGAAGCACAAGATTTCTAGGGAGCGAAACTTTTTTGGTGATGGACTTGGAATTGCACCTGTCTATCACAGATCTAGCTAATAAGAAATTTGGGTCCCTGTTTGGCTTTTGCCTGTGCTCTCTCTTCCTGGCTTCTGATCCTCGGTGGCAGCCCGCAAACATAATCTTGAGCATTTCGAGCGTCTCCAGATAGTCCAGTTAGATCAGCCAACAAAAAATTCAATTATATCCGTATAGTCCTTGGTAGTATAACCACTGAGCCGATGTTTGACCGTCGAAAAACATTCAAAAAAATTGATTTGACGTCCATCGTACATCAGCTGTGCTGGCATGGAGCCACCACTATTCCATCATGGTAAATTTTGAATAATGTTTCTGCTTTCTTTTTATAGGCAGTTTCATGACGCTTTGCATATGAGGCAATTGTACCACATATTCGGGCCACCTTCATATCACCATGTTCTTTTGCCTATCTAGCTATGTTTCCATGGGAAAAAGAAGTAGCGCTTTCTTGAAATAAGGTATATATGAATCGTAGGTAAGGGTTGTATTCAGTTCGAATGTCCTGTAAGAGTTACTAAAAGAGGTCGAAGCTTTAGATAATATTGTAGCATATGACCAAAAGGGAGAGACTAAATTATACCAATTCAAAGTTCTCCATTACATTGTGAATTTGTTCAAAATAATAAACTTATGCACTGCCACAAGGAGTTGCATTTTAAATAGTCATTAATTAATAAAACTTGACGCATATTTCTTTTTTTATGCAATTTTCTTTTACATTCCTTCTTGAAATTGTGGCCAATTAGTGGAGCAAGGGCATCAACTAACAATGAAAATTCCTGTTAGCCCTAAGGGCAAATCATGTAGTTTTGATTAATGACAAATATTGATGAGAACTAATATGTTTATATTGTGTGATAGGATTTATGAAGAAAGAAGTTTGAAGTCTCATTGCCTTCAAGACACAGAGCAAGAACAACCTCAGTAAGCTATGAGTCTTTTGAGGTTTATTCAAAGATGAACTCAAGGCATTGAAGACTTGAAGTGTAGAGTAGGTATGATGATAGGTAATATCTATGTAAACTCTACACTTGTATGTCTTGGAGTCAATTGAATGCATAAGAGAGCATAAAATTGGTTTCTTAAGTTTAAAAGTTTTTTGAATGAATTCTTAGTAAATGTGGTTTTGTGTCCTAAAAGTTTTTAAGTTAACTTTATATGATCAAATGAGTTTGATTTTGGTTTTCAAACTTATGTTTGTCTAAATAAGTTATCTATATATATCAAATGTATTTCAAATACTTGGAAGATTTATTTCAAATGATTTTACAAAGTTTGAACACAATTCCATAAAAATTCGGTCGTCCAGATTGGGTAGCAAAAGTTTGCTACTGTTCTTCCCGAAGAAATTCGGAAGAAGATTCGGACGCATGAAGAAAAAATTCGGTCGTCCGAATTTTGGTCTTCAAGCATGGTTACTTGTTCTTCCGGAGAAATTCGGAAGAAGATTCGGACGCAGCAGGGAAGAATTCGGTCGTCCAGAAAAATTCGGACGCGAGATTCGGTCGTCCGAAAAAATTCGGACGCGAGAATTCGGTCGTCCGAAATTTCCCGAAAAGTAGCAGTTAACTAGCCGTTTTATGAACGTTTTAACAGATTTTCAAATTCTATAAAAGCCATAAACATGCAAATTTTTGTAACTCTTAAAATCTTGAAAACTCCAAGCATTCAAAAGCATTTAGCAAACATTTCTTAAGCTCTCTTATGTCTTGTGCATTCAATTGATCCATCCAAAGACATCAAAGTGTGAAGGTGCAAATTTGTGTAATATCTACCATCAAGTGGTAACTTCTACACACTCTCCTTTACTTATTCAATTGTGTTGATCTACTGGCTCTAGCAAGGTTATCTTGATAACATAAAACCCTTTAGATAAGGGTGATCCTTGAAGTTGTGATTCAAGGTTGTTTGAGATATAAAACCATAGGTTGGTGAGCCTTGTATTGTAAGAAATTACTAGAAGAGGTTGTGAGTGTAAAACCAAAGTGTGGTGAACCTCTCTTGTAATTTGTAAACCTGAGCAATTAGTAGATTTGTTGAAATCCTTAAGTGTGAGCTTAAGGTAGTGGACGTAGATCTTGAGGATCGAACCACTATAAATTGTTTGAGTTCTTTGCTATTGCTTTCA
The DNA here is from genome assembly GCA_030512225.1 of Rauvolfia tetraphylla. NCBI lineage: Eukaryota > Viridiplantae > Streptophyta > Magnoliopsida > Gentianales > Apocynaceae > Rauvolfia > Rauvolfia tetraphylla. The sequence goes on from JAJQKT010000064.1 coordinate 2,038,808, forward strand.
TTATTGTCTTGCTATCAAATATCTATAATTAGCTCACATAACTTGTTCTTGGTCTAAACTTAATAGGTTTGAGTTTGCGAAAATTATCTAAATACCTAATTCACCCTCCCCTCTTAGGTATTTCAATTGGTATCAGAGCAAGAACTTCTGTGTGTGGTTTAACAACCTAGAAGACAAAGATCCTATGGCTAATATGTCAAACCTACCTTACCTAGAAGGATCTTCCACAAATAGACCACCTTTGTTTAATGGAACAAATTACACGTTCTGGAAATCTAGAGTTAAAATTTATATTTGTTCTATTAATTTTGATTTGTGGAACATAATTGAGAAAGGTCCTTATGTCCCAATGAAAATGAGTACTGATGGAATAACCTCAGTACCCAAGTCCACAGATGAATTTGATGAGCATGATTCTAAGAAAATGACTTTAAATTATCAAGCCATGAATATATTAAGTTGTGCTTTAGATGTAACTGAATACAATAGAGTTAGTGGATGTGACTCTGCTCATGAAATGTGGAGATTACTTCAAATCACACATGAAGGTACTAATCAAGTTAAAGAATCTAAACTTGCCATGCTAGTTAGAGATTATGAACTGTTTACCATGAAACAAGGTGAAAATATTAGTGATATGTTTACAAGATTTACTAACATTTTCAATGGCTTAAAAGCTTATGGTAAAATCTACACTATGGGAGAGCAAAACAGAAAGATTTTAGATGCTCTACCAAAATCCTGGCAACCTAAAACACTTGCCATTGAGGAATCCAAGGATTTGAAGACTCTTCCACTTGAAGAGCTCATTGGATCTCTACTGACTCATGAAATGAAGATGAAACGGCTAAATGACAAGGAGGATGAAGAAAAGGGAAGAAAAGGAGTAGTGCTTAATGCCTCAAACAACTTGAGTGAACAAGAACAATCTTCAAGTGAAGAAGAAGGAGGAAACAGTGGAGAAGAAGAAATTGCAATGGCAGTGAAGAAATTCAAGAGATTCTACAAAAAGGAATTTCTCAAGAAAGGAAGAAAGCCGAGTCAAGAAGAGTGGACAATCTTCATCATATAAACCTCAATGCTTTGAATGCAAGAGTACTGAGCATCTTATTGCTTTGATCGTCCCAGAGTGTTGGAAAGGGAAAGAGAAAGCAAAAACGAGAAAGAAATCTGCCAAGAAAGGAAAAGGACTAGCTGGAACATGGGATCAACAGGAAAGTGAGGATGAAAGTGAAGGAAAGGCCAACATATGCTTCATGGCCATTGATGATGAGGTACAATCTTCACCCTCTATCTCAAATATATATGATGATGATATTGATTCCAGTGATCTTATTGTTGAATTATATGAAGAATTAAAAAAGGCTTCAAAAAGAAATAAGGATATGAAACTCAAAATAAATGATTTATCTAATGAGAATTCAAAATTATGTGTTGAAAATGGAAAACTTCTTGAAACCATTAGTTGCATTGCTATTGAAAAAGAAGTTTTGAATACAACTATACAAAATATATCTTTTGAAAACAAAAAGCTTTGCACTAGAATTATTTCTCTTGAGTTAATGATAAAAGATCATGAGCTTCTAAAAAGGAAAGTTAATGATCTAACTTTATGCATTGAGAGATTTACAAATGGAAGGGAAAATTTGAATAAATTACTTGGCTATCAAAGACTTTCATTTGTAAAACATGGTCTTGGTTTTATTCATGATTATTCTGCTCCAAAACAGAGAAAACCTTTTGTTAAAGAATCTTATCATTCTAGATCACATATTTGCTGCACTTATTGTGGTAAACATGGACACAAGGTTTCTAAATGTTTTGTCAAAAGAAAAGTAGAAAGTGGTGTTAAAACCATTTGGAAGGTCAAAGAAACTTTTACTAACCCCCTTGGACCCAAGAAAATATGGGTACCAAAAATCACCCTTTCAAATTTGGTATAGGTACAATTTGCCTCAAGATCAAGTGCCACTAAATGGTTCCTTGACAGTGGATGCTCAAGACACATGACTGGAAATGCATCACTTGTCAGTGAACTTCAAACTACAAGTGAAGGTTTTGTCACATTTGGAGATAAGAAGAAAGGGAAAATACTTGGAATAGGTAACATTGGTAAAGGTTCTTTTCCTCTTATCAAGAAAGTATTACTTATTGAAGATTTAAAGTATAATTTACTAAGTATTAGTCAACTATGTGATAATGGATGCAAAGTAGAGTTTAAATGTGATACTTGTACTATTCTTGACAATGCAAGTAACAAAACTATTTTTGTTGCTAAAAGAGTTGGTAATGTATATGTGTTGTATCTTGATGAGCTTATTACAAATGATATTAAATGTCTAGCCATTCATGACAATGATGGATTTTTATGGCATAGAAGATTAGGACATGTAAGCATGGATTTATTAAACAAACTTTCTACACAAGAGTTGGTGAGAGGATTACCTAAATAGCATTTTGATAAAACTCACCTCTGTGATGCTTGTCAATATGGAAAACAATCAAAAACATCTTTTAAACCAAAGAAAATGGTTTCTACCACAAAACCTCTTGAACGAATTCATATGGATTTATTTGGACCTATGAGGACTACTAGTCTTGGTGGTAAAAGCTATGCTTATGTGATTGTTGATGATTTTTCAAGATTTACATGGGTAATCTTCTTAGCACAAAAAGATGAAACATTTCATGAATTTTCAAAACTCTTCAAAAAGGTTCAAACCTCTCTTGATTGCAAACTGATTTCTATTAGAAGTGATAACGGAAGAGAATTTTGTAATCAAGACTTTACAAAATTTTGTGATGAATATGGTATTACTCACAATTTTTCAGCTGCCAAAACACCTCAACAAAATGGTGTTGTTGAAAGGAAAAAACAGAACCTTACAAGAAATGGCTAGATCAATGCTTTGTGAAAACTCATTACCAAAGTATTTTTTGGGCTGAAGTCAGTTAATACAGACTTGTTATATCATGAACAGAGTTTTACTAAGACCTTTTATAAGAAAAAACACCTTTTGAACTCTTATTTGACAAAACTCCATCAATTGTCTATTTCAAAGTTTTTGGTTGTAAATGCTTCATTTTAAACACTAGCAACTATCTTGGGAAGTTTGATAGAAAATCGGATGAAGGAATTTTTTCTTGGTTATTCATCAAATAAAAAGGCATATAGAGTCTATAATAAAAAGAACATTGTGTGTTGAAGAAACTATTCATGTAACCTTTGATGAATCTAACATTTATCTTCAAAGAGAAATGAAGATGACACAGGTACATCAATGGTTGAAAAATCATACTCAACACCAAGCACCCACGATGGAAGATCATGCCAAAGAAGAAGAAATAATGGAGCAAGAACAAGATGGTCAATCAAGAAATGATCAAGAACTTCCAAAAGATATCACATATGCAAAAGGTCATCCTAAGGAGCAAATCATTGGTGATGTCTCTCAAGGGAGTAAAAACAAGGCGGTACTTTATTGATAACTTCGCTCTTTTATCTCATATTGAACCAAAAAATATTGATGATGCATTGTGTGATAATTTCTGGATTATTGCTATGGAAGAAGAGCTAAATCAATTTGAAAGAAATAAAGTTTGGTCTCTTGTTCCTAGACCTCATGATCATTCTGTTATTGGTACAAAATGGGTTTTTAGAAATAAGTTAAATGAACTAGGAGAAGTAGTTAGAAATAAAGCTAGACTTGTAGCTCAAGGTTTCAACCAAGAAGAAGGCATTGACTATGATGAGACCTTTGCTCCCAGTGGCTAGATTAGAATCTATAAGAATACTTTTAGCATTTGCTTGCTTTAAAGGTTTTAAACTTTTTCGAATGGATGTTAAAAGTGCTTTCCTAAATGGTTTTATTGAAGAAGAGGTTTATGTAGAACAACCTCCTGGTTTTATCCATGAAAAAATTTCCAAATTATGTGTATAAGCTAACCAAAGCTCTATATGGACTGAAACAAGCTCCAAGATCTTGGTATGAAAGATTAAGTGGTTTTCTTCTCACAAAAGGTTTTACTAAAGGAAAAGTAGACACAACTCTTTTTATTAAAACATCTTCTAAAAAATGATATTTTGCTTGTACAAATCTATGTTGATGATATTATTTTTGGTTCTACTAATATTTATCTTTGTGAAGAGTTTGCTAAAACTATGCAAAATGAATTTGAGATGAGCATGATGGGAGAACTAAGTTTCTTCCTTGGACTACAAATTAAGCAAACCAAGGATGGAGTCTTCATCAATCAAGAAAAAATATACTAAGGAGCTATTGAAAAGATTTGGAATGAATCAAGCAAAAGGAATAAGTACTCCTATGAGTTCATCAACTAAACTTGACAAAGATGAAAAAAGGTAAAAGTATTGATGAAAAAATTATATAGAGGTATGATAGGAAGTTTACTCTATCTCACTTTGCTAGTAGACCGAGATATTATGTTTCTTTGTATGCTTGTGTGCTAGATTCCAATCTTGTCCTAAAGAATCTCATCTAATTTACATTAAACGAATTTTTCGTTACTTGATTGATACTCATGATTATGGCCTTTGGTTTTCGAAAAAATTCATCTTTTGAACTTATTGGATATTCGATGCGGATTATCGTTTGGATGTAAAGTTGAACGTAAAAGCACAAGTGGGCATTGTCAATTTCTTGGTAGTTGTCTTGTATCTTGGTTTAGTAAAAAGCAAGCTTGTGTGTCTTTATCCATCTGCGAAAGCTGAATACATAGTCTGCGAGTAGTTGTTGTGCACAATTGTTATGGATGCAGCATACTTTACTTGATTATGGTCTTAAATTCAATTGTGTTCCCATATTATGTGATAATACTAGTGCCATTAACTTGAGCATAAATCCTATTCAACATTCTAGGACTAAGCATATAGAGATAAAACATCATTTTATTCGTGACCATGTGATTAAGAAAGATATATGCTTAGAATATATAAATACAAATGATCAAATTGCTGACATATTTACAAAGCCTTTGGCTGAGGAAAGGTTTAATCATTTAAGAAGACTCTTAGGAATTTCAAGATTCAATGACTAATGTGTTTGTTGAAGTCATAATGAATGCAGGAAATTTTTGATTCAAAATTCGGATGCACTGCAGAAGATTCGGTCGATCGAATTTTCTGAGTGTCAAGAAACAGAGACTTTTGATCAAGAATTCGGACGCAGGTCAGAAAATTCGGTCGACCGAATTTTCTGAATCGAAAGAAAACGAAACTTTCGCTCGAAAATTCGGACGCAGACCTGAAAAATTGGTCGACTGAATTTTACGGACGAGACTTTTTAAATAAAGCTGAAACAATCTCTTCAACATTACTACTTCCGAATTTCACATCTTTTTTTTAAAACATCTCACACCCATTCACATCCAAATCAAAATCTCTTCAAAATCCCACACTCTCATCCCGATTTTCCTTCATTTTTACACGTCTAAGCCCTAATTTCATACAGAAAACAAATCCTTCTCAAGAGAAAACATCATGGTGAGAACAAAGATCCCCAATGTTGAGAAAGGAAAAGGAAAGGCTAAGGAAGGAGATAGAGATCCAATCCTCAATCGACCAAGAAAGATTCGCATTCCTCAAGCACAAGGAGTTGACAGGTTTATCTCTATCAAATCTACTCATGAATTTGAAGAATGGAATAAGAATAATAGAAAAATCATTCCTGGATACAAGGTTGATATTGATAAGCTGTCAAATATGGATATTGTCATATCTCATTTCAATGATATTGGTTGGAGTAGTTTGCTCTTCATTGATGAAGAATTTTATCCCACTTTGATATATGAATTCTATGCAAATCTGAAAGAGGATAGAATTGAGATGATAGGGGATAATGTGATACAATGGTATTCATCCAGAGTATCACAAATGGACATTGAATTCAATGAAGGATTGATAAATAGAATATGTGGAGTAGGAGATGAGGGAGCTAGATATTATTCAAAGCATCCATGCATTGCTATGATCGTGAACTATTCACACATGTTAGATTTGAAGATGCATTTACAAATGGAAGAGAGTTTAGGGCCATAAAGGAAAGGGAAATTAAGAATTTGGATGCTATAGGTAGAGTTTTACATCACATGGTGACCACAATGATTGTTCCTAATTTTGGACATAAGTCATCGAGTTGGAAATATGCATATGGTAATCATGTTAGCCCCTGCATGAAAATAGAAGGATGAATTTTGGGTATATAGCATTGAAACATATGATTCCGACCCGAAAAACAGATTACCAAGGCATTCCCATTTGGAAGGTTATTAACCAGAATATTCAAGCATTTTAAGATCAAACTTCCTGGAAGAGGGCAAACTTTTAAGAGTGGTGAAATTTATACAAATGAAACTCTTAAGAGAATGCAATTAGTTCATGATGAGGATAATGTATGGAGGACAAAAAGAGAAACTCCTCCAAAAAGGATAGAAAGAGAGAAAGCTATAGAAAGTGAAGAGGAAGAAGAAGAAGAGGATGAAGAGGAAACCCTTGCTAGGGAAATGAAAACAAAAAAGAAAACATGACACCTCAAGTGAGGGGAGCAACCCCCAACAAAAAGGAGATTATTTGAAGAAGAAGTTGGAGTTAAGTCTAGCGAGTAAAGGAGTATCTAGAGGGGACACCATTATAGCCAAAACATTCCAAGAAGCCTTGAACAATCATGTCAAGGAAATGGAGAAAATGTATAAATTCTTTGAGTCATTTGCTCCAATGGTTCTTGGAAAACTAGATGGATTGGAAAACGAGTAAAACACATTGAAGATATCCTTATGAGAAATACTCAAAGTGGTGAAGGAACCTCTAAACCTCAAGATGGAAAGGAGGAGGAAAGAAAAAGAGAAGCAGAAAAAGAAGATAATCAAGATAGCAGTGATGAAGATGATAATAAGGGTGGAAATGAAGAGACTATAGCAGAAGAAGAAGAACAAGAACATGCTCTTGAAGATCCACCAGTGGCTGGGAGCCAAGTAGCTCAAGCTGCAATTGTATCTCCAACAACAATCTCTTTCAGTCAAGGAAGAGTCAAGCACTTGGCAGTCAAGAAAGGAGTGAGCCGAGCCTCTCCATCAACCTCATCATCACAAGACTAAGCCTTCTCTTCTAATCTCTTTACTGTATTTTGTTCAGTTTTCTAAGCATTTTGTTGCATTTTCTATTCTGAACCTGTTAAATATTTTCTATTCTGAAGCTCAATGATGAAATCATAGTGATGAGAGCTTCTTTTATATGCTAACTTGAACATCTCATTTTCATTGATCCCTTTAAATTTTTTTTTATGATGACAAAAGGGGGAGAAAAATATGATGCAATATGAACTCAGTCCTTAATGAAATTTGGATGCAAGGTTTTAAGATTGAATTAAGATTGGATGCATTCATATTTATGGTCAAAATTTTTTTTTTTCCTGTTTATCCACATTGGTTCAAATTTGTCTTACTCTACTCCATTATGTTTGAACAACAGTATGAAACCTTTATATCATTTCAAACCTTCAATTATATTGAATCTGTTGCAGTTTGGACATGAGTTTAAAAAATTTGGATGCATGTGATTCAAAATTCGGACGCATGTGATTCAAAATTCGGATGCATGATATAAAATTCGGATGCATCCATATTGTGTTACCAAAGAGTGCTCATTTGTTGTTCAAATTGATTCAAATATGTTTTAATCTCTTCTAATATGTTTGAACAACCTTAGGAAAGCTTATTCACAAAATTTGGAGCTTTCATTTATCCTATTTTAAAGTTTGGACTTACTATGCACAAAATTCGGATGCATGATATCTCTAGTCCAAATGTGTTGAAAAATGAGTACAATCTAAGGGGGAGCATTGATAAGCTTTTAACAACCTTAAAACCTCTCTTAGAAGTTTTCTAAATACTTAAATGCTATATCTTCTATCCTAATTGTTGGAAGGAAGGAGGCAAATGGAGGTTGGTTGGGTCATAGGCTCATATTGAGCCTTTTGCATGTCAATGTGCTAAATTGGTTATTATCCATTATTGACATTAATGCTTCTTTGTACTACATTGTTTAAATCCATCACATTTTGCATCAAAGTTTGTCATCATCAAAAAGGGGGAGATTGTTAGCCCTAAGGGCAAATCATGTAGTTTTGATTAATGACAAATATTGATGAGAACTAATATGTTTATATTGTGTGATAGGATTTATGAAGAAAGAAGTTTGAAGTCTCATTGCCTTCAAGACACAGAGCAAGAACAACCTCGAGTAAGCTATGAGTCTTTTGAGGTTTATTCAAAGATGAACTCAAGGCATTGAAGACTTGAAGTGTAGAGTAGGTATGATGATAGGTAATATCTATGTAAACTCTACACTTGTATGTCTTGGAGTCAATTGAATGCATAAGAGAGCATAAAATTGGTTTCTTAAGTTTAAAAGTTTTTTGAATGAATTCTTAGTAAATGTGGTTTTGTGTCCTAAAAGTTTTTAAGTTAACTTTATATGATCAAATGAGTTTGATTTTGGTTTTCAAACTTATGTTTGTCTAAATAAGTTATCTATATATATCAAATGTATTTCAAATACTTGGAAGATTGATTTCAAATGATTTTACAAAGTTTGAACACAATTCCATAAAATTCGGTCGTCCGAATTGGGTAGCAAAAGTTTGCTACTGTTCTTCCAGAGAAATTCGGAAGAAGATTCGGACGCATGAAGAAAAATTCGGTCGTCCGAATTTTGGTCTTCAGCATGGTTACTGTTCTTCCAGAGAAATTCGGAAGAAGATTCGGACGCAGCAGGAAGAATTCGGTCGTCCGAAAAATTCGGACGCAGAATTCGGTCGTCCGAATTTCCTGAAAGTAGCCGTTAACTAGCCGTTTTATGAACGTTTTAACAGATTTTCAAATTCTATAAAAGCCATAAACATGCAAATTTTTGTAACTCTTAAAATCTTGAAAACTCCAAGCATTCAAAAGCATTTAGCAAACATTTCTTAAGCTCTCTTATGTCTTGTGCATTCAATTGATCCATCCAAAGACATCAAAGTGTGAAGGTGCAAATTTGTGTAATATCTACCATCAAGTGGTAACTTCTACACACTCTCCTTTACTTATTCAATTGTGTTGATCTACTGGCTCTAGCAAGGTTATCTTGATAACATAAAACCCTTTAGATAAGGGTGATCCTTGAAGTTGTGATTCAAGGTTGTTTGAGATATAAAACCATAGGTTGGTGAGCCTTGTATTGTAAGAAATTACTAGAAGAGGTTGTGAGTGTAAAACCAAAGTGTGGTGAACCTCTCTTGTAATTTGTAAACCTGAGCAATTAGTAGATTTGTTGAAATCCTTAAGTGTGAGCTTAAGGTAGTGGACGTAGATCTTGAGGATCGAACCACTATAAATTGTTTGAGTTCTTTGCTATTGCTTTCATTATTGTCTTGCTATCAAATATCTATAATTAGCTCACATAACTTGTTCTTGGTCTAAACTTAATAGGTTTGAGTTTGCGAAAATTATCTAAATACCTAATTCACCCCCCCTCTTAGGTATTTCAATTCCCATGCCTTGAAGGTTGGCGTAGCAGCAGCAATTCTCCGTGGCTTACAGATCGTTCACTCCATTTTGATTACGGCATCCAACAAGTCACCACATCTTTCCCATGTTTTCTCCTCCTTTATGCAATGTAGTTGAGCATATGATTAGTTTACTATTTTTCTAATTTTGAGGAAAATATTTTTGAAATAATTTGACTTTTGTAATGTCTTTGAAATGTTTCGAGGAAACAAATGACTGTTATAATCTTATTAAAATTGGAGATTCAAGAAATTACAACATATTTTGGATGAATGTTTATCTAATAATATCGAATTTGGAGATATTATCTTATTGGTTCTTAATTTTCTTAGAAATTATTGTACATTTTGGGCATTAGAATTAGCTTTTGAAGATTGGACATTAGTGTTCAGAAACAGTGGGTTTTGCCTTCCCATCTCGTAATGTTTATTTACTTGTCCAATGGATTATTAGGATGAATTCTGAGATTAAATGGATTGTAGAAGCAGTGTAAGATGTGATGGAAGCCCTTATGGCTGAGCACAATAATTAATAACAATTTTGCGAATTTTTCAAACAAAAAAAAAGAAGAAAATGTATGTCAACAAGTCAACTATTTCTCTGACAAAATTTAATTCCGAATTAGCAACATGTGGATCAGAAATTTGAATCTTTAGTACAATTTTTATATTTTAGATTGATGCATAGTTTAATTGAATAAATATATGTTGGGTTAATTGATTATTCTCTAAATACACACATCATGTTATTTTCACAATTGAATTAAAAATATCTAAAATATTATAAAAGACCTAATGTTAGGGATTATCAATTGGGATTTAACAAAGTGAGGGTGCAGTACTAATCTAAAAGGCAGTTGTTGCTATGACGGCCAAATGGATTTCAAAATTTATTAACATTTTCTTAAAAAATATTGTTCAATAGAGTTTACAAAGAAAATGTTGTGGATTTAGAATTGAATAAAAACTCATCTTTTTGCTTTTTAGAAACTATTAATGTTTAATCTCTCTCCACTCTTTTTCTTTCCTGTCGTTTCATTCAATTGTAATATTCAAAGTATAGGGTTTGAGAAAACAACTAGTAATTCTGATAAAGGGATTTAACATTATCGTTTGCTATAGCACAATAAAATTTTGATTCTTATTATTTGTTGGTAACCCGAATGGCACCGTAACAAGAGAATATTTTATAGCTGTTTCGAATTTTTAATATTTTATTGGTCTTCAAAAGGGACCTAGACACCTAAAGAGAACGCATCTATATTCTTCGCAGCAGGTGTTAATCCAACAAAGTTTACCATAAGTACCACAAGAATCGCTCGTGTCCGGAAGCAGTTTCCTTGAAATTCTTGTGCTTGCTAATCCGTCCATTGAAGCATCAATTTCCATAACTACAAAAAAGAAAAGAAAAAACAACATTTAAGCAAATCATTACTAAATACTATTGTAAGTATTCTTTTCAGCTTTTGCAAAGTGAAAAGAAAATTTGCAGAAAAAGAAGCAAAATATATATCATTCAAGTAAATGCATTACGAATTTTATTTTTATTTAAAAATTAAATATCTAACTTTTCATTGGAAAGAGTATAGTTTTATACCAAATAAATGGAAAATAAATTTTCAATTTTCTGTTTTAAGAGTAAAAAAAGAAGAGGGACAGAGATCACCAACCAAATGCGGCGAGAAAAAGGAGAACAAAGCAAGCAAGCTTAGCCATGTTCAACAAAGTTTTTTAATATATTTTTTGGTGGCGGAATTGAGAATTGTTGTTTAGTTTTTACCTTTCGAGTGCCACTTCATTAGAAACCTATGTTTTTTATAAAGGCTTTAATTAAAATTGGACGTTTCAAGTGCTCTTTCTTTTATTAGGATAAAGTGTTTTAAAGATTTAGACTGTTACACAAGATTTAAGAGTTGAAAAAATAAGAAAACTTTAGCACTATATATCCAAAATTCAATTTTCTTTTCTTATGCATGGCTAGCATAATTACAACATACATTTATCAACAGAAGATTTGTCCCCAAAGTATGCTATAATCAAGGTAGTAAGCGTGTGATGCAAAATTCTTTCACTAGCATCAAAAAGCTTTTATCTCTCTCTCCTTTCTAGTCTTGAGGCTTCTACCATTTATATAGGCATTCTCAATCCTTTCATGTGAGTGTAACTCACTTATAAAACAATGTCCCCCTTCTATAATCTTCGAAATTTTATAGAACATATGTAAAGTCGGCCCTTAGTAGTTTGAATTTCACAGTGGAAAGTGAAAAGTAGCTTATTGTAATAGCAACATGGATGGTTGGTAAAGGAATAGGATTCCAAACTGAAAGATGCAATTGTTACCACAAAATCATCATCATCAAAATTGCCTTAGATTGAAATCGATAGAAGACTTACTGTCTCAAACAATATGCTAAAAACAAAACATGAACGACTCAAGAACACACCAAAATTGAAACTACAATTGCTCCTAACATGCACCTCTAACGGCACAGAACATAAACAATGGTGCCTACATCCAACAAATATCGCGCCAAACAAAATATTTCCTCCACAAAGGAATGACCAAATGGAATATATAGGCAAACTACCACACAAATGCTCTACCTATGTATGTCATTTTGAGAAGCACAAGATTTCTAGGGAGCGAAACTTTTTTGGTGAAGGACTTGGAATTGCTCCTGTCTATCACAGATCTAGCTAAAAGGAAATTTGGGCCCCTGTTTTGCTTTTGCCTGTGCTCTCTCTTCCTGGCTTCTGATCCTCGGTGGCAGCCCGCAAACATAATCTTGAGCATTTCGAGCATCTCCAGATAGTCCAGTTAAATCAGCCAACAAAAAATTCAATTATATCCGTATAGTCCTTGGTAGTGTAACCACTGAGCCGATGTTTGACCGTCGAAAAAAGTTCAAAAAAATTGCTTTGACGTCCATCGTACATCAGCTGTGCTGGCATGGAGCCACCACTATTCCATCATGGTAAATTTTGAATAATGTTTCTGCTTTTTTTTATAGGCAGTTTCATGACGCTTTGCATATGAGGCAATTGTACCACATATTCGGGCCACCTTCATATCACCATGTTCTTTTTCCTATCTAGCTAAGTTTCCACGGGAAAAAGAAGTAGCCCTTTCTTGAAATAAGGTATATATGAATCGTAGGTAAGGGTTGTATTCAGTTCGAAGGTCCTGTAAGAGTTACTAAAAGAGGTCGAAGCTTTAGATAATATTGTAGCATATGACCAAAAGGGAGAGACTAAATTATACCAATTCAAAGTTCTCCATTACATTGTGAATTTGTTCAAAATAATAAACTTATGCACTGCCACAAGGAGTTGCATTTTAAATAGTCATTAATTAATAAAACTGGACACATATTTCTTTTTTTATGCAATTTCTTTTTACATTCCTTCTTGAAATTGTGGCCAATTAGTGGAGCAAGGGCGTCAACTAACAATGACAATTCCCGTGCCTTGAAGGTTGACGTAGCGGCAGGAATTCTCTGTGGCTTACAGATCGTTCACTCCATTTTGATTACGGCATCCAACAAGTCACCACATCTTTCCCATGGTTTTTCTCCTCCTTTATGCAATGTAGTTGAGCATATGATTAGTTTATAGTTTTTCTAATTTTGAGGAAAATATTTTTGAAATAATTTGACTTTTGTAATGTCTTTGAAATGTTTCGAGGAAACAAATGATCATTATAATCTTATTAAAATTGGAGATTCAAGAAATTACAACATATTTTGGATGAATGTTTATCTAATAATATCGGATTTGGAGATATTATCTTATTGGTTCTTAATTTTCTTAGAAATTATTGTACATTTTGGGCATTAGAATTAGCTTTTGAAGATTGGACATTAGTGTTCAGAAACAATGGGTTTTGCCTTCCCATCTCGAAATGTTTATTTATTTGTCCAATGGGTTATTAGGATGAATTTCGAGATTAAATGGATTGTAGAAGCAGTGTAAGATGTGATGGAAGCCCTTATGGCTGAGCACAATAATTAATAACAATTTTGCGAATTTTTCAAACAAAAAAAAAGAAGAAAATGTATGTCAACAAGTCAACTATTTCTCCGACAAAAATTTAATTCGAATTAGCAACATGTGGATCGAAATTTGAATCTTTAGTACAATTTTTATATTTTAGATTGATGCATAGTTTAATTGAATAAATATATGTTGGGTTAATTGATTATTCTCTAAATACACACATCATGTTATTTTCACAATTGAATTAAAAATATCTAAAATATTATAAAAGACCTAATGTTAGGGATTATCAATTGGGATTTAACAAAGGGAGGGTGCAGTACTAATCTAAAAGGCAGTTGTTGCTATGACGGCCAAATGGATTTCAAAATTTATTAACATTTTCTTAAAAAATATTGTTCAATAGAGTTTACAAAGAAAATGTTGCGGATTTAGAATTGAATATAAACTCATCTTTTTGCTTTTTAGAAACTATTAATGTTTAATCTCTCTCCACTCTTTTTCTTTCCTGTCGTTTCATTCAATTGTAATATTCAAAGTATAGGGTTTGAGAAAACAACTAGTAATTCTGATAAAGGGATTTAACATTATTGTTTGCTATAGCACAATAAAATTTTGATTCTTATTATTTGTTGGTAACCCGAATGGCACCGTGACAAGAGAAGATTTTATAGCTGTTTCGAATTTTTAATATTTTATCGGTCTTCAAAAGGGACCTAGACACCTAAAGAGAACGCATCTATATTCTTCGCAGCAGGTGTTAATCCAACAAAGTTTACCATAAGTACCACAAGAATCGCTCGTGTCCGGAAGCAGTTTCCTTGAAATTCTTGTGCTTGCTAATCCGTCCATTGAAGCATCAATTTCCATAACTACAAAAAAGAAAGGAAAAAACAACATTTAAGCAAAAGCATTACTAAATACTATTGTAAGTATTCTTTTCAGCTTTTGCAAAGTGAAAAGAAAATTTGCAGAAAAAGAAGCAAAATATATATCATTCAAGTAAATGCATTACGAATTTTATTTTTTATTTAAAAAATTAAATATCTAACTTTTCATAGGAAAGAGTATAGTTTTACACCAAATAAATGGAAAATAACTTCTCAATTTTCTGTTTTAAGAGTAAAAAAAAGAAGAGGGACAGAGATCACCAACCAAATGCGGCGAGAAAAAGGAGAACAAAACAAGCAAGCTTAGCCATGTTCGACAAAGTTTTTTAATATATTTTTTGGTGGCGGAATTGAGAATTGCTGTTTAGTTTTTACCTTTCGAGTGCCACTTCATTAGAAACCTATGTTTTTTATAAAGGCTTTAATTAAAATTGGACGTTTCAAGTGCTCTTTCTTTTATTAGGATAAAGTGTTTTAAAGATTTAGACTGTTACACAAGATTTAAGAGTTGAAAAAATAAGAAACTTTTTAATCAAATGTATTTTGTGCCCTTAATAATAAAGAAAGATAGAAATAACTAAATAGGAACATAGAGAAGGGGTATAATTGAGAAAAATGTACTGCCTTCGTTATAATTGACTAATGTTAAGCAAGTTACATTTCAAATCATCAATGAGCAAAACTTGTTTAATGAGGGAGGAAGAATCTTTACCAATGTCACCTATACAAAGAATTCTTCCTTTCTTCTTGTCATCGAATCTAATGAATTTTGTCACAAATCTTGAGCCGCCACTATCATGAAACCATTTAGGTGAAAAATGTACCTACACCAAATGAGATGAAGAAACTTTTGGTACCCACAATTTCTGTCCAGGAGGGTTAGTGATGATTCCCTTTAATCTCCAAATGGTTTTAGCACCATTTTCTGTTTTTCTTTTAACGGAGCACCTAAAGGCTTTGTGTCCATGTTTTCCAAAATATGTACAGCAGGTATGAGGCATTGAACTAGAAGTAGCTTTAACAAAGAAATTTTTATATTTAGGCCCATTATTTACATGATTGTAACCAAGACCATTTTTGACAAGAGGAGTTCTTTGAGCTCCAAGAATTTTATCAAGATTGTCCCTTCCTTTTTAAAATTTTTCTATACATGATGTAAGGTCATCAACCTTCTTTTTCAAAGTCTCATGATCAACAAGCATTCTTTCAAGAGACAAAATCTTTTCATAAAGAATCTTATTTTCAAGGACATGCTTTGTAAAGAGACATTTAAAACTTCTTTTTCAATATTAAAACAATCAATAGATTCAAGAAGTCTTTTGTTTTCACAATATAATTTTGAATTTTCATTCAATGACTCATTAATTTTGAGTTTCATTTCCTTATTTCTTTTTTAAGCCTCTTTTGCTTCTTCATACATTTCAAGAAATAATTCACTAGGATCATTAATATCATTATCACAACAAGTAGAAGTAGAAGAAGTGGATTGTAGCTCATCATTTATCGCCATAAAGCACATATTGGCTCTTTTCTCATGTGTTACTTGAAGAAGTCTCCACATATCATGAGCGGTGTCGCATTCACTCACTCGATTGTATTAATTCACGTCCAATGCACAGCTCAAGATATTCATGGCTTGGTAATTTAATGTCATCATTTTAGAGTCACCTTCATCATATTCATCCATTGGCTTTGGCTCTCTGGTGATTCCATCATCTCCCATTCTCATTGGTATGTAAGGACCTTTCTCAATGATACTCCACAAATCAAAGTTAATAGAACAAATAAAAATTCTAATTCTAGATTTCCAAAATGTATAATTAGAACCAACAAATAAAAGATGTCTATTTGTAGAGGAACCTTCCATATAAGGCAAATTTGATAAACTAGCCATACAATCTTTACTTCTAGGTTGTTAGACCTTAAAAAGAAGACCTTGCTCTGATACCAATTGAAAGACATAAGAGGGGGTGAATTAGGTATTGGACTAATTATCAAAAATCTTTTCCATTTTTGCAAATCCTTTGCCTTAATAAAAGCTCTTCTTTAAATTCACAAACTTCAAGTTTATAAGTGATTTGATGGTTAAGACAAGATTATCAAACTATAAGACCACAACCAATCAGTCAACAACTATGAACAAATAATAGTAACACAAGTATGTAAACAAGTAAAGCTATAAGGAAATTAACACACCATTTATAGTGGTTCGATCTCTCCAATATCTACATCCACTACCGCGAGTCCACACTCAACGATTTCAACCAATTCACTTTATGCAATTACACAAGAGGCTCACCCAACAAGGGTTTTACACCAACAACCTCCTTTGCACAAATAAAGCTCACCCTTCCACAAGGATTTTATATCTAAAGACAACCTAAAGACCAATCTAATCCAAGGCTCGCCCACCCAACCTTGATTAATCTAGTCTATGGCTCACCCTTACCAAAATGATTTTACGTCACAAGATAACCTTGTATCAATCACAACAATAATGTAAAAATAGAGTTTGGATGTTACCAACACTTCTTGGTGGATGAATACAATAGCTAGCACCACTTCACTTCTTGCCTTTCGAATCTTGAATTTTAACCTTTGAGCACAAGGAAATTTGAGAGCTTTTCAAATAATTTTGATGTCAAACAAGTTAGAGCTTCAAGGATATCTTAAGTTCAAAAGTTCTTCCAAAAATCTGGAGCTTGTGACTTTTATAGATTTTGAAAATCAATTCGAACGGTCATAAAACGGCTAGCAACGGCTAGTTTCTGAGAAGTTCGGACGTCCGAACTTGCTCCTCTGCATCCAAACGTGAGTCTAAATTTTTTTTGGAAAATACTACTCACGGGAACAGTGTTACTGTTCACTGATACTGTTCAAAATTCGGACGATCGAACTTGACCAGCTGAGTCCGAACGTGCGTCTGAATTTCTCTGGAAAAATAGTCGGTACTGTTCACTTGATAATTTAGGTAAGTTCAAAACCATTGAAACCGTTTAAATCAAATTTTGTGCTCTCAATTGCAACTCATAGATTCCATGGCTGAAGAGTGTAGGGTTTACAAAGTTTACCTATTAAGCACATGTAACTTACACTTATGTATTCAAAGCCTTTAATCATCTTGAACAAACTATTCAATCACTTTGACATATTTGAGTTGTTCTTGCATTGCTAGCTCCAACGCAATGAGACTTGCTTCCTTCACAATCCAAAAATGCTATCACATAACATACAAGCATATTAGTCCTTATCAATGTTTGTGATTAATCAAAACTAATCAAACCTACATGATTTTCTCTTAGGGTTAACAATCTCCCCATTTTTTATGATGACAAACTTTGATGCAAAATGTGATGGATTTAAACAATATAGTACAAAGTAGCATTGATGTGAATGATAAATAATAACCAATTTAACACTTTGACATTCAAATGACTCAATATGAGCCTATGACCCAACCAACCTCCATTTACCTCCTTCCTTCCAACTACTAGGATGGAAGATATAGCATTTAAGCATTAAGAAAACTTCTAAGAGAGGTATTAATAGTCAAAAAAGAATAACAATGCTCCCCCTTAGATTGTGCTCATTTTTCAACAAGTTTGGACTTGAGATATTGTGAATCAAAATTTTGACATATCAAGTCCGAACAATAAAATAAGTAAAATGAAAGCTACAATTTTTGAAAATAAGCTTTCCTAAGGTTGTTCAAATATAGTAGAAGAGATTAAAAAATATTTGAATCAATTTGAACAATAAAAGAGCAATTTTTGGCAACAAAACATGGATGCATCCGAATTTCTGAAACATGTATTCGAATTTTAAGATTTCAAATCCAAACTGTAAAATATGTGAGATAACAACTTTAATTTTGAAAAATAAGCTTTTTAAAGATTGTTCAAATATGATAGGAAGGATTAATACACTTTTCAAACAATTTGAACAACAAAACAACATTTTTGGCAAGAAGATCTTGATGCATCTGAATTTTTGGTCTGCATCAGAATTTCAAGGCCAAATTTTTGGCAACAAGTTTGGAAAGGTGATTTTAAATTTTCAAATGAACTGTAGAAGTACTCAAATATGTATGTCCACAACGACACTCAGTTTAGATTTGCAAAACTAGAAAACTCATGTATTCAATTGTTTTCATGAAGTAACTTAAAGTCGTAGGTCAAGTCAAGAACCATTATCAAAAATTTCAAAATCTCAACTCAACCGTTCTCAAATTCTCAAAAAAACAACCATTTTCAATTTAAATTCCTATTTTTAATTTAAATTTCAAATGCAACCACATAATACACTTTATACATATTTTGTCCAACCACATAATAAACAGTTTCCAAATGCATTCAGACGAATGCACAAATGAAGCCACATCTTGTCATCATTCGCAAAATATATACACAACATAATACACAGTTTCCAAATGCATCCACACAAATGCACAAATGCAGCCACATCTTGTCATCATTCACACAACATATACATAACATATAGCACATCTTGTCATCATTCTTTCTCCCCTTTTTGTCATCACTCAAAGATAGGGTTAATGAAAATGAGACAGTATGTATCACATATAAGCAGTATATTGACCAACTCTCATTTGGAAATTTAGCAATATATTGACCAACTCTCATAAACAGAATATTGGCAACATTTAGCAATTCGCTAGTCAAATAATTATCATCCTAATAGCAATAAGCATTATGTAGCATCGCAACAACGATAAATCAACTTCTTCTCCCCCTTTTTAGCAACGATTAAACTTGGGGTGAGAGTACTTGGACAACAAAAAAGAAACAAAAGAAGCTCTTATCACAAGAATTTCACATATTGAGCTTCAAAACATTATAATGACTAGAAAGGCATAAGTAAATTTCAATGTTAAAGCATAACATGTGCATCAAGGCATAAACTAAAATAAGCAACAAAATAGAGTTTAGGGATAGAAAGGCTTAGTCTTGGATGCTGAAAGACCTAAGAGGGGGGGTGAATTAGGTCTTTGGCTAATTATCGAAATCTTTTCCCCTTTTTGCAAATCCTTTGTCTTAATAAAAGCTCTTCTTTAAATTCACAAACTTCAAGTTATATGTGATTTGATGATTAATACAAGATTATCAAACTATAAGACCATAACCAATCAATCAACAACTAAGCATAAATAATAATCACAAGTATGTAAACAAGTAAAGCAATAAGAAAATGAACACACGATTTATAGTGGTTCGATCTCTCCAAGATCTACATCCACTACCTTGAGTCCACACTCAAGGATTTCAACCAATCCACTATATGCTCAAATTCAACAATTACATAAGAGGCTCACCACACAATGGTTTTACACTCACAACCTCTTTTAGTAATTATACAAACAAGGTTCACCCTTCCACAAGGGTTTTATATATAAAGACAACCTAAAGACCAATATAATCAAAGGCTCACCCACAAACGGGTTTTACACCACAACCTTGATTAATCTAGTCTATGGCTCACCCTAACACAAAAGGGTTTTATGTCACAAGATAACCTTGCAATGAGCTAGTAGAAAACACAATTGAGATAAGAAAAGAGAGTGTGTAAGATGTTACCACTTTGTTGGTAGATGATTACACAATGTTTCACCTTCACACTTTGTTGCCTTTGGAATCTTGAATTTCAATCTTTGAGCACAAGGCAATTTGAGAGCTTTTCAAGAAATTTTGATGTAAAACAAGTTAGAGCTTGTAGGATTTCTTAAGTTCAAAGTTCTACTAAAAAATCTGGAGTATATGGCTTTTATAGAATTCAAAAATCAGTTCAAACGGCAATACAACGGCTAGTAACGGCTAGTTTCAGAAAATTCGGACGACCGAATTCTGCATCCGAATTTTTCGGACGACCGAATTTTTTGGCTGCGTCCGAATCTTCTTCCGAATTTTTCTGGAAGAATAGTAGCAAACTTTTGCTACAAAATTCGGACGACCGAATTTTTGGACTGCGTCCGAATCTTGCATCCGAATTTTTCAAACTTTGTCAAAACATGTTCAAATCAATTCAAACAAGTTGGAAAACATTCTAGCCTTAAAGATAAGTCATTAAAGATCTTTTATGTGCAAAAACCATTTATGAAAACTTTATAATTTAGGTAAGTTCAAAACCATTGAAACCATTTAAATCAAGTTTTGTGCTCTCAATTGCAACTCATAGATTCCAAGGCTTAAGAGTGTAGGGTTTACAAAGTTTACCTATTAAGCACATGCAACCTACACTTCATGTCTTCAAAGCCTTCTAACATCTTGAACAAACTCTTCAATCTTCAATCACTTTGATATATTGGAGTTGTTCTTGCATTTTAGCTTCAAGGCAATGAGACTTCAAACTTCTTAATCCACAAATCCTATCACACAACATACAAGCATATTAGTCCTCATCAATGTTTGTCATTAATCAAAACTAATCATAACTACATGATTTGCCCTTAGGGATAACAGATGCGCTTCATGATCATCACTTCCAAATATGTTTGTTATGATGGCCATGTTTCCCTTGATCTCTGTATGATGGGGTCCTTCATTTGCTGACTCCTTGCCCGTGTAGTTCGGCTTTGGAACGTTGCCAATCGAGAGGATGTTTGGATCTTCTTCCTTTCAACCACATTTTCCTCCTCCCTTGGCTGAAGGAAATTGGTGATGGATTTTTTATTTGACTTTGTTAAACTCGCATCACCTCCTTCTTCTTGCTTGTTCTCTTGGGCTTTACCTCTTTGTTCTTCATTCTCATGCTCTTCTTCTTCTTGGTGTGCTTCACTGCCTTTTATTTCATCTTTGTCTTCTTCTTTAGCAACAAATTGATAGCCATCTCAATTTTCACTGTCATTACTATCATCCTTATTGCTGCCATCTCCACCCATATTATCTTCTTGATCTTCTTCATTTTCCTCTTCACTGCCCTCTTTCTTATCTTCTTTCTTTTCTTCTTCTTTGACTTTATAGGAACTTGCACCATTTAAAACCACTTAAGAAATCTTTCTCAAGTCTTCTTCCATATTCTTGACTCTAGCTTCTAAACTATCAAATTTGCCAAGAATCATTGGAGCAAAGGACTCGAAGGATTTGTCCATCTCCTTCATTTCCTTTACATGGTTGTTCAATGATTCTTTAAACACCTTGGCAATCGTGGTATCACCTCTAGTGAGATTATCACCTTCAACTTATTTTGCTTCAATAGAGGGTACCTCTTCAAATAGTCTTCTTCTGTGGAAGGTTGCTCCTCCTCACTTGGTGACTCATGCTTCTTTTTTATTTTCCTTTCTCTAGCAAGGATTTCCTCTTCATCCTATTCTTCTTCTTCATTTTCGTCTTCCTTCTCTTC
Organism: Rauvolfia tetraphylla; assembly: GCA_030512225.1. Classification (NCBI taxonomy): domain Eukaryota; kingdom Viridiplantae; phylum Streptophyta; class Magnoliopsida; order Gentianales; family Apocynaceae; genus Rauvolfia; species Rauvolfia tetraphylla. The sequence goes on from JAJQKT010000064.1 coordinate 2,060,613, forward strand.
ATTACTTTCTTCCTCTTTTTCTTCATCATCGCTAGAATCTCTTCTATCACCCTTTAGAGGAGTTTCTCTTCTAGTCCTTCATACATTATCATCATCAAGTATCCAAGGAATTCTCTTTAGTGAGTTGTTGGTGTAGACTTCTTCACTATTTATTGGTAAACCACTAGAAGACAATTGCACTTGGAGATACTTGAAAATTCCTGTTAATAACCTTCCATACTGCAATACCTTATGCTCTGTTCTTCTAGCTGCCATTATATTCTTTAGCACTATATATCCAAAATTCAATTTTCTTTTCTTATGCATGGCTAGCATAATTACAACATACATTTATCAACAAAAGATTTGTCCCCAAAGTATGCTATAATCAAGGTAGTAAGCGTGTGATGCAAAATTCTTTCACTAGCATCAAAAAGCTTTTATCTCTCTCTCCTTTCTAGTCCTGAGGCTTCTACCATTTATATAGGCATTCTCAATCCTTTCATGTGAGTGTAACTCACTTATAAAACAATGTCCCCCTTCTATAATCTTCGAAATTTTATAGAACATATGTAAAGTCGGCCCTTAGTAGTTTGAATTTCACAGTGGAAAGTGAAAAGTAGCTTATTGTAATAGCAACATGGAAGGTTGGTAAAGGAATAGGATTCCAAACTGAAAGATGCAATTGTTACCACAAAATCATCATCATCAAAATTGCCTTAGATTGAAATTGATAGAAGACTTACTGTCTCAAACAATATGCTAAAAACAAAACATGAATGACTCAAGAACACACAAAAATTGAAACTACAATTGCTCTTAACATGCACCTCTAACGGCACAGAACATAAACAATGGTGCTTACATCCAACAAATATCGCGCCAAACAAAATCTTTCCTCCACAAAGGAATGACCAAATGGAATATATAGGCAAACTACCACACAAATGCTCTACCTATGTATGTCATTTTGAGAAGCACAAGATTTCTAGGGAGCGAAAATTTTTTGGTGAAGGACTTGGAATTGCACCTGTCAATCACAAATCTAGCTAAAAGGAAATTTGGGTCCCTGTTTTGCTTTTGCCTGTGCTCTCTCTTCCTGGCTTCTGATCCTCGGTGGCTGCCCGCAAACATAATCTTGAGCATTTCGAGCATCTCCAGATAGTCCAGATTAAATCGACCAACAAAAAATTCAATTATATCCCAGTATAGTCCTTGGTAGTGCAACCACTGAGCCGATGTTTGACCGTCGAAAAACGTTCAAAAAAATTGCTTTGACGTCCATCGTACATCAGCTGTGCTGGCATGGAGCCACCACTATTCCATCATGGTAAATTTTGAATAATGTTTCTGCTTTCTTTATATAGGCAGTTTCATGATGCTTTGCATATGAGGCAATTGTACCACATATTCGGGCCACCTTCATATCACCATGTTCTTTTGCCTATCTAGCTATGTTTCCACGGGAAAAAGAAGTAGCCCTTTCTTGAAATAAGGTATATATGAATCGTAGGTAAGGGTTGTATTCAGTTCAAAGGTCATGTAAGAGTTACTAAAAGAGGTCGAAGCTTTAGATAATATTGTAGCATATGACCAAAAGGGAGAGACTAAATTATACCAATTCAAATTTCTCCATTACATTGTGAATTTGTTCAAAATAATAAACTTATGCCCTGCCATAAGGAGTTGCATTTTATATAGTCCTTAATTAATAAAACTTGACACATATTTCTTTTTTTATGCAATTTCTTTTTACATTCCTTCTTGAAATTGTGGCCAATTAGTGGAGCAAGGGCGTCAACTAACAATGAAAATTCCCATGCCTTGAAGGTTGGCGTAGCAGCAGCAATTCTCCGTGGCTTACAGATCGTTCACTCCATTTTGATTACGGCATCCAACAAGTCACCACATCTTTCCCATGTTTTTCTCCTCCTTTATGCAATGTAGTTGAGCATATGATTAGTTTACTATTTTTCTAATTTTGAGGAAAATATTTTTGAAATAATTTGACTTTTGTAATGTCTTTGAAATGTTTCGAGGAAACAAATGACTGTTATAATCTTATTAAAATTGGAGATTCAAGAAATTACAACATATTTTGGATGAATGTTTATCTAATAATATCGAATTTGGAGATATTATCTTATTGGTTCTTAATTTTCTTAGAAATTATTGTACATTTTGGGCATTAGAATTAGCTTTTGAAGATTGGACATTAGTGTTCAGAAACAGTGGGTTTTGCCTTCCCATCTCGTAATGTTTATTTACTTGTCCAATGGATTATTAGGATGAATTCTGAGATTAAATGGATTGTAGAAGCAGTATAAGATGTGATGGAAGCCCTTATGGCTGAGCACAATAATTAATAACAATTTTGCGAATTTTTCAAACAAAAAAAAAGAAGAAAATGTATGTCAACAAGTCAACTATTTCTCTGACAAAATTTAATTCCGAATTAGCAACATGTGGATCAGAAATTTGAATCTTTAGTACAATTTATATATTTTAGATTGAAGCATAGTTTAATTGAATAAATATATGTTGGGTTAATTGATTATTCTCTAAATACACACATCATGTTATTTTCACAATTGAATTAAAAATATCTAAAATATTATAAAAGACCTAATGTTAGGGATTATCAATTGGGATTTAACAAAGGGAGGGTGCAGTACTAATCTAAAAGGCAGTTGTTGCTATGACGGCCAAATGGATTTCAAAATTTATTAACATTTTCTTAAAAAATATTGTTCAATAGAGTTTACAAAGAAAATGTTGCGGATTTAGAATTGAATAAAAACTCATCTTTTTGCTTTTTAGAAACTATTAATGTTTAATCTCTCTCCACTCTTTTTCTTTCCTGTCGTTTCATTCAATTGTAATATTCAAAGTATAGGGTTTGAGAAAACAACTAGTAATTCTGATAAAGGGATTTAACATTATCGTTTGCTATAGCACAATAAAATTTTGATTCTTATTATTTGTTGGTAACCCGAATGGCACCGTAACAAGAGAAGATTTTATAGCTGTTTCGAATTTTTAATATTTTATTGGTCTTCAAAAGGGACCTAGACACCTAAAGAGAACGCATCTATATTCTTCGCAGCAGGTGTTAATCCAACAAAGTTTACCATAAGTACCACAAGAATCGCTCGTGTCCGGAAGCAGTTTCCTTGAAATTCTTGTGCTTGCTAATCCGTCCATTGAAGCATCAATTTCCATAACTACAAAAAAGAAAGGAAAAAACAACATTTAAGCAAAATCATTACTAAATACTATTGTAAGTATTCTTTTCAGCTTTTGCAAAGTGAAAAGAAAATTTGCAAAAAAAGAAGCAAAATATATATCATTCAAGTAAATGCATTACGAATTTTCTTTTTATTTAAAAATTAAATATCTAACTTTTCATTGGAAAGAGTATAGTTTTATACCAAATAAATGGAAAATAAATTTTCAATTTTCTGTTTTAAGAGTAAAAAAAGAAGAGGGACAGAGATCACCAACCAAATGCGGCGAGAAAAAGGAGAACAAAGCAAGCAAGCTTAGCCATGTTCAACAAAGTTTTTTAATATATTTTTTGGTGGTGGAATTGAGAATTGCTGTTTAGTTTTTACCTTTCGAGTGCCACTTCATTAGAAACCTATGTTTTTTATTAAGGCTTTAATTAAAATTGGACGTTTCAAGTGCTCTTTCTTTTATTAGGATAAAGTGTTTTAAAGATTTAGACTGTTACACAAGATTTAAGAGTTGAAAAAAATAAGAAAAATTTTTAATCAAATGTATTTTGTGCCCTTAATAATAAAGAAAGATAGAAATAACTAAATAGGAACATAGAGAAGGGGTAGAATTGATAAAAATGTACTGCCTTCGTTATAATTGACTAATGTTAAGCAAGTTACATTTCAAATCATCAATAAGCAAAACTTGTTTAATGAGGGAGGAAGAATCTTTACCAATGTCACCTATACAAAGAATTCTTCCTTTCTTCTTGTCACCGAATCTAATGAATTCTGTCACAAATCTTGAGCAGCCACTATCAAGAAACCATTTAGGAGAAAAATGTACCTACACCAAATGAGATGAAGAAACTTTTGGTACCCACAATTTCTGTCCAAGAGGGTTAGTGATGATTCCCTTTAATCTCCAAATGGTTTTAGCACCATTTTCTGTTTTTCTTTTAACGGAGCACCTAGTGGCTTTGTGTCCATGTTTTCCAAAATATGTACAGCAAGTATGAGGCATTGAACTAGAAGTAGCTTTAACAAAAAAAATTTTATATTTAGGCCCATTATTTAAAGTCAAATTGCAAGAGCTGAAATACTGACTCCAGTTTGCTGCGATCCTTGATTTCCTCCTTGAGTCTCCATGACCTCCTCATTTCCATTCCCTTGATCACTATCATCATATTCATCATCACTGTCACTGACTTCTTCACTTTTCTTACTATCTTCATTATGCTCATCATCCTTTTCCTCTTGTGTTCTAAAAGGCCCTTCACCACTTTGAAGATTTCTTGTCAATATTTCCTCAATGTGCTTGAATCTATTCTCCATACTATCAAGTTTTCCAAGCACCATAGGAACAAATGTTTCAAAGAATTTATACATTTTCTCCATTTCTTTCATGTGGTTATTTAGTGCTTCTTGAATCTTGTTTTCTCTTGAAATCTCTTCAGCACTGGTACCTTCTCCAGCAAAAGGATGTGATTGTGAAATTGGCTCTTCTTCAAAGAGTCTTCTATTGGAGGGAGGTTGCTCCCCCTCACTTGTTGAATCATGCCTTCTTTTTGTCTTCATCTCTCTTGCCCATGTTTCTGCCTCTTCTTCAGTTTCCTCTGCTTCAACTCTCCTTGGAGGAGTCTCTCTTCTAGTTCTCCATACTCCCTCATCATCCAAGGTCAATTGCATTCTTTTGAGAGAGTCATTTGTATAAATCTGACCTCTTTTAAAATTATGTTCTCTAGCTGGAAGTTTGACTTGAAAATGTTTGAAGATTCTAGTCAAAAGTCTTCCATATGGTAAAGCCTTGTTATCAGTCTTTGTAGCCATATATCCAAAGTTTAATCTTTTATGCTCATGCAAAGCCAACATAATCACCATATGAATGATTCCCACAAATGTTTTGTGTCCAAAGTTAGGAATAGTCACGGTAGTTATCATATGATGCATAAAGCTTCCCCTAGCATCCAAGGCTTTAATTTTTCTTTCCTTAACTGTCCTAAACTCTCTGCCATTTGTAAATGCCTCTTCAAATCTAGCATTTGTGAACAATTCTCTTTCATAGCAATGTTGTCCCATAGAATAATATTTTGCACCAACATCACTCACTTCACAGATTCTATTCACCAATGCATCATTAAATTCAAAATCTATTTGAGATACTCTAGATGAATACCATTGATTAACATCTTCTCCTTCATATTCTATTCTTTCTTCTCTCATATTAGCATAGAATTCATATACAAGAGAAGGATATATTCTTCATCATTATTCAACAAACTACTCTAGCCAATATCACCAAATAAAGATAAGACATTACCCATATTGGTGAGTTTCTCAAAATCAACTCTGTTTCCAGGGATAATTTTCCTTGATTTCTTGTTCCAATCTTCAAATTCTGATGCAGCTTTAATTGAGACGAACTTGTCTACTCCAAAGGATGATTGAGGAACCCTAATTATTCTTGGTTCATGGTGAGTTCGTCCTCCTTCACTGACTTTTGCCTTCCTTTTTCCTTTTTCAACATTGGCTCCTTTGGTTCTCGCCATTTTGATTTTCTAACAGAAAAATAGTGAGTTTTGAGAGGTATATAGGGTTAGGAATTCAAAATTCCAAGTGTTTTGATGTGAAAATGGTGAAATCACAGAGGTATTTATGTTTGGACGCCAGTAGGTAGAGAGAAATTTTGAAAAAGAGAGAATTCGGATGTTAAATTATGTGAGTAACGGCTAGTCGGTTTCTTAAAAACAGTTGTAACTGCAAAGTTCGGACGACCAAACTTTTTGGTCTGCATCTGAACATGCGTCCAAACTTCTCTGTTTCTCCAGTTTCAGAAAGTTCGGACGTCTGAACTTTCTGTCATGCGTTCAAACATGCGTCCGAACTTTTCTGTCCAGAAATTTCTATCAAAGTTTGGACGTTCCATTTTCACTCAATGCATCCAAATTTTTCCTGCTTTTGTCACACTTAAACAAAGATATTAGTAATTGAATTTTGCAATTCCTAAAAGCCTTCTTAAATGATTAAACATTTCCTCAGCCAAAGGCTTTGTGAATATATCAGTAATTTGATCATTTGTATTTAATACTCTAAACATCTGTCCTTTTTAGCAACATGATCACGAATGAAATGATACTTAATTTCTATATGTTTTGTCCTAGAATGTTGAATGGGATTTATGCTCAATTGATAGCACTAGTATTATCACATAGTATTGGTACACAATTGAATTTAAGACCTTAATCAAGTAAGGTATGCTGCATCCATAATAATTGAGCACAACAACTACCAGCAGCTATGTATTCAGTTTCAGCAGTGGACAATGACACACAAGCTTACTTTTAACTATGCCAAGACACAAGACAACTACCAAGGAATTGACAATGACCACTTGTACTTTTACGTTCAACTTTGCACCCAACATAGTCAGTATCTGAAAATCCAATAAGTTCAAAAGATGAAGATTTTGAAAACCAAAGACCATAGTCATATGTATTAATCAAATAACGAAAAATATGTTTGACAGAAATTAGATGAGATTCTTTAGGACAAGATTGAAATCTAGCACATAAACACACAGCAAACATAATATCTGGTCTACTTGCTATCATACCTCTATAGGATTTCTCATCAATATTTTTACCTTTTTCATCTTTGTCAAGTTTAGTTGATGAACTCATTGGAGTACCTATTCCTTTTGCTTGATCCATTCCAAATCTTTTTAAAAGCTCCTCGGTATACTTTGCTTGATTTATGAAGACTCCATCCTTGGTTTGCTTAATTTGTAGCCCAAGAAAGAAATTCAATTCTCCCATCATGCTCATTTCAAACTCATTTTGCATAGATTTGGCAAATTCTTCACAAAGAAATGTGTTAGTAGCACCAAAAATAATATCATCAACATAAATTTGCACAAGTAAAATATCATTGTTAGTGGATGTTTTTAAAAACATAGTTGTATCCACTTTTCCTTTTGCAAAACCTTTTGAAAGAAGAAATCCACTCAATCTATCATACCATGCTCTTGGGCCTTGTTTCAACCCATATAGAGCTTTGGTTAACTTAAAGACATGATTTGGAAATTTTTAATGAATAAAACCTGGAGGTTGTTCTACATATACCTCTTCTTCAATAAAACCATTTAGAAATGCACTTTTGACATCCAATTAGAATAGCTTAAATCCTTTAAAATAGGCAAATGCTAAAAGTATCCTTATGGATTCTGTTAGCCCTAAGGGCAAATCATGTAGTTTTGATTAATGACAAATATTGATGAGGACTAATATGCTTGTATGTTGTGATAGGATTTTTGGATTGAGAAGGAAGCAAGTCTCATTGCCTTGGAGCTAGCAATGCATGAACAACTCAAATATGTCAAAGTGATTAGAGATTGAAGAGTTTGTTCAAGATTAATGAAGGCTTTGAAGACATGAAGTGTAGGTTGCATGTGCTTAATAGGTAAACTTTATAAACCCTACACTCTTAAGCCTTGGAATCTATGAGTTGCAATTGAGAGCACAAAACTTGATTTAAATGGTTTCAATGGTTTTGAACTTACCTAAATTATCAAGTTTTCATAAATGGTTTTTGCACATAAAAGATCTTTAATGACTTATCTTTAAGGCTAGAATGTTTTTCAACTTGTTTGAATTGATTTAAACATGTTTTGACAAAGTTTGAAAAATTCGGATGCAAATTCGGTCATCCGAAATTTTTTCACGCATGTAGAATGATAATACTATTCACGTGAACAGTCCCTACTATTCTTCCAGAGAAATTCGGAAGAAAATTCGGACGCACGTAGGAAAATTCGGTCGTCCGAATTTTGGTGAATAGTGCATGAACAGTACCTACTGTTCATATGAACAGTGCCGACTGTTTTTCCAGAGAAATTCGGACGAAGATTCGGACGAAGCTGGAAAATTCGGTCGTCCGAATTTTTGTGACCAGCGCATGAACAGTGCCACTATTCACATGAATAGTATTTTCTAAAAATAGCCGTTACTAGCCGTTTTATGACTGTTTAAACTGATTTTTGAATTCTATAAAAGCCATAAACTCCAGATTTTTTAGTAGGACTTTGAACTTAACAAATCTTACATTATCCAACTTGTTTTACATCAAATTGAATTGAAAAGCTCTCAAATTGCCTTGTGCTCAAAGGTGTACATTCAAGATTCCAAAGGCAAAGTGTAAAGGTGCAACATTGTGTAAACTCTACCTACAAGTGGTAACATCTACACATTCTTATCTCCTTATTAAATTGTGTTATTTTCTACTAGCTCATTTGCAAGGTTATCTTGCGACATAAAACCCTTTTGTGTTAGGGTGAGCCATAGACTAGATTAATCAAGGTTGTAGTGTAAAACCCGTGTGAGGGTAAGCCTTGGATTAGATTAGTCTTGAGGTTGTCTTTAGATATAAAACCCTTGTGGAAGGGTGAACCTTGTTTGTATAATTACTAGAAGAGGTTGTGAGTGTAAAACCATAGTGTGGTTAGCCTCTTATGTAATTGTTGAACTTGAGCTTATAGTGGATTGGTTGAAATCCTTGAGTGTGGACTCAAGGTAGTGGATGTAGATCTTGGAGAGATCGAACCACTATAAATCGTGTGTTCATTGTCTTATAGCTTTATTTATTTACTTGCTCATGTTATTATTACTTATTGATTGTTGTTGATTGATTGGTTGTAGTTTGATGATATTATCTTAACCATCACATCACATATAAACTTGAAGCTTGTGGAATTAAAGAAGAGCTTTTATTAAGGCAAAGGATTTGTAAAAAGGGAAAATATTTCGATAATTAGCCAAAGACCTAATTCACCCCCCCCCCCCTCTTAGGTCTTTCAATTGGTATCAGAGGAAGGTCTTCTTTTTAAGGTCTAACAACCTAGAAGTAAAGATTCTATGGCTAGTTTATCAAATTTGCCTTATATGGAAGGTTCCTCTACAAATAGACCTCCTTTATTTGATGGTTCAAATTTACATTTTGGAAATCTAGAATTAGAATTTTTATTTGTTCTATTAACTTTGATTTGTGGAGTATCATTGAGAAAGGTCCCTATGTTCCTATGAGAATAAAAGTTGATGGAATTACAAGGGAACAAAAGTCTATGGAGGAACTTGATGAGAACGACTCAAGAAAGATAACCTTAAACTACCAAGCAATGAACATCTTGAGTTGTGCATTGGACGTGAATGAATACAATAGAGTGAGTGAATGTGACACCGCTCACGATATGTGGAGACTTCTACAAGCAACACACGAGGAAAGAGCCAATATGTGTTTCATGGCAATAAATGATGAGGTACAATCCACTCCTTCTACCTCTACTTGTTGTAATGATGATGTTGATGATGTAGATGATCCTAGTGAACTACTTGTTGAAATGTATGAAGAATTAAAAAAATGCTTCAAAAAGAAATAAGGAAATGAAATTCAAAATTAATGATTTATTGAATGAAAATTCAAAATTATATTGTGAAAACAAAAAGCTTCTTGAATCTATTGATTGTTTGAATATTGAAAAAGAAGTTTTAAATGTCTCTTTACAAAACATGTCCCTTGAAAATAAGATTCTTTGTGAAAAGATTTTGTCTCTTGAAAGAATGCTTGTTGATCATGAGACTTTGAAAAAAGAAGGTTGATGAGCTTACATTATGTATAGAAAAAATTTACAAAAGGAAGGGACAATCTTGATAAAATTCTTGGAGCTCAAAGATCTCCTCTTTTTAAAAAATGGTCTTGGCTATAATTATGTAAACAATGTTCCTAAATATAAAAACTTCTTTGTTAGAGCTACTTCTACTTCCATGCATCATACTTGTTGTACTTATTGTGGAAAACATGGACATAAAGTCACCAAATGCTATGTTAAAAAGAAAAGTAGAGAATGGTGTAAAAACTATTTGGAGAGTTAAGGGAATTATTACTAACCCTCACGGACCCAAGAAAGTATGGGTACCAAAGGAAACTTCCTCTCCTTTATCACAGGTACGCTTCAATTCAAACTCAAGCACCACTAAATGGCGTATTGATGATGTTGGCTTAAAGAATAACAGAAAACACCTCATGCATAATCAAGGTCAAAGCAATCGATGAAGGATTTGTTTTTGAAAAGAAAGGAAGAATTCTTGAAGTAACCAATGTTGGTAAAGGTTCCTCTCTTCTTTTTAAACAAATGTTGCTAATTGCTGATTTGAACTATAACTTGCTTAGCATTTGCCAATTGTGTGACAATTAATAAGAAGTTAAATGCCAACAAGCAAAATTTCAGTTGAGAATTTTTTTGTGGATTTGAAGATTTGCCAACCATGACTTGTCAATTGCTTCAATTAAGTTGATTAGGTAACATTAATGATATGAGATTGAATTAATGCTTTTTATGTTTTTTGAAATTGATTATATGTCATTATAAAATGATTAAAATAGATATGATTGAATATCTATGCATTTACTTGGCCAAAAAACATCTTTATGAAACTTTACAAAATGTTTGGACATGAAGTTTGGATGTAGACCATAAGTTCGGTCACCCGAACTTGTATGACAAAATGATATTTTGTGATTTTGATCAATCACTTACAAATTTTTTAAATATGTGGTTTATCTTGATAAGCTTGAATGTCTTGTTGCTTATGATAATGATTTTCTTGGCATAAAAAGATTTGATCACGTGTACATGGATTTGTTGAACAAACTTTTCTATCAAGATTTAGTTAGAGGATTGCTAAAAAATATGTTTTGAGAAAAATTGTCTTTGAGATACTTGTCCATATGAAAACAAACAAAAGAATCTTTCAAACCCATGAAAATGATTTTAGACCTCAAAACATCTTGAGCTTTTTTCATATGGATTGTTTTGGACTTATATGGAACTCTAGTATTGATGACTTGAAGTATGCCTTACTAGAGTTGATGATTTCTAAATATTCATTTTAGCATTATTCATTGTTCAAAAAGATTAAGTGTTTCATAAGTTTGTAAAATTATTCAAAAAAGGTTCAAACCTCCCTTGAAAATTGGAGAAGTGTTTCACAAGTGACAATGGGAGAATTTTACAACTAAGTCTTTACAAAATTTACTTTGAAAATTGAATTTCATATAATTGTTTCAACTGCAAAAACCCCACAACAAAATGGTGTTATTTGAAAAGAAAATTTAAACTTTGTAAAAATTGGCTAGGTCCATGCTTTGTGAAAATTCTTCCTCAAAAATATTTTTAGTCCAAAGTCGTAAACATCACATGTTATGATAAATAGAATTCTTTTAAGATCATTTTGAAGAAAAACATCTTTTGAATTCTCTTTTATAGAATGCCTCAAATTGCATATTTTAAAATGTTTGGTTATAAATGTCTTATCTTAAATTCTTGTGTTAACTTACTTAAAATTTGATAGAAATCTTGATATTGATATATCTCTTATCTATTCTTCTAACAAAAAAGGCTTATAGAATTTTATAACAAAAAGAACCTTACATGATGAGGAAACCATTCATGTTAGCTTTGATGAATCTTACATTTACTTGGAAAGAAAAGATGAAGATGATGTAGGTACATTTATGAATGACTATCAAATCCATTTTCAAGCACCAACTTTGGAGGATCATACCAATGAGCAAGAAATGATTGAACAAAATGATCAACATAGTGGTGACCAAAAGCTCTCAAAGAACTTAAGATATCCAAGAGGCCACCCTAAGGAGCAAATCATTGGTGATATCTCCCAAGGAGTAAAAATAAGGCGGTACTTTATCAATAACTTTATTATTTTATTGGATATGAGCCTAAAGTATTGATGATGCATTGTGTGATGATTTTTGGATTATTTGTATGCAAGAGGATTTAAATAAATTTGAAAGATACAATATTTTGGATATTCCTAAATCTCATGATCATTCTATTATTGGAACTAAATGGTTTTTAGAAATAAACTTATTGAATCCGGAGAAGTTGTTAGAAACAAGGTTAGACTTGTTGCCTAAGGATTCAATCAAGAAGAGGAAATTGATTATGATATGAAACCTTTGTTCCGAATGCTAGACTTGAGTCCATAAGAATGCTTTTGACTTGTACTTGCTTTAAGTTATTTCAAATGAATTTCAAAAGCGCTTTTCTAAATGGTTCTATTGAGGAAGTGGTTTATATGGAACAATCACCCGGTTTTGCTCATGAAAAAGTTTCCTAACCATATTTTCAAACTTTCCTAAGTTTTGAATGGTTTAAAACCAGCTCCTAAAATTTAGTGTGAAAGATTGAGTAGTTTCCATCTTTCAAAAGGATTTTCAAAAAGAAAACCGAAACTACCCTCTTTATAAATTCCTCATGCAACAATGATCTATAACTTGTCCAAATATATGATACAACTTTTGGTGCTTCTAATACTTCACTTTGTGATGTGTTTTCCAAGTTGATGCAAAGTAAATTATAAATGAGCATGATAGGAAAACTCAATTTCTTTCTTGGCCTACAAATCAAGCAAACCAAGAATGGCACTTTCATGAATCATGTTAAGGTATAAGCACTTTCATAAGTTTATCAACTATGCATGACAAGAATAAAAAAGGTTTCATAGGAGTAGTCAACTCTATTTGACTGCAAGTAGAACTAATATTATGTTTGCAATGTGTTTGTGTGCTAAATTTCATCTTGTCATAAAGAGTTTCATTTGATTGCTATTAAACACATTCACTATTACCTTATTGATACTCTAAGTGATTATGATCTATGTTTCAAATATGTGGCTATGTTATGTGATAATACTAATGCAACAAATTTGATCATCATACTATTCAACAAACTAGGACAAAGCATATTGAGATCATACTTCATCTCATTAGATATAATTCTACTAAGGATAATACTTATTTAAAGCATGTTTGCATTCATTGATATCGTTACTAAGTCATTGGCCGAAGAAGGTTTGACCAATCTTAGAAGAAGCTTAGGGATTTCAAAATTCAATAACTAATAAGTATATTCAAGTGTGTAGCTCCAGATGAGGACAAAGAAGCCTAGCATGAGAAAAGGAAAGGGAAAAACCCAAAGATAGAGAAGAAGGACAAGTATTCAATGAACCAAGAAAGGTTCATGTTCTGCAAAGCATGTCATGGCTAGAGAGATTTGTCACAGTGGAGGCTACTACTGAATTTGATGATTGGACAAAAAGGAACCATAAGACAAAGCCAAGCCACAAGGTGGATGTCATCAAACTATCCGAAATGGGTAATATACTCTCATTCTTTAAATTATATGAGCTGGGCTAGTTTTGCTTGTGTTTGATGAATGCTATTACCTTATTTAGTTTATGGAGTTTAAGCAAATAATAAGGAAGAAAGAGTTGAGTGAGTTGGTAATAAAGCTATTTAGTGGTATTTTTCAAGAATATCACAAGTTGATTTTTGAGATTGATCATGCATTGATCAATAGAATTTGTGATGTTGAGGATGTTGGGTTTAGGCATTATTCTTCCGGGGGACATTGTTTTATAAGTGAGTTATACTCATATGAAAGAATTGAGAATGCCTATATAAATGAAGAAGCCTCAAGACTAGAAAGGAGAGAGAGATAAAAGCTTTTTGATGGTTAAAATATATAAATAGTGCAAAAGAAAATAATGGAGCAAGAAGAACAGAAAAAATTATTCCCGAAACAAAGTAAACTTGAATAAACTATCCAATATGGGTAATGTTCTATCTCTATTTGATTATATTGATTGGAGCAATTTAATAGTAGTTGATGAAGAATTTTATACTGCCATTATATATGATTTTCATGCAAATCTTAAAGAAGAGAGAATTGAACATGAGGGGAATAATGTAGTTCAATTGTATTCCTCTAGAGTATATCAAGTGAATTTTGAGTTCAATAATGCCTTAGTGAACATAATTTGTGAGGTAGATGATAATGAGGCAAGGTATTACTCATTGGGACAGCATTGCTTTATTCATGGATTGTTCACAAATGAAAGATTTGAAGAAGCTTTCACAAATGGTAGCCAATTTAGGTCAATTAGGGAAAAGAAAATCAAAGCCTTTGATGCTAGAGGAAGGGTTAAGCATCACATGACTACTACTATGCATTTGGTGATTATGCTTGCCTTGCATGAGCATAGAAGACTAAACTATGGATTCATGGCGTTGAAGCATATGATTAGTGCAAGAAAACCAGCCAACGAAGCCTTACCGTATGGGGAGACTATTAACAAGAAAGTGAGGATGTTGAGGAAGAAGAAAATGAAGAAGAAGAAGAGAAAAAAAAAGAGGAAATTCTTGCTGAAGAAAGGAAAACCAAAATGAGGCATGAGTTATCTAGTAAGGGGGAGCAACCTTCCACAAAAGAAGACTATTTGACGAGGTATCCTCTATTGAAGGAAAAGAATTTGAAGGTAATAATCTCACTAGAAGTGATACCATAGTTGCCAAGGTGTTTCAAGAGACATTGAGCAACAATGTAAAGAAAATGAAGAAGATGGACAAATTCTTCGAGTCCTTTGCTCTAACAATTCTTGGCAAATTTGATGATTTAGAAACTAGAGTTAAAAAATATGGAAGGAGATGGCAACAATAAGGATGATAGTAATGACAGTGAAAATTGAGATGGCTATCAATTTGTTGCTAAAGAAGAAGACTAAGATGAAGGAAAAGGCAGTGAAGTACTCCAAGAAAAAGAAGAGCATGAGAATGAAGAAGAAAGAGGTAAAGCCCAAGAGAACAAGCAAGAAGAAGAAGGTGAAGGGAGACAACAAATGAAGGACCCCATCATATAGAGATCAAAGAAACATTGCCATCACAGCAAACAAATTTGGAAGTGAAGACCATGCAGCACATCCAAGACTAAGCCTTTCTATCCCTAAACTCTATTTTGTTGCTTATTTTAGTTTATGCCTTGATGAACATGTTAAGCTTTAACATTGAAATTTACTTGTGCCTTTCTAAGTCATTATACTGTTTTGAAGCTCAATGTGTGAAATCAGTTTGATAAGAGCTTCTTTTGTTTCACTTTTGTTGTCCAAGTACTCTTACCCCACCTTTGATTGATGACAAAAGGGGGAGAAAAAATGTGATGACAAAATGTGTGAAAATATGAAATAGCAGTGGAATTCCTCATGCATGAAGAGAAAATGTGTGAATTTTCTGAAAATCCATGCATATGTCAAGGGGGAGAAAGAATGACTACAAAATGTTCTATGTGCTTGCTGTAAATGTGCTATGTGCTATGTGTTATAGGTTAAAATGTAAAATAAATGTGTACTGTGGAAATATTTGGCTGCATTTGAAATTTAAATTGAATATGTTATAATATGTGAGGTTTTGGTTATTTTCTGAGATTTTGGAATATGGTTAAGTTGAGATTGAAATCTTGAACTTGGTTCTTGACTTGACCTATGATTTTGGAATTGATTCATGAAAACAATTGAATGCATGAATCTTGTGGTTTTGCAAAGCTAAACTGAGTGCTATTGTGGACATACATGTTTGAGTACTTCAACATTTCATTTGAAAATGCAAAATCACCTTTTCAAACTTGTTGCAAAAATTTTTTACTTGAAATTCGGATGCATGATTTAAAAATTCGGATGCATCCATATTTGTGGCCAAAAAGCGATCTTTTGTTGTTCAAATTGATTCAAATATGTTTTAATCTAATCCATTATGTTTGAACAACCTTAGGAAAGATTTATTTCACTTTAAACATTCATTATATTGAGTTTATTGCAGTTTGGACTTGAAATCAAAAAATTCGGATGCATGAGTTTAAAAATTCGGATGCATGTTCTAAAATTCGGATGCATCCATATTTCATTGTCAAAATGTGCTCTTTTGTTGTTCAAATTGATCCAAATATGTTTTAATCTCTTCCATTATATTTGAACAACCTTAGGAACACTTTATTTCACTTCAAACATTCATTATATTGAATTTATTACAATTTGGACTTAAGATCAAAAAATTCGGATGCAAGGTTTAAAAATTCGGATGCATGTTCTGAAATTCGGATGCATCCATATTTTGTTGCCAAAATGTGCTCTATTGTTGTTCAAAATGATTCAAACTTGTTTTAATCTCTTCCACTATGTTTGAACAACCTTAGGAAAGCTTATTTTCAAAAATTGAAGCTTTCATTTCACTTATTTTACAATTCGGACTTGATATGTCAAAATTCGGATGCATAGCATCTCAAGTCCAAACTTGTTGAAAATGAGCACAATCTAAGGGGGAGCAATATTAATCTTTTCTGACCTTTAATACCTCTCTTAGAAGTTGTCTTAATACTTAAATGCTATATCTTCTATATGTTGTTGGAAGGAAGGAGGCAAATGGAGGTTGGTTGGGTCATAGGCTCATATTGAGCCTTTTGCATGTCAATGTGCTAAATTGATTATTTTCTATTATTGACATTAATGCTTCTTTGTACTACATTGTTTAAATCCATCACATTTTGCATCAAAGTTTGTCATCATCAAAAAGGGGGAGATTGTTAGCCCTAAGGGCAAATCATGTAGTTTTGATTAATGACAAATATTGATGAGGACTAATATGCTTGTATGTTGTGATAGGATTTTTGGATTGAGAAGGAAGCAAGTCTCATTGCCTTGGAGCTAGCAATGCATGAACAACTCAAATATGTCAAAGTGATTAGAGATTGAAGAGTTTGTTCAAGATTAATGAAGGCTTTGAAGACATGAAGTGTAGGTTGCATGTGCTTAATAGGTAAACTTTATAAACCCTACACTCTTAAGCCTTGGAATCTATGAGTTGCAATTGAGAGCACAAAACTTGATTTAAATGGTTTCAATGGTTTTGAACTTACCTAAATTATCAAGTTTTCATAAATGGTTTTTGCACATAAAAGATCTTTAATGACTTATCTTTAAGGCTAGAATGTTTTTCAACTTGTTTGAATTGATTTAAACATGTTTTGACAAAGTTTGAAAAATTCGGATGCAAATTCGGTCATCCGAAATTTTTCTGCACTGTGAACAGTAATACTATTCACGTGAACAGTACCTACTATTCTTCCAGAGAAATTCGGAAGAAAATTCGGACGCACGTAGGAAAATTCGGTCGTCCGAATTTTGGTGAATAGTGCATGAACAGTACCTACTGTTCATATGAACAGTGCCGACTGTTTTTCCAGAGAAATTCGGACGAAGATTCGGACGAAGCTGGAAAATTCGGTTGTCCGAATTTTTGTGACCAGCGCATGAACAGTGCCACTATTCACATGAATAGTATTTTCTAAAAATAGCCGTTACTAGCCGTTTTATGACTGTTTAAACTGATTTTTGAATTCTATAAAAGCCATAAACTCCAGATTTTTTAGTAGGACTTTGAACTTAACAAATCTTACATTATCCAACTTGTTTTACATCAAATTGAATTGAAAAGCTCTCAAATTGCCTTGTGCTCAAAGGTGTACATTCAAGATTCCAAAGGCAAAGTGTAAAGGTGCAACATTGTGTAAACTCTACCTACAAGTGGTAACATCTACACATTCTTATCTCCTTATTAAATTGTGTTATTTTCTACTAGCTCATTTGCAAGGTTATCTTGCGACATAAAACCCTTTTGTGTTAGGGTGAGCCATAGACTAGATTAATCAAGGTTGTAGTGTAAAACCCGTGTGAGGGTAAGCCTTGGATTAGATTAGTCTTGAGGTTGTCTTTAGATATAAAACCCTTGTGGAAGGGTGAACCTTGTTTGTATAATTACTAGAAGAGGTTGTGAGTGTAAAACCATAGTGTGGTTAGCCTCTTATGTAATTGTTGAACTTGAGCTTATAGTGGATTGGTTGAAATCCTTGAGTGTGGACTCAAGGTAGTGGATGTAGATCTTGGAGAGATCGAACCACTATAAATCGTGTGTTCATTGTCTTATAGCTTTATTTATTTACTTGCTCATGTTATTATTACTTATTGATTGTTGTTGATTGATTGGTTGTAGTTTGATGATATTATCTTAACCATCACATCACATATAAACTTGAAGCTTGTGGAATTAAAGAAGAGCTTTTATTAAGGCAAAGGATTTGTAAAAAGGGAAAATATTTCGATAATTAGCCAAAGACCTAATTCACCCCCCCTCTTAGGTCTTTCAATTGGTATCAGAGGAAGGTCTTCTTTTTTAAGGTCTAACAACCTAGAAGTAAAGATTCTATGGCTAGTTTATCAAATTTGCCTTATATGGAAGGTTCCTCTACAAATAGACCTCCTTTATTTGATGGTTCAAATTTACATTTTGGAAATCTAGAATTAGAATTTTTATTTGTTCTATTAACTTTGATTTGTGGAGTATCATTGAGAAAGGTCCCTATGTTCCTATGAGAATAAAAGTTGATGGAATTACAAGGGAACAAAAGTCTATGGAGGAACTTGATGAGAACGACTCAAGAAAGATAACCTTAAACTACCAAGCAATGAACATCTTGAGTTGTGCATTGGACGTGAATGAATACAATAGAGTGAGTGAATGTGACACCGCTCACGATATGTGGAGACTTCTACAAGCAACACACGAGGAAAGAGCCAATATGTGTTTCATGGCAATAAATGATGAGGTACAATCCACTCCTTCTACCTCTACTTGTTGTAATGATGATGTTGATGATGTAGATGATCCTAGTGAACTACTTGTTGAAATGTATGAAGAATTAAAAAAATGCTTCAAAAAGAAATAAGGAAATGAAATTCAAAATTAATGATTTATTGAATGAAAATTCAAAATTATATTGTGAAAACAAAAAGCTTCTTGAATCTATTGATTGTTTGAATATTGAAAAAGAAGTTTTAAATGTCTCTTTACAAAACATGTCCCTTGAAAATAAGATTCTTTGTGAAAAGATTTTGTCTCTTGAAAGAATGCTTGTTGATCATGAGACTTTGAAAAAGAAGGTTGATGAGCTTACATTATGTATAGAAAAATTTACAAAAAGGAAGGGACAATCTTGATAAAATTCTTGGAGCTCAAAGATCTCCTCTTTTTTAAAAATGGTCTTGGCTATAATTATGTAAACAATGTTCCTAAATATAAAAACTTCTTTGTTAGAGCTACTTCTACTTCCATGCATCATACTTGTTGTACTTATTGTGGAAAACATGGACATAAAGTCACCAAATGCTATGTTAAAAGAAAAGTAGAGAATGGTGTAAAAACTATTTGGAGAGTTAAGGGAATTATTACTAACCCTCACGGACCCAAGAAAGTATGGGTACCAAAGGAAACTTCCTCTCCTTTATCACAGGTACGCTTCAATTCAAACTCAAGCACCACTAAATGGCGTATTGATGATGTTGGCTTAAAGAATAACAGAAAAACACCTCATGCATAATCAAGGTCAAAGCAATCGATGAAGGATTTGTTTTTTGAAAAGAAAGGAAGAATTCTTGAAGTAACCAATGTTGGTAAAGGTTCCTCTCTTCTTTTTAAACAAATGTTGCTAATTGCTGATTTGAACTATAACTTGCTTAGCATTTGCCAATTGTGTGACAATTAATAAGAAGTTAAATGCCAACAAGCAAAATTTCAGTTGAGAATTTTTTTGTGGATTTGAAGATTTGCCAACCATGACTTGTCAATTGCTTCAATTAAGTTGATTAGGTAACATTAATGATATGAGATTGAATTAATGCTTTTTATGTTTTTGAAATTGATTATATGTCATTATAAAATGATTAAAATAGATATGATTGAATATCTATGCATTTACTTGGCCAAAAACATCTTTATGAAACTTTACAAAATGTTTGGACATGAAGTTTGGATGTAGACCATAAGTTCGGTCACCCGAACTTGTATGACAAAATGATATTTTGTGATTTTGATCAATCACTTACAAATTTTTAAATATGTGGTTTATCTTGATAAGCTTGAATGTCTTGTTGCTTATGATAATGATTTTCTTGGCATAAAAGATTTGATCACGTGTACATGGATTTGTTGAACAAACTTTTCTATCAAGATTTAGTTAGAGGATTGCTAAAAAATATGTTTTGAGAAAATTGTCTTTGAGATACTTGTCCATATGAAAACAAACAAAAAGAATCTTTCAAACCCATGAAAATGATTTTAGACCTCAAAACATCTTGAGCTTTTTTCATATGGATTGTTTTGGACTTATATGGAACTCTAGTATTGATGACTTGAAGTATGCCTTACTAGAGTTGATGATTTCTAAATATTCATTTTAGCATTATTCATTGTTCAAAAAGATTAAGTGTTTCATAAGTTTGTAAAATTATTCAAAAAGGTTCAAACCTCCCTTGAAAATTGGAGAAGTGTTTCACAAGTGACAATGGGAGAATTTTACAACTAAGTCTTTACAAAATTTACTTTGAAAATTGAATTTCATATAATTGTTTCAACTGCAAAAACCCCCACAACAAAATGGTGTTATTTGAAAAGAAAATTTAAACTTTGTAAAAATTGGCTAGGTCCATGCTTTGTGAAAATTCTTCCTCAAAAAATATTTTTTAGTCCAAAGTCAGTAAACATCACATGTTATGATAAATAGAATTCTTTTAAGATCATTTTGAAGAAAAACATCTTTTGAATTCTCTTTTATAGAATGCCTCAAATTGCATATTTTAAAATGTTTGGTTATAAATGTCTTATCTTAAATTCTTGTGTTAACTTACTTAAAATTTGATAGAAATCTTGATATTGATATATCTCTTATCTATTCTTCTAACAAAAAGGCTTATAGAATTTTATAACAAAAAGAACCTTACATGATGAGGAAACCATTCATGTTAGCTTTGATGAATCTTACATTTACTTGGAAAGAAAAGATGAAGATGATGTAGGTACATTTATGAATGACTATCAAATCCATTTTCAAGCACCAACTTTGGAGGATCATACCAATGAGCAAGAAATGATTGAACAAAATGATCAACATAGTGGTGACCAAAAGCTCTCAAAGAACTTAAGATATCCAAGAGGCCACCCTAAGGAGCAAATCATTGGTGATATCTCCCAAGGAGTAAAAATAAGGCGGTACTTTATCAATAACTTTATTATTTTATTGGATATGAGCCTAAAGTATTGATGATGCATTGTGTGATGATTTTTGGATTATTTGTATGCAAGAGGATTTAAATAAATTTGAAAGATACAATATTTTGGATATTCCTAAATCTCATGATCATTCTATTATTGGAACTAAATGGTTTTTAGAAATAAACTTATTGAATCCGGAGAAGTTGTTAGAAACAAGGTTAGACTTGTTGCCTAAGGATTCAATCAAGAAGAGGAAATTGATTATGATATGAAACCTTTGTTCCGAATGCTAGACTTGAGTCCATAAGAATGCTTTTGACTTGTACTTGCTTTAAGTTATTTCAAATGAATTTCAAAAGCGCTTTTCTAAATGGTTCTATTGAGGAAGTGGTTTATATGGAACAATCACCCGGTTTTGCTCATGAAAAGTTTCCTAACCATATTTTCAAACTTTCCTAAGTTTTGAATGGTTTAAAACCAGCTCCTAAAATTTAGTGTGAAAGATTGAGTAGTTTCCATCTTTCAAAAGGATTTTCAAAAAGAAAACCGAAACTACCCTCTTTATAAATTCCTCATGCAACAATGATCTATAACTTGTCCAAATATATGATACAACTTTTGGTGCTTCTAATACTTCACTTTGTGATGTGTTTTCCAAGTTGATGCAAAGTAAATTATAAATGAGCATGATAGGAAAACTCAATTTCTTTCTTGGCCTACAAATCAAGCAAACCAAGAATGGCACTTTCATGAATCATGTTAAGGTATAAGCACTTTCATAAGTTTATCAACTATGCATGACAAGAATAAAAAGGTTTCATAGGAGTAGTCAACTCTATTTGACTGCAAGTAGAACTAATATTATGTTTGCAATGTGTTTGTGTGCTAAATTTCATCTTGTCATAAAGAGTTTCATTTGATTGCTATTAAACACATTCACTATTACCTTATTGATACTCTAAGTGATTATGATCTATGTTTCAAATATGTGGCTATGTTATGTGATAATACTAATGCAACAAATTTGATCATCATACTATTCAACAAACTAGGACAAAGCATATTGAGATCATACTTCATCTCATTAGATATAATTCTACTAAGGATAATACTTATTTAAAGCATGTTTGCATTCATTGATATCGTTACTAAGTCATTGGCCGAAGAAGGTTTGACCAATCTTAGAAGAAGCTTAGGGATTTCAAAATTCAATAACTAATAAGTATATTCAAGTGTGTAGCTCCAGATGAGGACAAAGAAGCCTAGCATGAGAAAAGGAAAGGGAAAAACCCAAAGATAGAGAAGAAGGACAAGTATTCAATGAACCAAGAAAGGTTCATGTTCTGCAAAGCATGTCATGGCTAGAGAGATTTGTCACAGTGGAGGCTACTACTGAATTTGATGATTGGACAAAAAGGAACCATAAGACAAAGCCAAGCCACAAGGTGGATGTCATCAAACTATCCGAAATGGGTAATATACTCTCATTCTTTAAATTATATGAGCTGGGCTAGTTTTGCTTGTGTTTGATGAATGCTATTACCTTATTTAGTTTATGGAGTTTAAGCAAATAATAAGGAAGAAAGAGTTGAGTGAGTTGGTAATAAAGCTATTTAGTGGTATTTTTCAAGAATATCACAAGTTGATTTTTGAGATTGATCATGCATTGATCAATAGAATTTGTGATGTTGAGGATGTTGGGTTTAGGCATTATTCTTCCGGGGGACATTGTTTTATAAGTGAGTTATACTCATATGAAAGAATTGAGAATGCCTATATAAATGAAGAAGCCTCAAGACTAGAAAGGAAAGAGAGAGAGATAAAAGCTTTTTGATGGTTAAAAATATATATATAGTGCTAAAGAAAATAATGGAGCAAGAAGAACAGAAAAATTATTCCCGAAAACAAAGTAAACTTGAATAAACTATCCAATATGGGTAATGTTCTATCTCTATTTGATTATATTGATTGGAGCAATTTAATAGTAGTTGATGAAGAATTTTATACTGCCATTATATATGATTTTCATGCAAATCTTAAAGAAGAGAGAATTGAACATGAGGGGAATAATGTAGTTCAATTGTATTCCTCTAGAGTATATCAAGTGAATTTTGAGTTCAATAATGCCTTAGTGAACATAATTTGTGAGGTAGATGATAATGAGGCAAGGTATTACTCATTGGGACAGCATTGCTTTATTCATGGATTGTTCACAAATGAAAGATTTGAAGAAGCTTTCACAAATGGTAGCCAATTTAGGTCAATTAGGGAAAAGAAAATCAAAGCCTTTGATGCTAGAGGAAGGGTTAAGCATCACATGACTACTACTATGCATTTGGTGATTATGCTTGCCTTGCATGAGCATAGAAGACTAAACTATGGATTCATGGCGTTGAAGCATATGATTAGTGCAAGAAAACCAGCCAACGAAGCCTTACCGTATGGGAGACTATTAACAAGAAAGTGAGGATGTTGAGGAAGAAGAAAATGAAGAAGAAGAAGAAGAGAAAAAAAAGAGGAAATTCTTGCTGAAGAAAGGAAAACCCAAATGAGGCATGAGTTATCTAGTAAGGGGGAGCAACCTTCCACAAAAGAAGACTATTTGACGAGGTATCCTCTATTGAAGGAAAAGAATTTGAAGGTAATAATCTCACTAGAAGTGATACCATAGTTGCCAAGGTGTTTCAAGAGACATTGAGCAACAATGTAAAGAAAATGAAGAAGATGGACAAATTCTTCGAGTCCTTTGCTCTAACAATTCTTGGCAAATTTGATGATTTAGAAACTAGAGTTAAAAAATATGGAAGGAGATGGCAACAATAAGGATGATAGTAATGACAGTGAAAATTGAGATGGCTATCAATTTGTTGCTAAAGAAGAAGACTAAGATGAAGGAAAAGGCAGTGAAGTACTCCAAGAAAAAGAAGAGCATGAGAATGAAGAAGAAAGAGGTAAAGCCCAAGAGAACAAGCAAGAAGAAGAAGGTGAAGGGAGACAACAAATGAAGGACCCCATCATATAGAGATCAAAGAAACATTGCCATCACAGCAAACAAATTTGGAAGTGAAGACCATGCAGCACATCCAAGACTAAGCCTTTCTATCCCTAAACTCTATTTTGTTGCTTATTTTAGTTTATGCCTTGATGAACATGTTAAGCTTTAACATTGAAATTTACTTGTGCCTTTCTAAGTCATTATACTGTTTTGAAGCTCAATGTGTGAAATCAGTTTGATAAGAGCTTCTTTTGTTTCACTTTTGTTGTCCAAGTACTCTTACCCCACCTTTGATTGATGACAAAAAGGGGGAGAAAAAAATGTGATGACAAAATGTGTGAAAATATGAAATAGCAGTGGAATTCCTCATGCATGAAGAGAAAATGTGTGAATTTTCTGAAAATCCATGCATATGTCAAGGGGGAGAAAGAATGACTACAAAATGTTCTATGTGCTTGCTGTAAATGTGCTATGTGCTATGTGTTATAGGTTAAAATGTAAAATAAATGTGTACTGTGGAAATATTTGGCTGCATTTGAAATTTAAATTGAATATGTTATAATATGTGAGGTTTTGGTTATTTTCTGAGATTTTGGAATATGGTTAAGTTGAGATTGAAATCTTGAACTTGGTTCTTGACTTGACCTATGATTTTGGAATTGATTCATGAAAACAATTGAATGCATGAATCTTGTGGTTTTGCAAAGCTAAACTGAGTGCTATTGTGGACATACATGTTTGAGTACTTCAACATTTCATTTGAAAATGCAAAATCACCTTTTCAAACTTGTTGCAAAAATTTTTTACTTGAAATTCGGATGCATGATTTAAAAATTCGGATGCATCCATATTTGTGGCCAAAAAGCGATCTTTTGTTGTTCAAATTGATTCAAATATGTTTTAATCTAATCCATTATGTTTGAACAACCTTAGGAAAGATTTATTTCACTTTAAACATTCATTATATTGAGTTTATTGCAGTTTGGACTTGAAATCAAAAAATTCGGATGCATGAGTTTAAAAATTCGGATGCATGTTCTAAAATTCGGATGCATCCATATTTCATTGTCAAAATGTGCTCTTTTGTTGTTCAAATTGATCCAAATATGTTTTAATCTCTTCCATTATATTTGAACAACCTTAGGAACACTTTATTTCACTTCAAACATTCATTATATTGAATTTATTACAATTTGGACTTAAGATCAAAAAATTCGGATGCAAGGTTTAAAAATTCGGATGCATGTTCTGAAATTCGGATGCATCCATATTTTGTTGCCAAAATGTGCTCTATTGTTGTTCAAAATGATTCAAACTTGTTTTAATCTCTTCCACTATGTTTGAACAACCTTAGGAAAGCTTATTTTCAAAAATTGAAGCTTTCATTTCACTTATTTTACAATTCGGACTTGATATGTCAAAATTCGGATGCATAGCATCTCAAGTCCAAACTTGTTGAAAATGAGCACAATCTAAGGGGGAGCAATATTAATCTTTTCTGACCTTTAATACCTCTCTTAGAAGTTGTCTTAATACTTAAATGCTATATCTTCTATATGTTGTTGGAAGGAAGGAGGCAAATGGAGGTTGGTTGGGTCATAGGCTCATATTGAGCCTTTTGCATGTCAATGTGCTAAATTGATTATTTTCTATTATTGACATTAATGCTTCTTTGTACTACATTGTTTAAATCCATCACATTTTGCATCAAAGTTTGTCATCATCAAAAAAGGGGGAGATTGTTAGCCCTAAGGGCAAATCATGTAGTTTTGATTAATGACAAATATTGATGAGGACTAATATGCTTGTATGTTGTGATAGGATTTTTGGATTGAGAAGGAAGCAAGTCTCATTGCCTTGGAGCTAGCAATGCATGAACAACTCAAATATGTCAAAGTGATTAGAGATTGAAGAGTTTGTTCAAGATTAATGAAGGCTTTGAAGACATGAAGTGTAGGTTGCATGTGCTTAATAGGTAAACTTTATAAACCCTACACTCTTAAGCCTTGGAATCTATGAGTTGCAATTGAGAGCACAAAACTTGATTTAAATGGTTTCAATGGTTTTGAACTTACCTAAATTATCAAGTTTTCATAAATAGTTTTTGCACATAAAAGATCTTTAATGACTTATCTTTAAGGCTAGAATGTTTTTCAACTTGTTTG
Source organism: Rauvolfia tetraphylla (assembly GCA_030512225.1). Classification (NCBI taxonomy): domain Eukaryota; kingdom Viridiplantae; phylum Streptophyta; class Magnoliopsida; order Gentianales; family Apocynaceae; genus Rauvolfia; species Rauvolfia tetraphylla. The sequence goes on from JAJQKT010000064.1 coordinate 2,086,973, forward strand.
AATTGATTTAAACATGTTTTGACAAAGTTTGAAAAATTCGGATGCAAATTCGGTCATCCGAAATTTTTTCTGCACTGTGAACAGTAATACTATTCACGTGAACAGTACCTACTATTCTTCCGAGAAATTCGGAAGAAAATTCGGACATGACGTAGGAAAATTCGGTCGTCCGAATTTTGGTGAATAAAGTGCATGAACAAGTACTTTCATTGTTCATATGAACAAGGTCTGATTGTTTTTCCGAGAGAAATTCGGACGAAGATTCGGACGAAGCTGGAAAAATTCGGTTGTCCGAATTTTTGTGACCAGCGCGATGAACGAGTGCCACTATTCACATGAATAGTATTTTCTAAAAAATAGCCGTTACTAGCCGCTTTTATGACTGTTTAAACTGATTTTTGAATTCTATAAAAGCCATAAACTCCAGATTTTTTAGTAGGACTTTGAACTTAACAAATCTTACATTATCCAACTTGTTTTACATCAAATTGAATTGAAAAGCTCTCAAATTGCCTTGTGCTCAAAGGTGTACATTCAAGATTCCAAAGGCAAAGTGTAAAGGTGCAACATTGTGTAAACTCTACCTACAAGTGGTAACATCTACACATTCTTATCTCCTTATTAAATTGTGTTATTTTCTACTAGCTCATTTGCAAGGTTATCTTGCGACATAAAACCCTTTTGTGTTAGGGTGAGCCATAGACTAGATTAATCAAGGTTGTAGTGTAAAACCCGTGTGAGGGTAAGCCTTGGATTAGATTAGTCTTGAGGTTGTCTTTAGATATAAAACCCTTGTGGAAGGGTGAACCTTGTTTGTATAATTACTAGAAGAGGTTGTGAGTGTAAAACCATAGTGTGGTTAGCCTCTTATGTAATTGTTGAACTTGAGCTTATAGTGGATTGGTTGAAATCCTTGAGTGTGGACTCAAGGTAGTGGATGTAGATCTTGGAGAGATCGAACCACTATAAATCGTGTTTTCATTGTCTTATAGCTTTATTTATTTACTTGCTCATGTTATTATTACTTATTGATTGTTGTTGATTGATTGGTTGTAGTTTGATGATATTATCTTAACCATCACATCACATATAAACTTGAAGCTTGTGGAATTAAAGAAGAGCTTTTATTAAGGCAAAGGATTTGTAAAAAGGGAAAATATTTCGATAATTAGCCAAAGACCTAATTCACCCCCCTCTTAGGTCTTTCAGATTCCAATCTAGCTACTGGAGCAAATGTTTCATCATAATCAATGCCTTCTTCTTGGTTGAAGCCTTGAGCAACAAGTCTAGCTTTATTTCTAACAACTTCTCCTAATTCATTTAACTTATTCCTAATAACCCATTTTGTACCAATAATTGAATGATTATTCGGTCTAGGAACAAGAGTCCAAACTTTATTTCTTTCAAACTGATTCAACTCTTCTTGCATTGCAACAATCCAAAAATCATCACTCAATGCATCATCAATATTTTTAGGTTCAATATGAGATAAAAGGGCAAAATTATCAATAAAGTACCGCCTTGTTTTACCGCATTGTTTTAACTCCTTGGGAGACATCACCAATGATTTGCACCTTAGGATGACCTCTTGCATATGTTAGATCCTTTGGAAACTCTTGATCATTTCTTAGTTGACTATCTTGTTCTTGTTCCATTAATTCTTCTTCCTTGGCATGTTCTTCCAATGTGGGTACTTGATGATGTGTTTGATTTTCAATCATTGAGGGACCTGCATCATCTTCATTTCTTCTTTGAAGGTAAATGTTACATTCATCAAAAGTTACATGTATGGTTTCTTCAACACATAATGTTCTTTTGTTATAAACTCTATATGCCTTTTTATTTGATGAATACCCAAGAAATACTCCTTCATCTGATTTTCTATCAAATTTACCCAGATTATCACTAGTATTTAAAATAAAACATTTACAGCCAAACACTTTAAAATAAACAATTGAAGGAGTTTTATCAAATAAAAGTTCAAAAGGTGTTTTTCTTATAAAAGGTCTTAGTAAAACTCTATTCATTACATACAAGCAGCATTTACAGCTTCAGCCCAAAAGTATTTTGGCAAGGAATTTTCACAAAGCATTGATCTAGCCATCTATTGTAAAGTTCTATTTTTCCTTTCAACAACACCATTTTGTTGAGGTGTTTTAGCAGCTGAGAAATTGTGAGTAATTCCATTTTCATCACAAAATTTTGTAAAATCTTGATTGCAAAATTCTCTTCCATTGTCACTTCTAATAGAAATCAGTTTATATTCAAGAGATGTTTTAACCTTTTTGAAAAGTTTTGCAAATTCATGAAATGTTTCATCCTTTTTAGCTAAGAAGAGTACCCAAGTAAATCTAGAAAAATCATCTACAATCACATACGCATATCTTTTACCACCAAGACTAGTGGTCCTCATTGGTCCAAATAAATCCATATGAACTAGTTCAAGAGGTTTTGAAGTGGAGTCCATTTTCTTTGGTTTAAAAGATGTTTTTGATTGTTTTCCAAATTGACAAGCATCACAAAGACGAGTTTTATCAAAATGCATTTTAAGTAATCCTCTAACTAGCTCTTGTTTAGAAAGTTTATTCAATAAATCCATGCTTACATGTCCTAATCTTCTATGCCATAAAAATCCATCATTATCATGAATAGCAAGACATTTTATATCATTAGTGATAAGTTCATCAAGATATAACACATAGACATTATTAACTCTTTTAGCAATAAAAATGGTTTTGCTACTTTCACTATCAAAAAATAGTACAAGTATCACATTTAAATTCTACTTTACATCCATTGTCACATAATTGACTAATACTAAGTAGATTATACTTCAAACCATCAATAAGTAATACTTGCTTAATAAGTGGGAAGGAACCTTTACCAATGTTACTTATTCCAAGTATTTTTCCTTTCTTCTTATCTCCAAATGTGACAAAGCCTTCACCTGTTGCTTGAAGCTCACTAACAAGTGAGGCATTCCTAGTCATATGTCTCGAACACCCACTGTCAAGAAACCATTTTTGTGGCACTTGATCTAGAAGCAAATTGAACCTACACCAAATTGGAAAGAGTGATTTTTGGTACCCATATTTTCTTGGGTCCAAGGGGGTTAGTGAAAGTTCCTTTGACTTTTTCCAAAAAGTCTTAACACCATTTTCTATCTTTATTTTTTATAAAACACTTAGACACCTTGTGTCCAACCTTGCCACAATATGTGCAACAAATATGAGACTTAGAATTAGAAGTTTCTTTAACAAAAGTGTTTTTATATTTTCAAACATAGCTATCATGAGTAAAACCAAGACCATGTTTTGCAAATGAAGATCTTTGATAACCAAGTAATTTATTTAGATTTTCTCTTCCATTTGTAAATTTTTCAATGCATGAAGTTAGATCATTAACTTTTCTTTTTAAAATCTCATGATCACTAAGCAATTTCTCAAGAGAAATGACTTTTATGCAAAGCTTTTTATTTTCAGAAGATATGCTTTGTATGGTTGCATTTAAAACTTCTTTTTCATTATTAAGACAATTTATGGTCTCAAGAAGTTTATCATTTTCAACACATAATTTTGAATTATCATTTGATAAATCATCGATTTTGCATTTCATTTCTTTATTTCTTTTTGAAGCCTTTTTCAATTCTTCATACATCTCTATAAGTAATTCACTAGGATCAACATCATCATCATAAAGATTAGAAATGGAGGGAGAAGGTTGTACCTCATCATCAATTGCCATAAAGCATATGTTGGCCTTTCCTTCACTATCATCTTCACTTTCTTGTTGATCCCACGTTCCAGCCAGTCCTTTTCCTTTCTTGACAGATTTCTTTTTGTTCTTGCTATCTCTTTCCCTTTCTAAGACTCTGGGACAATCTGCAACAAGATGTTCTGTACTCTTGCATTCAAAACATTGAGGTTTGAAGGAGGAAGTCTATCCACTCTTATTGGTTGGCTTTCTTCCCTTTTTGAGAAACTCCTTTTTGTAGAATCTCTTGAACTTCCTAACTGCCATGGCAATTTCCTCCTCTCCACTGTTACCATCTTCTCTTCACTTGAAGATTCTTCTTGTTCACTCAAGTGATTTGAAGTTTTAGTACCACTCCTTTTCTTCCCTTTTCTTCATCTTCTTTGTCATTTAATCTTTTCATCTTCATTTCATGTGTGAGTAGAGATCCAATAAGTTCTTCAAGTGGAAGAGTTTTTAAGTCCTTGGACTCCTAAATAGCAAGTGTCTTTGGCTACCAAGATTTTGGTAGAGCATCCAAAATCTTCTGTTTTGTTCTCCAATAGTATAGCTCTTTCCATAAGCTTTTAATCCATTGAAAATGCTAGTAAATCTTGTAAACATATCACTAACATTCTCACCTTGTTTCATGGTAAATAGTTCATAGTCTCTAACAAGCATGGCAAGTTTAGATTCTTTAACTTGGTTTGTACCCTCATAAGTTATTTGAAGTAATCTCCACATATCATGAGCAGTGTCACAACCACTAACTCTATTATATTCAGTTACATCTATTGCACAACTTAATATGTTCATGGCCTGATAATTTAATGTCATTTTCTTTGAATCATGTTCATCAAATTCATCTGTAGACTTAGGTTCTGAGGTTACTCCATCAGCTCTCATTTTCATAGGAATATAAGGACCTTTTTCAACAATATTCCACAAATCAAAATTGATAGAACAAATATATATCTTAACTCTAGATTTCCAAAAGGTATAGTTTGTTCCATCAAACAAAGGTGGTCTATTTGTGGAAGACCCTTATAGGTAAGGTAAGTTTGAAATATTAGCCATAAGATCTTTAACTTCTAGGTTGTAAAACCACACAGGAAGTCCTTGCTCTGATACTAATTGAAATACCTAAGAGGGGGGTGAATTAGTTATTTGGCTAATTTTTTGCAAATACAGTCCTTTTATAATTCTAAGCAAAGAACAAATTGTATATGATTGGTTCAATATAAAAGTAATACAAATAATATCTAAGTAGTAGAACAATGTAAGAACAAAGAATACAATCAATTTATAGTGGTTCGATCTCTTCAAGATCTACGTCCACTACCTTAAGCCTACACTTAAGGATTTCAAACAATCTACTATATGCTCAAGTTCACAAATTACATAAGAGGCTCACCACACAATGGTTTTACATTCACAACCTCTTTTAGTAATTATACAAACAAGGCTCACCCTTCCAAAAGGGTTTTATATCTAAAGACAACCTAAAGACCAATCTAATCAAAGGCTCACCCACACACGGGGCACTAAAACCTCGATTAATCTAGTCTATGGCTCACCCTTCGACAAAAGGGTTTTAATAAGTAGAGAAGAGTGTGTAGATGTTATCACTTGTTGGTAGATGTTTACACAATGTTGCACCTTCACACTTTGATGTCTTTGGAATTATCAATTGAATGCACAAGACGAGAGAGAGGTTTAAAGTTTGCTAAAAGCTTTTGGAATGCTTAGAGTTCATAAAAATTCAAGACTTCCAAAAAATATAAAGTTTATAGCTTTTATAGATGTGAAAAATCAAATGCAACAGCTATAAAACGACTAGTAACGGCTAGTAACAGTGAAGTTCGGACGTCCGAACTTTCTGCTATGCGTCCGAACTTGCGTCTGAACTTTACTGTGCCAAGCTATCTGGAAAAGTTCGGACGTCCGAACTTTTCCTTATGCGTCCGAACATTCGTCCGAAATTCTGGAAAAACAATAACCATGCTTATCAGAAAAAGTTTGGACATCCGAAATTCTCTGGAAGCACAGTAACCATTTCCAAAGTTTGGACGACCAAACTTGCATCCAAACTTATCAAACTTTGTCAAATCTTTTGAAAATTATGGTTAATAATATTGAAAATGTTTTGCATGAATGGACACATCATTTAAGCACATTTAAACACAAAAACCATTACCAAAACATTTTGATCATACAAAATCTTCTTAAGATCAAAAAGCATACTTGTTATCACAAAGTTTATCTAAAATCATTTCAAAAACAAGTTTTGTTCTCTCTTATGCATTCAAATGAATCCAAGACATACAAGTGTAGAGTTTACAGAAAAATATACCTATTTAGCATACTAACTCTACACTCTAAGTCTTCAATGCCTTCAATCATTTTGAACATACTCTTCAAACTTCAATCACTTTTGGCATAGTAGAGTTGTTCTTTCATTGTGACTCCAAGGCAATAAGACTTCATGCTTCTCAATCCATCAATCCTATCACTCAACATATAAACACATTAGTCCTCATCAATATTGGTCATTATTCAAAACTAATATGATTTGCCCTTTAAGGCTAACAATTGATATTGCCAATCTTCAAGAATGTCTCAAGAAGTTGCTGAATTATTACTCAGTGAATGCAGAATAATCAGCACAAGGATCAGCCATTATGACATGACAAATACCATGCTAAAAGGATTATTTGGCAAAATTGAACTTGAGAAAAAAGAGGATAATAGTTCTTGTAAAACTGACATTGAGGATATTAATCAATATCCTAATGATGACAAAATAACAAATGATTTTGTTTCACTCAGACCACAAAAACCTTTACAAATCACAGAAAGGAACAGATATGCATGGTCATTGTCACCAGCAGCAGAAGCTCACATTATGATAATAAGAGAATTGTACAATCTCTCAATACTAACAATCGATATATTGACTTTTCTAGAGTTTATCCCAGAATAAATTTTCTACAAGATTCTTCCCAGAGGAAATAAGAAAATGGTATGATTTTGAAGCAGTAAAATTCATTTATTTAAGTTCACTAGATTTCATAGAAATCCGTCTATTACCAAATTGGGTAAAAGATGGAGTTAAAGATTTTTATCTAAATAATCCCACTGTCTCTCCAAAAGATATTTTGGTTCTTAAATTATTCATAGTAGGACTAGAATTTTATCAGGATGAAAGATATCATGCTTACCATTTCATGCAGGTTGGAAAAGCAGAAGCATTGACCTTAATTGTTTCTAAAGAAAGAAAATATTTTCAAAAATTTGATGATAAAGATGTCCATTTACAACAACTGGAGAATAGTTTTAAGAAAGGTTTTTGGACATATGGAGGCCAAAATATGCATTCATCTGTAATGATAAGCCCAGCGAAAAGGACACCCCCATCAGCAGAAAGATATTTGGAAACAAAAATAAAGATGCTCGATAGTGGGATAATCAAATCAAGTCCTGCAGCACAAGCAAGAATTTGTCAGTATAGAAAGCAAACAAAAGGAAAAATGTCCCGCTTGTCTCCCACTCAAAAAAAAAGACAAAAAAGATAGCCAGCTCAACACTGATGCAAAAGAATCTGATTAAAAGAAGACCATAGAAGATAGACGAAAGAAGGAAAAGAACTAGTACGGGAATATAAGCCATACACCTGGATGACACTAGCTATAAAGCACCTGTAAAATCAATAATAGAGTAATAGCTTGTATGGACTCTATCTAAAATAAGTATAAAACGGGAACTGGAGGACTTCAAACTCTAGAATCCTATAGCTTGTATCTTTCTACTATGAATAAAAAATAACAACTTTGTATATAGCAATCTTTTGCATTCAGAAAGAACAATTTGAATCTTTAATCATCAAAAAACCTTGATCCAAAATCTTTTCACACCATTATTCGTACGCTTAGAGGTAGGAAACAAAACTAAGCCTAAAATGTGCTAAGTTATGCTAAAGGAACAAGAGTGAAGTTACCTGTTTATAGGTTGGAGCTGCAATGCTCGTTAAAAGTCTCTTCGGATACCCAGTATAATATTGGTAAAAGAGGACTAAGGTATGGAAGCATGATGGACCCTTGGTTTTGAAATGATTTTTGATTATTTTGTTTTTCTAATGTATAAGATTGCTATGTTCTTAACAAAACTTTCAGAAATAGTCACTAATATCTTAACCTTGCTAGTTTCATGCTCTTGCCCTCTTTAACAACCTTTTTCACCTATGATGTTTTAATTATTAGTCAAGATAATGAACTCCAAAATTTGTTAATTTTAAATAGGAATTATGGAGAAAACGATTTTGGCATCAGAGCCATGTTTGAAATTGAAAATCTGGAAATAAGTGTTATAGAAAGTAGAAATTCAAGTGATATTGATATAAATTTAAGTGATACTGTAGTAACTGAGTATATATCAGATGAATATTTTATGGAATTTGAAAACAATTATAATTAGGAATGGGATGATAATTTAAATGAAATACCTATAACGTTTTATAATACGACTATAGATTTAAATAATAGAGATCACATATTGGATGATACTGACTGGGGATATCATTCAGACTAAACATGGATTGTGAAATTTGTGATAATCTGTTAGAAAACATTAGCTCTTCAATTTTACAAAGACTAGAGCCTTAGGAAAATAACTTCTTTTCCCTTTTATACATTCTCCTAGACAAATAGATTTAAATTTTATAAAGAAAAATACTATAGGGCATGTAAATAGCATTGTAAAAACTATAGAATGTTATAAAAAAGAAATAAATTACCAAAGGTTAAATGAAAAAATAAAAATGGATACATGTAAAAATAAGATAAAAGAATTTACAAAATTATTATTAAAGGATGCATGTTCTGACTTATCAAATGCATTTTGGAATAGAAAACAACATGTTGTTAATTTACCCTATAATAAAGAATTTTTTGCATCTAATATTCCAACACAAGCCAGACCAATTCAAATGAATATGGAACTACTTGAATATTGCAAAAATGTAATTAATATGTTGTTAGAAAAAAATTAATTAGACCAAGCAAATACCCTTGGAGCTGTTCAACCTTCTATGTTAACAATGCGGCAGAAAAGAAAAGAGGAGCTCCGAGATTAGTTATCAACTATAAGCCTCTAAATAAAGCTTTACAATGGATTAGGTATCCAATTCCTAACAAAAGAGATCTTCTAAAAAGAACAATCTTTGCTAACGTCTATTCTAAATTGGACTTAAAATATGGATTTTGGCAGATTCAAATTGTTGAGAAAGACGAATACAGAACAGCCTTTACTGTCCCTTTAGGACATTATGAATGGAATGTTATGCCTTTTGGCTTAAAAAATGCCCCTTTTGAATTTCAAAATGTTATGAATTCTATGTTCTCTGCATATTGAGAATTTTCCATAGTATACATCGATGATGTTCTCATTTTCTCCCAAACATTAGAATAGCATTTTAAGCATTTGCATACATTCTATAATGTTGTAAAAAGAAATGGACTGGTGTTATCTGCATCCATGATGAAATTGGTCCAGACACAAATTAGGTTTTTAGGGCATGATTTTCATCAAGGTACTTATAAACCAATTTGTAGGACAGTCGAATTTCTTGAAAAATTTCCTGACAAAATCACAGATAAAACATAACTTCAAAGGTTTTTAGGTTGTCTTAACTATATTTATGATTTTATGCCCAAGCTTAGACAAATTATTGAACCTCTATATAGAAGACTTAGGCAAATTCCTCCTCCTTGGTCTGAAGAACATAATCAAGTGGTTAGAAAAATCAAAAGGATAGTTAAAACCCTACCACTTCTTGGTCTTCCACACCCGTCTTATTATATAATTGTAGAAACGATGCCTCAAATTTAGGATATGGTGGTTTTTTGAAATAAAGACCCCAACCAGATTCTCCCAAGTCCTCTAAACAACTAGTCAGATATCATTTTGGTATTTGGAACAATGCTCAAAAAAATTATCCAACTATTAAACAAGAGGTTTTAGCTATTGTATTATGTATTACAAAATTCCAAGTTGATTTGATAAACAAACCATTTTTAATCCGAATTGATTGTAGACCTGCAAAAGAAATTTTAGAAAAAGATGTTCAAAATTTAGTTTCAAAGTAAATTTTTGCAAGATGGCAAGCCATACTCTCAGCTTTCAAATTTGATATCGAGCACATCAAAGGTAACTCCAATTCCCTGCCTGATTTTCTTTCCCATGAGTTCTTGCAGGGACAATGAGTAACAAAAGAGTCAACCCTCCAAATTCCAATAAGTATACAGTATTAGAAAATTTGAACAATCCTTTCCCTCCATTAACATCCAATTTTAGAGCTACTTTGTCTACCCCTCCTTCTACCAAATCATATCAGCAAATTCTATCTCCTGTCACATCGGCATCTCCTTCAAGACCTAGTCAAAATTCAACCTATTCTTGTAATTATGTAATCAAAACCAAGAAATCACCAATTTGTTTCCTTGAACCATAATGGGAATCTCTTCCCATCATCAACTTATGCAAAAAGATCTTTTACCCAGATAAATATTTTCTTACTTGTTCACCTCAATATTCTTGATTATTTTATGAGTATATTCTGGTTGAATCTAGTTCTATTAAGGTATCAAAATTTTCCAGCCAAGGCAAAGTAGTGGCCTATTCAAAGGTTAAAATCAAGAAAATCATTTTATCTCGAGATTGGTCGAACAAAGATCTTTTATCCCCTATCAATTTCTCCCCAAACCCTCAAACGCCAACTTATACTTATCAAGATTATATTACTGTATGTACAATTTTTTGATATTTTGACTAGGTGACCATAGCTGGTTCATCCATTTTGACAAAAACATTCGAGATATCACATTACTCCCAAACTACCTTGATTTCAACCAATTCACTATATGCGCAATTTACGCAATTACACAAGAGGCTCACCCAACAAGGGTTTTACTCCAACAACCTCCTTTGCACAAATAAGGCTCACCCTTCCACAAGGATTTTATATCTAAAGACAACCTAAAGACCAATATAATCCAAGGCTCGCCCACACACGCGTTTTACACCACAACCTTGATTAATCTAGTCTATGGCTCACCATTACCAAAAGGATTTTACGTCACAACATAACCTTGTATCAATCACAACAATAATGTAAAAATAGAGTTTGGATGTTACCAACTCTTCTTGGTGGATGAATACAATAGCTAGCACCACTTCACTTCTTGCCTTTCGAATCTTGAATTTTAACCTTTGAGCACAAGGAAATTTGAGAGCTTTTCAAATAATTTTGATGTCAAACAAGTTAGAGCTTCAAGGATATCTTAAGTTCAAAAGTTCTTCCAAAAATTTGGAGCTTGTGACTTTTATAGATTTTGAAAATCAATTCGAACGGTCATAAAACGGCTAGTAACGGCTAGTTTCTGAGAAGTTCGGACGTCCGAACTTGCTCCTCTGCGTCCAAACGTGAGTCTGAATTTTTTTGGAAAATACTACTCACGGGAACAGTGTTACTGTTCACTGATACTGTTCAAAATTCGGACTATCGAACTTGACCAGCTGTGTTCGAACGTGCGTCTGAATTTCTCTGGAAAAATAGTCGGTACTGTTCACTTGATAATTTAGGTAAGTTCAAAACCATTGAAACCGTTTAAATCAAATTTTGTGTTCTCAATTGCAACTCATAGATTCCATGGCTGAAGAGTGTAGGGTTTACAAAGTTTACCTATTAAGCACATGTAACCTACACTTATGTATTCAAAGCCTTTAATCATCTTGAACAAACTCTTTGAAATTTTTGAGTTACTCTTGCATTGCTAGCTCCAACGCAATGAGACTTGCTTCCTTCTCAATCCAAAAATGCTATCACACAACATACAAGCATATTAGTCCTTATCAATGTTTGTCATTAATCAAAACTAATCGAACCTACATGATTTTCTCTTAGGGCTAACAATCTCCCCATTTTTTATGATGACAAACTTAGATACAAAATGTGGCTGATTTAAACAATATAATACAAAGTAGCATTGATGTGAATGATAAATAATAACCAATTTAACACTTTGACATTCAAATGACTCAATATTAGCCTATGACCCAACCAACCTCCATTTACCTCCTTCCTTCCAGCTACTAGGATGGAAGATATAGCATTTAAGCATTAAGAAAACTTCTAAGAGAGGTATTAGTAGTCAGAAAAGCTTAACAATGCTCCTCCTTAGATTGTGCTCATTTTTCAACAAGTTTGTACTTGAGATATTGTGAATTCAAATTTTGACATATCAAGTCCGAACTATAAAATAAGTAAAATGAAAGCTACAATTTTTTAAAATAAGCTTTCCTAAGGTTGTTCAAATATAGTAGAAGAGATTAAAAAATATTTGAATCAATTTGAACAACAAAAGAGCACTTTTTGGCAACAAAACAAGGATGCATCCGAATTTCTGAAACATGTATCCGAATTTTAAGATTTCAAATCCAAATTGTAAAATATGTGAGATAACAGCTTTAATTTTTAAAAATAAGCCTTTTTAAGAATGTTCAAATATGATAGGAAGGATTAATACAATTTTCAAACAATTTGAACAACAAAACAACATTTTTGGCAAGAAGATCTTGATGCATCTGAATTTTTGGTCTGCATCCGAATTTCAAGGCCAAATTTTTGGCAACAAGTTTGGAAAGGTGATTTTAAATTTTCAAATGAACTGTAGAAGTACTCAAATATGTATGTCCACAACGACACTCAATTTAGCTTTGCAAAACCAGAAAACTCATGTATTCAATTGTTTTCATGAAGTAACTTAAAGTTGTAGGTCAAGTCAAGAACCATGATAAAAAATATGAAAATCTCAACTCAACCGTTTTCAAATTCTCAGAAAAAACCATTTTCAATTTAAATTCCTATTTTCAATTTAAATTTCAAATGCAACCACATAATACACTGTATACACATTTTGTCCAACCACATAATACACAGTTTCCAAATGCATTCAGACGAATGCACAAATGAAGCCACATCTTGTCATCATTCGCAAAATATATACACAACATAATACACAATTTCCAAATGCATCCACACAAATGCACAAATGCAGCCACATCTTCTCATCATTCACACAACATATACATAACATATAGCACATCTTGTCATCATTCTTTCTCCCCCTTTTGTCATCATTCAAAGATGGGGTTAATGAAAATGAGACAGTATGTATCACATATAAGCAGTACATTGACCAACTCTCATTTGGAAATTTAGCAATATATTGACCAACTCTCATAAACAGAATATTGGCAACATTTAACAATTCTCTAGTCAAATAATTATCATCCTAATAGCAATAAGCATTATGTAGCATCGCAACAACGATAAATCAACTTCTTCACCCCCTTTTTAGCAACGATTAAACTTGGGGTGAGAGTACTTGGATAGCAAAAAAGAAACAAAATAAGCTCTTATCACAAGAATTTCACAAATTGAGCTTCAAAACATTATAATGACTAGAAAGGCATAAGTAAATTTCAATGTTAAAGCATAACATGTGCATCAAGGCATAAACTAAAATAAACAAAATAGAGTTTAGGGATAGAAATTCTTAGTCTTGGATGCGCTTCATGATCTTCACTTCCAAATATGCTTGTTATGATGGCCATGTTTCCCTTGATCTCTGTATGATGGGGTCCTTCATTTGCTGACTCCTTGCCTGTGTAGTTCGGCTTTGGAAATTTGCCAATCGAGAGGAAGTTTGGATCTTCTTCCTTTCAACCACATTTCCCTCCTCCCCTGGCTGAATGAAATTGGTGATGGATTTTTTTATTTGACTTTGTTAAACTCCCATCACCTCCTTCTTCTTGCTTGTTCTCTTGGGCTTTACTTCTTTGTTCTTCATTCTCATGCTCTTCTTTTTCTTGGTGTGCTTCACTGCCTTTTATTTCATCTTTGTCTTCTTCTTTAGCAACAAATTGATAGCCATCTCAATTTTCACTGTCATTACTATCATCCTTATTGCTGCCATCTCCACCCATATTATCTTCTTGATCTTCTTCATTTTCCTCTTCACTGTCCTCTTTCTCATCTTCTTTCTTTTCTTCTTCTTTGACTTTATAGGAACTTGCACCATTTAAAACCACTTAAGAAATCTTTCTCAAGTCTTCTTCCATATTCTTGACTCTAGCTTCTAAACCATCAAATTTGCCAAGAATCATTGGAGCAAAGGACTCGAAGGATTTGTCCATCCTCTTCATTTCCTTTACATGGTTGTTCAATGATTCTTAAAATACCTTGGCAACTGTGGCATCACCTCTAGTGAGATTATCACCTTCAACTTCTTTGCCTCAATATAGGGTACCTCTTCAAATAGTCTTCTTCTGTGGAAGGTTGCTCCTCCTCACTTGGTGACTCATGCTTCTTTTTTATTTTCCTTTCTCTAGCAAGGATTTCCTCTTCATTCTATTCTTCTTCTTCATTTTCTTCTTCCTTCTCTTCATTACTTTCTTCCTCCTTTTCTTCATCATCACTAGAATCTTTTCTATCACCCTTTAGATGAGTTTCTCTTCTAGTCCATCATACATTATCATCATCAAGTATCCAAGGAATTCTCTATAGTGAGTTGTTGGTGTAGACTTCTTCACTATTTATTGGTAAACCACTAGAAGACAATTGCACTTGGAGATACTTGAAAATTCCTGTTAATAACCTTCCATACTGCAATACCTTATGCTCTATTCTTCTAGCTGCCATTATATTCTTTAGCACTATATATCCAAAATTCAATTTTCTTTTCTTATGCATGGCTAGCATAATTACAGCATACATTTATCAACAAAAGATTTGTCCCCAAAGTATGCTATAATCAAGGTAGTAAGCGTGTGATGCAAAATTCTTTCACTAGCATCAAAAAGCTTTTATCTCTCTCTCCTTTCTAGTCCTGAGGCTTCTACCATTTATATAGGCATTCTCAATCATTTCATGTGAGTATAACTCACCTATAAAACAATGTCCCCCTTCTATAATCTTTGAAATTTTATATAACATATGTAAAGTCGGCCCTTAGTAGTTTGAATTTCACAGTGGAAAGTGAAAAGTAGCTTATTGTAATAGCAACATGGAAGGTTGGTAAAGGAATAGGATTCCAAACTGAAAGATGCAATTGTTACCACAAAACAATCATCATCAAAATTGCCTTAGATTGAAATCGATAGAAGACTTACTATCTCAAACAATATGCTAAAAACAAAACATGAACGACTCAAGAACACACCAAAATTGAAACTACAATTGCTCCTAACATGCACCTCTAACGGCACAGAACATAAACAATGGTGCCTACATCCAACAAATATCGCGCCAAACAAAATCTTTCCTCCACAAAGGAATGACCAAATGGAATATATAGGCAAAGTACCACACAAATGCTCTACCTATGTATGTCATTTTGAGAAGCACAAGATTTCTAGGGAGCGAAACTTTTTTGGTGATGGACTTGGAATTGCACCTGTCTATCACAGATCTAGCTAATAGGAAATTTGGGTCCCTGTTTGGCTTTTGCCTGTGCTCTCTCTTCCTGGCTTCTGAACCTCGGTGGCAGCCCGCAAACATAATCTTGAGCATTTCGAGCGTCTCCAGATAGTCCAGTTAGATCAGCCAACAAAAAATTCAATTATATCCGTATAATCCTTGGTAGTGTAACCACTGAGCCGATGTTTGACCGTCGAAAAACATTCAAAAAAATTGATTTGACGTCCATCGTACATCAGCTGTGCTGGCATGGAGCCACCACTATTCCATCATGGTAAATTTTGAATAATGTTTCTGCTTTCTTTTTATAGGCAGTTTCATGACGCTTTGCATATGAGGCAATTGTACCACATATTCGGGCCACCTTCATATCACCATGTTCTTTTGCCTATCTAGCTATGTTTCCATGGGAAAAAGAAGTAGCCCTTTCTTGAAATAAGGTATATATGAATCGTAGGTAAGGGTTGTATTCAGTTCGAAGGTCCTGTAAGAGTTACTAATAGAGGTCGAAGCTTTAGATAATATTGTAGCATATGACCAAAAGGGAGAGACTAAATTATACCAATTCAAAGTTCTCCATTACATTGTGAATTTGTTCAAAATAATAAACTTATGCACTGCCACAAGGAGTTGCATTTTAAATAGTCATTAATTAATAAAACTAGACACATATTTCTTTTTTTATGCAATTTCTTTTTACATTCCTTCTTGAAATTGTGGCCAATTAGTGGAGCAAGGGCGTCAACTAACAATGACAATTCCCGTGCCTTGAAGGTTGACGTAGCGGCAGGAATTCTCTGTGGCTTACAGATCGTTCACTCCATTTTGATTACGGCATCCAACAAGTCACCACATCTTTCCCATGGTTTTTCTCCTCCTTTATGCAATGTAGTTGAGCATATGATTAGTTTATAGTTTTTCTAATTTTGAGGAAAATATTTTTGAAATAATTTGACTTTTGTAATGTCTTTGAAATGTTTCGAGGAAACAAATGACTGTTATAATCTTATTAAAATTGGAGATTCAAGAAATTACAACATATTTTGGATGAATGTTTATCTAATAATATCGGATTTGGAGATATTATCTTATTGGTTCTTAATTTTCTTAGAAATTATTGTACATTTTGGGCATTAGAATTAGCTTTTGAAGATTGGACATTAGTGTTCAGAAACAATGGGTTTTGCCTTCCCATCTCGTAATGTTTATTTACTTGTCCAATGGATTATTAGGATGAATTCTGAGATTAAATGGATTGTAGAAGCAGTGTAAGATGTGATGGAAGCCCTTATGGCTGAGCACAATAATTAATAACAATTTTGCGAATTTTTCAAACAAAAAAAGAAGAAAATGTATGTCAACAAGTCAACTATTTCTCTGACAAAATTTAATTCCGAATTAGCAACATGTGGATCAGAAATTTGAATCTTTAGTACAATTTATATATTTTAGATTGATGCATAGTTTAATTGAATAAATATATGTTGGGTTAATTGATTATTCTCTAAATACACACATCATGTTATTTTCACAATTGAATTAAAAAATATCTAAAATATTATAAAAAGACCTAATGTTAGGGATTATCAATTGGGATTTAACAAAGGGAGGGTGCAGATACTAATCTAAAAGGCAGTTGTTGCTATGACGGCCAAATGGATTTCAAAATTTATTAACATTTTCTTAAAAAATATTGTTCAATAGAGTTTACAAAGAAAATGTTGTGGATTTAGAATTGAATAAAAACTCATCTTTTTTGCTTTTTAGAAACTATTAATGTTTAATCTCTCTCCACTCTTTTTTCTTTCCCTGTCGTTTCATTCAATTGTAATATTCAAAGTATAGGGTTTGAGAAAACAACTAGTAATTCTGATAAAGGGATTTAACATTATCGTTTGCTATAGCACAATAAAATTTTGATTCTTATTATTTGTTGGTAACCCGAATGGCACCGTAACAAGAGAAGATTTTATAGCTGTTTTGAATTTTTTAATATTTTATTGGTCTTCAAAAGGGACCTAGACACCTAAAGAGAACGCATCTATATTCTTCGCAGCAGGTGTTAATCCAACAAAGTTTACCATAAGTACCACAAGAATCGCTCGTGTCCGGAAGCAGTTTCCTTGAAATTCTTGTGCTTGCTAATCCGTCCATTGAAGCATCAATTTCCATAACTACAAAAAAGAAAGGAAAAAACAACATTTAAGCAAAATCATTACTAAATACTATTGTAAGTATTCTTTTCAGCTTTTGCAAAGTGAAAAGAAAATTTGCAGAAAAAGAAGCAAAATATATATCATTCAAGTAAATGCATTACGAATTTTCTTTTTATTTAAAAATTAAATATCTAACTTTTCATTGGAAAGAGTATAGTTTTATAC
Organism: Rauvolfia tetraphylla; assembly: GCA_030512225.1. NCBI lineage: Eukaryota > Viridiplantae > Streptophyta > Magnoliopsida > Gentianales > Apocynaceae > Rauvolfia > Rauvolfia tetraphylla. Next base: position 2,104,622 of record JAJQKT010000064.1, read on the forward strand.
CAAATAAATGGAAAATAAATTTTCAATTTTCTGTTTTAAGAGTAAAAAAAGAAGAGGGACAGAGATCACCAACCAAATGCGGCGAGAAAAAGGAGAACAAAGCAAGCAAGCTTAGCCATGTTCAACAAAGTTTTTTAATATATTTTTTGGTGGTGGAATTGAGAATTGCTGTTTAGTTTTTACCTTTCGAGTGCCACTTCATTAGAAACCTATGTTTTTTATAAAGGCTTTAATTAAAATTGGACGTTTCAAGTGCTCTTTCTTTTATTAGGATAAAGTGTTTTAAAGATTTAGACTGTTACACAAGATTTAAGAGTTGAAAAAATAAGAAAACTTTTTAATCAAATGTATTTCGTGCCCTTAATAATAAAGAAAGATAGAAATAACTAAATAGGAACATAGAGAAGGGGTAGAATTGAGAAAAATGTACTGCCTTCGTTATAATTGACTAATGTTAAGCAAGTTACATTTCAAATCATCAATGAGCAAAACTTGTTTAATGAGGGAGGAAGAATCTTTACCAATGTCACCTATACAAAGAATTCTTCCTTTCTTCTTGTCATCGAATCTAATGAATTCTGTCACAAATCTTGAGCAGCCAATATCAAGAAACCATTTAGGAGAAAAATGTACCAACACCAAATGAGATGAAGAAACTTTTGGTACCCACAATTTCTGTCCAAGAGGGTTAGTGATGATTCCCTTTAATCTCCAAATGGTTTTAGCACCATTTTCTGTTTTTCTTTTAACGGAGCACCTAGTGGCTTTGTGTCCATGTTTTCCAAAATATGTACAGCAAGTATGAGGCATTGAACTAGAAGTAGCTTTAACAAAAAAAAATTTATATTTAGGCCCATTGTTTACATGATTGTAACCAAGACCATTTTTGACAAGAGGAGATCTTTGAGCTCCAAGAATTTTATCAAGATTGTCCCTTCCTTTTAAAAATTTTTCTATACATGATGTAAGGTCATGAACCTTCTTTTCAAAGTCTCATGATCAACAAGCATTCTTTCAAGACACAAAATCTTTTCACAAAGAATCTTATTTTCAATGGACATGCTTTGTAAAGAGACATTGAAAACTTCTTTTTCAATATTCAAACAATCAATAGATTCAAAAGGTCTTTTGTTTTCACAATATAATTTTAAATTTTCATTCAATGACTCATTAATTTTGAGTTTCATTTCCTTATTTCTTTTTGAAGCCTCTTTTGCTTCTTCATACATTTCAAGAAATAATTCACTAGGATCATCAATATCATCATCACAACAAGTAGAAGTAGAAGAAGTGGATTGTAGCTCATCATTTATTGCCATAAAGCACATATTGGCTCTTTCCTCATGTGTTACTTGAAGAAGTCTCCACATATCATGAGCGGTGTCGCATTCACTCACTCGATTGTATTAATTCACGTCCAATGCACAGCTCAAGATATTCATGGCTTGGTAATTTAATGTCATCATTTTAGAGTCACCTTCATCATATTCATCCATTGGCTTTGGCTCTCTAGTGATTCCATCATCTCCCATTCTCATTGGTATGTAAGGACCTTTCTCAATGATACTCCACAAATCAAAGTTAATAGAACAAATAAAAATTCTAATTCTAGATTTCCAAAATGTATAATTAGAACCAACAAATAAAAGATGTCTATTTGTAGAGGAGCCTTCCATATAAGGCAAATTTGATAAACTAGCCATACAATCTTTACTTCTAGGTTGTTAGACCTTAAAAAGAAGACCTTGCTCTGATACCAATTGAAAGACCTAAGAGGGGGTGAATTAGGTATTGGACTAATTATCAAAAATCTTTTCCATTTTTGCAAATCCTTTGCCTTAATAAAAGCTCTTCTTTAAATTCACAAACTTCAAGTTTATAAGTGATTTGATGGTTAAGACAAGATTATCAAACTATAAGACCACAACCAATCAGTCAACAACTATGAACAAATAATAGTAACACAAGTATGTAAACAAGTAAAGCTATAAGGAAATGAACACGCGATTTATAGTGGTTCGATCTCTCCAATATCTACATCCACTACCTCGAGTCCACACTCAACAATTTCAACCAATTCACTATATGCAATTACACAAGAGGCTCACCCAACAAGGGTTTTACACCAACAACCTCCTTTGCACAAATAAAGCTCACCCTTCCACAAGGATTTTATATCTAAAGACAACCTAAAGACCAATCTAATCCAAGGCTCGCCCACCCAACCTTGATTAATCTAGTCTATGGCTCACCCTTACCAAAATGATTTTACGTCACAAGATAACCTTGTATCAATCACAACAATAATGTAAAAATAGAGTTTGGATGTTACCAACTCTTCTTGGTGGATGAATACAATAGCTAGCACCACTTCACTTCTTGCCTTTCGAATCTTGAATTTTAACCTTTGAGCACAAGGAAATTTGAGAGCTTTTCAAATAATTTTGATGTCAAACAAGTTAGAGCTTCAAGGATATCTTAAGTTCAAAAGTTCTTCCAAAAATCTGGAGCTTGTGACTTTTATAGATTTTGAAAATCAATTCGAACGGTCATAAAACGGCTAGCAACGGCTAGTTTCTTAGAAGTTCGGACGTCCGAACTTCCTCCTCTGCGTCCAATCGTGAGTCTGAATTTTTTTGGAAAATACTACTCACGGGAACAGTGTTACTGTTCACTGATACTGTTCAAAATTCGCACGATCGAACTTGACCAGCTGTGTCCGAACGTGCGTCTGAATTTCTCTGGAAAAATAGTCGATATTGTTCACTTGATAATTTAGGTAAGTTCAAAACCATTGAAACCATTTAAATCAAGTTTTGTGCTCTCAATTGCAACTCATAGATTCCATGGCTTAAGAGTGTAGGGTTTACAAAGTTTACCTATTAAGCACATGTAACTTACACTTATGTATTCAAAGCCTTTAATCATCTTGAACAAACTATTCAATCACTTTGACATATTTGAGTTGTTCTTGCATTGCTAGCTCCAACGCAATGAGACTTGCTTCCTTCTCAATCCAAAAATGCTATCACATAACATACAAGCATATTAGTCCTTATCAATGTTTGTCATTAATTAAAACTAATCAAACCTACATGATTTTCTCTTAGGGCTAACAATCTCCCCATTTTTTATGATGACAAACTTTGATGCAAAATGTGATGGATTTAAACAATATAGTACAAAGTAGCATTGATGTGAATGATAAATAATAACCAATTTAACACTTTGACATTCAAATGACTCAATATGAGCCTATGACCCAACCAACCTCCATTTACCTCCTTCCTTCCAACTACTAGGATGGAAGATATAGCATTTAAGCATTAAGAAAACTTCTAAGAGAGGTATTAATAGTCAAAAAAGAATAACAATGCTCCCCCTTAGATTGTGCTCATTTTTCAACAAGTTTGGACTTGAGATATTGTGAATCAAAATTTTGACATATCAAGTCCGAACAATAAAATAAGTAAAATGAAAGCTACAATTTTTGAAAATAAGCTTTCCTAAGGTTGTTCAAATATAGTAGAAGAGATTAAAAAATATTTGAATCAATTTGAACAATAAAAGAGCAATTTTTGGCAACAAAACATGGATGCATCCGAATTTCTGAAACATGTATTCGAATTTTAAGATTTCAAATCCAAACTGTAAAATATGTGAGATAACAACTTTAATTTTTAAAAATAAGCTTTTTAAAGATTGTTCAAATATGATAGGAAGGATTAATACACTTTTCAAACAATTTGAACAACAAAACAACATTTTTGGCAAGAAGATCTTGATGCATCTGAATTTTTGGTCTGCATCAGAATTTCAAGGCCAAATTTTTGGCAACAAGTTTGGAAAGGTGATTTTAAATTTTCAAATGAACTGTAGAAGTACTCAAATATGTATGTCCACAACGACACTCAGTTTAGATTTGCAAAACTAGAAAACTCATGTATTCAATTGTTTTCATGAAGTAACTTAAAGTCGTAGGTCAAGTCAAGAACCATGATCAAAAATTTCAAAATCTCAACTCAACCGTTCTCAAATTCTCAAAAAAACAACCATTTTCAATTTAAATTCCTATTTTTAATTTAAATTTTAAATGCAACCACATAATACACTGTATACATATTTTGTCCAACCACATAATACACAGTTTCCAAATGCATTCAGACGAATGCACAAATGAAGCCACATCTTGTCATCATTCGCAAAATATATACACAACATAATACACAGTTTCCAAATGCATCCACACAAATGCACAAATGCAGCCACATCTTGTCATCATTCACACAACATATACATAACATATAGCACATCTTGTCATCATTCTTTCTCCCCTTTTTGTCATCACTCAAAGATAGGGTTAATGAAAATGAGACATTATGTATCACATATAAGCAGTATATTGACCAACTCTCATTTGGAAATTTAGCAATATATTGACCAACTCTCATAAACAGAATATTGGCAACATTTAGCAATTCTCTAGTCAAATAATTATCATCCTAATAGCAATAAGCATTATGTAGCATCGCAACAACGATAAATCAACTTCTTCTCCCCCTTTTTAGCAACGATTAAACTTGGGGTGAGAGTACTTGGACAACAAAAAAGAAACAAAAGAAGCTCTTATCACAAGAATTTCACATATTGAGCTTCAAAACATTATAATGACTAGAAAGGCATAAGTAAATTTAAATGTTAAAGCATAACATGTGCATCAAAGCATAAACTAAAATAAGCAACAAAATAGAGTTTAGGGATAGAAAGGCTTAGTCTTGGATGCGCTTCATGATCTTCACTTCCAAATATGTTTGTTATGATGGCCATGTTTCCCTTGATCTCTGTATGATGGGGTCCTTCATTTGCTGACTCCTTGCCCGTGTAGTTCGGCTTTGGAACGTTGCCAATCGAGAGGATGTTTGGATCTTCTTCCTTTCAACCACATTTTCCTCCTCCCTTGGCTGAAGGAAATTGGTGATGGATTTTTTTATTTGACTTTGTTAAACTCGCATCACCTCCTTCTTCTTGCTTGTTCTCTTGGGCTTTACCTCTTTGTTCTTCATTCTCATGCTCTTCTTCTTCTTGGTGTGCTTCACTGTCTTTTATTTCATCTTTTTCTTCTTCTTTAGCAACAAATTGATAGCCATCTCAATTTTCACTGTCATTACTATCATCCTTATTGCTGCCATCTCCACCCATATTATCTTCTTGATCTTCTTCATTTTCCTCTTCACTGTCCTCTTTCTTATCTTCTTTCTTTTCTTCTTCTTTGACTTTATAGGAACTTGCACCATTTAAAACCACTTAAGAAATCTTTCTCAAGTCTTCTTCCATATTCTTGACTCTAGCTTCTAAACTATCAAATTTGCCAAGAATCATTGGAGCAAAGGACTCGAAGGATTTGTCCATCTCCTTCATTTCCTTTACATGGTTGTTCAATGATTCTTTAAACACCTTGGCAACTGTGGTATCACCTCTAGTGAGATTATCACCTTCAACTTATTTTGCTTCAATAGAGGGTACCACTTCAAATAGTCTTCTTCTGTGGAAGGTTGCTCCTCCTCACTTGGTGACTCATGCTTCTTTTTTATTTTCCTTTCTCTAGCAAGGATTTCCTCTTCATCCTATTCTTCTTCTTCATTTTCGTCTTCCTTCTCTTCATTACTTTCTTCCTCTTTTTCTTCATCATCGCTAGAATCTCTTCTATCACCCTTTAGAGGAGTTTCTCTTCTAGTCCTTCATACATTATCATCATCAAGTATCCAAGGAATTCTCTTTAGTGAGTTGTTGGTGTAGACTTCTTCACTATTTATTGGTAAACCACTAGAAGACAATTGCACTTGGAGATACTTGAAAATTCTGTTAATAACCTTCCATACTGCAATACCTTATGCTCTGTTCTTCTAGCTGCCATTATATTCTTTAGCACTATATATCCAAAATTCAATTTTCTTTTCTTATGCATGGCTAGCATAATTACAACATACATTTATCAACAGAAGATTTGTCCCCAAAGTATGCTATAATCAAGGTAGTAAGCGTGTGATGCAAAATTCTTTCACTAGCATCAAAAAGCTTTTATCTCTCTCTCCTTTCTAGTCCTGAGGCTTCTACCATTTATATAGGCATTCTCAATCCTTTCATGTGAGTGTAACTCACTTATAAAAAAATGTCCCCCTTCTATAATCTTCGACATTTTATAGAACATATGTAAAGTCGGCCCTTAGTAGTTTGAATTTCACAGTGGAAAGTGAAAAGTAGCTTATTGTAATAGCAACATGGAAGGTTGGTAAAGGAATAGGATTCCAAACTGAAAGATGCAATTGTTACCACAAAATCATCATCATCAAAATTGCCTTAGATTGAAATCGATAGAAGACTTACTGTCTCAAACAATATGCTAAAAACAAAACATGAATGACTCAAGAACACACAAAAATTGAAACTACAATTGCTCTTAACATGCATCTCTAACGGCACAGAACATAAACAATGGTGCTTACATCCAACAAATATCGCGCCAAACAAAATCTTTCCTCCACAAAGGAACGACCAAATGGAATATATAGGCAAACTACCACACAAATGCTCTACCTATGTATGTCATTTTGAGAAGCACAAGATTTCTAGGGAGCGAAACTTTTTTGGTGAAGGACTTGGAATTGCACCTGTCTATCACAGATCTAGCTAAAAGGAAATTTGGGTCCCAGTTTTGCTTTTGCCTGTGCTCTCTCTTCCTGGCTTCTGATCCTCGGTGGCAGCCCGCAAACATAATCTTGAGCATTTCGAGCATCTCCAGATAGTCCAGTTAAATCAGCCAACAAAAAATTCAATTATATCCGTATAGTCCTTGGTAGTGTAACCACTGAGCCGATGTTTGACCGTCGAAAAAGGTTCAAAAAAATTGCTTTGACGTCCATCGTACATCAGCTGTGCTGGCATGGAGCCACCACTATTCCATCATGGTAAATTTTGAATAATGTTTCTGCTTTCTTTTTATAGGCAGTTTCATGATGCTTTGCATATGAGGCAATTGTACCACATATTCGGGCCACCTTCATATCACCATGTTCTTTTGCCTATCTAGCTATGTTTCCACGGGAAAAAGAAGTAGCCCTTTCTTGAAATAAGGTATATATGAATCGTAGGTAAGGGTTGTATTCAGTTCAAAGGTCATGTAAGAGTCACTAAAAGAGGTCGAAGCTTTAGATAATATTGTAGCATATGACCAAAAGGGAGAGACTAAATTATACCAATTCAAATTTCTCCATTACATTGTGAATTTGTTCAAAATAATAAACTTATGCACTGCCATAAGGAGTTGCATTTTATATAGTCGTTAATTAATAAAAATTGACACATATTTCTTTTTTTATGTAATTTCTTTTTACATTCCTTCTTGAAATTGTGGCCAATTAGTGGAGCAAGGGCGTCAACTAACAATGACAATTCCTATGCCTTGAAGATTGGACATTAGTGTTCAGAAACAGTGGGTTTTGCCTTCCCATCTCGTAATGTTTATTTACTTGTCTAATGGATTATTAGGATGAATTACGAGATTAAATGGATTGTAGAAGCGAGTGTAAGATGTGATGGAAGCCCTTATGGCTGAGCACAATAATTAATAACAATTTTGCGAATTTTTCAAACAAAAAAAAGAAGAAAATGTATGTCAACAAGTCAACTATTTCTCTGACAAAATTTAATTCCGAATTAGCAACATGTGGATCAGAAATTTGAATCTTTAGTACAATTTATATATTTTAGATTGAAGCATAGTTTAATTGAATAAATATATGTTGGGTTAATTGATTATTCTCTAAATACACACATCATGTTATTTTCACAATTGAATTAAAAATATCTAAAATATTATAAAAGACCTAATGTTAGGGATTATCAATTGGGATTTAACAAAGGGAGGGTGCAGTACTAATCTAAAAGGCAGTTGTTGCTATGACGGCCAAATGGATTTCAAAATTTATTAACATTTTCTTAAAAAATATTGTTCAATAGAGTTTACAAAGAAAATGTTGCGGATTTAGAATTGAATAAAAACTCATCTTTTTGCTTTTTAGAAACTATTAATGTTTAATCTCTCTCCACTCTTTTTCTTTCCTGTCGTTTCATTCAATTGTAATATTCAAAGTATAGGGTTTGAGAAAACAACTAGTAATTCTGATAAAGGGATTTAACATTATCGTTTGCTATAGCACAATAAAATTTTGATTCTTATTATTTGTTGGTAACCCGAATGGCACCGTAACAAGAGAAGATTTTATAGCTGTTTCGAATTTTTAATATTTTATTGGTCTTCAAAAGGGACCTAGACACCTAAAGAGAACGCATTTTATTTCATCTTTGTCTTCTTCTTTAGCAACAAATTGATAGCCATCTCAATTTTCACTGTCATTACTATCATCCTTATTGCTGCCATCTCCACCCATATTATCTTCTTGATCTTCTTCATTTTCCTCTTCACTGTCCTCTTTCTTATCTTCTTTCTATTCTTCTTCTTTGACTTTATAGGAACTTGCACCATTTAAAACCACTTAAGAAATCTTTCTCAAGTCTTCTTCTCTAGCAAGGATTTCCTTTTCACCCTATTCTTCTTCTTCATTTTCGTCTTCCTTCTCTTCATTACTTTCTTCCTCCTTTTCTTCATCATCGCTAGAATCTCTTCTATCACCCTTTAGAGGAGTTTCTCTTCTAGTCCTTCATACATTATCATCATCAAGTATCCAAGGAATTCTCTTTAGTGAGTTGTTGGTGTAGACTTCTTCACTATTTATTGGTAAACCACTAGAAGACAATTGCACTTGGAGATACTTGAAAATTCCTGTTAATAACCTTCCATACTGCAATACCTTATGCTCTGTTCTTCTAGCTGCCATTATATTCTTTAGCACTATATATCCAAAATTCAATTTTCTTTTCTTATGCATGGCTAGCATAATTACAACATACATTTATCAACAAAAGATTTGTCCCCAAAGTATGCTATAATCAAGGTAGTAAGCGTGTGATGCAAAATTCTTTCACTAGCATAAAAAAGCTTTTATCTCTCTCTCCTTTCTAGTCCTGAGGCTTCTACCATTTATATAGGCATTCTCAATCCTTTCATGTGAGTATAACTCACTTATAAAACAATGTCCCCCTTCTATAATCTTTGAAATTTTATAGAACATATGTAAAGTCGGCCCTTAGTAGTTTGAATTTCACAGTGGAAAGTGAAAAGTAGCTTATTGTAATAGCAACATGGAAGGTTGGTAAAGGAATAGGATTCCAAACTGAAAGATGCAATTGTTACCACTAAATCATCATCATCAAAATTGCCTTAGATTGAAATCGATAGAAGACTTACTGTCTCAAACAATATGCTAAAAACAAAACATGAATGACTCAAGAACACACAAAAATTGAAACTACAATTGCTCTTAACATGCACCTCTAACGGCACAGAACATAAACAATGGTGCTTACATCCAACAAATATCGCACCAAACAAAATCTTTCCTCCACAAAGGAATGACCAAATGGAATATATAGGCAAACTACCACACAAATGCTCTACCTATGTATGTCATTTTGAGAAGCACAAGATTTCTAGGGAGCGAAACTTTTTTGGTGAAGGACTTGGAATTGCACCTGTCTATCACAGATCTAGCTAAAAGGAAATTTGGGTCCCTGTTTTGCTTTTTCCTGTGCTCTCTCTTCCTGGCTTCTGATCCTCGGTGGCAGCCCGCAAACATAATCTTGAGCATTTCGAGCATCTCCAGATAATCCAGTTAAATCAGCCAACAAAAAATTCAATTATATCCGTATAGTCCTTGGTAGTGTAACCACTGAGCCGATGTTTGACCGTCGAAAAACGTTCAAAAAAATTGCTTTGACGTCCATCGTACATCAGCTGTGCTGGCATGGAGCCACCACTATTCCATCATGGTAAATTTTGAATAATGTTTCTGCTTTCTTTTTATAGGCAGTTTCATGACGCTTTGCATATGAGGCAATTTCTTTGAAATGTTTCGAGGAAACAAATGACTGTTATAATCTAATTAAAATTGGAGATTCAAGAAATTACAACATATTTTGGATGAATGTTTATCTAATAATATCGAATTTGGAGATATTATCTTATTGGTTCTTAATTTTCTTAGAAATTATTGTACATTTTGGGCATTAGAATTAGCTTTTGAAGATTGGACATTAGTGTTCAAAAACAGTGGGTTTTGCCTTCCCATCTCGTAATGTTTATTTACTTGTCTAATGGATTATTAGGATGAATTCGGAGATTAAATGGTTTGTAGAAGCAGTGTAAGATGTGATGGAAGCCCTTATGGCTGAGCACAATAATTAATAACAATTTTGCGAATTTTTCAAACAAAAAAAAAGAAGAAAATGTATGTCAACAAGTCAACTATTTCTCTGACAAAATTTAATTCCGAATTAGCAACATGTGGATCAGAAATTTGAATCTTTAGTACAATTTATATATTTTAGATTGAAGCATAGTTTAATTGAATAAATATATGTTGGGTTAATTGATTATTCTCTAAATACACACATCATGTTATTTTCACAATTGAATTAAAAATATCTAAAATATTATAAAAGACCTAATGTTAGGGATTATCAATTGGGATTTAACAAAGGGAGGGTGCAGTACTAATCTAAACGGCAGTTGTTGCTATGACGGCCAAATGGATTTCAAATTTATTAACATTTTCTTAAAAAATATTGTTCAGTAGAGTTTACAAAGAAAATGTTGCGGATTTAGAATTGAATATAAACTCATCTTTTTGCTTTTTAGAAACTATTAATGTTTAATCTCTCTCCACTCTTTTTCTTTCCTGTCGTTTCATTCAATTGTAATATTCAAAGTATAGGGTTTGAGAAAACAACTAGTAATTCTGATAAAGGGATTTAACATTATCGTTTGCTATAGCACAATAAAATTTTGATTCTTATTATTTGTTGGTAACCCGAATGGCACCGTAACAAGAGAAGATTTTATAGCTGTTTCGAATTTTTAATATTTTATCGATCTTCAAAAGGGACCTAGACACCTAAAGAGAACGCATCTATATTCTTCGCAGCAGGTGTTAATCCAACAAAGTTTACCATAAGTACCACAAGAATCGCTCGTGTCCGGAAGCAGTTTCCTTGAAATTCTTGTGCTTGCTAATCCGTCCATTGAAGCATCAATTTCCATAACTACAAAAAAGAAAGGAAAAAACAACATTTAAGCAAAAGCATTACTAAATACTATTGTAAGTATTCTTTTCAGCTTTTGCAAAGTGAAAAGAAAATTTGCAGAAAAAGAAGCAAAATATATATCATTCAAGTAAATGCATTACGAATTTTATTTTTATTTAAAAATTAAATATCTAACTTTTCATAGGAAAGAGTATAGTTTTACACCAAATAAATGGAAAATAACTTCTCAATTTTCTGTTTTAAGAGTAAAAAAAGAAGAGGGACAGAGATCACCAACCAAATGCGGCGAGAAAAAGGAGAACAAAACAAGCAAGCTTAGCCATGTTCGACAAAGTTTTTTAATATATTTTTTGGTGGCGGAATTGAGAATTGCTGTTTAGTTTTTACCTTTCGAGTGCCACTTCATTAGAAACCTATGTTTTTTATAAAGGCTTTAATTAAAATTGGACGTTTCAAGTGCTCTTTCTTTTATTAGGATAAAGTGTTTTAAAGATTTAGACTGTTACACAAGATTTAAGAGTTGAAAAATTAAGAAACTTTTTAATCAAATGTATTTTGTGCCCTTAATAATAAAGAAAGATAGAAATAACTAAATAGGAACATAGAGAAGGGGTATAATTGAGAAAAATGTACTGCCTTCGTTATCATTGACTAATGTTAAGCAAGTTACATTTCAAATCATCAATGAGCAAAACTTGTTTAATGAGGGAGGAAGAATCTTTACCAATGTCACCTATACAAAGAATTCTTCCTTTCTTCTTGTCATCGAATCTAATGAATTCTGTCACAAATCTTGAGCAGCCACTATCATGAAACCATTTAGGAGAAAATGTACCTACACCAAATGAGATGAAGAAACTTTTGGTACCCACAATTTCTGTCCAGGAGGGTTAGTGATGATTCCCTTTAATCTCCAAATGGTTTTAGCACCATTTTCTGTTTTTCTTTTAACGGAGCACCTAATGGCTTTGTGTCCATGTTTTCCAAAATATGTACAGCAAGTATGAGGCATTGAACTAGAAGTAGCTTTAACAAAGAAATTTTTATATTTAGGCCCATTATTTACATGATTGTAACCAAGACCATTTTTGACAAGAGGAGATCTTTGAGCTCCAAGAATTTTATCAAGATTGTCCCTTCCTTTTTAAAATTTTTCTATACATGATGTAAGGTCATCAACCTTCTTTTTCAAAGTCTCATGATCAACAAGCATTCTTTCAAGAGACAAAATCTTTTCATAAAGAATCTTATTTTCAAGGACATGCTTTGTAAAGAGACATTTAAAACTTCTTTTTCAATATTCAAACAATCAATAGATTCAAGAAGTCTTTTGTTTTCACAATATAATTTTGAATTTTCATTCAATGACTCATTAATTTTGAGTTTCATTTCCTTATTTCTTTTTGAAGCCTCTTTTGCTTCTTCATACATTTCAAGAAATAATTCACTAGGATCATCAATATCATCATCACAACAAGTAGAAGTAGAAGAAGTGGATTGTAGCTCATCATTTATTGCCATAAAGCACATATTGGCTCTTTCCTCATGTGTTACTTGAAGAAGTCTCCACATATCATGAGCGGTGTCGCATTCACTCACTCGATTGTATTAATTCACGTCCAATGCACAGCTCAAGATATTCATGGCTTGGTAATTTAATGTCATCATTTTAGAGTCACGTTCATCATATTCATCCATTGGCTTTGGCTCTCTAGTGATTCCATCATCTCCCATTCTCATTGGTATGTAAGGACCTTTCTCAATGATACTCCACAAATCAAAGTTAATAGAACAAATAAAAATTCTAATTCTAGATTTCCAAAATGTATAATTAGAACCAACAAATAAAAGATGTCTATTTGTAGAGGAACCTTCCATATAAGGCAAATTTGATAAACTAGCCATACAATCTTTACTTCTAGGTTGTTAGACCTTAAAAAGAAGACCTTGCTCTGATACCAATTGAAAGACCTAAGAGGGGGTGAATTAGGTATTGGACTAATTATCAAAAATCTTTTCCATTTTTGCAAATCCTTTGCCTTAATAAAAGCTCTTCTTTAAATTCACAAACTTCAAGTTTATAAGTGATTTGATGGTTAAGACAAGATTATCAAACTATAAGACCACAACCAATCAGTCAACAACTATGAACAAATAATAGTAACACAAGTATGTAAACAAGTTGAAATACCTAAGAGGGGGGGGGGGTGAATTAGGTATTTGGCTAATTATCGAAATCTTTTTCTATTTTGCAAATCCTTTGCCTTAATAAAAGCTCTTCTTCAAATTCACAAACTCTAAGTTTATATGTGATTCAATGGTTGAGACAAGATGATCAAACAATAAAAATCACATCCAATTAATCAACAACTAAGAACAAATAATAATAACATAAGTATGTAAGCAAGTAAAGCAATAAGAAAATGAACACCCGATTTATAGTGGTTCGATCTCTTCAAGATCTACATCCACTACCTTGAGTCCACACTCAAGGATTTCAATCAATCCACTATATGCTCAATTTCAACAATTACATAAGAGGCTAACCACACTATGGTTTTACACTCACAACCTCTTCTAGTAATTATACAAACAAGGTTCACCCTTCCACAAGGGTTTTATATCTAAAGACAACCTCAAGACTAATCTAATCCAAGGCTTACCCTCACACGGGTTTTACACTACAACCTTGATTAATCTAGTCTATGGCTCACCCTAACACAAAAGGGTTTTATGTCACAAGATAACCTTGCAAATGAGCTAGTAGAAAATAACACAATTTAATAAGGAGATAAGAATGTGTAGATGTTACCACTTGTAGGTAGAGTTTTACACAATGTTGCACCTTTACACTTTGCCTTTGGAATCTTGAATGTACACCTTTGAGCACAAGGCAATTTGAGAGCTTTTCAATTTGATTTGATGTAAAATAAGTTATAGCATGTAAGATTTGTTAAGTTCAAAGTTCTACTAAAAAATCTGGAGTTTATGGCTTTTATAGAATTCAAAAATCAGTTTAAACAGCCATAAAACGGCTAGTAACGGCTATTTTCAGAAAATACTGTTCATGCACTAGTCACTGTGCATGCACTATTCACAAAATTCGGACGACCGAATTTTTCAGCTTCGTCCGAATTTCTCTGGAAGAATAGTAAACGGTTTAAATGAATAGTGTACTGTTACCGTGAATAGTGTTACTATTCATGCGTTGTTCACTGTTCACAGTGTTACTATTCATGCGTTGTTCACTGTTCACAGTGCAGAAAAAAATTCTTCACAAAATTCGGACGACCGAATTTCTTCTGCATGCGTCCGAATCTTCTTCCGAATTTTTAAAACTTTGTCAAAACATATCCAAATCATTTCAAATAAGTTGGAAAACATTCTAGCCTTAAAGATAAGTCATTAAAGATCTTTTATGTGCAAAATCCATTTATGAAAACTTGATAATTTAGGTAAGTTCAAAACCATTGAAAACATTTAAATCAAGTTTTGTGCTCTCAATTGCAACTCATAGATTCCAAGGCTTAAGAGTGTAGGGTTTACAAAGTTTACCTATTAAGCACATGCAACCTACACTTCATGTCTTCAAAGCCCTCTAACATCTTGAACAAACTCTTCAATCTTCAATCACTTTGACATATTGGAGTTGTTCTTGCATTTTAACTTCAAGGCAATGAGACTTCAAACTTCTTAATCCAACAATCCTATCACACAAATGACATGCATATTAGTCCTCATCAATATTTGTCATTAATCAAAACTACATGATTTGCCCTTAGGGCTAACACAAGTAAAGCTATAAGGAAATGAACAAGCGATTTATAGTGGTTCGATCTCTCCAATATCTACATCCACTACCTCGAGTCCACACTCAACGATTTCAACCAATTCACTATATGCAATTACACAAGAGGCTCACCCAACAAGGGTTTTACACCAACAACCTCCTTTGCACAAATAAAGCTCACCCTTCCACAAGGATTTTATATCTAAAGACAACCTAAAGACCAATCTAATCCAAGGCTCGCCCACCCAACCTTGATTAATCTAGTCTATGGCTCACCCTTACCAAAATGATTTTACGTCACAAGATAACCTTGTATCAATCACAACAATAATGTAAAAATAGAGTTTGGATGTTACCAACACTTCTTGGTGGATGAATACAATAGCTAGCACCACTTCACTTCTTGCCTTTCGAATCTTGAATTTTAACCTTTGAGCACAAGGAAATTTGAGAGCTTTTCAAATAATTTTGATGTCAAACAAGTTAGAGCTTCAAGGATATCTTAAGTTCAAAAGTTCTTCCAAAAATCTGGAGCTTGTGACTTTTATAGATTTTGAAAATCAATTCGAACGGTCATAAAACGGCTAGCAACGGCTAGTTTCTGAGAAGTTCGGACGTCCGAACTTGCTCCTCTGCGTCCAAACGTGAGTCTGAATTTTTTTGGAAAATACTACTCACGGGAACAGTGTTACTGTTCACTGATACTGTTCAAAATTCGCACGATCGAACTTGACCAGCTATGTCCGAACGTGCGTATGAATTTCTCTGGAAAAATAGTCGGTATTGTTCACTTGATAATTTAGGTAAGTTCAAAACCATTGAAACCATTTAAATCAAGTTTTGTGCTCTCAATTGCAACTCATAGATTCCATGGCTTAAGAGTGTAGGGTTTACAAAGTTTACCTATTAAGCACATGTAACTTACACTTATGTATTCAAAGCCTTTAATCATCTTGAACAAACTATTCAATCACTTTGACATATTTGAGTTGTTCTTGCATTGCTAGCTCCAACGCAATGAGACTTGCTTCCTTCTCAATCCAAAAATGCTATCACATAACATACAAGCATATTAGTCCTTATCAATGTTTGTCATTAATTAAAACTAATCAAACCTACATGATTTTCTCTTAGGGCTAACAATCTCCCCATTTTTTATGATGAAAAACTTTGATGCAAAATGTGATGGATTTAAACAATATAGTACAAAGTAGCATTGATGTGAATGATAAATAATAACCAATTTAATACTTTGACATTCAAATGACTCAATATGAGCCTATGACCCAACCAACCTCCATTTACCTCCTTCCTTCCAACTACTAGGATGGAAGATATAGCATTTAAGCATTAAGAAAACTTCTAAGAGAGGTATTAATAGTCAAAAAAGAATAACAATGCTCCCCCTTCATGCACCGGTCACAAAAATTCGGACGACCGAATTTTCCAGCTTCGTCCGAATCTTCGTCCGAATTTCTCTGAAAAACAGTTGGCACTGTTCTTGTGAATAGTGTTACTTTCATGCATTGTTCACTGTTCATCGTGTTATTATTCATGCGTTGTTCACTGTTCACTGTGTTACTATTCATGCGTTGTTCACTGTTCACAGTGTTACTATTCATGCGTTGTTCACTGTTCACAGTGCAGAAAAAAATTCTTCACAAAATTCGGACGACCGAATTTCTTCTGCATGCGTCCGAATCTTCTTCCGAATTTTTAAAACTTTGTCAAAACATATCCAAATCATTTCAAACAAGTTGGAAAACATTCTAGCCTTAAAGATAAGTCATTAAAGATCTTTTATGTGCAAAATCCATTTATGAAAACTTGATAATTTAGGTAAGTTCAAAACCATTGAAAACATTTAAATCAAGTTTTGTGCTCTCAATTGCAACTCATAGATTCCAAGGCTTAAGAGTGTAGGGTTTACAAAGTTTACCTATTAAGCACATGCAACCTACACTTCATGTCTTCAAAGCCTTCTAACATCTTGAACAAACTCTTCAATCTTCAATCACTTTGACATATTGGAGTTGTTCTTGCATTTTAACTTCAAGGCAATGAGACTTCAAACTTCTTAATCCAACAATCCTATCACACAAATGACATGCATATTAGTCCTCATCAATATTTGTCATTAATCAAAACTACATGATTTGCCCTTAGGGCTAACAATCTCCCCCTTTTTGATGATGACAAACTTTGATGCAAAATGTGATGGATTTAAAACAATGTAGTACATAGAAGTATTAATGTCAATGATAGAAAATAACCAATTTAGCACATTGACATTCAAATGGCTCAATATGAGCCTATGACCCAACCAACCTCCATTTGCCTCCTTCCTTCCAACAACTAGGATAGAAGATATAGCATTTAAGCATTAAGACAACTTCTAAGAGAGGTATTAAAGGTCAGAAAAGATTAACAATGCTCCCCCTTAGATTGTGCTCATTTTTCAACAAGTTTGGACTTGAGATGCTATGCATCCGAATTTTGACATATCAAGTCCGAATTGTAAAATAAGTGAAATAAAAGCTTCAATTTTTATAAATAAGCTTTCCTAAGGTTGTTCAAACATAGTGGAAGAGATTAAAACACATTTGGATCAATTTGAACAACAAAAGAGCATGTTTTGGCAACAAAATATGCATGCATCCGAATTTCTGAAACATGCATCCGAATTTTTTAAATCATGCATCCGAATTTTGAGCTTTCAATTCCAAACTATAAAATATGTGAGATAACAACTTCTATTTTTGAAAATAAGCTTTTCTAAGATTGTTCAAATATGATAGGAAGGATTAAGATAGTTTTCAAACAATTTGAACAATAGAAAAAACATTTTTGACAAGAAGATCTTGATGCGTCCGAATTTTTGGTCTGCATCCGAATTTCAAGTCCAAATTTTTGGAAACAAGTTGAAAATGTGATTTTGCATTTTCAAATGAACTATAGAAGTACTAAAATATGTATAACTACAATAGCACTTAGTTTAGCTTTGCAAAACCACAAAACTCATGTATTTAATTGTTTTCATGATGTAATGTAAAGTCATAGGTCAAGTCAAGAACCATGATAAAAACTTCACAATCCCAACTTAACCATTTTCAAAATCTCAGAAAACAATCATTTTAAATTTCAAATGCAACCAATTAGTTTCACAGTACACATTCATAGCACATTCACATTACACATCACAATTACATCAAGCAATTGCAGTACAACAAACACATAGCATATTTTGTTCTTTCTCCCCCTTGACATATGCATGGATTTTCAGAAAATTCACACATTTTCTATTCATGCATGAGGAATTCCACTGCTATTTCATATTTTCACACATTTTGTCATCACATTTCTTCTCCCCCTTTTGTCATCACTCAAAGATGGGGTTAATGAAAATGAGACAACATGTATCACATATAAGCAGTATATTGATCAACTCCCATTGGCAATTTAGCAATGTATTGACCAACTCTTATAAACAGTATAGTTCTAGTCAAATAATTATCATCCTAACAACAATAATCATTATGTAGCATCTCAACAATAATAAATTGACTTCTTCTCTCCCTTTTTATCAGCAATTTAAACTTGGGGTGAGAGTACTTGGACAACAAAAGTGAAACAAAAGAAGCTCTTATCACAGAGATTTCACATATTGAGCTTCAAATCATTATAATGACTAGAAAGGCACAAGTAAATTTCAATATTAAAGCATAACATGTGCATCAAGGAATAAACTAAAATAAGCATCAAAATAGAGTTTAGGGATAGAAAGGCTTAGTCTTGGATGCGTTTCATGGTCTTCACTTCCAAATTTGTTTGTTATGATGGCCATGTCTCCCTTGAGCTCTATATGATGGGGTCCTTCATTTGTTGACTCCTTACTCGTGTAGTTCTGCTTTGGAAAGCTACCAATTTGAGAGGGTCTTTGGATCTTCTTTCTTTGAACCACATTTTCCTCCCTTGGCTGAAGGATATTGGTGATGGATTTGTTCTTTGACTTTGTTAAACTTCATTCACCTCCTTCTTCTTGCTTGTTCTCTTGGGCTTTATAGGGACTTGCACCATTTAAAACCACTTGAGAAATCTTTCTCAAGTCTTCTTCCATAATATTGACTCTAGCTTATAAACCATCAAATTTGCCAAGAATCATTGGAGCCAAGAACTCGAAGAATTTGTCCATCTTTTTCATTTCCTTTACATGGTTGTTCAATGCCTCTTGAAATACCTTGGCAACTATGGTATTAACTCTAGGGAGATTATCACCTTCAACTTATTTTCCTTCAATGAAGGATACCTCTTCAAATGGTCTTCTTTTTGTGGGGAGTTGCTCCCCCTCACTTGGTGACTCATGCTTCCTTTTTTTTTTTATTTCTTTCTCTAGCAAGGATTTCCTCTTCATTCTCTTCTTCTTGTTCATTTTCTTCTTCCTTCTCTTCATTATCACTAGCAACTCTTCTATCACCCCTTAGAGGAGTTTCTCTTCTAGTCCTTCATACATTATCATCATCGAGTGACTAAGGAATTCCCTTTAGTGAGTTGTTGGTGTAGACTTCTTCACTCTTTATTGGTAGACCACTAGAAGACAATTGCACTTGAAGATACTTGAAAATTCCTGTTAATAACCTTTCATACAACAATGCCTTATGCTCGGTTCTTCTAGATGCCATTATATTCTTTAGCACTATATATCCAAAATTCAATTTTCTTTTCTTAAGCATGACTAGCATAATTACAACATAAATATTATCACCAGAATATCTGTGCCCAAAGTATGCTATAATCAAGGTAGTAAGCATGTGATGCAAAATTCTTTCACTAGCATCAAAAACCATTTATCTCGCTCTCCTTTCTAGTCTTGAGGCTTCTACCATTTATATAGGCATTCTCAATTCTTTCATGTGAGTATAACTCACTTATAAAACAATGTTCCCCGAAAGAATAATGCCAAAACCCAACATCCTCAACATCACAAAATTCTATTGAGCAATGCATTTTAAATCTCAAGAATCAACTTGTGATATTTTTGAAGAATACCACTGAATATTTTAATACCAACTTGCTCAACTCTTTCTTCCTTAATATTTGCTTAGACTTCATAAACTAAGTAAGGTAATAGCATCAAACACAAGCAAACTAGTCCAGCTCATATTATTTAAAAATGAGAGTATATTACCCATTTCAGATAGTTTGATGACATCCTCCTTGTGGCTTGGATTTGTCTTATGGATCCTTTTTGTCCAATCATCAAATTCAGTAGCAGCCTCCACTATGACAAATCTATCCATCCATGACATGATTTGAGAAACATAAACCTTCCTTGGTTCGTTGGTTACTAGTCCTCCTTCTCTATCTTTGCCTTTTCCCTTTCCTTTTCTCATGCTAGGCTTCTTTGTCGTCACCTGGAGCTACACACTTGAATATACTCGTTAGTTATTGAATTTTGAAATCCCTAAGCTTCTTCTAAGATTGGTCAAACCTTTCTTCGGCCAATGACTTAGTAATGATATCATAAATTTGTTCATGAATGCAAACATGCTTTAAATAAGTATTATCCTTAGTAGAATTACATCTAATGAGATGAAGTTTGATCTCTATATGCTTTGTCCTAGTTTGTTGAATAGTATGATGGTCAAATCTATTGCATTAGTGTTATCACATAACATAGCCACACATTTGAAATATAGACCATAATCACTTAGAATATCAATAAGGTAATAGAGAATGTGTTTACAACAATCAAATGAGACTCTTAGGACAAGATGAAATCTAGCACACAAGCACATGGCAAACATAATATTGGCTCTACTTGCTGTTAGATAGAGTTGACTACTCCTATGAAACCATTTTATTCTTGTCAAGCATAGTTGATAAACTTATGAATGCTTATACCTTAACTTGATTCTTAAAAGTGCTATCCTTGGTTTGCTTGATTTGTGGGCCAAGAAAGAAATTGAGTTTTCCTATCATGCTCATTTCAAACTTACTTTTCATTAACTTGGAAAACACATCACAAAGTGAAGTATTAGAAACACCAAAAATTGTATCATAAATTTGGACAACTTATAGATCATTGTTACAAGAGGTGTTTTTTTTTTTATTTTATGAAAATAGTAGTGTTAACCTTTCTTCTTGAAAATTCTTTTGAAAGAAGAAAACTACTCAACCTTTCACACTAAATTGTAAAAGCTGGTTTTAAACCATTCAAAACTTAGTATAGTTTGAAAATATGATTAGGAAACTTTTCATGAGCAAAACCGGGTGATTGTTCCACATAAACCACTTCCTCAATAAAACCATTTAGAAAAGTCCTTTTGACATTCATTTGAAATAACTTAAAGCAAGTACAAGTCAAAAGCATTCGGAACAAGAGTTTCATCATAATCAATTCCCTCTTCTTGATTGAATCCTTAGGTAACAAGTCTAACCTTGTTTCTAACAACTTCTACGGATTCAATAAGTTTATTTCTAAAAACCATTTAGTTCCAATAATGGAATGATTATGAGATTTAGGAATATCCAAAATTTTGTATCCAAACTTATTTAATTCCTCTTGCATAGCAATAGTCCAAAAATCATCACACAAGGCATCATCAATACTTTTAGGCTCATATGCAATAAGAGAATAAAGTTGTTGATAAAATACCGCCTTATTTTTACTCCTTGGAAGATATCACCAAAGATTTGCTCCTTAGGGTGGCCTCTTGGATATCTTAAGTTCTTTGGGAGCTCTTGGTCACCACTAGGTTGGTCATCTTGAATCATTTTTTCCTCATTGGTATGATTCTCCAAAGTTGGTGCTTGAAGATGGGTTTAATTGTCATTCATACATGTACCTACATCATCTTCATCTTTTCTTTCCCAAGTGAATGTAAGATTCATCAAAATAAACATGAATGGTTTCCTCATCATACAAGGTTCTTTTCATTATAAACTCTATAGGCCTTTTTGTAAGAAGAATAGCTAAGAGATATATCAATATCCATTTTTCACCAAATTTAAGTAAGTTGTCACAAGTCTTTAAGATAAGACATTAACCAATCATTTTAAACTATGCAATTTGAGTCGTTCTATAAAAGAGAATTCAAAAGAAATGATCTTGAGAGAATTCTTTTTATCATAGCATGTGATGTTTATGACTTTGGACCGGAAATATTTTTGAAGAAGAATTTTCACAAAGCATGGACCTAGCCAATTTTTACAAAGTTCAAATTTTCTTTTCAATAACACCATTTTATTGTGAAGTTTTTGCATTTGAAACAATTATATGAAATTCAATTTTCAAAGCAAATTTTGTAAAGACTTTGTTGTAAAATTCTCCCATTGACACTTGTAATAGAAATCAATTGCACTCAAGGGAGGTTTGAACCTTTTTCAGTAGTTTTTCAAACTTATGAAACACTTCATCTTTTTGAGCAAAGAAGAATGCTAAAGTGAATATTGAGAAATCATCAACTACTAGTAAAGCATACTTCAAGTCATCAATACTAGAGTTCCTTATAAGTCCAAATCAATCCATATGAACATGCTCAAGATGTTTTGAGGTCTAAATGAATTTTCATGTGTTTGAAAGATTCTTTTGTTTGTTTTCCATATGGACAAGTATCTCAAAAACAATTTTCTCAAAACACATTTTTTAGCAATCCTCTAACTAAACCTTGATAGGAAGGTTTGTTCAACAAATCCATGTTCACGTGACCAAATCTTCTATGCCAAGAAAATCCATTATCATAAGCCACAATACATTCATGATTATCAAGATAAAACACACATTGAAACATTTTGTGAGTAATTGACCAAAATCACAAAATATCATTTTGTCATACAAATTCGGACGACCGAACTTATGGTCTTCAAGTCCGAATATTTTGTAAAGTTTCATAAAGATGTTTTTTAACCAAGCAAATGCATAGATATTCACTCATAGATATTTTAATCATTTCATGATGACATATAATCAATTTCAAGAACATATAAACCATGAATTCAATCTCATATCATCAATGTTACCTAATCAACTTTAGAGAAACAATTTACAAGTCATGGTTGGAAAATTTTCAAATCTTAACAAAAGGGATTCTCAAATGAAACTTTGCATGTTGGCATTTAACTTCTTATTCATTGTCACACAATTGGATAATGATAAGCAAGTTATAGTACAAATAAGCAATAAGCAACATTTGTTTAAAAAGAAGAGAGGAACCTTTACCAACATTTGTTACTCCAAGAATTCTTCCTTTCTTCAAAAACAAATCCTTCATTGGTTGCTTTGACCTTGATTATGAATGAGGTGTTTTCCTTTATTCTTTAAGCTAACATCATCAATGTGCCGGTTAGTGGTGCTTGAGTTTGAATTAAAATGTTCCTGCAATAAAGGAGAGGAAGTATCCTTTGGTACCCATACTTTCTTGGGTCCATGGGGGGTTAGTAATAGTTTGCTTAACTCTCCAAATGGTTTTTACACCATTCTCTACTTTTCTTTTAACATAACATTTGGTGACTTTATGTCCATGTTTTCCACAATAAGTACAACAAGTATGATGCATGGAAGTAGAAGTAGCTCTAACAAAGAAGTTGTTATATTTAGGCACATTATTGACATAATTGTAACCAAGACCATTTTTAACAAGAGAAGATCTTTGAGGTCCAATTAGTTTGTCAAGATTGTCTCTTCCATTTGTAAATTCTTCAACACATAATGTAAGATAATCAACTTTCTTTTTCAAGATTTCATGATCACTAAGCATTTTTTCAAGAGAAGAAACTTTTGTACAAAGAGATTTATTTTCAAGAGATATGTTATGTAAAGAAACATTCAAAACTTCTTTTTCAATATTCAAGCATTCAATAGAATCAAGAAGCTTTTTATTTTCACAAAATAATTTTGAATTTTCATTCAATAAATCATTAATTTTAGTTTTCATTTCCTTATTCCATTTTGAAACCCTTTTTAATTCTTCATACAATTCAACAAGTAGTTCACTAGGATCATCTACAATATCAACATCATCATCACAACAAGTAGAGGTAGAAGGAGTGGATTGTACCTCATCATTTATTGCCATGAAGCACACATTTGCTCTTTCTTCTTCATGAGTGATTTGAAGTAGTTTCCACATTTCATGAGCGGAATCACATTCCATCACTCTATTGTATTCATTGACGACCAACGCACAACAAAGAATGTTCATTGCTTGGTAGTTTAATGTCATCTTTCTTGAATCACTCTCATCATACTCCTCCATAGGCTTTGGTTCCCTTGTAACTCCATCGGCTTTCAATCTCAATGGCACATAGGGACCTTTCTCAATAATATTCCACAATTCATAGTTAATAGAACAAATGTACATCTCAATCCTAGACTTCCAAAAAATATAATTAGAACCATCAAACAATGGAGGTCTATTAGTGGAGGAACATTCCGTATAAGGCAAATTTGATAAACTAGCCATATGATCTTTACTTCTAGGTTGTTAGACCTTAAAAAGAAGACCTCGCTCTGATACCAATTGAAATACCTAAGAGGGGGGGTGAATTAGGTATTTGGCTAATTATCGAAATCTTTTTCTATTTTGCAAATCCTTTGCCTTAATAAAAGCTCTTCTTCAAATTCACAAACTCTAAGTTTATATGTGATTCAATGGTTGAGACAAGATGATCAAACAATAAAAATCACATCCAATTAATCAACAACTAAGAACAAATAATAATAACATAAGTATGTAAGCAAGTAAAGCAATAAGAAAATGAACACCCGATTTATAGTGGTTCGATCTCTTCAAGATCTACATCCACTACCTTGAGTCCACACTCAAGGATTTCAATCAATCCACTATATGCTCAATTTCAACAATTACATAAGAGGCTAACCACACTATGGTTTTACACTCACAACCTCTTCTAGTAATTATACAAACAAGGTTCACCCTTCCACAAGGGTTTTATATCTAAAGACAACCTCAAGACTAATCTAATCCAAGGCTTACCCTCACACGGGTTTTACACTACAACCTTGATTAATCTAGTCTATGGCTCACCCTAACACAAAAGGGTTTTATGTCACAAGATAACCTTGCAAATGAGCTAGTAGAAAATAACACAATTTAATAAGGAGATAAGAATGTGTAGATGTTACCACTTGTAGGTAGAGTTTTACACAATGTTGCACCTTTACACTTTGCCTTTGGAATCTTGAATGTACACCTTTGAGCACAAGGCAATTTGAGAGCTTTTCAATTTGATTTGATGTAAAATAAGTTATAGCATGTAAGATTTGTTAAGTTCAAAGTTCTACTAAAAAATCTGGAGTTTATGGCTTTTATAGAATTCAAAAATCAGTTTAAACAGCCATAAAACGGCTAGTAACGGCTATTTTCAGAAAATACTGTTCATGCACTAGTCACTGTGCATGCACTATTCACAAAATTCGGACGACCGAATTTTCCAGCTTCGTCCGAATTTCTCTGGAAGAATAGTAAACGGTACAAATGAATAGTGTACTGTTACCGTGAATAGTGTTACTATTCATGCGTTGTTCACTGTTCCTGTGTTACTATTCATGCGTTGTTCACTATTCACAGTGTTACTATTCATGCGTTGTTCACTGTTCACAGTGTTACTATTCATGCGTTGTTCACTGTTCACAGTGCAGAAAAAAATTCTTCACAAAATTCGGACGACCGAATTTCTTCTGCATGCGTCCGAATCTTCTTCCGAATTTTTAAAACTTTGTCAAAACATATCCAAATCATTTCAAACAAGTTGGAAAACATTCTAGCCTTAAAGATAAGTCATTAAAGATCTTTTATGTGCAAAATCCATTTATGAAAACTTGATAATTTAGGTAAGTTCAAAACCATTGAAAACATTTAAATCAAGTTTTGTGCTCTCAATTGCAACTCATAGATTCCAAGGCTTAAGAGTGTAGGGTTTACAAAGTTTACCTATTAAGCACATGCAACCTACACTTCATGTCTTCAAAGCCCTCTAACATCTTGAACAAACTCTTCAATCTTCAATCACTTTGACATATTGGAGTTGTTCTTGCATTTTAACTTCAAGGCAATGAGACTTCAAACTTCTTAATCCAACAATCCTATCACACAAATGACATGCATATTAGTCCTCATCAATATTTGTCATTAATCAAAACTACATGATTTGCCCTTAGGGCTAACACAAGTAAAGCTATAAGGAAATGAACACGCGATTTATAGTGGTTCGATCTCTCCAATATCTACATCCACTATCTCGAGTCCACACTCAACGATTTCAACCAATTCACTATATGCAATTACACAAGAGGCTCACCCAACAAGGGTTTTACACCAACAACCTCCTTTGCACAAATAAAGCTCACCCTTCCACAAGGATTTTATATCTAAAGACAACCTAAAGACCAATCTAATCCAAGGCTCGCCCACCCAACCTTGATTAATCTAGTCTATGGCTCACCCTTACCAAAATGATTTTACGTCACAAGATAACCTTGTATCAATCACAACAATAATGTAAAAATAGAGTTTGGATGTTACCAACACTTCTTGGTGGATGAATACAATAGCTAGCACCACTTCACTTCTTGCCTTTCGAATCTTGAATTTTAACCTTTGAGCACAAGGAAATTTGAGAGCTTTTCAAATAATTTTGATGTCAAACAAGTTAGAGCTTCAAGGATATCTTAAGTTCAAAAGTTCTTCCAAAAATCTGGAGCTTGTGACTTTTATAGATTTTGAAAATCAATTCGAACGGTCATAAAGCGATTTAGCAACGGCTAGTTTCTAAGAAGTTCGGACGTCCGAACTTGCTCCTCTAGCGTCCCAAAGCGTGAGTCTGAATTTTTTGGAAAATACTACTCACGGGAGCAGTGTTACTGTTCACTGATACTGTTCAAAATTCGCACGATCGAACTTGACCAGCTGTGTCCGAACGTGCGTCTGAATTTCTCTGGAAAAATAGTCGGTATTGTTCACTTGATAATTTAGGTAAGTTCAAAACCATTGAAACCATTTAAATCAAGTTTTGTGCTCTCAATTGCAACTCATAGATTCCATGGCTTAAGAGTGTAGGGTTTACAAAGTTTACCTATTAAGCACATGTAACTTACACTTATGTATTCAAAGCCTTTAATCATCTTGAACAAACTATTCAATCACTTTGACATATTTGAGTTGTTCTTGCATTGCTAGCTCCAACGCAATGAGACTTGCTTCCTTCTCAATCCAAAAATGCTATCACATAACATACAAGCATATTAGTCCTTATCAATGTTTGTCATTAATTAAAACTAATCAAACCTACATGATTTTCTCTTAGGGCTAACAATCTCCCCATTTTTTATGATGAAAAACTTTGATGCAAAATGTGATGGATTTAAACAATATAGTACAAAGTAGCATTGATGTGAATGATAAATAATAACCAATTTAATACTTTGACATTCAAATGACTCAATATGAGCCTATGACCCAACCAACCTCCATTTACCTCCTTCCTTCCAACTACTAGGATGGAAGATATAGCATTTAAGCATTAAGAAAACTTCTAAGAGAGGTATTAATAGTCAAAAAAGAATAACAATGCTCCCCCTTAGATTGTGCTCATTTTTCAACAAGTTTGGACTTGAGATATTGTGAATCAAAATTTTGACATATCAAGTCCGAACAATAAAATAAGTAAAATAAAAGCTACAATTTTTGAAAATAAGCTTTCCTAAGGTTGTTCAAATATAGTAGAAGAGATTAAAAAATATTTGAATCAATTTGAACAATAAAAGAGCAATTTTTGGCAACAAAACATGGATGCATCCGAATTTCTGAAACATGTATTCGAATTTTAAGATTTCAAATCCAAACTGTAAAATATGTGAGATAACAACTTTAATTTTTAAAAATAAGCTTTTTAAAGATTGTTCAAATATGATAGGAAGGATTAATACACTTTTCAAACAATTTGAACAACAAAACAACATTTTTGGCAAGAAGATCTTGATGCATCCGAATTTTTGGTCCGCATCGAAATTTCAAGGCCAAATTTTTTGGCAACAAGTTTGGAAAGGTGATTTTAAATTTTCAAATGAACTGTAGAAGTACTCAAATATGTATGTCCACAACGACACTCAGTTTAGATTTGCAAAACTAGAAAACTCATGTATTCAATTGTTTTCATGAAGTAACTTAAAGTCGTAGGTCAAGTCAAGAACCATGATCAAAAATTTCAAAATCTCAACTCAACCGTTCTCAAATTCTCAAAAAAACAACCATTTTCAATTTAAATTCCTATTTTTAATTTAAATTTTAAATGCAACCACATAATACACTGTATACATATTTTGTCCAACCACATAATACACAGTTTCCAAATGCATTCAGACGAATGCACAAATGAAGCCACATCTTGTCATCATTCGCAAAATATATACACAACATAATACACAGTTTCCAAATGCATCCACACAAATGCACAAATGCAGCCACATCTTGTCATCATTCACACAACATATACATAACATATAGCACATCTTGTCATCATTCTTTCTCCCCTTTTTGTCATCACACAAAGATAGGGTTAATGAAAATGAGACATTATGTATCACATATAAGCAGTATATTGACCAACTCTCATTTGGAAATTTAGCAATATATTGACCAACTCTCATAAACAGAATATTGGCAACATTTAGCAATTCTCTAGTCAAATAATTATCATCCTAATAGCAATAAACATTATGTAGCATCGCAACAACGATAAATCAACTTCTTCTCCCCCTTTTTAGCAACGATTAAACTTGGGGTGAGAGTACTTGGACAACAAAAAAGAAACAAAAGAAGCTCTTATCACAAGAATTTCACATATTGAGCTTCAAAACATTATAATGACTAGAAAGGCATAAGTAAATTTCAATGTTAAAGCATAACATGTGCATCAAGGCATAAACTAAAATAAGCAACAAAATAGAGTTTAGGGATAGAAAGGCTTAGTCTTGGATGCGCTTCATGATCTTCACTTCCAAATATGTTTGTTATGATGGCCATGTTTCCCTTGATCTCTGTATGATGGGGTCCTTCATTTGCTGACTCCTTGCCCGTGTAGTTCGGCTTTGGAACGTTGCCAATCGAGAGGATGTTTGGATCTTCTTCTTTTCAACCACATTTTCCTCCTCCCTTGGCTGAAGGAAATTGGTGATGGATTTTTTTATTTGACTTTGTTAAACTCGCATCACCTCCTTCTTCTTGCTTGTTCTCTTGGGCTTTACCTCTTTGTTCTTCATTCTCATGCTCTTCTTCTTCTTGGTGTGATTCACTGCCTTTTATTTCATCTTTGTCTTCTTCTTTAGCAACAAATTGATAGCCATCTCAATTTTCACTGTCATTACTATCATCCTTATTGCTGCCATCTCCACCCATATTATCTTCTTGATCTTCTTCATTTTCCTCTTCACTGTCCTCTTTCTTATCTTCTTTCTTTTCTTCTTCTTTGACTTTATAGGAACTTGCACCATTTAAAACCACTTAAGAAATCTTTCTCAAGTCTTCTTCCATATTCTTGACTCTAGCTTCTAAACTATCAAATTTGCCAAGAATCATTGGAGCAAAGGACTCGAAGGATTTGTCCATCTCCTTCATTTCCTTTACATGGTTGTTCAATGATTCTTTAAACACCTTGGCAACTGTGGTATCACCTCTAGTGAGATTATCACCTTCAACTTATTTTGCTTCAATAGAGGGTACCACTTCAAATAGTCTTCTTCTGTGGAAGGTTGCTCCTCCTCACTTGGTGACTCATGCTTCTTTTTTATTTTCCTTTCTCTAGCAAGGATTTCCTCTTCATCCTATTCTTCTTCTTCATTTTTGTCTTCCTTCTCTTCATTACTTTCTTCCTCTTTTTCTTCATCATCGCTAGAATCTCTTCTATCACCCTTTAGAGGAGTTTCTCTTCTAGTCCTTCATACATTATCATCATCAAGTATCCAAGGAATTCTCTTTAGTGAGTTGTTGGTGTAGACTTCTTCACTATTTATTGGTAAACCACTAGAAGACAATTGCACTTGGAGATACTTGAAAATTCCTGTTAATAACCTTCCATACTGCAATACCTTATGCTCTGTTCTTCTAGCTGCCATTATATTCTTTAGCACTATATATCCAAAATTCAATTTTCTTTTCTTATGCATGGCTAGCATAATTACAACATACATTTATCAACAGAAGATTTGTCCCCAAAGTATGCTATAATCAAGGTAGTAAGCGTGTGATGCAAAATTCTTTCACCAGCATCAAAAAGCTTTTATCTCTCTCTCCTTTCTAGTCTTGAGGCTTCTACCATTTATATAGGCATTCTCAATCCTTTCATGTGAGTGTAACTCACTTATAAAACAATGTCCCCCTTCTATAATCTTCGAAATTTTATAGAACATATGTAAAGTCGGCCCTTAGTAGTTTGAATTTCACAGTGGAAAGTGAAAAGTAGCTTATTGTAATAGCAACATGGAAGGTTGGTAAAGGAATAGGATTCCAAACTGAAAGATGCAATTGTTACCACTAAATCATCATCATCAAAATTGCCTTAGATTGAAATCGATAGAAGACTTACTGTCTCAAACAATTTGCTAAAAACAAAACATGAATGACTCAAGAACACACAAAAATTGAAACTACAATTGCTCTTAACATGCACCTCTAACGGCACAGAACATAAACAATGGTGCTTACATCCAACAAATATAGCGCCAAACAAAATCTTTCCTCCACAAAGGAATGACCAAATGGAATATATAGGCAAACTACCACACAAATGCTCTACCTATGTATGTCATTTTGAGAAGCACAAGATTTCTAGGGAGCGAAACTTTTTTGGTGAAGGACTTGGAATTGCACCTGTCTATCACAGATCTAGCTAAAAGGAAATTTGGGTCCCTGTTTTGCTTTTGCCTGTGCTCTCTCTTCCTGGCTTCTGATCCTCGGTGGCTGCCCGCAAACATAATCTTGAGCATTTCGAGCATCTCCAGATAGTCCAGTTAAATCAGCCAACAAAAAATTCAATTATATCCGTATAGTCCTTGGTAGTGCAACCACTGAGCCGATGTTTGACCGTCGAAAAACGTTCAAAAAAATTGCTTTGACGTCCATCGTACATCAGCTGTGCTGGCATGGAGCCACCACTATTCCATCATGGTAAATTTTGAATAATGTTTCTGCTTTCTTTTTATAGGCAGTTTCATGATGCTTTGCATATGATGCAATTGTACCACATATTCGGGCCACCTTCATATCACCATGTTCTTTTGCCTATCTAGCTATGTTTCCACGGGAAAAAGAAGTAGCCCTTTCTTGAAATAAGGTATATATGAATCGTAGGTAAGGGTTGTATTCAGTTCAAAGGTCATGTAAGAGTCACTAAAAGAGGTCGAAGCTTTAGATAATATTGTAGCATATGACCAAAAGGGAGAGACTAAATTATACCAATTCAAATTTCTCCATTACATTGTGAATTTGTTCAAAATAATAAACTTATGCCCTGCCATAAGGAGTTGCATTTTATATAGTCATTAATTAATAAAACTTGACACATATTTATTTTTTTATGCAATTTCTTTTTACATTCCTTCTTGAAATTGTGGCCAATTAGTGGAGCAAGGGCGTCAACTAACAATGAAAATTCCCATGCCTTGAAGGTTGGCGTAGCGGCAGCAATTCTCCGTGGCTTACAGATCGTTCACTCCATTTTGATTACGGCATCCAACAAGTCACCACATCTTTCCCATGTTTTTCTCCTCCTTTATGCAATGTAGTTGAGCATATGATTAGTTTACTATTTTTCTAATTTTGAGGAAAATATTTTTGAAATAATTTGACTTTTGTAATGTCTTTGAAATGTTTCGAGGAAACAAATGACTGTTATAATCTAATTAAAATTGGAGATTCAAGAAATTACAACATATTTTGGATGAATGTTTATCTAATAATATCGGATTTGGAGATATTATCTTATTGGTTCTTAATTTTCTTAGAAATTATTGTACATTTTGGGCATTAGAATTAGCTTTTGAAGATTGGACATTAGTGTTCAGAAACAGTGGGTTTTGCCTTCCCATCTCGTAATGTTTATTTACTTGTCTAATGGATTATTAGGATGAATTCTGAGATTAAATGGATTGTAGAAGCAGTGTAAGATGTGATGGAAGCCCTTATGGCTGAGCACAATAATTAATAACAATTTTGCGAATTTTTCAAACAAAAAAAAAGAAGAAAATGTATGTCAACAAGTCAACTATTTCTCTCACAAAATTTAATTCCGAATTAGCAACATGTGGATCAGAAATTTGAATCTTTAGTACAATTTATATATTTTAGATTGAAGCATAGTTTAATTGAATAAATATATGTTTGGTTAATTGATTATTCTCTAAATACACACATCATGTTATTTTCACAATTGAATTAAAAATATCTAAAATATTATAAAAGACCTAATGTTAGGGATTATCAATTGGGATTTAACAAAGGGAGGGTGCAGTACTAATCTAAACGGCAGTTGTTGCTATGACGGCCAAATGGATTTCAAATTTATTAACATTTTCTTAAAAAATATTGTTCAATAGAGTTTACAAAGAAAATGTTGCGGATTTAGAATTGAATATAAACTCATCTTTTTGCTTTTTAGAAACTAATAATGTTTAATCTCTCTCCACTCTTTTTCTTTCCTGTCGTTTCATTCAATTGTAATATTCAAAGTATAGGGTTTGAGAAAACAACTAGTAATTCTGATAAAGGGATTTAACATTATCGTTTGCTATAGCACAATAAAATTTTGATTCTTATTATTTGTTGGTAACCCGAATGGCACCGTAACAAGAGAAGATTTTATAGCTGTTTCGAATTTTTAATATTTTATCGGTTTTCAAAAGGGACCTAGACACCTAAAGAGAACGCATCTATATTCTTCGCAGCAGGTGTTAATCCAACAAAGTTTACCATAAGTACCACAAGAATCGCTCGTGTCCGGAAGCAGTTTCCTTGAAATTCTTGTGCTTGCTAATCCGTCCATTGAAGCATCAATTTCCATAACTACAAAAAAGAAAGGAAAAAACAACATTTAAGCAAAAGCATTACTAAATACTATTGTAAGTATTCTTTTCAGCTTTTGCAAAGTGAAAAGAAAATTTGCAGAAAAAGAAGCAAAATATATATCATTCAAGTAAATGCATTACGAATTTTATTTTTATTTAAAAATTAAATATCTAACTTTTCATTGGAAAGAGTACAGTTTTATACCAAATAAATGGAAAATAAATTTTCAATTTTCTGTTTTAAGAGTAAAAAAAGAAGAGGGACAGAGATCACCAACCAAATGCGGCGAGAAAAAGGAGAACAAAACTAGCAAGCTTAGCCATGTTCGACAAAGTTTTTGAATATATTTTTTGGTGGCGGAATTGAGAATTGCTGTTTAGTTTTTACCTTTCGAGTGCCACTTCATTAGAAACCTATGTTTTTTATAAAGGCTTTAATTAAAATTGGACGTTTCAAGTGCTCTTTCTTTTATTAGGATAAAGTGTTTTAAAGATTTAGACTGTTACACAAGATTTAAGAGTTGAAAAAATAAGAAACTTTTTAATCAAATGTATTTTGTGCCCTTAATAATAAAGAAAGATAGAAATAACTAAATAGGAACATAGAGAAGGGGTATAATTGAGAAAAATGTACTGCCTTCGTTATAATTGACTAATGTTAAGCAAGTTACATTTCAAATCATCAATGAGCAAAACTTGTTTAATGAGGGAGGAAGAATCTTTACCAATGTCACCTATACAAAGAATTCTTCCTTTCTTCTTGTCATCGAATCTAATGAATTCTGTCACAAATCTTGAGCAGCCACTATCATGAAACCATTTAGGAGAAAAATGTACCTACACCAAATGAGATGAAGAAACTTTTGGTACCCACAATTTCTGTCCAGGAGGGTTAGTGATGATTCCCTTTAATCTCCAAATGGTTTTAGCACCATTTTCTGTTTTTCTTTTAACGGAGCACCTAATGGCTTTGTGTCCATGTTTTCCAAAATATGTACAGCAAGTATGAGGCATTGAACTAGAAGTAGCTTTAACAAAGAAATTTTTATATTTAGGCTCATTATTTACATGATTGTAACCAAGACCATTTTTGACAAGAGGAGATCTTTGAGCTCCAAGAATTTTATCAAGATTGTCCCTTCCTTTTTAAAATTTTTCTATACATGATGTAAGGTCATCAACCTTCTTTTCAAAGTCTCATGATCAACAAGCATTCTTTCAAGAGACAAAATCTTTTCATAAAGAATCTTATTTTCAAGGACATGCTTTGTAAAGAGACATTTAAAACTTCTTTTTCAATATTCAAACAATCAATAGATTCAAGAAGTCTTTTGTTTTCACAATATAATTTTGAATTTTCATTCAATGACTCATTAATTTTGAGTTTCATTTCCTTATTTCTTTTTGAAGCCTCTTTTGCTTCTTCATACATTTCAAGAAATAATTCACTAGGATCATCAATATCATCATCACAACAAGTAGAAGTAGAAGAAGTGGATTGTAGCTCATCATTTATCGCCATAAAGCACATATTGGCTCTTTCCTCATGTGTTACTTGAAGAAGTCTCCACATATCATGAGCGGTGTCGCATTCACTCACTCGATTGTATTAATTCACGTCCAATGCACAGCTCAAGATATTCATGGCTTGGTAATTTAATGTCATCATTTTAGAGTCACCTTCATCATATTCATCCATTGGCTTTGGCTCTCTAGTGATTCCATCATCTCCCATTCTCATTGGTATGTAAGGACCTTTCTCAATGATACTCCACAAATCAAAGTTAATAGAACAAATAAAAATTCTAATTCTAGATTTCCAAAATGTATAATTAGAACCAACAAATAAAAGATGTCTATTTGTAGAGGAACCTTCCATATAAGGCAAATTTGATAAACTAGCCATACAATCTTTACTTCTAGGTTGTTAGACCTTAAAAAGAAGACCTTGCTCTGATACCAATTGAAAGACCTAAGAGGGGGTGAATTAGGTATTGGACTAATTATCAAAAATCTTTTCCATTTTTGCAAATCCTTTGCCTTAATAAAAGCTCTTCTTTAAATTCACAAACTTCAAGTTTATAAGTGATTTGATGGTTAAGACAAGATTATCAAACTATAAGACCACAACCAATCAGTCAACAACTATGAACAAATAATAGTAACACAAGTATGTAAACAAGTAAAGCTATAAGGAAATGAACACACGATTTATAGTGGTTCGATCTCTCCAATATCTACATCCACTACATCGAGTCCACACTCAACGATTTCAACCAATTCACTATATGCAATTACACAAGAGGCTCACCCAACAAGGGTTTTACACCAACAACCTCCTTTGCACAAATAAAGCTCACCCTTCCACAAGGATTTTATATCTAAAGACAACCTAAAGACCAATCTAATCCAAGGCTCGCCCACCCAACCTTGATTAATCTAGTCTATGGCTCACCCTTACCAAAATGATTTTACGTCACAAGATAACCTTGTATCAATCACAACAATAATGTAAAAATAGAGTTTGGATGTTACCAACACTTCTTGGTGGATGAATACAATAGCTAGCACCACTTCACTTCTTGCCTTTCGAATCTTGAATTTTAACCTTTGAGCACAAGGAAATTTGAGAGCTTTTCAAATAATTTTGATGTCAAACAAGTTAGAGCTTCAAGGATATCTTAAGTTCAAAAGTTCTTCCAAAAATCTGGAGCTTGTGACTTTTATAGATTTTGAAAATCAATTCGAACGGTCATAAAACGGCTAGCAACGGCTAGTTTCTAAGAAGTTCGGACGTCCGAACTTGCTCCTCTGCGTCCAAACGTGAGTCTGAATTTTTTTGGAAAATACTACTCACGGGAACAGTGTTACTGTTCACTTATACTGTTCAAAATTCGCACGATCGAACTTGACCAGCTGTGTCCGAACGTGCGTCTGAATTTCTCTGGAAAAATAGTCGGTATTGTTCACTTGATAATTTAGGTAAGTTCAAAACCATTGAAACCATTTAAATCAAGTTTTGTGCTCTCAATTGCAACTCATAGATTCCATGGCTTAAGAGTGTAG
Organism: Rauvolfia tetraphylla; assembly: GCA_030512225.1. Classification (NCBI taxonomy): domain Eukaryota; kingdom Viridiplantae; phylum Streptophyta; class Magnoliopsida; order Gentianales; family Apocynaceae; genus Rauvolfia; species Rauvolfia tetraphylla. The sequence continues at coordinate 2,140,774 of JAJQKT010000064.1, forward strand.
GGTTTACAAAGTTTATCTATTAAGCACATGTAACTTACACTTATGTATTCAAAGCCTTTAATCATCTTGAACAAACTATTCAATCACTTTGACATATTTCAGTTGTTCTTGAATTGCTAGCTCCAACTCAATGAGACTTGCTTCCTTCTCAATCCAAAAATGCTATCACATAACATACAAGCATATTAGTCCTTATCAATGTTTGTCATTAATCAAAACTAATCAAACCTACATGATTTTCTCTTAGGGCTAACAATCTCCCCATTTTTTATGATGACAAACTTTGATGCAAAATGTGATGGATTTAAACAATATAGTACAAAGTAGCATTGATGTGAATGATAAATAATAACTAATTTAACACTTTGACATTCAAATGACTCAATATGAGCCTATGACCCACCCAACCTCCATTTACCTCCTTCCTTCCAACTACTAGGATGGAAGATATAGCATTTAAGCATTAAGAAAACTTCTAAGAGAGGTATTAATAGTCAAAAAAGAATAACAATGCTCCCCCTTAGATTGTGCTCATTTTTCAACAAGTTTGGACTTGAGATATTGTGAATCAAAATTTTGACATATCAAGTCCGAACAATAAAATAAGTAAAATGAAAGCTACAATTTTTGAAAATAAGCTTTCCTAAGGTTGTTCAAATATAGTAGAAGAGATTAAAAAATATTTGAATCAATTTGAACAATAGAAGAGCAATTTTTGGTAACAAAACATGGATGCATCCGAATATCTGAAACATGTATCCGAATTTTAAGATTTCAAATCCAAACTGTAAAATATGTGAGATAACAACTTTAATTTTTAAAAATAAGCTTTTTAAAGATTGTTCAAATATGATACAAAGGATTAATACACTTTTCAAACAATTTGAACAACAAAACAACATTTTTGGCAAGAAGATCTTGATGCATCTGAATTTTTGGTCTGCATCAGAATTTCAAGGCCAAATTTTTGGCAACAAGTTTGGAAAGGTGATTTTAAATTTTCAAATGAACTGTAGAAGTACTCAAATATGTATGTCCACAACGACACTCAGTTTAGATTTTCAAAACTAGAAAACTCATGTATTCAATTGTTTTCATGAAGTAACTTATAGTCGTAGGTCAAGTCAAGAACCATGATCAAAAATTTCAAAATCTCAACTCAACCGTTCTCAAATTCTCAAAAAACAACCATTTTCAATTTAAATTCCTATTTTCAATTTAAATTTCAAATGGAACCACATAATACACTGTATACATATTTTGTCCAACCACATAATAAACAGTTTCCAAATGCATTCAGACGAATGCACAAATGAAGCCACATCTTGTCATCATTCGCAAAATATATACACAACATAATACACAGTTTCCAAATGCATCTACACAAATGCACAAATGCAGCCACATCTTGTCATCATTCACACAACATATACATAACATATAGCACATCTTGTCATCGTTCTTTCTCCCCCTATTGTCATCACTCAAAGATAGGGTTAATGAAAATGAGACAGTATGTAATACATATAAGTAGTATATTGACCAACTCTCATAAACAGAATATTGGCAACATTTAGCAATTCTCTAGTCAAATAATTATCATCCTAATAGCAATAAGCATTATGTAGCATCACAACAACGATAAATCAACTTCTTCTCCCCTTTTTAGCAACGATTAAACTTGGGGTGAGAGTACTTGGACAACAAAAAAGAAACAAAAGAAGCTCTTATCACAAGAATTTCACATATTGAGCTTCAAAATATTATAATGACTAGAAAGGCATAAGTAAATTTCAATGTTAAAGCATAACATGTGCATCAAGGCATAAACTAAAATAAGCAACAAAATAGAGTTTAGGGATAGAAAGGCTTAGTCTTGGATGCGCTTCATGATCTTCACTTCCAAATATGTTTGTTATGATGGCCATGTTTCCCTTGATCTCTGTATGATGGGGTCCTTCATTTGCTGACTCCTTGCCCGTGTAGTTCGGCTTTGGAACGTTGCCAATCGAGAGGATGTTTGGATCTTCTTCCTTTCAACCACATTTTCCTCCTCCCTTGGCTGAAGGAAATTGGTGATGGATTTTTTTATTTGACTTTGTTAAACTCGCATCACCTCCTTCTTCTTGCTTGTTCTTCATTCTCATGCTCTTCTTCTTCTTGGTGTGCTTCACTGCCTTTTATTTCATCTTTGTCTTCTTCTTTAGCAACAAATTGATAGCCATCTCAATTTTCACTGTCATTACTATCATCCTTATTGCTTCCATCTCCACCCATATTATCTTCTTGATCTTCTTCATTTTCCTCTTCACCCTGTCCCTCTTTCTTATCTTCTTTCTATTCTTCTTCTTTGACTTTATAGGAACTTGCACCATTTAAAACCACTTAAGAAATCTTTCTCAAGTCTTCTTCTCTAGCAAGGATTTCCTTTTCACCCTATTCTTCTTCTTCATTTTCGTCTTCCTTCTCTTCATTACTTTCTTCCTCCTTTTCTTCATCATCGCTAGAATCTCTTCTATCACCCTTTAGAGGAGTTTCTCTTCTAGTCCTTCATACATTATCATCATCAAGTATCCAAGGAATTCTCTTTAGTGAGTTGTTGGTGTAGACTTCTTCACTATTTATTGGTAAACCACTAGAAGACAATTGCACTTGGAGATACTTGAAAATTCCTGTTAATAACCTTCCATACTGCAATACCTTATGCTCTGTTCTTCTAGCTGCCATTATATTCTTTAGCACTATATATCCAAAATTCAATTTTCTTTTCTTATGCATGGCTAGCATAAATACAACATACATTTATCAACAAAAGATTTGTCCCCAAAGTATGCTATAATCAAGGTAGTAAGCGTGTGATGCAAAATTCTTTCACTAGCATAAAAAAGCTTTTATCTCTCTCTCCTTTCTAGTCCTGAGGCTTCTACCATTTATATAGGCATTCTCAATCCTTTCATGTGAGTATAACTCACTTATAAAACAATGTCCCCCTTCTATAATCTTTGAAATTTTATAGAACATATGTAAAGTCGGCCCTTAGTAGTTTGAATTTCACAGTGGAAAGTGAAAAGTAGCTTATTGTAATAGCAACATGGAAGGTTGGTAAAGGAATAGGATTCCAAACTGAAAGATGCAATTGTTACCACAAAACAATCATCATCAAAATTGCCTTAGATTGAAATCGATAGAAGACTTACTATCTCAAACAATATGCTAAAAACAAAACATGAACGACTCAAGAACACACCAAAATTGAAACTACAATTGCTCCTATAATGCACCTCTAACGGCACAGAACATAAACAATGGTGCCTACATCCAACAAATATCGCGCCAAACAAAATCTTTCCTCCACAAAGGAATGACCAAATGGAATATATAGGCAAACTACCACACAAATGCTCTACCTCTGTATGTCATTTTGAGAAGCACAAGATTTCTAGGGAGCGAAACTTTTTTGGTGAAGGACTTGGAATTGCTCCTGTCTATCACAGATCTAGCTAAAAGGAAATTTGGGTCCCTGTTTTGCTTTTGCCTGTGCTCTCTCTTCCTGGCTTCTGATCCTCGGTGGCAGCCCGCAAACATAATCTTGAGCATTTCGAGCATCTCCAGATAGTCCAGTTAAATCAGCCAACAAAAAATTCAATTATATCCGTATAGTCCTTGGTAGTGTAACCACTGAGCCGATGTTTGACCGTCGAAAAAAGTTCAAAAAAATTGCTTTGACGTCCATTGTACATCTGCTGTGCTGGCATGGAGCCACCACTATTCCATCATGGTAAATTTTGAATAATGTTTCTGCTTTCTTTTTATAGGCAGTTTCATGACGCTTTGCATATGAGGCAATTGTACCACATATTCGAGCCACCTTCATATCACCATATTCTTTTTTCCTATCTAGCTAAGTTTCCACGGGGAAAAAGAAGTAGCCCTTTCTTGAAATAAGGTATATATGAATCGTAGGTAAGGGTTATATTCGATTCGAAGGTCCCTGTAAGAGTTACTAAAAGAGGTCGAAGCTTTAGATAATATTGTAGCATATGACCAAAAGGGAGAGACTAAATTATACCAATTCAAAGTTCTCCATTACATTGTGAATTTGTTCAAAATAATAAACTTATGCACTGCCACAAGGAGTTGCATTTTAAATAGTCATTAATTAATAAAACTTGACACATATTTCTTTTTTTATGCAATTTCTTTTTACATTCCTTCTTGAAATTGTGGCCAATTAGTGGAGCAAGGGCGTCAACTAACAATGACAATTCCCATGCCTTGAAGGTTGACGTAGCGGCAGGGAATTCTCCGTGGCTTACTGGATCGTTCACTCCATTTTGATTACGGCATCCAACAAGTCACCACATCTTTCCCATGGTTTTTCTCCTCCTTTATGCAATGTAGTTGAGCATATGATTAGTTTATAGTTTTTCTAATTTTGAGGAAAATATTTTTGAAATAATTTGACTTTTGTAATGTCTTTGAAATGTTTCGAGGAAACAAATGACTGTTATAATCTAATTAAAATTGGAGATTCAAGAAATTACAACATATTTTTGGATGAATGTTTATCTAATAATATCGGATTTGCGAGATATTATCTTATTGGTTCTTAATTTTCTTAGAAATTATTGTACATTTTGGGCATTAGAATTAGCTTTTGAAGATTGGACATTAGTGTTCAGAAACAATGGGTTTTGCCTTCCCATCTCGAAATGTTTATTTATTTGTCCAATGGGTTATTAGGATGAATTCTGAGATTAAATGGATTGTAGAAGCAGTGTAAGATGTGATGGAAGCCCTTATGGCTGAGCACAATAATTAATAACAATTTTGCGAATTTTTCAAACAAAAAAAAAGAAGAAAATGTATGTCAACAAGTCAACTATTTCTCTGACAAAATTTAATTCCGAATTAGCAACATGTGGATCAGAAATTTGAATCTTTAGTACAATTTTTATATTTTAGATTGATGCATAGTTTAATTGAATAAATATATGTTGGGTTAATTGATTATTCTCTAAATACACACATCATGTTATTTTCACAATTGAATTAAAAATATCTAAAATATTATAAAAGACCTAATGTTAGGGATTATCAATTGGGATTTAACAAAGGGAGGGTGCAGTACTAATCTAAAAGGCAGTTGTTGCTATGACGGCCAAATGGATTTCAAAATTTATTAACATTTTCTTAAAAAATATTGTTCAATAGAGTTTACAAAGAAAATGTTGCGGATTTAGAATTGAATAAAAACTCATCTTTTTGCTTTTTAGAAACTATTAATGTTTAATCTCTCTCCACTCTTTTTTCTTTCTCGTCGTTTCATTCAATTGTAATATTCAAAGTATAGGGTTTGAGAAAACAACTAGTAATTCTGATAAAGGGATTTAACATTATCGTTTGCTATAGCACAATAAAATTTTGATTCTTATTATTTGTTGGTAACCCGAATGGCACCGTAACAAGAGAAGATTTTATAGCCGTTTCGAATTTTTAATATTTTATCGGTCTTCAAAAGGGACCTAGACACCTAAAGAGAACGCATCTATATTCTTCGCAGCAGGTGTTAATCCAACAAAGTTTACCATAAGTACCACAAGAATCGCTCGTGTTCGGAAGCAGTTTCCTTGAAATTCTTGTGCTTGCTAATCCGTCCATTGAAGCATCAATTTCCATAACTACAAAAAAGAAAGGAAAAAACAACATTTAAGCAAAAGCATTACTAAATACTATTGTAAGTATTCTTTTCAGCTTTTGCAAAGTGAAAAGAAAATTTGCAGAAAAAGAAGCAAAATATATATCATTCAAGTAAATGCATTACGAATTTTATTTTTATTTAAAATTAAATATCTAACTTTTCATAGGAAAGAATATAGTTTTACACCAAATAAATGGAAAATAACTTCTCAATTTTCTGTTTTAAGAGTAAAAAAAGAAGAGGGACAGAGATCACCAACCAAATGCGGCGAGAAAAAGGAGAACAAAACTAGCAAGCTTAGCCATGTTCGACAAAGTTTTTTAATATATTTTTTGGTGGCGGAATTGAGAATTGCTGTTTAGTTTTTACCTTTCGAGTGCTACTTCATTAGAAACCTATCCTTTTTATAAAGGCTTTAATTAAATTTGGCCGTTTCAAGTGCTCTTTCTTTTATTAGGATAAAGTGTTTTAAAGATTTAGACTGTTACACAAGATTTAAGAGTTGAAAAAATAAGAAAACTTTTTAATCAAATGTATTTTGTGCCCTTAATAATAAAGAAAGATAGAAATAACTAAATAGGAACATAGAGAAGGGGTATAATTGAGAAAAATGTACTGCCTTCGTTATAATTGACTAATGTTAAGCAAGTTACATTTCAAATCATCAATGAGCAAAACTTGTTTAATGAGGGAGGAAGAATCTTTACCAATGTCACCTATACAAAGAATTCTTCCTTTCTTCTTGTCATCGAATCTAATGAATTCTGTCACAAATCTTGAGCAGCCACTATCATGAAACCATTTAGGAGAAAAATGTACCTACACCAAATGAGATGAAGAAACTTTTGGTACCCACAATTTCTGTCCAGGAGGGTTAGTGATGATTCCCTTTAATCTCCAAATGGTTTTAGCACCATTTTCTGTTTTTCTTTTAACGGAGCACCTAATGGCTTTTTGTCCATGTTTTCCAAAATATGTACAGCAAGTATGAGGCATTGAACTAGAAGTAGCTTTAACAAAGAAATTTTTATATTTAGGCCCATTATTTACATGATTGTAACCAAGACCATTTTTGACAAGAGGAGATCTTTGAGCTCCAAGAATTTTATCAAGATTGTCCCTTCCTTTTTAAAATTTTTCTATACATGATGTAAGGTCATCAACCTTCTTTTTCAAAGTCTCATGATCAACAAGCATTCTTTCAAGAGACAAAATCTTTTCATAAAGAATCTTATTTTCAAGGACATGCTTTGTAAAGAGACATTTAAAACTTCTTTTTCAATATTCAAACAATCAATAGATTCAAGAAGTCTTTTGTTTTCACAATATAATTTTGAATTTTCATTCAATGACTCATTAATTTTGAGTTTCATTTCCTTATTTCTTTTTGAAGCCTCTTTTGCTTCTTCATACATTTCAAGAAATAATTCACTAGGATCATCAATATCATCATCACAACAAGTAGAAGTAGAAGAAGTGGATGCTCATCATTTATCGCCATAAAGCACATATTGGCTCTTTCCTCACGTGTTACTTGAAGAAGTCTCCACATATCATGAGCGGTGTCGCATTCACTCACTCGATTGTATTAATTCACGTCCAATGCACAGCTCAAGATATTCATGGCTTGGTAATTTAATGTCATCATTTTAGAGTCACCTTCATCATATTCATCCATTGGCTTTGGCTCTCTAGTGATTCCATCATCTCCCATTCTCATTGGTATGTAAGGACCTTTCTCAATGATACTCCACAAATCAAAGTTAATAGAACAAATAAAAATTCTAATTCTAGATTTCCAAAATGTATAATTAGAACCAACAAATAAAAGATGTCTATTTGTAGAGGAACCTTCCATATAAGGCAAATTTGATAAACTAGCCATACAATCTTTACTTCTAGGTTGTTAGACCTTAAAAAGAAGACCTTGCTCTGATACCAATTGAAAGACCTAAGAGGGGGGTGAATTAGGTATTGGACTAATTATCAAAAAATCTTTTCCATTTTTGCAAATCCTTTGTCTAAATAAAAGCTCTTCTTTAAATTCACAAACTTCAAGTTTATAAGTGATTTGATGGTTAAGACAAGATTATCAAACTATAAGACCACAACCAATCAGTCAACAACTATGAACAAATAATAGTAACACAAGTATGTAAACAAGTAAAGCTATAAGGAAATGAACACACGATTTATAGTGGTTCGATCTCTCCAATATCTATATCCACTACCTCGAGTCCACACTCAACGATTTCAACCAATTCACTACATGCTCAATTTATGCAATTACACAAGAGGCTCACCCAACAAGGGTTTTACACCAACAACCTCCTTTGCACAAATAAGGCTCACCCTTCCACAAGGATTTTATATCTAAAGACAACCTAAAGACCAATCTAATCCAAGGCTCGCCCACACAACCTTGATTAATCTAGTCTATGGCTCACCCTTACCAAAATGATTTTACGTCACAAGATAACCTTGTATAAATCACAACAATAATGTAAAAATAGAGTTTGGATGTTACCAACACTTCTTGGTGGATGAATACAATAGCTAGCACCACTTCACTTCTTGCCTTTCGAATCTTGAATTTTAACCTTTGAGCACAAGGAAATTTGAGAGCTTTTCAAATAATTTTGATGTCAAACAAGTTAGAGCTTCAAGGATATCTTAAGTTCAAAAGTTCTTCCAAAAATCTGGAGCTTGTGACTTTTATAGATTTTAAAAATCAATTCGAACGGTCATAAAACGGCTAGCAACGGCTAGTTTTCTTAGAAGTTCGGACGTCCGAACTTGCTCCTCTGTGTCCAAACGTGAGTCTGAATTTTTTTTGGAAAATACTACTCACGGGAACAGTGTTACTGTTCACTGATACTGTTCAAAATTCGGACGATCGAACTTGACCAGCTGTGTCCGAACGTGCGTATGAATTTCTCTGGAAAAATAGTTGGTATTGTTCACTTGATAATTTAGGTAAGTTCAAAACCATTGAAACCATTTAAATCAAGTTTTGTGCTCTCAATTGCAACTCATAGATTCCATGGCTTAAGAGTGTAGGGTTTACAAAGTTTACCTATTAAGCACATGTAACTTACACTTATGTATTCAAAGCCTTTAATCATCTTGAACAAACTATTCAATCACTTTGACATATTTGAGTTGTTCTTGCATTGCTAGCTCCAACGCAATGAGACTTGCTTCCTTCACAATCCAAAAATGCTATCACATAACATACAAGCATATTAGTCCTTATCAATGTTTGTCATTAATTAAAACTAATCAAACCTACATGATTTTCTCTTAGGGCTAACAATCTCCCCATTTTTTATGATGACAAACTTTGATGCAAAATGTGATGGATTTAAACAATATAGTACAAAGTAGCATTGATGTGAATGATAAATAATAACCAATTTAACACTTTGACATTCAAATGACTCAATATGAGCCTATGACCCACCCAACCTCCATTTACCTCCTTCCTTCCAACTACTAGGATGGAAGATATAGCATTTAAGCATTAAGAAAACTTCTAAGAGAGGTATTAATAGTCAAAAAAGAATAACAATGCTCCCCCTTAGATTGTGCTCATTTTTCAACAAGTTTGGACTTGAGATATTGTGAATCAAAATTTTGACATATCAAGTCCGAACAATAAAATAAGTAAAATGAAAGCTACAATTTTTGAAAATAAGCTTTCCTAAGGTTGTTCAAATATAGTAGAAGAGATTAAAAAATATTTGAATCAATTTGAACAATAGAAGAGCAATTTTTGGTAACAAAACATGGATGCATCCGAATATCTGAAACATGTATCCGAATTTTAAGATTTCAAATCCAAACTGTAAAATATGTGAGATAACAACTTTAATTTTTAAAAATAAGCTTTTTAAAGATTGTTCAAATATGATACAAAGGATTAATACACTTTTCAAACAATTTGAACAACAAAACAACATTTTTTGGCAAGAAGATCTTGATGCATCCGAATTTTTGGTCCGCATCGAAATTTCAAGGCCAAATTTTTTGGCAACAAGTTTGGAAAGGTGATTTTAAATTTTCAAATGAACTGTAGAAGTACTCAAATATGTATGTCCACAACGACACTCAGTTTAGATTTTCAAAACTAGAAAACTCATGTATTCAATTGTTTTCATGAAGTAACTTATAGTCGTAGGTCAAGTCAAGAACCATGATCAAAAATTTCAAAATCTCAACTCAACCGTTCTCAAATTCTCAAAAAACAACCATTTTCAATTTAAATTCCTATTTTCAATTTAAATTTCAAATGGAACCACATAATACACTGTATACATATTTTGTCCAACCACATAATAAACAGTTTCCAAATGCATTCAGACGAATGCACAAATGAAGCCACATCTTGTCATCATTCGCAAAATATATACACAACATAATACACAGTTTCCAAATGCATCTACACAAATGCACAAATGCAGCCACATCTTGTCATCATTCACACAACATATACATAACATATAGCACATCTTGTCATCGTTCTTTCTCCCCCTATTGTCATCACTCAAAGATAGGGTTAATGAAAATGAGACAGTATGTAATACATATAAGTAGTATATTGACCAACTCTCATAAACAGAATATTGGCAACATTTAGCAATTCTCTAGTCAAATAATTATCATCCTAATAGCAATAAGCATTATGTAGCATCACAACAACGATAAATCAACTTCTTCTCCCCCTTTTTAGCAACGATTAAACTTGGGGTGAGAGTACTTGGACAACAAAAAAGAAACAAAAGAAGCTCTTATCACAAGAATTTCACATATTGAGCTTCAAAATATTATAATGACTAGAAAGGCATAAGTAAATTTCAATGTTAAAGCATAACATGTGCATCAAGGCATAAACTAAAATAAGCAACAAAATAGAGTTTAGGGATAGAAAGGCTTAGTCTTGGATGCGCTTCATGATCTTCACTTCCAAATATGTTTGTTATGATGGCCATGTTTCCCTTGATCTCTGTATGATGGGGTCCTTCATTTGCTGACTCCTTGCCCGTGTAGTTCGGCTTTGGAACGTTGCCAATCGAGAGGATGTTTGGATCTTCTTCCTTTCAACCACATTTTCCTCCTCCCTTGGCTGAAGGAAATTGGTGATGGATTTTTTTATTTGACTTTGTTAAACTCGCATCACCTCCTTCTTCTTGCTTGTTCTTCATTCTCATGCTCTTCTTCTTCTTGGTGTGCTTCACTGCCTTTTATTTCATCTTTGTCTTCTTCTTTAGCAACAAATTGATAGCCATCTCAATTTTCACTGTCATTACTATCATCCTTATTGCTTCCATCTCCACCCATATTATCTTCTTGATCTTCTTCATTTTCCTCTTCACTGTCCTCTTTCTTATCTTCTTTCTATTCTTCTTCTTTGACTTTATAGGAACTTGCACCATTTAAAACCACTTAAGAAATCTTTCTCAAGTCTTCTTCTCTAGCAAGGATTTCCTTTTCACCCTATTCTTCTTCTTCATTTTCGTCTTCCTTCTCTTCATTACTTTCTTCCTCCTTTTCTTCATCATCGCTAGAATCTCTTCTATCACCCTTTAGAGGAGTTTCTCTTCTAGTCCTTCATACATTATCATCATCAAGTATCCAAGGAATTCTCTTTAGTGAGTTGTTGGTGTAGACTTCTTCACTATTTATTGGTAAACCACTAGAAGACAATTGCACTTGGAGATACTTGAAAATTCCTGTTAATAACCTTCCATACTGCAATACCTTATGCTCTGTTCTTCTAGCTGCCATTATATTCTTTAGCACTATATATCCAAAATTCAATTTTCTTTTCTTATGCATGGCTAGCATAATTACAACATACATTTATCAACAAAAGATTTGTCCCCAAAGTATGCTATAATCAAGGTAGTAAGCGTGTGATGCAAAATTCTTTCACTAGCATCAAAAAGCTTTTATCTCTCTCTCCTTTCTAGTCCTGAGGCTTCTACCATTTATATAGGCTTTCTCAATCCTTTCATGTGAGTATAACTCACTTATAAAACAATGTCCCCCTTCTATAATCTTTGAAATTTTATAGAACATATGTAAAGTCGGCCCTTAGTAGTTTGAATTTCACAGTGGAAAGTGAAAAGTAGCTTATTGTAATAGCAACATGGAAGGTTGGTAAAGGAATAGGATTCCAAACTGAAAGATGCAATTGTTACCACAAAACAATCATCATCAAAATTGCCTTAGATTGAAATCGATAGAAGACTTACTATCTCAAACAATATGCTAAAAACAAAACATGAACGACTCAAGAACACACCAAAATTGAAACTACAATTGCTCCTAACATGCACCTCTAACGGCACAGAACATAAACAATGGTGCCTACATCCAACAAATATCGCGCCAAACAAAATCTTTCCTCCACAAAGGAATGACCAAATGGAATATATAGGCAAACTACCACACAAATGCTCTACCTCTGTATGTCATTTTGAGAAGCACAAGATTTCTAGGGAGCGAAACTTTTTTGGTGAAGGACTTGGAATTGCTCCTGTCTATCACAGATCTAGCTAAAAAGAAATTTGGGTCCCTGTTTTGCTTTTGCCTGTGCTCTCTCTTCCTGGCTTCTGATCCTCGGTGGCAGCCCGCAAACATAATCTTGAGCATTTCGAGCATCTCCAGATAGTCCAGTTAAATCAGCCAACAAAAAATTCAATTATATCCGTATAGTCCTTGGTAGTGTAACCACTGAGCCGATGTTTGACCGTCGAAAAAAGTTCAAAAAAATTGCTTTGACGTCCATTGTACATCTGCTGTGCTGGCATGGAGCCACCACTATTCCATCATGGTAAATTTTGAATAATGTTTCTGCTTTCTTTTTATAGGCAGTTTCATGACGCTTTGCATATGAGGCAATTGTACCACATATTCGGGCCACCTTCATATCACCATATTCTTTTTCCTATCTAGCTAAGTTTCCACGGGAAAAAGAAGTAGCCCTTTCTTGAAATAAGGTATATATGAATCGTAGGTAAGGGTTATATTCAGTTCGAAGGTCCTGTAAGAGTTACTAAAAGAGGTCGAAGCTTTAGATAATATTGTAGCATATGACCAAAAGGGAGAGACTAAATTATACCAATTCAAAGTTCTCCATTACATTGTGAATTTGTTCAAAATAATAAACTTATGCACTGCCACAAGGAGTTGCATTTTAAATAGTCATTAATTAATAAAACTTGACACATATTTCTTTTTTTATGCAATTTCTTTTTACATTCCTTCTTGAAATTGTGGCCAATTAGTGGAGCAAGGGCGTCAACTAACAATGACAATTCCCATGCCTTGAAGGTTGACGTAGCGGCAGGAATTCTCTGTGGCTTACAGATCGTTCACTCCATTTTGATTACGGCATCCAACAAGTCACCACATCTTTCCCATGGTTTTTCTCCTCCTTTATGCAATGTAGTTGAGCATATGATTAGTTTATAGTTTTTCTAATTTTGAGGAAAATATTTTTGAAATAATTTGACTTTTGTAATGTCTTTGAAATGTTTCGAGGAAACAAATGACTGTTATAATCTAATTAAAATTGGAGATTCAAGAAATTACAACATATTTTGGATGAATGTTTATCTAATAATATCGGATTTGGAGATATTATCTTATTGGTTCTTAATTTTCTTATAAATTATTGTACATTTTGGGCATTAGAATTAGCTTTTGAAGATTGGACATTAGTGTTCAGAAACAATGGGTTTTGCCTTCCCATCTCGAAATGTTTATTTATTTGTCCAATGGGTTATTAGGATGAATTCTGAGATTAAATGGATTGTAGAAGCAGTGTAAGATGTGATGGAAGCCCTTATGGCTGAGCACAATAATTAATAACAATTTTGCGAATTTTTCAAACAAAAAAAAAGAAGAAAATGTATGTCAACAAGTCAACTATTTCTCTGACAAAATTTAATTCCGAATTAGCAACATGTGGATCAGAAATTTGAATCTTTAGTACAATTTTTATATTTTAGATTGATGCATAGTTTAATTGAATAAATATATGTTGGGTTAATTGATTATTCTCTAAATACACACATCATGTTATTTTCACAATTGAATTAAAAATATCTAAAATATTATAAAAGACCTAATGTTAGGGATTATCAATTGGGATTTAACAAAGGGAGGGTGCAGTACTAATCTAAAAGGCAGTTGTTGCTATGACGGCCAAATGGATTTCAAAATTTATTAACATTTTCTTAAAAAATATTGTTCAATAGAGTTTACAAAGAAAATGTTGCGGATTTAGAATTGAATAAAAACTCATCTTTTTTGCTTTTTAGAAACTATTAATGTTTAATCTCTCTCCACTCTTTTTTCTTTCCCTGTCGTTTCATTCAATTGTAATATTCAAAGTATAGGGTTTGAGAAAACAACTAGTAATTTCGATAAAGGGATTTAACATTATCGTTTGCTATAGCACAATAAAATTTTGATTCTTATTATTTGTTGGTAACCCGAATGGCACCGTAACAAGAGAAGATTTTATAGCCGTTTCGAATTTTTAATATTTTATCGGTCTTCAAAAGGGACCTAGACACCTAAAGAGCACGCATCTATATTCTTCGCAGCAGGTGTTAATCCAACAAAGTTTACCATAAGTACCACAAGAATCGCTCGTGTCCGGAAGCAGTTTCCTTGAAATTCTTGTGCTTGCTAATCCGTCCATTGAAGCATCAATTTCCATAACTACAAAAAAGAAAGGAAAAAACAACATTTAAGCAAAAGCATTACTAAATACTATTGTAAGTATTCTTTTCAGCTTTTGCAAAGTGAAAAGAAAATTTGCAGAAAAAGAAGCAAAATATATATCATTCAAGTAAATGCATTACGAATTTTATTTTTATTTAAAATTAAATATCTAACTTTTCATAGGAAAGAATATAGTTTTACACCAAATAAATGGAAAATAACTTCTCAATTTTCTGTTTTAAGAGTAAAAAAAGAAGAGGGACAGAGATCACCAACCAAATGCGGCGAGAAAAAGGAGAACAAAACAAGCAAGCTTAGCCATGTTCGACAAAGTTTTTTAATATATTTTTTGGTGGCGGAATTGAGAATTGCTGTTTAGTTTTTACCTTTCGAGTGCTACTTCATTAGAAACCTATCCTTTTTATAAAGGCTTTAATTAAATTTGGCCGTTTCAAGTGCTCTTTCTTTTATTAGGATAAAGTGTTTTAAAGATTTAGACTTTTACACAAGATTTAAGAGTTGAAAAAATAAGAAACTTTTTAATCAAATGTATTTTGTGCCCTTAATAATAAAGAAAGATAGAAATAACTAAATAGGAACATAGAGAAGGGGTATAATTGAGAAAAATGTACTGCCTTCGTTATAATTGACTAATGTTAAGCAAGTTACATTTCAAATCATCAATGAGCAAAACTTGTTTAATGAGGGAGGAAGAATCTTTACCAATGTCACCTATACAAAGAATTCTTCCTTTCTTCTTGTCATCGAATCTAATGAATTCTGTCACAAATCTTGAGCAGCCACTATCATGAAACCATTTAGGAGAAAAATGTACCTACACCAAATGAGATGAAGAAACTTTTGGTACCCACAATTTCTGTCCAGGGAGGGTTAGTGATGATTCCCTTTAATCTCCAAATGGTTTTAGCACCATTTTTCTGTTTTTTCTTTTAACGGAGCACCTAATGGCTTTGTGTCCATGTTTTCCAAAATATGTACAGCAAGTATGAGGCATTGAACTAGAAGTAGCTTTAACAAAGAAATTTTTATATTTAGGCCCATTATTTACATGATTGTAACCAAGACCATTTTTGACAAGAGGAGATCTTTGAGCTCCAAGAATTTTATCAAGATTGTCCCTTCCTTTTTAAAATTTTTCTATACATGATGTAAGGTCATCAACCTTCTTTTTCAAAGTCTCATGATCAACAAGCATTCTTTCAAGAGACAAAATCTTTTCATAAAGAATCTTATTTTCAAGGACATGCTTTGTAAAGAGACATTTAAAACTTCTTTTTCAATATTCAAACAATCAATAGATTCAAGAAGTCTTTTGTTTTCACAATATAATTTTGAATTTTCATTCAATGACTCATTAATTTGAGTTTCATTTCCTTATTTCTTTTTGAAGCCTCTTTTGCTTCTTCATACATTTCAAGAAATAATTCACTAGGATCATCAATATCATCATCACAACAAGTAGAAGTAGAAGAAGTGGATGCTCATCATTTATCGCCATAAAGCACATATTGGCTCTTTCCTCACGTGTTACTTGAAGAAGTCTCCACATATCATGAGCGGTGTCGCATTCACTCACTCGATTGTATTAATTCACGTCCAATGCACAGCTCAAGATATTCATGGCTTGGTAATTTAATGTCATCATTTTAGAGTCACCTTCATCATATTCATCCATTGGCTTTGGCTCTCTAGTGATTCCATCATCTCCCATTCTCATTGGTATGTAAGGACCTTTCTCAATGATACTCCACAAATCAAAGTTAATAGAACAAATAAAAATTCTAATTCTAGATTTCCAAAATGTATAATTAGAACCAACAAATAAAAGATGTCTATTTGTAGAGGAACCTTCCATATAAGGCAAATTTGATAAACTAGCCATACAATCTTTACTTCTAGGTTGTTAGACCTTAAAAAGAAGACCTTGCTCTGATACCAATTGAAAGACCTAAGAGGGGGTGAATTAGGTATTGGACTAATTATCAAAAATCTTTTCCATTTTTGCAAATCCTTTGTCTAAATAAAAGCTCTTCTTTAAATTCACAAACTTCAAGTTTATAAGTGATTTGATGGTTAAGACAAGATTATCAAACTATAAGACCACAACCAATCAGTCAACAACTATGAACAAATAATAGTAACACAAGTATGTAAACAAGTAAAGCTATAAGGAAATGAACACACGATTTATAGTGGTTCGATCTCTCCAATATCTATATCCACTACCTCGAGTCCACACTCAACGATTTCAACCAATTCACTACATGCTCAATTTATGCAATTACACAAGAGGCTCACCCAACAAGGGTTTTACACCAACAACCTCCTTTGCACAAATAAGGCTCACCCTTCCACAAGGATTTTATATCTAAAGACAACCTAAAGACCAATCTAATCCAAGGCTCGCCCACACAACCTTGATTAATCTAGTCTATGGCTCACCCTTACCAAAATGATTTTACGTCACAAGATAACCTTGTATAAATCACAACAATAATGTAAAAATAGAGTTTGGATGTTACCAACACTTCTTGGTGGATGAATACAATAGCTAGCACCACTTCACTTCTTGCCTTTCGAATCTTGAATTTTAACCTTTGAGCACAAGGAAATTTGAGAGCTTTTCAAATAATTTTGATGTCAAACAAGTTAGAGCTTCAAGGATATCTTAAGTTCAAAAGTTCTTCCAAAAAATCGGAGCTTGTGACTTTTATAGATTTTAAAAATCAATTCGAACGGTCATAAAAACGGCTAGCAACGGCTAGTTTTCTTAGAAGTTCGGACGTCCGAACTTGCTCCTCTGTGTCCAAACGTGAGTTTGAATTTTTTTTGGAAAATACTACTCACGGGAACAGTGTTACTGTTCACTGATACTGTTCAAAATTCGGACGATCGAACTTGACCAGCTGTGTCCGAACGTGCGTATGAATTTCTCTGGAAAAATAGTTGGTATTGTTCACTTGATAATTTAGGTAAGTTCAAAACCATTGAAACCATTTAAATCAAGTTTTGTGCTCTCAATTGCAACTCATAGATTCCATGGCTTAAGAGTGTAGGGTTTACAAAGTTTACCTATTAAGCACATGTAACTTACACTTATGTATTCAAAGCCTTTAATCATCTTGAACAAACTATTCAATCACTTTGACATATTTGAGTTGTTCTTGCATTGCTAGCTCCAACGCAATGAGACTTGCTTCCTTCACAATCCAAAAATGCTATCACATAACATACAAGCATATTAGTCCTTATCAATGTTTGTCATTAATTAAAACTAATCAAACCTACATGATTTTCTCTTAGGGCTAACAATCTCCCCATTTTTTATGATGACAAACTTTGATGCAAAATGTGATGGATTTAAACAATATAGTACAAAGTAGCATTGATGTGAATGATAAATAATAACCAATTTAACACTTTGACATTCAAATGACTCAATATGAGCCTATGACCCACCCAACCTCCATTTACCTCCTTCCTTCCAACTACTAGGATGGAAGATATAGCATTTAAGCATTAAGAAAACTTCTAAGAGAGGTATTAATAGTCAAAAAAGAATAACAATGCTCCCCCTTAGATTGTGCTCATTTTTCAACAAGTTTGGACTTGAGATATTGTGAATCCAAATTTTGACATATCAAGTCCGAACAATAAAATAAGTAAAATGAAAGCTACAATTTTTGAAAATAAGCTTTCCTAAGGTTGTTCAAATATAGTAGAAGAGATTAAAAAATATTTGAATCAATTTGAACAATAAAAGAGCAATTTTTGGCAACAAAACATGGATGCATCCGAATTTCTGAAACATGTATTCGAATTTTAAGATTTCAAATCCAAACTGTAAAATATGTGAGATAACAACTTTAATTTTTAAAAATAATCTTTTTAAAGATTGTTCAAATATGATAGGAAGGATTAATACACTTTTCAAATAATTTGAACAACAAAACAACATTTTTGGCAAGAAGATCTTGATGCATCTGAATTTTTGGTCTGCATCAGAATTTCAAGGCCAAATTTTTGGCAACAAGTTTGGAAAGGTGATTTTAAATTTTCAAATGAACTGTAGAAGTACTCAAATATGTATGTCCACAACGACACTCAGTTTAGATTTGCAAAACTAGAAAACTCATGTATTCAATTGTTTTCATGAAGTAACTTAAAGTCGTAGGTCAAGTCAAGAACCATGATCAAAAATTTCAAAATCTCAACTCAACCGTTCTCAAATTCTCAAAAAACAACCATTTTCAATTTAAATTCCTATTTTCAATTTAAATTTCAAATGCAACCACATAATACACTGTATACATATTTTGTCCAACCACATAATAAACAGTTTCCAAATGCATTCAGACGAATGCACAAATGAAGCCACATCTTGTCATCATTCGCAAAATATATACACAACATAATATACAGTTTCCAAATGCATCCACACAAATGCACAAATGCAGCCACATCTTGTCATCATTCACACAACATATACATAACATATAGCACATCTTGTCATCATTCTTTCTCCCCTTTTTGTCATCACTCAAAGATAGGGTTAATGAAAATGAGACAGTATGTATCACATATAAGCAGTATATTGACCAACTCTCATTTGGAAATTTAGCAATATATTGACCAACTCTCATAAACAGAATATTGGCAACATTTAGCAATTCTCTAGTCAAATAATTATCATCCTAATAGCAATAAGCATTATGTAGCATCGCAACAACGATAAATCAACTTCTTCTCCCCCTTTTTAGCAAAGATTAAACTTGGGGTGAGAGTACTTGGACAACAAAAAAGAAACAAAAGAAGCTCTTATCACAAGAACACATATTGAGCTTCAAAACATTATAATGACTAGAAAGGCATAAGTAAATTTCAATGTTAAAGCATAACATGTGCATCAAGGCATAAACTAAAATAAGCAACAAAATAGAGTTTAGGGATAGAAAGGCTTAGTCTTGGATGCGCTTCATGATCTTCACTTCCAAATATGTTTGTTATGATGGCCATGTTTCCCTTGATCTCTGTATGATGGGGTCCTTCATTTGCTGACTCCTTGCCCGTGTAGTTCGGCTTTGGAACGTTGCCAATCGAGAGGATGTTTGGATCTTCTTCCTTTCAACCACATTTTCCTCCTCCCTTGGCTGAAGGAAATTGGTGATGGATTTTTTTATTTGACTTTGTTAAACTCGCATCACCTCCTTCTTCTTGCTTGTTCTCTTGGGCTTTACCTCTTTGTTCTTCATTCTCATGCTCTTCTTCTTCTTGGTGTGCTTCACTGCCTTTTATTTCATCTTTGTCTTCTTCTTTAGCAACAAATTGATAGCCATCTCAGTTTTCACTGACATTACTATCATCCTTATTGCTGCTATCTCCACCCATATTATCTTCTTGATCTTCTTCATTTTCCTCTTCACTGTCCTCTTTCTTATCTTCTTTCTTTTCTTCTTCTTTGACTTTATAGGAACTTGCACCATTTAAAACCACTTAAGAAATCTTTCTCAAGTCTTCTTCCATATTCTTGACTCTAGCTTCTAAACTATCAAATTTGCCAAGAATCATTGGAGCAAAGGACTCGAAGGATTTGTCCATCTCCTTCATTTCCTTTACATGGTTGTTCAATGATTCTTTAAACACCTTGGCAACTGTGGTATCACCTCTAGTGAGATTATCACCTTCAACTTATTTTGCTTCAATAGAGGGTACCTCTTCAAATAGTCTTCTTCTGTGGAAGGTTGCTCCTCCTTACTTGGTGACTCATGCTTCTTTTTTGTTTTCCTTTCTCTAGCAAGGATTTCCTCTTCATCCTATTCTTCTTCTTCATTTTCGTCTTCCTTCTCTTCATTACTTTCTTGCTCTTTTTCTTCATCATCGCTAGAATCTCTTCTATCACCCTTTAGAGGAGTTTCTCTTCTAGTCCTTCATACATTATCATCATCAAGTATCCAAGGAATTCTCTTTAGTGAGTTGTTGGTGTAGACTTCTTCACTATTTATTGGTAAACCACTAGAAGACAATTGCACTTGGAGATACTTGAAAATTCCTGTTAATAACCTTCCATACTGCAATACCTTATGCTCTGTTCTTCTAGCTGCCATTATATTCTTTAGCACTATATATCCAAAATTCAATTTTCTTTTCTTATGCATGGCTAGCATAATTACAACATACATTTATCAACAGAAGATTTGTCCCCAAAGTATGCTATAATCAAGGTAGTAAGCGTGTGATGCAAAATTCTTTCACTAGCATCAAAAAGCTTTTATCTCTCTCTCCTTTCTAGTCCTGAGGCTTCTACCATTTATATAGGCATTCTCAATCCTTTCATGTGAGTGTAACTCACTTATAAAAAAATGTCCCCCTTCTATAATCTTCGACATTTTATAGAACATATGTAAAGTCGGCCCTTAGTAGTTTGAATTTCACAGTGGAAAGTGAAAAGTAGCTTATTGTAATAGCAACATGGAAGGTTGGTAAAGGAATAGGATTCCAAACTGAAAGATGCAATTGTTACCACAAAATCATCATCATCAAAATTGCCTTAGATTGAAATCGATAGAAGACTTACTGTCTCAAACAATATGCTAAAAACAAAACATGAATGACTCAAGAACACACAAAAATTGAAACTACAATTGCTCTTAACATGCATCTCTAACGGCACAGAACATAAACAATGGTGCTTACATCCAACAAATATCGCGCCAAACAAAATCTTTCCTCCACAAAGGAACGACCAAATGGAATATATAGGCAAACTACCACACAAATGCTCTACCTATGTATGTCATTTTGAGAAGCACAAGATTTCTAGGGAGCGAAACTTTTTTGGTGAAGGACTTGGAATTGCACCTGTCTATCACAGATCTAGCTAAAAGGAAATTTGGGTCCCAGTTTTGCTTTTGCCTGTGCTCTCTCTTCCTGGCTTCTGATCCTCGGTGGCAGCCCGCAAACATAATCTTGAGCATTTCGAGCATCTCCAGATAGTCCAGTTAAATCAGCCAACAAAAAATTCAATTATATCCGTATAGTCCTTGGTAGTGTAACCACTGAGCCGATGTTTGACCGTCGAAAAAGGTTCAAAAAAATTGCTTTGACGTCCATCGTACATCAGCTGTGCTGGCATGGAGCCACCACTATTCCATCATGGTAAATTTTGAATAATGTTTCTGCTTTCTTTTTATAGGCAGTTTCATGATGCTTTGCATATGAGGCAATTGTACCACATATTCGGGCCACCTTCATATCACCATGTTCTTTTGCCTATCTAGCTATGTTTCCACGGGAAAAAGAAGTAGCCCTTTCTTGAAATAAGGTATATATGAATCGTAGGTAAGGGTTGTATTCAGTTCAAAGGTCATGTAAGAGTCACTAAAAGAGGTCGAAGCTTTAGATAATATTGTAGCATATGACCAAAAGGGAGAGACTAAATTATACCAATTCAAATTTCTCCATTACATTGTGAATTTGTTCAAAATAATAAACTTATGCACTGCCATAAGGAGTTGCATTTTATATAGTCGTTAATTAATAAAAATTGACACATATTTCTTTTTTTATGTAATTTCTTTTTACATTCCTTCTTGAAATTGTGGCCAATTAGTGGAGCAAGGGCGTCAACTAACAATGACAATTCCTATGCCTTGAAGATTGGACATTAGTGTTCAGAAACAGTGGGTTTTGCCTTCCCATCTCGTAATGTTTATTTACTTGTCTAATGGATTATTAGGATGAATTCTGAGATTAAATGGATTGTAGAAGCAGTGTAAGATGTGATGGAAGCCCTTATGGCTGAGCACAATAATTAATAACAATTTTGCGAATTTTTCAAACAAAAAAAAAGAAGAAAATGTATGTCAACAAGTCAACTATTTCTCTGACAAAATTTAATTCCGAATTAGCAACATGTGGATCAGAAATTTGAATCTTTAGTACAATTTATATATTTTAGATTGAAGCATAGTTTAATTGAATAAATATATGTTGGGTTAATTGATTATTCTCTAAATACACACATCATGTTATTTTCACAATTGAATTAAAAATATCTAAAATATTATAAAAGACCTAATGTTAGGGATTATCAATTGGGATTTAACAAAGGGAGGGTGCAGTACTAATCTAAAAGGCAGTTGTTGCTATGACGGCCAAATGGATTTCAAAATTTATTAACATTTTCTTAAAAAATATTGTTCAATAGAGTTTACAAAGAAAATGTTGCGGATTTAGAATTGAATAAAAACTCATCTTTTTGCTTTTTAGAAACTATTAATGTTTAATCTCTCTCCACTCTTTTTCTTTCCTGTCGTTTCATTCAATTGTAATATTCAAAGTATAGGGTTTGAGAAAACAACTAGTAATTCTGATAAAGGGATTTAACATTATCGTTTGCTATAGCACAATAAAATTTTGATTCTTATTATTTATTGGTAACCCGAATGGCACCGTAACAATAGAAGATTTTATAGATGTTTCGAATTTTTAATATTTTATCGGTCTTCAAAAGGGACCTAGACACCTAAAGAGAACGCATCTATATTCTTCGCAGCAGGTGTTAATCCAACAAAGTTTACCATAAGTACCACAAGAATCGCTCGTGTCCGGAAGCAGTTTCCTTGAAATTCTTGTGCTTGCTAATCCGTCCATTGAAGCATCAATTTCCATAACTACAAAAAAGAAAGGAAAAAACAACATTTAAGCAAAAGCATTACTAAACACTATTGTAAGTATTCTTTTCAGCTTTTGCAAAGTGAAAAGAAAATTTGCAGAAAAAGAAGCAAATTATATATCATTCAAGTAAATGCATTACGAATTTTATTTTTATTTAAAAATTAAATATCTAACTTTTCATAGGAAAGAGTATAGTTTTACACCAAATAAATGGAAAATAACTTCTCAATTTTCTGTTTTAAGAGTAAAAATAGAAGAGGGACAGAGATCACCAACCAAATGCGGCGAGAAAAAGGAGAACAAAACAAGCAAGCTTAGCCATGTTTGACAAAGTTTTTTAATATATTTTTTGGTGGCGGAATTGAGAATTGCTGTTTAGTTTTTACCTTTCGAGTGCTACTTCATTAGAAACCTATCCTTTTTATAAAGGCTTTAATTAAATTTGGCCGTTTCAAGTGCTCTTTCTTTTATTAGGATAAAGTGTTTTAAAGATTTAGACTGTTACACAAGATTTAAGAGTTGAAAAAATAAGAAAACTTTTTAATCAAATGTATTTTGTGCCCTTAATAATAAAGAAAGATAGAAATAACTAAATAGGAACATAGAGAAGGGGTATAATTGAGAAAAATGTACTGCCTTCGTTATAATTGACTAATGTTAAGCAAGTTACATTTCAAATCATCAATGAGCAAAACTTGTTTAATGAGGGAGGAAGAATCTTCACCAATGTCACCTATACAAAGAATTCTTCCTTTCTTCTTGTCATCGAATCTAATGAATTCTGTCACAAATCTTGAGCAGCCACTATCATGAAACCATTTAGGAGAAAAATGTACCTACACCAAATGAGATGAAGAAACTTTTGGTACCCACAATTTCTGTCCAGGAGGGTTAGTGATGATTCCCTTTAATCTCCAAATGGTTTTAGCACCATTTTCTGTTTTTCTTTTAACGGAGCACCTAATGGCTTTGTGTCCATGTTTTCCAAAATATGTACAGCAAGTATGAGGCATTGAACTAGAAGTAGCTTTAACAAAGAAATTTTTATATTTAGGCCCATTATTTACATGATTGTAACCAAGACCATTTTTGACAAGAGGAGATCTTTGAGCTCCAAGAATTTTATCAAGATTGTCCCTTCCTTTTTAAAATTTTTCTATACATGATGTAAGGTCATCAACCTTCTTTTTCAAAGTCTCATGATCAACAAGCATTCTTTCAAGAGACAAAATCTTTTCATAAAGAATCTTATTTTCAAGGACATGCTTTGTAAAGAGACATTTAAAACTTCTTTTTCAATATTCAAACAATCAATAGATTCAAGAAGTCTTTTGTTTTCACAATATAATTTTGAATTTTCATTCAATGACTCATTAATTTTGAGTTTCATTTCCTTATTTCTTTTTGAAGCCTCTTTTGCTTCTTCATACATTTCAAGAAATAATTCACTAGGATCATCAATATCATCATCACAACAAGTAGAAGTAGAAGAAGTGGATGCTCATCATTTATCGCCATAAAGCACATATTGGCTCTTTCCTCACGTGTTACTTGAAGAAGTCTCCACATATCATGAGCGGTGTCGCATTCACTCACTCGATTGTATTAATTCACGTCCCAATGCACATGACTCAAGATATTCATGGCTTGGTAATTTAATGTCATCATTTTAGAGTCACCTTCATCATATTCATCCATTGGCTTTGGCTCTCTAGTGATTCCATCATCTCCCATTCTCATTGGTATGTAAGGACCTTTCTCAATGATACTCCACAAATCAAAGTTAATAGAACAAATAAAAATTCTAATTCTAGATTTTCAAAATGTATAATTAGAACCAACAAATAAAAGATGTCTATTTGTAGAGGAACCTTCCATATAAGGCAAATTTGATAAACTAGCCATACAATCTTTACTTCTAGGTTGTTAGACCTTAAAAAGAAGACCTTACTCTGATACCAATTGAAAGACCTAAGAGGGGGTGAATTAGGTATTGGATAATTATCAAAAATCTTTTCCATTTTTGCAAATCCTTTGCCTTAATAAAAGCTCTTCTTTAAATTCACAAACTTCAAGTTTATAAGTGATTTGATGGTTAAGACAAGATTATCAAACTATAAGACCACAACCAATCAGTCAACAACTATGAACAAATAATAGTAACACAAGTATGTAAACAAGTAAAGCTATAAGGAAATGAACACACGATTTATAGTGGTTCGATCTCTCCAATATCTATATCCACTACCTCGAGTCCACACTCAACGATTTCAACCAATTCACTACATGCTCAATTTATGCAATTACACAAGAGGCTCACCCAACAAGGGTTTTACACCAACAACCTCCTTTGCACAAATAAGGCTCACCCTTCCACAAGGATTTTATATCTAAAGACAACCTAAAGACCAATCTAATCCAAGGCTCGCCCACACAACCTTGATTAATCTAGTCTATGGCTCACCCTTACCAAAATGATTTTACGTCACAAGATAACCTTGTATAAATCACAACAATAATGTAAAAATAGAGTTTGGATGTTACCAACACTTCTTGGTGGATGAATACAATAGCTAGCACCACTTCACTTCTTGCCTTTCGAATCTTGAATTTTAACCTTTGAGCACAAGGAAATTTGAGAGCTTTTCAAATAATTTTGATGTCAAACAAGTTAGAGCTTCAAGGATATCTTAAGTTCAAAAGTTCTTCCAAAAATTTGGAGCTTGTGACTTTTATAGATTTTGAAAATCAATTCGAACGGTCATAAAACGGCTAGCAACGGCTAGTTTCTGAGAAGTTCGGACGTCCGAACTTGCTCCTCTGTGTCCAAACGTGAGTCTGAATTTTTTTGGAAAATACTACTCACGGGAACAGTGTTACTGTTCACTGATACTGTTCAAAATTCAGACGATCGAACTTGACCAGCTGAGTCCGAACGCGCGTCTGAATTTCTCTGGAAAAATAGTCGGTATTGTTCACTTGATAATTTAGGTAAGTTCAAAACCATTGAAACCATTTAAATCAAGTTTTGTGCTCTCAATTGCAACTCATAGATTCCATGGCTTAAGAGTGTAGGGTTTACAAAGTTTACCTATTAAGCACATGTAACTTACACTTATGTATTCAAAGCCTTTAATCATCTTGAACAAACTATTCAATCACTTTGACATATTTGAGTTGTTCTTGAATTGCTAGCTCCAACGCAATGAGACTTGCTTCCTTCTCAATCCAAAAATGCTATTACATAACATACAAGCATATTAGTCCTTATCAATGTTTGTCATTAATCAAAACTAATCAAACCTACATGATTTTCTCTTAGGGCTAACAATCTCCCCATTTTTTATGATGACAAACTTTGATGCAAAATGTGATGGATTTAAACAATATAGTACAAAGTAGCATTGATGTGAATGATAAATAATAACCAATTTAACACTTTGACATTCAAATGACTCAATATGAGCCTATGACCCACCCAACCTCCATTTACCTCCTTCCTTCCAACTACTAGGATGGAAGATATAGCATTTAAGCATTAAGAAAACTTCTAAGAGAGGTATTAATAGTCAAAAAAGAATAACAATGCTACCCCTTAGATTGTGCTCATTTTTCAACAAGTTTGGACTTGAGATATTGTGAATCAAAATTTTGACATATCAAGTCCGAACTATAAAATAAGTAAAATGAAAGCTACAATTTTTGAAAATAAGCTTTCCTAAGGTTGTTCAAATATAGTAGAAGAGATTAAAAAATATTTGAATCAATTTGAACAACAAAAGAGCACTTTTTGGCAACAAAACATGGTGCATCCGAATTTCTGAAACATGTATCCGAATTTTAAGATTTCAAATCCAAACTGTAAAATATGTGAGATAACAACTTTAATTTTTAAAAATAAGCTTTTTTAAGATTGTTCAAATATGATAGGAAGGATTAATACACTTTTCAAACAATTTAAACAACAAAACAATATTTTTGGCAAGAAGATCTTGATGCATCTGAATTTTTGGTCTGCATCAGAATTTCAAGGCCAAATTTTTGGCAACAAGTTTGGAAAGGTGATTTTAAATTTTCAAATAAACTGTAGAAGTACTCAAATATGTATGTCCGCAACGACACTCAGTTTAGATTTGCAAAACTAGAAAACTCATGTATTCAATTGTTTTCATGAAGTAACTTAAAGTCGTAGGTCAAGTCAAGAACCATGATCAAAAATTTCAAAATCTCAACTCAACCGTTTTCAAATTCTCAAAAAACAACCATTTTCAATTTAAATTTCAAATGAAACCGCATAATACACTGTATACATATTTTGTCCAACCACATAATAAACAGTTTCCAAATGCATTCAGACGAATGCACAAATGAAGCCACATCTTGTCATCATTCGCAAAATATATACACAAACATAATACACAGTTTCCAAATGCATCCACACAAATGCACAAATGCAGCCACATCTTGTCATCATTCACACAACATATACATAACATATAGCACATCTTGTCATCATTCTTTCTCCCCCTTTTGTCATCACTCAAAGATAGGGTTAATGAAAATGAGACAGTATGTATCACATATAAGCAGTATATTGACCAACTCTCATTTGGAAATTTAGCAATATATTGACCAACTCTCATAAACAGAATATTGGAAACATTTAGCAATTCTCTAGTCAAATAATTATCATCCTAATAGCAATAAGCATTATGTAGCATCGCAACAACGATAAATCAACTTCTTCTCCCCCTTTTTAGCAACGATTAAACTTGGGGTGAGAGTACTTGGACAACAAAAAAGAAACAAAAGAAGCTCTTATCACAAGAATTACACATATTGAGCTTCAAAACATTATAATGACTAGAAAGGCATAAGTAAATTTCAATGTTAAAGCATAACAAGTGCATCAAGGCATAAACTAAAATAAGCAACAAAATAGAGTTTAGGGATAGAAAGGCTTAGTCTTGGATGCGCTTCATGATCTTCACTTCCAAATATGTTTGTTATGATGGCCATTGAAATACCTAAGAGGGGGGTGAATTAGGTATTTAGCTAATTTTCGCAAACTTAAACCTTTTATGCGTTTAGACCAAGAACAATTTATGTAAGCTAATTATAGATAATTGATAGCAAGACAATAATGAAAGCAATAGCAAAGAACTCAAACAATTTATAGTGGTTCGATCCTCAAGATCTACGTCCACTACCTTAAGCTCACACTTAAGGATTTCAACAAATCTACTAATTGCTCAGGTTTAAAAATTACAAGAGAGGTTCACTACACTTTGGTTTTACACTCTCAACCTCTTCTAGTAATTTGTTACAATACAAGGCTCACCAACCTATGGTTTTATATCTCAAACAACCTTGAATCACAATTTCAAGGATCACCCTTATCTAAAGGGTTTGATGTTATCAAGATAACCTTGCTAGAGCTAGTAGATCAACACAATTGAATAAGTAAAGAAGAGTGTGTAGAAGTTACCACTTGATGGTAGATATTACACAAATTTGCACCTTCACACTTTGATGTCTTTGGATGGATCAATTGAATGCACAAGACATAAGAGAGCTTAAGAAATGTTTGCTAAATGCTTTTGAATGCTTGGAGTTTTCAAGATTTCAAGAGTTACAAAAATTTGCATGTTTATGGCTTTTATAGAATTTGAAAATCTGTTAAAACGTTCATAAAACGGCTAGTAACGGCTAGTTTCAGAAAATTCGGACGACTGAATTTCTTGGCTGCGTCCGAATCTTCGTCCGAATTTCTCTGGATGAATAGTAACCATGCTGAGAACAAAAATTCGGACGACCGAATTTTTTTGTTGCGTCTGAATCTTCTTCCGAATTTCTTTGGAAGAACAGTGACCATGCTGAAGGCCAAAAATTCGGACGACCGAATTTTTTGGCTGCGTCCGAATCTTCTTCCGAATTTCTCTGGAAGAATAGTAGCAAACTTTTGCTACAAAATTTGGACGACCGAATTTTTTGAAAGTATTTTCAAACTTTGTAAAATCATTTGAGATATAACTTCAATGAGTTTGAAAAACATTTGATATATATAGAAAACTTATTTAACTATATTTAAGCTTGAAAAACATGAACATATGAGGTTTACAAACATATCTTATAAAAAAGATTCATTCAAAGCCTTTTAAGTTCATAACATTATTTTTATGCTCTCTTATGCATTCAATGACGACCAAGACATGCAAGTGTAGAGTTTACATAGAAATTTGCCTAAACATTAATTGCACTCTACACTTCAAGTCTTCAATGCCTTTTGATCATCTTTAGAACAACATTCTTCAAACTTCAAATACTTGCTTAAAGGAAGTTGTTCTTGAACCTTTGCTTCAAAGCAATGAGACTTCATACTTCTCAAATTACAGAACCTATCACACTAACCAAACATTTTAGTCCTCATCAATATTTGTCATTAATCAAAACTACATAATTTGCCCTTAGGGCTAACAATCTCCCCCTTTTTGATGATGACAAACTTTGATGCAAAATGTGATAGATTAAAACAATGTAGTACATAGAAGTATTGATGTCAATGATAGAAAATAACCAATTTAGCACATTGACATACAAAAGGCTCAATATGAGCCTATGACCCAACCAACCTCCATTTTGCTCCTTCCTTCCAACTACTAGGATAGAAGATATAGCATTTAAGCATTTAGAATAAGTTCTAAGAGAGGTTTTAAGGTTGTAATAGTTTAACAATGCTCCCCCTTAGATTGTGCTCATTTTTTAACAAGTTTGAACTTGAGATGCTATGCATCCGAATTTTGACATATCAAGTCCAAATTTTAAAATAGATTAAGTGAAAGCTTAAAATTTTGAGAATAAGCTTTCCTAAGGTTGTTCAAACATAGAGGAAGAGATTAAAGCTCGTTTGAATCAATTTGAACAACAATAGAGCACATTTTGGCAACAAAATATGCATGCATCCGAATTTCTGAACATGCATCCGAATTTTTTGATCTTGCATCCGAATTTTTAAATCTTAAATCCAAAACTATAATAACTTCAATATAATGAATGCTTAGGGTTGTTCAAACATAATAGAAGAGATTAAGATAGATTTAGATCAATTTGAACAACAATAGAATACTTTTTGGTAACAAGTTATAGCTCATGCATTCAAATGTTTTCATAGAGTTTTCATAGAGTAACAATTCAAGAGCAAGTTATTCATTTACAGAAAGTACACAGAAAACATCTATAGGATTGATACATAGGACTCAGAAAACATGCATACAAGAAAAAATTCATATGCAGAAAAATTCATTATCTCATCACATAGTAGTTTTTCACACATTTTGTCATCCTCATTTTTTTCTCCCCCTTTTGTCATCAGTCAAAGATGGGGTCAATGAAAATGAGATTAACAATTTAACACATAAAGGAAGCTCTCATCACTGAGATTTCATCATTGAGCTTCACTATTACAGAAGATGCAAGAAAAATACTGAAGAAGATTATAACATTAGATGCATAATTAAAAATT
This sequence comes from Rauvolfia tetraphylla, assembly GCA_030512225.1. Classification (NCBI taxonomy): domain Eukaryota; kingdom Viridiplantae; phylum Streptophyta; class Magnoliopsida; order Gentianales; family Apocynaceae; genus Rauvolfia; species Rauvolfia tetraphylla. The sequence continues at coordinate 2,171,433 of JAJQKT010000064.1, forward strand.
CAAGTAACTTAAAGCAGTAAATAGAATGGAAGAGATGCTTAGTCTTGTGATGTTGATGAAGAGGCTCTGCTAATCCCTTTCTTGATGGCCAAGTGCTTCACTCTTCCTTGGCTGAATGAAATGTGTGATGGTGAGACAATTTCAGCTTGAGCTACTTGGCTTCCTGCCTTTTGTGGTTCTTCATGTACATGTTCTTCTTCTTCTTCTTGTTCTGCCACTGTCTCATCATCTCCTCCTTGGTCATCCCCATCATCACTGTCATTATCTTTGTCTTTCTTATCTTTCTCTTCATCATCTTCCTCATTTCTATCTTGAGGCCTAGAGGGTCCTTCACCACTTTGAGTATTTCTCATTAGGATTTCCTCAATGTGTTTCACTCTACTCTCTAGTCCATCTAATTTTCCTAGAACCATTGGAGCAAATGATTCAAAGAACTTATACATCTTCTCCATTTCCTTGACTTGATTGTTCAAGGCTTCTTGGAATGCTTTGGCTATTATGGTGTCACCTCTAGTTATTCCTTCACCACTTGACTCATCTTTAGTTTCTTCTTCAACTACCCTTCTTTTTGTTGGTGGTTGCTCCCCCTCACTTGAAGTGTCATGCTTTCTTTTTGTCTTCATTTCTCTTGCAAGGGTCTCTTCCTCATCTTCATCCTCCTCCTTTTCCTCCTCTACACTTTCTGTCCTTTCCTTTCTTCCTAATCTTTTTGGAGAGGATCCTCTTTTTGTCTTCCATAATCCATCATCATCAAGGATAAGCTGCATTCTCTTAAGAGATTCATCAGTGTATATTTCTCCACTTTTTAAAAAGCTTGTCCTCTTCCCTGGAAGTTTAATCTTAAAATGCTTAAAGATCTTGGTTAACAGTCTTCCAAAGGGGAATGCCTTGGTTACTGTTTTTCTAGCAGTAATCATGTGTCTTAAGGCTATATATCCAAAGTTGAATTTCCTCTGTTCATGCAGGGCCAACATTAATACCATATGCATATTCCCTACTGATGATTTATGTCCAAAGTTAGGAACAATCATAGTAGTTACCATGTGATGCAATACCCTACCTCTAGCATCCAAATTCTTGATTTCCCTCTCTTTTATAGATCTAAACTCTCTTCCATTTGTAAATGCTTGTTCAAATCTATCATATGTAAAGAGTTGACGATCATAGCAATGTATTGAGGGTGCATAATATTTAGCCCCCACTGTCACTTACCCCCACAAATTCCGTTAATCGGATCTTCACTTAATTCAATATCAACTTGGGATACTCTAGTTGAATACCATTGTATCCTATCATCCCCCAACAATCTCAGTTCTTTCTTCCTTTAGGTTTGCATAGAATTCATATACCAAGGTGGGATAAAAATCTTCATTAATAAACAACAAACTACTCCATCCAACATCATGGAAACAAGACAAAACCATATCCATACTAGATAGTTTATCAACATCCACCTTATATCCAGGAATAATCTTTCTACTATTCTTATTCCATTCATCAAATTCATGAGTAGATTTGATAGAGATAAACCCTGTCAACTCAGATTGTGTTTGAGGAATGCGAATCCTTCTTGGTTGATTGAGGATTGGGTCTCCATTTCCTTCCTTAGCCTTTCCTTTTCCTTTCTCAACATTGGGCTTCTTTGTTCTCACCATGATGTTTTCTCTTGAGAAGGGGTTTGTTTTTCTGTATGAAATTAGGGCTTAGAAGTTTAAAAATGAACGCAAATCGGGATGAGACTGTGTGAATTTGAAGAGATTTTGATTCGGACGTGAATGGGTATGAGAGGTTTTGAAAGGATTTAAAATTCGGAAGTTATAATGTTTGGAAGAAACCGTTCGATTTTCATTTAAATAGATGCATCCGCAAAAATTCGGACGATCGAATTTTAGGTCTGCGTCCCGAATTTTCGATCGAAAGTTTCTGTCTCTTTGATTCGGAAAATTTGGTCGATCGAATTTTTCACGTCTCGCGTCCCTAATTTTTGATCAATAAATCTCTGTTTTCATCACAACATTAATACACACATTAGTCATTGAATTTTGAAATTCCTAAGAGTCTTCTTAAGTGATTAAACCTTTTCTCAGCCAAAGGCTTTGTAAATATGTCAGCAATTTGATCATTTGTGTTTACATGTTCTAAGCATATATCTTTCTTAATCACATGATCACGAATGAAATGATGTTTTATCTCTATATGCTTGGTCCTAGAATGTTGAATAGGATTAATGCTCAAATTGATAGCACTAGTATTATCACATAGTATAGGCACACACTTAAATTTAAGACCATAATCAAGTAAAGTATGTTGCATCCATAATAATTGTGCACAACAACTTCCTGTAGCTATGTATTCGAGCTTCAGCTGTGGATAAAGATACACAAGCCCTGCTTTTTACTAAACCAAGACACTAGACAACTACCAAGAAATTGACAATGACCACTTGTACTTTTACGCTCAACTTTGCATCCAGACATAGTCGACATCGGAATATCCAATAAGTTCAAAAGATGAAGTTTTAGAAAACCAAAGACCATAGTTATGTGTATCAATCAAATAACAAAATATTCGTTTGACGAAATTAGATGAGATTCTTTAGGACATGATTGGAATCTAGAACACAAGCAAACAAACGAAACATAATATACTGGTCTACTAGCGAGTGAGATAGAGTAAACTTCCAATCATACCTCTATACAATTTCTCATCAATACTTTTACCTTTCTCATCTTTGTCAAGTTTAGTTGATGAACTCATAGGAGTACTTATTCCTTTTGCTTGATTCATTCCAAATCTTTTCAATAGCTCCTTAGTATATTTTTTCTTGATTGATGAAGACTCCATCCTTGGTTTGCTTAATTTGTAGTCCAAGGAAGAAACTTAGTTCTCCCATCATGCTCATCTCAAATTCATTTTGCATAGTTTTAGCAAACTCTTCACAAAGAGAAATATTAGTAGAACCAAAAATAATATCATCAACATAGATTTGTACAAGCAAAATATCATTTTTTAGAAGATGTTTTAATAAAAAGAGTTGTGTCTACTTTTCCTTTAGTAAAACCTTTTGAGAGAAGAAAACCACTTAATCTTTCATACCAAGATCTTGGAGCTTGTTTCAGTCCATATAGAGCTTTGGTTAGTTTATACACATAATTTGGAAATTTTTTCATGAATAAAACCAGGGAGGTTGTTCTACATACACCTCTTCTTCAATAAAACCATTTAGGAAAGCACTTTTAACATCCATTTGAAAAAGTTTAAAACCTTTAAAGCAAGCAAATGCCAAAAGTATTCTTATAGATTCTAATCAGCTCTTGGAGCAAAGGTCTCATCATAGTCAATGCCTTCTTCTTGGTTGAAACCTTGAGCAACAAGTCTAGCTTTATTTCTAACTACTTCTCCTAGTTCATTTAACTTATTTCTAAAAACCCATTTTGTACCAATAACAGAATGATCATGAGGTCTAGGAACAAGAGACCAAACTTTATTTCTTTCAAATTGATTTAGCTCTTCTTCCATAGCAATAATCCAGAAATTCACACAATGCATCATCAATATTTTTTGGTTCAATATGAGATAAAAGAGCGAAGTTATCAATAAAGTACCGCCTTATTTTTACCCCTTGGGAGACATCACCAATGATTTGCTCCTTAGGATGACCTTTTGCATATGTGATATCCTTTGGAAGTTCTTGATCATTTCTTGATTGACCATCTTGTCCTTGCTCCATTATTTCTTCTTCTTTGGCATGATCTTCCATTGTGGGTGCTTGGTGTTGAGTATGATTTTCAACCATTGATGTACCTGTGTCATCTTCATTTCCTCTTTGAAGATAAATGTTAGATTCATCAAAGGTTACATGAATAGTTTCTTCAACACACAATGTTCTTTTTATTATAAACTCTATATGCCTTTTTTATTTGATGAATAACCAAGAAAAATTCCTTCATCTCGATTTTCTATCAAATTTACCAAGATAGTTGCTAGTGTTTAAAATGAAGCATTTACAACCAAAAACTTTGAAATAGACAATTGATGGAGTTTTGTCAAATAAAAGTTCAAAAGGTGTTTTTCTTATAAAAGGTCTTAGTAAAACTTTGTTCATGATATAATAAGTCAGTATTAATGACTTTCATTTCAAAAAATACTTTGGTAATGAGTTTTCACAAAGCATTGATCTAGCCATTTCTTGTAAGGTTCTGTTTTTTCCTTTCAACAACACCATTTTGTTGAGGTGTTTTTGGCAGCTGAAAAATTGTGAGTAATACCATATTCATCACAAAAATTTTGTAAAGTCTTGATTACAAAATTCTCTTCCATTATCACTTCTAATAGAAATCAGTTTGCAATCAAGAGAGGTTTGAACCTTTTTGAAGAGTTTTGAAAATTCATGAAATTTTTCATCTTTTTGTGCTAAAAAGATTACCCATGTAAATCTTGAAAAATCATCAACAATCACATAAGCATAGCTTTTACCACCAAGACTAGTAGTCCTCATAGGTCCAAATAAATCCATATGAATTAGTTCAAGAGGTTTTGTGGTAGAAACCATTTTCTTTGGTTTAAAAGATGTTTTTGATTGTTTTCCATATTGACAAGCATCACGGAGGTGAGTTTTATCAAAATGCAATTTAGGTAATCCTATCACCAGACTCTTGTGTAGAAAGTTTGTTTAATAAATCCATGCTTACATGTCCTAATCTTCTATGCCATAAAAATCCATCATTGTCATGAATGGCAAGACATTTAATATCATTTGTAATAAGCTCATCAAGATACAACACATATACATTACCAACTCTTTTAGCAACAAAGATAGTTTTGTTACTTGCATTGTCAAGAATAGTACAAGTATCACATTTAAACTCTACTTTGCATCCATTATCACATAATTGACTAATACTTAGTAAATTATACTTTAAATCTTCAATAAGTAATACTTTCTTGATAAGAGGGAAAGAACCTTTACCAATGTTACCTATTCCAAGTATTTTTCCTTTCTTCTTATCTCCAAATGTGACAAAACCTTCACTTGTAGTTTGAAGTTCACTAACAAGTGATGCATTTCCCGTCATGTGCCTTGAGCATCCACTGTCAAGGAACCATTTTTGTGGCACTTGATCTTGAGGCAAATTGTACCTAGATCAAATTTGAAAGGGTGATTTTTGGTACCCATATTTTCTTGGGTCCAAGGGGGTTAGTAAAAGTTTCTTTGACCTTCCAAATGGTTTTAACACCACTTTCTACTTTTTCTTTTTAACAAAACATCTAGAAACCTTGTGTCCATGTTTACCACAATAAGTGCAGCAAATAGGTGATCTAGAATGATAAGATTCTTTAACAAAAGATTTTTCTCTGTTTTGGAGCAGAATAATCATGAGTAAAACCAAGACCATGTTTTACAAATGAAGGTCTTTGATAACCAAGTAATTTATTCAAATTTTTCCCTTCCATTTGTAAATCTCTCAATGCATAAAGTTAGATCATTAACTCTCCTTTTTTAGAAGTTCATGATCTTTTATCATTGACTCAAGAGAAATAATTCTAGTGCAAAGCTTTTTGTTTTCAAAAGATATGTTTTGTATAGTTGTATTCAAAACTTCTTTTTCAATAGCAATGCAACTAATAGTTTCAAGAAGTTTTCCATTTTCAACACATAATTTTGAATTTTCATTAGATAAATTATTTATTTTGAGTTTAATTTCCTTATTTCTTTTTGAAGCCTTTTTTAATTCTTCATATAACTCAACAATAAGATCACTTTGGAATCAATATCATCATCATATATATTTGAGATAGAGGGTGAAGATTGTACCTCATCATCAATGGCCATGAAGCATATGTTGGCCTTTCCTTCACTTTCATCCTCACTTTCCTGTTGATCCCATGTTCCAGCTAGTCCTTTTCCTTTCTTGGCAGATTTCTTTCTGTTTTTGCTTTCTCTTTCCCTTTCCAACACTCTGGGACAGTCAGCAATAAGATGCTCAGTACTCTTGCATTCAAAGCATTGAGGTTTATATGATGAAGATTGTCCACTCTTCTTGACTGGCTTTCTTCCTTTCTTGAGAAATTCCTTTTTGTAGAATCTCTTGAATTTCTTCACAGCCATTGCAATTTCTTCTTCTCCACTGTTTCCTCCTTCTTCTTCACTTGAGGATTGTTCTTGTTCACTCAAGTTGTTTGAGGCATTAAGCACTACTCCTTTTCTTCCCTTTTCTTCACCCTCCTTGTCATTTAGCCGTTTCATCTTCATTTCATGAGTCAGGTAGAGATCCAATGAGCTCTTCAAGTGGAAGAGTCTTCAAATCCTTGGATTCCTCAATGGCAAGTGTTTTTAGGCTGCCAGGATTTTGGTAGAGCATCTAAAATCTTTCTGTTTTGCTCTCCCATAGTATAGCTTTTACCATAAGCTTTTAAGCCATTGAAAATGTTAGTAAATCTTGTAAACATATCACTAATATTTTCACCTTGTTTCATGGTAAACAGTTCATAATCTCTAACTAGCATGGCAAGTTTAGATTCTTTAACTTGATTAGTTCCTTCATGTGTAATTTGAAGTAATCTCCACATGTCATGAGCAGAATCACATCCACTAACTCTATTATATTCAGTAACATCTAAAGCACAACTTAATATATTCATGGCTTGATAATTTAAAGTCATTTTCTTAGAATCATGCTCATCAAATTCATCTGTGGACTTGGGTACTGAGGTTATTCCATCAGCACTCATTTTCATTGGGACATAAGGACCTTTCTCAATTATGTTCCACAAATCAAAATTAATAGAACAAATATAAATTTTAACTCTAGATTTTCAGAAAGTGTAATTTGTTCCATTAAACAAAGGTGGTCTATTTGTGGAAGATCCTTCTAGGTAAGGTAGGTTTGACATATTATCCATAGGATCTTTGTCTTCTAGGTTGTTAAACCACACACAGAAGTTCTTGCTCTGATACCAATTGAAATACCTAAGAGGGGGGTGAATTAGGTATTTAGCTAATTTTCGCAAACTTAAACCTTTTATGCATTTAGACCAAGAACAAGTTATGTAAGCTAATTATAGATAATTGATAGCAAGACAATAATGAAAGCAATAGCAAAGAACTCAAACAATTTATAGTGGTTCGATCCTCAAGATCTACGTCCACTACCTTAAGCTCACACTTAAGGATTTCAACAAATCTACTAATTGCTCAGGTTTACAAATTACAAGAGAGGTTCACCACACTTTGGTTTTACACTCACAACCTCTTCTAGTAATTTCTTACAATACAAGGCTCACCAACCTATGGTTTTATATCTCAAACAACCTTGAATCACAACTTCAAGGATCACCCTTATCTAAAGGGTTTTATGTTATCAAGATAACCTTGCTAGAGCTAGTAGATCAACACAATTGAATAAGTAAAGAAGAGTGTGTAGAAGTTACCACTTGATGGTAGATATTACACAAATTTGTACCTTCACACTTTGATGTCTTTGGATGGATCAATTGAATGCACAAGACATAAGAGAGCTTAAGAAATGTTTGCTAAATGCTTTTGAATGCTTGGAGTTTTCAAGATTTCAAGAGTTACAAAAATTTGCATGTTTATGGCTTTTATAAAATTTGAAAATCTGTTAAAACGTTCATAAAACGGCTAGTAACTGCTAGTTTTCGAAAAATTCGGACGACCGAATTTCTTGGCTGCGTCCGAATCTTCGTCCGAATTTCTCTGGATGAATAGTAACCATGCTGAGAACAAAAATTCGGACGACCGAATTTTTTTGTTGCGTCCGAATCTTCTTCCGAATTTCTCTGGAAGAACAGTGACCATGCTGAAGGCCAAAAATTCGGACGACCGAATTTTTTGGCTGCGTCCGAATCTTCTTCCGAATTTCTCTGGAAGAATAGTAGCAAACTTTTGCTACAAAATTCGGACGACCGAATTTTTTGAAAGTATTTTCAAACTTTGTAAAATCATTTGAGATATAACTTCAATGAGTTTGAAAAACATTTGATATATATAGAAAACTTATTTAACTATATTTAAGCTTGAAAAACATGAACATATGAGGTTTACAAACATATCTTATAAAAAAAGATTCATTCAAAGCCTTTTAAGATCATAAGATTATTTTTATGCTCTCTTATGCATTCAATGACGACCAAGACATGCAAGTGTAGAGTTTACATAGAAATTTACCTAAACATTAATTGCACTCTACACTTCAAGTCTTCGATGCCTTTTGATCATCTTTAGAACAACATTCTTCAAACTTCAAATACTTGCTTAAAGGAAGTTGTTCTTGAACCTTTGCTTCAAAGCAATGAGACTTCATACTTCTCAAATTACAGAACCTATCACACAATAACCAAACATTTTAGTCCTCATCAATATTTGTCATTAATCAAAACTACATAATTTGCCCTTAGGGCTAACAGCCATGTTTCCCTTGATCTCTGTATGATGGGGTCCTTCATTTGCTGACTCCTTGCCCGTGTAGTTCGGCTTTGGAACGTTGCCAATCGAGAGGATGTTTGGATCTTCTTCCTTTCAACCACATTTTCCTCCTCCCTTGGCTGAAGGAAATTGGTGATGGATTTTTTTATTTGACTTTGTTAAACTCCCATCACCTCCTTCTTCTTGCTTGTTCTCTTGGGCTTTACCTCTTTGTTCTTCATTCTCATGCTCTTCTTCTTCTTGGTGTGCTTCACTGCCTTTTATTTCATCTTTGGCTTCTTCTTTAGCAACAAATTGATAGCCATCTCAATTTTCACTGTCATTACTATCATCCTTATTGATGCCATCTCCACCCATATTATCTTCTTGATCTTCTTCATTTTCCTCTTCACTGTCCTCTTTCTTATCTTCTTTGTTTTCTTCTTCTTTGACTTTATAGGAACTTGCACCATTTAAAACCACTTAAGAAATGTTTCTCAAGTCTTCTTCCATATTCTTGACTCTAGCTTCTAAACTATCAAATTTGCCAAGAATCATTGGAGCAAAGGACTCGAAGGATTTGTCCATCTCCTTCATTTCCTTTACATGGTTGTTCAATGATTCTTTAAACACCTTGGCAACTGTGGTATCACCTCTAGTGAGATTATCACCTTCAACTTATTTTGCTTCAATAGAGGGTACCTCTTCAAATAGTCTTCTTCTGTGGAAGGTTGCTCCTCCTCATTTGGTGACTCATGCTTCTTTTTTATTTTCCTTTCTCTAGCAAGGATTTCCTCTTCATCCTATTCTTCTTCTTACTTTTCGTCTTCCTTCTCTTCATTACTTTCTTCCTCCTTTTCTTCATCATCGCTAGAATCTCTTCTATCACCCTTTAGAGTAGTTTATCTTCTAGTCCTTCATACATTATCATCATCAAGTATCCAAGGAATTCTCTTTAGTGAGTTGTTGGTGTAGACTTCTTCACTATTTGTTGGTAAACCACTAGAAGACAATTGCACTTGGAGATACTTGAAAATTCCTGTTAATAACCTTCCATACTGCAATACCTTATGCTCTGTTCTTCTAGCTGCCATTATATTCTTTAGCACTATATATCCAAAATTCAATTTTCTTTTCTTATGCATGGCTAGCATAATTACAACGTACATTTATCAACAGAAGATTTTGAAATACCTAAGAGGGGGGTGAATTAGGTATATGGCTAATTTTCACATTCACTCAACGATTTCAACCAATTCACTATATGCAATTACACAAGAGGCTCACCCAACAAGGGTTTTACACCAACAACCTCCTTTGCACAAATAAGGCTCACCCTTCCACAAGGATTTTATATCTAAAGACAACCTAAAGACCAATCTAATCCAAGGCTCGCCCACCCAACCTTGATTAATCTAGTCTATGGCTCACCCTTACCAAAATGATTTTACGTCACAAGATAACCTTGTATCAATCACAACAATAATGTAAAAATAGAGTTTGGATGTTACCAACACTTCTTGGTGGATGAATACAATAGCTAGCACCACTTCACTTCTTGCCTTTCGAATCTTGAATTTTAACCTTTGAGCACAAGGAAATTTGAGAGCTTTTCAAATAATTTTGATGTCAAACAAGTTAGAGCTTCAAGGATATCTTAAGTTCAAAAGTTCTTCCAAAAATCTGGAGCTTGTGACTTTTATAGATTTTGAAAATCAATTCGAACGGTCATAAAACGGCTAGCAACGGCTAGTTTCTGAGAAGTTCGGACGTCCGAACTTGCTCCTCTGTGTCCAAACGTGAGTCTGAATTTTTTTGGAAAATACTACTCACGGGAACAGTGTTACTGTTCACTGATACTGTTCAAAATTCGGACGATCGAACTTGACCAGCTGTGTCCGAACGTGCGTCTGAATTTCTCTGGAAAAATAGTCGGTATTGTTCACTTGATAATTTAGGTAAGTTCAAAACCATTGAAACCATTTAAATCAAGTTTTGTGCTCTCAATTGCAACTCATAGATTCCATGGCTTAAGAGTGTAGGGTTTACAAAGTTTACCTATTAAGCACATGTAACGTACACTTATGTATTCAAAGCCTTTAATCATCTTGAACAAACTATTCAATCACTTTGACATATTTGAGTTGTTCTTGCATTGCTAGCTCCAACGCAATGAGACTCGCTTCCTTCTCAATCCAAAAATGCTATCACATAACATACAAGCATATTAGTCCTTATCAATGTTTGTCATTAATCAAAACTAATCAAACCTACATGATTTTCTCTTAGGGCTAACAATCTCCCCATTTTTTATGATGACAAACTTTGATGCAAAATGTGATGGATTTAAACAATATAGTACAAAGTAGCATTGATGTGAATGATAAATAATAACCAATTTAACACTTTGACATTCAAATGACTCAATATGAGCCTATGACCCAACCAACCTCCATTTACCTCCTTCCTTCCAACTACTAGGATGGAAGATATAGCATTTAAGCATTAAGAAAACTTCTAAGAGAGGTATTAATAGTCAAAAAAGAAAAAACAATGCCCCCCCTTAGATTGTGCTCATTTTTCAACAAGTTTGGACTTGAGATATTGTGGATCCAAATTTTGACATATCAAGTCCGAACTATAAAATAAGTAAAATGAAAGCTACAATTTTTGAAAATAAGCTTTCCTAAGGTTGTTCAAATATAGTAGAAGAGATTAAAAAATATTTGAATCAATTTGAACAACAAAAGAGCAATTTTTGGCAACAAAACATGGATGCATCCGAATATCTGAAACATGTATCCGAATTTGAAGATTTCAAATCCAAACAGTAAAATATGTGAGATACCAACTTTAATTTTTAAAAATAAGCTTTTTTAAGATTGTTCAAATATGATAGGAAGGATTAATACACTTTTCAAACAATTTGAACAACAAAACAACATTTTTTGCAAGATCTTGATGCATCTGAATTTTTGGTCTGCATCAGAATTTCAAGGCCAAATTTTTGGCAACAAGTTTGGAAAGGTGATTTTAAATTTTCAAATGAACTGTAGAAGTACTCAAATATGTATGTCCACAACGACACTCAGTTTAGATTTGCAAAACTAGAAAACTCATGTATTCAATTGTTTTCATGAAGTAACTTAAAGTCGTAGGTCAAGTCAAGAACCATGATCAAAAATTTCAAAATCTCAACTCAACCGTTTTCAAATTCTCAAAAAACAACCATTTTCAATTTAAATTCCTATTTTCAATTTAAATTTCAAATGCAACCACATAATACACTGTATACATATTTTGTCCAACCACATAATAAACAGTTTCCAAATGCATTTAGACGAATGCACAAATGAAGCCACATCTTGTCATCATTCGCAAAATATATTCACAACATAATACACAGTTTCCAAATGCATCCACACAAATGCACAAATGCAGCCACATCTTGTCATCATTCACACAACATATACATAACATATAGCACATCTTGTCATCATTCTTTCTCCCCCTTTTGTCATCACTCAAAGAAAGGGTTAATGAAAATGAGACAGTATGTATCACATATAAGCAGTATATTGACCAACTCTCATTTGGAAATTTAGCAATATATTGACCAACTCTCATAAACAGAATATTGGCAACATTAAGCAATTCTCTAGTCAAATAATTATCATCCTAATAGCAATAAGCATTATGTAGCATCGCAACAACGATAAATCAACTTCTTCTCCCCCTTTTTAGCAACGATTAAACTTGGGGTGAGAGTACTTGGACAACAAAAAAGAAACAAAAGAAGCTCTTATCACAAGAATTTCACATATTGAGCTTCAAAACATTATAATGACTAGAAAGGCATAAGTAAATTTCAATGTTAAAGCATAACATGTGCATCAAGGCATAAACTAAAATAAGCAACAAAATAGAGTTTAGGGATAGAAAGGCTTAGTCTTGGATGCGCTTCATGATCTTCACTTCCAAATATGTTTGTTATGATGGCCATGTTTCCCTTGATCTCTGTATGATGGGGTCCTTCATTTGCTGACTCCTTGCCCGTGTAGTTCGGCTTTGGAACGTTGCCAATCGAGAGGATGGTTGGATCTTCTTCCTTTCAACCACATTTTTCTCCTCCCTTGGCTGAAGGAAATTGGTGATGGATTTTTTTATTTGACTTTGTTAAACTCCCATCACCTCCTTCTTCTTGCTTGTTCTCTTGGGCTTTACCTCTTTGTTCTTCATTCTCATGCTCTTCTTCTTCTTGGTGTGCTTCACTGCCTTTTATTTCATCTTTGTCTTCTTCTTTAGCAACAAATTGATAGCCATCTCAATTTTCACTGTCATTACTATCATCCTTATTGATGTCATCTCCACCCATATTATCTTCTTGATCTTCTTCATTTTCCTCTTCACTGTCCTCTTTCTTATCTTCTTTGTTTTCTTCTTCTTTGACTTTATAGGAACTTGCACCATTTAAAACCACTTAAGAAATGTTTCTCAAGTCTTCTTCCATATTCTTGACTCTAGCTTCTAAACTATCAAATTTGCCAAGAATCATTGGAGCAAAGGACTCGAAGGATTTGTCCATCTCCTTCATTTCCTTTACATGGTTGTTCAATGATTCTTTAAACACCTTGGCAACTGTGGTATCACCTCTAGTGAGATTATCACCTTCAACTTATTTTGCTTCAATAGAGGGTACCTCTTCAAATAGTTTCTTCTGTGGAAGGTTGCTCCTCCTCACTTGGTGACTCATGCTTCTTTTTTATTTTCCTTTCTCTAGCAAGGATTTCCTCTTCATCCTATTCTTCTTCTTCTTCATTTTCGTCTTCCTTCTCTTCATTACTTTCTTCCTCCTTTTCTTCATCATCGCTAGAATCTCTTCTATCACCCTTTAGAGGAGTTTCTCTTCTAGTCCTTCATACATTATCATCATCAAGTATCCAAGGAATTCTCTTTAGTGAGTTGTTGGTGTAGACTTCTTCACTATTTATTGGTAAACCACTAGAAGACAATTGCACTTGGAGATACTTGAAAATTCCTGTTAATAACCTTCCATACTGCAATACCTTATGCTCTGTTCTTATAGCTGCCATTATATTCTTTAGCACTATATATCCAAAATTCAATTTTCTTTTCTTATGCATGGCTAGAATAATTACAACATACATTTATCAACAGAAGATTTTGAAATACCTAAGAGGGGGGTGAATTAGGTATTTGGCTAATTTTCGCAAATTTAAACCTTTTATGCGTTTAGACCAAGAACAAGTTATATAAGCTAATTATAGATAATTGATAGCAAGACAGTAATGAAAGCAATAGCAAAGAACTCAAACAATTTATAGTGGTTCGATCCTCAAGATCTACATCCACTACCTTAAGCTCATACTTAAGGATTTCAACAAATCTACTAATTGCTCAGGTTTACAAATTACAAGAGAGGTTCACCAAACTATGGTTTTACACTCACAACCTCTTCTAGTAATGTTTACAATACAAGGCTCACCACAAACAATGGTTTTATATCTTAAACAACCTTGAATCACACTTTCAAGGATCACCCTTATCTAAAGAATTTTATGTTATCAAGATAACCTTGCTAGAGCTAATAGAAATACACAATTTGATAAATAAATGAGAATGTGTAGAAGTTACCACTTGATGGTAGATATTACACAATTTTGCACCGTCACACTTTGATGTCTTTTGGGTTGATCAATTGAATGCACAAGACATAAGAGAGCTTAAGAAATGTTTGCTAAATGCTTTTGAATACTTGGAGTTTTCAAGATTTCAAGAGTTACAAAAATTTGCATGTTTATAGCTTTTATAGAATTTGAAAATCTGTTAAAACGTTCATAAAACAGCTAGAAACAGCTAGTTTCAGAAAATTCGGACGACCGAATTTCTTGGCTGCGTCCGAATTTCTCTGGATGAATAGTAACCATGCTGAGAACAAAAATTCGGACGACCAATTTTTTTGCTGCGTCCGAATCTTCTTCCGAATTTCTCTGGAAGAACAGTGACCATGCTGAAGACCAAAAATTCGGATGACCGAATTTTTTGGCTGCGTCCGAATCTTCTTCCGAATTTCTCTGGAAGAATAGTAGCAAACTTTTGCTACAAAATTCGGACGACCGAATTTTTTGGAAGCATTTTCAAACTTTGTAAAATCATTTGAGATATAACTTCAATGAGTTTGAAAAACATTTGATATGTATAGAAAACTTATTTAACCATATATAAGCTTGAAAAAACAAGAACATATGAAGTTTACTAACATATCTTATAAAAAGATTCATTCAAAGCCTTTTAAGATCATAAGATTATTTTTATGCTCTCTTATGCATTCAATGATAACCAAGACATGCAAGTGTAGAGTCTACATAGAAATTTACCTAAAAGTTAAATGTACTCTACACTTCAAGTCTTCAATGCTTTTTGATCATCTTTAGAACAACATTCTTCAAACTTCAAATACTTGCTTAAATGAAGTTGTTCTTGAACTTTTGCTTCAAAGCAATGAGACTTCATACTTCTCAGTTTACAGAACCTATCACACAATAATCAAACATTTTAGTCCTCATCAATATTTGTCATTAATCAAAACTACATGATTTGCCCTTAGGGCTAACAATCTCCCCCTTTTTGACGATGACAAACTTTGATGCAAAATGTGATAGATTAAAACAATGTAGTACATAGAAGTATTAATGTCAATGATAGAAAATAACCAATTTAGCACATTGACATACAAAAGGCTCATTATGAGCCTATGACCCAACCAACCTCCATTTGCCTCCTTCATTCCAACAACTAGGATAGAAGATATAACATTTAAGCATTGAGACAACTTATAAGAAAGGTATTAAAGGTAAGAAAAGATTAACATTGCTCCCCCTTAGATTGTGCTCATTTTTCAACAAGTTTGGACTTGAGATGCTATGCATCCGAATTTTGACATATCAAGTCCGAATTTTAAAATAGGTTAAATGAAAGCTTCAATTTTTGAAAATAAGCTTTCCTAAGGTTGTTCAAACTTAGTGGAAGATATTAAAACAAGTTTGAATCAATTTGAACAACAATAGAGCACTTTTTGACAGCAAAATATGCATGCATCCGAATTTCAGAACATGCATCCGAATTTTTTGATCATGCATCCGAATTTTTAAATCTTAAGTCAAAACTGTAATAAATTCAATATAATGAATGCCTACGGTTGTTCAAACATAATAGAAGAGATTAAAACAGATTTAGATCAATTTGAACAACAATAGAATACTTTTTGGCAACAAGTTATAGCTCATGCATTTAAAATGTTTTCATAGAGTAACAATGCAAGAGCAAGTTATTCAATTACAGAAAACACACGAAAAACATTTATAGGATTGAGACATAAGACTCAGAAAACATGCATACAAAAAATTCATATACAGAAAATTCATTATTCATGCATACAGAAAATTCATTATCTCATCCCATACAGCAGTTTTTCACACATTTTGTCATCCCATACAGCAGTTTTTCACACATTTTGTCATCCTCATTTCTTCTCCCCCTTTTGTCATCAGTCAAAGATGGGGTCAATGAAAATGAGATTAACAATTTAACACATAAAGGAAGCTCTCATCACTGAGATTTCATCATTGAGCTTCACTATTACATAAAATGCAAGAAAAATACTGAAGAAGATTATAACATTAGATGCATAACTAAAAATTTAAATAACTTAAAGCAGTAAATAGAATGGAAGAGATGCTTAGTCTTGTGATGTTGATGAAGAGGCTCTGCTAATCCCTTTCTTGATGGCCAAGTGCTTCACTCTTCCTTGGCTGAATGAAATGTGTGATGGTGAGACAATTTCAGCTTGAGCTACTTGGCTTCCTGCCTCTTGTGGTTCTTCATGTACATGTTGAAAGACCTAAGAGGGGGGGTGAATTAGGTCTTTGGCTAATTATCGAAATCTTTTCCCTTTTTACAAATCCTTTGCCTTAATAAAAACTCTTCTTTAATTTCACAAGTTTCAAGTTTATATGTGATGTAATGGTTAAGATAAGATCATCAAACAATAAGACTATATCCAATCAATCAACAACTATGAACAACTAATAATAACATGAGCATGTAAATAAATAAAGCTATAAGGAAATGAACACACGATTTATAGTGGTTCGATCTCTCTAAGATCTACATCCACTACCTTGAGTCCACACTCAAGGATTTCAACCAATTCACTATATGCTCAAGTTCAACAATTACATAAGAGGCTAACCACACTATGGTTTTACACTCACAACCTCTTCTAGTAATTATACAAACAATACAAGGTTCACCAAACACAATGGTTTTATATCTAAAGACAACCTCAAGACTAATCTAATCCAAGGCTCACCCACACACAGGTTTTACACTACAACCTTGATTAATCTAGTCTATGGCTCACCCTTCCACAAAAGGGTTTTATGTCACAAGATAACCTTGCAAATGAGCTAGTAGAAAATAACACAATTTAATAAGGAGAGGAGAGTGTGTAGAAGTTACCACTTGATGGTAGATATTACACAAATTTGCACCTTCACACTTTGATGTCTTTGGATGGATCAATTGAATGCACAAGACATAAGAGAGCTTAAGAAATGTTTGCTAAATGCTTTTGAATGCTTGGAGTTTTCAAGATTTTAAGAGTTACAAAAATTTGCATGTTTATGGCTTTTATAGAATTTGAAAATCTGTTAAAACGTTCATAAAAGCGGCTAGTTAACGGCTACTTTCGGGAAATTGGACGATCAATTTCGCGTCCCAATTTTTCGGACGACCGAATTCTTCCTCGCTGCGTCCGAATCTTCTTCCGAATTTCTCTCGGAAGAACAATAACCATGCTGAAGACCAAAATTCGGACGACCGAATTTTTCTTCATGCGTCCGAATCTTCTTCCGAATTTCTCTGGAAGAACAGTAGCAAACTTTTGCTACCCAATTCGGACGACCGAATTTTATGGAATTGTGTTCAAACTTTGTAAAATCATTTGAAATCAATCTTTCAAGTATTTGAAATACATTTGATATATATAGATAACTTATTTAGACAAACATAAGTTTGAAAACCAAAATCAAACTTATTTGATCATATAAAGTTAACTTAAAAACTTTTAGGACACAAAACCACATTTACTAAGAATTCATTCAAAAAACTTTTAAACTTAAGAAACCAATTTTATGCTCTCTTATGCATTCAATTGACTCCAAGACATACAAGTGTAGAGTTTACATAGATATTACCTATCATCATACCTACTCTACACTTCAAGTCTTCAATGCCTTGAGTTCATCTTTGAATAAACCTCAAAAGACTCATAGCTTACTGAGGTTGTTCTTGCTCTGTGTCTTGAAGGCAATGAGACTTCAAACTTCTTTCTTCATAAATCCTATCACACAATATAAACATATTAGTTCTCATCAATATTTGTCATTAATCAAAACTACATGATTTGCCCTTAGGGCTAACAATCTCCCCCTTTTTGATGATGACAAACTTTGATGCAAAATGTGATGGATTTAAACAATGTAGTACAAAGAAGCATTAATGTCAATAATGGATAATAACCAATTTAGCACATTGACATGCAAAAGGCTCAATATGAGCCTATGACCCAACCAACCTCCATTTGCCTCCTTCCTTCCAACTACATATAGAAGATATAGCATTTAAGTATTTAGAAAACTTCTAAGAGAGGTATTAAAGGTCATAAAAGATTAATATTGCTCCCCCTTAGATTGTGCTCATTTTTCAACAAGTTTGGACTTGAGATACTATGCATCCGAATTTTGACATATCAAGTCCGAATTTTAAAATAGATTAAATGAAAGCTTAAAATTTTGAGAATAAGCTTTCCTAAGGTTGTTCAAACATAGAGGAAGAGATTAAAACCAGTTTGAATCAATTTGAACAACAATAGAGCACATTTTAGCAACAAAATATGCATGCATCCGAATTTCAGAACATGCATCCGAATTTTTTTGATCTTGCATCCGAATTTTTAAATCTTAAGTCAAAAATTATAATAACTTCAATATAATGAATGCCTAAGGTTGTTCAAACATACTAGAAGAGATTAAAACAGATTTGAATCAATTTGAACAACAAAAGAGCACATTTTGGCAACAAAAGATGGATGCATCCGAATTTTTTAAACATGCATCCGAATTTTGAATCATGCATCCGAATTTTAAGATTTCAAATCCAGCATGTAAAATATGTGAGATAACAACTTTAATTTTTGAAAATAAGCTTTTCTAGGATTGTTCAAATATGATAGGAAGGATTAAAACAGTTTTCAAACAATTTGAACAACAGAAAAAACATTTTTGACAAGTCCAAATTTTTGGAAACAAGTTGAGAAGGTGATTTTGCATTTTCAAATGAACTATAGAAGTACTCAAATATGTATAGCTACAATAGCACTCAGTTTATCTTTGCAAAACCACAAAACTCATGTATTTAATTATTTTCATGAATCAATCCAAAATCATAGGTCAAGTCAAGAACCAAGTTCAAGATTTCAATCTCAACTTAACCATAATATTCCAAAATCTCAGAAAATAACCAAAACCTCACATATTATAACATATTCAATTTAAATTTCAAATGCAGCCAAATATTTTCACAGTACACATTCATTTTACATTTTAACCTATAACACATAGCACATAGCACATTTACAGCAAGCACATTCACATTACATAGCATATTGCAGCCATCATTCTTTCTCCCCTTTGACATATACATGTATTTTCAGAAAATTCACACATTTTCTATTCATGCATGAGGAATTCCACTGCTATTTCACATTTTCACACATTTTGTCATCCCATTTCTTCTCCCCCTTTTGTCATCACTCAAAGATGGGGTTAATGAAAATGAGACAACATGTATCACATATAAGCAGTATATTGATCAACTCTCATTTGCCAATTTAGCAATGTATTGACCAACTCTTATAAACAGTATAGTTCTAGTCAAATAATTATCATCCTAACAGCAATAATCATTATGTAGCATCTTAACAATAATAAATCGACTTCTTCTCTCCCTTTTTATTAGCATTTAAACTTGGGGTGAGAGTACTTAGACAACAAAAGTGAAACAAAAGAAGCTCTTATCAAAGAGATTTCACATATTGAGCTTCAAATCATTATAATGACTAGAAAGGCACAAGTAAATTTCAATATTAAAGCATAACATGTGCATCAAGGAATAAACTAAAATAAGCAACAAAATAGAGTTTAGGGATAGAAAGGCTTAGTCTTGGGTGTGCTGCATGGTCTTCACTTCCAAATTTGTTTGTTGTGATGGCAATGTTTCCTTGATCTCTATATGATGGGGTCCTTCATTTGTTGACTCCCTTCACCTCCTTCTTCTTACTTGTTCTCTTGGGCTTTACCTCTTTGTTCTTCATTCTCATGCTCTTCTTTTGCTTGGAGTGCTTCACTGCCTTTTCCTTCATCTTAGTCTTCTTCTTTAGCAACAAATTGATAGCCATCTCAATTTTCACTGTCATTACTATCATTCTTATTGTTGCCATCTCCTTCCATATTTTTTTTTTTACTATAGTTTCTAAATCATCAAATTTGCCAAGAATTGTTAGAGCAAAGGACTCAAAGAATTTGTCCATCTCCTTCATTTTCTTTACATAGTTGCTCAATGTCTCTTAAAACACCTTGGCAACTATGGTATCACTTCTAGTGAGATTATTACCTTCAAATTTTTTTTTCAATAGAGGGTACCTCGTCAAATAGTCTTCTTTTGTGGAAGGTTGCTCCCCCTTACTAGATAACTCATGCCTCATTTTGGTTTTCCTTTCTTGTTAATAGTATCCCATACGGTAAGGCTTCGTTGGCTGGTTTTCTTGCACTAATCATATGCTTCAACGCCATGAATCCAAAGTTTAGTCTTCTATGCTCATGCAAGGCAAGCATAATCATCAAATGCATAGTAGTAGTCATGTGATGCATAACCCTTCCTCTAGCATCAAAGGCTTTGATTTTCTTTTCCCTAATTGACCTAAATTGTCTACCATTTGTGAAAGCTTCTTCAAATCTTTCATTTGTGAACAATCCAAGAATAAAGCAATGTTATTTCAATGAGTAATACCTTGCCTCATTATCATCTACTCCACAAAAATTCTGTTCACTAAGGCATTATTGAACTCAAAATCCACTTGATACACTCTAGAGGAATACCATTAAACTACATTATCCCCCTAATGTTCAATTCTTTCTTCTTTAAGATTTGCATAAAGCTCATATGTAAAGGGCAGTATAAAATTCTTCATCAATTACTAGTAAATTGCTCCAATCAATATCATCAAATAGAGATATAACATTATCAATATTGGAGAGTTTATCCAAGTTTACTTTGTTTCAGGAATAATTTTATTTTATTTTTTGTTCTTCTTGCTCCATTATATTCTTTAGCAATATATATCCAAAATTAATTTTTTTTATGCATGGCTAGCATAATTATCGCATACATATTATCAATAGAAGATTTGTGTCCAACGTATGCTATAATCAATGTAGTAAGAATGTGATGTAAAACTCTTTCACTAGCATAAAAAATCTTTTATCTCTCTCTCCTTTCTAGTCTTGAGGCTTCTACCATTTATATATGCATTCTCAATTCTTTCATGTGAGTATAACTCACTTATAAAACAATGTTCCTCGGAAGAATAATGCCTAAACCCAACATCCTCAACATCACAAATTCTATTGATCAATGCATTATCAATCTCAAAAATTAACTTGTGATATTCTTGAAAAATACCACTAAATAGCTTTATTACCAACTCACTCAACTCTTTCTTCCTTATTATTTGCTTAAACTCCATAAACTAAATAAGGTAATAGCATTCATCAAACACAAGCAAACTAGCTCAGCTCATATAATTTAAAAAATGAGAGTATATTACCCATTTCGGATAGTTTGATGACATCCACCTTATGGCTTGGATTTGTCTTATGGTTCCTTTTTGTCCAATCATCAAATTCAGTAGTAGCCTCCACTGTGACAAATCTATCCAGCCATGACATGATTTGAGAAACATAAACCTTCCTTGGTTCGTTGGTTACTAGTCCTCCTTCTCTATCTTTGGCTTTTCCCTTTCCTTTTCTCATGCTAGGCTTCTTTGTTCTCACTGGAGCTACACACTTGAATATACTCGTTAGTTATTGAATTTCGAAATCCCTAAGCTTCTTCTAAGATTGGTCAAACCTTTCTTCGACCAATGACTTAGTAACGATATCAATGAATGCAAACATGCTTTTAAATAAGTATTATTCTTAGTAGAATTATATCTAATGAGATGAAGTTTGATCTCTATATGCTTTGTCCTAGTTTGTTGAATAGTATGATGGTCAAATCTATTGCATTAGTGTTATCACATAATATAGCCACACATTTGAAATATAGACCATAATCACTTAGAGTATTAATAAGGTAATAGAGAATGTTTTTAACAACAATCAAATAAGATTCTATAGGACAAGATAAAATCTAGCACACAAGCACATGACAAACATAATATTGGCTCTACTTGCTGTCAAATATAGTTGACTACTCCTATGACACCGTTTTTATTCTTGTCAAGCATAGTTGATAAACTTATGGAAGTGCCTATACCTTAACTTGATTCATGAAAGTGACATCCTTGGTTTTCTTGATTTGTAGGCCAAGAAAGAAATAGAGTTTTCCTATCATGCTCATTTCAAATTTACTTTACATTAACTTGGCAAACACATCACAAAGTGAAGTATTAAAAGCACCAAAAAAGAATTGTATCATATATTTGGACAACTTATAGATCATTGTTACAAGAGGTTTTTTTTTAATGAAAATAGTAGTGTCAACCTTTCCTCTTGAAAATCCTTTTGAAAGAAGAAAAAAAACACTCAATTTTTTTTTATACAAAGCTCTAGGAGCTTGTTTTAAATCATACAAAGCTTTGGATAATTTGAAAACATGGTTAGGAAACTTTTCTTGATCAAAACCGGGTGAGTGTTCCACATAAATTAGAAAAGCTCTTTTGACATTCATTTGAAATAATTTAAAACCTTTAATGAAAGTAAAAGTCAAAAGCATTCTTATGGACTTAAGTCTAGCATTCGAACAAAGGTTTCATCATAAACAATTCACTCTCTTTGATTGAATCCTTGGGTGACAAATCTTGATTTATTTCTTACACCCTCCTCGGATTCATTGAGTTTATTTCTAAAAACCATTTAGTTCCAATAATGGAATGATCATGAGATTTAGGAATTTTGAAGTTTTGTATCTTTCAAATTTATTTAATTCCTCTTGCATAGTAATAATCCAAAAATCATCACACAATGCATCATCAATACTTTTAGGCTCATATGAGATAAAGAATAAAGTAATCGATAAAATACCGTCTTATGTTTACTCCTTGGGAGATATCACCAATGATTTGCTCCTTCCGAATTTCTCTTGAATATCTTAGGTTCTTTGAGAGCTCTTGGTCACCACTAGGTTGGTCATCTTGATTTTGTTCAATCATTTCTTCCTCATTGGTGTGATCCTCCAAAGTTGGTGCTTGAAGATGGGTTTGATAGTCATTCATAGATGTACCTACATCATCTTCATCTTTTCTTTCCAAGTAAATGTAAGATTCATCAAAACTAACATGAATAGTTTCCTCATCATGTAAGGTTCTTTTTTCTTAGAAACTCTATAAGCCTTGTTGTTAGAGGAAAAACCAAGGAATATCCCATCATTCAATTTTCTATCAAATTTTTCCAAGTTATCGCACATATTCAATATAAGGCACTTGTAACCAAAACTTTGAAATAGGCAATACATGCAAGTAGTATTCAATATAAAGTACTTTGTTACACGTATTAATGTATATTTGATACAACCAGTCATGTATGTTTAAATTCTAGAGTATTCTATCAAATATAAGTTCAAAAGATTGTGAGCAATCCCATTCTCAAAGCACATTGTTTTGTAAAATCTTGATTGTAAAATTCTCTCCCATTGTTACTTCCAATAGTAATCAATTTGCACACAAGAGAGATTTGGACCCTTTTGAAAAGTCTTACAAATTCATGAAAGAACTTCATCTTTTTGAGCTAGAAAGATCACCCATGTAAATCTAGAGAAATCATCAACAATCATATATGAATTCCTCTTACCATCAAGACTAGTGATCCTCATTGGTCCAAACAATCCATATAAATAATTTTTAAGAAGTTAAGTGAAAGTCATTTTCTTAGGTTTGGAAGATTCTTTTGTTTGTTTTCCATATTGACAAGTATGTGAAAGACAATTTTCTCAAAACACATTTTTAGCAATCCTCCAACTAAATCTTGAAAGGAAAGTTTGTTCAACAAGTCCATGTTCACGTGACCAAATCTTCTAGGCCAAGAAAATCAATCATTATTATAAGCAACAAGACATTCAAGCTTATCAAGATAAAACACACATTGAAACATTTTGTAAGTAATTGATCAAAATCACAAAATATCATATTGTCACATAAGTTCGGGCGACCGAACTTGTGGTCTACATCCAAACTTCAAGTCTGAACATTTTGTGAAGTTTCATAAAGATGTTTTTTGGCCAAGCAAATGCATAGATATTCAATCATAGTTATTTTAATCATTTTATCATGACCAAATTTACTATGTCATAAATAATAGATCATTATCATGAGTGGAAAATCATCTAACTTTATAAGCAACAAGTTCATCAAGGCAAGGCATTAATACAATTTGCAACAAAAATAGTTCTACTATTGACACCATCAAGTATAGTGCAAGTATTACATTCACATTCACCTTTTCACACTATCACATAATTGACTAATGTTAAGCAAATTATATTTCAAATTATCACTAAGCAACATTTGTTTAAAAAGAAGAGAGGAACCTTTATCAACATTGGTTACTTCATCGGTTGCTTTGACCTTGATTATGCATGAGGTGTTTTCTGTTATTCTTTAAGCCAACATCATCAATATACCTCTTAGTTGTGCTTGAGTTTGAATTGAAGTGTACCTGCAATAAAGGAGAGGAAGTATCCTTTGGTACCCATACTTTCTTGGGTCCGTGGGGGTTAGTAATAGTTTCCTTAACTCTCCAAATAGTTTTTATACCATTCTCTACTTTTCTTTTAACATAACATTTGGTGACTTTATGTCCATGTTTTCCACAATAAGTACAACAAGTATGATGCATGGAAGTAGAAGTAGCTTTAAAGAATTTGTTATATTTAGGCACATTGTTTACATAATTGTAATCAAGACCATTTTTTGATAAGAGGAGATCTTTGAGCTCCAAGAATTTTAACAAGATTGTCCCTTCCTTTTGTAAATTTTTTCTATACATGATGTAAGGTCATTAACCTTCTTTTTCAAAGTCTCATGGTCAATAAGCATTCTTTCAAGAGACAAAATCTTTTCACAAAGAATCTTATTTTCAAGGGACATGTTTTGCAAAAGAGACATTTAAAACTTCTTTTTTCAATATTCAAACAATCAATAGATTCAAGAAGTCTTTTGTTTTCACAATATAATTTTGAATTTTCATTCAATAACTCATTAATTTTGAATTTCATTTCCTTATTTCTTTTTGAAGCCTTTTTTTAATTCTTCATACATTTCAACATATAATTCACTAAGATCATCACTATCATCATCACAACAAGTAGAAGTAGAAGAAGTAGATTGTACCTCATCATTTATTGCCATAAAGCACACATTGGCTCTTTCCTCATGTGTTATTTGAAGAAGTCTCCACATATCGTGAGCGGATTTGCATTCACTCACTCGATGATATTCATTCACGTCCAATGCACAACTCAAGATGTTCATTGCTTGGTAGTTTAAAGTTATCTTCCTTGTATCGCTCTCATCATACTCCTCCATGGGCTTTGGTTCCCCTGGTAACTCCATCGACTTTCATTCTCATAGGCACATAGGGACCTTTCTCAATGACACTCCACAAATCAAAGTTAATAGAACAAATAAAAATTCTAATTCTAGATTTCCAAAATGTATAATTAGAACCATCAAGCAAAGGAGGTCTATTTGTAGATGAACCTTCCATATAAGGCAAATTTGATAAACTAGCCATATAATCTTTACTTCTAGGTTGTTAGACCTTGAAAAGAAGACCTTGCTCTGATACCAATTGAAAGACCTAAGAGGGGGGGTGAATTAGGTCTTTGGCTAATTATCGAAATCTTTTCCCCTTTTTACAAATCCTTTGCCTTAATAAAAACTCTTCTTTAATTTCACAAGTTTCAAGTTTATATGTGATGTAATGGTTAAGATAAGATCATCAAACAATAAGACTATATCCAATCAATCAACAACTATGAACAACTAATAATAACATGAGCATGTAAATAAATAAAGCTATAAGGAAATGAACACACGATTTATAGTGGTTCGATCTCTCTAAGATCTACATCCACTACCTTGAGTCCACACTCAAGGATTTCAACCAATTCACTATATGCTCAAGTTCAACAATTACATAAGAGGCTAACCACACTATGGTTTTACACTCACAACCTCTTCTAGTAATTATACAAACAATACAAGGTTCACCAAACACAATGGTTTTATATCTAAAGACAACCTCAAGACTAATCTAATCCAAGGCTCACCCACACACAGGTTTTACACTACAACCTTGATTAATCTAGTCTATGGCTCACCCTTCCACAAAAGGGTTTTATGTCACAAGATAACCTTGCAAATGAGCTAGTAGAAAATAACACAATTTAATAAGGAGAGGAGAGTGTGTAGAAGTTACCACTTGATGGTAGATATTACACAAATTTGCACCTTCACACTTTGATGTCTTTGGATGGATCAATTGAATGCACAAGACATAAGAGAGCTTAAGAAATGTTTGCTAAATGCTTTTGAATGCTTGGAGCTTTCAAGATTTTAAGAGTTACAAAAATTTGCATGTTTATGGCTTTTATAGAATTTGAAAATCTGTTAAAACGTTCATAAAACGGCTAGTTAACGGCTACTTTCAGGAAATTTGGACGACCGAATTCTGCGTCCGAATTTTTCGGACGACCGAATTCTTCCTGCTGCGTCCGAATCTTCTTCCGAATTTCTCTGGAAGAACAGTAACCATGCTGAAGACCAAAATTCGGACGACCGAATTTTTCTTCATGCGTCCGAATCTTCTTCCGAATTTCTCTGGAAGAACAGTAGCAAACTTTTGCTACCCAATTCAGACGACCGAATTTTATGGAATTGTGTTCAAACTTTGTAAAATTATTTGAAATCAATCTTCCAAGTATTTGAAATACATTTGATATATATAGATAACTTATTTAGACAAACATAAGTTTGAAAACCAAAATCAAACTTATTTGATCATATAAAGTTAACTTAAAAACTTTTAGGACACAAAACCACATTTACTAAGAATTCATTCAAAAAACTTTTAAACTTAAGAAACCAATTTTATGCTCTCTTATGCATTCAATTGACTCCAAGACATACAAGTGTAGAGTTTACATAGATATTACCTATCATCATACCTACTCTACACTTCAAGTCTTCAATGCCTTGAGTTCATCTTTGAATAAACCTCAAAAGACTCATAGCTTACTGAGGTTGTTCTTGCTCTGTGTCTTGAAGGCAATGAGACTTCAAACTTCTTTCTTCATAAATCCTATCACACAATATAAACATATTAATTCTCATCAATATTTGTCATTAATCAAAACTACATGATTTGCCCTTAGGGCTAACACATGTTCTTCTTTTTCTTCTTGTTCTGCCACTTTCTCATCATTTCCTCCATGATCATCCCCATCATCACTGTCATCATCTTTGTCCTTCTTATCTTCCTCTTTATCATCATCTTCCTCATTTCTATCTTGAGGCCTAGAGGGTCCTTCACCACTTTGAGCATTTCTCATTAGGATTTCCTCAATGTGTTTCACTCTACTCTCTAGTCCATCTAATTTTCCTAGAACCATTGGAGCAAATGATTCAAAGAACTTATACATCTTCTCCATTTCCTTGACTTGATTGTTCAAGGCTTCTTGGAATGCTTTGGCTATTATGGTGTCACCTCTAGTTATTCCTTCACCACTTGACTCATCTTTAGTTTCTTCTTCAACTACCCTTCTTTTTGTTGGTGGTTGCTCCCCCTCACTTGAAGTGTCATGCTTTCTTTTTGTCTTCATTTCTCTTGCAAGGGTCTCTTCCTCATCTTCCTCATCTTCATCCTCCTCCTTTTCCTCCTCTACACTTTCTGTCCTTTCCTTTCTTCCTAATCTTTTTGGAGAGGATCCTCTTTTTGTCTTCCATAATCCATCATCATCAAGGATAAGCTGCATTCTCTTAAGGGATTCATCAGTGTATATTTCTCCACTTTTTAAGGCTTGTCCTCTTCCTGGAAGTTTAATCTTAAAATGATTAAAGATCTTTGTTAATAGCCTTCCAAAAGAGAATGCCTTGGTTACTGTTTTTCTAGCAGTAATCATGTGTCTTAAGGCTATATATCCAAAGTTCAATTTCCTCTGTTCATGCAAGGCCAACATTAATACCATATGCATATTACCTACTGATGATTTATGTCCAAAGTTAGGAACAATCATAGTAGTTACCATATGATGCAATACTCTACCTCTAGCATCCAAATTCTTGATTTCCCTCTCTTTTATAGATATGAACTCTCTTCCATTTGTAAATGCTTGTTCAAATCTATCATATGTAAAGAGTTGACGATCATAGCAATGCATTGAGGGTGCATAATATTTAGCCCCACTGTCACTTACCCCACAAATTCTGTTAATCAGGTCTAAGCAAATGCCAAAAGTATTCTTATAGATTCTAATCTGGCTACTGGAGCAAAGGTCTCATCATAGTCAATGCCTTCTTCTTGGTTGAAACCTTGAGCAACAAGTCTAGCTTTATTTCTAACTACTTCTCCTAGTTCATTTAACTTATTTCTAAAAACCCATTTTGTACCAATAACATAATGATCATGAGGTTTAGGAATAAGAGACCAAACTTTATTTCTTTCAAATTGATTTAGCTCTTCTTCCATAGCAATAATCCATAAATTATCACACAATGCATCATCAATATTTTTTGGTTCAATATGAGATAAAAGAGCGAAGTTATCAATAAAGTACCGCCTTGTTTTTACCCCTTGGGAGACATCACCAATGATTTGCTCCTTAGGATGACCTTTTGCATATGTGATATCCTTTGGAAGTTCTTGATCATTTCTTGATTGACCATCTTGTTCTTGCTCCATTATTTCTTCTTCTTTGGCATGATCTTCCATTGTGGGTGCTTGGTGTTGAGTATGATTTTCAACCATTGATATACCTGTGTCATCTTCATTTCCTCTTTGAAGATAAATGTTCGATTCATCAAAGGTTACATGAATAGTTTCTTCAACACACAATGTTCTTTGATTATAAACTCTATATGCCTTTTTATTTGATGAATAACCAAGAAAAATTCCTTCATCTGATTTTCTATCAAATTTACCAAGATAGTTGCTAGTGTTTAAAATGAAGCATTTACAACCAAAAACTTTGAAATAGACAATTGATGGAGTTTTGTCAAATAAAAGTTCAAAAGGTGTTTTTCTTATAAAAGGTCTTAGTAAAACTCTGTTCATGATATAATAAGCTGTATTAACAGCTTCAGCCCAAAAATACTTTGGTAATGAGTTTTCACAAAGCATTGATCTAGCCATTTCTTGTAAGGTTCTGTTTTTCCTTTCAACAACACCATTTTGTTGAGGTGTTTTGGCAGCTGAAAAATTGTGAGTAATACCATATTCATCACAAAAATTTTGTAAAGTCTTGATTACAAAATTCTCTTCCATTATCACTTCTAATAGAAATCAGTTTGCAATCAAGAGAGGTTTGAACCTTTTTGAAGAGTTTTGAAAATTCATGAAATTTTTCATCTTTTTGTGCTAAAAAGATTACCCATGTAAATCTTGAAAAATCATCAACAATCACATAAGCATAGCTTTTACCACCAAGACTAGTAGTCCTCATAGGTCCAAATAAATCCATATGAATTAGTTCAAGAGGTTTTGTGGTAGAAACCATTTTCTTTGGTTTAAAAGATGTTTTTGATTGTTTTCCATATTGACAAGCATCACAGAGGTGATCAAAATGCAATTTAGGTAATCCTCTCACCAGCTCTTGTGTAGAAAGTTTGTTTAATAAATCCATGCTTACATGTCCTAATCTTCTATGCCATAAAAATCCATCATTGTCATGAATGGCAAGACATTTAATATCATTTGTAATAAGCTCATCAAGATACAACACATACACATTACTAACTCTTTTAGCAACAAAGATAGTTTTGTTACTTGCATTGTCAAGAATAGTACAAGTATCACATTTAAACTCTACTTTGCATCCATTATCACATAATTGACTAATACTCAGTAAATTATACTTTAAATCTTCAATAAGTAATACTTTCTTGATAAGAGGGAAAGAACCTTTACCAATGTTACCTATTCCAAGTATTTTTCCTTTCTTCTTATCTCCAAATGTGACAAAACCTTCACTTGTAGTTTGAAGTTCACTAACAAGTGATGCATTTCCCGTCATGTGCCTTGAGCATCCACTGTCAAGGAACCATTTTGTGGCACTTGATCTTGAGGCAAATTGTACCTAGATCAAATTTGAAAGGGTGATTTTTGGTACCCATATTTTCTTGGGTCCAAGGGGGTTAGTAAAAGTTTCTTTGACCTTCCAAATGGTTTTAACACCACTTTCTACTTTTCTTTTAACAAAACATCTAGAAACCTTGTGTCCATGTTTACCACAATAAGTGCAGCAAATAGGTGATCTAGAATGATAAGATTCTTTAACAAAAGATTTTCTCTGTTTTGGAGCAGAATAATCATGAGTAAAACCAAGACCATGTTTTACAAATGAAGGTCTTTGATAACCAAGTAATTTATTCAAATTTTCCCTTCCATTTGTAAATCTCTCAATGCATAAAGTTAGATCATTAACTCTCCTTTTTAGAAGTTCATGATCTTTTATCATTGACTCAAGAGAAATAATTCTAGTGCAAAGCTTTTTGTTTTCAAAAGATATGTTTTGTATAGTTGTATTCAAAACTTCTTTTTCAATAGCAATGCAACTAATAGTTTCAAGAAGTTTTCCATTTTCAACACATAATTTTGAATTTTCATTAGATAAATTATTTATTTTGAGTTTAATTTCCTTATTTCTTTTTGAAGCCTTTTTTAATTCTTCATATAACTCAACAATAAGATCACTGGAATCAATATCATCATCATATATATTTGAGATAGAGGGTGAAGATTGTACCTCATCATCAATGGCCATGAAGCATATGTTGGCCTTTCCTTCACTTTCATCCTCACTTTCCTGTTGATCCCATGTTCCAGCTAGTCCTTTTCCTTTCTTGGCAGATTTCTTTCTGTTTTTGCTTTCTCTTTCCCTTTCCAACACTCTGGGACAGTCAGCAATAAGATGCTCAGTACTCTTGCATTCAAAGCATTGAGGTTTATATGATGAAGATTGTCCACTCTTCTTGACTGGCTTTCTTCCTTTCTTGAGAAATTACTTTTTGTAGAATCTCTTGAATTTCTTCACAGCCATTGCAATTTCTTCTTCTCCACTGTTTCTTCCTTCTTCTTCACTTGAGGATTGTTCTTGTTCACTCAAGTTGTTTGAGGCATTAAGCACTACTCCTTTTCTTCCCTTTTCTTCACCCTCCTTGTCATTTAGCCGTTTCATCTTCATTTCATGAGTCAGTAGAGATCCAATGAGCTCTTCAAGTGGAAGAGTCTTCAAATCCTTGGATTCCTCAATGGCAAGTGTTTTAGGCTGCCAGGATTTTGGTAGAGCATCTAAAATCTTTCTGTTTTGCTCTCCCATAGTATAGCTTTTACCATAAGCTTTTAAGCCATTGAAAATGTTAGTAAATCTTGTAAACATATCACTAATATTTTCACCTTGTTTCATGGTAAACAGTTCATAATCTCTAACTAGCATGGCAAGTTTAGATTCTTTAACTTGATTAGTTCCTTCATGTGTAATTTGAAGTAATCTCCACATGTCATGAGCAGAATCACTTCCACTAACTCTATTATATTCAGTAACATCTAAAGCACAACTTAATATATTCATGGCTTGATAATTTAAAGTCATTTTCTTAGAATCATGCTCATCAAATTCATCTGTGGACTTGGGTACTGAGGTTATTCCATCAGCACTCATTTTCATTGGGACATAAGGACCTTTCTCAATTATGTTCCACAAATCAAAATTAATAGAACAAATATAAATTTTAACTCTAGATTTCCAGAAAGTGTAATTTGTTCCATTAAACAAAGGTGGTCTATTTGTGGAAGATCCTTCTAGGTAAGGTAGGTTTGACATATTAGCCATAGGATATTTGTCTTCTAGGTTGTTAAACTACACACAGAAGTTCTTGCTCTGATACCAATTGAAATACCTAAGAGGGGGGGTGAAATAGGTATTTAGCTAATTTTCACAAACTTAAACCTTTTATGCGTTTAGACCAAGAACAAGTTATGTAAGCTAATTATAGATAATTGATAGCAAGACAATAATGAAAGCAATAGCAAAGAACTCAAACAATTTATAGTGGTTCGATCCTCAAGATCTACGTCCACTACCTTAAGCTCACACTTAAGGATTTCAACAAATCTACTAATTGCTCAGGTTTACAAATTACAAAAGAGGTTCACCACACTTTGGTTTTACACTCACAACCTCTTCTAGTAATTTCTTACAATACAAGGCTCACCAACCTATGGTTTTATATCTCAAACAACCTTGAATCACAACTTCAAGGATCACCCTTATCTAAAGGGTTTTATGTTATCAAGATAACCTTGCTAGAGCTAGTAGATCAACACAATTGAATAAGTAAAGAAGAGTGTGTAGAAGTTACCACTTGATGGTAGATATTACACAAATTTGCACCTTCACACTTTGATGTCTTTGGATGGATCAATTGAATGAACAAGACATAAGAGAGCTTAAGAAATGTTTGCTAAATGCTTTTGAATGCTTGGAGTTTTCAAGATTTCAAGAGTTACAAAAATTTGCATGTTTATGGCTTTTATAGAATTTGAAAATCTGTTAAAACGTTCATAAAACGGCTAGTAACGGCTAGTTTCAGAAAATTCGGACGACCGAATTTCTTGGCTGCGTCCGAATCTTCGTCCGAATTTCTCTGGATGAATAGTAACCATGCTGAGAACAAAAATTCGGACGACCAAATTTTTTTGTTGCGTCCGAATCTTCTTCCGAATTTCTTTGGAAGAACAGTGACCATGCTGAAGGCCAAAAATTCGGACGACCGAATTTTTTGGCTGCGTCCGAATCTTCTTCCGAATTTCTCTGGAAGAATAGTAGCAAGCTTTTGCTACAAAATTCGGACGATCGAATTTTTTGAAAGTATTTTCAAACTTTGTAAAATCATTTGAGATATAACTTCAATGAGTTTGAAAAACATTTGATATATAGAAAACTTATTTAACTATATTTAAGCTTGAAAAACATGAACATATGAGGTTTACAAACATATCTTATAAAAAAGATTCATTCAAAGCCTTTTAAGATCATAAGATTATTTTTATGCTCTCTTATGCATTCAATGACGACCAAGACATGCAAGTGTAGAGTTTACATAGAAATTTACCTAAACATTAATTGCACTCTACACTTCAAGTCTTCAATGCCTTTTGATCATCTTTAGAACAACATTCTTCAAACTTCAAATACTTGCTTAAAGGAAGTTGTTCTTGAACCTTTGCTTCAAAGCAATGAGACTTCATACTTCTCAAATTACAGAACCTATCACACAATAACCAAACATTTTAGTCCTCATCAATATTTGTCATTAATCAAAACTACATAATTTGCCCTTAGGGCTAACACTATCCAATATGGGTAATGTTCTATCTCTATTTGATGATATTGATTGGAGCAATTTAATAGTAGTTGATGAAGAATTTTATACTGCCATTATATATGATTTTCATGCAAATCTTAAAGAAGAGAGAATTGAACATGAGGGGAATAATGTAGTTCAATTGTATTCCTCTAGAGTATATCAAGTGGATTTTGAGTTCAGTAATGCCTTAGTAAACATAATTTGTGAGGTAGATGATAATGAGGCAAGGTATTACTCATTGGGACAGCATTGCTTTATTCATGGATTGTTCACAAATGAAAGATTTGAAGAAGCTTTCACAAATGGTAGACAATTTAGGTCAATTAGGGAAAAGAAAATCAAAGCCTTTGATGCTAGAGGAAGGGTTATGCATCACATGAATACTACTATGCATTTGGTGATTATGCTTGCCTTGCATGAGCATAGAAGACTAAACTTTGGATTCATGGCGTTGAAGCATATGATTAGTGCAAGAAAACCAGCCAACGAAGCCTTACCGTATGGGATACTATTAACAAGAAAGGAAAACCAAAATGAGGCATGAGTTATCTAGTAAGGGGGAGCAACCTTCCACAAAAGAAGACTATTTGAAGAGTTGCCAAGGTGTTTCAAGAGACATTGAACAACCATGTAGAGGAAATGAAGAAGATGGACAAATTCTTCAAGTCTTTTGCTCTGATAATTCTTGGCAAATTTGATGGTTTAGAAGCTAAAGTCAAGAATATGGAAGAAGACTTGAGAAAGATTTCTCAAGTGGTTTTAAATGGTGCAAGTTCCTATAAAGCCCAAGAGAACAAGCAAGAAGAAGGAGATGAATGAAGTTTAACAAAGTAAAATCACAAATCCATCACCAATATCCTTCAACCAAGGGAGCAAGAAAATTCGGTTCAAAGAAAGAAGATCCAAGATCCTCTTGATTGGTAGCTTTCCAAAGCAGAATTACACAAGCAAGGAGTCAACAAATGAAGGACCCTATCATACAGAGATCAAGGGAGATATGGCCATCATAACAAACAAATTTGGAAGTGAAGACCACAAAGCGCATCCAAGACTAAGCCTTTCTATCCCTAAATTCTATTTTGTTGCTTATTTTATTTTATGCCTTAATGCACATGTTATGATTTAACATTGAAATTTACTTGTGCCTTTCTAGTCATTATAGTGTTTTGAAGCTCAATATGTGAAATCTTTGTGATAAGAGCTTCTTTGTTTCACTTTTATTGTCCAAGTACTCTTACCCCAAGTTTAATTGCTGATAAAAAGGGATAAAAATGGAGAGAAGAAGTTGATTTATTATTGTTGAGATGCTACATAATGATTATTGCTGTTAGGATGATAATTATTTGACTAGAACTATACTGTTTATGAGAGTTGGTCAATACATTGCTAAATTGCCAAATGAGAGTTGATCAATATACTGCTTATATGTGATACATGTTGTCTCATTTTCATTAACCCCATCTTTGAGTGATGACAAAAGGGGGAGAAGAAATGGGATGACAAAATGTGTGAAAATGTGAAATAGCAGTGGAATTCCTCATGCATGAATAGAAAATGTGTGAATTTTCTGAAAATCCATGCATATGTCAAGGGGAAGAAAGAATGTTGACTGCAAGATGTGCTATATGCTATGTGTTTGCTGTAAATGTGCTATGTATATGTGCTATAGGTTGAAATATAAAATGAATGTGTTTTGTGAAAATATATGGCTGCAATTGAAATTTAAATTGACTATGTTATACTATGTGAGGTTTTGGTTATTTTCTGAGTTTTTGGAATATGGTTAAGTTGAGATTAAAATCTTGAACTTGGTTCTTGACTTGACCTACAATTGAATGCATTAGTTTTGTGGTTTTGCAAAGCTAAAATGAATGCTATTGTAGCTATACATATTTGGGTACTTCTATAGTTCATTTGAGAATGCAAAATCACCTTCTCAAACTTGCTACCAAAAATTTGGACTTGAAATTCGGATGCAAACCAAAAATTCGGATGCATCCAAACTTTCTTGCCAAAAATGTTTTTCTGTTGTTCAAATTGTTTAAAAACTGTCTTAATCCATCCTATCATATTTGAACAATCTTAGAAAAGCTTATTTTCAAAAATTAAATTTGTTATCTCACATATTTTACATTTGGATTTGATATCTTAAAATTCGGATGCATGTTTCAGAAATTTGGATGCATGCATATTTTGTTGCCAAAATGTGCTCTTTTGTTGTTCAAATTGATTCAAACATGTTTTAATCTCTTCCATTATGTTTGAACAACCTTAGGAACACTTTATGTCACTTTAAACATTCATTATATTGGATTTATTGCAGTTTGAACTTCAGATTTAAAAATTCGGATGCATGTTCTAAAATTCGGATGCATCCATATTTTGTTGTCAAAAAGTGCTCTATTGTTGTTCAAATTGATTCAAACTTGTTTTAATCTCTTCCACTATGTTTGAACAACCTTAGGAAAGCTTATTTTCAAAAATTGAAGCTGTCACTTCACTGATTTTACAATTTGGACTTGATATGTCAAAATTCAGATGCATAGCATCTCAAGTCCAAACTTGTTGAAAAATGAGCACAATCTAAGGGGGAGCAATATTAATCTTTTCTGACCTTTAATACCTCTCTTAGAAGTTTTCTTAATGCTTAAATGCTATATCTTCTATCCTAGTTGTTGGAAGGAAGGAGGCAAATGGAGGTTGGTTGGGTCATAGGCTCGTATTGAGCCTTTTATATGACAATGTGCTAAATTGGTTATATTCTATCATTGACATTAATACTTCTTTGTACTACATTGTTTAAATCCATCACATTTTGCATCAAAGTTTGTCATCATCAAAAAGGGGGAGATTGTTAGCCCTAAGGGCAAATCATGTAGTTATGATTAGTTTTGATTAATGACAAATATTGATGAGGACTAAAATGCTTCTATGTTGTGTGATAGGATTGTTAGATTAAGAAGTATGAAGTCTCATTGCCTTGGAGCTAGCAATGCAAGAACAACTCTAAGATGCCAAAGTGATTGAAGGTTGAAGAGTTTGTTCAAGATTAATGAAGGCTTTGAAGACATGAAGTGTAGGTTACATGTGCTTAATAGGTAAACTTTGTAAACCCTACACTCTTAAGCCTTGGAATCTATGAGTTGCAATTGAGAGCACAAAACTTGATTTAAATGGTTTCAATGGTTTTGAACATACCTAAATTATCAAGTTTTCATAAATAGTTTTTGCACTTATAAGGTCTTTAATGACTTATCTTTGAGGCTAGAATGTTTTTCAACTTGTTTGAATTGATTTAAACATGTTTTGACAAAGTTTGAAAAATTCGGATGCAAATTCGGTCATCCGAAATTTTTCTGCACTGTGAACAGTAATACTATTCAACGTGAACGTGACACTATTCACGTGAACAGTACCTACTATTCTTCCAGAGAAATTCGGAAGAAAATTCGGACGCATGGAGAAAAATTCGGTCGTCCGAATTTTGTGAATAGTGCATGAACAATGCCGACTATTTTTCCAGAGAAATTCGGACGAAGATTCGGACGAAGCTGGAAAATTCGGTCGTCCGAATTCTTGTGACCGGTGCATGAATAGTGCAGAAAATAGCCGTTACTAGCCGTTTTATGGTTGTTTAAACTGATTTTTGAATTCTATAAAAGCCATAAACTCCAGATTTTTTAGTAGAACTTTGAACTTAACAAATCTTACATGCTCTAACTTATTTTACATCAAATCAAATTGAAAAGCTCTCAAATTGCCTTGTGCTCAAAGGTGTACATTCAAGATTCCAAAGGCAAAGGTGAAGTGGTGCTAGCAATTGTATTTATCTACCAAGAAGCGTTGGTAATATTCAAACTCATTTATTCCTCATTTAATTCTGTTTTTCTACTAGCTCATTGTAAGGTTATCTTTAGACATAAAACCCTTTTGTGTTAGGGTGAGCCATAGACTAGATTAATCAAGGTTGTGGTGTAAAATCCATTGTGTGGGTGAGCCTTTGATTAGATTAGTCTTTAGGTTGTCTTTGGATATAAAACCCTTGTGGAAGGGTGAACCTTGTTTGTATAATTACTAAAAGAGGTTGTGTGTGTAAAACCATTGTGTGGTGAGCCTCTTATGTAATTGTTGAATTTGAGCATATAGTGGATTGGTTGAAATCCTTGAGTGTGGACTCAAGGTAGTGGATGTAGATCTTGGAGAGATCGAACCACTATAAATCGTGTGTTCATTTCCTTATTACTTTATTTGTTTACATACTTGTGATTATTATTTATGCTTAGTTGTTGATTGATTGGTTATGGTCTTATAGTTTGATAATCTTGTATTAATCATCAAATCACATATAACTTGAAGTTTGTGAATTTAAAGAAGAGCTTTTATTAAGACAAAAGATTTGTAAAAAGGTGAAAAGATTTCGATAATTAGCCAAAGACCTAATTCACCCCCCTCTTAGGTCTTTCATGTATGTTGTAATTGTGCTAGCCATGCATAAGAAAAGAAAATTGAATTTTGGATTTATAGTGCTAAAGAATATAATGGCAGCTAGAAGAACAGAGCATAAGGTATTGCAGTATGGAAGGTTATTAACAGGAATTTTCAAGTATCTCCAAGTGCAATTGTCTTCTAGTGGTTTACCAATAAATAGTGAAGAAGTCTACACCAACAACTCACTAAAGAGAATTCCTTGGATACTTGATGATGATAATGTATGAAGGACTAGAAGAGAAACTCCTCTAAAGGGTGATAGAAGAGATTCTAGCGATGATGAAGAAAAGGAGGAAGAAAGTAATGAAGAGAAGGAAGACGAAAATGAAGAAGAAGAATAGGATGAAGAGGAAATCCTTGCTAGAGAAAGGAAAATAAAAAAGAAGTATGAGTCACCAAGTGAGGAGGAGCAACCTTCCACAGAAGAAGACTATTTGAAGAGGTACCCTCTATTGAAGCAAAATAAGTTGAAGGTGATAATCTCACTAGAGGTGATACCACAGTTGCCAAGGTGTTTAAAGAATCATTGAACAACCATGTAAAGGAAATGAAGAAGATGGACAAATCCTTAGAGTCCTTGCTCCAATGATTCTTGGCAAATTTGATAGTTTAGAAGCTAGAGTCAAGAATATGGAAGAAGACTTGAGAAAGATTTCTTAAGTGGTTTTAAATGGTGCAAGTTCCTATAAAGTCAAAGAAGAAGAAAACAAAGAAGATAAGAAATAGTACAGTGAAGAGGAAAATGAAGAAGATCAAGAAGATAATATGGGTGGAGATGGCAGCAATAAGGATGAAAGTAATGACAGTGAAAATTGAGATGGCTATCAATTTGTTGCTAAAGAAGAAACAAAGATGAAATAAAAGGCAGTGAAGCACACCAAGAAGAAGAAGAGCATGAGAATGAAGAACAAAGAGGTAAAGCCCAAGAGAACAAGCAAGAAGAAGGAGGTGATGGGAGTTTAACAAAGTCAAATAAAAAAATCCATCACCAATTTCCTTCAGCCAAGAGAGGAGAAAAATGTGGTTGAAAGGAAGAAGATCCAACCATCCTCTCGATTGGCAACGTTCCAAAGCCGAACTACATGGGCAAGGAGTCAGCAAATGAAGGACCCCATCATACAGAGATCAAGGGAAACATGGCCATCATAACAAACATATTTGGAAGTGAAGATCATGAAGCGCATCCAAGACTAAGCCTTTCTATCCCTAAACTCTATTTTATTGCTTATTTTAGTTTATGCCTTGATGCACATGTTATGCTTTAACATTGAAATTTACTTATGCCTTTCTAGTCATTATAATGTTTTGAAGCTCAATATGTGAAATTCTTGTGATAAGAGCTTCTTTTGTTTCTTTTTTGTTGTCCAAGTACTCTCACCCCAAGTTTAATCGTTGCTAAAAAGGGGGAGAAGAAGTTGATTTATCGTTGTTACGATGCTACATAATGCTTATTGCTATTAGGATGATAATTATTTGACTAGAGAATTGCTTAATGTTGCCAATATTCTGTTTATGAGAGTTGGTCAATATATTGCTAAATTTCCAAATGAGAGTTGGTCAATATACTGCTTATATGTGATACATACTGTCTCATTTTCATTAACCCTATCTTTGAGTGATGACAAAAGGGGAGCAAGAATGATGACAAGATGTGCTATATGTTATGTATATGTTGTGTGAATGATGACAAGATGTGGCTGCATTTGTGCATTTGTGTGGATGCATTTGGAAACTGTGTATTATGTTGTGAATATATTTTGCGAATGATGACAAGATGTGGCTTCATTTGTGCATTCGTTTAAATGCATTTGGAAACTGTTTATTATGTGGTTGGACAAAATATGTATACAGTGTATTATGTGGTTGCATTTGAAATTTAAATTGAAAATGGTTGTTTTTTGAGAATTTGAAAACGGTTGAGTTGAGATTTTGAAATTTTTGATCATGGTTCTTGACTTGACCTACGACTTTAAGTTACTTCATGAAAACAATTGAATACATGAGTTTTCTAGTTTTGCAAATCTAAACTGAGTGTCGTTGTGGACATACATATTTGAGTACTTCTACAGTTCATTTGAAAATTTAAAATCACCTTTCCAAACTTGTTGCCAAAAATTTGGCCTTGAAATTCTGATGCAGACCAAAAATTCAGATGCATCAAGATCTTCTTGCCAAAAATGTTGTTTTGTTGTTCAAATTGTTTGAAAAGTGTATTAATCCTTCCTATCATATTTGAACAATCTTAAAAAGCTTATTTTTAAAAATTAAAGTTGTTATCTCACATATTTTACAGTTTGGATTTGAAATCTTAAAATTCGGATACATGTTTCAGAAATTCAGATGCATCCATGTTTTGTTGCCAA
This sequence comes from Rauvolfia tetraphylla, assembly GCA_030512225.1. Classification (NCBI taxonomy): domain Eukaryota; kingdom Viridiplantae; phylum Streptophyta; class Magnoliopsida; order Gentianales; family Apocynaceae; genus Rauvolfia; species Rauvolfia tetraphylla. Next base: position 2,211,712 of record JAJQKT010000064.1, read on the forward strand.
AAAGTGCTCTTTTGTTGTTCAAATTGATTCAAATATTTTTTAATCTCTTCTACTATATTTGAACAACCTTAGGAAAGCTTATTTTCAAAAATTGTAGCTTTCATTTTACTTATTTTATAGTTCGGACTTGATATGTCAAAATTTGGATTCACAATATTTCAAGTCCAAACTTGTTGAAAAATGAGCACAATCTAAGGGGGAGCATTGTTATTCTTTTTTGACTATTAATACCTCTCTTAGAAGTTTTCTTAATGCTTAAATGCTATATCTTCCATCCTAGTAGTTGGAAGGAAGGAGGTAAATGGAGGTTGGTTGGGTCATAGGCTCATATTGAGTCATTTGAATGTCAAAGTGTTAAATTGGTTATTATTTATCATTCACATCAATGCTACTTTGTACTATATTGTTTAAATCCATCACATTTTGCATCAAAGTTTGTCATCATAAAAAATGGGGAGATTGTTAGCCCTAAGAGAAAATCATGTAGGTTTGATTAGTTTTGATTAATGACAAACATTGATAAGGACTAATATGCTTGTATGTTATGTGATAGCATTTTTGGATTGAGAAGGAAGCGAGTCTCATTGCGTTGGAGATAGCAATGCAAGAACAACTCAAATATGTCAAAGTGATTGAATAGTTTGTTCAAGATGATTAAAGGCTTTGAATACATAAGTGTACGTTACATGTGCTTAATAGGTAAACTTTGTAAACCCTACACTCTTAAGCCATGGAATCTATGAGTTGCAATTGAGAGCACAAAACTTGATTTAAATGGTTTCAATGGTTTTGAACTTACCTAAATTATCAAGTGAACAATACCGACTATTTTTCCAGAGAAATTCAGACGCACGTTCGGACACAGCTGGTCAAGTTCGATCGTCCGAATTTTGAACAGTATCAGTGAACAGTAACACTGTTCCCGTGAGTAGTATTTTCCAAAAAAATTCAGACTCACGTTTGGACACAGAGGAGCAAGTTCGGACGTCCGAACTTCTCAGAAACTAGCCGTTGCTAGCCGTTTTATGACCGTTCGAATTGATTTTCAAAATCTATAAAAGTCACAAGATCCAAATTTTTGGAAGAACTTTTGAACTTAATATATCCTTGAAGCTCTAACTTGTTTGACATCAAAATTATTTGAAAAGCTCTCAAATTTCCTTGTGCTCAAAGGTTAAAATTCAAGATTCGAAAGGCAAGAAGTGAAGTGGTGCTAGCTATTGTATTCATCCACCAAGAAGTGTTGGTAACATCCAAACTCTATTTTTACATTATTGTTGTGATTGATACAAGGTTATCTTGTGACGTAAAATCATTTTGGTAAGGGTGAGCCATAGACTAGATTAATCAAGGTTGGGTGGGCGAGCCTTGGATTAGATTGGTCTTTAGGTTGTCTTTAGATATAAAATCCTTGTGGAAGGGTGAGCCTTATTTGTGCAAAGGAGGTTGTTGGTGTAAAACCCTTGTTGGGTGAGCCTCTTGTGTAATTGCATAAATTGAGCATATAGTGAATTGGTTGAAATCGTTGAGTCTGGACTCGAGGTAGTGGATGTAGATATTGGAGAGATCGAACCACTATAAATCGTGTGTTCATTTCCTTATAGCTTTACTTGTTTACATACTTGTGTTACTATTATTTGTTCATAGTTGTTGACTGATTGGTTGTGGTCTTATAGTTTGATAATCTTGTCTTAACCATCAAATCACTTATAAACTTGAAGTTTGTGAATTTAAAGAAGAGCTTTTATTAAGGCAAAGGATTTGCAAAAATGGAAAAGATTTTTGATAATTAGTCCAATACCTAATTCACCCCCTCTTAGGTCTTTCAATTGGTATCAGAGCAAGGTCTTCTTTTTAAGGTCTAACAACCTAGAAGTAAAGATTGTATGGCTAGTTTATCAAATTTGCCTTATATGGAAGGTTCCTCTACAAATAGACATCTTTTATTTGTTGGTTCTAATTATACATTTTGGAAATCTAGAATTAGAATTTTTATTTGTTTTATTAACTTTGATTTGTGGAGTATCATTGAGAAAGGTCCTTACATACCAATGAGAATGGGAGATGATGGAATCACTAGAGAGCCAAAGCCAATGGATGAATATGATGAAGGTGACTCTAAAATGATGACATTAAATTACCAAGCCATGAATATCTTGAGCTGTGCATTGGACGTGAATTAATACAATCGAGTGAGTGAATGCGACACCGCTCATGATATGTGGAGACTTCTTCAAGTAACACATGAGGAAAGTGCCAACATGTGCTTTATGGCAATAAATGATGAGCTACAATCCACTTCTTCTACTTCTACTTGTTGTGATGATGATATTGATGATCCTAGTGAATTATTTCTTGAAATGTATGAAGAAGCAAAAGAGGCTTCAAAGAGAAATAAGGAAATGAAACTCAAAATTAATGAGTCATTGAATGAAAATTCAAAATTATATTGTGAAAACAAAAGACTTCTTGAATCTATTGATTGTTTGAATATTGAAAAAGAAGTTTTAAATGTCTCTTTACAAAGCATGTCCCTTGAAAATAAGATTCTTTGTGAAAAGATTTTGTCTCTTGAAAGAATGCTTGTTGATCATGAGACTTTGAAAAAGAAGGTTGATGACCTTACATCATGTATAGAAAAATTTTAAAAAGGAAGGGACAATCTTGATAAAATTCTTGGAGCTCAAAGATCTCCTCTTGTCAAAAATGGTCTTGGTTACAATCATGTAAATAATGGGCCTAAATATAAAAATTTCTTTGTTAAAGCTACTTCTAGTTCAATGCCTCATACTTGCTGTACATATTTTGGAAAACATGGACACAAAGCCATAAGGTGCTCCGTTAAAAGAAAAACAGAAAATGGTGCTAAAACCATTTGGAGATTAAAGGGAATCATCACTAACCCTCCTGGACAGAAATTGTGGGTACCAAAAGTTTCTTCATCTCATTTGGTGTAGGTACATTTTTCTCCTAAATGGTTTCATGATAGTGGCTGCTCAAGATTTGTGACAGAATTCATTAGATTCGATGACAAGAAGAAAGGAAGAATTCTTTGTATAGGTGACATTGGTAAAGATTCTTCCTCCCTCATTAAACAAGTTTTGCTCATTGATGATTTGAAATGTAACTTGCTTAACATTAGTCAATTATAACGAAGGCAGTACATTTTTCTCAATTCTACCCCTTCTCTATGTTCCTATTTAGTTATTTCTATCTTTCTTTATTATTAAGGGCACAAAATACATTTGATTAAAAATTTTTCTTATTTTTTCAACTCTTAAATCTTGTGTAACAGTCTAAATCTTTAAAACACTTTATCCTAATAAAAGAAAGAGCACTTGAAACGGCCAAATTTAATTAAAGCCTTTATAAAAAGGATAGGTTTCTAATGAAGTAGCACTCGAAAGGTAAAAACTAAACAGTAATTCTCAATTCCGCCACCAAAAAATATATTAAAAAACTTTGTCGAACATGGATAAGCTTGCTTGTTTTGTTCTCCTTTTTCTCGCCGCATTTGGTTGGTGATCTCTGTCCCTCTTCTTTTTTTACTCTTAAAACAGAAAATTGAGAAGTTATTTTCCATTTATTTGGTGTAAAACTATACTCTTTCCTATGAAAAGTTAGATATTTAATTTTTAAATAAAAATAAAATTCGTAATGCATTTACTTGAATGATATATATTTTGCTTCTTTTTTCGCAAATTTTCTTTTCACTTTGCAAAAAGCTGAAAAGAATACTTACAATAGTATTTAGTAATGCTTTTGCTTAAATGTTGTTTTTTCCTTTCTTTTTTTGTAGTTATGAAATTGATGCTTCAATGGACGGATTAGCAAGCACAAGAATTTCAAGGAAAGCTGCTCTAGGACACGAGCGATTCTTGTGGTACTTATGGTAAACTTTGTTGGATTAACACCCTGCTGCGAAGAATATAGATGCGTTCTCTTTAGGTGTCTAGGTCCCTTTTGAAGACTGATAAAATATTAAAATTGAAAACAGTATAAAAATCTTCTCTTGTTACGGTGCCATTCGGGTTACCAACAAATAATAAGAATCAAAATTTTATTGTGCTATAGCAAACGATAATGTTAAATCCCTTTATCAGAATTACTAGTTGTTTTCTCAAACCCTATACTTTGAATATTACAATTGAATGAAACAGACAGGGAAAGAAAAAAGAGTGGAGAGAGATTAAACATTAATAGTTTCTAAAAAAACAAAAAAGATGAGTTTTTATTCAATTCTAAATCCATAACATTTTCTTTGTAAACTCTATTGAACAATATTTTTTAAGAAAATGTTAATAAATTTTGAAATCCATTTGGCCGTCATAGCTACAAACTGCCTTTTAGATTAGTACTGCACCCTCCCTTTGTTAAATCCCAATTGATAATCCCTAACATTAGGTCTTTTATAATATTTTAGATATTTTTAATTCAATTGTGAAAATAACATGATGTGTGTATTTAGAGAATAATCAATTAACCCAACATATATTTATTCAATTAAACTATGCATCAATCTAAAATATATAAATTGTACTAAAGATTCAAATTTCTGATCCACATGTTGCTAATTCGGAATTAAATTTTGTCAGAGAAATAGTTGACTTGTTGACATACATTTTCTTCTTTTTTTTGTTTGAAAAATTCGCAAAATTGTTATTAATTATTGTGCTCAGCCATAAGGGCTTCCATCACATCTTACACTGCTTCTACAATCCATTTAATCTCAGAATTCATCCTAATAACCCATTGGACAAGTAAATAAACATTACGAGATGGGAAGGCAAAACCCACTGTTTCTGAACACTAATGTCCAATCTTCAAAAGCTAATTCTAATGCCCAAAATGTACAATAATTTCTAAGAAAATTAAGAACCAATAAGATAATATCTCCAAATCCGATATTATTAGATAAACATTCATCCAAAATATGTTGTAATTTCTTGAATCTCCAATTTTAATAAGATTATATCAGTCATTTGTTTCCTCGAAACATTTCAAAGACATTACAAAAGTCAAATTATTTCAAAAATATTTTCCTCAAAATTAGAAAAACTATAAACTAATCATATGCTCAACTACATTGTATAAAGGAGGAGAAAAAGCATGGGAAAGATGTGGTGACTTGTTGGATGCCGTAATCAAAATGGAGTGAACGATCTGTAAGCCACAGAGAATTGCTGCCGCTATGCCAACCTTCAAGGCATGGGAATTGTCATTGTTAGTTGACACCCTTGCTCCACTAATTGGCCACAATTTCAAGAAGGAATGTAAAAAGAAATTACATAAAAAAAGAAATATGTGTCAAGTTTTATTAATTAAAGGGTATATAAAAAGAAACTCCTTATGGCAGTGCATAAGTTTATTATTTTGAACAAATTCACAATGTAATGGAGAACTTTGAATTGGTATAATTTAGTCTCTCCCTTTTGGTCATATGCTACAATATTATCTAAAGCTTCGACCTCTTTTAGTAACTCTTACAGGACCTTCGAACTGAATACAACCCTTACCTACGATTCCTATATACCTTATTTCAAGAAAGGGCTACTTCTTTTTCCCGTGGAAACATAGCTAGATAGGCAAAAGAACATGGTGATATGAAGGTGGCCCGAATATGTGGTACAATTGCCTCATATGCAAAGCGTCATGAAACTGCCTGTAAAAAGAAAGCAGAAACATTATTCAAAATTTACCATGATGGAATAGTGGTGGCTCCATGCCAGCACAGCTGATGTACGATGGACGTCAAAGCATTTTTTTGAATGTTTTTCGACGGTCAAACATCGGCTTAGTGGTTACACTACCAAGGACTATACAGATATAATTGAGTTTTTTGTTGGCTGATTTAACTGGACTATCTGGAGATGCTCGAAATGCTCAAGATTATGTTTGCGGGCTACCACCGAGGATCAGAAGCCAGGAAGAGAGAGCACAAGCAAAAGCAAAACAGGGACCCAAATTTCCTTTTAGCTAGATCTGTGATAGACAGGTGCAATTCCAAGTCCTTCACCAAAAAAGTTTCGCTCCCTAGAAATCTTGTGCTTCTCAAAATGACATACATAGGTAGAGCATTTGTGTGGTAGTTTGCCTATATATTCCATTTGTGGAGGAAAGATTTTGTTTGGCGCGATATTTGTTGGATGTAGGCACCATTGTTTATGTTCTGTGCCGTTAGAGGTGCATGTTAGGAGCAATTGTAGTTTCAATTTTGGTGTGTTCTTGAGTCGTTCATGTTTTGTTTTTAGCATATTGTTTGAGACAGTAAGTCTTCTATCGATTTCAATCTAAGGCAATTTTGATGATGATTGTTTTGTGGTAACAATTGCATCTTTCAGTTTGGAATCCTATTCCTTTACCAACCTTCCATGTTGCTATTACAATAAGCTACTTTTCACTTTCCACTGTGAAATTCAAACTACTAAGGGCCGACTTTACATATGTTCTATAAAATTTCGAAGATTATAGAAGGGGGACATTGTTTTATAAGTGAGTTACACTCACATGAAAGGATTGAGAATGCCTATATAAATGGTAGAAGCCTCAGGACTAGAAAGGAGAGAGAGATAAAAGCTTTTTGATGCTAGTGAAAGAATTTTGCATCACACGCTTACTACCTTGATTATAGAATACTTTGGGGACAAATCTGTTAGCCCTAAGGGCAAATCATGTAGTTTTGATTAATGACAAATATTGATGAGGACTAAAATTTTTGATTATTGTGTGATAGGTTATGTAAACTGAGAAGTATGAAGTCTAATTGCTTTGAAGCAAAAGTTCAAGAACAACTTCATTTAAGCAAGTATTTGAAGTTTGAAGAATGTTGTTCTAAAGATGATCAAAAAGCATTGAAGACTTGAAGTATAGAGTACATTTAACTTTTAGGTAAATTTCTATGTAAACTCTACACTTGCATGTCTTGGTTATCATTGAATGCATAAGAGAGTATAAAAATAATCTTATGATCTTAAAAGGCTTTGAATGAATCTTTTTATAAGATATGTTAGTAAACTTCATATGTTCTTGTTTTCTCAAGCTTATATATGGTTAAATAAGTTTTCTATACATATCAAATGTTTTTCAAACTCATTGAAGTTATATCTCAAATGATTTTACAAAGTTTGAAAATGCTTCCAAAAAATTCGGTCGTCCGAATTTTGTAGCAAAAGTTTGCTACTATTCTTCCAGAGAAATTCGGAAGAAGATTCGGACGCAACCAAAAAATTTGGTCGTCCGAATTTTTGGCCTTCAGCATGGTCACTGATCATCCAGAGAAATTCGGACGAAGATTCAGACGCAGCCAAGAAATTCGGTCGTCCGAATTTTCTGAAACTAGCCGTTTCTAGCCGTTTTATGAACGTTTTAACAGATTTTCAAATTCTATAAAAGTTATAAACATGCAAATTTTTGTAACTCTTGAAATCTTGAAAACTCCAAGTATTCAAAAGCATTTAGCAAACATTTCTTAAGCTCTCTTATGTCTTGTGCATTCAATTGATCAACCCAAAAGACATCAAAGTGTGAAGGTGCAAAATTGTGTAATATATACCATCAAGTGGTAACGTCTACACATTCTCATTTATTTATCAAATTGTGTATTTCTACTAGCTCTAGCAAGGTTATCTTGATAACATAAAATTCTTTAGATAAGGGTGATCCTTGAAAGTGTGATTCAAGGTTGTTTAAGATATAAAACCATTGTTTGTGGTGAGCCTTGTATTGTAAACATTACTAGAAGAGGTTGTGAGTGTAAAACCATAGTTTGGTGAACCTCTCTTGTAATTTGTAAACCTGAGCAATTAGTAGATTTGTTGAAATCCTTAAGTGTGAGCTTAAGGTAGTGGATGTAGATCTTGAGGATCGAACCACTATAAATTGTTTGAGTTCTTTGCTATTGCTTTCATTACTGTCTTGCTATCAATTATCTATAATTAGCTTATATAACTTGTTCTTGGTCTAAACGCATAAAAGGTTTTAGTTTGCGAAAATTAGCCAAATACCTAATTCACCCCCCCCTCTTAGGTATTTCAATTGGTATCAGAGTTAGAACTTCTGTGTGTTGTTTAACAACCTAGAAGACAAAGATCCTATGGCTAATATGTCAAACCTACCTTACCTAGAAGGATCTTCCACAAATAGACCACCTTTGTTTAATGGAACAAATTACACTTTCTGGAAATCTAGAGTTAAAATTTATATTTGTTCTATTAATTTTGATTTGTGGAACATAATTGAGAAAGGTCCTTATGTCCCAATGAAAATGAGTGCTGATGAAATAACCTCAGTACCCAAGTCCACAGATGAATTTGATGAGCATGACTCTAAGAAAATGACTTTAAATTATCAAGCCATGAATATATTAAGTTGTGCTTTAGATGTTACTGAGTACAATAGAGTTAGTGGATGTGATTCTGCTCATGACATGTGGAGATTACTTCAAATTACACACGAAGGAACTAATCAAGTTAAAGAATCTAAACTTGCCATGCTAGTTAGAGATTATGAACTGTTTACCATGAAACAAGGTGAAAATATTAGTGATATGTTTACAAGATTTACTAACATTTTCAATGGCTTAAAAGCTTATGGTAAAAGCTATACTATGGGAGAGCAAAACAGAAAGATTTTAGATGCTCTACCAAAATCCTGGCAGCCTAAAACACTTGCCATTGAGGAATCCAAGGATTTGAAGACTCCTCCACTTGAAGAGCTCATTGGATCTCTACTGACTCATGAAATGAAGATGAAACGGCTAAATGACAAGGAGGATGAAGAAAAGGGTAGAAAAGGAGTTGTACTCAAGTCTTCAAATCACTTGAGTGAACAAGAACAGACTTCAAGTGAAGAAGAAGGAGGAAACAGTGGAGAAGAAGAGATTGCGATGGCAGTAAGGAAGTTTAAAAGATTTTACAAAAAGGAGTTTCTCAAGAAAGGAAGAAAACCAATCAAGAATAGTGGACAATCTTCATCATATAAACCTCAATGCTTTGAATGCAAGAGTACTGAGCATCTTATTGCTGACTGTCCCAGAGTGTTGGAAAGGGAAAGAGAAAGCAAAAACAGAAAGAAATCTGCCAAGAAAGGAAAAGGACTAGCTGGAACATGGGATCAACAGGAAAGTGAGGATGAAAGTGAAGGAAAGGCCAACATATGCTTCATGGCCATTGATGATGAGGTACAATCTTCACCCTCTATCTCAAATATATATGATGATGATATTGATTCCAGTGATCTTATTGTTGAGTTATATGAAGAATTAAAAAAGGCTTCAAAAAGAAATAAGGAAATTAAACTCAAAATAAATAATTTATCTAATGAAAATTCAAAATTAAGTGTTGAAAATGGAAAACTTCTTGAAACTATTAGTTGCATTGCTATTGAAAAAGAAGTTTTGAATACAACTATACAAAACATATCTTTTGAAAACAAAAAGCTTTGCACTAGAATTATTTCTCTTGAGTCAATGATAAAAGATCATGAGCTTCTAAAAAGGAGAGTTAATGATCTAACTTTATGCATTGAGAGATTTACAAATGGAAGGGAAAATTTGAATAAATTACTTGGTTATCAAAGACCTTCATTTATAAAACATGGTCTTGGTTTTACTCATGATTATTCTGCTCCAAAACAGAGAAAATCTTTTGCTAAAGAATCTTATCATTCTAGATCACCTATTTGCTGCACTTATTGTGGTAAACATGGACACAAGGTTTCTAGATGTTTTATCAAAAGAAAAGTAGAAAGTGGTGTTAAAACCATTTGGAAAGTCAAAGAAACTTTTACTAACCCCTTGGACCCAAGAAAATATGGGTACCAAAAATCACCCTTTCAAATTTGGTATAGGTACAATTTGCCTCAAGATCAAGTGCCACAAAATGGTTCCTTGACAGTGGATGCTCAAGGCATATGACGGGAAATGCATCACTTGTTAGTGAACTTCAAACTACAAGTGAAGGTTTTGTCATATTTGGAGATAAGAAGAAAGGGAAAATACTTGGAATAGGTAACATTGGTAAAGGTTCTTTCCCTCTTATCAAGAAAGTATTACTTATTGAAGATTTAAAGTATAATTTACTAAGTATTAGTCAATTATGTGATAATGGATGCAAAGTAGAGTTTAAATGTGATACTTGTACTATTCTTGACAATGCAAGTAACAAAACTATCTTTGTTGCTAAAAGAGTTAGTAATGTGTATGTGTTGTATCTTGATGAGCTTATTACAGATGATATTAAATGTCTTGCCATTCATAAAAATGATGGATTTTTATGGCATAGAAGATTAGGACATGTAAGCATGGATTTATTAAACAAACTTTCTACACAAGAGCTGGTGAGAGGATTACCTAAATTGCATTTTGATAAAACTCGCCTCTGTGATGCTTGTCAATATGGAAAACAATCAAATACATCTTTTAAACCAAAGAAAATGGTTTCTACCTCAAAATCTCTTGAACTAATTCATATGGATTTATTTGGACCTATGAGGACTACTAGTCTTGGTGGTAAAAGCTATGCTTATGTGATTGTTGATGATTTTTCAAGATTTACATGGGTAATCTTCTTAGCACAAAAAGATGAAACATTTTATGAATTTTCAAAACTCTTCAAAAAGGTTCAAACCTCTCTTGATTGCAAACTGATTTCTATTAGAAGTGATAATGGAAGAGAATTTTGTAACCAAGACTTTACAAAATTTTGTGATGAATATGGTATTACTCACAATTTTTCAGCTGCCAAAACACCTCAACAAAATGGTGTTGTTGAAAGGAAAAACAGAACCTTACAAGAAATGGCTAGATCAATGCTTTGTGAAAACTCATTACCAAAGTATTTTTTGAGGTGAAAGTCATTAATACTGACTTGTTATATCATGAACAGAGTTTTACTAAGACCTTTTATAAGAAAAACACCTTTTGAACTTTTATTTGACAAAACCCCATCAATTGTCTATTTCAAAGTATTTGGTTGTAAATGCTTCATTTTAAACACTAGCAACTATCTTGGTAAGTTTGATAGAAAATCAGATGAAGGAATTTTTCTTGGTTATTCATCAAATAAAAAGGCATATAGAGTTTATAATCAAAGAACATTGTGTGTTGAAGAAACTATTCATGTAACCTTTGATGAATCTAACATTTATCTTCAAAGAGGAAATGAAGATGACACAGGTATATCAATGGTTGAAAATCATACTCAACACCAAGCACCCACAATGGAAGATCATGCCAAAGAAGAAGAAATAATGGAGCAAGAACAAGATGGTCAATCAAGCAATGATCAAGAACTTCCAAAGGATATCACATATGCAAAAGGTCATCCTAAGGAGCAAATCATTGGTGATGTCTCCCAAGGGGTAAAAACAAGGCGGTACTTTATTGATAACTCTGCTCTTTTATCTCATATTGAACCAAAAAATATTGATGATGCATTGTGTGATAATTTCTGGATTATTGCTATGGAAGAAGAGCTAAATCAATTTGAAAGAAATAAAGTTTGGTCTCTTGTTCATAGACCTCATGATCATTCTGTTATTGGTACAAAATGGGTTTTTAGAAATAAGTTAAATGAACTAGGAGAAGTAGTTAGAAATAAAGCTAGACTTGTTGCTCAAGGTTTCAACCAAGAAGAAGGCATTGACTATGATGAGACCTTTGCTCCAGTGAGCAGATTAGAATCTATAAGAATACTTTTGGCATTTGCTTGCTTTTAAAGGTTTTAAACTTTTTCAAATGGATGTTAAAAGTGCTTTCCTAAATGGTTTTATTGAAGAAGAGGTTTATGTAGAACAACCTCCTGGTTTTATCCATGAAAAATTTCCAAATTATGTGTATAAGCTAACCAAAGCTCTATATAGACTGAAACAAGCTCCAAGATCTTGGTATGAAAGATTAAGTGGTTTTCTTCTCTCAAAAGGTTTTACTAAAGGAAAAGTAGACACAACTCTTTTTATTAAAACATCTTCTAAAAAATGATATTTTGCTTGTACAAATCTATGTTGATGATATCATTTTTGGTTCTACTAATATTTCTCTTTGTGAAGAGTTTGCTAAAACTATGCAAAATGAATTTGAGATGAGCATGATGGGAGAACTAAGTTTCTTCCTTGGACTACAAATTAAGCAAACCAAGGATGGAGTCTTCATCAATCAAGAAAAAATATACTAAGGAGCTATTGAAAAGGTTTGGAATGGATCAAGCAAAAGGAATAAGTACTCCTATGAGTTCATCAACTAAACTTGATAAAGATGAGAAAGGTAAAAGTATTGATGAGAAATTATATAGAGGAATGATAGGAAGTTTACTCTATCTCACTGCTAGTAGACCAGATATTATGTTTGTTGTTTGCTTGTGTGCTAGATTCCAATCATGTCCTAAAGAATCTCATCTAATTTCACGTCAAACAAATATTTCGTTATTTGATTGATACACATGACTATGGTCTTTGGTTTTCTAAAACTTCATCTTTTGAACTTATTGGATATTACGATCGTCGACTATGCTTTGGATGCAAAGTTGAGCGTAAAAGTACAAGTGGTCATTGTCAATTTCTTGGTAGTTGTCTAGTGTCTTGGTTTAGTAAAAAGCGAGGCTTGTGTATCTTTATCCACAGCTGAAAGTCTGAATACATAGTCATGCAGGGAAGTTGTTGTGCACAATTATTATGGATGCAACATACTTTACTTGATTATGGTCTTAAATTTAAGTGTGTGCCTATACTATGTGATAATACTAGTGCTATCAATTTGAGCATTAATCCCATTCAACATTCTAGGACCAAGCATATAGAGATAAAACATCATTTCATTCGTGATCATGTGATTAAGAAAGATATATGCTTAGAACATGTAAACACAAATGATCAAATTGCTGACATATTTACAAAGCCTTTGGCTGAGGAAAGGTTTAATCACCTAAGAAGACTCTTAGGAATTTCAAAATTCAATGACTAATGTGTGTATTAATGTTGTGAAGAAAACAGAGATTTATTGATCAAAAATTCGGACGCGGGACAGAAAATTCGGTCGACCGAATTTTCTGAATCAAAGAGACAGAAACTTTCGACCGAAAATTCAGACGCAGACCTAAAATTCGGTTGTCCTAATTTTGCGGATGCATCTATTTAAATGAAAATCGAACGGTTTCTTCCAAACATTATAACTTCCGAATTTTAAATCCTTTCAAAACCTCTCATACCCATTCACGTCCGAATCAAAATCTCTTCAAATTCACACAGTCTCATCCCGATTTGCGTTCATTTTTAAACTTCTAAGCCCTAATTTCGTACAGAAAACAAACCCTTCTCAAGAGAAAACATCATGGTAAGAAAAAAGAAGCCCCAATGTTGAGAAAGGAAAAGGAAAGGCTAAGGAAGGAAATGGAGACCCAATCCTCAATCAACCAAGAAGGATTCGACATTCCTCAAACACAATCTGGAGTTGACAGGTTTATCTCTATCAAATCTACTCATGAATTTGATGAATGGAATAAGAATAGTAGAAAGATTATTCCTGGATATAAGGTGGATGTTGATAAACTATCTAGTATGGATATGGTTTTGTCTTGTTTCCATGATGTTGGATGGAGTAGTTTGTTGTTTATTAATGAAGATTTTTATCCCACCTTGGTATATGAATTCTATGCAAACCTAAAGGAAGAAAGAACTGAGATTGTTGGGGATGATAGGATACAATGGTATTCAACTAGAGTATCCCAAGTTGATATTGAATTAAGTGAAGATTTGATTAACAGAATTTGTGGGGTAAGTGACAGTGGGGCTAAATATTATGCACCCTCAATGCATTGCTATGATCGTCAACTCTTTACATATGATAGATTTGAACAAGCATTTACAAATGGAAGAGAGTTTAGATCTATAAAAGAGAGGGAAATCAAGAATTTGGATGCTAGAGGTAGGGTATTGCATCACATGGTAACTACTATGATTATTCCTAACTTTGGACATAAATCATCAGTAGGGAATATGCATATGGTATTAATGTTGGCCCTGCATGAACAGAGGAAATTCAACTTTGGATATATAGCCTTAAGACACATGATTACTGCTAGAAAAACAGTAACCAAGGCATTCCCCTTTGGAAGACTGTTAACCAAGATCTTTAAGCATTTTAAGATTAAACTTCCAGGAAGAGGACAAGCTTTTAAAAGTGGAGAAATATACACTGATGAATCTCTTAAGAGAATGCAGCTTATCCTTGATGATGATGGATTATGGAAGACAAAAAGAGGATCCTCTCCAAAAAGATTAGGAAGAAAGGAAAGGACAGAAAGTGTAGAGGAGGAAAAGGAGGAGGATGAAGATGAGGAAGATGAGGAAGATGAGGAAGAGACCCTTGCAAGAGAAATGAAGACAAAAAGAAAGCATGACACTTCAAGTGAGGGGGAGCAACCACCAACAAAAAGAAGGGTAGTTGAAGAAGAAACTAAAGATGAGTCAAGTGGTGAAGGAATAACTATAGGTGACACCATAATAGCCAAAGCATTCCAAGAAGCCTTGAACAATCAAGTCAAGGAAATGGAGAAGATGTATAAGTTCTTTGAATCATTTGCTCCAATGGTTCTAGGAAAATTAGATGGACTAGAGAGTAGAGTGAAACACATTGAGGAAATCCTAATGAGAAATACTCAAATTGGTGAAGGACCCTCTAGGCCTCAAGATAGAAATGAGGAAGATGATGAAGAGAAAGATAAGAAAGACAAAGATAATGACAGTGATGATGGGGATGACCAAGGAGGAGATGATGAGACAGTGGCAGAACAAGAAGAAGAAGAAGAACATGTACATGAAGAACCACAAAAGGCAGGAAGCCAAGTAGCTCAAGCTGAAATTGTCTCACCATCACACATTTCATTCAGCCAAGGAAGAGTGAAGCACTTGGCCATCAAGAAAGGGATTAGCAGAGCCTCTTCATCAACATCACAAGACTAAGCATCTCTTCCATTCTATTTACTGCTTTAAGTTACTTGAATTTTTAATTATGCATCTAATGTTATAATCTTCTTCAGTATTTTTCTTGCATCTTCTGTAATAGTGAAGCTCAATGATGAAATCTCAGTGATGAGAGCTTCCTTTATGTGTTAAATTGTTAATCTCATTTTCATTGACCCCATCTTTGACTGATGACAAAAGGGGGAGAAAAAATGAGGATGACAAAATGTGTGAAAAACTGCTATGTGATGAGATAATGAATTTTTCTGCATATGAATTTTTTCTTGTATGCATGTTTTCTGAGTCCTATGTATCAATCCTATAGATGTTTTCTGTGTGCTTTCTGTAAATGAATAACTTGCTCTTGAATTGTTACTCTATGAAAACTCTATGAAAACATTTGAATGCATGAGCTCTAACTTGTTACCAAAAAGTATTCTATTGTTGTTCAAATTGATCTAAATCTGTCTTAATCTCTTCTATTATGTTTGAACAACCCTAAGCATTCATTATATTGAAGTTATTATAGTTTTGGATTTAAGATTTAAAAATTCGGATGCAAGATCAAAAAATTCGGATGCATGTTCTGAAATTCGGATGCATGCATATTTTGTTGCCAAAATGTGCTCTATTGTTGTTCAAATTGATTCAAACTAGCTTTAATCTCTTCCTCTATGTTTGAACAACCTTAGGAAAGCTTATTCTCAAAATTTTAAGCTTTCACTTAATCTATTTTAAAATTTGGACTTGATATGTCAAAATTCGGATGCATAGCATCTCAAGTTCAAACTTGTTGAAAAATGAGCACAATCTAAGGGGGAGCATTGTTAAACTTTTACAACCTTAAAACCTCTCTTATAACTTTTTCTAAATGCTTAAATGCTATATCTTCTATCCTAGTAGTTGGAAGGAAGGAGGAAAATGGAGGTTGGTTGGGTCATAGGCTCATATTGAGCCTTTTGTATGTCAATGTGCTAAATTGGTTATTTTCTATCATTGACATCAATACTTCTATGTACTACATTGTTTTAATCTATCACATTTTGCATCAAAGTTTGCCATCATCAAAAAGGGGGAGATTGTTAGCCCTAAGGGCAAATTATGTAGTTTTGATTAATGACAAATATTGATGAGGACTAAAATGTTTGGTTATTGTGTGATAGGTTCTGTAATTTGAGAAGTATGAAGTCTCATTGCTTTGAAGCAAAGGTTCAAGAACAACTTCCTTTAAGCAAGTATTTGAAGTTTGAAGAATGTTGTTCTAAAGATGATCAAAAGGCATTGAAGACGTGAAGTGTAGAGTGCAATTAATGTTTAGGTAAATTTCTATGTAAACTCTACACTTGCATGTCTTGGTCGTCATTGAATGCATAAGAGAGCATAAAAATAATCTTATGATCTTAAAAGCTTTGAATGAATCTTTTTTATAAGATATGTTTGTAAACCTCATATGTTCATGTTTTTCAAGCTTAAATATAGTTAAATAAGTTTTCTATATATATCAAATGTTTTTCAAACTCATTGAAGTTATATCTCAAATGATTTTACAAAGTTTGAAAATACTTTCAAAAAATTCGGTCGTCCGAATTTTGTAGCAAAAGTTTGCTACTATTCTTCCAGAGAAATTCGGAAGAAGATTCGGACGCAGCCAAAAAATTCGGTCGTCCGAATTTTTGGCCTTCAGCATGGTCACTGTTCTTACAGAGAAATTCGGAAGAAGATTCGGACTCAACAAAAAAATTCGGTCGTCCAAATTTTTGTTCTCAGCATGGTTACTATTCATCCAGAGAAATTCGGACGAAGATTCGAACGCAGCCAAGAAATTCGGTCGTCCGAATTTTCTGAAACTAGCCGTTACTAGCCGTTTTATGAACGTTTTAACAGATTTTCAAATTCTATAAAAGTCATAAACATGCAAATTTTTGTAACTCTTGAAATCTTGAAAACTCCAAGCATTCAAAAGCATTTAGCAAACATTTCTTAAGCTCTCTTATGTCTTGTGCATTCAATTGATCCATCCAAAGACATCAAAGTGTGAAGGTGCAAATTTGTGTAATATCTACCATCAAGTGGTAACTTCTACACACTCTTCTTTACTTATTCAATTGTGTTGATCTACTAGCTCTAGCAAGGTTATCTTGATAACATAAAACCCTTTAGATAAGGGTGATCCTTGAAGTTGTGATTCAAGGTTGTTTGAGATATAAAACCATAGGTTGGTGAGCCTTGTATTGTAAGAAATTACTAGAAGAGGTTGTGAGTGTAAAACCAAAGTGTGGTGAACCTCTCTTGTAATTTGTAAACCTGAGCAATTAGTAGATTTGTTGAAATCCTTAAGTGTGAGCTTAAGGTAGTGGACGTAGATCTTGAGGATCGAACCACTATAAATTGTTTGAGTTCTTTGCTATTGCTTTCATTATTGTCTTACTATCAATTATCTATAATTAGCTTACATAACTTGTTCTTGGTCTAAACGCATAAAAGGTTTAAGTTTGCGAAAATTAGCTAAATACCTAATTCACCCCCCTCTTAGGTATTTCAGATAGTTTATTCAAGTTTACTTTGTTTTCGGGAATAATTTTTTTGTTCTTCTTGCTCCATTATATTCTTTAGCACTATATATATCCAAAAATTCATATTTTTTTTATGCATGGCTAGCATAATTACAGCATACATATAATCAACAGAAGATTTGTGCCCAAAGTATGCTATAATCAAGGTAATAAGCATGTGATTCCAAAAAATATATATATATTTTTAACCATCAAAAAGCTTTTATCTCTCTCTCCTTTCTAGTCTTGAGGCTTCTTCATTTATATAGGCATTCTCAATTCTTTCATATGAGTATAACTCACTTATAAAACAATGTGCCCCGGAAGAATAATGCCTAAACCCAACATTCTCAACACCACGAATTCTATTGAGCAATGCATTATCAATATCCAAAATCAACTTGTGATATTCTTAAAGAATACCACTGAATAGATTTATCACCAACTCGCTCACCTCTTTCTTCCATACTATTTGCTTAAACTCCATAAACTAAGTAAGGTAATAGCATCAAACACAAGCAAACTAGTCCAGCTCATATTATTTAAAAACGAGAGTATATTACCCATTTCAGATAGTTTGATGACATCCTACTTGTGGCTTGGATTTGTCTTATGGATCCTTTTTGTCCAATCATCAAATTCAGTAGCAGCCTCCACTATGACAAATCTATCCATCCATGACATGATTTGAGAAACATAAACCTTCCTTGGTTCGTTGGTTACTAGTCCTCCTTCTCTATCTTTGGCTTTTCCCTTTCCTTTTCTCATGCTAGGCTTCTTTGTCCTCACCTGGAGCTACACACTTGAATATACTCGTTAGTTATTGAATTTTGAAATCCCTAAGCTTCTTCTAAGATTGGTCAAACCTTTCTTCGGCCAATGACTTAGTAACGATATAAATGAATGCAAACATGCTTTAAATAAGTATTATCCTTAGTAGAATTATATCTAATGAGATGAAATTTGATCTCTATATGCTTTGTCCTAGTTTGTTGAATAGTATGATGGTCAAATCTATTGCATTAGTGTTATCACATAATATAGCCACACATTTGAAATATAGACCATAATCACTTAGAGTATTAATAAGGTAATAGAGAATGTGTTTAACCACAATCAAATGAGATTCTATAGGACAAGATGAAATCTAGCACACAAGCACATGACAAACATAATATTGTTTCTACTTGCTATCAAATAGAGTTGACTACTCCTATGAAACATTTTTATTCTTGTCAAGCATGGTTGATAAACTTATGGAAGTGCTTATACCTTAACTTGATTCATGAAAGTGTCATCCTTGGTTTGCTTGATTTGTGGGCTAAGATAGAAATTAAGTTTTCCTATCATGCTCATTTCAAATTTACTTTTCATTAACTTGGGAAACACATCACAAAGTGAAGTATTAGAAGCACCAAAAATTGTATCATATATTTGTACAACTTATAGATCATTGTTACAAGAGGTTTTTATGAAAATAGTAGTGTTAACCTTTCCTCTTGAAAATCCTTTTGAAAGAAGAAAATCACTCAATTTTTCATACAAAGCTCTAGGAGCTTGTTTTAAATCATACAAAGCTTTGGATAATTTGAAAACATGGTTAGGAAACTTTTCATGATCAAAACCGGGTGATTGTTCCACATAAATCTCTTCCTTAATAGAACAATTTAGAAAAACTCTTTTGACATTCATTTGAAATAATTTAAAACCTTTAAAGAAAGTAAAAGTCAAAAGCATTCTTATGGACTTAAGTCTAGCATTCGGAACAAAGGTTTCATCATAAACAATTCACTCTTCTTGATTGAATCCTTGGGTGACAAATCTAGATTTATTTCTTACACCTTCCTCGGATTCATTGAGTTTGTTTCTAAAAACCATTTAGTTCCACTAATGGAATGATAATGAGATTTAGGAATATCCAAATGTTGTATCTTTCAAATTTATTTAATTCCTCTTGCATAGCAATAATCCAAAAATCATCCAAAAATCATCACACAATGCATCATCAATACATTTAGGCTCATATGAGATAAAAGATCAAAGTTATTGATAAAGTACCGCCTTATTTTTACTCCTTGGGAGATATCACCAATGATTTTCTCCTTAGGGTGTCCTCTTGAATATCTTAGGTTCTTTGAGATCTCTTGGTCACCACTAGGTTGGTCATCTTGATTTTGTTCAATCATTTCTTCCTCATTGGTGTGATCCTCCAAAGTTGGTGCTTGAAGATGGGTTTGATAGTTATTCATAGTTGTACCTGCATCATCTTCTTCTTTTCTTTCCAAGCAAATGTAAGATTCATCTAAACTAACATGAATGGTTTCCTCATCATGTAAGGTTGTTTATGTTATATACTCTATATGCCTTTTTGTTTGAAGAATAGCTAAGAGATATACCTATATCAGTCTTTCTATCAAATTTAAGTAAGTTATCACAAGTATTCAAGATAAGACATTTATAACCAAAACATTTAAAATATGCAGCTTGAGGAGTTATATAAAAGAGAAATTCAAAAAATGTTTTTCTTCAAAATGATCTTAAAAGAATTCTATTCATCATAGCATGTGTTGTTTATGGCTTCGGCTCAAAACATATTTTTGAAGAAGAATTTTCACAAAGCATAAATCTAACCAATTTTTGTAAAGTTCAAATTTTCCTTTTAATAACACCATTTTGTTGTGGGGTTTTTGCAGTTGAAACAATTATATGAAATTCAATTTTATCACAAATTTTGTAAAGATTTGGTTGTAAAATTCTCCCATTGTCACTTCTATTGGAAATAAATTTTGCACTCAAGAGAGGTTTGAACCTTTTTGAAAAGTCTTACAGATTTATGAAAAGAACTTCATCCTTTTGGGCTAGAAAGATCACCCATGTAAATCTAGAGAAATCATCCACAATAACATATGAATACTTCTTATCATCAAGACTAGTGATCCTTATTTGTCCAATCAATCCATATAAACAATTTTTAAGTTGTTTTGAAGTGAAAATCATTTTCTTAGGTTTGGAAGATTCTTTTGTTTGTTTTCCATATTGACAAGTATCTCAAAGACAATTTTCTCAAAACACATTTTTAGCAATCCTCCAACTAAATCTTGAGAGGAAAGTTTGTTCAACAAAACCATGCTCACGTGACCAAATATTCTATGTCAACAAAATCAATCATTATCATAAGCAACGAGGCATTCAAGCTTATCAAGATAAAACACACATTGAAGCATTTTGTGAGTAATTGATCAAAATCACAAAATATCATTTTGTCATACAAGTTCGGGCGACCGAACTTATGATCTACATCCAAACTTCAAGTCCAAACATTTTGTAAAGTTTCATAAAGATGTTTTTGCCAAAGCAAATGCATAGATATTCAATCATAGCTATTTTAATCATTTTATCATGACATATAATCAAATTCAAGAACATATCAATCATGAATTCAATCTCATATTATCAATGTTACCTAATCAACTTTAGAGAAACAATTTACAAGTCATGGTTGGCAAATTTTCAAATCTTAACAAAAGGGATTCTCAAATGAAACTTTGCATGTTGGCATTTAACTTCTTATTCATTGTCACACAATTGGATAATGATAAGCAAGTTATAGTACAAATAAGCAATAAGCAACATTTGTTTAAAAAGAAGAGAGGAACATTTACCAACATTTGTTACTCCAAGAATTCTTCCTTTCTTCTTGTCTCAAAAACAAATCCTTCATAGGTTGCTTTGACCTTGCTTATGAATGTTGTGCTTTCCTTTATTCTTTAAGCCAACATCATCAATGTACCGCTTAGTGGTGCTTGAGTTTGAATTAAAGTGTACCTGCAATAAAGGAGAGGAAGTATCCTTTGGTACCCATACTTTCTTGGGTCCATGGGGGTTAGTAATAATTCCCTTAATTCTCCAAATAGTTTTAACACAATTTTCTATTTTTCTTTTAACGAAGCACCTAATGGCTTTGTGTCCATGTTTTCCACAATATGTACAACAAGTATGAGGCATTGAACTAGAAGTAGCTTTAACAAAGAAATTTTTATATTTAGGTCCATTATTTGCATGATCATAACCAAGACCATTTTTGACAAGAGAAGATCTTTGAGATCCAAGTAGTTTGTCAAGATTTTCTCTTCCATTTGTAAATTCTTCAACACATAATGTAAGATCATCAACTTTCTTTTTCAAAATTTCATGATCACTAAGCATTCTTTCAAGAGAAGAAACTTTTGTACAAACTGCTTTATTTTCAAAAGATATATTTTGTAAAGAAACATTTAAAACTTCTTTTTCAATATTTAAACAATCAATAGATTCAAGAAGCTTTTTATTTTCACAATATAATTTTGATTTTTCATTCAATAACTCATTAATTTTGAGTTTCATTTCCTTATTCTTTTTCGAAGCCTTTTTTAATTCTCCATACATCTCAATAAGTAATTCACTAGGATAATCAATATTATCATAATAAGAAGTAGAGGTAGATGGAGTAGGTTGTACCTCATCTTCCATTGCCATGAAGCACACATTTGCTCTTTCTTCTTCATGAGTGACTTGAAGTAGCTTCCACATTTCATGAGCGGAATCACATTCCATCACTCTATTATATTCATTGACAACCAACGCACAACAAAGAATGTTTATTGCTTGGTAGTTTAATGTCATCTTTCTTGAATCGCTCTCATCATACTCCTCCGTGGACTTTGGTTCCCTTGTAACTCTATCGGCTTTCAATCTCAATGGCACATAGGGACCTTTCTCAATAATATTACACAATGCATAGTTAATAGAACAAATGTAAATCTCAATTCTAGACTTCCAAAAAATATAATTAGAACCATCAAACAATGGAGGTCTATTAGTGGAGGAACCTTCCACATAAGGCAAATTTGATAAACTAGCCATATAATCTTTACTTCTAGGTTGTTAGACCTTAAAAAGAAGACCTTGCTCTAATACCAATTGAAAGACCTAAGAGGGGGGTGAATTAGGTCTTTGGCTAATTATCGAAATCTTTTCACCTTTTTGCAAATCCTTTGTCTTAATAAAAGCTCTTCTTTAAATTCACAAACTTCGAGTTATATGTGATTTGATGATTAATACAAGATTATCAAACTATAAGACCATAACCAATCAATCAACAACTAAGCATAAATAATAATCACAAGTATGTAAACAAGTAAACCAATAAGGAAATGAACACACGATTTATAGTGGTTCGATCTCTCCAAGATCTACATCCACTACCTTGAGTCCACACTCAAGGATTTCAACCAATCCACTATATGCTCAAATTCAACAATTACATAAGAGGCTCACCACACAATGGTTTTACACACACAACCTCTTTTAGTAATTATACAAACAAGGTTCACCCTTCCACAAGGGTTTTATATCCAAAGACAACCTAAAGACTAATCTAATCAAAGGCTCACCCACACAATGGGTTTTACACCACAACCTTGATTAATCTAGTCTATGGCTCACCCTAACACAAAAGGGTTTATGTCTAAAGATAACCTTACAATGAGCTAGTAGAAAAACAGAATTAAATGAGGAATAAATGAGTTTGAATATTACCAACGCTTCTTGGTAGATAAATACAATTGCTAGCACCACTTCACCTTTGCCTTTGGAATCTTGAATGTACACCTTTGAGCACAAGGCAATTTGAGAGCTTTTCAATTTGATTTGATGTAAAATAAGTTAGAGCATGTAAGATTTGTTACGTTCAAAGTTCTACTAAAAAATCTGGAGTTTATGGCTTTTATAGAATTCAAAAATCAGTTTAAACAGCCATAAAACGGCTAGTAACGGCTATTTTTAGAAAATATTGTTCATGTAAATAGTGGTACTGTTCATGCACTATTCATGCACCGGTCACAAGAATTCGGACGACCGAATTTTCCAGCTTCGTCCGAATTTCTCTGGGAAAATAGTCGGACGACCGAATTTTTCTCCATGCACCGGTCACAAGACACTGTTCATGCACTATTCACAAAATTTGGACGACCGAATTTTTCTCTATGCGTCCGAATTTCTCTGGAAGAATAGTATGTACTGTTCACGTGAATAGTGTCCCCTGTTCACATTGAATAGTATTACTGTTCACAGTGCAGAAAAATTTCGGATGACCGAATTTGCATCCGAATTTTTCAAACTTTGTCAAAACATGTTTAAATCAATTCAAACAAGTTGAAAAACATTATAGCCTCAAAGATAAGTCATTAAAGACCTTATAAGTGCAAAAACTATTTATGAAAACTTGATAATTTAGGTATGTTCAAAACCATTGAAACCATTTAAATCAAGTTTTGTGCTCTCAATTACAACTCATAGATTCCAAGGCTTAAGAGTGTAGGGTTTACAAAGTTTACCTATTAAGCACATGTAACCTACACTTCATGTCTTCAAAGCCTTCATTAATCTTGAACAAACTCTTCAACCTTCAATCACTTTGGCATCTTAGAGTTGTTCTTGCATTGCTAGCTCCAAGGCAATGAGACTTCATACTTCTTAATCCAACAATCCTATCACACAACATAGAAGCATTTTAGTCCTCATTAATATTTGTCATTAATCAAAACTAATCATAACTACATGATTTGCCCTTAGGGCTAACAATACATTTATCAACAGAAGATTTGTCCCCAAAGTATGCTATAATCAAGGTAGTAAGCGTGTGATGCAAAATTCTTTCACTAGCATCAAAAAGCTTTTCTCTCTCTCTCCTTTCTAGTCCTGAGGCTTCTACCATTTATATAGGTATTCTCAATCCTTTCATGTGAGTGTAACTCACTTATAAAACAATGTCCCCCTTCTATAATCTTCGAAATTTTATAGAACATATGTAAAGTCGGCCCTTAGTAGTTTGAATTTCACAGTGGAAAGTGAAAAGTAGCTTATTGTAATAGCAACATGGAAGGTTGGTAAAGGAATAGGATTCCAAACTGAAAGATGCAATTGTTACCACAAAACCATCATCATCAAAATTGCCTTAGATTGAAATCGATAGAATACTTACTGTCTCAAACAATATGCTAAAAACAAAAAATGAACGACTCAAGAACACACCAAAATTGAAACTACAATTGCTCCTAACATGCACCTCTAACGGCGCAGAACATAAACAATGGTGCCTACATCCAACAAATATCGCGCCAAACAAAATCTTTCCTCCACAAAGGAATGACCAAATGGAATATATAGGCAAACTACCACACAAATGCTCTACCTATGTATGTCATTTTGAGAAGCACAAGATTTCTAGGGAGCGAAACGTTTTTGGTGAAGGACTTGGAATTGCACCTGTCTATCACAGATCTAGCTAAAAGGAAATTTGGGTCCTTGTTTTGCTTTTGCCTGTGCTCTCTCTTCCTGGCTTCTGATCCTCGGTGGCAGCCCGCAAACATAATCTTGAGCATTTCGAGCATCTCCAGATAGTCCAGTTAAATCATCCAACAAAAAATTCAATTATATCCGTATAGTCCTTGGTAGTGTAACCACTGAGCCGATGTTTGACCGTCGAAAAACGTTCAAAAAATTGCTTTGACGTCCATCGTACATCAGTTGTGCTGGCATGGAGCCACCACTATTCCATCATGGTAAATTTTGAATAATGTTTCTGCTTTCTTTTTATAGGGAGTTTCATGACGCTTTGCATATGAGGCAATTGTACCACATATTCGGGCCACCTTCATATCACCATGTTCTTTTGCCTATCTAGCTATGTTTCCACGGGAAAAAGAAGTAGCCCTTTCTTGAAATAAGGTATATATGAATCGTAGGTAAGGGTTGTATTCAGTTTGAAGGTCCTGTAAGAGTTACTAAAAGAGGTCAAAGCTTTAGATAATATTGTAGCATATGACCAAAAGGGAGAGAATAAATTATACCAATTCAAAGTTCTCCATTACATTGTGAATTTGTTAAAAATAATAAACTTATGCACTGCCGTAAGGAGTTGCATTTTATATAGTCATTAATTAATAAAACTTGACACATATTTCTTTTTTTATGTAATTTCTTTTTACATTCCTTCTTGAAATTGTGGCCAATTAGTGGAGCAAGGGCGTCAACTAACAATGACAATTCCCATGCCTTGAAGGTTGGCATAGCGGCAGCAATTCTCTGTGGCTTACAGATCGTTCACTCCATTTTGATTACGGCATCCAACAAGTCACCACATCTTTCCCATGCTTTTTCTCCTCCTTTATACAATGTAGTTGAGCATATGATTAGTTTATAGTTTTTCTAATTTTGAGGAAAATATTTTTGAAATAATTTGACTTTTGTAATGTCTTTGAAATGTTTCGAGGAAACAAATGACTGTTATAATCTTATTAAAATTGGAGATTCAAGAAATTACAACATATTTTGGATGAATGTTTATCTAATAATATCGGATTGGGAGATATTATCTTATTGGTTCTTAATTTTCTTAGAAATCATTGTACATTTTGGGCATTAGAATTAGCTTTTGAAGATTGGACATTAGTGTTCAGAAACAGTGGGTTTTGCCTTCCCATCTCGTAATGTTTATTTACTTGTCCAATGGGTTATTAGGATGAATTCTGAGATTAAATGGATTGTAGAAGCAGTGTAAGATGTGATGGAAGCCCTTATGGCTGAGCACAATAATTAATAACAATTTTGCGAATTTTTCAAACAAAAAAAAAGAAGAAAATGTATGTCAACAAGTCAACTATTTCTCTGACAAAATTTAATTCCGAATTAGCAACATGTGGATGAGAAATTTGAATCTTTAGTACAATTTATATATTTTAGATTGATGCATAGTTTAATTGAATAAATATATGTTGGGTTAATTGATTATTCTCTAAATACACACATCATGTTATTTTCACAATTGAATTAAAAATATCTAAAATATTATAAAAGACCTAATGTTAGGGATTATCAATTGGGATTTAACAAAGAGAGGGTGCAGTACTAATCTAAAAGGCAGTTGTTGCTATGACGGCCAAATGGATTACAAAATTTATTAACATTTTCTTAAAAAATATTGTTCAATAGAGTTTACAAAGAAAATGTTGCGGATTTAGAATTGAATATAAACTCATCTTTTTGCTTTTTAGAAACTATTAATGTTTAATCTCTCTCCACTCTTTTTCTTTCCTGTCGTTTCATTCAATTGTAATATTCAAAGTATAGGGTTTGAGAAAACAACTAGTAATTCTAATAAAGGGATTTAACATTATCGTTTGCTATAGCACAATAAAATTTTGATTCTTATTATTTGTTGGTAACCCAAATGGCACCGTAACAAGAGAAGAGTTTATACCTGTTTCGAATTTTTAATATTTTTTCGAATTTTTAATATTTTAATCAAATTTATTTTGTGCCCTTAATAATAAAGAAAGATAGAAATAACTAAATAGGAACATAGAGAAGGGGTAGAATTGAGAAAAATGTACTGCCTTCGTTATAATTGACTAATGTTAAGCAAGTTACATTTCAAATCATCAATGAGCAAAACTTGTTTAATGAGGGAGGAAGAATCTTTACCAATGTCACCTATACAAAGAATTCTTCCTTTCTTCTTGTCATCGAATCTAATGAATTCTGTCACAAATCTTGAGCAGCTACTATCAAGAAACCATTTAGCAGCACATGATCTTGGAGAAAAATGTACCTACACCAAATGAGATGAAGAAACTTTTGGTACCCACAATTTCTGTCCAGGAGGGTTAGTGATGATTCCCTTTAATCTCCAAATGGTTTTAGCACCATTTTCTGTTTTTCTTTTAACGGAGCACCTAATGGCTTTGTGTCCATGTTTTCCAAAATATGTACAACAAGTATGAGCCATTGAACTAGAAGTAGCTTTAATAAAGAAATTTTTATATATAGGCCCATTATTTACATGATTGTAACCAAGACCATTTTTGACAAGAGGAGATCTTTGAGCTCCAAGAATTTTATCAAGATTTTCCCTTCCTTTTTAAAATTTTTCTATACATGATGTAAGGTCATCAACCTTCTTTTTCAAAGTCTCATAATCAACAAGCATTCTTTCAAAAGACAAAATCTTTTCACAAAGAAACTTATTTTCAAGGGATATGCTTTGTAAAGAGACATTTAAAACTTCTTTTTCAATATTCAAACAATCAATAGATTCAAGAAGTCTTTTGTTTTCACAATATAATTTTGAATTTTCATTCAATGACTCATTAATTTTGAGTTTCATTTCCTTATTTCTTTTTGAAGCCTTTTTTGCTTCTTCATACATTTCAAGAAATAATTCACTAGGATCATCAATATCATCATCACAACAAGTAGAAGTAGAAGAAGTGGATTGTAGCTCATCATTTATTGCCATAAAACACATATTGGCTCTTTCCTTATGTGTTACTTGAAGAAGTCTCCACATATCATGAGCGGTGTCGCATTCCCTCACTCGATTGTATTAATTCACGTCCAATGCACATCTCAAGATATTCATGGCTTGGTAATTTAATGTCATCATTTTAGAGTCACCTTCACCATATTCATCCATTGGCTTTGGCTCTCTAGTGATTCCATCATCTCCCATTCTCATTGGTATGTAAGGACCTTTCTCAATGATACTCCACAAATCAAAGTTAATAGAACAAATAAAAATTCTAATTCTAGATTTCCAAAATGTATAATTAGAACCAACAAATAAAAGATGTCTATTTGTAGAGGAACCTTCCATATAAGGCAAATTTGATAAACTAGCCATACAATCTTTACTTCTAGGTTGTTAGACCTTAAAAAGAAGACCTTGCTCTGATACCAATTGAAAGACCTAAGAGGGGGGGAATTAGGTCTTGGGCTAATTATCAAAAATCTTTTCCATTTTTGCATATCCTTTGCCTTAATAAAAGCTCTTCTTTAAATTCATAAACTTCAAGTTTATATATGATTTGATGGTTTAGACAAGATTATTAAACTATAAGACCACAACCAATCAATCAACAACTATGAACAAATAATAGTAACACAAGTATGTAAACAAGTAAAGCTATAAGGAAATGAACACACGATTTATAGTGGTTCGATCTCTCCAATATCTACATCCACTACCTCGAGTCCACACTCAACGATTTCAACCAATTCACTATATGCTCAATTTACGCAATTACACAAGAGGCTCACCCAACAAGGGTTTTACACCAACAACCTCCTTTGCACAAACAAGACTCACCCTTCCACAAGGATTTTATATCTAAAGACAACCTAAAGACCAATCTAATCCAAGGCTCACCCACACACGGGTTTTACACCACAACCTTGATTAATCTAGTCTATGGCTCAACCTTACCAAAAGGATTTTACGTCACATGATAAACTTGTATCAATCACAACAATAATGTAAAAATAGAGTTTGAATGTTACCAACACTTCTTAGTGGATGAATACAATAGCTTGCACCACTTCACTTTTTGCCTTTGGAATCTTGAATTTTAACCTTCGAGCACAAGGAAATTTGAGAGCTTTTCAAATAATTTTGATGTCAAACAAATTAGAGCTTTGAGGATATCGTAAGTTAAAAAGTTTTTCCAAAAATCTGGAGTTTGTGGCTTTTATAGATTTTGAAAATCAATTCAAACGGTCATAAAACGGCTAGTTTATAAGAAGTTCGGACATCCGAACTTGCTTCTCTTCCCCCAAACGTGCGTCTGAATTTTTTTGGAAAATACTACTCACGGAACAGTGTTACTGTTCACTGGTACTGTTCAAAATTCGGACTACTGAACTTGACCAACTACGTCCGAACTTGAACAGACTGTTCTCTGAAAAAATAGTTAGTACTGTTCACTTGTACAATATTTACTATTCATAGTGCAGGAAAATTCGGACGACCGAATTTTCATCCTGCGTCCGAACTTTTCAAAATTTGTCAAAACATATTGAAATCAATTCAAGCAAGTTGGAAAACATTCTAGCCTCAAAGATAAGTCATTAAAGACCTTATAAGTGCAAAAACTATTTATGAAAACTTGATAATTTAGGTATGTTCAAAACCATTGAAACCATTTAAATCAAGTTTTGTGCTCTCAATTGCAACTCATAGATTCCAAGGCTTAAGAGTGTAGGGTTTACAAAGTTTACCTATTAAGCACAAGTAACCTACACTTCATGTCTTCAATGCCGTCAATCATTTTGATCAAACTCTTCAATCACTTTGACATATTTGAGTTGTTCTTGCATTGCTAGCTCCATGGCAATGAGACTTGCTTCCTTCTCAATCCAAAAATCCTATCACATAACATACAAGCATATTAGTCCTTATCAATGTTTGTCATTAATCAAAACTAATCAAACCTACATGATTTTCCCTTAGGGCTAACAATAAGTACCTTGATGAAAATTGTGCCCTAAACACCTAATTTGTGTCTAGACCAATTTCATCTTGGATGCAGATAACACTTGTCCATTTCTTTTTACAACTTTATAGAATGTATGCAAATGCTTAAAATGTTGTTCTAATGTTTGGGAGAAAATGAGAGCATCATCGATGTATACTATGCAAAATTCTGAATATGCAGAGAAAACTCGGAGCTCCTCTTTCTTTTTCTGCAGCATTGTTAACACAGAAGGCTGAATAGCTCCAAGGGGATTTGCTTGGTCTAATTAATTTTTTGTCTAATAACATATTAATTTCTTTTTTGCAGTATTCAAGTAGTTCCATATTCATTTGAATTGGTCTGGCCTTTTTTGGAATATCAGGCTTAGAAAATTCTTTATTATATGGTAAATTAACAATATGTTGTTTTCTATTCCAAAATGCATTTGGTAAGTCAGAACATACATCCTTTAATAATAATTTTGTAAATTCATTTATCTTATTTTTACATGTATCAATTTTTATTTTTTTCATTTAACCTTTGATAATTTATTTCTTTTTTATAACATTCTATAGTTTTTACAATGCTATTTACATGACCTATAGTATTTTTCTTTATAAATTTTAATCTATTTGTCTAGGAGAATGTATAAAAGGGAAAAGAAGTTGTTTAAATCAGAATTAGGCGTATCAATAATCTCTAAATTTTGTATTTTAATTGAATCATCTATTTCTAGTTCTGAAACTTGGGATCTAACTCTATAATATCTAGCAATATGCCCAAATTTACCACATTTTCTACATTTAAGATTAACATAAGAAGTTGAAGCAGCTGATGACTTAGCCTTGGAATAAGACTTCTAGAAGAGGCTGGCTTGGAAGGAGATCTAATAGAAGACTTACTTGGAGTAGGTCTAATTGAGCTTCTGCTTCTAGAATAAGTTGTTTGTTTGGAACTTGATTGTCTTTTCTTAACCCTTTGTTAGCGGGTATAGCTTTTTCTTTGCTTAAACCAAATTGCTCACAAAAATTTCCCAATTCTCTAGACAGAGTTTCTGATTCCTTTTTAATTTGTTCAGTCAAATGTAAATCATTGCAAAGATCAATTCCAATTTGACTTATAAAAGCTGATAATTCTCCATATGTAATAGATTGGTAAGGAATATCTCCATTGTAGAAATATTTTAATTTATTCTTCATTTTCTCAGAAAATAAGGGAGGTAGACCACCTAAAAAAATTTCTTTCCAATAACCATTATTGCAATTTGGTCTAGACATAACTTTTATGAAAAAGCATGTTTCTATACCATTTAAAATCATGCATTTTCCTACATCTTAGTCTTTGTAAAATTGAAGAGCTTCTTTCTTGATATTTAATTGGATCACCTACAAAATTTTTCATAATAGCATAAATTAATGATGCCATAGCATCATTCTCATCTGTTCTAAGTGTAACAATCAGGGACGAAGCAATGCTTTTAGTAACACCCGTGGTTACTATTTTCTTTGCTTACATAATATGAGTTTTGTCAGAAGTTGTAACATAATTATCCCACAATTCTTTTAACATGCCAGTAAAACCTAATTGAAAAAATCTCAGCGCATCTTTTTTAAGAATATTCTTCTGCCTTATATGCGTTGCTTGCCATGCCCATGGCTTCACAAGTTTTAATAATTTGCATTTCAGAAAATTCATCGATGTTCCACTCATAAATTGAGCTCCCATTTAATTGCATAAAATCAAAAAAATTCTTCCAAAAGCATGTCTGGAAAAGAAGGTATATTATAGTATGATTTTGAAGTATAATAATCTTTACTCCTTATAGGATTTCTTTCAACTCAACTTTGCAATTTGTTAGCCCTAAGGGCAAATAATGTAGGTTTGATTAGTTTTGATTTATGAAAAACATTGATAAGGACTAATATGCTTGTATGTTGTGTGATAGGATTTTTGGATTGAGAAGGAAGCAAGTCTATTATGCTAAAAAGATCATGTATATAGAGCATGTTCTATGAATAAGAAGGCTTTGAAGAATCTAGTGTAGGGCTGCACTTGCTTAAATAGGTATATTCTTGTAAACTATACACTTGTGTGTCTTGGAATCTATTGAATGCATAAGAGAGTATAAAACATGTTGTTGAATCATAAAAGACTTTGAGTAAAATCTTAATGATCAAATGCTTTGGTAATGGTTTTTGAGTTCAAAAGAGTTTGTATGATATATCTTTTGATCCTAAATGATTTCAAACATTTTGAGATTGATTTTCAAATGTTTTCACAAAGTTTGAAAAGTTTGGACGCAAGTTTGGACGTCTAAACTGTGACATGGTTACTATTTTTCCAGAGAAGTTCGGACGAAAGTTCAGATGCATGAGCCAAAGTTCAGACGTCTGAACTTTTCCAGACAACATGTCACAGAGAAGTTCGGACGAAAGTTCGAACACATAGGAGCAAGTTCGGACGTCCAAACTTCCTTGAAACTAGCCGTTACTAACCGTTTTATAGCTGTTAAAACTGAATTTTAAACTTTATAAAAGCCATAAACTCTGGAATTTTTGTAAGTTTTGAATCTCTGAGAAATCTAAACGTTCTAAATCATTTGCAAACATCAAAGCTCTCTTTTGTCTTATGCTTTCTGAAATACCTAAGAGGGGGGTGAATTAGGTATTTAGCTAATTTTCGCAAACTTAAACCTTTTATGCGTTTAGACCAAGAACAAGTTATGTAAGCTAATTATAGATAATTGATAGCAAGACAATAATGAAAGCAATAGCAAAGAACTCAAACAATTTATAGTGGTTCGATCCTCAAGATCTACGCCCACTACCTTAAGCTCACACTTAAGGATTTCAACAAATCTACTAATTGCTCAGGTTTACAAATTACAAGAGAGGTTCACCACACTTTGGTTTTACACTCACAACCTCTTCTAGTAATTTCTTACAGTACAAGGCTCACCAATCTATGGTTTTATATCTCAAACAACCTTGAATCACAACTTCAAGGATCACCCTTATCTAAAGGGTTTTATGTTATCAAGATAACCTTGCTAGAGCTAGTAGATCAACACAATTGAATAAGTAAAGAAGAGTGTGTAGAAGTTACCACTTGATGGTAGATATTACACAAATTTGCACCTTCACACTTTGATGTCTTTGGATGGATCAATTGAATGCACAAGATATAAGAGAGCTTAAGAAATGTTTGCTAAATGCTTTTGAATGCTTGGAGTTTTCAAGATTTCAAGAGTTGCAAAAATTTGCATGTTTATAGCTTTTATAGAATTTGAAAATCTGTTAAAACGTTCATAAAACGGCTAGTAACGGCTAGTTTCAGAAAATTCGGACGACCGAATTTCTTGGCTGCGTCCGAATCTTCGTCCGAATTTCTCTGGATGAATAGTAACCATGCTGAGAACAAAAATTCGGACGACCGAACTTTTTGCTGCGTCCGAATCTTCTTCCGAATTTCTCTGGAAGAACAGTGACCATGCTGAAGACCAAAAATTCAGACGACCGAATTTTTTGGCTGCGTCCGAATCTTCTTCCGAATTTCTCTGGAAGAATAGTAGCAAACTTTTGCTACAAAATTCGGACGATCGAATTTTTTGAAAGCATTTTCAAACTTTGTAAAATCATTTGAGATATAACTTCAATGAGTTTGAAAAACATTTGATATATATAGAAAACTTATTTAACTATATTTAAGCTTGAAACACATGAACATATGAAGTTTATAAACATATCTTATAGAAAGATTCATTCAAAGCCTTTTAAGATCATAAGACTATTTTTATGCTCTCTTATGCATTCAATGATAACCAAGACATGCAAGTGTAGAGTTTACATAGAAATTTACCTAAAAGTTAAATGCACTCTACACTTCAAGTCTTCAATGCCTTTTGATCATCTTTAGAACAACATTCTTCAAACTTCAAATACTTGCTTAAATGAAGTTGTTCTTGAACTTTTGCTTCAAAGCAATGAGACTTCATACTTCTCAAATTACAGAACCTATCACACAATAAGCAAACATTTTAGTCCTCATCAATATTTGTCATTAATCAAAACTATATAATTTGCCCTTAGGGCTAACAATCTCCCCCTTTTTGATGATGACAAACTTTGATGCAAAATGTGATAGATTAAAACAATGTAGTACATAGAAGTATTAATGTCAATGATAAAAAATAACCAATTTAACACATTGACATACAAAAGGCTCAATATGAGCCTATGACCCAACCAACCTCCATTAACCTCCTTCTTTCCAACAACATATAGAAGATATAGCATTTAAGTATTTAGAAAACTTCTAAGAGAGGTATTAAAGGTCTTAAAAGATTAATATTGCTCCCCCTTAGATTGTGCTCATTTTTCAACAAGTTTAGACTTGAGAAGCTATGCATCCGAATTTTGACATATCAAGTCCAAATTGTAAAATCAGTGAAGTGACAGCTTCAATTTTTGAAAATAAGCTTTCCTAAGGTTGTTCAAACATATTGGAAGAGATTAAAACAAGTTTGAATCAATTTGAACAACAATAGAGCACATTTTGGCAACAAAATATGCATGCATCCGAATTTTTGAAACATGCATCCGAATTTTGAATCATGCATCCGAATTTTAAGTCCAAATTTTCGGAAACAAGTTGAAAAGGTGATTTTGCATTTTCAAATGAACTATAGAAGTACTCAAATATGTATAGCTACTATAGCATTCAGTTTAGCTTTGCAAAATCACAAAATTCATGCATTCAATTGTTTTCTTGAAGTAATTCAAAATCATAGGTCAAGTCAAGAACCAAGTTCAAGATTTCAATCTCAACTTAACCATATTCCAAAATCTAAGAAAACAACTAAAACCTCACATATTATAACACTTTCAATTTAAATTCAAATACAGAAATGCAGCCAAATATTTTCACATTACTCATTACATATTGCACATCAACATATACACAACACACAACACATTTACAGCAAGCACATAGCACAATTTGTAGTCATTCTTTCTCCCCCTTGATATATGCATGGATTTTCATAAAATTCACACATTTTCTCTTCATGCATGAGGAATTCCACTGCTATTTCACATTTTCACACATTTTGTCATCCTCATTTTTCTCCCCCTTTTTTCATCAGTCAAAGATGGGGTCAATGAAAATGAGATTAACAATTTAACACATAAAGGAAGCTCTCATCACTGAGATTTCATCATTGAGCTTCACTATTACAGAAGATGCAAGAAAAATACTGAAGAAGATTATAACATTAGATGCATAATTAAAAATTCAAATAACTTAAAGCAGTAAATAGAATGGAAGAGATGCTTAGTCTTGTGATGTTGATGAAGAGGCTCTGCTAATCCCTTTCTTGATGGCCAAGTGCTTCACTCTTCCTTGGCTGAATGAAATGTGTGATGGTGAGACAATTTCAGCTTGAGCTACTTGGCTTCCTGCCTTTTGTGGTTCTTCATGTACATGTTCTTCTTCTTCTTCTTGTTCTGCCACTGTCTCATCATCTCCTCCTTGGTCATCCCCATCATCACTGTCATTATCTTTGTCTTTCTTATCTTTCTCTTCATCATCTTCCTCATTTCTATCTTGAGGCCTAGAGGGTCCTTCACCACTTTGAGTATTTCTCATTAGGATTTCCTCAATGTGTTTCACTCTACTCTCTAGTCCATCTAATTTTCTTAGAACCATTGGAGCAAATGATTCAAAGAACTTATACATCTTCTCCATTTCCTTGACTTGATTGTTCAAGGCTTCTTGGAATGCTTTGGCTATTATGGTGTCACCTCTAGTTATTCCTTCACCACTTGACTCATCTTTAGTTTCTTCTTCAACTACCCTTCTTTTTGTTGGTGGTTGCTCCCCCTCACTTGAAGTGTCATGCTTTCTTTTTGTCTTCATTTCTCTTGCAAGGGTCTCTTCCTCATCTTCCTCATCTTCATCCTCCTCCTTTTCCTCCTCTACACTTTCTGTCCTTTCCTTTCTTCCTAATCTTTTTGGAGAGGATCCTCTTTTTGTCTTCCATAATCCATCATCATCAAGGATAAGCTGCATTCTCTTAAGAGATTCATCAGTGTATATTTCTCCACTTTTAAAAGCTTGTCCTCTTCCTGGAAGTTTAATCTTAAAATGCTTAAAGATCTTGGTTAACAGTCTTCCAAAGGGGAATGCCTTGGTTACTGTTTTTCTAGCAGTAATCGTGTGTCTTAAGGCTATATATCCAAAGTTGAATTTCCTCTGTTCATGCAGGGCCAACATTAATACTATATGCATATTCCCTACTGATGATTTATGTCCAAAGTTAGGAACAATCATAGTAGTTACCATGTGATGCAATACCCTACCTCTAGCATCCAAATTCTTGATTTCCCTCTCTTTTATAGATCTAAACTCTCTTCCATTTGTAAATGCTTGTTCAAATCTATCATATGTAAAGAGTTGACGATCATAGCAATGCATTGAGGGTGCATAATATTTAGCCCCACTGTCACTTACCCCACAAATTCTGTTAATCAGATCTTCACTTAATTCAATATCAACTTGGGATACTCTAGTTGAATACCATTGTATCCTATCATCCCCAACATTCTCAGTTCTTTCTTCCTTTAGGTTTGCATAGAATTCATATACCAAGGTGGGATAAAAATCTTCATTAATAAACAACAAACTACTCCATCCAACATCATGGAAACAAGACAAAACCATATCCATACTAGATAGTTTATCAACATCCACCTTATATCCAGGAATAATCTTTCTACTATTCTTATTCCATTCATCAAATTCATGAGTAGATTTGATAGAGATAAACCTGTCAACTCCAGATTGTGTTTGAGGAATGTGAATCCTTCTTGGTTGATTGAGGATTGGGTCTCCATTTCCTTCCTTAGCCTTTCCTTTTCCTTTCTCAACATTGGGCTTCTTTGTTCTCACCATGATGTTTTCTCTTGAGAAGGGTTTGTTTTCTGTATGAAATTAGGGCTTAGAAGTTTAAAAATGAACGCAAATCGGGATGAGACTGTGAATTTGAAGAGATTTTGATTCGGACGTGAATGGGTATGAGAGGTTTTGAAAGGATTTAAAATTCGGAAGTTATAATGTTTGGAAGAAACCGTTCGATTTTCATTTAAATAGATGCATCCGCAAAATTCGGACGATCGAATTTTAGGTCTGCAGTCCCGAATTTTCGGTCAAAAGTTTCGTCTCTTTGATTCGTAAAATACTGTCGACCAATTTTTCCGTCCTCGCGTCCGAATTTTTGATCAATAAATCTTTGTTTTCATCACAACATTAATACACACATTAGTCATTGAATTTTGAAATTCCTAAGAGTCTTCTTAGGTGATTAAACCTTTCCTCACCAAAGGCTTTGTAAATATGTCAAAGCAATTTGATCATTTGTGTTTACATGTTCTAAGCATATATCTTTCTTAATCACATGATCACGAATGAAATGATGTTTTATCTCTATATGCTTGGTCCTATAATGTTGAATGGGATTAATGCTCAAATTGATAGCACTAGTATTATCACATAGTATAGGCACACACTTAAATTTAAGACCATAATCAAGTAAATTATGTTGCATCCATAATAATTGTGCACAACAACTTCCTGCAGACTATGTATTCAGCTTCACTGTGGATAAAGATACACAAGCCTCGCTTTTTACTAAACCAAGACACTAGACAACTACCAAGAAATTGACAATGACCACTTGTACTTTTACGCTCAACTTTGCATCCAAACGATAGTCGACGATCGTAATATCCAATAAGTTCAAAAGATGAAGTTTTAGAAAACCAAAGACCATAGTCATGTGTATCAATCAAATAACGAAATATTCGTTTGATGAAAATTAGATGAGATTCTTTAGGACATGATTGGAATCTAGCACACAAGCAAACAGCAAACATAATATCTGGTCTACTAGCAGTGAGATAGAGTAAACTTCCAATCATACCTCTATACAATTTCTCATCAATACTTTTACCTTTCTCATCTTTGTCAAGTTTAGTTGATGAACTCATAGGAGTACTTATTCCTTTTGCTTGATTCATTCCAAATCTTTTCAATAGCTCCTTAGTATATTTTTCTTGATTGATGAAGACTCCATCCTTGGTTTGCTTAATTTGTAGTCCAAGGAAGAAACTTAGTTCTCCCATCATGCTCATCTCAAATTCATTTTGCATAGTTTTAGCAAACTCTTCACAAAGAGAAATATTAGTAGAACCAAAAATAATATCATCAACATAGATTTGTAGAAGCAAAATATCATTTTTAGAAGATGTTTTAATAAAAAGAGTTGTGTCTACTTTTCCTTTAGTAAAACCTTTTGAGAGAATAAAACCACTTAATCTTTCATACCAAGATCTTGGAGCTTGTTTCAGTCCATATAGAGCTTTGGTTAGTTTATACACATAATTTGGAAATTTTTCATGAATAAAACCAGGAGGTTGTTCTACATACACCTCTTCTTCAATAAAACCATTTAGGAAAGCACTTTTAACATCCATTTGAAAAAGTTTATAACCTTTAAAGCAAGCAAATGCCAAAAGTATTCTTATAGATTCTAATCTGGCTACTGGAGCAAAGGTCTCATCATAGTCAATGCCTTCTTCTTGGTTGAAACCTTGAGCAACAAGTCTAGCTTTATTTCTAACTACTTCTCCTAGTTTATTTAACTTATTTCTAAAAACCCATTTTGTACCAATAACAGAATGATCATGAGGTCTAGGAACAAGAGACCAAACTTTATTTCTTTCAAATTGATTTAGCTCTTCTTCCATAGCAATAATCCAGAAATTATCACACAATGCATCATCAATATTTTTTGGTTCAATATGAGATAAAAGAGCGAAGTTATCAATAAAGTACCGCCTTGTTTTTACCCCTTGGGAGACATCACCAATGATTTGCTCCTTAGGATGACCTTTTGCATATGTGATATCCTTTGGAAGTTCTTGATCATTTCTTGATTGACCATCTTGTTCTTGCTCCATTATTTCTTCTTCTTTGGCATGATCTTCCATTGTGGGTGCTTGGTGTTGAGTATGATTTTCAACCATTGATGTACCTGTGTCATCTTCATTTCCTCTTTGAAGATAAATGTTAGATTCATCAAAGGTTACATGAATAGTTTCTTCAACACACAATGTTCTTTTATTATAAACTCTATATGCCTTTTTTATTTGATGAATAACCAAGAAAAATTCCTTCATCCGATTTTCTATCAAACTTACCAAGATAGTTGCTAGTGTTTAAAATGAAGCATTTACAACCAAAAAACTTTGAAATAGACAATTGATGGAGTTTTGTCAAATAAAAGTTCAAAAAGGTGTTTTTCTTATAAAAGGTCTTAGTAAAACTCTGTTTCATGATATAACAAGTCAGTATTAATGACTTTCACTCCCAAAAATACTTTGGTAATGAGTTTTCACAAAGCATTGATCTAGCCATTTCTTGTAAGGTTCTGTTTTTTCCTTTCAACATCACCATTTTGTTGAGGTGTTTTGGCAGCTGAAAAAAATTGTGAGTAATACCATATTCATCACAAAATTTTGTAAAGTCTTGATTACAAAATTCTCTTCCGTTATCACTTCTAATAGAAATCAGTTTGCAATCAAGAGAGGTTTGAACCTTTTTGAAGAGTTTTGAAAATTCATGAAATGTTTCATCTTTTTGTGCTAAAAAAGATTACCCATGTAAATCTTGAAAAATCATCAACAATCACATAAGCATAGCTTTTACCACCAAGACTAGTAGTCCTCATAGGTCCAAATAAATCCATATGAATTAGTTCAAGAGGTTTTGTGGTAGAAACCATTTTCTTTGGTTTAAAAGATGTTTTTGATTGTTTTCCATATTGACAAGCATCACAGAGGTGAGTTTTATCAAAATGCAATTTAGGTAATCCTCTCACCAGCTCTTGTGTAGAAAGTTTGTTTAATAAATCCATGCTTACATGTCCTAATCTTCTATGCCATAAAAAACCATCATTGTCATGAATGGCAAGACATTTAATATCATTTGTAATAAGCTCATCAAGATACAACACATATACATTACCAACTCTTTTAGCAACAAAGATAGTTTTGTTACTTGCATTGTCAAGAATAGTACAAGTATCACATTTAAACTCTACTTTGCATCCATTATCACATAATTGACTAATACTTAGTAAATTATACTTTAAATCTTCAATTAGTAATACTTTCTTGATAAGAGGGAAAGAACCTTTACCAATGTTACCTATTCCAAGTATTTTTCCTTTCTTCTTATCTCCAAATGTGACAAAACCTTCACTTGTAGTTTGAAGTTCACTAACAAGTGATGCATTTCCCGTCATGTGCCTTGAGCATCCACTGTCAAGGAACCATTTTGTGGCACTTGATCTTGAGGCAAATTGTACCTATATCAAATTTGAAAGGGTGATTTTTGGTACCCATATTTTCTTGGGTCCAAGGGGGTTAGTAAAAGTTTCTTTGACCTTCCAAATGGTTTTAACACCACTTTCTACTTTTCTTTTGACAAAACATCTAGAAACCTTGTGTCCATGTTTACCACAATAAGTGCAACAAATAGGTGGTCTAGAATGATAAGATTCTTTAACAAAAGATTTTCTCTGTTTTGGAGTAGAATAATCATGAGTAAAACCAAGACCATGTTTTACAAATGAAGGTCTTTGATAACCAAGTAATTTATTCAAATTTTCCCTTCCATTTGTAAATCTCTCAATGCATAAAGTTAGATCATTAACTCTCCTTTTTAGAAGTTCATGATCTTTTATCATTGACTCAAGAGAAATAATTCTAGTGCAAAGCTTTTTGTTTTCAAAAGATATCTTTTGTATAGTTGTATTCAAAACTTCTTTTTCAATAGCAATGCAACTAATAGTGATGTGAGCAAGCCTACAGATTGCTATGATGGCTTAGACGTGTCAAATAAAGAGCTAATCATACCGGTCGGGCCAATAACTAGAGCTAGGGCTAAGACGCTTCAAGAGGCCTTGTTTGCCTATGTGGATCGACATTTGAAGACCAAACTTGTTGGAGGAGATTTAGTTGGACCACAGCCCAACTTGGTCCATTTGTCTCAAATACTTGGGCCGGACTTGAAGGCTATGTAATGTGCTTAAGTCCAAGAGGCAATTATGTTTTAAAGACTTGGGCTTTCAACCTTGTTGGAATTGTCTTATTTTGGGCTCATATGTATCTTGTTTTTATGTTGGGCTTATATGTATCATTAAGCCCAACCCTTTCTTTCAAACCCTAGCTATAAGTAGCCTTCTTAGAGGAAAATTAGGGCAGATTTTGAGTGTCATTTTGAGGGGCTGCCGCCACCACCTTGAGAGGGTTGAATTCTCTTACTCTTGTTACTCCAAGAACTTCACTTTCACTTATCAATTGAGTTTTTCCGATTGTGGCGTGTAAGTGTTCTTCTTATTGGTTAAATTCTTATCATCGGGATTGCTTAGAATAAGTTTCTAAGAGGTGTCGTAGGGAATTTAATTATATTGTGTTTATAAGAATTGTTTGTTGTTCGAAAATCGAATCTTTGTTTGTCCAAGCTGAAAATTCAATCACCTATTTCGTTCTTCCGCGGATTGCACGTCATTTTGGTATCGTGAGCCGAGGTGTGGAGAGGATTTTCATTCTGCTCCGTTGAAGCTCAAAGACCGCCGTAACAGCCCACTTCAAACGGCTTCTTCAAAGACTAACCGAGAAGCTTCAAAAGGTGTGAAATTTTTCAGCCTATGTTTCCAATTCTTTGTATTAAGCATTTTGTAATATTTGCTTGGGATAAATTGTTATAAAAAAAATAGTACAATCAAATACATATACACATATATTTCGGACAAGAAAAGAAAAGAAAAAAAAAGAAAAAAAAATCGGTCCGAAAAAAAAAAAAAAAGAGTACAAAGTCAGTGCAAAAAAAAATTTTCTTTCTAGTATATTCATACTTCTTGTTGGACCATTTTGAGTTACTTGTGATAGGCATTTTTTTTTAAATTTTGTTTGTTCCAATTGTTAACTTGTTATAGTTCTTGTTTTGAGCTTCCAAGATTGTATGCTATTTACTGTTCTTGGGTTGGATATTGTTGTGAACTGGACTGTTGTTGGCAATTTGTTGCTGGACTATTGAAGTTTCAAAGATTGTAAGCACTTGTTAGTATATTGGTTGTGTTGTAAACAATTATTAGTGTATTGGTTATCGTTTGCTACTTAGACAATTGTAACCTATTGTCTTTGGGCTGTTTGGTACTTGGAAGGTTGTAACCTAGTGTTCTTGGGCTGGTCATTGTTTGATATTTGTAAACACTTGTAACCTAGTGTTCTTGGGCTGGTCATTGCTTGATGCTTTTGTAACCTAGTGATCTTGGACTGGTTGTTGCATGTATTTGGGCTCCCACTAGACTCGTTGGTTTGTTGAGATTGGTTCTTAAGTGTAGCTTGAGATTAAGAGGAATTGAGTGGTAAAAGGCAAGAGTGTGTGAGCTCATTTGAGGGTGTCATTGCCGTGACATAAACACGAGGGGAGTGATAACATTTGAGTGAAACACGTGAGGGAGTGTGTGAGGTTGTTTATTTCTAACGTTGTTTTGCAGGTACAATATCACTTCGCAATGTCACAAGGAGGTAGTACCGAGGAGCACCAAGGGGGAGATGCAAATATTGCTTTCACTTTGAAAGCTATGCAGCAACAATTTGAGAGGTTCAACCAAGCCTTTGATGAGATAAGAGAACAAATTGATGAAATCAGACAAGAGAGGCGTGCGGAACCTCAAGGGAGACGTGCGGGAGTGCGCCAACAACAACCACCACCTCGTCGACCTCTACCTCGGTATGAACCGGAGGAGGATGAGTTTGCAGAGGAGGAGGAGATTGAGGCACGCCGACCTAGGAGATTTTAAAGGGACTTGCCATTTAATAGAAGAGACGGAGACCTCAAATCCATTAAAATGCAGATTCCCGCTTTCAAAGGAAGGAATGATGCCGACGCTTACTTAGAGTGGGAAAGGAAGGTGGATTTGATTTTTGAGTGTCACAACTTTTCCGAGGATAAGAAGGTAAAAATTGCAGCCTTTGAATTTACTGATTATGCACTAATATGGTGGGATCAAATGGTGACATCTAGGAGGAGAAATGGAGAGATGTCGATTGCTACGTGGGGAGCAATGAAGGCATGCATGAGGAAGCGTTTTGTACCTTCTTACTACTATAGGGAGATGCACCAAAAACTTCAACGACTCACTCAAGGGTCTAAATCAGTTGAAGACTATCACAAGGAGATGGAAGTGGCTATGATCCGAGCCAACATCGAGGAAGATCCAGAGGCGACAATGGCCAGATTTTTGAGTGGGCTCAATAGGGAGATAGCTAACGTTGTGGAGCTGCAACACTACCTAGAGATTGAGGACATGGTGAACATGGCCATGAAAGTGGAGAGACAGCTAAAGAC
The DNA here is from genome assembly GCA_030512225.1 of Rauvolfia tetraphylla. Taxonomy (NCBI): domain Eukaryota; kingdom Viridiplantae; phylum Streptophyta; class Magnoliopsida; order Gentianales; family Apocynaceae; genus Rauvolfia; species Rauvolfia tetraphylla. Next base: position 2,255,021 of record JAJQKT010000064.1, read on the forward strand.
TAGACTGGCAGCAAGGAGCGGAGCAAATTCTAACTATGGCTGGAACTCTAGATGGCCTAAAAAGGAGGACAAGCTTAAGGATAAGGGAGTGGAATTCAAGGAAGCACCTAAGAAACCAATCGGGGAATCTGAAATGAAAGGTACCTCCAACGCCCAAGCTACCTCTAGTAAGCATTCTTCCATGAAATGTTTTAAATGCTTCGGAACTGGTCATTTTGCATCTCAATGTCCTAATAAGAAGATTATGATTATGAGAGACAATGGAGTGATTGATTCCGAGGATAGTAGTAGTGAAACCGAATTTGTTCATGAAAATGCCTTTGATGATGATGATTGCTTTGAGAGGGTCACATGTGGGAAGCACTTGTAGTTAGGAGAGTATTGAGTACTCGAGCCGCAGTAAGAGATTGTAGATCAAAGAGAAAATCTTTTTCATTCAAGGTGTTTAGTGGGAGGAAAAGTGTGCAATTTGATCATTGATGGGGGAAGTTGTACAAATGCAACTAGTACCACCATGGTAGAGAAATTGGGGCTGACTTGCATGAAACATCCGGAACCTTATAAGTTACAATGGTTTAATGATAGTGCGGATGTGAAGGTAACTAAACAGTATTGGTGACATTCTCAATTGGTAGATATGTGGATGAGGTGTTGTGTGACGTGGTTCCCATGGAGGTCTGGTCATATACTCCTTGGAAGACCTTGGCAGCTTTGATAGGTGAGTATCACATGATGGGTATACCAATAGGTACACCTTCAAATTTAAGGGCGTAAATTTCATTCTTATACCTCTATCACCTCGTGAGCTATACTTGGACCCGACCAAAGGTAAGTAAAGGAGAGGAGGGTTCGGGTAGAGAGCGTGACAAAATTAAAGAGGGAAAAGAGGCCCAAAAGAAAATTGGGAGTGGCCCAAATGTGAGTGACTACACAGTGAGTGAAAGATGTATTGAACAAAAAGAGAGAAAAGTCAACTTGTATGCGAGAGAAAAAGACATGAGAAGAGCGATGGGAGAGAGGAGAGCACTAGTCATAGTAAGGTATAGAGAGTGTTTGGTTTCTGACACTAACCCTCTTGATTCTTTGCCTAGCGTGTTTTCATCTCTTTTGCAGGATTATGCGGATGTTTTTCCAGAAGAAATGCCCCCGGGATTACCACCCTTGAGAGGCATAGAGCACCAAATAGACTTTGTGCCTGGAGCTCAAATACCTAACCGTCCAGCTTACCGGAGTAATCCTGAGGAAACAAAAGAGCTTCAGAAACAAGTTGATGAGCTATTAGAGAAAGGACACGTGAGAGAGAGCTTGAGTCCTTGTGCTGTACCTGTACTATTGGTGCCAAAGAAGGATGGAACGTGGAGGATGTGTGTGGATTGTAGAGCTGTGAACAAAATCACTGTAAAGTATCGCCATCCTATTCCTAGGTTAGATGACATGCTTGATGAGCTGCATGGTGCATGTATCTTTACAAAAATTGACTTGAAAAGTGGATACCACCAAATTAGAATGAAACCAGGAGATGAATGGAAAACTGCTTTCAAAACTAAGTATGGATTGTATGAGTGGTTAGTCATGCCATTTGGTTTAACTAATGCACCCAGCACCTTTATGAGATTGATGAATCATGTTTTGCGTGCATTTCTTGGAAAATTTGTGGTTGTATACTTTGATGACATTTTGATATATAGCACTAATTTAGATATGCATGTCATGCATGTGAAGTGTGTCTTAGATGTATTAAGACATGAAAAACTATATGCAAACCTCAAGAAGTGTACATTTTGCATTGAGCGGTTAGTATTTTTGGGGTTTGTAATCAGCTCCCATGGAGTTGAGGTTGATAGTGAGAAGGTGAGGGCTATCCAGGATTGGCCAACTCCGAAGAGTGTGAGTGACGTGAGGAGTTTTCATGGACTTGCTAGTTTCTATAGGAGATTTGTGAAGGATTTTTCTACCATTGCTGCTCCTTTAACTGAGGTAATTAAGAAAGAAAAAGGGTTTACTTGGGGTCGGGAACAAGAACATGCATTTACATTGTTGAAAGAAAAATTATGTTCTGCTCCTATTTTATGCCTACCTGATTTTGAGAAAGCTTTTGAGGTTGAATGTGATGCTTCTGGGATTGGTATAGGTGCTGTGCTTTTGCAGGAGAACAAACCAGTTGCATATTTCAGTGAGAAGCTTAGTGGTGCACAACTCAATTATCCCACATATGATAAGGAGTTGTATGCAGTTGTGAGAGCATTGGAAGTGTGGCAACATTATCTCCAACCTAGAGAGTTTGTCATTCGGACTGATCATGAGTCTTTAAAGCACTTGAAGGGACAGGGCAAGCTGAGCAAGCGACATGCCACCTGGGTGGAGGATTGATGGGACATTTTGGGGTTGCTAAAACTTTGGATATTTTGCAAGAACATTTCTTTTGGCCCGGAATGCGTAAAGATGTGGAACGTGTGTGTGCCAAGTGTATTGCATGTAGACAGGCCAAATCCACTGTTAAACCTCATGGTTTGTATACCCCTTTACCTGTACCTGCTGAACCATGGACTGATATCTCTATGGACTTTGTTTTGGGTTTGCCTAAGACCAAAAAGGGATATGATAGCATCTTCGTTGTTGTTGATAGGTTTAGTAAGATGGCGCATTTCATTGCATGCCATAAAACTGATGATGCTGTGCAAGTGGCTGATTTATTTTTCAAAGATGTTGTTAGATTGCATGGCATTCCTAGGTCTATTGTTTCAGATAGAGATGCTAAATTTCTAAGTCATTTTTGGCGTGTGTTGTGGGGCAAATTGGGTACCAAACTTCTTTATTCTACTACATGTCACCCACAGACTGATGGTCAAACCGAGGTTGTCAATAGGACCTTAGGTACCTTACTACGTGCTGTCGTTGGTAAGAATCTTAAAACGTGGAGTGAGTGTTTACCATTTATCGAGTTTGCATATAACCGGAGTGTGCACTCAACCACAGGTTATTCACCATTTGAACTTGTATATGGCTTTAATCCTTTAACTGTTTTGGATTTGGTGCCTTTACCTTTGCATGAGTTGTCTAGTACAGATGGTAAGAGCAAAGCTGAGCTGGTACGAGCCCTACACGAGAAGGCGAGACAGCATATTGAGCAGAAAAATAAGGTCTACGCCAAACAAGCCAATAAAGGACGAAAATTGGTGACTTTTGAACCCGGTGATTGGGTTTGGGTGCACTTAAGGAAGGAACGTTTTCCTGCCCAGCGGAAGTCTAAATTAGCTCCTAGGGGAGATGGTCCATTTCAAGTGATAGAAAGAATCAACAACAATGCCTACAAGCTTGATCTGCCAGGTGAGTATGGTGTTTCCGCGACCTTTAATGTTGCTGACCTTTCTCCTTTTGATATGGATTCAGATTCGAGGACGAATCTTCGTGAGGAGGGAGGGACTGATGTGAGCAAGCCTACAGATTGCTATGATGGCTTAGACGTGTCAAATAAAGAGCTAATCATACCGGTCGGGCCAATAACTAGAGCTAGGGCTAAGACGCTTCAAGAGGCCTTGTTTGCCTATGTGGATCGACATTTGAAGACCAAACTTGTTGGAGGAGATTTAGTTGGACCACAGCCCAACTTGGTCCATTTGTCTCAAATACTTGGGCCGGACTTGAAGGCTATGTAATGTGCTTAAGTCCAAGAGGCAATTATGTTTTAAAGACTTGGGCTTTCAACCTTGTTGGAATTGTCTTATTTTGGGCTCATATGTATCTTGTTTTTATGTTGGGCTTATATGTATCATTAAGCCCAACCCTTTCTTTCAAACCCTAGCTATAAGTAGCCTTCTTAGAGGAAAATTAGGGCAGATTTTGAGTGTCATTTTGAGGGGCTGCCGCCACCACCTTGAGAGGGTTGAATTCTCTTACTCTTGTTACTCTAAGAACTTCACTTTCACTTATCAATTGAGTTTTTCCGATTGTGGCGTGTAAGTGTTCTTCTTATTGGTTAAATTCTTATCATCGGGATTGCTTAGAACAAGTTTCTAAGAGGTGTCGTAGGAATTTAATTATATTGTGTTTATAAGAATTGTTTGTTGTTCGAAAATCGAATCTTTGTTTGTCCAAGCTGAAAATTCAATCACCTATTTCGTTCTTCCGCGGATTGCACGTCAAATAGTTTCAAGAAGTTTTCCATTTTCAACAAATAATTTTGAATTTTCATTAGATAAATTATTTATTTTGAGTTTCATTTCCTTATTTCTTTTTGAAGCCTTTTTTAATTCTTCATATAACTCAACAATAAGATCACTGGAATCAATATCATCATCATATATATTTGAGATAGAGGGTGAAGATTGTACCTCATCATCAATGGCCATGAAACATATGTTGGCCTTTCCTTCACTTTCATCCTCACTTTCCTGTTGATCCCATGTTCCAAACTAGTCCTTTTCCTTTCTTGGCAGATTTCTTTCGTTTTTGCTTTCTCTTTCCCTTTCCAACACTCGGGACAATCAAGCAATAAGATGCTCAAGTACTCTTGCATTCAAAGCATTGAGGTTTATATGATGAAGATTGTCCACTCTTCTTGACTCGGCTTTCTTCCTTTCTTGAGAAATTCCTTTTTGTAGAATCTCTTGAATTTCTTCACAGCCCATTGCAATTTCTTCTTCTCCACTGCTTTCCTCCTTCTTCTTCACTTGAGGATTGTTCTTGTTCACTCAAGTTGTTTGAGGCATTAAGCACTACTCCTTTTCTTCCCTTTTCTTCACCCTCCTTGTCATTTAGCCGTTTCATCTTCATTTCATGAGTCAGTAGAGATCCAATGAGCTCTTCAAGTGGAAGAGTCTTCAAATCCTTGGATTCCTCAATGGCAAGTGTTTTTAGGTCGCCAGGATTTTGGTAGAGCATCTAAAATCTTTCTGTTTTGCTCTCCCATAGAATAGCTTTTACCATAAGCTTTTAAGCCATTGAAAATGTTAGTAAATCTTGTAAACATATCACTAATATTTTCACCTTGTTTCATGGTAAACAGTTCATAATCTCTAACTAGCATGGCAAGTTTAGATTCTCTAACTTGATTAGTTCCTTCATGTGTAATTTGAAGTAATCTCCACATGTCATGAGCAGTAATCACATCCACTAACTCTATTATATTCAAGTAACATCTAAAGCACAACTTAATATATTCATGGCTTGATAATTTAAAGTCATTTTCTTAGAATCATGCTCATCAAATTCATCTCATGGACTTGGGTACCGAGGTTATTCCATCAGCACTCATTTTCATTGGGACATAAGGACCTTTCTCAATTATGTTCCACAAATCAAAATTAATAGAACAAATATAAATTTTAACTCTAGATTTCCAGAAAGTGTAATTTGTTCCATTAAACAAAGGTGGTCTATTTGTGGAAGATCCTTCTAGGTAAGGTAGGTTTGACATATTAGCCATAGGATCTTTGTCTTCTAGGTTGTTAAACCACACACAGAAGTTCTAGCTCTGATACCAATTGAAATACCTAAGAGGGGGGGTGAATTAGGTATTTAGCTAATTTTCGCAAACTTAAACCTTTTATGCGTTTAGACCAAGAACAAGTTATGTAAGCTAATTATAGATAATTGATAGCAAGACAATAATGAAAGCAATAGCAAAGAACTCAAACAATTTATATTGGTTCGATCCTCAAGATCTACGTCCACTACCTTAAGCTCACACTTAAGGATTTCAACAAATCTACTAATTGCTCAGGTTTACAAATTACAAGAGAGGTTCACCACACTTTGGTTTTACACTCACAACCTCTTCTAGTAATTTCTTACAATACAAGGCTCACCAACCTATGGTTTTATATCTCAAACAACCTTGAATCACAACTTCAAGGATCACCCTTATCTAAAGGGTTTTATGTTATCAAGATAACCTTGCTAGAGCTAGTAGATCAACACAATTGAATAAGTAAAGAAGAGTGTGTAGAAGTTACCACTTGATGGTAGATATTACACAAATTTGCACCTTCACACTTTGATGTCTTTGGATGGATCAATTGAATGCACAAGATATAAGAGAGCTTAAGAAATGTTTGCTAAATGCTTTTGAATGCTTGGAGTTTTCAAGATTTCAAGAGTTGCAAAAATTTGCATGTTTATAGCTTTTATAGAATTTGAAAATCATAAAACGTTCATAAAACGGCTAGTAACTGTTAGTTTTCGAAAAATTCGGACGACCGAATTTCTTGGCTGCGTCCGAATCTTCGTCCGAATTTCTCTGGATGAATAGTAACCATGCTGAGAACAAAAATTCGGACGACCGAACTTTTTGCTGCGTCCGAATCTTCTTCCGAATTTCTCTGGAAGAACAGTGACCATGTCGAAGACCAAAAAATTCGGACTGATCGAATTTTTTTGGTCTACGTCCGAATCTTCTTCCGAATTTCTCTGGAAGAATAGTAGCAAACTTTTGCTACAAAATTCGGACGATCGAATTTTTTGAAAGCATTTTCAAACTTTGTAAAATCATTTGAGATATAACTTCAATGAGTTTGAAAAACATTTGATATATATAGAAAACTTATTTAACTATATTTAAGCTTGAAACACATGAACATATGAAGTTTATAAACATATCTTATAGAAAGATTCATTCAAAGCCTTTTAAGATCATAAGACTATTTTTATGCTCTCTTATGCATTCAATGATAACCAAGACATGCAAGTGTAGAGTTTACATAGAAATTTACCTAAAAGTTAAATGCACTCTACACTTCAAGTCTTCAATGCCTTTTGATCATCTTTAGAACAACATTCTTCAAACTTCAAATACTTGCTTAAATGAAGTTGTTCTTGAACTTTTGCTTCAAAGCAATGAGACTTCATACTTCTCAAATTACAGAACCTATCACACAATAAGCAAACATTTTAGTCCTCATCAATATTTGTCATTAATCAAAACTATATAATTTGCCCTTAGGGCTAACACTTTCAATTGATCATTCAAGATTCCAAAGACAACAATGTGAAGTGGTGCTACATTGTGTAATCATCTACCAAGAAGTGGTAACATCTCATTCATTCTTCAATTTAATTTTGTTTTCTACTTGCTCAATATAAGGTTATCTTGTAATGTAAAATCCTTTTGGTAAGGGTGAGCCATAGACTAGATTAATCAAGGTTGTAGTGTAAAATTCGTGTGTGGATGAACCTTGATTAAATTGGTCTTTAGGTTGTTTTTAGATATAAAATCCTTGTTGAAGGGTGAGCCTTGTTTGTAGAATTGTAAAAGAGGTTGTGAGTGTAAAACCATTGTGTGGTGAGCCTCTTATGTAATTGTTGAACTTGAGAATATAGTAGATTGATTGAAATCCTTGAGTGTAGACTCAAGGTAGTGAAGGTAGATCTTGAGAAGATCGAACCCTATAAATTGCTTGTGTTCATTGCACTTAATTTGTTTATTGCTTTGTTATTGATTTGATCAGTATCTCATTGAATTAAGTAATCATAATTTTGCACCTACACCAACTAAGTTTATAAAGGAAATAGTTTTTGAAAATTAGCCAAAGACCTAATTCACCCCCTCTTAGGTCTTTCGGTTGGTATCAGAGCAAGGGCTTCTTTGTGAGGTTTTACAACCTAGTAGTTAAGATCTTATGGCTAATATTTCAAATTTACCTTATTTTGAAGGTTCCTCCACAAATAGACCTCCTTTGTTTAATGGAACAAATTATACATTTTGGAAATCTAGAATTAAGATATATATTTGTTCTGTTAACTTTGATTTGTGGAATATTGTTGAGAAAGGTCCTTATGTGTCAATGAAAATGAGTGCTGATGGAATTACTCAAGAGCCAAAACACATAGATGAATTTGATGAGAATAATTCAAAGAAAATGACTTTAAATTATCAATCTATGAACATTTTAAGCTGTGCACTAGATGTAATTGAATATAATCGAGTTAGTGGATGTGACACTGCCCATGATATGTGGAGATTACTTCAAGTGACACATGAAGGTACGAATCAAGTAAAGGAATCAAAGCTTGCTATGCTAGTTAGGGACTATGAGATATTTACCATGAAGCAAGGTGAGAATATAAGTGATATTCTTACTAGATTTACTAACATTTTTAATGGTCTGAAAGTTTTTGGGAAGAACTATACAATTGGAGATCAAAATAGAAAAATCTTGGATGCTTTACCAAAATCTTGGCAACCGAAGACACTTGCTATTGAGGAATCAAAAGATTTAAAAACTCTTACACTTGAAGAGCTTATTGGTTCACTGCTTACACATGAAATGAAGGTGAAAAGATTGAATGATATGAAGATGAAGAAAAGGGAAGAAAAGGAGTTGTACTCAAGACTTCAAATCATTCTAGTGAACAAGAAGAATCACCAGTGGAGAAGAAGAGACAGCTATGGTTGTAAGGAAATTCAAGGGATTCTATAAAAAGGAATTTTTAAAGAAAGGGAGAAAACCAATCAAGAAGAGTGGAGAGTCATCATCCTTCAAATCTCAGTGTTTTGAATGCAAAAGTACATAACATCTTGTGGTTGATTGCCCTAAAGTTCTGGAAAGGGAAAGAGACAACAAAATAAAAAATAAATCCACCAAAAAAGGAAAGGGACTAGCTGGTACTTGGGATCAACAAGAAAGTGAAAATGACAGTGAAGGAAAAATCCGACATATGCTTTATGGCAATTGATGATGAGGTACAATCTAAACATTCTATTTCTACTTAATATGATGAAGATTTTGATCCTAGTGATTTACTGATTGAAATGTATGGAGAACTGAAAAAGGCTTCAAAAAGGAATAAGGAAATGAAGACCAAAATTAATGAGTTATTAAATGAGAATTCAAAATTATGTTTTGAAAATGGAAAACTTCTTGAGACTATTAACTGTCTAAACATATAAAAAGAAATTTTAAATGTAACAATTCAAAATATATCTCTTGAAAATAAAGATCTTTGTACAAAAATCATATCTTTAGAAACAATACTTGGTGATCATGAGATATTGAAAAAGAAAGTTAATGATATTACATTATGCATTGAAAATTTTACAAGTGGAAGAGAAAATTTAAATAAATTACTTGGTTACCAAAGATCACCATATGCAAAAATTGGTCTTGGTTACACTCATGAAAGTTATGCTTCAAAATATAAAACCTCTCAGCTAAAGAAACTTTTAATTCAATGCCTCATATTTGTTGTACATATTGTGGTAGGCATGGACAAAAAGTATCAAAATGTTATGTTAAAAGAAAAATAGAAAATGGTGTTAAAACTATTTGGAGAGTCAAAGGAACTTTCACTAACCCCCTTGGACCCAAGAAAATGTGGATACCAAAAGTCACCTTTGCTAATCTTGTGTAGGTTCGTCTTGCTCCAAGATCGAGTGCCACTAAGTGGTTTCTTGACAGTGGTTGTTCAGGACAGATGACAAGAAATGCCTCACTTGTTAGTGAAATTCAAGCAACAAGTGAAGGTTTTGCACATTTGGTGACAAGAAGAAGGGAAGAATACTTGGAATTGGTAATATTGGTAATGGTTCCTTACCTCTTATTAAGCAGTACTACTTATTGATGGTTTAAAATATAACTTGCTTAGTATTAGTCAATTATGTGACAATGGTTGCAAAGTTGAGTTTAAATGTGACACATGTACTATTCTTGATAGTATAAGTAACAAGACTATTTTTGTTGCCAATCGAGTTGGAAATGTGTATGTATTATATCTTGATGAACTTATTGCACATGATATTAAATGTCTTGCCATTCATGATAATGATGGATATCTATGGCATAGAAGATTAGGTCATGTGAGTATGGAATTGTTGAACAAACTCTCATCACAAGAATTGGTTAGATGACTGCCAAAAATGAATTTTGTCAAAACTCGTATTTGTGATGCTTGTCAATATGGAAAACAGTCAAAAACATCTTTTAAACCAAAGAAAATGCTTTCTACATCAAAACCTCTTGAACTTGTTCATATGGACTTGTTTGGACCAATGAGAACTATTACTCTTGTTGGTAAAAGATTTGTATATGTGATTGTTGATGATTTTTCAAAATTTACATGGGAATTTTTTTTAGCTCAAAAGGTGGAAACCTTTCATGAATTTATTAAGCTTTTGAAAAAGGTTCAAGTTTCTCTTGGATGCAAATTGATATCTATTAGGAGTGATAATGGAAGAGAATTTTGCAATCAAGATTTTGCAAAATTTTGTGATGAATATGGTATTACAAATAATTTTTCGGCTGCCAAAACACCTCAACAAAATGGTGTTGTTGAAAGGAAAAATAGAACTTTACAAGAAACGGCTAGATCAATGTTGTGTGAAAACTCTTTACCAAAATATTTTTGGGCTGAAGCTGTAAACACTACTTGCTATGTAATGAATAGACCTTGAAATACCTAAGAGCGGGGTGAATTAGGTATTTGACTAATTTTTGCAAAAACAAACCTTTTATGCGTTTAGACCAAGAATAAATTATATGAGCAAAGTAGAGACAATTTATAGCAAAGCAATGGAAGAAAGCAATATCAAAGAACTCAAACAATTTATAGTGGTTCGATCCTCAAGATCTACATCCACTACCTTAAGCTCACACTTAAGGATTTCAAACAATCTACTATTTGCTCAGGTTTACAAATTACAAGAGAGGCTCACCACACTATGGTTTTACACTCACAACCTCTTCTAGTAACTTTTACAATACAAGGCTCACCAAACACAATAGTTTTATATCTCAAACAACCTTGGATCACAACTTCAAGGATCACCCTTATCTAAAGGGTTTTATGTTATCAAGATAACCTTGCTAGAGCTAGTACAACAACACAATTTGATAAATAAAGGAGAGTGTGTAGATGTTACCACTTGTTGGTAGATATTACACAAAGTTGCACCTTCACACTTTGATGTCTTTGGATTGATCAATTGAATGCACAAGACATAAGAGAGCTTAAGAAATGTTTGCTAAAGGCTTTTGAATGCTTAGAGTTTTCAAGAGTTCAAATCTTACAAAAGATTACACGTTTATAGCTTTTATAGAATTTAAAAATCAGTTTTACAGGCTATAAAATGGCTAGTTAACGGCTATTTTCAAGAAATTCGGACGACTGAATTCTGCTTGCTGCGTCTGAATCTTCATCTGAATTTCTCTGGAAAAACAGTGACCATGCTGAAGGCCAAAATTCGGACGACCGAATTTTTCTTCATGCGTCCAAATCTTCTTCCGAATTTCTCTGGAAGAACAGTAGCAAACTTTTGCTACAAAATTCGGACGACCAATTTTTTTTGGAAGCATATTCAAACTTTGTAAAATCATTTGAGATTTAACTTCAATAAGTTTGAAAAACATTTGATATGTATAGAAAACTTATTTAGACATATATAAGTTTGAAAATCAAAAATCAAACTCCTTTGATCATATAAAGTTTACTTAAAAAATTTTTAGGACACAACACCACATTCATCAAAAAGTTCATTCAAAGCCTTTTAAGATCATAAGACTCATTTTATGCTCTCTTATGCATTCAATGATAACCAAGACATACAAGTGTAGAGTTTACATAGAGATTTACCTACTAAGTATATACACTCTACACTTCAAGTCTTCAATGCCTTTAGATCATCTAAGAACAACCTTCATCAAACTTCAATCACTTTGCTTTACTGAAGTTGTTCTCGCACTTTGGCTTCAAAGCAATGAGACTTCATACTTCTTAGTTCACAAAACCTATCACACAACATACAAGCATATTAGTCCTCATCAATATTTGTCATTAATCAAAACTACATGATTTGCCCTTAGGGCTAACAGACCTTTCATACGAAAAATACCTTTTGAACTCCTATTTGATAAAACTCCTTCAATTGTTTATTTTAAGGTATTTGGATGTAAATGTTTTATCTTAAATACTCATGAAAATTTAGGACAATTTGATAGAAAATCAGATGAAGGTATATTTCTTGGTTATTCATCAAATAAAAAGGCTTATAGAGTTTATAATAAAAGAACATTGTGTGTTGAAGAAACCATTCATGTGACATTTGATGAATCTAACATTTATCTTGAAAGAAGAAATGAAGATGATGTAGGTTCTTCAATAATGGATAATCGAGCTCATCATCAAGCACCAACTTTGGAAGAATATGCCAAAGAAGAAGAAATATTAGAGCAAGAACAAGATGGTCAACCAAGCAATGATCAAGAACTTCCAAAGGATCTAAGATATGCAAGAGGTCATCCTAAGGCACAAATCATTGGTGATGTCTCCCAAGGAGTTAAAACAAGACGGTACTTTATTGACAACTTTGCTCTTTTATCACATATTGAACATAAAAACATTGATGATGCATTGTGTGATGATTTTTGGATTATTGCCATGCAAGAAGAGCTAAATCAATTTGAAAGAAAAAAAGTTTGGACTCTTTTTCCAAGACCTCTTGATCATTCCATAATTGGTACAAAATGGGTATTTAGAAACAAATTAAATGAACAAGGAGAAGTATTTAGAAATAAAGCTAGACTTGTTGCCCAAAGATTTAATCAAGAAGAGGGCATTGATTATGATAAAACTTTTGCTCCTGTAGCTAGACTTGAGTCTATAAGGATTCTATTAGCTTATTCCTGTTTTAAAGGTTTTAAACTATTTCAAATGGATGTCAAAAGTGCATTCCTAAATGGTTTTATTGAAGAAGAAGTGTATGTGGAACAACCACCTGGTTTTATTCATGAAAAGTTTCCTAATCATGTTTTCAAGTTAACCAAAGCTTTGTATGGATTAAAACAAGCTCCTAGAGCTTGGTATGAAAGATTGAGTGGATTTATTCTTTCAAAAGGATTTTCAAAAGGAAAATTTGACACAACTTTTTTTATAAAAACTTCTTGCACTAATGATCTCTTACTTGTGCAAATTTACGTTGATGATATTATTTTTGGTGCTACTAATACATCTCTTTGTGATGAGTTTGCTAAATTAATGCAAAATGAAATTGAAATGAGCATGATGGGAGAACTCAATTTTTTTCTTGGACTACAAATTAAGCAAACTAAGGATGGAGTCTTTATAAATCAAGCAAAGTACACCAAAGAGCTTTTTAAAAGATTTGGAATGGATCAAGCAAAAGGGATAAGCACTCCAATGAGCTCATCAACCAAACTTGATAGAGATGAGAAAGGTAAAAATGTTGATGAAAAGATATATAGAGGTATGATTGGAAGTTTACTCTATCTCACAGCAAGTAGACCAGAAATTATATTTGCTATATGTTTATGTGCTAGATTTCAATTGTGTGCCTATACTATTTGATAATACTAGTGCAATCAATTTAAGCATAAATCCCATTCAGCATTCTAGGACTAAGCATATTGAGATTTAGCATCATTTTATTCGTGATCATGTTGCTAAAGGAGATATATGTTTGAACTATGTGAATACAAATGATCAAATTGCTGATATTTTTACCAAGCCTTTGGCTGAAGAAAGGTTTAATTATCTAAGAAGGCTTTTAGGAATCTCAAAATTCAATTACTAATGAGTGCATTGAAGTTTGTCAAAAACAGGAAAAGTTCGGTTGCACAATTTGGATGCAAGTGAAATTGCAACGTCCAAACTTTATCCAGAAAATTCTGGACAGAAAAGTTCGAACGCATGTTCAGATGCATGACAGAAAGTTCAGACGTTCGAACTTTTTAAAACTGAAGAAACAGAGAAGTTCGGACGCAGACCAGAAACTTTGGTCGTCTGAACTTTGTGGTTACAACGGTTTTAAAGAAACCGAACAAGTCATTACACACTATTTATCATCCAAACTTTCTCTCTTTTCCAATTCCACTCGACCCATCAGCGTCCAAACCCTAATCTCTCTGAAATTTCACCATGTTCACATCAATCCACTCGGGTTTTTGAGTTCCTAACCCTAAACACTTCTTAGAATTCACTACATTTCACATAGAAAAACATCATGGTGAGAACTAAGAGAGCAAATGTTGAGAAAGGAAAGGGAAAGCAAAGGAAGGAGATGGAGGACGGATTCTCAATGAACCAAGAAGAATTAGAGTTCCTCAATCATCATCCGGAATAGACAGATTTGTCTCCATCAAAGCAACATCAGAATTTGAAGATTGGAGTAAAAAATCTTGAAAAATTATCCTTGGAAAAAAGGTGAATGTTGAAATCTATCAAGTATGGATAATATGTTATCTTTGTTTAGTGATATTGGATGGAGTAGTCTGTTAGTAATTGATGAAGAATACTATCCTGATCTCATATATGAATTGAAAGAATTGAACATATAGGGGATGATGTAGTTCAGTGGTACTCATCTAGAGTATCCCAAGTATATTTTGAATTCAATGATGCTTTGGCTAATAGAATTTGTGGAGTAAGTGATGTTGGAGAAAAGTACTTCTCTTTGGGTCAACATTGTTATAACCGTGAGTTGTTTACCAATGAAAGATTTGAGGAAGCCTTTACAAAAGGTAGACAGTTTAGGACCATAAAAGAAAGGGAAACCAAAGCTTTTGATGCTAAAGGAAGAGTTATGCATCATATGATAACAACCATGATTGTCCCTAATTTTGGTCATAAATCATTTGTTGGAAATATACATATGGTAATTATTCTTGCTTTACATGAGCATAGAAGACTGAATTTTGGGTATACAACAATGAAGCATCTGTTTAGTATTAAGAAGGCAGCCAACAAAGTTTTACCATATGGGAGACTTTTAACAAGAATTTTCAAACATTTCCAAGTCAAACTTCCTATTAGGAGACAAGCTTTCAAGAGTGGACAAATTTATACTAATGATACTCTTAGAAGAATGCAATTGGTTCTTGATGAAGATAGTGTATGGAGGACTAAAAGAGAAACCCCTCCTAGAATAGCAGAAGCTAAAGAAAGTGAGAATACTGAGCAAGAAGAAGAAGATGAGACAGAAGCACGGGTAAGGGAAATGAAAACAAAGAAAAGGCATGATTCATCAAGTGAGGGGAGCAACCTCCCTCCAGGAGAAGACTTTTTGAGGAAATGCCTACTTCTCAGTCACATCCTAGTGTTTGAGAAGTTCCTACTGATGAAGGGATAACAAGAGGAGACACCATTCTTGCTAAGGCATTCCAAGAAGCCTTGAACAATCATATTAAGAAGATGGAGTAAATTTATAAGTTCTTTGAAACTTTTGCTCTTATGGTTCTTGAAAAGTTGGATGGTGTGGAAAATAGAGTGAAGCACATTGAGGAAATATTAATGAGAAATACTCAAAGTGGTGAGGGAACCTCTAGAACTCAAGAAGAAAAACATGATGATAAGAGAGATGAAGAAGACAAGAACAAGGAAGAAGAACAAGCTGATGACAGTGATAATGTTGAGAACAAGGAAGAAGAACAAGCTGATGACAGTGATAATGTTGATGATAGTGGTGATGATGATGAAGGAAATGACCGTGAGCAAGCTGTTGAGTCACAAAGAGGAGATCAAGAAGAGCAAAAAAATGGAATTAGCCAAGAAGGGAGTTTGATTGCAAGAGCTGAACTGACATCACCATCCAATCTAACATTCAGCCAAGGAAGAGTCAAGCATGTGGCAATCAAGAAAGGATCAAGAAAGAAATCTCCATCAACATCACAAGATGGAGCATCTCTTTCATCTTATCTCTATTTACTGCTTTTATTTGTTTTTGATATGCTTAGTCAGACTTATGAACAGTAGTTTATGCAATTTCTCTGTTTTTCTATTTAAAATTCTGAACTTCAAACTGTTTAATGTGGCTTTTGTAATAGTTGAAGCTCAATGATGAAACCTTAGTGTTGAGAGCTTCTTTTGTTAATAATGCTTTGATCACCCCAAGCTTAATTGCTACTATCAAAGGGGAGAAGAAGTTGATTTACAAAAATATGCTAAAACTGGTAGTTACCGTTTTTGTTGCTTCTAGTTGAATATATTAAACTGTTAGTCTCATTTTCATTACCCCATCTTTGCAAAGCTAAACTGAGTGTCATTATGAAAATACATATTTAAATAATTCTATAGTTCATTTGCACATTCAGAATCATTTTTTCAAAAGTTCGGACTTGAAGTTCGGATGCAAACTAAAAGTTCGGATGCATTCAAACTTTCTTGCCAAATGTATGTTTCTGTTGTTTAAATTGTTTGAAAACTATCTGAATCTTTCCTATCATATTTGAACAACCTTAAGAAAACTTACTTTCAAAAATTGCAGCCTTCATCTCATATGTTTAAAAGTTTGGACTTGGAGCTTTTAAAAGTTCAGATGCATGATTCAAAAGTTCGGATGCATGCTTCAGAAATTTGGATGCATCCATATTTTGTTACCAAAAAGTTCTCTTTTGTTGTTCAAATTTATTCAAATATGTTTTAATCTCTTCTACTATATTTGAACAACCTTAGGAAAGCTTATTTTCAAAAATTGAAGCTCACTTATTTTACGGTTCAGACTTGACATGTCAGAATTAGGATGCACAGCATCTCAAGTTCAAACTTGTTGAAAAACTAGCATAATCTAAGGGGGAGCATTGTTAATATTTTCTGACCTTTAATACCTCGCTTAGAAGTTTTTCCAATGCTTAAATGCTATATCTTCTATCCTATTTGTTGGAAGGAAGGAGGCAAATGGAGGTTGGTTGGGTCATAGGCTCATATTGAGCCATTTGAATGTCAAAGTGCTAAATTGGTTATTATTCATCAATGACACCAGTGTTTCTTTATTCTAAATTGTTTAAATCCATCACATTTTGCATCAAAGTTTGTCATCATCAAAAGGGGGAGATTGTTAGCCCAAAGGGAAAATCATGTAGGTTTGATTAGATTTGATTTATGACAAACATTGATAAGGACTAATATTCTTGTATGTTGTGTGATATGATTTTAGGATTGAGAAGGAAGCAAGTCTCATTTCCTTGGAGATAAAAATGCTAAGGACAACTCTATTATGCTTAAAAGATCATGGATATAGAGCATGTTCTATGAATAAGAAGGCTTTGAAGAATCTAGTGTATGGTTGCACTTGCTTAAATAGGTATATTCTTGTAAACTCTACACTTGTGTGTCTTGAAATCTATTGAATGCATAAGAGAGAATAAAACTTGTTTTTGAATCATAAATGACTTTGAGTAAAATCTTAATGATCAAATGCTTTGGTAACGGTTTTTGAGTTCAAAAGAGTTTGTATGATATATCTTTTTGAGTTCAAAAGAGTTTGTATGATATATCTTTTGAGATTGATTTTCAAATGTTTTCACAAAGTTTGGAAAGTTTGGACGCAAGTTTGGACGTCCAAATTGTGACATGGTTACTGTTTTTCCAGAGATATTTGGACGAAAGTTTAGACGCATGAGCCAAAGTTCGGACGTCTGAACTTTTCCAGACAACATGTCACAGAGAAGTTCAGACGAAAGTTCAAACGCAGAGGAGCAAGTTCGGACGTCCGAACTTCCCTGAAACTAGCTGATTTTTAAACTCTATAAAAGCCATAAACTTTAAAATTTTTGTAAGTTTTGAATCTTTAAGAAATCTAAACGTTCTAAATCATTTGCAAACATCAAAGATCTCTTTTGTCTTGTGCTTTCAATTGATCATTCAAGATTCCAAAGACAACAAAGTGAAGTGGTGCTACATTGTGTAATCATCTACCAGGAAGTGGTAACATCTCATTCATTCTTCATTTTAATTCTGTTTTCTGCTTGCTCATTTTAATTGTAACGTAAAATCTTTTTGGTAAGGGTGAGTCATAGACTAGATTAATCAAGGTTGTAGTGTAAAATCCGTGTGTGGATGAACCTTGATTAGATTGGTCTTTAGGTTGTTTTTAGATATAAAATCCTTATTGAAGGGTGAGCCTTGTTTGTAGAATTGCAATAGAGGTTGTGAGTGTAAAACCATTGTGTGGTGAGCCTTTTATGTAATTTTTGAACTTGAGCATGTAGTAGATTGTTTGAAATCCTTGAGTGTAGACTCAAGGTAGTGGAGATAGATCTTGAGAAGATCGAACCACTATAAATTGCTTGTGTTCATTGCACTTAATTTGTTTATTGCTTTGTTATTGATTTGATCATTATCTCATTGAATTAAGTAATCATAATTTTGCACCTACACCAACTAAGTTTATAAAGGAAATAGTTTTTGAAAATTAGCCAAAGACCTAATTCACCCCCCACTTAGGTCTTTCACAATTTTTTATCGTTTAAGTATTCTTGAATATATCATTTAAAAATTTTGACAGTGTGGTTTACCACCTGTGCAGATGAAGGGTTAGTATGACCGGCTAGTTCCCGACCTTCACGTACCAACTCAGTCTTGTTTTGTATATATATACTGAATATTTTATGTATTTATGTTGATAAAATGTTGTACCAAATTGGAATGATATCTGCTGGATGTTTAGATTTTGTTGTTGAGTTTAGTTATCAATTACATTTTGATTAAACCATTACCTTTGAAAGACTTGTAAAACATAGCGGTGAGGGACCAAAGACATATATACATATATGTATACATATACATATACATATACATATATATACATATACATACATACATACATATATATATATATATATATATATATATATATATATATATATATATATATACACACACAAAAGCCGATTTTCCCAAAAGGGATACCATTATTAGAATATCAAGTTGCAATAAGATACCTTGATACAGAAATAGAAGATATAAAACTTAAATTAGAACAATGATATACTGAGAACCCCTTACAATTTTGGGATAAAAATCAATTACTAGCTACCCTAGAAATGATAAATGAAAATAAAATAATTAGGGTTACACCAATGAGATACAATGAAATAGACCAGAAGGAATGTAAAGAAAAAATAAATGAATTACTTAATATGGATTTGATAAGACCCAGTACCTCTCCACATAGTTCCCCTGCTTTCATAGTAAGAAAACATGCCAAAATAGTTATAGGAAAGGCTAGAATGGTAAATAATTATAAACAGTTAAATAATAACACAAAATTTGATGGTTATTTTTTATCGCATAAAGAAAATTTGATAAATTTGACAAAACATAAAAATATCTTTTCTAAATTTGATTGTAAAAGTGGATTCTGGCAGATAAAAATGCATCCTAATAGCATTTCATATACAACTTTCTCTACCCCACAAGGACAATATGAATGGTTAGTTATGCCATTTGTATTAAAAAATGCTCCTCAAATATTTCAAAGAAAAATGGATAATATCTTTAGAAATTATGATTATATTTTTGTCTATGTAGATGATATGTTAATTGCACCGGATAATATTCAAGATCATATTAAACATCTAAACAAATTTTGCAAACTTTGTATGGACTATGGCTTGGCTCTTTCTAAAAAGAAAAGAAAAAATATTACAAAATAAAATAGAGTTTCTTGGTATGCAAATAGATAGTAAAGGCATAGGATTACAAAACTATATTCTAGAAAAAATAATTGGATTTCCTAATAAATTAACTGATAAAAAACAAGTACAAATTTTTTTAGGAATATTAAATTATGCATTTGATTTTATAGAAAACTTATCAGCATTAAAACAGCCTTTACAATGTTTATTACGTAAAGATAAAATCTTTTCTTTTGATCAAACATTAGAAAACCATGTAAAAATGATAAAAAATGTAAAACATTACCAAAATTACAGCCACCTTCTGATAATGATGATTTGATCTTGAAACAGACACATCAGAAAAATTTTGGAGTGGAGTGTTAAAAAAGATAGATTATGACAACTAATACAGAACAAGAGAATCCTTATGTAGATATGCATCTGACACATTTAGTGACACAGAAAGTAGATATCATATCAATGAAAAAGAATTGCTTGCAGTAGTAAAAAGTTGTCAAAAATTTTATTATTTCTTACTGCCAAAGAGATTTTATTACGAACGGACAATACTCATGTAAGAGCTTTTATTCAAATAACTTACCCTCTAGACATGAATGCAAAAGATTAATTAGATGGCAAAGTTTGTTATCTGAATATATGTTTGATATTGAAACTATCAAAACTGAAAAAAATATTTTGGCAGATTTCTTGACCAGAGATGGTGGAAATATTAAGACAGATTCTTAATCATTTTAAAGATATGGAGCAAGAAGTTCAAAAGATTAAAGAAAATTTATCTGATATTATTGATATAGCTAATCTTCCAGGAATGTCAAGAGAAGTGGCTGAATTATTGCTCAGCGAATGCAGACTAATCAGTTCAAGGATCAGCCACTATGATATGTCCAATACTATGGTAAAAGGATTGTTTAATAAAATTGAACTTGAAAAATAAACGATACAAGTTCATCTGAGATAGAAACTGAAGACATTGATCAACATCCTAAGCATGATGGGATAAAAGCTGCTCCTGAATCTATTTCTCTCAGACCCCAGAAGCCTTTACAGATCATTGAGGGAAATAGATATAAAGATATTTTATCACCCCCTGCAGAGGCACATAATATGATAATGAGAGAATTATACAGTCTCTCAAATACGGACAACTTATATATAGATTTTTTTTGGAATATATCCCAGAATAAATTTTATACAAGATTCTTCCCCTGAGGAAGTAAGCAAATGTTACGATTTTGGGGTAGTGAACTCCATTTACTTAAGTTCTCCAGATTTTACAGAAATTTGTCTAT
Source organism: Rauvolfia tetraphylla (assembly GCA_030512225.1). Taxonomy (NCBI): domain Eukaryota; kingdom Viridiplantae; phylum Streptophyta; class Magnoliopsida; order Gentianales; family Apocynaceae; genus Rauvolfia; species Rauvolfia tetraphylla. The sequence goes on from JAJQKT010000064.1 coordinate 2,275,674, forward strand.
TACCCAACTGGGTAAAAGATGGAGTAAGGGATTTTTATTTAAATAACCCCACTATTTCCTCAAAAGATATCTTGGTTTTGAAATTATTTTCTACAGGACCAGACTTTTATGAAACAGAAAGATACCCTGCTTATCATTTTATGCAGATTGGAAAGTCAGATGCACTAACAATCTATGTCCCTACAGAAAGGAAAGATTTCAAAAAATTTGATGATAAAGAAGTTCATTACAAAAGAGCAATTGGGATAAGGATCATCCTCCAACAATTGAAAAATAGCTTCAAAAAAAGATTTAGAACTTATAGAGGACAAAAAATGCATTCTTATGTGATGATAAGTCCAGCAAAAAGGACCCCACCATCAGCTGAACGATATTTACATACAAAAATAAAGATGTTGGATAGCGGCATAATAAAATCAAGTCCAAAAGCACATGCAAAGATCTGTCAATTCAGGAAACATCCTGTTAGCCCTAACGGCAAATCATGTAGTTTTGATTAATGACAAATATTGATGAGGACTAATATGCTTGTATGTTGTGTGATAGATTTTGTGAACTAAGAAGTATGAAGTCTCATTGCTTTGAAGCCAAAGTGCAAGAACAACTTCAGTAAAGAAAAGTGATTGAAGTTTGAAGAAGGTTGTTCTTAGATGATCTAAAGGCATTGAAGACTTGAAGTGTAGAGTGTATATACTTAGTAGGTAAATCTCTATGTAAACTCTACACTTGTATGTCTTAGTTATCGTTGAATGCATAAGAGAGCATAAAATGAGTCTTATGATCTTAAAAGGCTTTGAATGAACTTTTTGATGAATGTGGTGTTGTGTCCTAAAAATATTTTAAAGTAAACTTTATATGATCAAAGGAATTTGATTTTTGGTTTTCAAACTTATATATGTCTAAATAAGTTTTCTATACATATCAAATGTTTTTCAAACTTATTGAAGTTAAATCTCAAATGATTTTACAAAGTTTGAATATGCTTCCAAAAAAATTGGTCGTCCGAATTTTGTAACAAAAGTTTACTACTGTTCTTCCAGAGAAATTTGGAAGAAGATTCAGACGCATGAAGAAAATTTTGGTCGTCCGAATTTTGGCCTTCAGTATGGTCACTGTTTTTCCAGAGAAATTAAAAAGAAGATTCAGACACAGCAGGAAGAATTAGGTTGTCCGAATTTCCTGAAAATAGCCGTTAACTAGCCGTTTTATAGCTGGTAAAACGGATTTTCAAATTCTATAAAAGCTATAAATGTGTAATCTTTTGTAAGTTTTGAACTCTTGAAAACTCTAAGCATTCACAAGCCTTTAGCAAACATTTCTTAAGCTCTCTTATGTCTTGTGCATTCAATTGATCAATCCAAAGATATCAAAGTGTGAAGGTGCAACTTTGTGTAATATCTACCAACAAGTGGTAACATCTACAAACTCTCCTTTATTTATCAAATTGTGCTGTTCTACTAGCTCTAGCAAGGTTATCTTGATAACATAAAACCCTTTAGATAAGGGTGATCCTTGAAGTTGTGATTCAAGGTTGTTTAAGATATAAAACCATTGTGTTTGGTGAGCCTTGTATTTTAAAAGTTACTAGAAGAGGTTGTGAGTGTAAAACCATAGTGTGGTGAGCCTCTCTTGTAATTTGTAAACCTGAGCAATTAGTAGATTGTTTGAAATCCTTAAGTGTGAGCTTAAGGTAGTGAACGTAGATCTTGAGGATCGAACCACTATAAATTGTTTGAGTTCTTTGCTATTGTTTTCTTCCATTGCTTTGCTATAAATTGTCTCTATTTTGCTTATATAATATGTTCTTGTTCTAAACGCATAAAAGGTTTGTTTTTGCAAAAATTAGCCAAATACCTAATTCACACCCCCTCTTAGGTATCAGAGCTAGAACTTCTTTGTGTGGTTTTACAACCTAGAAGACAAAGATCCTATGGCTAATATGTCAAACCTACCTTACCTAGAAGGATCCTCCACAAATAGACCACCTTTGTTTGATGGAACAAATTACACTTTTTGGAAATCTAGAGTTAAAATTTAAATTTGTTCTATCAATTTTGATTTGTGGAACATAATTGAGAAAGATCCTTATGTCCCAATGAAAATGAGTGCAGATGGAATAATCTCAGAACCCAAGTCCACTGATGAATTTGATGAGCATGATTCTAAGAAAATGACTTTAAATTATCAGGCCATGAATATATTAAGTTGTGCTTTAGATGTTACTGATTACAATAGGGTTAGTGGATGTGATTCTGCTCATGACATATGGAGATTACTCCAAATTATACATGAAGGTACTAATCAAGTTAAAGAATCCAAACTTGCTATGCTTGTTAGAGATTATGAACTGTTTACCATGAAACAAGGTGAAAATATTAGTGATATGTTTACAAGATTTACTGACATTTTTAATGGCTTGAAAGCTTATGGTAAAAGCTATACTATGGGAGAGCAAAACAGGAAGATTTTAGATGCTCTACCAAAATCATGGCAGCCTAAGACACTTGCTATTGAGGAGTCCAAGGATTTGAAGACTCTTCCACTTGAAGAGCTCATTGGATCTCTACTGACCCATGAAATGAAGATGAAACGGCTAAATGACAAGGAGGATGAAGAAAAGAGAAGAAAATGAGTGGTACTCAAGTCCTCAAATCACTTGAGTGAACAAGAACAGTCTTCAAGTGAAGAAGAAGGAGGAAATAGTGGAGAAGAAGAGATTGTAATGGCAGTGAGGAAGTTCAAAAGATTCTACAAAAAGGAGTTCCTCAAGAAAGGAAGAAAACCAGTCAAGAAGAGTTGACAATCCTCATCCTACAAACCTCAATGTTTTGAATGCAATAGCACAGAGCATCCAGTTGCTGACTGTCCTAAAGTGTTGGAAAGGGAAAGAGACAGTAAAAACAGAAAGAAATCTGTCAAGAAAGGAAAAGGATTAGCTGGAACGTGGGATCAACAAGAAAGCGAGGATGACAGTGAAGGAAAGGCCAGCATATGCTTTATGGCCATTGATGATGAGGTACAATCTTCACCTTCCATTTCAAATGTATGTGATGATGATATTGATTCCAGTGATTTGATTGTAGAACTATATGAAGAATTGAAAAAGGCTTCAAAAAGAAATAAAGAAATGAAATTCAAAATCAATGATTTATCCAATGAGAATTCAAAATTATGTGTTAAAAATGGTAAACTTCTTGATACCATTAGTTGTCTTACCATTGAAAAAGAAGTTTTAAATACAACCATACAAAACATATCTCTTGAAAACAAAAAGCTTTGTACAAGAATTATTTCTCTTGAATTAATGATAAAGGATCATGAGTTTTTAAGAAGGAAAGTTAATGATTTAACTTTATGCATTGAGAGATTTACAAATGGAAGAGAAAATTTAAATAAATTACTTGGTTATCAAAGATCTTCATTTGTAAAACATGGTCTTGGTTTTACACATGATATTTTTGCTCCAAAACAGCAAGCATGAACGCAAGGTTTCTAGATGTTTTATAAAAAGAAAGATAGAAAATTGTGTTAAGACCATTTGGAAAGTCAAAGGAACTATTACTAACCCCCTTGGACCCAAGAAGATATGGGTACCAAAAATCACTCTTTCCAATTTGGTGTAGGTACAATTTGCCTCAAGATCAAATGCCACAAAATGGTTTCTTGACAGTGGCTGCTCAAGGCACATGACTGGAAATGCATCACTTGTTAGTGAGCTTCAAACTGCAAGTGAAGGTTTTGTCACATTTGGAGATAAGAAGAAAGGGAAAATACTTGGAATAGGTAACATTGGTAAAGGTTCTTTCCCTCATATCAAGCAAGTTTTACTTATTGAAGGCTTAAAGTATAATTTACTTAGTATTAGTCAATTATGTGACAATGGATGCAAAGTAGAGTTTAAATGTGATACTTGTACTATTCTTGATAGTTCAAGTAACAAAACTATTTTTGTTGCTAAAAGAGTTGGTAATGTATATGTGTTGTATCTTGATGAGCTTATTACTAATGATATTAAATGTCTTGCCATTCATGACAATGATGGATTTTTATGGCATAGAAGATTAGGACATGTGAGCATGGATTTATTGAACAAACTTTCTACACAAGAGCTAGTTAGAGGATTAACAAACTTTTTGATGCTTGTCAATATGGAAAACAATCAAAAACATCTTTTAAACCAAAGAAAATGGTTTCTACCTCAAAAACTCTTGAACTAGTTCACATGGATTTATTTGGACCTATGAGGACTACTAGTCTTGGTGGTAAAAGATATGCTTATGTGATAGTCGATGATTTTTCAAGATTTACATGGGTAATCTTCTTAACACAAAAAGATGAAACATTTTATGAATTTTTAAAACTTTTCAAAAAGGTTAAAACTTATCATGTTTGACAATCTTATAAGAGCTTGTTTTCAAAAATTAAATTTTTTTATCTCACACATTTTACAGTTTGGACTTGAAATCTTAAAATTTGGATGCATGATTTAAAAATTCGGATGCATGTTACAGAAATTCGGATGCATCCATATTTTGTTGCCAAAAAGTGCTCTTTTGTTGTTCAAATTGATTCAAATATGTTTTAATCTCTTCTAATATGTTTGAACAACCTTAGGAAAACTTATTTACAAAATTTGCAGTTTTTATTTTACCAATTTTAAAGTTTGGACTTGATATGTCAAAATTTGGATGCTTAGCATTTCAAGTCCAAAGTTGTTGAAAAATAAGCACAATCTAAGGGGGAGCATTGTTAAACTTTTACAACCTTTAAAACCTCTCTTAGAAGTTTTCTTAATGCTTAAATACTATATCTTCTATCCTAGTAGTTGGAAGGAAGGAGGTAAATGGAGGTTGGCTGGGTCATAGGCTCATATTGAGCCTTTTGTATGTCAATGTGCTAAATTGGTTATTTTCTATCATTGACATTAATACTTCTATGTACTACATCATTTTAATCTATCACATTTTGCATCAAAGTTTGTCATCATCAAAAAGGGGGAGATTGTTAGCCCTAAGGGTAAATCATGTAGTTTTTATTAATGACAAATATTGATGAGGACTAATATGCTTGTATGTTGTGTGATAGATTTTGTGAACTAAGAAGTATGAAGTCTCATTGCTTTGAAGCCAAAGTGCAAGAACAACTTCAGTAAAGAAAAGTGATTGAAGTTTGAAGAAGGTTGTTCTTAGATGATCTAAAGGCATTGAAGACTTGAAGTGTAGAGTGTATATACTTAGTAGGTAAATCTCTATGTAAACTCTACACTTGTATGTCTTAGTTATCGTTGAATGCATAAGAGAGCATAAAATGAGTCTTATGATCTTAAAAGGCTTTGAATGAACTTTTTGATGAATGTGGTGTTGTGTCCTAAAAATATTTTAAAGTAAACTTTATATGATCAAAGGAATTTGATTTTTGGTTTTCAAACTTATATATGTCTAAATAAGTTTTCTATACATATCAAATGTTTTTCAAACTTATTGAAGTTAAATCTCAAATGATTTTACAAAGTTTGAATATGCTTCCAAAAAAATTGGTCGTCCGAATTTTGTAGCAAAAGTTTACTACTGTTCTTCCAGAGAAATTTGGAAGAAGATTCGGACGCATGAAGAAAAATTCGGTCGTCCGAATTTTGGCCTTCAGTATGGTCACTGTTTTTCCAGAGAAATTCGAAAGAAGTTTCAGACACAGCAGGAAGAATTAGGTCGTCAAAATTTCCTGAAAATAGCCGTTAACTAGCCGTTTTATAGCCGGTAAAACAGATTTTCAAATTCTATAAAAGCTATAAACATGTAATCTTTTGTAAGTTTTGAACTCTTGAAAACTCTAAGCATTCACAAGCCTTTAGCAAACATTTCTTAAGCTCTCTTATGTCTTGTGCATTCAATTGATCAATCCAAAGACATCAAAGTGTGAAGGTGCAACTTTGTGTAATATCTACCAACAAGTGGTAACATCTACACACTCTCCTTTACTTATTCAATTGTGTTGATCTACTGGCTCTAGCAAGGTTATCTTGATAACATAAAACCCTTTAGATAAGGGTGATCCTTGAAGTTGTGATTCAAGGTTGTTTGAGATATAAAACCATTGTGTTTGGTGAGCCTTGTATTGTAAAAGTTACTAGAAGAGGTTGTGAGTGTAAAACCATAGTGTGGTGAGCCTCTCTTGTAATTTGTAAACCTGAGCAATTAGTAGATTGTTTGAAATCCTTAAGTGTGAGCTTAAGGTAGTGGCCGTAGATCTTGAGGATCGAACCACTATAAATTGTTTGAGTTCTTTGCTATTGTTTTCTTCCATTGCTTTGCTATAAATTATCTCTATTTTGCTCATATAATCTATTCTTGTTCTAAATGCATAAAAGGTTTGTTTTTGCAAAAATTAGTCAAATACCTAATTCACCCCCCTCTTAGGTATTTACATCCAAAAGGAATGTGTCCAGTCTGTCTTCCACTAAAACAGAAGGACAAGAAAGATTTCTAGCTCATCACTGATGGAGTAGAGTCTGATTAAAAATCGACAAATGAAGCAGCCAGCACATCTCAAGATAAGGAAGAATTGACCGAAGAAAAAGACAGGCATAAAGATAGCCATACACCTGTAAAGTTTTGAGCTTAGCAATAATGGTGTAATAGAACCTTTTGAATCCTTACTTTCTGAGAATGTATTGTACCATTATGAATAAATAAAAACCTTTGAGTTTCCTTTCAGACTTACAACCTTTTTCTATTCCTGAAATACTTCTACTATAACAAAAAACCATCCAATAATAAATCCATCACAACATTCCGTACGCTTAAGAGGTAAGAAACGAAACTAAGCTATGCTAAATTATGCTGAAGGAAAGAGAGGAAAGTTACCAAGCTTCTGGTTGGAGCTGGAATCAGGTATGGAAGCATGTTTGACCCTTTCTTGTTATAATATTAGTTTATCAAGAATAGTCTAAGGCTGTTTTTTCTGACATAGGAAATTCAATATTTCATTGCATGATCCAATTATCATTAACAACTTTCTTTTCTTTTGATATTTTAATCATAAGTCAAGATAATGAACTTAGAAATTTATTAATACTAAATAGACAATTTTCTGGACGATTTTGACAATAAATATGATACAAGAACGATATGAGAACATATGTATTACCCGATGCATAACTAAAGATGGACAACAACAAGTTGTACACAGAGAATTAACACGACACAATAAAGTGAAGAATAATAAATATAAACTTCTTGAAGAATCCGAGGTACAATTAAAAACAGATAAATATTTAATTGAAATACAAAAAAACCATAATTTATATTGGAAACCAAATAATAACAGAAATTGATAAGCTAGGAACCCTTTTGGGAACATTAATTGTAGAAAAAAGAACAGAAAAAGAAAAAGATAAGGGAAAAGAAATAATTTTACCAATAGAAAAAATAAAAGAAGATAATAATCCATTAAATAGATACTTAACAAAATTAAAAATCCCATCAGGATACAAAGGAAATGTCTAGTTCAGAAACAGAAACTATTTCGCCAGAAATAGATAATTTAATTACTCAAATAGGAAATATCGATATAAATGACACTTTTGTTAATTTAAAACCTGAAATAAGAGAAACAGAACCTAAACTGAATGGAACCCACATGTAACAGATATTCCTAGCACCAGCTCTGGACAAAATCCAAACCGTCCTTTTTATAAACCAGCTACTGGATATGCTAGAATAACATAAGCACTTAGACAACCATATGCATATACACCATATGATAAAGTGAAAGGAGGATCAATAAATCTTTTTGGAATATTTCTTGATCTTGATTGTATTACAACTATAGAGGAAGCAATTGAAAAAATGGGAAACCTCTTTGAGGATAGCAATTGCTGTAAATAAAATGGATAAAACATCAACACAACATTTTATTGAACGAAGTATGGTTAATAGTGTTTTAAGATATTGGCAAAATCTTCCACCGGATACCATAAAATTAATATTTGATCAAGATGATAATATTGCTAATATGATTACTACAGCCACAGAAGTAATTAAGTTAGAATTTAGGAAACATTTTTAAAGACCCAAGAACCATTCAAAAATATGCTACAGCTTTACACCGATTACAGTTATGTGATATTTGTGAAATAGATAGATATATATGTGTTTTCCAAGATTATTATTATCATATATATAATCAAGTTCCTAATAAATTAGATTATTTATCTATGTTTTATTCTAAAATACCTGATCCTTGGGGACAAAACTTATAAGGACTTATAAAACAGGTAAAAAAGATACCTTAGGAAAAAGGGTAACACATTTACGAGATAAATTTAGTAAATGGTGTGGAGATGCAATATTAGCTAAATTAACAAGAGAATTAAAGAAAAGATTATCTTTATGCTGTGATAAACCTAAAATGCCTTTAATGATAGGATGTGATAGTCCATATTATTATTCTAAAATTAAAAAGAGAAAATATTATAAGAAAAAATATTTTAAGAAAAGGCAAACCAGATATTATACAAAATGACAATATAAAACTCCTAAAATCCAACATATAAAAGAAAAAAGAAAAATCCATAGGAATGTAGATGTTATTATTGCAAAGAAATAGGACACTATGCTAATAGATGCCCTAAGAAATTTGAGAAAAATAAAAAAATTTTGAAATAGATGAAGATATTCAAAATAGGATATAAATAGGAGCAGTTTATATTATATATCTTATTGAATTACATTTAGTAATAGGTAAACCTTTTACTCCTGTATTGGTGAAGCTGAGTCTAGGAGGTAAATTATTTCTAAGTAAAAGAGGTTTATCTCTTAAATGTTTATCATCAAACTTGTAGAAATCTGTTGTTTCTTCAGAAACTGTTATTGTCAAAGCTTCTGCTTTTCCAATCTGCATAAAATGATAGGAATGATATGTTTCTTCTTGATAAAAATCTAGTCCTGCAGAAAATAGTTCATATGTTTCTTCTTGATAAAAATCTAGTCCTGCAGAAAATAGTTCGAGTACCAAAATATCTTTTGGTGACACAGCATAATTTAGCATAGCTTAGTTTCATTTTCTATCTCTAAGTGTACGAAATGTTATGATGAATTTATTATTAGATGGTTTTTGTTATAATAGAAGTATTTCAGGAATAGAAAAATGTTGTAAGTCTGAAAGGAAACTCAAAGGATTTTATTTATTCATAATGGTACAATACATTCTCAGAAACTATGGATTCAAAAGGTTTTGTCCTCTTTTAAAGTCCTTTGCCTCCTTTTTATAGATACCAAACCTACTAACCCACATAGTCTACTAGGTTCTATTACACAATTATTGCTAAGCTTTGCTGGTGTATATCAAAACTTTACAGGTATATGGCTATCTTTATGCCTGTCTTTTTCTTCAGTCAATTCTTCCTTATCTTGGGATGTGTTGGCTACTCCATTTGTCAGCTTTTAATCAGACTCTACTCCATCAGTGGTGAGTTGGAAATCTTTCTTGTCCTTTTGTTTTAGTGGAAGACAGGCTGGACACTTTCCTTTTGGATGTTTCCTAAATTGACAGATCTTTGCCAGTGCTTTTGGACTTGATTTTATTATCCCGCTATCCAACATCTTTATTTTTATCTTTAAATATCTTTCAGCTGATGGTGGGGTCCTTTTTGTTGGACTTATCATCACAGTAGAATGCATTTTTTGTCCTCCATAAGTTCTAAATCCTTTTTTGAAGCTATTTTTCAATTGTTGGAAGATGATCCTTATCCCAATTATTCTTCTATAATGAACATCTTTATCATCAAATTTTTTGAAATCTTTCCTTTCTGTAGGGACAGAGATTGTTAGTGCATCTACCTTTCCAATCTGTGTAAAATGATAAGCAGAGTATCTTTCTATTTATAAAAGTATGGTCTTGCAGAAAATAATTTCAAAACCAAGATATCTTTTGGGGAAATAGTGGGGTTATTTAAATAAAAATCTCTGACTCCATCTTTTACCTAGTTGGGTAATAGATAAATTTCTGTAAAATCTGGAGAATTTAAGTAAATGGAGTTAACTGCCCCAAAATCGTACCATTTTCTTACTTCCTCAGAGGAAGAATATTGTATAAAATTTATTATGGGATATATTCTAGAAAAATCTGTATATAAGATGTCTATATTTGAGAGACTGTATAATTCTCTCATTATCATATTATGTACCTCCGTTGGAGGTGATAAAATATCTTTATACTATTTCCCTCAGTGATTTGTAAAGGCTTCTAGGTCTGAGAGAAATAGATTCAGGTGCTGTTTTTTAATCCAAATGGCATAACTAACCATTTATATTGTCCTTGTGGGGTAGAGAAAGTTTTATATGAAATGCTATTAGGATGAATTTTTATCTGCCAGAATCTACATTTACAATCACAGAGTATCATTGTCTCCTGGTTGATATATATATATATATATATATATATATATATATATATATATATATATGGCTAAGAGAAGGAATAGAGAATCTGTTGATAAGTTTACCTGTTTCCGAGGTATCTATTGGTGGTGAACTTTCTTTGGGTAAAAATGTATTAGTAGCTTATATGCCATGGGAAGCTTACAATTTTGAAGATGCAGTACTCATTAGTGAACGTTTGGTATAGATCCGAGGACTTTTTATTTCAGCCATTCAGCGATCCTGGTCGATTTGTAAATACTCAATACCCAAGTAGGCTTACAAAGTTGATCATGATATTATCCAGTGCTTTTTGGGTTGTCTCAAACCTTCCAATTGGTATTTATTCCCCAAATATTTGGAGATACCCACAAAGGGTTTACTTGTTACTACTATAGTCTAGTCCTATATATATATATATATATATATTATATGTACATGTAAATATTATATGTACATGTATATATATATATATATATATAAACCAGGAGCAATGATACTCTAGGAAAAAGGATAACACATTTAAGAGATAAATTAAGCGAATTGTGTGGAGAAAATTTTAGGAAAATTAACAAAAGGATTAAAGAAAAGAATATTTTTATGTTGTGATAAAACAAAAATACCGTTAATGATAGGTTGTGACAACCCTTATTATTATTCTAAGATAAAAAAGAAATATAAAAAATGAAAATATTATAAAAAGAGATATTTTAAGAAAAGAAAGTCAAGATATTATAAGAAGAAATATCAAAAGCCTAAAAAACAAACGTATAAAAGAAAAAAGAAAAACCCTCAAGAATGTAGATGTTATTATTGTAAAGAATTAGGACATTATGCCAACAGATGCCCTAAGAAATTTGATATAAATAAAAAGAAAATTGAAATAGATGAAGATATTGAAAAAAAATGATAGAAATAGGAAACTTATACAAAATAAAATAGAATTTTTAGGTATGCATATAGATGGAAAAGGAATAGAATTACAAAATCATATTCTAGAAAAAATATCTGGATTTCCTAATAAATTAATTGATAAAAAGCAAGTACAAAGCTTTTTTGGAGTTCTAAACTTTGCTTCTGATTTTATAGAAAATTTATCAGTATTAAAACAACCAGTACAAATAATATTAAGAAAAGATAAAATCTTTAGTTTTTATAAAACATTAGAAAATCAAGTAAAACTAATAAAAGAAAAATGTCAAGTACTACCTAGGTTACAGCTTCCTTCAGATGATGATGATTTAATACTCGAAACAGATGCATCAGAAAAATTTTGGAGTGGAGTATCAAAAAAGATAGATTATAAAGACCAGCAAAAAATAGGTGAATCCTTATGTAGATATACTTCTGGAACTTTCAGTGATACAGAAAGTAGATACCATATAAATGAAAAAGAATTATTAGCTGTTGTAAAAAGTTGTCAGAAGTTATATTATTTTTATTACCAAAAAGGTCCATATTAAGAACAAATATTACCCAAGTTAAAGCATTTATACATAACAATTTACCTTCTTGACATGAATATAAAAGATTAATTAGATGGTAGACTTTATTATCTTAATATACTTTTGATATTGAAATTATAAAATCTGACAAAAATGTATTGGCTGATTTTTTGACCTGGGATGGCAGAAATGTTAAAACAGATTCTCAAACACTTTGAAGATATGGAAAAAGAGGTACTTGGGATTAAAGATAATTTATCAGATATAATAGATATTGCTAACCTCCCAGAAAATACTCATGAAGTAGCAGAACTCTTATTAAGTGATTGCCAAATGATTAGTACAAGAATTAGTCATTATGATATGACTAATACTTTGGTGAAAGGATTATTTAATAAAATTGAATCAGAAAAAATAAATGATCATGCTTCAAGTGAAACCACAGAATCAGAAGAGATTGATCAACGTTCTAAGCATGACGGAACAAAAACTGCTCATGAATCAATTTCTCTCAGACCACAAAGAAATATTCATATCATTGAGAGAAATAGATATACATATACTTTATCACCAGCGTCAGAAGCCCATAATATGATAATGAGAGAATTATATAATCTCTCTAATACTGATAACGAATATATTGAATTTTCTAGAGTTTATCCCAGATTCATTTTTTTACAAGATTCTTCCCCAGAGGAAATGCGAAAATGGTATGATTTTGGAGCAGTCAACTACATTTATCTTAGTTCACTAGATTTTCCTCAAATTAGTTTATTACCTCACTGGGTTAAAGGAGTAAAAGATTATTATTTAAACAATCCAACTGTGTCACCAAAAGATATTTTAGTACTCAAACTATTTTCTACTGGACCAGTTTTTTATCAAGAAGAAAGATAACCTTCCTATCATTTTATGCAGATTGGAAAAGCAGAAGCTTTGACAATAACAGTTTCTGAAGAAACAAAAGATTTCCACAAGTTTGATGATAAAGATGTGCATTACCGCAGAGCAATTGGGATAAGGATAATTTTACAACAGATGGAAAATAGTTTCAGGAAAGGATTCCGCACATATGGTGGACAAAAGATGCATTCTTCAGTAATGATTAGCCCTGCCGAAAGGACACCACCTTCAGCAGAAAGATATTTACAAACAAAGATAAAGATGCTCAACAGTAGAGTTATCAAATCAAGCCCAGAAGCACAGTCAAGAATCTGCCAATTCCGAAAGCATACAAAAGGGATATGTCCAACATGCCAACCACTTAAACAAAAGGACAAAACTGAAAAAGATAGCATCTCAGCATTATGGAAGATGAGTCAGATTGATGGACAAGCACTAGTTTAACAGAGACCAGCACTTTAATTACAACCATATACGATGAAAGTACTATTAGTAGTGATTTACACCTGTAAAATAGAACAATAATGGTGTAATAATAGGGCTTGAACCCCAACTAGTATAAAAGGGGAAAGAAGAAAGATTTCTGGGTAGAGTTCGGAGACCTTGAAATCCTTCAACCCTACATGTATATTATCCTTATGAGTGAATAAAAATCCTTCTTGGATACCTTTCTGAAAATCTACAATCTTTCATATTACATAAAGACTTTATGTTCTTTGATTACACCAATTAGCATCCAAAAACCTTTCATCACTTTATTCGTTCGCTTATTGGTAGGAAACAAAACCAAGATGTGCTGGACTATTCTGAAGGAACGGTAGGGAAGTTACCTGTTCACAAGTTGGAGCTGCAATGCTTGGTAAAAGTCCCATCGAAAACCCGAAATAGTTATGGTAAAAAATAATAAGGTATGGAAGCGTGTTGGACCATAATTCTTGTAATCTTAGTTCTTCCGTCTTTATATAATATTTAGGATTGTTTGGTTTCAGAAAGAATCCATATTCACATAAAAACTTTACTCTAAAAACCTCTCTTGAGTAACATTTTAATAACAACCATGTTTTTACATCTTTCTTTATGTCGAAGGCACTTAGATGGATTGTATCAGCAAAAGAAATATCTAGAACAATTATTTGATCTTGCAAAAACTATAGAAGAAAAGCAAGAATATTTTGATATGTTACACGAAGTCTTAGATTCAATAAAAATAGTTCGTCGTTATATGAAAGAACATGCTTATTAAGTTGAAAAGTAGAAGGTACTGTATAGTATAACGTTTAGATATTTAGTATTTTAGCCTCGTGTAATATGATTTTTATGTAATAAGATATTTTGAATAATATATAATGATTTTATTATTTAACATCCCTTTTTCAATATGATATAGTAACTATATATTAAGATAATGAACTAAAAAGTTTATTATTTCTTAGCCGACAATTCGGGGACCACGGATCCTATATTACCACGCTGGGTTATGCGGGGCTTAAAGGGAATAGGAAGAGCTTTAGCATAAGCACATTTTAATCTTTTGACGACAATTAAGTGTTTACAGGGTGTCTGAAAAATAATTTGATATGCAAGGGTATCAAAAATAACTTTATGGAATAATTGAAGAAAATTATTTCCAAGTAAAACATCAGTACTAGTATTATAAAAATAAAAAGGAGGACATTTAATAATAAACGATCCAAGTAAAATTATTGGCCTTTGTATTCCTTCATTAATTTAAATAAGTTGGTCTGAGATATCACGACCTTTTCTAGGATCCAAAGTGGTATGATATTGTTTAGGAAAACAATCCTTTTTACAAAGGCATGAGCCTGCTCCACTATCAATATATGCAGCAAAATATTCTGCTCTATAATATTTATATGTAATTCCTATAGGAATATAAATACTATAAGGACTGGTCATTTTGGTATGTAAATCATTTTACCATTATAAGTAATTTTTATACCATAAGAGGTTATATCATAAGATTTTACTTTTTCTAAAAATGTTAATCCAAGCATGATTTCTAAAGTATCATTTGCATCTTCATTTTCGATTAATAATCTAATAGGAACGATTTCTTCTCCAAATTTAATTAGAGTTTCACCAGCATCCTCAATTTCATGGATTTCTCCATTAAAATTAGTATATTGGTTCGGGTTTTCTAATTTGTGTTTTTGTAAAGTTTCACATAATCTGTGGCTAATATAATTTCCATTAGCTCATGTATCAATTAGGATTTTTGTTGGTTGAAACATTTTTCCATTAAAATATTCTCCTTCTATTTTATAATTTCTTAAAGTATCATCTTTTGTTGTAATATATCTTACTGAGTGAGTTTTGTTAATATGTTAACTTTTAACTCCTGTGCTTGTTCTGGGAGGTAAATTATTTGTAAGTAAGAGAGGTTTATATCTTAAATCTAGTTCTAATGGTCTAGAATCTATTTCTTCTATTTTATTTAATGATGGTAATTGTTTTTGACATAGTTTATTAAATAAATATGGATAATCTATAATTTCTTTTATCTCAAAACACTATGAATGATGGGTATTAGATATAGCATATGAAATTGCATATGTTATTGAATATGGTCTATTATTATTATAAAAGAATTCTGATCTTTTAAAATCTTGTATTAAGCTTAAGGTTTTATCAAAATCTTGATCATTAATATTGTAATATATTCAAGGATATACATTAAATTTTATTTTACCATATTGTAAATTTCCTCTAAGTATTGCTAGACATGCTTCTTCCTTATTCCTTATTCTGTTATCCATTAATGCTAAATCTATTGGAGTATTTAATCCTTCTTTAAATGTAGCTTTTATAATTATTTGAATTGCTCCTATATGAATCCATCCTAATGTATTCCTAATTTCTGGTTTTATTTTTTGTAGTTTTTCTTGTAAATCTTTTTTAGATAATAAAGGAATACTTATTTTATTATTAGTTAGTGTATTTTCTAAAGCTCTTTCTTTGATATTTAATCCATAAAATAAATGATGTTTTCTAGGTTTTAAACCTATTCTATCAAAAAATATTAATTTTGAATCCAAAATAATTTGTTAATGAAAATTCTTCTTTTTGTATTTGTTTTAATTTTCTTCTATCTATTAAGATATCTTTTTTGTATTCTCCTAATTCTTCTATTGTCGTATCTATGGCAGGTTCAGGATTATCTGTTGGTGTTTTTGCTAAGAACTCCGGGTTATTCATTTTCAGAAGACTCCGTATATTTAGTCTTAGTTATACTAAAAATAAATTCATCTGTACTTAAATCTTCAAAATTATTTATTTTTATAAAGTATCCTATTTCTATCATTTTTTCAATATCTTCATTTATTTCAATTTTTTTTTTATTTCTATCAAATTTCTTAAGGCATCTGTTGGCATAATGTCCTAAATCTTGAAAATAATAACATCTACATTCTTGAGGGTTTTTCTTTTTTTCTTTTATAAGTTCGTTTTTAGGCTTTTGATATTTCTTCTTATAATATCTTGTCTTTCTTTTCTTAAAATATTTCTTTTTATAATATTTTTTATTTTTTATATTTTTTTTTATCTTAGAATAATAATAAGGGTTGTCACAACCTATCATTAACGGCATTTTTGTTTTATCACAATATAAAGATATTATTTTCTTTAATCATTTTGTTAATTTTACTAAAATTACGTCTCCACACCATTCGCTTAATTTATCTCTTAAATGTGTTATCCTTTTTCCTAGAGTATCATTATCTCTTGGTTTTTATGTATCTATAAGTTCTGTCCCCAAGGGTCTGGAGTTTAGAATAAAACATTGTTAAATAACTTAAAGTATTACATACTTAATTATAAATATGATAATAATAATCTTGAAATACACATATATATCTATCTATTTCACAAATATCACATAATTGTAATCTTTGTAATGCTATTGCATACTTTTGTATTGTTCCTGAATCTTTAAAGAAATTTCCTTCACCATAAAATTCTAATCTTATTACATCTGTTGCTCTAGTAATCATATTGGCTAAATTATCATCCTGATCAAATATAACTTTTAATGTTTATGGTGAGAGATTTTGCCAATATCTTAAGACGCTGTTAACCATACTTTTTTCAATAAAATGTTGTGTTGAAATTTTATCCATTTTATTTACAGCTATTGTTATTCATAATGTTGTTTCCCACTTTTCAATTTCTTCTTCTACATTAGTAACACAATCTAAATCAAGAAAAATCCCAAAGGGATTTATCGGTTCTCCTTTAATTTTTTCATATGGTGTATGTGAATCAATTTGTCTAATTACTGATGTAAATCCTACATAATCAGGAAATGTTCTAGGCTCATAACTTGTACTACGTATATCTGTTACATGAGGATTCCATTCTGGTTTTACCCTATCTTGTGTTTCTTCTGGTTTTAAATTAATAAATGTATCATTGATATCTATATTCCCTATTTGAGTAATTAAATTTTCCATTTCAAGTGTTATATTTTCTTCTTCTGAACTATCCATTTCCTCTGTATCCTTCAGAAATTGTCATATTGGTCAAATGCTTTATTATTATAAAAAATGAAAATATTATAAAAAGAGATATTTTAAGAAAAGAAAGACAAGATATTATAAGAAGAAATATCAAAAGCCTAAAAAACAGATGTATAAAAGAAAAAAGAAAAACTCTCAAGAATGTAGATGTTATTATTGTAAAGAATTAGGACAATATGCCAACAGATGCCCTAAGAAATTTGGTAGAAATAAAAAGAGTTACTTGCAGTAGTTAAAAGCTGTCAGAAATTTTATTATTTTCTACTTCCAAAAAGATTTTTATTACGAACCAATAATACCCAAATAAGAGCTTTTGTTCAGAATAATTTACCTTCTAAACCTGAATATAAAAGATTGATTAGATGGCAAAGCATATTATCAGAATACATGTTTGATATTAAAATTATCAAAATTGACAAAAATGTTTTGGCAGATTTTCTGATCAGAGATGGCGAAAGACAGATTCTTAACCATTTCAAGGATATGGAACAAGAAGTCCAAAAGATTAAAGAAAAATTATCTGATATAATTGACAAAGCTAATTTACTAGGAATGACAAAAGAAGTGGTTGAATTACTACTCAGTGAATGTAGACTCATCAGTTCTAGACTCAGCCACTACGATATGACTAACGCCATGGTAAAAGGATTATTTAATAAGATTGAGCTAGAAAAAATTAATGATACAGGTTCTTCAGAGACAAAAACAGAAGAAATTGATCAACGTCCTAAGCATGACGGGATAAAAACTGCTCATGAGACTATTTCTCTTAGGCCACAAAAGCCTTTACAGATCACTGAGAGAAGTAAATCTAAATAGATATTATCACCTCCTACTGAGGCACATAATATGATTATGAGAGAATTATACAGTCTCTCAAATACAGATAGTTTATATATTAATTTTTCTGGATATATCCTAGATTAAATTTCATACAATATTCTTCCCCTGAGAAAGTTAGAAAATGATATCATTTTGGAATAGTTAACTCCATTTATTTGAGCTCTCCAGAGTTCACTGAAATTCGTATATTACCCAACTGGGTAAAAGATGGAGTTAAAGATTTCTACTTAAACAACCCCACCATCTCTCCAAAAGATATCATTTTCTAACTTTCTCAGGGGAAGAATCTTGTATGAAATTTAATCTAGGATATATCCCATAAAAATCAACATATAAATTATCTGTATTTGAGAGACTGTATAATTCTCTCATAATCATATTATGTGACTCAGCAGGAGGTGATAATATCTATTTAGATTTACTTCTCTCAATGATCTGTAAAGGCTTTTGTGGCCTAAGAGAAATAGTCTCATGAGCAGTTTTTATCCCGTCATGCTTAGGACGTTGATCAATTTCTTCTATTTGTCTCTGAAGAACCTGTATCATTAATTTTTTCAAGCTCAATCTTATTGAATAATCCTTTTACCATGGCGTTAGTCATATCGTAGTGGCTGAGTCTAGAACTGATGAGTCTACATTCACTGAGTAGTATTTCAGCCACTTCTTTTGTCATTCCCGATAAATTAGCTATGTCAATTGAAATACCTAAGAGGGGGGGTGAATTAGGTATTTGGCTAATTTTCGCAAACTTAAACCTTTTATGCGTTTATACCAAGACAAGTTAAATGAGCTAATTAGAGATAATTGATAGCAAGGCAGTAATGAAAGCAATAGCAAAGAACTCAAAGTGGTTCGATCCTCAAGATCTACATCCACTACCTTAAGCTCACACTTAAGGATTTCAACAAATCTACTAATTGCTCAGGTTTACAAATTACAAGAGAGGTTCACCAAACTATGGTTTTACACTCACAACCTCTTCTAGTAATGTTTACAATACAAGGTTCACCAAAAACAATGGTTTTATATCTTAAACAACCTTGAATCACACTTTCAAGGATCACCCTTATCTAAAGGATTTTACGTTATCAAGATAACCTTGCAAGAGCTAGTAGAACTACAGAATATGATAAATAAATGAGAGTGTGTAGAAGTTACCACTTGATGGTAGATATTACACAAATATGCACCTTCACACTTTGATGTCTTTGGATTGATCAATTGAATGCACAAGACATAAGAGAGCTTAGGAAATGTTTGCTAAATGCTTTTGAATGCATGGAGTTTTTAAGATTTTAAGAGTTACAAAAGATTACACGTTTATGGTTTTTATAGAATTTGAAAATCAGTTAAAACGGTCATAAAACGGCTAGTAACGGCTAGTTTCAGAAAATTCGGACGACCGAATTTTTTGGCTGCGTCCGAATCTTCGTCCGAATTTCTCTGGATGAATAGTAACCATGCTGAGAACAAAAATTCGGACGACCGAATTTTTTACTGCGTCCGAAAATTTTGTTCGAATTTTTTTGGAAGAACAGTGACCATGCTGAAGACCAAAAATTCGGACGACCGAATTTTTTGAAAGCATTTTCAAACTTTGTAAAATCATTTGAGATATAACTTCAATGAGTTTGAAAAACATTTGATATGTATAGAAAACTTATTTTACCATATATAAGCTTGAAAAACAAGAACATATGAAGTTTACTAACATATTTCATAAACAGATTCATTCAAAGCCTTTTAAGATCATAAGATTCTTTTTATGCTCTCTTATGCATTCAATGATAACCAAGACATACAAGTGTAGAGTTTACATAAAAATTTACCTACAAGTTAAATGCACTCTACACTTCAAGTCTTCAATGCCTTTTGATTATCTTTAGAGCAACATTCTTCAAACTCCAAATACTTTGCTTAACTGAAGTTATTCTTGAAATTTTGCTTCAAAGCAATGAGACTTCATACTTCTTTGTTTACAAATCCTATCACACAATATTCAAACATATTAGTCATTTATCAAAACTACATGATTTGCCCTTAGGGCTAACAATCTCCCCCTTTTTGATGATGACAAACTTTGATGCAAAATGTGATGGATTTAAACAATGTAGTATAAACAAGTATTGATGTCAATGATAGAAGATAACCAATTTAGCACATTGACATTCAAATGGCTCAATATGAGCCTATGACCCAACCAACCTCCATTAACCTCCTTCCTTCCAACAACTAGGATAGAAGATATAGCATTTAATCATTAAGACAAATTCTAAGAGAGGTATTAAAGGTCAGAAAAGATTAACATTGCTCCCCCTTAGATTGTGCTCATTTTTCTAGTTTGGACTTGAGATGCTATTCATTTACAGAAAACACACAGAAAACATCTTTAGGATTGATACATAAGACTCAGAAAACATGCATACAGAAAATTCATATACAAAAAATTCATTATCTCATCAGAAAATTCATATACAGAAAATTCATTATCTCATCCCATACAACAGTTTTTCACACATTTTGTCATCCTCATTTCTTCTCCCCCTTTTGTCATTAGTCAAAGATGGGGTCAATGAAAATGAGATTAACAATTTAACACATAAAGGAAGCTCTCGTCACTGAGATTTCATCATTGAGCTTCACTATTACATAAGATGCAAGAAAAATACTGAAGAAGATTATAACATTAGATGCATAACTAAAAATTTAAATAACTTAAAGCAGTAAATAGAATGGAAGAGATGCTTAGTCTTGTGATGTTGATGAAGAGGCTCTGCTAATCCCTTTCTTGATGGCCAAGTGCTTCACTCTTCCTTGGCTGAATGAAACGTGTGATGGTGAGACAATTTCAGCTTGAGCTACTTGGCTTCCTGCCTCTTGTGGTTCTTCATGTACATGTTCTTCTTCTTCTTCTTGTTCTGCCACTGTCTCATCATTTCCTCCTTGATCATCCCCATCATCACTGTCATCATCTTTGTCCTTCTTATCTTCCTCTTTATCATCATTTTCCTCATTTCTATCTTGAGGCCTAGAGGGTCCTTCACCACTTCGAGTATTTCTCATTAGGATTTCCTCAATGTGTTTCACTCTACTCTCTAGTCCATCTAATTTTTCTAGAACCATTGGAGCAAATGATTCAAAGAACTTATACATCTTCTCCATTTCCTTGACTTGATTGTTCAAGGCTTCTTGGAATGCTTTGACTATTATGGTGTCACCTCTAGTTATTCCTTCACCACTTGACTCAACTTCAGTTTCTTCTTCAACTACTCTTCTTTTTGTTGGTGGTTGCTCCTCCTCACTTGAGGTATCATGCTTCCTCTTTGTTTTCATTTCTCTTGCAAGGGTCTCTTCCTCATCTTCCTCATCTTCATCCTCCTCTACTTCCTCTTCTACACTTTCTGTCTTTTCTTCTTTTCCTAACCTTTTTGGAGAGGATTCTCTTTTGTTTTCCATACCCCATCATCATCAAGAATAAGCTGCATTCTCATAAGGGATTCATCAGTGTATATTTCTCCACTTTTAAAGGCTTGCCCTCTTCCTGGGAGTTTAATCTTAAAATGCTTAAAGATCTTTGTCAATAGCCTTCCAAAAGGGAATGCCTTGGTTACTGTTTTTCTAGCAGTAATCATGTGTCTTAAGGCTATATATCCAAAGTTCAATCTTCTCTGTTCATGCAGTGCCAACATTAATACCATATGCATATTTCCTACTGATGATTTATGTCCAAAGTTAGGAACAATCATAGTAGTTACCATATGATGCAATACTCTACCTCTAGCATCCAAATTCTTGATTTCCCTTTCTTTTATAGATCTAAACTCTCTTCCATTGGTAAAAGCTTGTTCAAATCTATCATATGTAAAGAGTTCACGATCATAGCAATGCATTGAGGGTGCATAATATCTAGCCCCATTGTCACCTACCCCACAAATTCTGTTAATCAGGGCTTCACTAAATTCAATATCAACTTGGGATACTCTAGTTGAATACCATTGTATCCTATTATCCCCAACAGTCTCAATTCTTTCTTCCTTTAGGTTTGCATAGAATTCATATATCAAAGTAGGATAAAAATCTTCATTAATAAATAGCAAAACTGCTCCACCAACATCATTGAAATAAGATAGAACCATATCCATGCTAGATAGTTTATCAGCATCCACCTTATATCCAGGAATAATCTTTCTGCTATTCTTATTCCATTCATTAAATTCATGAGTGGCTTTTATGGAGACAAACCTGTCAACCCCAGATAAGGTTTGAGGAATTCGAATTCTTCTGGGTTGGTTGAGGATTGGATCTTCATTTCCTTCTTTAGCCTTTCCCTTGCCTTTCTCAACGTTAGGCCTCTTTGTTCTCACCATTGATATGTTTCTGTTTAGAGGTTCTAAATTTTTGGTAAGAATTTAGGGTTAGGAGTTCAAAAATGAAGGCAAATCGGAATGAGAATCTGTGGATTTGAAGGGATTTTGATTCGGACGTGAATGGGTATGAGAGGTTTTGAAAGGATATAAAATTCGGAAGTTGTAATGTTTGGAAGAAACCGTTCAATTTTCATTTAAAGGATGCATCCGTGAAATTCGGACTACCGAATTTCAGGTCAGCGTTGGAATTTTCGGTCGAAAGTTTCTGTCTCTTCAGTTCAAAAAATTTGGTCAACTGAATTTTCTGTCCTGCGTCCGAATTTTTTATCAAAAAATCTCTGTTTTCATCGCAGCATTAATACACACATCAGTCATTAAATTTTGAAATTCCTAAGAGTCTTCTTAGGTGATTAAACCTCTCCTTAGCCAAAGGCTTTGTAAATATGTCAGCAATTTGATCATTTGTATTTACATGTTCTAAGCATATATCTTTCTTAATCACATGATCACGAATGAAAATGATGTTTTATCTCTATATGCTTGGTCCTAGAGTGTTGAATGGGATTAATGCTCAAATTGATAGCACTGGTATTATCACATAGTATAGGCACACACTTAAAGTTAAGACCATAATCAAGTAATGTATGTTGCATCCATAATAATTGTGCACAACAACTTCCTGCCGCTATGTATTCAGCTTCTGCTGTGGATAAAGATACACAAGCCTGCTTTTTACTAAACCAAGATACTAGACAACTACCAAGAAATTGACAATGACCACTTGTACTTTTACGCTCAACTTTGCATCCAGCATAGTCAGCATCAGAGTATCCAATAAGTTCAAAAGATGAAGTTTTAGAAAACCAAAGACCATAGTCATGTGTATCAATCAAATAACGAAATATTCGTTTGACAGAAATTAGATGAGATTCTTCAGGACATGATTGGAATCTAGCACACAAGCAAACAACAAACATAATATCTTGTCTACTAGCAGTGAGATAGAGTAAACTCTCAATCATACCTCTATACAATTTTTCATCAACGCTTTTACCTTTCTCATCTTTGTCAAGTTTAGTTGATGAACTCATTGGAGTACCAATTCCTTTTGCTTGATCCATTCCAAATCTTTTTAGTAGCTCTTTGGTATACTTTGCTTGATTGATGAAGACTCCATCCTTGACTTGTTTAATTTGTAGTCCAAGGAAAAAATTTAGTTCTCCCATCATACTCATCTCGAATTCATTTTGCATTGATTTGGCAAAATCTTCACAAAGAGATGTATTAGTAGCACCAAATATAATATCATCAACATAAATTTGCACAAGTAAAATATCATTTTTAGGAGATATTTTTATGAAAAGAGTTGTGTCCACTTTTCCTTTTGTAAAACCTTTTGAAAGAAGAAAGCCACTCAATCTTTCATACCAAGCTCTTGGAGCTTGTTTCAACCCATATAGAGTTTTGGCTAGCTTACACACATAATTTGGAAATTTTTCATGGATAAAACCAGGAGGTTGTTCTACATAAACCTCTTCTTCAATAAAACCATTTAGAAAAGCACTTTTGACATCCATTTGAAATAGTTTAAAACCTTTAAAGCAAGCAAATGCCAAAAGTATTCTTATAGATTCTAATATGGCTACTGGAGCAAAGGTCTCATCATAGTCAATGCCTTCTTCTTGGTTGAAACCTTGAGCAACAAGTCTAGCTTTATTTCTAACTACTTTTCCTAGTTCATTTAACTTATTTCTAAAAACCCATTTTGTACCAATAACAGAAGATCATGAGGTCTAAGAACAAGAGACCAAACTTTATTTCTTTCAAATTGATTTAGCTCTTCTTCCATAGCAATAATCCAGAAATTATCACACAATGCATCATCAATATTTTTTGGTTCAATATGAAATAAAAGAGCAAAGTTATCAATAAAGTACCGCCTTGTTTTTACCCCTTGGGAGACATCACCAATGATTTGCTCCTTAGGATGACCTTTTGCATATGTGATATCCTTTGGAAGTTCTTGATCATTGCTTGATTGACCATCTTGTTCTTGCTCCATTATTTCTTCTTCTTTGGCATGATCTTCCATTGTGGGTGCTTGGTGTTGAGTATGATTTTCAACCATTGATGTGCCTGCATCATCTTCATTTCCTCTTTGAAGATAAATGTTAGATTCATCAAAGGTTACATGAATAGTTTCTTCAACACACAATGTTCTTTTATTATAGACTCTATATGCCTTTTTATTTGATGAATCACCAAGAAAAATTCATTCATCTGATTTTCTATCAAACTTACCAAGATAGTTGCTAGTGTTTAAAATGAAGCATTTACAACCAAAAACTTTGAAATAGACAATTGATGGAGTTTTGTCAAATAAAAGTTCAAAAGGTGTTTTTCTTATAAAAGGTCTTAGTAAAACTCTGTTCATGATATAACAAGCTGTATTTACAGCTTCAGCCCAAAAATACTTTGGTAATGAGTTTTCACAAAGCATTGATCTAGCCATTTCTTGTAAGGTTCTATTTTTCCTTTCAACAACACCATTTTGTTGAGGTGTTTTGGCAACTAAAAAATTGTGAGTAATACCATATTCATCACAAAATTTTGTAAAGTCTTGGTTACAAAATTTTCTTCCATTATCACTTCTAATAGAAATCAGTTTGCAATCAAGAGAGGTTTGAACCTTTTTGAAGAGTTTTGAAAATTCATAAAATGTTTCATCTTTTTGTGCTAAGAAGATTACCCATGTAAATCTTGAAAAATCATCAACAATCACATAAGCATAGCTTTTACCACCAAGACTAGTAGTCCTCATAGGTCCAAATAAATCCATATGAATTAATTCAAGAGGTTTTGAGGTAGAAACCATTTTCTTTGGTTTAAAAGATGTTTTTGATTGTTTTCCATATTGACAAGCATCACAGAGACGAGTTTTATCAAAATGCAATTTAGGTAATCCTCTCACCAGCTCTTGTGTAGAAAGTTTGTTTAATAAATCCATGCTTACATGTCCTAATCTTCTATGCCATAAAAATCCATCATTGTCATGAATGGCAAGACATTTAATATCATTTGTAATAAGCTCATCAAGATACAACACATATACATTACCAACTCTTTTAGCAACAAAGATAGTTTTGTTACTTGCATTGTCAAGAATAGTACAAGTATCACATTTAAACTCTACTTTGCATCCATTATCACATAATTGACTAATACTTAGTAAATTATACTTTAAACCTTCAATAAGTAATACTTTCTTGATAAGAGGGAAAGAACATTTACCAATGTTACCTATTCCAAGTATTTTCCCTTTCTTCTTATCTCCAAATGTGACAAAACCTTGATTTGTAGTTTGAAGTTCACTAACAAGTGATGCATTTCCAGTCATATGCCTTGAGCATCCACTGTCAAGGAACCATTTTGTGTCACTTGATCTTGAGGCAAATTGTACCTACACCAAATTTGAAAGGGTGATTTTTGGTACCCATATTTTCTTGGGTCCAAGGGGGTTAGTAAAAGTTTCTTTGACTTTCCAAATGGTTTTAACACCACTTTCTATTTTTTCTTTTGATAAAACATCTAGACACCTTGTGTCCATTTTTACCACAATAAGTGCAGCAAATATGTGATCTAGAATGATAAGATTCTTTAGCAAAAGATTTTTTCTGTTTTGGAGCAGAATAATCATGAGTAAAACCAAGACCATGTTTTACAAATGAAGATCTTTGATAGCCAAGTAATTTATTCAAATTTTCCCTTCCATTTGTAAATCTCTCAATGCATAAAGTTAGATCATTAACTTTCCTTTTTAGAAGCTCATGATCTTTTATCATTGATTCAAGAGAAATAATTCTAGTGCAAAGTTTTTTGTTTTCAAAAGATATGTTTTGTATAGTTGTATTCAAAACTTCTTTTTCAATAGTAATGCAACTAATGATTTCAAGAAGTTTTCCATTTTCAACACATAATTTTGAATTTTCATTAGATAAATCATTTATTTTGAGTTTCATTTCTTTATTTCTTTTTGAAGCCTTTTTTAATTCTTCATATAACTCAACAATTAGATCACTGGAATCAATATCATCATCATACACATTTGAAATAGAGGGTGAAGATTGTACCTCATCATCAATGGCCATAAAGCATATGTTGGCCTTTCCTTCACTTTCATCCCCACTTTCTTGTTGATCCCATGTTCCAGCTAATCCTTTTCCTTTCTTGACAGATTTCTTTTTGTTTTTGCTTTCTCTTTCTTTTTCCAAAGCTTTAGGACAGTCAGCAACAAGATGCTCTGTGCTTTTACATTCAAAACATTGAGGTTTGTAGGATGAGGATTGTCCACTCTTCTTGATTGGTTTTCTTCCTTTCTTGAGAAACTCTTTTTTGTAGAATCGTTTAAACTTCCTTACTGCCATTGCAATCTCTTCTTCTCCACTGTTTCCTCCTTCTTCTTCACTTGAAGACTGTTCTTGTTCACTCAAGTGATTTGAAGACTTGAGTACAACTCCTTTTCTTCCCTTTTCTTCATCCTCCTTGTCATTTAGCCGTTTCATCTTCATTTCATGAGTCAGTAGAGATCCAATGAGCTCTTCAAGTGGAAGAGTCTTCAAATCCTTGGATTCCTCAATGGCAAGTGTTTTTAGGCTGCCAGGGATTTTTGGTAGAGCATCTAAAATCTTTCTGTTTTGCTCTCCCATAGTATAGCTTTTACCATAAGCTTTTAAGCCATTGAAAATGTTAGTAAATCTTGTAAACATATCACTAATATTTTCACCTTGTTTCATCGTAAATAGTTCATAATCTCTAACTAGCATGGCAAGTTTAGATTCTTTAACTTGATTAGTACCTTCATGTGTAATTTGAAGTAATCTCCACATGTCATGAGCAGAATCACATCCACTAACTCTATTGTATTCAGTAATATCTAAATCACAACTTAATATATTCATGGCTTGATAATTTAAAGTCATTTTCTTAGAATCATGCTCATCAAATTCATCAGTGGACTTGGGTACTGAGGTTATTCCATCAGCACTCATTTTCATTGGGACATAAGGACCTTTCTCAATTATGTTCCACAAATCAAAATTAATAGAACAAATATAAATTTTAACTCTAGATTTCCAAAAAGTGTAATTTGTTCCATTAAACAAAGGTGGCCTATTTGTGGAGGATCCTTCTAGGTAAGGTAGGTTTGACATATTAGCCATAGGATCTTTGTCTTCTAGGTTGTTAAACCACACACAGAAGTTCTAGCTCTGATACCAATTGAAATACCTAAGAGGGGGGGTGAATTAGGTATTTGGCTAATTTTCGCAAACTTAAACCTTTTATGCGTTTATACCAAGACAAGTTAAATGAGCTAATTAGAGATAATTGATAGCAAGGCAGTAATGAAAGCAATAGCAAAGAACTCAAAGTGGTTCGATCCTCAAGATCTACATCCACTACCTTAAGCTCACACTTAAGGATTTCAACAAATCTACTAATTGCTTAGGTTTACAAATTACAAGAGAGGTTCACCAAACTATGGTTTTACACTCACAACCTCTTCTAGTAATGTTTACAATACAAGGTTCACCAAAAACAATGGTTTTATATCTTAAACAACCTTGAATCACACTTTCAAGGATCACCCTTATCTAAAGGATTTTACGTTATCAAGATAACCTTGCAAGAGCTAGTAGAACTACAGAATATGATAAATAAATGAGAGTGTGTAGAAGTTACCACTTGATGGTAGATATTACACAAATTTGCACCTTCACACTTTGATGTCTTTGGATTGATCAATTGAATGCACAAGACATAAGAGAGCTTAGGAAATGTTTGCTAAATGCTTTTGAATGCTTGGAGTTTTTAAGATTTCAAGAGTTACAAAATATTACACGTTTATGGCTTTTATAGAATTTGAAAATCAGTTAAAACGGTCATAAAAAGGCTAGTAACGGCTAGTTTCAGAAAATTCAGACGACCGAATTTTTTGGCTGCGTTCGAATCTTCGTCCGAATTTCTCTGGATGAATAGTAACCATGCTGAGAACAAAAATTCGGACGACAGAATTTTTTGCTGCGTCCGAAAACTTCGTCCGAATTTTTTTGGAAGAACAGTGACCATGCTGAAGACCAAAAATTCGGACGACTGAATTTTTTGAAAGCATTTTCAAACTTTGTAAAATCATTTGAGATATAACGTCAATGAGTTTGAAAAACATTTGATATGTATAGAAAACTTATTTTACCATATATAAGCTTGAAAAACAAGAACATATGAAGTTTACTAACATATTTCATAAACAGATTCATTCAAAGCCTTTTAAGATCATAAGATTCTTTTTATGCTCTCTTATGCATTCAATGATAACCAAGACATACAAGTGTAGAGTTTACATAGAAATTTACCTACAAGTTAAATGCACTCTACACTTCAAGTCTTCAATGCCTTTTGATCATCTTTAGAGCAACATTCTTCAAACTCCAAGTACTTTGCTTAACTGAAGTTGTTCTTGAACTTTTGCTTCAAAGCAATGAGACTTCATACTTCTTTGTTTACAAATCCTATCACACAATATTCAAACATATTAGTCTTCATCAATATTTGTCATTTATCAAAACTACATGATTTTCCCTTAGGGCTAACATCAATTATATCAGATAATTTTTCTTTAATCATTTGGACTTCTTGTTCCATATCTTCGAAATGGTTAAGAATATGTCTTAATATCTCCGCCATCTCTGGTGAGAAGATCTGCCAAAACATTTTTGTCAGTTTTCATAATTTCAATATCAAACATGTATTTTGATAATAGGCTTTTCCATCTAATCAATCTTTTATATTCAGGTTTAGAAGTAAATTATTCTGAATAAAAGCTCTTATCTGGGTATTAATGGTTCGTAATAAAAATCTTTTTGGAAGTAGAAAATAATAAAAGTTATGACAGCTTTTAACTACTGCAAGTAACTCTTTTTCATTGATATGATATCTACTTTCTGTATCACTAAATGTCCAGATGGATATCGTCATAAAGATTCCCCTACCTTATCCTGGTTGTCATAATATGCTTTTTTCAATACTCCACTCTAGAATTTTTCTGATGCATCTGTTTCAAGTATCAAATCATCAATATTTGAAGGTAGTTGTAACCTGGGTAATATTTTTCATTTTTCTTTTATTATTTTTAATTGATTTTCTAATGTTTTATCCAAACTAAAAATTTTATCTTTTTTCAATATCATTTGTAATGGTTTTTTTAATGCTAATAAATCTTTTATGAAATCAAAAGCATAGTTTAGAATGCCTAAAAAGCTTTATACCTGCTCCTTATTAATTAATTTATCAGGGAATCCAAATATTTTTTTCTAAACTATGACTTTGTAATTATATTCCCTTTCCATCTATTATTATCTGGATTGCACCTATATAGACCCATCCTAAGGTATTTCTTATTTCTGGTTTTATCTTTTGTAATTTTTCTCATAAGTCTTTTTTAGATAATAAGGGTATCATTATTTTATTACTGGTAAGAGTATTTTTTTAAAGCTCTTTCTTGAATATTTAATCCATAAAATAAATGATGTTTTCAGGGTTTTAATCCTATTTTATCAAAGATATTAGTTTTAAATCCAGAATAATTTGTTATTGAAAAATCTTCTTTTTGTATTTGTTTTATTTTTCTTTTGTCAATTAAAATATCTTTTTGATATCCTCCTGTTTCTTCTTTTGTTATTTCTATAACAGGTTCAGGAGGATTATCAGATGAACTAGCTATTTCTTGGTTATTCATCTTCTGAAGATTCAGTATATTCTGTTTCAATAATTATAAAAATACTTTCATCTGTACTTAAATTTTCAAAATCATTTATTTGTATGAAATCTCATACTTCTATTATATTTTGAATGTTTTCATCTATTTCGATTTTCTTTTTATTTTTTTCAAATTTCTTAGGGCATCTATTGGCATAGTGTCCTAATTCTTTACAATAATAGCATCTACATTCTTGTGGGTTTTTCTTTTTCCTTTTATATGTTAGTTTTCTAGGAGTTTTATATTGTCGTTTTTATAATATCTAATCTTCCTTTTCTTAAAATATTTTTCCTTATAATGTTTTCGCCTTTTATATTTCTTTTTAATTTTAGAATAATAGTATGGACTATCACATCCTATCATAAATGGTATTTTAGGTCTATCACAACATAAAGATATTCTTTTCTTTAGTCCTTTTGTTAATTTAGCTAAAATTGCATCTCCACACCATTCACTAAATTTATCACGTAAATGTGTTATATCCTTTTTCCTAAGGTGTGATTTTCACCTGCTTTATAAGATTCTATTAACTTTTGCCCCCAAGGGTCAGGTATTTTAGAATAGAACATAGATAAATAATCTACTCTATTAGGAACTTGATTATAGACGTGATAATAATAATCTTTGAAAACACATATATATCTATCTATTTCATAAACATCACATAATTGTAATCGATGTAAAGCTGTAGCATATTTTTGAATTGTTCCTGGATCTTTGAAGAAATTTCCTTCACCTTAAAATTCTAACTTAACCACTTCTGTTGCCCTGGTTATCATATTAGCAATATTATCATCTTGATCAAATATTAATTTTATGGTATCCTGTGGTAGATTTTGCCAATATCTTAAAATACTATTAACCATACTTCTTTCAATAAAATGTTGTGTTGAGGATTTATCCATATTATTTACTGCAATTTCAATTCTTCAAGAAGTTTCCCATTTTTCTATGGCTTCTTCTATATTTGTAATACAATCAAAATCTAAGAATATACCAAAAGGATTTATTGATTCTCCCTTCATTTTATCATATGGTGTATAAGTATCTGGATGTCTACGAATTGATGTTACTCCTGCATATCCTGTAAATGGTTTATTAAAAGGTTGGTTTGAAGTTTGCCCAGAACTAATACTTGGTATATCTGTTACATGTGGGTTCCGTATATATATATATATATGTATATGTATATAAACAGGAGACAATGATACTCTGTGATTGTAAAAGTGGATTCTGGCAGATAAAAATGCATCCTAATAGCATTTCATATACAGATTTCTCTACCCCACAAGGACAATATGAGTGGTTAATTATGCCATTTGGATTAAAAACTGCTCCTGAATCTATTTATCTCATACCCCAGAAGCTTTTACAGATCACTGAGGGAAATAGATATAAAGATATTTTATCACCTCCGGCAAAGGCACATAATATGATAATGAGAGAATTATACAGTCTCTCAAATACGGACAACTTATATATAGATTTTCTAAAATATATCCCAAAATAAATTTTATACAAGATTCTTCCCCTGAGGAAGTAAGAAAACGGTACGATTTTAGGCAGTTAACTCCATTTACTTAAGTTCTCTAGATTTTACAGAAATTTATCTGTTACCCAACAGGATAAAAGATGGAGTCAGAGATTTTTATTTAAACAACCCCACTATTTCCCCAAAAGATATCTTGATTTTGAAATTATTTTCTGCAGGACCATACTTTTATGAAATAGAAAAATACCCTACTTATCATTTTATACAGATTGGAAAGGCAAATGCACTAACAATATTTGTCCCTACAGAAAGGAAAGATTTCATAAAATTTGATGATAAAGATGTTCATTATAGAAGAGCAATTGGGATAAGGATCATCCTCCAATAATTGAAAAATAGCTTCAAAAAAGATTTAGAACTTATGAAGGAAAAAAAATAAATAGCTTCAAAAAAGATTTAGAACTTATGAAGGAAAAAAAATACATTCTTCTGTGATGATAAGTCCAACAAAAATGACCCCACCATCAGCTGAACGATATTTACAGACAAAAATAAAGATGTTGGATAGAGGCATAATAAAATCAAGTCCAAAAGCACGGGCAAAGATCTGTCAATTCAGGAAACATCCAAAAGGAACGTGTCCAGCCTGTCTTCCACTTAAACAAAAAGACAAGAAAGATTTCCAGCTCACCACTGATGGAGTAGAGTCTGATTAAAAACTGACAAATGAAGCAGCCGGCACATCTCATGATAAGGAAGAATTGACGAAGAAAAAGAAAGGCATAAAGATAGCTATATACCTATAAAGTTTTGATATATACATGTAAAGATTAGCAATAATAGTGTAATAGAACCAAGTAGACTAAGTCGGTTAGTAGGTTTGGTATCTATAAAAAGGAAGCAAAGGACTTCAAAAGAGGATAGAACCTTATGAATCCTTACTTTCTGAGAATGTATTGTACCATTATGAATAAATAAAAGCCTTTGAGTTTCCTTTCAGACTTACAACATTTTTCTATTCCTGAAATACTTCTATTATAACAAAAAATCATCCAATAATAAATCCATCACAACATTCTGTAAACTTAGAGGTAGGAAACGAAACTAAGCTTTGTTGAATTATGCTGAAGGAACGAGAGGGAAGTTATCAGGCTTCTGGTTGGAGCTGCAATGCTCACTAAAAGTCCCCTCGGATACCCAGTATAATTTCGGTCAAAGAGGAATCAAGTATGAAAGCATGTTGGACCCTTTCTTGTTATAATATTAGTTTATCAAGAATAGTCTAATGTTGTTTTGTCTGACATAGGACATTCAATATTTCATTGCATGATCCAATTATCATTAACATCTTTCTTCTCTTTTGGTAATTAATCATAAGTCAAGATAATGAACTTAGAATACCAACTTTTCCAAAAGTAACCCCATTGTTAGAATACTAACTTTCACTCAGATACATAGACACTGATATTGAAGATATAAAGTCTAGATTAAAGATGTGTTATATTGAAAATCCATTAAAATTTTGGGATAAAAATCAATTATTATCAACTTTAAAAATGATAGGTAAAAATAAAATAATCAGAGTTACCCCTATGAGATATAATGAATTGAACCAAAAAGAATGTAAAGAACAAATAAAAGAATTACTCCATATGAAATTGATTCAGGCTAGTAAATCACCTCATAGCTCACCAGCTTTTATAGTAAGAAAACATGCTGAGACACTGTTAACCATACTTTTTTCGATAAAAATAGTTCGTCGTTATATGAAAGAATATGCTTATTAAGTTGAAAAGTAGAATATACTGTATAGTATAGCTTTTAGATATTTAGTATTTTAGCCTCCTGTAATATGAACTTTATGTAATAATATATTTCGAATAATATATAATAATTTTATTAT
Source organism: Rauvolfia tetraphylla (assembly GCA_030512225.1). Lineage (NCBI taxonomy): Eukaryota > Viridiplantae > Streptophyta > Magnoliopsida > Gentianales > Apocynaceae > Rauvolfia > Rauvolfia tetraphylla. Next base: position 2,309,390 of record JAJQKT010000064.1, read on the forward strand.
CTTTAACATTCCTTTTTCAATATGATATAATAATATATATGTATATATATATATATATATATGTATGTATATATATGTATGGAAGCGTGTTGGGCCTTTCCTTTGTTATAATATTTGTGTGTCAAGAATATATTAAAATTTTCAGTCTGAAACCAAGAAATTCAATAATACCAAATCACATATTTCTCTCAAACCTTGAAATAATGTTCCTCTATCTTGCACTATTCCGAAATCATCTTGCTGAATTATATAAACAACAAAAAGAGCTGAGACAGATGTTTGATAAAGCAGAAACCCCAAAAGAAAGACAAGAAATCTTTGAAGATTGACACTATGTTGAAGATACAATACAAATAGTTCGTAGATACATGCAAGACTTTGCATACTAAAAAAAAGTGTTATTACTATGTTTCCTTATACATATTTCTGTATATTGGGTTGATCTTATAATATCATGATATTAATATCTTTAACCTCTCTGCTACAATATGATATAATTACAATTTAGCAAGATAATGAATTAAAAAGTTTATTTATTTTAACAAGCGAATTTGGAGACCAGAATTTTGGTATCAGAGCCATGATTGAACTAGAAAATTAGAAATAAGTATTCTAGAAAGAATAGAATCTATTGATATAGATATAAATTTCAGTGATAATGACCTCATAGATAATCTTTTAAATGTAGATTTTACAAAATTTGAAATAAATTATAATCAAGAATGGAATAATTTTTAAAATGAAACTATACCTGTCACATTTTATAATAATAATGAACAAATTAATTATGGATATCATATAATAGATGATTCTGATTGGGGATATCCATCCGATTAAAAATGGAATGTAATATCTGTAATAATTTATTAGAAGAAATTAGGCAAATAGATAGTCAAGTACGACAGTTAAAACAAGAAAAAACTTATTATGAAAATAGATTACTATATATAAAACTAACTGGAGTACCTCAAACTACAATAAATATGATACAAGCTAGGTATGAAGATAAATTTATGATGTGTTTTATGGTAAAACATAGACAACAAGAAATACACAAAGAATTAACACATCATATAAAATATAATTACTTATTAAATGGCAAATAATAAATTTAGACTTTTAGAAGAATCTGAAGTACAATTAAAAACATATAAAGATTTAATAGAAATACAAAAAAATATAATTTATATTGGTGAGCAAATAGTAACTAAAATTGATAATTATATCTAGCTTTATATAGAAGATATCTATATGGATTGTATAAACAGAAGCATTTATTAGAACAATTAATAGATTTGACAGAACCAGCAGTAGAAAGACAGGAGTATGTAGATATGCTACTAGAAGTAGAATATTCCATAAAGATAATTCGCAAATATATGCAAGAATATACCTTTTAATGGCACTGTATCTATTCTGAGTACTTGTAAATAAATAAAAATGATATTAATATCTTTAATATATCTCTTACAGTTTAATTTAATTATAATTTATCAAGATAATGAATTAAACAGTTTATTTATACTTTCGCACAATTTTGGGGACCACAATTTTGGTATCAGAGCCTGCGGATTCGTGGTGTGGAAGTTGTAACCAACAGGTCCCACCGTAAACAGTGGTCTACTGTAGCTACTGTAGCTAAGAATCCCACATGGGATGCTCAGCATGAACTGATAGCATTCATAAGTGGGAGGGTTCTCCAACTTGACAAATGCCTTTTGAGGTAAGGCTTTCCCGAGCCTTGTGAGTTCTTGGTCTACTGTGGTATCAGAGCCATGATAGAATTAGAAAATTTAGAGATTAGTATTCTAGAAAGAATAGAATCAATAGATATTGATATAAATTTTAGTAATATTTCGGATACTTATGACCAGTTTACAGAAACAATACCTGTAACCTTTTATGATAATATTGAACAAATTAATTATTGAGATCATATAATAGTTGATACTGATTGGGGAAATAATACAGATTAATGGATTGTGAAATATTTAATAACCTATTAAATGATATTAGATAAATAGATCATTACAAACATAGGACAATTACAAACATGATACAAGAAAAATATGAAATCGTCTTTATGACTTGGTGTACTGCAAAAGAAAACCAACAAAACATACATAGAGAATTGACAAGGCATTATAGACAAGATCATTTAGAAAATGGCAAATAATAAATTTAGACTTTTAGAAGAATCATAAGTACAATTAAAAACAGATAAAGATTTTGTAGAAATACAAAAAACTATAATATATATTAGAAATCAGATAGTTACTGAAATCGATAAATTAGGAAAATTTTTAGGCACTTTAATTTTAGCCAATGGAACAGAGAAAGAAAAATATACAGGGACAGAAATAATGTTATACCCAACAGAAACAAAAATAACAGAAAAATAAAAGAAGATATCAGCCCATTAAATAAATATTTAATGAATTTTAAAATTCCACCTGGATATAAAGGAAATCTCTAGTTCAGAAACAGAACCCTTACTTCCATAAATAGATAATTTAATCACCCAAATAGGAAATATTGATATAAATGATACTTTTATTAATTTAAAATCAGATTTACCAGAGACTAAACATGAGTGGAATCCACATGTAACAGATATACCAAATACAAGTTCTGGACAAACTTCTAATAGACCATTTAATAGGCCAGTAACAGGATATGCAGGAGTAACATCGATATTTAAGCAACAGCAACCAGATGCTTATACTCCATATGATAAAACCAATAAATCCTTTTGGAATATTTTTAGATTTAGATTGTATTAGTAATATAGAGGAAGCTATAGAAAAATGGGAAACTTCTTTAAGAATTGCAATAGCAGTAAATAAAATGGATAAAGGACAAACTCAACATTTAATTGAAAGAATTTTAGTTAATAGTGTTTTAAGATATTGGTAGAATTTACCACAAGAAACTATAAAATTAATATTTGACCAAGATGATAATATTGCTAATATGATAACTAGAGCAACAGAAGTTATTAAGTTAGAATTCCATGATGAAGGAAACTTTTTTAAGGATCCAGGAACGATTCAAAAATATGCTACAGCTTTACATAGGCTGACTTTATGTGATATCTGTGAAATAGATCGATATATATGTGTATTTCAAGATTATTATTACCATATTTATAACCAAGTTCCTAATACATTTGATTATTTAAACATGTTTTATTCTAAAGTTCCAGACCCTTGGGGACAAAAGTTAATTGAAACTTATAAACCAGGTGAAAATGATACTTTAGGGAAAAGGATAACTCATTTAAGAGATAAATTTAGTGAATGGTGTGAGGATGCTATCTTAGCAAAACTAACTAAAGGAATAAAGAAACGCATAAATTACGTTGTGATAAACCTAAGATGCCGATAATGATAGGATGTGATAGTCCATATTATTACTCTAAGATTAAAAAAGAAATATAAAAAGAGAAAATATTATAAAAAGAAATATTTTAAGAAAAGAAAAACTAGATATTTAAAAAAATGACAATATAAAACCCCTAAAAAACTGACATATAAAAGAAAAAAGAAAAACCCTCAGGAATGTAGATGTTATTACTATAATGAACTTGGACACTTTGCAAATAGATGCCCTAAGAAATTTGAGAAAAATAAAAAAAATTGAAATAGATGAAGATATTCAAAATATGATAGAAATAGGAGATTTTATACAAATTAATGATTTTGAAAATTTAAGTACAAATGAAAGCATATTTATAATTACAGAAACAGAATATACAGAATCTTCAGAGGATGAATAGTCACGAAATGGCTAGTACATCAAAAGATATAACACCTGAACCTGTAATAGAAACAACAAAAGAAGAAACAGGAGAATATCAAAAAGATATATTAATAGATAAACAAAAATTAAAACAAATACAAAAGAAAGAATTTTCTCTAACAAATTATTCTGGATTTAAAATAAATATTTTAGATAAAATAGGTTTAAATCCAAGAAAACATCATTTATTTTATGGATTAAATATACAAGAAAGAGCTTTAGAAAATACTCTAACTAGGAACAAAATAATGATACCATTATTATCTAAAAAAGATTTACAGGAAAAACTACAAAAAATAAAACCAGAAATAAGAAATACATTAGGATGGATTCATATAGGAGCGATCCAGATAATAATTAAAGCAACATTTAAAGGATTATTAAATACTCCAATTGATTTAGCATTAATGGATAATAGAATAAGGAATAGAGAAGAAGCCTGCTTAGGTGTATTAAAGAGGAAATTTACAATATGAAAAATTAAAATTTAATGTATATCCTCGAATATCTTACCATATTAATGACAAAGATTTTGATAAAACATTAAGTTTAATACAAGACTTTAAAAGACCAGAATTCTTTTATAATAACAACAGGCCCTATTCCATAACATATGCGATTTCGTATGCTATTTCAAATACTCATCATTCAGAATGTTTTGAGATAAAAGATATTATAGATTATCCTTATTTATTTAATGAAGTTTGCCAAAAACAATTACCAACATTAAATAAAATAGAAGAAATAGATTCTAGACCTTTAGATTTGGATTTAAGAGATAAACCTCTCTTAATAACAAATAATTTACCTCCCAGATTGTCTTTTACAAATACAGGAGTTAGAAGTATACCTCTTAGTAAAACACACTCAGTAAGATATATAACTGAAAAAGATGATGAGTAAATAGAAGGAGAATATTTTAATGGCAAAAGATTTCAGTCAATTAAAATTCTGATTGATACAGGAGCAAATGGAAATTATATTAGTCATAGATTATGTGAAGATTTACAAAAAAACATATTAGATAATCATCACCAATATACAAATTTTAATGGAGAAATTTATGAGATAGAATATGCTATAGAAACTTTAATAAAATTTGGAGAAGAAATAATTCATATTAGATTATTAATAGAAAATGAAGGCGCTAATGATACTCTAGAAATTATGCTTGGACTAACATTTCTAGAAAAGGAAAAACCTTATGATATAACTTCTTATGGAATCAAACTCACTTATAATGGGAAAATAATTTATATACCAAAATGACTAGTCCACACAGTATTTATATTCCTATTGGAATTACATATAAAGACTATAAAGTAGAATATTTTGCTGCATATATAGATTGCAGAGCAGGATCATGTCTTTGTAAACGAGAATGTTTTCCTGTAGAATATCATACTAAATTAGATCCCATAAAAGGTCGTGATATCTCATATCACTTTTTTGAAATCACTGAAGGAATAGCAAGACCGATAATCTTATTAGGATCATTTCTCATTAAATGTCCACCCTTTTATTTCTATAATACTGGTACTGATGTTTTATTAGGAAATAAAATTATTTCATAAAGTGATATTTGATACCCTTGCTTTACAGATTATATTTAAAACACCTTGTAAACACTTCATTGTTGTTAAACGATTAAAAAGAGCTTATGCTAAACCTTTCCTATTACCTTTAAACCTCGCACAGCCTAGCGTGGTGACATTGGTTATAGAGAAAAACCTGATTTTCCCAAAGGAACTCCCTTATTAGAATATCAATTGTCTCTCAGATATTTGAATACACAAATTGAAGATATAAAGTCTAAATTAAGACAATGTTATACAGAGAATCCATTACTACAAGCTAGGTATGAAGATAAATTTATGATGTGTTTTATGGTAAAACATAGACAACAAGAAATACACAAAGAATTAACACATTATTATAAATATAATTACCAATTAAATGGCGAATAATAAATTTAGACTTTTAGAAGAATCTAAAGTACAATTAAAAACAGATAAAGATTTAATAGAAATACAAAAAACTATAATTTATATTGGTGAGCAAATAGTAACTGAAATTGATAAATTAGAAAAATTTTTAGGAACTTAAATTTTAGCAAATGGAACAGAAAAGGAAAAAGATAAAGGGAAAGAAATAATGTTATATCCAACGAAACAAATAACTACAGAAGAAATAAAAGAAGATCTTAGCCCCTTAAATAAATATTTAATGAATTTAAAAATCCCATCTGGATATAAAGGAAATGTCTAGTTCAGAGACAGAACCTCTTCTTTCAGAAATAGATAATTTAATTACTCAAATAGGAAATATATATTTAAATAATACTTTTGTGAATCGAAAACCAGAAATAACAGAACCTAAACCTTAATGGAACCCAAATGCGACAGATATACCAAGTACAAGTACTAGAAAAATAAATAGATCTTTGAATAGACCAGTTACAGGATGCAGGTGTAACATTGGCCCTTAAAAGACCTGACACATACACACCATATGATAAAATGATAGGAGAACCAATTAATTCTTTTGGAATATTTTTAGATTTAGATTGTATTACTAACATTGAGGAAGCTATTGAAAAAATGGGAAACTTCATTAAGAATTGCTAAGGACAAACTCAACATTTTATTGAAAGAAGTATGGTTAATAGTGTTTTACGATATTGGCAAAATCTACCACAGGATACTGTAAAATTAATATTTGACCAAGATGATAATATTGCAAATATGATAACAAGTGCAACATAAATTATTAAATTAGAATTCCATGGAGAAGGAAATTTTTTCAAAGATCTAGGAACGATTCAAAAATGTGCTACAACATTACATAGATTAACTTTATGTGATATATGTGAAATAGATAGATTTATATAAGTTTTCCAAGATTATTATTATCATATATATAATCAAGTTCCCAATACATTAGATTATTTATCTATATTTTATTCTAAAATTCCTGACCCTTGGGGACAAAAATTAATAGAAACCTATAAAGTAGGAGAAAATGAAACATTAGGAAAAAGAATAACACATTTAAGAGATAAGTTTAGTGAATGGTGCGGGGATGCAATTTTAGCTAAATTGACAAGAGGATTAAAGAAAAGAATAAATTTATGTTGTGATAGACCTAAAATGCCTATAATGATAGGATGTGATAGTCCATATTATTATTCTAAAATAAAAAAGAGATATAAAAATGAAAATATTATAATAAAAAATATTTTAAGAAAACAAAAACTAGATATTATAAAAAATTGTATTATTATTTAATTTTTTATAATTTATTACCATCCTAGCCTTTCCTCTAACTATCTCAGCATGCTTTCCAACTAAGAAAGCTGGTGAACTATGTGCAGATTTACTTGGCTGAATCAATTTCATCTGAAGTAATTTTTTGATTTGCTCTTTACATTCTTTTTGATCTATCTCATTATATCTTATTGGATTAACTCTTATTATTTTGTCTTTATCTATCATTTCTAATGTTGCTAATAACTGATTTTTATCTCAAAACTGTAATGAATTTTCTGTATAACCATGTCTCAATCTAGACTTATATCTTCAATATGGGGTTATCACAACATAAATTTATGCGCTTCTTTATTCCTCTTGTTAATTTAGCTAATATAGCATCTCCACTCCATTCACTAAATTTATCTCTTAAATGAGTTATCCTTTTTCCTAAGGTATCATTTTGACCTGGTTTATATGTTTCTATTAATTTTTGCCCCCAAGGGTCAGGTATTTTAGAATAAAACATAGCTAAATAATCAAGTGTATTAGTACTTGATTATATATATGATACTAATAATCTTGAAAAACACATATATATCTATCTATTTCCCAAATATCACATAAAGTTAACATATGTAAAGCTGTAGCATATTTTTGAATCGTTCCTAGGTCTTTAAAAAAGTTTCCTTCACCATGAAATTCTAATTTAATTACTAATATTGCTTTAGTTATCATATTAGCAATATTATCATCTTGGTCAAATATTAATTTTATAGTATCATGTGGTAAATTCTGCCAATATTGTAAAACACTGTTAACCATACTGCTTTCGTCCTTTATCCATTTAATTTACTACAATTGCGATTTTTAAAGAAGTTTCTCATTTTTCTATGGCTTCCTCTATATTACTAATACAATCTAAATCTAAAAATATTCCAAAAGGATTTATTGGTTCCCCTTTCATTTTATCATATGGCGTATAAGCATCTGATTGCTGTTGCTTAAATATTGATGTTACTCCTGCATATCCTGTTAGTGGTCTATTAAATGGTCTATCAGAGCTAGAGCTTGGTATATCTGTAACATGTGTATTCCACTCAGGTTTAACTTCTGTCATATCAGGTTTTAAATTAATAAAAGTATCATTTATATCAATATTTCCTATTTGAGTGATTAAATTATCTATTCCTTGAAGAAGGGGTTCTATCTCTGAACTAGAAATTTTCTTTATATCCAGAAGGAATTTTTAAATTCATTAAGTATTTATTTAAAGGACTAAAATCCTCTATTTTTTATTATTTCTTTCCCTTTATCTTTTTCTTTCTCTGTTCCATTGGCTAAAAATTTTCCTAATTTATCAATTTCAATGACTATCTGATCTCCAATATATATTATAGTTTTTTGTATTTTTATCAAATCTTTATATGTTTTTAATTTTACTTCTGATTCCTCTAAAAGTTTAAATTTATTATTTTCCATTTAATAAGTGGTTTTGTCTATAATGTCTTGTCAATTCTCTAAGTATATCTTGTTGGTTTTCTTTTACAGTACACCAAGTCATAAAAATTGTTTCATATTTTTCTTGTATCCTATTATTCTTAAAAACATCAATCTATTCTGATAATAACATTTATCTTGTTCTAATTGCTTGACACGATCATCAATTTGTCTAACTTCATTTAATATGTTATTACAGATTTCACAATTCATTAATCTGTATAATATCCCCAATTAGTATCATCAACTATGTATTTTTAATTATTATCGTAAAACGTTACATGTATAGTTTCATTTAAGTAATTATTTCATTCTTGATTATAGTTTTCTTCAAAATTTATAAACTGGTCATAAAAGTTATCACTAAAATTTATATCAACATCTATTGATTCTATTCTTTCCAAAATACTAATTTCTAAATTTTCTAATTCTATCATGGCTCTGATACCAAAATTGCGGTCCCCAAAATTGCAATAAAGTATAAATAAAAATTTTAATTGATTGTCTTGATAAATTTTTACTAAATCAAAATGAAAGAGAGATGTTAAAGATATTAATATCATTCTTAATTAAACTTTTATATACATGTACTCAGAATATATACAGTGCCATTAAAAGGTATATTCTTTCATATATTTACGAAGTATCTTTATGCAGTCTTCAACTTCCTGTAATATATCGGAGAACTCGTCTTTCTTCCTCGGTGTCTACTAACTCTATTAATTGTACTAAATATCTTTTTTGTTTATACAACCCATATAAATATCTTCTATATAAACTGAGATATAAAAACATTGAGATTGTAATTTTTTTTTAAAATCCAAAGTCATGCATATATCTTTGTACAATTCTCATGGTATCCTCATTCATATGCCAAGCTTCAAATATCTCTTGTTTATCTTCTTGTGTTTTTGCTTCATTAAACATCTTGATCAACTCTTTCTGTTCTTTATATAATCTAGCAAGATGATTTTTAAACAAGGCTAAATACAAGAACATTAGAATAAATGAGAATTTCTTCAGACAATAAACTTTAAACTATTCTAAAAAAAATTAAAATCTTAATAAGAAAGGGTCCAACATGCTTGCGTACCTTCTCTTTTTGACCAAAATTAAATCGGGTATTCGTGGGGACTTTTAACAGGCATTTCAGCCACAACCAGAAAATACTGGTAACTTCCCTCACGCACCTTTAGTTTAACTCAGCACAACCTATTTTCATTTCCTACCTCTAGGTGTACGAGATTTGGATTGGAGTTATATTGGAGGCTTTCTTATTATTATAAAAATTTTGCTGGAATAGGATAAAGTGAAGAGTCCGAAAGAAACTCAAAGGTTTTATTTATTCATATCTAAAGGTTTTTTACAAGCTGTATCAGGAAGAGGATTTTCTAGACTATTGATTGATTCTCAAATGGTCTTACTCCTCCTTATATAGAAGTTTTACACCACCTAACTATTACACCATTTTATTTGTATGTACAGGAGTATGGTTCTCTTTTCTTCTTATCCCATCTTATCTCGGTGTTTTACTGTCTCTTTTGTTATTTTGCAATCAAGTCTTTGTGCTAGCATCTTCTTTTGTCTTCTTTCATTCATCCTCTACTAACTCATCTGACTTTTCGTAATCATGTTTAATCTTCTTCAGAAGTGGATGTCAAATGTTTTTTGTCTTTTTTTTTTAGTGGCTGACAGGACAGACATATCCCTTTTGTATGTTAGCGAAACTGACAGATTCTGGCTTGGGCCTCCGGACTTGACTTGATGATTCCGTTGTTAAGCCATTTTATCTTTGTTTGTAAATATCTTTCCGCAAATGGTGGTGTCCTTTTTGCGGGACTAATCATGACTGAAGAATGCATCTTCTGTCTTCCATATGTGCGAAAACCTTTTTTGAAGCTGCTTTTTATCTGTTGCAGAATTATTCTTATCCCAATAGCTCTTCTATAGTGTATATCTTTGTCATCAAATTTGAGAAAATCTTTAGGTTCTTTAGAAACTGTTATGGATAAAGCTTCTGCTTTTCCAATATGCATAAAGTGAAAAGAGAGATACCTTTCTTCCAGATAAAAATCTGATTATGTAGAATACAATTTTAAGACCAAAATATCTTTTGGAGATACTATTGGGTTATTTAAATAATAATCTTTTATTCCTTCTTTTACCTAGTGTGGTAATAAACTAATTTCTGAAAAATCTGGAGAGGTAAGATATATGGATTTTATGGCTCCAAAATCATACCACTTCCTTATTTCCTCTGGGGAAGTATCTTGTAAAAAATTAATTCTGGGATAAACCCCAAAAAAATCCACATATCTATTCTCTATATTAGAGAGACTGTATAGTTCTCTCATTATCAGATTATGGGCTTCAACAGCCGATGATAATTTATTTGTATGTCTTTTTCTCTAAGTGATCTGAATACCTTTCTAAGGTTTGAGAGAAATAGATGTATCAGCAATTTTTGTACCGTCATACTTAGGACGTTGATCAATCTCATCTGCTTCTACAATTTCACTTGAACTTTGATCGATTATTTTTTTCCAACTCAATTTTATTAAATAAACCTTTTACTATTTTATTAGTCATTTCATAATGACTTATTTTAGCATTTATCATTTGACATTCACTTAATAATAATTCTGTTACTTCATGTGTATTTCCTGGTAAATTGGCAATATCCATTATGTCTGATAAATTATCTTTAATTCCAGCTACTTCTTTTTCCATATCTTCAAAATGTCTGAGAATCTTTTCTAATAGTTCCGCCATCCCTGATCAAAAAAATCAGCCAAAATATTTTTGTCAGATTTAATAATCTCAATATCAAATATATATTTAGCTAATAATGTCTGCCATCTAAATAATCTTTTATATTCAGGTCTGGATGGTAAATGATTTTTTATGAAGGCTTTAACTTGAGTATTATCTGTTCTTAATAAAAATCTTTTTGGTAATAAAAAATAATAAAACTTTTGACAACTTTTTACAACTGCTAATAATTCTTTTTCATTTATATGATATTTGCTTTCAGTGTCGTTGAATGTTCCAGAAGTATATCTACACAAAGATTCTCCTATTTTATTATGACAGTCATAATCTATCTTTTTTAACACTCCACTCCAAAATTTTCTGAATCATCTGTTTCAAGTATTAAATAATCATTATCTTATAAGAGTTGTAACTTGGATAATACTATACATTTTTCTTTTATTAATTTAACTTGGTTTTCTAATACTTTATCAAAACTAAAAATCTTATCTTTTCTTAATAGCATTTATAATGGTTGTTTTAATGCTGATAAATTATCTATAAAATCAGAAGCATAATTTAAAATTCCTAGAAAGCTTTGTACTTGCTTCTTATCAACTAATTTATCAAGAAACCCAGACATTTTTTCTAAAATATGATTTTTTAATTCTATTCCTTTTCCATCAATATGCATTCCTAAAAATTCTATCTTATTTTGTATAATTTTAGCTTCCTTTTCTGACAAAGCTAAACCATTATCTATACAGAGCTTACAGAACATATTAAAATGTTTTAAATGATCTTGAATATTATCAAACACAATTAATATATCATCAACATATACAAAAATATAATCGTAATCTTTAAAGATATTATCCATTTTTCTCTGAAAAATCTGTGATGCATTTTTTAATCCAAAAAGCATTACTAGCCACTCATATTGTCCTTGTGGAGTTGAAAATGATGTATACTGAATACTATCAGGGTGCATTCTTATTTTCCAAAATCCACTTTTACAATCAAATTTAGAAAATATATTTTTATGTTTAGTCAAATTTATCAGGCTTTCTTTATGAGGCAAGAAATATCCATCAAAATTTGTATTATCCATGGAAGCTGTAACCAACAGGTCCCACCGTGAAACAGTGGTCTACTATAGCTACTGTAGCCTAAGAATCCCACATGGGATGCTCAGCAAGAACTTATAGCATTCATAAGTGTGAGGGTTCTCCTACCTTGGCAGGTGCCTTTTGAGGTACGGCTCTCCCGAGCCTTGTGAGTTCTTGGTCTACTGAGGCAAGAAATATCCATCAAATTTTGTATTATTATTTAATTTTTAATAATTTATTACCATCTTAGCATTTCCTCTAACTATCTCAGCATGCTTTCTAACTATGAAAACTGGTGAACCTTGTGCAGATTTACTTGGCTGAAACAATTTCATCTGAAGTAATTCTTTGATTAGCTCTTTACATTCTTTTTGATCTATCTCATTGGATTATTATTTTGTCTTTGTCTAACATTTCTGATGTTGATAATAACTGATTTTTATCCCAAAACTGTAATGGATTTTCTGTATAACAATGTCTCAATCTAGACTTTATATCTTCAATGTGTATGTCTAAATATCTAAGTGATAATTGGTATTCTAACAATGGGGTTCCTTTTGGAAATTTTGGTTTTTCTCTATATCCTATGTCACCACGCTGGGATGTGGGCGGCTTAAAAGGAATAGGGAGGAAGGATGTGATAGTCCATATTATTATTCTAAAATAAAAAAGAGATATAAAAATGAAAATATTATAAAAAATATTTTAAGAAAAGAAAAACTAGATATTATAAAAAATGACAATATAAAACCCCTAAAAACCTATATATACAAGAACAAAGAAAAACCCACAAGAATGTAGATGTTATTATTGCAAGGAATTAGGACATTATGCTAATAGATGCCATTAAAAGTTTGAGAAAAATAAAAAGAAAATTGAAATAGATGAAGATGTTCAAAACATGATTGATATAGGAGATTTTATACAAATTAATGATTTTGAAAATTTAAGTACACATGAAAGTATCTTCACAATTACAGATACAGAATATACAGAATCTTCCGAAGATGAATAATCAAGAAATAAATAGTACTTTGAATGATAATCTGCCTGAATCAATTATACAAATAACTAAGGAAGAAAAAGGAGAATATCAAAAAGATATTTTAATTGATAAAAGAAAATTAAAACAAATACAAAAAAGAATTTTCTTTAACAAATTTTTATGGATTTAAAACTAGCATCTTCGATAAAATAGGATTAAAACCCCAAAAATATCATTTATTTTATGGATTAAATATCCAAGAAAGAGCTTTAGAAAATACTTTAACCAGTAATAAAATAATGATACATTTATTATCTAAAAAAGATTTACAAGATAAATTACAAAAGATAAAGCCTGAAATAAAAAATACATATGGATACATATAGGAGCAATTCAGATAATAATAAAAGTAACTTTTAAAGAAGGATTAAATAAAATACTGCAATTGATTTAGCTTTAATAGATAATAGAATAAGAAACAGAGAAGAAGCTTGTTTAGGTATATTAAGAGGAAATTTACAATATGAAAAATTAAAATTTAATATATACCCTAAGATTTCTTATCATTTAAATGATAAAGATTTTGATAAAACATTAAGTCTAATTCAAGATTTTAAAAGACCAGGGTTCTTTTATAACCAAAATAGACCATATTCAATAACATATGCAATTTCTTATGCTATATCGAATACACATCATTCAAAATGTTTCGAAATAAAAGATACTATAGATTATTCATATCTATTTAATGAGGTATGTCAAAAATAATTACCTACTTTACATAAAACAGAAGAGATAGAATCTCTTCCATTAGAATTAGATTTAAAAGATAAACCACTTTTACTGACAAATCATTTACCTCCTAGACTTAGTTTCACTAGTACAGGAGTAAAAAGTTTGCCAATTTCTAAAAGTAATTCAACCAGATATATTACAGAAAAAGATGATAGTATAAGAAATTATAACATAGATAGAGAATATTTTAATGGACTAACATTTCAACCAATAAAAATCTTAATAGATACAGAAGCTAATGAAAATTATATTAATCATAAACTTTGTTCTACATTACAAAAATATAAATTGGAAAATTCTCATCAGTATACTAATTTCAATGGAAAAATTCATGAAATAGATGGTGAAGTAGAAACTTTAATAAAATTTAGAAAAAATATAATCCCAATAAGATTACTTATACAAAATAAAGGTGCTAATGATACTTTAGAAATTATGTTAGGATTAACATTTTTAGAAAATGTCAAACCTTATTAGATAACATCATATGGAATAAAACTTACTTATAATAGAAGAATTATTTATATTCCCAAATGACTAGTCCTTATAGTATATATATACCTATTGGGATTACTTACTCAGATTATAAAGTAGAATATTTTGCTGCCTATATCGATAGTGGATCAGGTTCTTATCTTTGAAAAAAGAATGCTTTCCCGAACAATATCATAGTATTTTAGCCCCAATTAGAGGCCGAGATATATCTGATCAACTTATTGAAATGAAACAGGGAGTCTCAAAACCAGTAATCTTACTTGGATCCTTTTTAATTAAATGTCCTCCTTTTTATTTTTATGAAACCAGAACAGATGTTTTATTAGGTAATAATTTTCTTCAATTATTTCATAAAGTCATCTTTGATACCCTTGCTCATCAGATTATTTATAAAACCCCTTGTCACCATCTCATTGTTGTTAAAAGACTTAAACATGCTTAAGATAAACCATTACCTATTCCTTTCACACCTCGTACAGTCCCACACAAAAATCAATTTTCCCTAAAGGAAAACCTTTATTGGAATACCAGGTTGCTATAAGATATCTTGATACCAAAATTGAAGATATAAAATATAAATTGGAACAATACTATAGTGAGAATCCTTTACAGTTTTTGGATAAAAATCAGTTATTAGCCACCCTAAAAATGATAGATGACACTAAGATAATTAGAGTTACACCCATGAGATATAATGAAATGGATCTAAAAGAATGTAAAGAATAAATAAGTGAATTATTAAATATGAAATTAATAAGACCCAGTACATCACCACATAATTCACTAACCTTTATTGTTAGAAAACATGCAAAAATAGTTAGAGAAAAGGCTAGGATGTTTATTAATTATAATACAAAATTTGATAGTTATTTCTTACCTCATAAAGAAAGTTTGATAAATATGACAAAACATAAAAATATCTTTTCCAAATTTGATTGTAAAAGCAAATTTTGGCAAATAAAAATGCATCCTAATAGTATAGCATATACAACCTTTTCTATCCCTCAAGGACTATGAATGGTTAGTAATGTCTTTTGGATTAAAAAATGCTCCTCAGATATTTCAAAAGAAAATGGACAATATTTTTGGAAATTATTATTATATTTTTATCTATGTAGATGATATATTAATCGCTTATGATAATATTCATGACCATATTAAACATTTGAATATGTTCTGTAAGCTTTGTGTTGACCATGGATTAGCTTTATCTAAAAAGAAAGCAAAAATATTACAAAATAAGATAGAATTTCTTCGAATGAATGTTGATGGGAAAGGTATTGAATTACAAAATCATATAATAGAAAAAATAACTGAATTTCTTGAAAAATTAAAAGATAAAAAATAGGTATAAAGTTTTTTAGAATTATTAAATTATGCATTAGATTTTATAGAAAAGTTAGCTGCATTATCGAAAAGATAAAATTTTTCCTTTTAATCAGGAATTAGAAAACCATGTAAAATTAATAAAAGAAAAATGTAAAACATTACCAAAATTACAACATCCTGCTGATAATGATGATTTGATACTAGAAACAGATGCTTCGGAAACATTCTAGAGTGGAGTGTTGAAAAAGGTTGATTATGACAACCAAGATAAGATAGGAGAATCCCTATGTAGATATACATCTGGTACATTTAGTAATACTAAAAGTAGATATCATATTAATGAAAAACAATTAATTGCAGTAGTAAAAAGTTGTCAAAATTTTTACTATTTTTACTTCCAAAAAGATTTCTATTAAGAACAAAAAATACCCAGGCAAATACTTTTATTAAAAATAATTTACCGTCTCGACCCGAATATAAAAGACTAATTAGATGGAAAAGTTTGTGTTAGCCCTAAGGGCAAATCATGTAGTTTTGATTAATGACAAATATTGATGAGGACTAATATGCTTGTATGTTGTGTGATAGGTTTTATGAACTAAGAAGTATGAAGTCTCATTGCCTTGAAGTTAAAGTGCAAGAACAACTCCAATATGTCGAAGTGATTGAAGATTGAAGAGTTTGTTCAAGATGTTAGAAGGCTTTGAAGACATGAAGTGTAGGTTGCATGTGCTTAATAGGTAAACTTTGTAAACCCTACACTCTTAAGCCTTGGAATCTATGAGTTGCAATTGAGAGCACAAAACTTGATTTAAATGGTTTCAATGGTTTTGAACTTACCTAAATTATCAAGTTTTCATAAATGGTTTTTGCACATAAAAGATCTTTAATGACTTATCTTTAAGGCTAGAATGTTTTCCAACTTGTTTGAATTGATTTGAACATGTTTTTACAAAGTTTGAAAAATTCGGATGCAAGATTCGGACGCAGTCCAAAAATTCGGTCGTCCGAATTTTGTAGCAAAAGTTTGCTACTGTTCTTCCAGAGAAATTCGGAAGAAGATTCGGACGCAGCCAAAAAATTCGGTCATCCGAATTTTGGCCTTCAGCATGGTCACTGTTCTTCCAGAGAAATTCGGAAGAAGATTCGGACGCAGCAGAAAAAATTCGGTCGTCCGAAAAATTCGGACGCAGAATTCGGTCGTCTGAATTTTCTGATACTAGCCGTTACTAGCCGTTTTATAGCCGTTTTAACTGATTTTCAAATTCTATAAAGGCTAGAAACTCTAGATTTTTGATAGAACTTTTGCACAAAAGAAATCCTTGAAGCTCTAACTTGTTTTACATAAAAATTATATCAAAAGCTCTCAAATTGCCTTGTGCTCAAAGATTGAAATTCAAGATTCCAAAGGCAAGAAGTGAAGTGGTGCTAGCAATTGTATTCATCCACCAAGAAGTGTTGGTAACATTCAAATTCTCTCTTTATATTATTGTTGTGATTGATACAAGGTTGTCAAGAGACATAAAACCCTTGTGGAGGGTGAGCCATAGACTAAATTAATCAAGGTTGTTGTGTAAAACCCATTGGTGAGGGTGAGCCTTGGATTAGATTGGTCTAGGTTGTCTAGTGACATAAAACTCTTTGTGATAAGAGTGAACCTTGTTTATTAGATTGAAAAGAGGTTGTTGTGGTAAAACCCATTGAAGGGTGAGCCTCTTGTGTAATTACTTGAAGTAAGCATATAGTGAATTGATTGAAATCCTTGAGTGTGTACTCAAGGTAGTGGATGTAGATCTTGGAGAGATCGAACCACTATAAATCATGTGTTCATTTCTTTATAACTTTACTTGTTTTACATACTTGTGTTATTATTATTGTTTATAGTTGTTGATTGATTGGTTGTGGTCTTATAGTTTGATAATCTTGTCTTAACCATCAAATCACATATAAACTTGAAGTTTGTGAATTTAAAGAAGAGCTTTTATTAAGGCAAAGGATTTGCAAAAAGGAAAAAGATTTTCGATAATTAGCCAAAGACCTAATTCACCCCCCCTCTTAGGTCTTTCAATTGGTATCAGAGCTAGGTCTTCTTTTTAAGGTCTAACAACCTAGAAGTAAAGATTATATGGCTAGTTTATCAAATTTGCCTTATATGGAAGGTTCATCTACAAATATACCTCTTTTGTTTGATGGTTCTAATTATCCACTTTGGAAATCTAGAATTAGAATTTTTATTTGTTCTATTAACTTTGATTTGTGGAGTATCATTGAGAAAGGTCCCTATGTGCCTATGAGAATGAAAGTCGATGGAGTTACAAGGGAACCAAAGCTCATGGAGGAGTATGATGAGAGCGATTCAAGGAAGATAACTTTAAACTACCAAGCAATGAACATCTTGAGTTGTGCATTGGACGTGAATGAATACCATTGAGTGAGTGAATGCGAGTCCGCTCATGATATGTGGAGACTTCTTCAAATAACAAATGAGGAAAGAGCCAATGTGTGCTTTATGGCAATAAATGATGAGGTACAATCCACTTCTTCTACTTCTACTTGTTGTGATAATGATAGTGATGATCTTAGTGAATTATATGTTGAAATGTATGAAGAATTAAAAAAGGCTTCAAAAAGAAATAAGGAAATGAAATTCAAAATTAATGAGTTATTGAATGAAAATTCAAAATTATATTGTGAAAACAAAAGACTTCTTGAATCAATTGATTGTTTGAATATTGAAAAAGAAGTTTTAAATGTCTCTTTGCAAAACATGTCCCTTGAAAATAAGATTCTTTGTGAAAAGATTTTGTCTCTTGAAAGAATGCTTATTGACCATGAGACTTTGAAAAAGAAGGTTGTTAGCCCTAAGGGCAAATCATGTAGTTTTGATTAATGACAAATATTGATGAGGACTAATATGCATGTCATTTGTGTGATAGGATTGTTTGATTAAGAAGTATGAAGTCTCATTGCCTTGAAGCTAAAATGCAAGAACAACTCCAATATGTCAAAGTGATTGAAGATTGAAGAGTTTGTTCAAGACTAATGAAGGCTTTGAAGACATGAAGTGTAGGTGACATGTGGTTAATAGGTAAACTTTGTAAACCCTACACTCTTAAGCCTTGGAATCTATGAGTTGCAATTGAGAGCACAAAACTTGATTTAAATGGTTTCAATGGTTTTGAACTTACCTAAATTATCAAGTTTTCATAAATGGTTTTTGCACATAAAAGATCTTTAATGACTTATCTTTAAGGCTAGAATGTTTTCCAACTTGTTTGAATTGATTTGAACATGTTTTGACAAAGTTTGAAAAATTCGGATGCAAGATTCGGACGCTAGATCCAAAAATTCGATCGTCCCGAATTTTGTAGCAAAAGTTTGCTACTATTCTTCCGAAGAAATTCGGAAGAAGATTCGGGACGCTGACCAAAAAAATTCGGTCGTCCGAAATTTTGGCCTTCAGCATGGTCACTTGTTCTTCCGAGAGAAATTCGGAAGAAGATTCGGACGCAGCGAGAAAAAAATTCGGTCGTTCGAAAAATTGGGACGCAGAAGTCGGTCATCCGAATTTTTCAAACTAGCCAGTTACTAGCTGTTGTATAGCCGTTTGAACTGATTTTTGAATTCTATAAAAGCCATAAACTCCAGATTTTTTAGTAGAACTTTGAACTTAACAAATCTTACATGCTCTAACTTGTTTTACATCAAATTATATCAAAAGCTCTCAAATTGCCTTGTGCTCAAAGGTGTACATTCAAGATTCCAAAGGCAAAGTGTAAAGGTGCAATATTGTGTAAACTCTACCTACAAGTGGTAACATCTACACATTCTTATCTCCTTATTAAATTGTGTTATTTTCTATTAGCTCATTTGCAAGGTTATCTTGTGACATAAAACCCTTTTGTGGAAGGGTGAGCCATAGACTAGATTAATCAAGGTTGTAGTGTAAAACCCGTGTGAGGGTGAGCCTTGGATTAGATTAGTCTTGAGGTTGTCTTTAGATATAAAATCCTTGTGGAAGGAGTGAACCTTGTTTGTATAATTACTAGAAGAGGTTGTGAGTGTAAAACCATAGTGTGGTTAGCCTCTTATGTAATTGTTGAACTTGAGCATATAGTGGATTGGTTGAAATCCTTGAGTGTGGACTCAAGGTAGTGGATGTAGATCTTAGAGAGATCGAACCACTATAAATTGTGTGTTCATTCCTTATAGTTTTATTTATTTACATGCTCTTGTTATTATTACTTATTCATAGTTGTTGATTGATTGGTTGTAGTTTTATTGTTTGATGATCTTATCTTAACCATCACATCACATATAAACTTGAAGTTTGTGAAATTAAAGAAGAGCTTTTATTAAGGCAAAGGATTTGCAAAACAAGAAAAAGATTTCGATAATTAGCCAAAGACCTAATTCACCCCCCTCTTAGGTCTTACAATTGGTATCAGAGCAAGGTCTTCTTGTTAAGGTCTAACAACCTAGAAGTAAAGATCATATGGCTAGTTTATCAAATTTGCCTTATACGGAAGGTTCCTCCACTACTAGACCTCCATTGTTTGATGGTTCTAATTATATTTTTTGGAAGTCTAGGATTGAGATATACATTTGTTCTATTAACTATGAATTGTGGAATATTATTGAGAAAGGTCCCTATGTGCCATTGAGATTAAAAGCCGATGGAGTTACAAGGGAACCAAAGCCTATGGAGGACTATGATGAGAGCGATTCAAGAAAGATGACATTAAACTACCAAGCAATGAACATTCTTTGTTGTGCGTTGCTCGTCAATGAATACAATAGAGTGATGGAATGTGATTCCGCTCATGAAATGTGGAAACTATTTCAAATCACTCATGAAGAAGAAAGAGCAAATGTGTGCTTCATGGCAATAAATGATGAGGTACAATCCACTCCTTCTACCTCTACTTGTTGTGATGATGATGTTGATATTGTAGATGATCCTAGTGAACTACTTGTTGAATTGTATGAAGAATTAAAAAGGGTTTCAAAAAGGAATAAGGAAATGAAAACTAAAATTAATGATTTATTGAATGAAAATTCAAAATTATTTTGTGAAAATAAAAAGCTTCTTGATTCTATTGAATGCTTGAATATTGAAAAAGAAGTTTTGAATGTTTCTTTACATAACATATCTCTTGAAAATAAATCTCTTTGTACAAAAGTTTCTTCTCTTGAAAAAATGCTTAGTGATCATGAAATCTTGAAAAAGAAAGTTGATGATCTTACATTATGTGTTGAAGAATTTACAAATGGAAGAGACAATCTTGACAAACTAATTGGACCTCAAAGATCTTCTCTTGTTAAAAATGGTCTTGGTTACAATTATGTCAATAATGTGCCTAAATATAACAACTTCTTTGTTAGAGCTACTTCTACTTCCATGCATCATACTTGTTGTACTTATTGTGGAAAACATGGACATAAAGTCACCAAATGTTATGTTAAAAGAAAAGTAGAGAATGGTGTAAAAACCATTTGGAGAGTTAAGCAAACTATTACTAACCCCCATGGACCCAAGAAAGTATGGGTACCAAAGGATACTTCCTCTCCTTTATTGCAGGAACATTTTAATTCAAACTCAAGCACCACTAACCGGCACATTGATGATGTTAGCTTAAAGAATAAAGGAAAACACCTCATTCATAATCAAGGTCAAAGCAACCAATGAAGGATTTGTTTTTGAAGAAAGGAAGAATTCTTGGAGTAACAAATGTTGGTAAAGGTTCCTCTCTTCTTTTTAAACAAATGTTGCTTATTGCTTATTTGTACTATAACTTGCTTATCATTATCCAATTGTGTGACAATGAATAAGAAGTTAAATGCCAACATGCAAAGTTTCATTTGAGAATCCTTTTTTTTTAAGATTTGAAAATTTGCCAACCATGACTTGTAAATTTTTTCTCTAAAGTTGATTAGGTAACATTGATGATATGAGATTGAATTCATGGTTTATATGTTCTTGAAATTGATTATATGTCATCATGAAATGATTAAAATATCTATGAGTGAATATCTATGCATTTGCTTGGTTAAAAACATCTTTATGAAACTTTACAAAATATTCGGACTTGAAGACCATAAGTTCGGTCGTCCGAATTTGTATGACAAAATGATATTTTGTGATTTTGGTCAATTACTCACAAAATGTTTCAATGTGTGTTTTATCTTGATAATCATGAATGTATTGTGGCTTATGATAATGGATTTTCTTGGCATAGAAGGCTTATGATAATGGATTTTCTTAGCATAGAAGATTTGGTCACGTGAACATGGATTTGTTGAATAAGCCTTCCTATCAAGGTTTAGTTAGAGGATTGCTAAAAATGTGTTTTGAGAAAACTGTTTTTGAGATACTTGTCCATATGGAAAACAAACAAAAGAATCTTTCAAACACATGAAAATTCATTTAGACCTCAAAACATCTTGAGCATGTTCATATGGATTGATTTGGACTTATAAGGAACTCTAGTATTGATGACTTGAAGTATGCTTTACTAGTAGGTGATGATTTCTCAATATTCACTTTAGCATTCTTCTTTGCTCAAAAAGATGAAGTGTTTCATAAGTTTGAAAAACTACTGAAAAAGGTTCAAACCTCCCTTGAGTGCAATTGATTTCTATTACAAGTGTCAATGGGAGAATTTTACAACAAAGTCTTTACAAAATTTTCTTTGAAAATTGAATTTCATATAATTGTTTCAACTGCAAAAACTTCACAATAAAATGGTGTTATTGAAAAGAAAATTTGAACTTTGTAAAAATTGGCTAGGTCCATGCTTTGTGAAAATTCTTCTTCAAAAAATATTTCGGTCCAAAGTCATAAACATCACATGCTATGATAAAAAAGAATTCTCTCAAGATCATTTTGAAGAAAAACGTCTTTTGAATTCTCTTTTATAGAACGACTCAAATTGCATAGTTTAAAATGATTGGTTAATGTCTTATCTTAAAGACTTGTGACAACTTACTTAAATTTGGTGAAAAATGGATATTGATATATCTCTTAGCTATTCTTCTTACAAAAAAGGCCTATAGAGTTTATAATGAAAAAGAACCTTATATGATGAGGAAACCATTCATGTTTATTTTGATGAATCTTACATTCACTTGGGAAAGAAAAAGATGAAGATGATGGAGGTACATCTATGAATGACAATCAAACCCCATCTTCAAGCACCAACTTTGGAGAATCATACCAATGAGGAAGAAATGATTCAAGATGACCAACCTAGTGGTGACCAAGAGCTCCCAAAGAACTTAAGATATCCAAGAGGCCACCCTAAGGAGCAAATCTTTGGTGATATCTTCCAAGGAGTAAAAAATAAGGCGGTATTTTATCAACAACTTTATTCTCTTATTGCATATGAGCCTAAAAGTATTGATGATGCCTTGTGTGATGATTTTTGGATTATTGCTATGCAAGAGGAATTAAATAAGTTTGGATACAAAATTTTGGATATTCCTAAATCTCATAATCATTCCATTATTGGAACTAAATGGTTTTTAGAAATAAACTTATTGAATCCGTAGAAGTTGTTAGAAACAAGGTTAGACTTGTTACCTAAGGATTCAATCAAGAAGAGGGAATTGATTATGATGAAACTCTTGTTCCGAATGCTTTTGACTTGTACTTGCTTTAAGTTATTTCAAATGAATGTCAAAAGGACTTTTCTAAATGGTTTTATTGAGGAAGTGGTTTATGTGGAACAATCACCCGGTTTTGCTCATGAAAAGTTTCCTAATCATATTTTCAAACTATACTAAGTTTTGAATGGTTTAAAACCAACTTTTACAATTTAGTGTGAAAGGTCGAGTAGTTTTCTTCTTTCAAAAGAATTTTCAAGAGGAAAGGTTAACACTACTATTTTCATTAAAAAAAAAAAAACCTCTTGTAACAATGATCTATAAGTTGTCCAAATTTATGATACAACTTTTGGTGTTTCTAATACTTCACTTTGTGATGTGTTTTCCAAGTTAATGAAAAGTAAATTTGAAATGAGCATGATGGGAAAACTCAATTTCTTTCTTGGCCCACAAATCAAGCAAACCAAGGATGGCACTTTTAAGAATCAAGTTAAGGTATAAGCATCCATAAGTTTATCAACTATGCTTGACAAGAATAAAATGGTTTCATAGGAGTAGTCAACTCTATTTGACAGCAAGTAGAGCCAATATTATATTTTCCATGTGCTTGTGTGCTAGATTTCATCTTGTCCTAAAGAGTTTCATTTGATTGCTATTAAACACATTCACTATTACCTTATTGATACTCTAAGTGATTATGATCTATGTTTCAAATATGTGGCTATGATTATGTGATAATACTAATGCAACAAATTTGATCATCATACTATTCAACAAACTAGGACAAAGCATATTGAGATCATACTTCATCTCATTAGAGATCATTCTACTAAGGGTAATATTTGTTTAAAGCATGATTGCACTAATGAACAAATTAATGATATTCTTACTATGCCATTAGCCGAAGAAAGGTTTGACCAATCTTGGAAGTAGCTTAGAGAATTCAAAATTCAATAACTAATAAGTGTATTCAAGTGTTGTAGCTTCAGGTGAGGACAAAGATGCCTAGCATGGGAAAAGGAAAGAGAAAAGCCAAAGAAAGAGAAGGAGGATCAGTGATTAATGAACCAAGGAAGGTTCATGTTTTGCAAAGCATGTCATGGCTGAGAGATTTGTCACAGTGAAGGCTGCTACTGAATTTGATGATTGGACAAAAAGGAACCATAAGACAAAGCCAAGCCACAAGGTGGATGTCATCAAACTATCCAAAATGGGTAATATACTCTCATTTTTTAAATTATATGAGCTGGGCTAGTTTGCTTGTGTTTGATGAATGCTATTACCTTCCTTAGTTTATGAAGTTTAGGCAAATATTAAGGAAGAAAGAGTTGAGCAAGTTGATAATAAAGCTATGCAGTGGTTTTCTTCAAGAATATCACAAGTTGATTTTTGAGATTGATAATGCATTGCTCAATAGAATTTGTGATGTTGAGGATGTTGGGTTTAGGCATTATTCTTCCGGGGGACATTGTTTTATAAGTGAGTTATACTCACATGAAAGAATTGAGAATGCCTATATATATAAATGATAAGAAGCCTCAAGACTAGAAAGGAGACAGAGATAAAAGCTTTCTTATGCTAGTGAAAGAATTTTGCATCACATGCTTACTACCTTGATTATTGCATACTTTGGGAACAAATCTTATGTTGATAATATGTATGCTGTAATTATGCTAGCCATGCATAAGAAAAGAAAAATGAATTTTGGATATATAGTGCTAAAGAATATAATGGCAGCTAGAAGAACCGAACGTAAGGCTTTGCCACATAGCAAATTGTTTACCAAGGTTTTCAAGTATCTCCAAGTGCAATTGTCTTGTAGTAGTTGACCAATAAAGAGTGAAGAAGTCTACACCAACAACTCACTAAAGAGAATTCCTTGAATACTTGATGAAAATGTATGAAGGGCTAGAAGAAAAACTCCTCTAAGGGTGATAGAAGAGATGCTAGCAAATGATGAAGAAAAGGAGGAAGAAAGTAATGAAAAAGAAGGAAGAAGAAAATGATGAAGTATAAGAGAATGAAGAGGAAATCCTTGCTAGAGAAAGGAAATTAAAATGAAACATGACTCATCTAGTGAGGGGGAGCAACCTTCCACAAAAGAAGACTATTTGAAGAGTTGCCAAGGTGTTTCAAGAGACATTGAACAACCATGTAGAGGAAATGAAGAAGATGGACAAATTCTTCAAGTCTTTTGCTCTGATAATTCTTGGCAAATTTGATGGTTTAGAAGCTAGAGTCAAGAATATGGAAGAAGACTTGAGAAAGATTTCTCAAGTGGTTTTAAATGGTGCAAGTTCCTATAAAGCCGAAGAGAACAAGCAAGAAGAAGGAGGTGAAGGAAGTTTAACAAAGTCAAAGCACAAATCCATCACCAATATCCTTCAGCCAAGAGAGGAAAATATGGTTCAAAGAAAGAAGATCCAAAGACCCTCTCAAATTGGTAGCTTTCCAAAGCAGAACTACACGAGCAAGGAGTCAACAAATGAAGGACCCCATCATATAGAGCTCAAGGGAGACATGGCCATCATAACAAACAAATTTGGAAGTGAAGACCATGAAACGCATCCAAGACTAAGCCTTTCTATCCCTAAACTCTATTTTGATGCTTATTTTAGTTTATTCCTTGATGCACATGTTCTGCCTTAATATTGAAATTTACTTGTGCCTATCTAGTCATTATAATGATTTGAAGCTCAATGCATGAAATCCTTGTGATAAGAGCTTTTTTTTGTTTCACTTTTTCTATCCAAGTATTCTTATCCCAAGTTTAATCATTGCTAAAAAGGAGGAGAAGAAGTTGATAATATATTGCTTATTGTATTATTATTGTTGAGATGCTACACAATGATTATTGCTGTTAGAATGATAATTATTTGACTAGAACTATACTGTTTATGAGAGTTGGTCAATACATTGCTAAATTGCCAAATGAGAGTTGATCAATATACTGCTTATATGTGATACATGTTGTCTCATTTTCATTAACCCCATCTTTGAGTGATGACAAAAGGGGGAGAAGAAATGTGATGACAAAATGTGTGAAAATGTGAAATAGCAGTGGAATTCCTCATGCATGAATAGAAAATGTGCGAATTTTCTAAAAATCCATGCATATGTCAAGGGAAAGAAAGAATGTTGACTGCAAGATGTGCTATATGCTATGTGCTTGCTGTAAATGTGCTATGTATATGTGCTATAGGTTGAAATGTAAAATGAATGTGTTTTGTGAAAATATATGGCTGCAATTGAAATTTAAATTGACTATGTTATACTATGTGAGGTTTTGGTTATTTTCTGAGTTTTTGGAATATGGTTAAGTTGAGATTAAAATCTTGAACTTGGTTCTTGACTTGACCTACAATTGAATACATGAGCTTTGTAGTTTTGCAAAGATAAACTGAGTGCTATTGTAGCTATACATATTTGAGTACTTCTATAGTTCATTTGAAAATGCAAAATCACCTTTTCAACTTGTTTCCAAAAATTTGGACTTGAAATTCGGATGCAGACCAAAAATTCGGATGCATGTTTCAGAAATTCGGATGCATGCATATTTGTTGCCAAAAAGTGCTTCTTTGTTGTTCAAATTGATTCAAATATGTTTTATTCTCTTCCATTATGTTTGAACAACCTTTGAAAAGATTTATTTCACATTAAACTTTCATTATATTGAGTTTATTGCAATTTGGACTTGGAATGTCAAAATTCGGATGCATGAGTTTAAAAATTCGGATGCATGTTCTAAAATTCGGATGCATCCATATTGTGTTGTCAAAATGTGCTCTTTTGTTGTTAAAATTGATCCAAATATGTTTTAATCTCTTCCATTATGTTTGAACAACCTTAGGAACACTTTATTTCACTTCAAACATTCATTATATTGAATTTATTGCAGTTTGGACTTAAGATCAAAAAATTCGGATGCAAGGTTTAAAAATTCGGATGCATGTTCTGAAATTCGGATGCATCCATATTTTGTTGCCAAAATGTGCTCTATTGTTGTTCAAATTGATTCAAACTTGTTTTAATCTCTTCCACTATGTTTGAACAACCTTAGGAAAGCTTATTTTCAAAAATTGAAGCTTTCATTTCACTTATTTTACAATTCGGACTTGATATGTCAAAATTCGGATGCATAGCATCTCAAGTCCAAACTTGTTGAAAAATGAGCACAATCTAAGGGGGAGCATTGTTAATCTTTTCTGACCTTTAATACCTCTCTTAGAAGTTGTCTTAATGCTTAAATGCTATATCTTCTATCCTAGTTGTTGGAAGGAAGGAGGCAAATGGAGGTTGGTTGGGTCATAGGCTCATATTGAGCCTTTTGTATGTCAATGTGTTAAATTGGTTATTTTCTATCATTGACATTAATACTTCTTTGTACTACATTGTTTAAATCCATCACATTTTGCATCAAAGTTTGTCATCATCAAAAAGGGGGAGATTGTTAGCCCTAAGGGCAAATCATGTAGTTTTGACTAATGACAAATATTGATGAGGACTAATATGCATGTCATTTGTGTGATAGGATTGTTTGATTAAGAAGTATGAAGTCTCATTGCCTTGAAGCTAAAATGCAAGAACAACTCCAATATGTCAAAGTGATTGAAGATTGAAGAGTTTGTTCAAGACTAATGAAGGCTTTGAACTCTTCAAGACTAATGAAGGCTTTGAAGACATGAAGTGTAGGTGACATGTGGTTAATAGGTAAACTTTGTAAACCCTACACTCTTAAGCCTTGGAATCTATGAGTTGCAATTGAGAGCACAAAACTTGATTTAAATGGTTTCAATGGTTTTGAACTTACCTAAATTATCAAGTTTTCATAAATGGTTTTTGCACATAAAAGATCTTTAATGACTTATCTTTAAGGCTAGAATGTTTTCCAACTTGTTTGAATTGATTTGAACATGTTTTGATAAAGTTTGAAAAATTCGGATGCAAGATTCGGACGCAGTCCAAAAATTCGGTCGTCCGAATTTTGTAGCAAAAGTTTGCTACTGTTCCTCCAGAGAAATTCGGAAGAAGATTCGGACGCAGCCAAAAAATTCGGTCGTCCGAATTTTGGCCTTCAGCATGGTCACTGTTCTTCCAGAGAAATTCGGAAGAAGATTCGGACGCAGCAGAAAAAATTCGGTCGTCCGAAAAATTCGGACGCAGAATTCGGTCATCCGAATTTTCTGAAACTAGCCGTTACTAGCCGTTGTATAGCCGTTTGAACTGATTTTTGAATTCTATAAAAGCCATAAACTCCAGATTTTTTAGTAGAACTTTGAACTTAACAAATCTTACATGCTCTAACTTGTTTTACATCAAATTATATCAAAAGCTCTCAAATTGCCTTGTGCTCAAAGGTGTACATTCAAGATTCCAAAGGCAAAGTGTAAAGGTGCAATATTGTGTAAACTCTACCTACAAGTGGTAACATCTACACATTCTTATCTCCTTATTAAATTGTGTTATTTTCTATTAGCTCATTTGCAAGGTTATCTTGTGACATAAAACCCTTTTGTGGAAGGGTGAGCCATAGACTAGATTAATCAAGGTTGTAGTGTAAAACCCGTGTGAGGGTGAGCCTTGGATTAGATTAGTCTTGAGGTTGTCTTTAGATATAAAATCCTTGTGGAAGGGTGAACCTTGTTTGTATAATTACTAGAAGAGGTTGTGAGTGTAAAACCATAGTGTGGTTAGCCTCTTATGTAATTGTTGAACTTGAGCATATAGTGGATTGGTTGAAATCCTTGAGTGTGGACTCAAGGTAGTGGATGTAGATCTTAGAGAGATCGAACCACTATAAATTGTGTGTTCATTCCTTATAGTTTTATTTATTTACATGCTCTTGTTATTATTACTTATTCATAGTTGTTGATTGATTGGTTGTAGTTTTATTGTTTGATGATCTTATCTTAACCATCACATCACATATAAACTTGAAGTTTGTGAAATTAAAGAAGAGCTTTTATTAAGGCAAAGGATTTGCAAAACAAGAAAAAGATTTCGATAATTAGCCAAAGACCTAATTCACCCCCCCTCTTAGGTCTTACAAATGTTAATGACCTTACATCATGTATAGAAAAATTTACAAAAGAAAGGGACAATCTTGTTAAAATTCTTGGAGCTCAAAGATCTCCTCTTATCAAAAATGGTCTTGGTTACAATTATGTAAACAATGTGCCTAAATATAACAAATTCTTTGTTAAAGCTACTTCTACTTCCATGCATCATACTTGTTATACTTATTGTGGAAAACATGGACATAAAGTCACCAAATGTTATGTTAAAAGAAAAGTAGAGAATGGTGTAAAAACCATTTGGAGAGTTAAGGAAACTATTACTAACCCCCAAGGACCCAAGAAAGTATGGGTACCAAAGGATACTTCCTATCCTTTATTGCAGGTACACTTCAATTCAAACTCAAGCACCACTAAGAGGTATATTGATGATGTTGGCTTAAAGAATAATGGAAAAGACCTCATTTATAATCAAGGTCAAGGCAACCAAAGAAGGATTTGTTTTTGAGGCAAGAAGAAAGGAGGAATTCTTGGAGTAACCAATGTTGGTAAAGGTTCCTCTCTTCTTTTCAAACTAATGTTGCTTAGTGCTGATTTGAACTATAACTTGCTTAGCATTAGTCAATTATGTGACAATGATTGAAAAGTTGAATTTAAATGTAATACTTGCACTATACTTGATGGTGTCAATGGTAGAACTATTTTTGTTGCAAATTGTATTAGTAATGGTTATGTGCCTTGCTTTGATGAACTTGTTGCTTATAAAGTTAGATGATTTTCCACTCATGATAATGACGTTTATTTACGGCATAATAAACTTGATCATGTTAGCATGGACTTGTTGAATATTGTTTTTACCTGTTAAAGGATTACCAAAAATTCATTTTGAGAAAAATCATCTTGTAATTATTGTCAATATAAAAAAAACAACAAACAAAATTTTCTTTCAAACCTAAGAAAGTGATTTCACCTCAAAACTTTTTGAAATTGATTATATGTCATGATAAAATGATTAAAATAGCTATGATGGAATATCTATGCATTTGCTTGGCCAAAAACATCTTTATGAAACTTTACAAAATGTTTGGACTTGAAGTTTGAATGTAAACCATAAGTTCGGTCTCCCGAACTTGTATGACAAAATGATATTTTGTGATTTTGATCAATTACTCACAAAATGTTTCAGTGTGTGTTTTATCTTGATAAGCTTGATGAACTTGTTGCCTATGATAATGATTTTCTTGGCATAGAAGATTTGGTCATGTGAACATGGATTTGTTGAACAAACTTTCCTCTCAAGATTTAGTTGGAGGATTGCTAAAAATGTGTTTTGAGAAAATTGTCTTTCACATACTTGTCAATATGGAAAACAAACAAATGAATCTTCCAAACCTAAGAAAATGACTTTCACTTCAAAACCTCTTAAAAATTGTTTATATGGATTGTTTGGACCAATGAGGATCACTAGTCTTGATGGTAAGAGGAATTCATATATGATTGTTGATGATTTTTCTAGATTTACATGGGTGATCTTTCTAGCTCAAAAAGATGAAGTTCTTTCATGAATTTGTAAGACTTTTCAAAAGGGTCCAAATCTCTCTTGTGTGCAAATTGATTACTATTAGAAGTCACAATGGGAGAGAATTTTACAATCAAGATTTTACAGAACATTGTGATAAGAATGGGATTGCTCAAAATCTTTTGAACTTATATTTCATAGAATACTCTAGAATTTAAACATACATGACTGGTTGTATCAAATATACATGAATACGTGTAACAAAGTACTTTATATTGAATACTACTTGCCTGTATTGCCTATTTCAAAGTTTTGGTTACAAGTGCCTTATATTGAATATGTGCGATAACATGGAAAATTTGACAGAAAATTGAACGATGGGATATTCCTTGGTTTTTCCTCTAACAACAAGGCTTATAGAGTTTCTAAGAAAAAGAACCTTACATGATGAGGAAACTATTCATGTTAGTTTTGATGAATCTTACATTTACTTTGAAAGAAAAGAAGAAGATGATGCAGGTACAACTATTGGTTAGATTTATGCTTTGTGAAAATTCTTCTTCAAAAATATGTTTTGAGCCGAAGCCATAAACAACACATGCTATGATGAATAGAATTCTTTTAAGATCATTTTGAAGAAAAACATTTTTTGAATTTCTCTTTTATATAACTCCTCAAGCTGCATATTTTAAATGTTTTGGTTATAAATGTCTTATCTTGAATACTTGTGATAACTTACTTAAATTTGATAGAAAGACTGATATAGGTATATCTCTTAGCTATTCTTCAAACAAAAAGGCATATAGAGTATATAACATAAACAACCTTACATGATGAGGAAACCATTCATGTTAGTTTAGATGAATCTTACATTTGCTTGGAAAGAAAAGAAGAAGATGATGCAGGTACAACTATGAATAACTATCAAACCCATCTTCAAGCACCAACTTTGGAGGATCACACCAATGAGGAAGAAATGATTGAACAAAATCAAGATGACCAACCTAGTGGTGACCAAGAGATCTCAAAGAACCTAAGATATTCAAGAGGACACCCTAAGGAGAAAATCATTGGTGATATCTCCCAAGGAGTAAAAATAAGGCGGTACTTTATCAATAACTTTGATCTTTTATCTCATATGAGCCTAAATGTATTGATGATGCATTGTGTGATGATTTTTGGATTATTGCTATGCAAGAGGAATTAAATCAATTTGAAAGATACAAAATTTCGAAATTCCTAAATCTCATGATCATTCCATTATTGGAACTAAATGATTTTTAGAAATAAATTCAATTAATCCGAGGAAGGTGTAAGAAATAAATCAAGATTTGTCACCCAAGGATTCAATCAAGAAGAGTGAATTGTTTATGATGAAACCTTTGTTCCGAATGCTAGACTTAAGTCCATAAGAATGCTTTTGACTTTTACTTTCTTTAAAGGTTTTAAATTATTTCAAATGAATGTCAAAAGAGCTTTTCTAAATGGTTCTATTGAGAAAGAGATTTATGTGGAACAATCACCCGGTTTTGATCTTGAAAAGTTTTCTAACCATGCTTTCAAATTATCCAAAGCTTTGTATGATTTAAAACAAGCTCCTAGAGCTTTGTATAAAAAAAAATTGAGTGTTTTTCTTCTTTCTAAAGGATTTTCAAGCGGAAAGGTTGACACTACTATTTTCATTTAAAAAAACTCTTGTAACAATGATCTATAAGTTGTCCAAATATATGATACAATTCTTTTTTGGTGATTTTAATACTTCACTTTGTGATGTGTTTGCCAAGTTAATGCAAAGTAAATTTGAAATGAGCATGATAGGAAAACTCTATTTCTTTCTTGGCCTACAAATCAAGAAAACCAAGGATGTCACTTTCATGAATGAAGTTAAGGAATAGGCACTTCCATAAGTTTATCAACTATGCTTGTCAATAATAAAACGGTGTCATAGTAGTAGTCAACTATATTTGATAGCAAGTAGAGCCAATATTATATTTGTCATGTGCTTGTGTGCTAGATTTCATCTTGTCCTAAGAATCTCATTTGATTGCTGTTAAACACATTTTCTATTACCTTATTGATACTCTAAGTGATTATCGTTTATATTTCAAATGTGTGGCTCTGTTATGTGATAGCACTAATGCAACAAATTTGACCATCATATTATTTAACAAACTAGGACAAAGCATATAGAGATCAAATTTCATTTCATTAGAGATCACTCTACTAAGGGTAATACTTGTTTAAAGCATATTTGTATTAATGAACAAATTAATGATATCGTTGCAAAGCCATTGGCCGAAGAAAGGTTTGACCAATCTTAGAAGAAGCTTAGGGATTTCAAAATTCAATAACTAATGAGTATATTCAAGTGTGTAGCTCCAGGTGAGGACAAAGAAGCCTAGCATGAGAAAAGGAAAGGGAAAAGCCAAAGATAGAGAAGGAGGACTAGTAATCAACGAACCAAGGAAGGTTTATGTTTCTCAAATCATGTCATGGCTGGATAGATTTGTCATAGTGGAGGCTGCTACTGAATTTGATGATTGGACAAAAAGGATCCATAAGACAAATTCAAGCCACAAGGTGGATGTCATCAAACTATCCAAAATGGGTAATATACTCTCATTTTTTAAATGATATGAGCTGGGCTAGTTTGCTTGTGTTTGATGAATGCTATTACCTTACTTAGTTTATGAAGTTTAAGCAAATATTAAGGAAGAAAGAGTTGAGCAAATTGGTAATAAATCTATTTAGTGGTATTCTTCAAGAATATCACAAGTTGATTTTTGATATTGATAATGCATTGCTCAATAGAATTCGTGATGTTAAGGATGTTGGGTTTAGGCATTATTCTTCCTAGTGACATTGTTTTTTAAGTAAATTATACTCACATGAAAGGATTGAAAATGCTTGTACAAATGGTAGAAGCTCAAGACTATAAAAGAGAGAGAGATATAAAAGTTTTTTATCCTAGTAAAAGAATTTTGCACCACATGCTTACTACATTGATTATAGCATACTTTGGGCACAAATCTTTTATTGATAATATGTATGGTGTAATTATGCTAGCCATGCATAAGAAAAGAAAAATGAATTTTGGATATATATTGCTAAAGAATATAATGGAGCAAGAAGAACAAAAAAAATTATTATTATTATTATTCCTGGAAACAAAGTAAAATTGGATAAACTCTCTAATATTGGTAATGTTCTATCTCTATTTGATGATTTTGATTGGAGCAATTTACTAGTAATTGATGAAGAATTTTATACTGCCATTATATATGATTTTCATGCAAATCTTAAAGAAAAGCGAATTGAACATGAGGGGGATAATGTAGTTCAATGGTATTCCTCTAGAGTATATCAAGTGGATTTTGAGTTCAATGATGCCTTACTGAACATAATTTGTGGGGTAGATGATAATGAGGCGAGGTATTATTCATTGGGACAGCATTGCTTTATTAATGAATTGTTCACAAATGAAAAATTTGAAGAGGCTTTCACAAATGGTATACAATTTAGGTCATTTAGGAAAAAGGAAATCAAAGCCTTTGATGCTAGAAGAAGGGTTATGCATCACATGATTACCACTATGCATATGGTGATTATAATTGCCTTGCATGAGCTTAGAAGACTAAACGTTGGATTCATGGCATTGAAGCATATGATTAGTACAAGAAAACCAGCCAACAAAGCCTTACCGTGTGGGAGACTATCAACAAGAAAGTGAGGAGGTTGAGGAAGAAGGAAATGAAGAAGATGGGCAAATTCTTCGAGTCCTTTGCTCTAATGCTTCTTGGCAAATTTGATGGTTTAGAAGCTAGACTCAAGAATATGGAAGAAGACTTGAGAAATATTTCTCAAGTGATTTTTTGAATGGTGCTAGTTCTGTAGAGCTAAAGAAAAAAGATAAAGATGAAGGAAAAAGACAGTGAAGCACTCTAATAAAAAAGAAAAACATGAGAATGAAGAACAAAGAGCTAAAGCCCAAGAGAACACGCAAGAAGAAGGAGGTGAAGGGAGTCAACAAATGAAGGACCCCATCATATAGAGATCAAGGGAAACATGGCCATCATAACAAACAGATTTGGAAGTGAAGACCATGAAGAGCATCCAAGACTAAGCCTTTCTATCCCTAAACTCTATTTTGCTGCTTATTTTAGTTTATGCCTTGATGCACATGTTATGTTTTAACATTGAAATTTACTTGTGCATTTCTAGTCATTATAATGTTTTGAAGCTCAATATATGAAATGCTTGTGATAAGAGCTTCATTTGTTTCATTTTTGTTGTCCAAGTACTCTTACCCCATCTTTGATTGATGACAAAAGGGGGAGAAGAAATGTGATGACAAAATGTGTGAAAATGTGTGAAAATGTGAAATAGCAGTGGAATTTCTCATGCATGAATTCTGAAAATACATGCATATGTCAAGGGGGAGAAAGAATGATGGCTGCAATGTGCTATGTAATGTGAATGTGCTTGCTGTAAATATGCTACGTATGTGTACTATAGATCAAAATGTAAAATGAATGTGTACTGTGAAAATATTTGGCTGCATTTAGAATTTAATTGAAAGTATTATAATATGTGATGTTTGAGTTGTTTTCTGAGATTTTGGAATATGGTTAGGTTGAGATTGAAATCTTGAACTTGGTTCTTGACTTGACCTATGATTTTGAATTTCTTCATGAAAACAATTGAATACATGAATTTTGTGGTTTTGCAAAGCTAAACTAAGTGCCTTTGTGGACATACATGTTTGAATACTTCAACATTTCATTTTAAAAGGCAAAATCACCTTTTCAAACTTGTTGCAAAAATTTGGACTCAAAATTCGGATGCAAGGTTTAAAAATTCGGATGCATGCATATTTATTGCCAAAAAGTGATCTTTTGTTGTTCAAATTGATTCAAATATGTTTTATTCTCTTCCATTATGTTTGAACAACCTTAGGAACACTTTATTTCACTTTAAACATTCATTATATTGGATTTATTGTAGTTTGGACTTCAGATTTAAAAATTCGGATGCATGTTCTAAAATTTGGATGCATCCATATTTTGTTGTCAAAAAGTGCTCTATTGTTGTTCAAATTGATTCAAACTTGTTTTAATCTCTTCCACTATGTTTGAACAACTTTAGGAAAGCTTATTTTCAAAAATTGAAGCTGTCACTTCACTGATTTTACAATTTGGACTTGATATGTCAAAATTCGGATGCATAGCATCTCAAGTCCAAACTTGTTGAAAAATGAGCACAATCTAAGGGGGAGCAATATTAATCTTTTCTGACCTTTAATACCTCTCTTAGAAGTTTTCTAAATACTTAAATGCTATATCTTCTATATGTTGTTGGAAGGAAGGAGGTTAATGGAGGTTGGTTGGGTCATAGGCTCACATTGAGCCTTTTGTATGTCAATGTGCTAAATTGGTTATTTTCTATCATTGATATTAATACTTCTATGTACTACATTGTTTTAATCTATCACATTTTGCATCAAAGTTTGTCATCATCAAAAAGGGGGAGATTGTTAGCCCTAAGGGCAAATCATGTAGTTTTGATTAATGACAAATATTGATGAGGACTAATATGCTTGTATGTTGTGTGATAGGTTTTATGAACTAAGAAGTATGAAGTCTCATTGCCTTGAAGTTAAAATGCAAGAACAACTCCAATATGTCAAAGTGATTGAAGATTGAAGAGTTTGTTCAAGATGTTAGAAGGCTTTGAAGACATGAAGTGTAGGTTGCATGTGCTTAATAGGTAAACTTTGTAAACCCTACACTCTTAAGCCTTGGAATCTATGAGTTGCAATTGAGAGCACAAAACTTGATTTAAATGGTTTCAATGGTTTTGAACTTACCTAAATTATCAAGTTTTTATAAATGGTTTTTGCACATAAAAGATCTTTAATGACTTATCTTTAAGGCTAGAATGTTTTTCAACTTGTTTGAATTAATTTAAACATGTTTTGACAAAGTTTGTAAAATTCGGATGCAAATTCGGTCATCCAAAATTTTTCTACACTGTGAACCTACTATTCTTCCAGAGAAATTCGGAAGAAGATTCGGACGCATAGAGAAAAATTCGGTCGTCCGAAATTTATGAATAGTGCATGAACAGCGATTTCTGTTCACATGAACAGTGCCGACTATTTTTCCAGAGAAATTCGGACGAAGATTCGGACGAAGCTGGAAAATTCGGTCGTCCGAATTTTTGTGACCGGTGCATGAATAGTGCATGAACAGTACTACTATTCACATGAACAGTATTTTCTGAAAATAGCCGTTACTAGCCGTTTTATGGCTGTTTAAACTGATTTTTGAATTCTATAAAAGCTATAAACTCCAGATTTTTTAGTAGAACTTTGAACTAAACGAATCCCACATTCTCTAACTTGTTTTACATCAAATTAAATTGAAAAGCTCTCAAATTGCCTTGTGCTCAAAGTTGTACATTCAAGATTCCAAAGGCAAAGTGTAAAGGTGCAACATTGTGTAAAAATCTACCTACAAGTGGTAACATCTACACATTCTTATCTCCTTATTAAATTGTGTTATTTTCTACTAGCTCATTTGCAAGGTTATCTTGTGACATAAAACCCTTTTGTGTTAGGGTGAGCCATAGACTAGATTAATCAAGGTTGTAGTGTAAAACCCGTGTGAGGGTAAGCCTTGGATTAGATTAGTCTTGAGGTTGTCTTTAGATATAAAACCCTTGTGGAAGGGTGAACCTTGTTTGTATAATTACTAGAAGAGGTTGTGAGTGTAAAACCATAGTGTGGTTAGCCTCTTATGTAATTGTTGAAATTGAGCATATAGTGGATTGATTGAAATCCTTGAGTGTGGACTCAAGGTAGTGGATGTAGATCTTGGAGAGATCGAACCACTATAAATCGTGTGTTCATTTGTTTATATCTTTACTTGTTTACATACTTATGTTATTATTATTTGTTCTTAGTTGTTGATTGATTGGTTGTGAATTTATTGTTTGATCATCTTGTCTCAACCATTAAATCACATATAAACTTAGAGTTTGTAAATTTGAAGAAGAGCTTTTATTAAGGTTAAGGATTTGCAAAACAGGAAAAGATTTTGATAATTAGCATAAGACCTAATTCACCCCCCCTCTTAGGTCTTTCATAATATTTGACCAAGATGATAATATTGCAAATATGATAACCAGGGCAACAGAAGTTATTAAGTTAGAATTCCATGGTGAAGGAAACTTTTTTAAGGACCCAGGAATGATTCAAAAATATACTACAGCTTTACATAGATTGACTTTATGCGATATTTGTGAAATAGAGAGATATATATGTGTCTTTCAAGTTATTATTATCATATTTAAAATCAGGTACCTAATACATTAGATTATTTAGCCATGTTTTATTCTAAGGTTCCAGACCCTTGGGGACAAAAGTTAATCGAAACATATAAACCAGGAGAAAATGATACTTTGGGAAAAAGGATAACTCACTTAAGAGATAAATTTAGTGAACGGTGTGGAAATGCTATTTTAGCAAAATTAACTAGAGGAATGAAGAAACGCATAAACTTATGATGTGATAAACCTAAGATGCCAATAATGATAGGATGTGATAGCCCATATTATTACTCTAAGATTAAAAAGAAATATAAAAGAAGAAAATATTATAAGAAGAAATATTTTAAGAAAAGAAAAACTAGATATTATAAAAAACGACAATATAAAACTCCTAAAAAACCAACCTATAAAAGGAAAAAGAAAAATCCTCAAGAATGTAGATGTTATTATTGCAAAGAACTTGGACACTATGCAAATAGATGCCCTAAGAAATTTGAGAAAAATAAAAAGACAATAGAAATAGATGAAGATATTCAAAACATGATTGAAATAGGAGATTTCATACAAATCAATGATTGTGAAAATCTAAGTACAGATGAAAGTATATTTATAATAACAGAAACAACAGAGGATGAATAGTAAAGAAATGGCAAGTACTTCTACAGATATAGCACCTGAACCTGTAATAGAAACAACAAAAGATTTCTGTTAAGAACAGATAACACTCAAGTTAAATCCTTTAGAAAAAATCATTTACCATCTAGACCTGAATATAAAGAATTAATTAGATGGCAAACATTATTAGCAGAATATATATTTGTTATAGAGATTATTAAATCTGACAAAAATATTTTGGCTGATTTTTTGACCAGGGATGGTGGAATTTCTAGAAAATATTCTCAGACATTTTGAGGATATGGAAAAAGAAGTAGTTGGAATTAAAGATAATTTATCAGACATTATGGATATTGCTAATTTACCAGGAAATACACATGAGGTCACATACTTATTATTAAGTGAATGCCAAATGATAAATGCTAAAATAGGTCGTTATGAGATGACTAATAAAATAGCAAAAGGATTGTTTAATAAAATCGAATTAGAAAAGATAAGTGATCAAAGTTCAAATGATACTGTTGAAGCAGAAAATGATCAACGTCCTAAGCATGACGGTACAAAAAAGGCTCATCCATCTATTTCTCTCAGACCTCAGAGAGGTATTCAGATCACTGAGAGGAAAAGATATATAGATATTTTATCACCGGCTGCTGAAGCCCACAATATGATAATGAGAGAATTATTCAGTCTCTCAAACACAAAAAATAGATATGTTAATTTTTCTGGAGTTTACCCCAGAATTAATCACTTACAAGATACTTCTCCAGAGGAGATAAGAAAATGGTATGATTTTGGAGCCATAAACTCCATATATCTTACTTCTCAAGATTTTCCAAAAATCACTCTTACCCCATTGGGTAAAAGAAGGGATAAAACATTATTATTTAAATAATCCCACAGTTTCTCCAAAAGATATCTTGGTATTAAAACTATACTCAGCAGGACCATATTTTTATCTGGAAGAAAGATATCCAGCATTTCACTTCATGCAAATTGGAAAAGCAGAAGCCTTATCCATAACAGTTTCTGAAGACTCTAAAGATTTCAAGAAATTTGATGATAAGGATGTGCACTATCGAAGAGCAATAGGAATCATAATAATACTATAACAGATGGAGAACAACTTCAAAAGAGGATTTTGCACTTATGGCAGATAGAAGATGCATTCATCTGTCATGATTAGCCCTACGAAAAGGACACCACCTTCAGCAAAACGATATTTACAGACAAAGATAAAGTGGCTTAATATTGGAATCATCAAATCCAACCCAAAAGCACAAGCCAAAATCTGCCAGTTTCGAAAACATACAAAAGGAATATGTGCGGCATGCCAACCACAAAAAGAAAAAGACAAAAAAGATTTGACATCCACCTCTAATGAAGACTAAAAGCAGATACTGGCATCAAACCGTATCACACAAAAAGACAAAAGACCCAACAAAGCATGATCAGAAAAGAACAAATGATAATGGCCAACTAAATTGCATGATTGCAAGAAGACAAAATAGTCAGCAACGCACTAAAGCCAAGATAGGATAGGATATCCATACACCTGTACATACACTGTGTTTTAGCAATAATGTAATAGAATAGTAAGGCGGTTATGTACTCTATAAAAAGAGGATACATAAGCGAAAGAAGGCAGATCGATAAATCGATCTAATCGATTTATTGAAGCCTCTCCTATCTTCTCCTCTTACCACTTGTAAACCTTTCCCATATATGAATAAATAAATCCCTTGAGATTTTTCTCAGACTTTTTACTGTGTCCTATTCAAGCAAACTTCTTATAATACTAAGGAAGTCTTCAATCCTCTTTCACACTAAGTCTGGTACACATAGAGGTAGGAAACGAAACTAGGTTGTGCTGAGTTAATCTGAAGGAACGTGAGAGAAGTTACCAGTGTTCCTAGTTGGGGCTGAAATGCCTGTTAAAAGTCTTCACGGATACCCGGATTAATTTTGGTCAAAAAGAGCCAAGGTATAGAAGCGTGTTGGACCCTTTCTTATTATTATTTTTATTTTGCTTGAATAGTTAACGTTTATTGTCTGGGAAATCTCATTTTAATTACACATGTTAGAAATAACATCATTCTGTCGAAGATCTCTTTCCCGATTATATAAAAAACAAAGAGAGTTAAGACAAACATTTTTAGAAGCTACATCGCCCAGAGACAAAGAAGAGATAAGTGCATGGATGCAACATAATGATGAAGCCATAATGATATATAGAAAGTATCTACAAGACTTTGTATTTTAAAGATATTTTTTTATATCTTAGCCTATATAGAAAATATTTATATGGATTGTATAAGCAAAAAAGTTTGATAAAGCAAATAATTACACTAGAATCTTCTATAGATGGAAAAAAGAGTATGAAGAGATGTTAAAAGAAGTTGAAGCCTCCATAAAGATAGTTCGTAAATATATGCATGAATATGCCTTTTAAGGCACTGTATATATTTTAAATATCTGTACATAAATAAAAATGATATTATTATCCTTAATGTCTCTTTTCTAGTTTGATTTAGTTATAATTTATCAAGATAATGAATTAAACAGTTTATTTATACTTCCGCGCCAATTTGGGGACCATTAAGATAATTTATCAAGATAATTTATCGATATGCCTTCTTTCTCTTATGTATCCTCTTTTTATAGAGTACATAACCGCCTTACTATTCTATTACATTATTGCTAAAACACAGTGTATGTACAGGTGTATGGATATCCTATCCTATCTTGGCTTTAGTGCATTGCTGACTATTTTGTCTTCTTGCAATCATGCAATTGAGTTGGCCATTATCATTTGTTCTTTTCTGATCATGCTTTGCTAAGTCTTTTGTCTTTTTGTGTGATACTGTTTGATGCCAGTATCTGCTTTTAGTCTTCATCAGAGGTGGATGTCAAATCTTTTTTGTCTTTTTCTTTTGGTGGTTGGCATGCCGCACATATCCCTTTTGTATGTTTTCGAAACTGGCAGATTTTGGCTTGTGCTTCTGGGTTGGATTTGATGATTCCAATATTAAGCCACTTTATCTTTGTCTGTAAATATCTTTCTGCTGAAGGTGGTGTCCTTTTCGCAGGGCTAATCATGACAGATGAATGCATCTTCTGTCCGCCATAAGTGCGAAATCCTCTTGTGAAGCTGTTCTCCATCTGCTGTAGTATTATTCTGATTCCTATTGCTCTTCGATAGTGCACATCCTTATCATCAAATTTCTTGAAATCTTCAGAGTCTTCAGAAACTATTATGGATAAGGCTTCTGCTTTTTCAATCTGCATGAAGTGAAATGCTGGATATCTTTCTTCCAGATAAAAATCTGGTCCTGCTGAGTATAGTTTTAATACCAAGATATCTTTTGGAGAAACTGTGGGATTATTTAAATAATAATCTTTCATCCCTTCTTTTACCCAATGGGGTAAGAGACTGATTTCTGGAAAATCTGGAGAAGTAAGATATATGGAGTTTATGGCTCCAAAATCATACCATTTTCTTATCTCCTCTGGAGAAGTATCTTGTAAGTAATTAATTTTGGGGTAAACTCTAGAAAAATCAACATATCTATTTTCTGTGTTTGAGAGACTGAATAATTCTCTCATTATCATATTGTGGGCTTCAGCAGCCGGTGATAAAGTATCTATATATCTTTTCCTCTCAGTGATCTGAATACCTCTCTGAGGTCTGAGAGAAATAGATGGATGAGCCTTTTTTGTACCGTCATGCTTAGGACGTTGATCATTTTCTGTTTCAACAGTATCATTTGAACTTTGATCACTTATCTTTTCTAATTCGATTTTATTAAACAATCCTTTTGCTATTTATTAGTCATCTCATAACGACCTATTTTAACATTTATCATTTAGCATTCACTTAGTAATAAGTCTGTGACCTCATGTGTATTTCCTGGTAAATTAGCAATATCCATAATGTCTGATAAATTATCTTTAATTCCAACTACTTCTTTTTCCATATCCTCAAAATGTCTGAGAATCTTTTCTAGAAA
The DNA here is from genome assembly GCA_030512225.1 of Rauvolfia tetraphylla. Taxonomy (NCBI): domain Eukaryota; kingdom Viridiplantae; phylum Streptophyta; class Magnoliopsida; order Gentianales; family Apocynaceae; genus Rauvolfia; species Rauvolfia tetraphylla. The sequence continues at coordinate 2,352,495 of JAJQKT010000064.1, forward strand.
TTTCGCCATCCCTGGTCAAAAAATCAGCCAAAATATTTTTGTCAAATTTAATAATCTCTATATCAAATTTATATTCTGCTAATAATGTTTGTCATCTAATTAATCTTTTATATTTAGGTCTAGATGGTAAATGATTTTTTATAAAGGATTTAACTTGAGTGTTATCTGTTCTTAACAGAAATCTTTTTGGTAATAAAAAATAATAAAATTTGTGACAACTTTTTACAACTGCTAATAATTATTTTTCGTTTATATGATATCTACTTTCAGTATCACTAAATGTTCCTGAAGTATATCTACGCAGAGATTCTCCTATTTGATTCTGATTTTCGTAATCTTTTTTCTTTAATACGCCACTCCAAGATTTTTCTGAATCATCTGTTTCTAATATTAAATCATCATTATCAGATGGGAGTTGTAATCGTGGTAATGTTTTACACTTTTCTTTTATTAATTTAACTTGGTTTTCTAATACTTTATCAAAGCTAAAAAATCTTATCTTTTCTTAATAACATTTGTAATGGTTGTTTTAATGATGCTAAATTTTCTATAAAATCTGATGCATAATTTAAGATTCCTAAAAAGCTTTGTACTTGTTTTTTATTAATTAACTTATCAGGGAATTCAGATATTTTTTCTAAGATATGATTCTGTAATTCTATTCCTTTACCATCTATATGCATTCCTAAAAAATTCTATCTTATTTTGGAGTATTTTAGCCTTTTTTTCTGATAAAGCCAAACCATTATCTATACAGAGCGTATAAAGCATATTTAAATGTTTTAAGTGATCCTGCATATTATTAGAAGCAATTAAGATATCATCAACATAAATAAATATATAATCATAATCTTTGAAAATATTATCCATCTTTCTCTGAAAGATCTGTGGGGCATTTTTTAATCCAAAGGGCATTACTAACCATTCATATTGTCCTTGTGGGGTCGAAAATGTTGTATACTGTATACTATCATGATGCATTCTAATTTGCCAAAATCCACTTTTACAATCAAATTTAGAGAATATACTTTTATGCTTAGTCAAATTTATCAAACTTTCCTTATGACGTAAGAAATATCCATCAAATTTTGTATTAATATTTAATTTTTTATAATTAATAACCATCCTAGCTTTTCCTCTGACTATTTCAGCATGCTTCCTAACTATGAAAGGTGGTGAACTGTGTGCAGACTTACTAGGCTGAATTAATTTCATCTGAAGTAACTCTTTGATTTGTTCTCTACATTCTTTTTGATCTATCTCATTATATCTCATTGGATTGACTCTTATGATTTTATCCTTATCAATCATTTCTAAGGTTGCTAAAATCTGATTTTTATCCCAAAACTGTAATGGATTTTCTGTATAACATTGTCTTAATCTAGACTTTATATCTTCAATTTGGGTATCTAAATATCTGAGAGACAATTGATATTCTAATAATGGTGTTCCTTTAGGAAAATCAGGTTTTTCTCTATAATCAATGTCACCATGATGGGCTATGCGTGGTTGAAAAGGTACGGAAAGGGTTTAGCATAAGCACGTTTTAAGCGTTTAACAACAATTAAGTGTTTACAAGGAGTTTTAAATATAATCTGTAAAGCAAGGGTATCAAATATCACTTTATGAAGTAATTGTAAAAAGTTATTTCCTAATAACACATCAGTACCAATATTATAGAAATAAAAGGGTGAAAATTTAATTAAAAATGATCCGAATAATATTATCGGTCTTGCTATGCCTTCGTTTATTTCAATAAGTTGATCTGAAATATCACGTCCTTTTATGGGATCTAATTTGGTATGATATTCTGTAGGAAAACATTCTTTTTTACAAAGACATGATCCTGCTCTACAATCTATGTATGCAGCAAAATATTATGCTTTATAATCTTTGTATGTAATTCCAATTGGAATATAAATACTGTATGGACTAGTCATTTTGGTATATATATCATTTTACTATTATAAGTGATTTTAATTCCATAAGATGTTATATCATAAGATTTTACCTTTTCTAGAAATGTTAAGCCAAGCATAATTTCTAGAGTATCATTAGCTCCTTCATTTTCTATTAATAATCTAATAGGTATTATTTCTTTTCCAAATTTTATTAAAGTTTCTATAGCATATTCAATCTCATGAATTTCTCCACTAAAATTTGCATATTGGTGAGGATTATCTAATCTATATTTTTGTAACTCTTCACATAATCTATGACTTATATAATTTCCATTTGCTCCTGTATCTATCAGAATTTTAATTGGTTTAAATTCTTTACCATTAAAATATTCTCCTTCTATTTTATAATTTTTTATCGAATCATTTTTTTGAGTTATATAATTTACACAATGTGTTTTACTCAAAGGTATACTTTTAACTCTTGTATTTGTAAAAGATAATCGAGGAGGTAAAGTATTTGTGGTTAAGAGAGGTTTATCTCTTAAGTCCAAATCTAAAGGTCTAGAATCTATTTCTTCTATTTTATTTAATGATGGTAATTGTTTTTGAAACACTTCATTAAATAAGTAAGGATAATCTATCATATCTTTTATTTCAAAACAATCTGAATGATGAGTATTTGAAATAGCATATGAAATAGCATATGTTATTGAATAAGATGGATTATTATTATAGAAGAATTCTGGTCTTTTAAAATCCTGTATTAAACTTAAAGTTTTATCAAAATCTTTATCATTTATATGGTAAGATATGCGAGGGTATACATTAAATTTTAATTTTCTATATTGTAAATTTCCTCTTAATACACCTAAATAGGCTTCTTCTCTATTTCTTATTCTATTATCCATTAATGCTAAATCAATTGGAGTATTTAATCCTTCTTTAAATGTTGCTTTAATTATTATCTGGATTGCTCCTATATGAATCCATCCTAAGGTATTTCTTATTTCTGGTTTTATTTTTTGTATTTTTTCTTGTAAATCTCTTCTAGATAATAAATGTATCATTATTTTATTCTTAGTTAAAGTATTTTCTAGTGCTCTTTCTTGAATATTTAGTCCATAAAATAAATGATGTTTTCTTGGTTTTAAACCTATCTTATCAAAGATGTTTATTCTAAATCCTGAATAATTTGTTAATGAAAATTCTTCCTTTTGTATTTGTTTTAATTTTCTTTTATCTATTAATATATCTTTTTGATATTCTCCTGTTTCTTCTTTTGTTGTTTCTATTACAGGTTCAGGTGCTATATCTGTAGAAGTACTTGCCATTTCTTTACTATTCATCCTATGATGTTTCTGTATATTTTGTTTCTGTTATTATAAATATACTTTCATCTGTACTTAGATTTTCAAAATCATTGATTTGTATGAAATCTCATATTTCAATAATGTTTTGAATATCTTCATCTATTTCTATTTTCTTTTTATTTTTCTCAAATTTCTTAGGGCATCTATTTGCATAGTGTCCAAGTTCTTTGCAATAATAACATCTACATTCTTGAGGATTTTTCTTTTTCCTTTTATAGGTTGGTTTTTAGGAGTTTTATATTGTCGTTTTTTATAATATCTAGTTTTTCTTCTTATAATATTTTCTTCTTTTATATTTCTTTTTAATCTTAGAGTAATAATATGGGCTATCACATCCTATCATTATTGGCATCTTAGGTTTATCACAACATAAGTTTATGCGTTTCTTTATTCCTCTAGTTAATTTTGCTAAAATAGCATTTCCACACCATTCACTAAATTTATCTCTTAAGTGAGTTATCCTTTTTTCCAAAGTATCATTTTCTCCTGGTTTATAAGTTTCGATTAACTTTTGTCCCCAAGGGTCTGGAACCTTAGAATAAAACATGGCTAAATAATCTAATGTATTAGGTACATGATTATAAATATGATAATATTAATCTTGAAAGACACATATATATCTCTCTATTTCACAAATATCGCATAAAGTCAATCTATGTAAAGCTGTAGTATATTTTTGAATCGTTCCTGGGTCCTTAAAAAGGTTTCCTTCATCCTGGAATTCTAACTTAATAACTTCTGTTGCCCTGGTTATCATATTTGCAATATTATCATCTTCGTGAAATATTAATTTTATCGTTTCTTGTGGTAAATTCTGCCAATATCTTAATACACTATTAACTAAACTTCTTTCAATAAATTGTTGAGTTTGTCCTTTATCCATTTTGTTTACAACAATTGCTATTCTTAAAGAGGTTTCCCATTTTTCTATAGCTTCCTCAATATTACTAATGCAATCTAAATCTAAAAATATTCCAAAAGGATTTATTGGTTCTCCTTTCATCTTATCATATGGTGTATATGCATCTGGTTGTTTTTTTTAAGTATCGATGTTACACCTGCATATCCTGTTACCGGTCTATTAAATGATCTATTAGAGTTATGTCCAGAACTTGTACTTGGTATATCTGTCACATGTGGATTCTACTCAGTTTTAGTTTCTACTAAATCTGATTTTAAATTAATAAAAGTCTCATTTATATCCATATTTCCTATTTGGGTAATTAAATTATCTATTTCTGGAGGTAAACTTTCTGTTTCTGAGCTAGACATTTCCCTTATATCCAGGTGGAATTTTTAAATTCATTAAATATTTATTTAATGGACTAACAGTCTCCTTTATTTTTTCTGTGACCTTTGGTTCTGGAACTAGTATTATTTCCTTCCCTTTATCTTTTTCTTTTTCTGTTCTATTGGCTAAAATTAAAGTTCCTAAAAATTTTCCTAATTTATCAATTTCAGTAATTATTTGGTCTCCAATATATATTATAGTTTTTTGTATTTCTACCAAATATTTATATGTTTTTAATTGTACTTCTGATTCTTCTAAAAGTCTAAATTTATTATCTGTCATGTTTCTAAATGATCTTTTCTATAATGTTTTGTTAATTCTTTATGTATTTTTTGTTGATTTGCTTTTGCAGCACTCCAAGCCATAAAGATATTTTCATATTGTTCTTGTATCATTATTATAGTTGTTTTATGTACTCCAGCTATTCTTACATAATCTATCCGATGTTGATAATAGCTCTTATCTTGTTCTAATTGTTTAACAAGGTTATCTATTTGTCTAATTTCATTGAATAAGTAATTGCACTTTTCGCAATCCATTAATCAGTATTATATCCCCAATCAGTATCGTCTACTATATGATCTCCATAGTTAATTTGTTCAGTGTTATCATAAAAAGTTACAAGGATTGTTTCATTTAAATAATCATTCCATTCTTGATTATAATTTTCCTCAAAATCTATAAATTGATCATAAGTATAAGGAATATGACTAAAATTTATATCAATATCTATTGATTCTATCTACTTCTATCATTGCTCTGATACCAATAGTAGACCAAGAACTCACAACTTTCGGGAGAGCCGTACCTCAAAAGGCACCTGTCAAGGTAGGAGAACCCTCACACTTATGAATGCTATCAGTTCTTGCTGAGCATCCCATGTGGGATTCTTAGCTACAGTAGCTACAGTAGACAACTGTTCACGGTGGGACCTGTTGGTTACAGCTTCCACACCACGAATCTGCGGGCTCTGATACCACAGTAGACCAAGAACTCACAAGTTTCGAGAGAGCCGTACCTCAAAAGGTACCTGTCAGGGTAGAGAACCCTCACACTTATGAATGCTATCAGTTCTTGCTGAGCATCCCATGTGGGATTCTTAGCTACAATAAAATAAACAAATTTATTAAATTATCATCTTGATAAATAGTAATCAAATCAAAATAATAAAGAGAAGTTAAAGATAATGTTATCATTTTATTCAAACTCTTATGAACATATCAGATAATACAGAATGCTAAAAAACATATTCTTTCATATATTTTCGTATTATTTTTATACAAGCTTCTACTTCTAATAACATATCGATAAACTCCTATTTTTTATAGGTTCGACTAATTCTATCAGTTGAATTAGATATTCTTTTTGTTTATACAAACCATGTAAATATCTTCTATATAGGCTAAGATACATAAACATTTTTTTTAATATGCAAGCTCTTCTAGAGAATCTCGTATTAGCTTTGTGGCGTCTGTATTATGTTGCATCCAAGCAACTATATCTTCTTTCTCTCTGGGAGATGTTAAAATAGCAAATATGTGCTTCAACTGTTTTTGCCTTTTATATAATCTGGATAAGTATCTTCGATAAAAACTTAAAAGTTCTAACATGAGAATGATTAAACTATGGTTGATAGAACAAACAGTTGATATAAAAGATTGAAGTTCCGTGATAACCAAACTTTTAAAATATTCTTGACAAACAAATGTTATAACAACAAATAGGTCTAACACGCTTCCTTACCTTTTTTTTTTACAGAGAATATATCGGGTATCCGTGGAGACTTGTTAAAAGAGTCTCAGCCCCAACCAGAAGTCTGGTAACTTCTCTCACGTTCCTTCAATATATTTCAGCACAGTCTCGTTTCGTTTCCTATCTCGAGACGTACAGAAAGGCTTGGAATTGTTGGAGGCTAGGTGTTATAATAGAAGCTTAACAAGGATAGAAGAAAAGTTTCACCCAAGGGAACCTCAAAGGTTCTTTTATTTAAGCAAACATAGTATCTTACAAGAGAAAGGTTACTGATCGGTTTTCTATCTCTCTTTTTTTTCCCATGTCCTCTCTTCTACATCGATCAAACCTTTATATAGAGATACAACCGCCTTACTATTTGGCTACAATTATTATGCTTCCATAGTGTATTTACAGCTGTTAGGCCTTGCAGGCCTTGAGTCACATCTTGTCGTAAATTATTTGCTGACTATTTTGTCTTTTGCTATCAGCAGATATTATCTAGAAAGATTTTTTTGTCATTTTTATCATTGAAGTTGTGTTGTCCATGTCTTTAATCCGAATCTTCTTCAATAGTGCTCTGCTGGCAATCTTGTTTGTCTTTTAAGGGCATACACCTTTCATATGCTTTCAGAATTGACAAATCTTGTATTGAGCTTCAGGACTAGTCTTAATTATACCAGTATTCATTATCTTTATTTTGGCTTGTAAATATCTTTCGGCTGATGGTGGGGTCATTTTAGCTGGACTGATCATTACAGAAGAATGCATCTTTTGTCCGCCATAAGTGCGAAATCCTTTCTTAAAACTTATCTCCATCTGTTGCAGAATTATTCTTATCCCGATTGCTCTCAGGCCACAAAAGCCATGAGACTGTTTCTCTCAGGCCACAAAAGCCATTATTGATCTTTGAGAAAAATAGTAACAAAGATATTTCATTACCTTCTGTACAGGTACAATATTAAATAATGAGAGAATTATATTCACTTTCAAATACAGATACTTTATATATTGATTTTTTGGAAATATACCCACGAGTATATTTTATTCAAGATTCTTCCCCTGAGGAAATACGAAAGTGGTATGATTTTGGAGCTGTTAAGTCCATATATTTAAGCTCTCTAGAGTTTAAAGAAATTCGTCTTCTACCCACTTGGGTTAAAGATGGAGTTAAAGATTTTTATCTAAATAATTCCACGATTACACTACAAGATATTCTTGTGTTAAAACTATTTTCTGCAGGTCCTGATTTTTATAAAGAAGACAGATATCCTGCTTATCACTTTATGCATATTGAAAAAGCTGAAACCTTGACTATTTCTGTTCCTACTGAGCGCAAAGATTTCAAGAAATTTGATGAAAAAGACATTCACTACAGAAGAGCAATCGGGATAAGAATAATTCTGCAACAGATGGAGATAAGTTTTAAGAAAGGATTTCGCACTTATGGCGGACAAAAGATGCATTCTTTTGTAATGATCAGTCCAGCTAAAAGGACCCCACCATCAGCCAAAAGATATTTACAAGCCAAAATAAAGATGCTGAATACTGGTATAATTAAGTCAAGTCCTAAAGCTCAATACAAGATTTGTCAATTTCGAAAACATATGAAAGGGACATGTTCAGCATGTATGCCCTTAAAAGATTGCCAGCAGAGCACTACTGAAGAAGATTCGGATTAAAAGACATGGACAGCACAACTTCAATGATAAAAAACGACAAAAAAGCTTTCCAGATAATATCTGCTGATAGCAAAAGACAAAATAGTCAGCAAATAATTTACGACAAGATGTGACTCAATGTCTGCAAGGCCTAACAGCTGTAAATACACTATGAAAGAATAATAATTGTAGCCAAATAGTTATGCGGTTGTATCTCTATATAAAGGTCTGATCAATGTAGAAGAGAGGACACGGGAAAAAAAGAGAGAGAGAAAATCGATCAGTAACCTTTCTCTTGTAAGATACTATGTTTGCTTAAATAAAAGAACCTGAGGTTCCCTTGGGCGAAACTTTTCTTCTATCCTTGTTAAGCTTTTATTATAACACCTAGCCTCCAACAATTCCAAACCTTTCTGTACGTCTTGAGGTAGGAAACGAAAAGAGACTGTGCTGAAATATATTGAAGGAACGTGAGAGAAGTTACCAGACTTCTGGTTGGGGCTGAGACGCCTGTTAAAAGTCTCCACGGATACCGATATATTCTCGATAAAAAAAGAACAGGTAAGGAAACGTGTTGAACCTATTTGTTGTTATAATATTTGCTTGTCAAGAATATTTTAAAAGTTTGGTTATCACGGAACTTCAATCTTTTATACCAACTGTTTGTTCTATCAACCATAGTTTAATCATTCTCATGTTAGAACTTTTAAATTTTTATCGAAGATACTTATCCAGATTATATAAAAGGCAAAAAGAGTTGAAGCACAGATTTGCTATTTCAACATCTCCCAGAGAGAAAGAAGATATAGTTGTTTGGATGCAACATAATACAGACACCATAAAGCTAATACGAGATTCTCTACAAGAGCTTGCATATTAAAAAAAATGTTTCTGTATCTTAGCCTATATAGAAGATATTTACATGGTTTGTATAAACAAAAAGAATATCTAGTTCAACTGATATAATTAGTCGAACCTATAGAAAAATAGGAGTTGATCGATATGTTACTAGAAGTAGAAGCTTGTATAAAAATAATACGAAAATATATGAAAGAATATGCTTTTTAGCATTTTGTATTATCTGATATGTTCATAAGAGTTTGAATAAAATGATAACATTATCTTTAACTTCTCTTTATTATTTTGATTTGATTAATATATATATATATATATATATATACACATATATACACACACACACACATATAAAGAAGACAGATATCCAGCATATCATTTCATGCAAATTGGCAAAGCTGAAAGTTTGACTATCTCCGTTCCAGCTGAGAGAGATACGTCTGCTACCCAGTTGGGTAAAAGATGGAGTTAAAGATTTTTATCTAAATAACCCTACGATAACACCACAAGATATTCTTGTGAACAGATATACCTAGTACAAGTACAGGACAAACTAGATCATTTAGTAGACCTGTCACAGGATATGCAGGACTTACAACTACGATAAAAAAGCCAGATGTCTATACTCCTCATGAGAAGATGAAAGGAGAACCTATTAATCCTTTTGGAATATTTCTTGACTTAGATTGTATTTCTAATGTTGAAGAAGCTATAGATAAATGGGAAACTTCCCTAAGAATTGCAGTAGCAATAAATAAAATGGATAGAGGACAAATACAACATTTTATAGAAAGTAGTTTGGTAAATAGCGTATTAAGATATTGGCAAAAATTACCTCAAGAAACTATAAAATTAATTTTTGATCAAGATGATAATATTTCTAATATGATAACTAGAGCTACAGAAGTGATAAAATTAGAATTTCATGGGGAAGGTAATTTCTTTAAAGATCCATAAACAATACAAAAATATAGCATTGCTTTGCATAGACTAACATTATGTGATATTTGTGAAATAGACATATTTATCTGTGTTTTTCAAGATTATTATTACCATATATATAACCAAGTTCTAAATACTTTAGATTATTTACCAATGTTTTATTCTAAAATTCCTGACCCTTGGGGAAAGAAATTAATAGAAACCTATAAAATAGGAGAAAATGATACTTTAGGGAAAAGAATAACTCATTTAAGAGATAAATTTAGTGAATGGTGTGGAGATGCTATACTAGCAAAAATGACAAGAGGAATTAAAAAACGAATAAATTTATGTTGTGATAAACCCAAAATGCCTTTGATGATAGGATGTGATAGTCTATATTATTATACTAAAATTAAAAAGAAATATAAGAAAAGAAAATATTATAAAAAGAAATATTTTAAGAAAAGAAAAACTAGATATTATAAGAAAAGACAATATAAAAAGCCTAAAAACCCTACTTATAGAAGAAAAAAGAAAAATCCACAAGAGTGTCGATGTTATTATTGTAAAGAATTAGGTCATTATGCTAATAGATGTCCTAAGAAATTTGAGAAAAATAAAAAGAAAATATAAATAGATGAAGTTATACAAAATATGATTGATATAGGAGACTTTATACAAATTAATGATTTTGAAAATTTAAGTACAGATGAAAGTATATTTATAATGACAGACACAGAATATACAGATTCGTCTGAAGATGAATAGACAAGAAAAGGCAAGTACATCAACTGATATTCCTGAACCTGCAATTGAGATAACAAAAGAAAAAACAGGAGAATATCAAAAAGATATATTAATAGACAAAAGAAAATTAAAACAAATACAAAAAGAAGATTTCTCTTTGACAAATTACTCTGGATTTAAAATAAACATGTTTGATAGAATAGGATTAAAACCTAGAAAACGTCATTTGTTTTATGGATTAAATATTCAAGAAAGAGCCTTAGAAAATACACTAACTAGTAATAAGATAATGATACCTTTATTATCTAAAAAGGACTTACAAGAAAAATTACAAAAAATAAAGCCTAAAATAAGAAGTACTTTAGGATGGATACATATAGGAGCCATACAAATAATAATTAAATCTACATTTAAAGAAGGATTAAATACTCCAATAGATTTAGCCTTAATGGATAATAGAATAAGAAATAGAGAAGAAGCTTGCTTAGGAATATTAAGAGGAAATTTACAATATGGAAAATTAAAATTTAATGTATATCCAAGAATATCATATCATATCAATGATAAAGATTTTGATAAAACATTAAGTTTAATTCAAGATTTTAAAAGACCTGAATTCTTTTATAATCAAAATAGACCATATTCTATAACATATGCTATTTCTTATGCTATTTCAAATACACATCATTCAGACTGTTTTGAAATTAAAGATATAATAGATTATCCATATTTATTTAATGAGGTATGTCAAAAACAATTACCCTCATTACACAAGATAGAAGAAATTGAATCAATTCCTTTAGAATTAGATTTAAAAGATAAACCACTCTTATTAGCTACTCATTTACCACCTCGACTTAGTTTTACAAATACAGGAGTAAGTAGTGTACCACTCACTAAAAGTAACTCAACAAGATACATAATAGAAAAAGATGATAATTTAAAAAATTATAAAATCAATGAAGAATATTTTAATGGATTAGAATTTCAATCCATAAAAATTTTAATAGATACAGGTGCTGATGGAAATTATATTAATCATAAATTATGTTCTACATTACAAAAACATAAATTAGAAACTTCACATCAATATACAAATTTTAATGGCGAAATTCATGAAATAGATAGCACATTAGAAACTTTAATTAAATTTGGAGATACTATAATACCCATAAGACTACTTATAGAAAATGAAGGTGCAAAAGATACATTAGAAATAATGTTAGGATTAACTTTTTTAGAAAAAGTAAAACCTTATCAGATAACTTCTTATGGAATAAAGCTTACATATAATGGACGATTAATTTTGTAAGACCTAAGAGGGGGGGTGAATTAGGTCTTAGGCTAATTATCAAAATCTTTTCGTTGATTTGAAAATCTTTTGCCTTAATAAAAGCTCTTCTTTAATTCCACAAGCTTCAAGTTTATATGTGATGTGATGGTTAAGATAATATCATCAAACTACAACCAATCAATCAACAACAATCAATAAGTAATAATAACATGAGCATGTAAATAAATAAAGCTATAAGAAAATGAACACATGGTTTATAGTGGTTCGATCTCTCCAAGATCTACATCCACTACCTTGAGTCCACACTCAAGGATTTCAACCAATCCACTATATGTTCAAGTTCAACAATTACATAAGAGGCTAACCACACTATCGTTTTACACTCACAACCTCTTCTAGTAATTATACAAACAAGGTTCACCCTTCCACAAGGGTTTTATATCTAAAGACAACCTCAAGACTAATCTAATCCAAGGCTTACCCTCACACGAGTTTTACACTACAACCTTGATTAATCTAGTCTATGGCTCACCCTAACACAAAAGGGTTTTATGTCACAAGATAACCTTGCAAATGAGCTAGTAGAAAATAACACAATTTAATAAGGAGATAAGAATGTGTAGATGTTACCACATGTAGGTAGATTTTTACACAATGTTGCACCTTTACACTTTGCCTTTGGAATCTTGAATGTACACCTTTGAGCACAAGGTAATTTGAGAACTTTTCAATTCAATTTGATGTAAAACAAGTTAGAGAATGTGGGATTTGTTTAGTTCAAAGTTCTACTAAAAAATCTGGAGTTTATGGCTTTTATAGAATTCAAAAATCAGTTTAAACAGCCATAAAAGGGCTAGTAATGGCTAGTTTCAGAAAAAATTGTTCATGTAAAAAGTGGTACTGTTCATGCACTATTCATGCACCGGTCACAAAAATTCGGACGACCGAATTTTTCAGCTTCGTCCGAATTTCTCTGAAAAACAGTCGGCACTGTTCATGTAAACAGTAGTCACTGTTCATGAACTATTCACAAAATTCGGACGACCGAATTTTCCAGCTTCGTCCGAATCTTCTTCTGAAGTTCACTGTTCATCGTGTTACTATGCATGCTTTGTTCACTGTTCACATTGTTACTATTCATGCGTTGTTCACTGTTCACAGTGCAGAAAATTCTTCACAAAATTTGGACGACCGAATTTCTTCTGCATGCGTCCGAATCTTCTTCCTAATTTTTGAAACTTTGTCAAAACATATCCAAATCACTTTAAACAAGTTGAAAAACATTCTAGCCTCAAAGATAAGTCATTAAAGACCTTTTAAGTTCAAAAACCATTAATGAAAACTTGATAATTCATGTAAGTTCAAAGCCATTTAAATCAAGGTTTGTGCTCTCAATTGCAACTCATAGATTCCAAGGCTTAAGAGTGTAGGGTTTACAAAGTTTACCTATTAACCACATGTGACCTACACTTCATGTCTTCAAAGCCTTTAATCATCTTGAACCAACTCTTCAATCTTTAATCACTTTGGCATATTTGAGTTGTTCATGCATTGCTAGCTCCAAGGCAATGAGACTTCATACTTCTTAATCCAACAATCCTATCACAACATACAAGCATATTAGTCCTCATCAATATTTGTCATTAATCAAAACTACATGATTTGCCCTTAGGGCTAACAATCTCCCCCTTTTTGATGATGACAAACTTTGATGCAAAATGTGATGGATTTAAACAATGTAGTATAAAGAAGTATTGATGTCAATGATAGAAGATAACCAATTTAGCACATTGACATTCAAATGGCTCAATATGAGCCTATGACCCAACCAACCTCTATTTGCCTCCTTCCTTCCAACAACTAGGATAGAAGATATAGCATTTAATCATTACGACAACTTCTAAGAGAGGTATTAAAGGTCAGAAAAGATTAATATTGCTCCCCCTTAGATTGTGCTCATTTTTCAACAAGTTTGGACTTGAGATGCTATGCATCCGAATTTTGACATATCAAGTCCGAATTGTAAAATAAGTGAAATGAAAGCTTCAATTTTTGAAAATAAGCTTTCCTAAGGTTGTTCAAACATAGTGGAAGAGATTGAAACAAGTTTGAATCAATTTGAACAACAATAGAGCACATTTTGGCAACAAAAGATGCATGCATCCGAATTTCAGAACATGCATCCGAATTCTTAAACCTTGCATCCGAATTTTTTAAATCTTAAGTCCAAACTGTAATAAATTCAATATAATGAATGTTTAAAGTGAAATAAAGTGTTCCTAAGGTTGTTCAAACATAATGGAAGAAATTAAAACATATTTGAATCAATTTGAACAACAAAAGAGCACATTTTGGCAACAAAATATGGATGCATCCGAATTTTTGAAACATGCATCCGAATTTTGAATCATGCATCCGAATTTTAAGATTTCAAATCCAAAATGTAAAATATGTGAGATAACAACTTTAATTTTTGAAAATAAGCTTTTCTAAGATTGTTCAAATATGATATGAAGGATTAAAACAGTTTTCAAACAATTTGAACAACAGAAAAACCATTTTTGACAAGTCCAAATTTTTGGAAACAAGTTGAAAAGGTGATTTTGCATTTTCAAATGAACTATAGAAGTACTCAAATATGTATAGCTACAATAGCACTCAGTTTATTTTTTTAAAACCACAAAACTCATGTATTTAATTGTTTTCATTATGTAATGTAAAGTCATAGATCAAGTCAAGAACCATGATAAAAACTTCACAATCCCAACTTAACCATTTTCAAAATCTCAGAAAACAATCATTTTAAATTTCAAATGCAACCAATTAGTTTCACAGTACACATTCATAGCACATTCACATTACACATCACAATTACATCGAGCAATTGCAGTACAACAAACACATAGCATATTTTGTTCTTTCTCCCCCTTGACATATGCATGGATTTTCAGAAAATTCACACATTTTCTATTCATGCATGAGGAATTCCACTGCTATTTCATATTTTCACACATTTTGTCATCACATTTCTTCTCCCCCTTTTGTCATCACTCAAAGATGGGGTTAATGAAAATGAGACAACATGTATCACATATAAGCAGTATATTGATCAACTCTCATTTGGCAATTTAGCAATGTATTGACCAACTCTTATAAACAGTATAGTTCTAGTCAAATAATTATCATCCTAACAACAATAATCATTATGTAGCATCTCAACAATAATAAATTGACTTCTTCTCTCCCTTTTTATCAGCAATTTAAACTTGGGGTGAGAGTACTTGGACAACAAAAGTGAAACAAAAGAAGCTCTTATCACAAAGATTTCACATATTGAGCTTCAAAATATTATAATGACTAGAAAGGCACAATTAAATTTCAATGTTAAAGCATAACATGTACATTAAGTCATAATCTAAAATAAGCAACAAAATAGAGTTTAGGGATAGAAAGGCTTAGTCTTTGGATGTGCTTCATGGTCTTCACTTCCAAATTTGTTTGTTATGATGGCCATGTCTCCCTTGATCTCTATATGATAGGGTCCTTCATTTGTTGATTTCTTGCTTGTGTATTTCTGCTTTGGAAAGCTCCCAATCGAGAGGATCTTGGATCTTTTTTCTTTGAACCACATTTTCTTCCTCCCTTGGCTGAAGGAAATTGGTGATGGATTTGTGATTTGACTTTGTTAAACTCCCTTCACCTCCTTCTTCTTGCTTGTTCTCTTGAGCTTTACCCCTTTGTTTGTTCTTCATTCTCATGCTCTTCTTCTTTTGGGATGCTTCACTACCTTTTCCTTCATCTTTTGTATTCTTCTTACGCAATAAATTGATAGTCATATCAATTTTTACTATCATTACTATCATTCTTATTGCTGCCATCTCTTTTCTTCTTCTTTGGCTTTATAGGAACTTACACCATTTAAAACCACTTGAGAAGTCTTTCTCAAGTCTTCTTCCATATTCTTGACTTTAGCTCCTAAACCATCAAATTTGCCAAGAATCATCAGAGCAAAAGACTTGAAGAATTTGTCCATCTTCTTCATTTTCTCTACATGGTTGTTCAATGTCTCTTGAAACACCTTGGCAACTATGGTATCACCTGTAGTGAGATTAGCATCTTCAACTTCTTTTCCTTGAATAGAGAGTACCTCTTTAAATAGTCTTCTTTTGTGGAAGGTTGCTCTCCCTCACTTCATGCCACATTTTAGTTTTCCTTTTGCAGCAAGGATTTCCTCTTCATCCTCTTCTTCTTCATCATTTTCTTCTTCCTCAAACTCCTCACATTTTTGTTAATAGTCTACCATACAATAAGGCTTTTCAAATCTTTCATTTGTGAACAATTCATGAATAAAGCAATGATGTCCCAATGAGTAATATCTTGCCTCATTATCATCTACTCCACAAATTTTGTTCACCAAGGCATCATTGAACTCAAAGTCCACTTGAGATACTTTAGAGGAATACCATTGAACTACATTATTCCCCTCATGTTCGACTCTCTCTTTCTTAAAGGAGTTTCTGCATATTCCATCCTTATCAAGAACTAACCATTTCGGATAGTTTGATGACATCCACCTTGTGACTTGGATTTATCATATGGTTACTTTTTGTCCAATTATCAAGATCAGTAGCAGTCTCCACTGTGACAAATCTATCCAGCCATGACATGCTTTGCAAAACATGAACTTTCCTTAGTTCATTGATCACTGATCCTTCTTCTCTTTCTTTGGCTTTTCCCTTTCCTTTTACCATGCTTGGCTTTAGTGTCCTCACCTGGAGCTACAACACTTGAATATACTCATTAGTTATTGAATTTTGAAATTTATATGCTTCTTCTAAGATTGGTCAAACCTTTCTTCGGCCAATGGCTTAGTAATGATATCATTAATTTGTTCATTAATGCAAACATACTTTAAACAAGTATTACCCTTAGTAGAGTGATCTCTAATGAGATTAAGTTTGATCTCTATATGCTTTGTCCTAGTTTGTTGAATAGTATGATGATCAAATTTATTGCATTAGTGTTATCACATAACATAGCCACACATTTGAAATATAGACCATAATCACTTAGAGTATCAATACAGTAATAGAGAATGTGTTCAACAACAATCAAATGAAACTCTTTAGGACAAGATGAAATCTAGCACACAAGCACATGACAAACATAATATTGGCTCTTATGCTGTCAAATAGAGTTGACTACTTCTATGAAACCATTTTATTCTTGTCAAGCATAGTTGATAAACTTATGGATGCTTATACCTTAACTTGATTCATAAAAGTGCCATCCTTGGTTTGCTTGATTTGTAGGCCAAGAAAGAAATTGAGTTTTCCTATCATGCTTATTTCAATTTTACTTTGCATCAACTTGGAAAACACATCACAAAGTGAAGTATTAGAAGCACAAAAAATTGTATCATGTATTCGGACAAGTTATAGATCATTGTTGCATGAGGATTTTATAAAAGGGTAGTTTCAGTTTTCCTCTTGAAAATATTTTGAAAGAAGGAAACTACTCAAGGAAACTAGGGGCTGGTTTTAAACCATTCAAAACTTAGGATAGTTTGAAAATATGGTTTGGAAACTTTTCATGAGCAAAACCGGGTGATTGTTCCATATAAACCACTTCCTCAATAGAACCATTTAGAAAAGCACTTTTGACATTCATTTGAAATAACTTAAAGCAAGTACAAGTCAAAAGCATTCTTATGGACTCAAGTCTAGCATTCGGAACAAAGGTTTCATTTCATAATCAATTTCCTCTTCTTGATTGAATCCTTAGGCAACAAGTCTAACCTTGTTTCTAACAACTTCTCCGGATTCAATAAGTTTATTTCTAAAAACCATTTAGTTCCAATAATAGAATGATCATGAGATTTAGGAATATCCAAAATATTGTATCTTTCAAATTTATTTAATTCCTCTTGCATAGCAATAATCCAAAAATCATCACACAAGGCATCATCAATACTTTTAGGCTCATATGAAATAAAAAGAATAAAGTTATTGATAAAATACACCTTATTTTTACTCCTTGGGAGATATCACCAATGATTTGCTCCTTAGGGTGGCCTTTGTGGATATCATAAGTTCTTTGAAAGCTCTTGGTTACCACTAGGTTGGTCATCTTGATTTTGTTCTATCATTCCTTCCTCATTGGTATGATTCTCCAAAGTTGGTGCTTGAAGATGACTTTGATATTCATTCATAGATGTACCTACATCATCTTCATCTTTTCTTTCCCAAGTGAATGTAAGATTCATCAAAAATAAACATGAATGGTTTCCTCATCATATAAGATTCTTTTCATTATAAACTCTATAGGCCTTTTTTGTTAGAAGAATAGTTTAGAGATATATCTACATCCAATTTTCTATCAAATTTAAGTAAGTTTTCACAAATATTCAGAATAAGACATTTATAACCAAACACTTTAAAATATGCAATTTTAGGCATTTTATAAAAGAGAATTCAAAAGATGTTTTCCTTCAAAATGATCTTAAACGAATTCTATTTTTCATTGCATGTGATGTTTACAACTTTGAACCAAAAATATTTTTGAAGAAGAATTTTCACAAAGCATGGACCTAGCCAATTTTTTACAAAGTTCAAATTTTCCTTTTAATAACACCATTTTATTGTGGGGTTTTTGTAGTTGAAACAATTTTATGAAATTCAATTTTCAAAACAAAATTTGTAAAGACTTGTTTGTAAAATCTCTCATTATCACTTCTAATGAAAATCAATTTTCACTCAAAGGAGGTTTAGACTTTTTGAATAGTTTTTTTTAAAACTTATGAAACACTTCTTCCTTTTGAGCAAAGAAGAATGCTAAAGTGAATATTGAAAAATCATCAACTACTACTAAGGCATACTTCAAGTTATCAATACTAGAGTTTCTCATAAGTCCAAATCAATCCATATGAATCAAGCTCAAGATGTTTTGAGGTCTAAATGAATTTTCATGTGTTTGAAAAATTCTCTAGTTCGTTTTCCATATTGCCAAGTGTCTTGAAGACAATTTTCGCAAAACACATTTTTAGCAATCCTCCAACTAAATCTTGAGAGGAAAGTTTGTTCAACAAATCCATATTCACTGACCAAATCTTCTATGCCAAGAATGTCCATCATTATCGTAAGCCACAAGACATTCAAGCTTATCAAGATAAAACACATAATGAAACATTTTGCAAGTAATTGATCAAAATCACAAAATGTCATATTGTCATATAAATTCGGACGACCGAATTTATGGTCTACATCCAAACCCTTTTTGTAGAGTTTTAAGAAGATGATTTTGTTAAACCAAATGCATAGATAGTCAATCATGGCTATTTTATTCATCTTATCATGTCATATAGTCAACTTCAAGAACATATCAAAAATGAATTTAATTCCACATTATCAATGTTATCTAATCAATTTCATAGAAGCAATTGGTAAGTCATGGTTGGAAAATCTTTAAATCTTAACAACAAAGAATGCTCAACTAAAACTTCATATGTTGGCATTTAACTTCTTATCCATTGTCACACAATTGGCTAATACTAAGCAAGTTAAAGTTCAAATCAGCAATAAGCCACATTTGTTTAAAAAGAAGAGAGGAACTTTTACCAACATTGGTTACTCCAAGAATTCTTCCTTTCTTCTTGTCTCAAAAACAAATTCTTCATCGGTTGCTTTGACCTTGATTATGAATGAGATGTTTTCTGTTATTCTTTAAGCCAACATCATCAATGTACCGCTTAGTGGTGCTTGAGTTTGAATTAAAGTGCACCTGCAATAAAGGAGAGGGAGTATCCTTTGGTACCCATACTTTCTTGGGTCCGTGAGGGTTAGTAATAATTCTCTTAACTCTCCAAATGGTTTTTACACCATTCTCTACTTTTCTTTTTGAAATACCTAAGAGGGGGGGTGAATTAGGTATTTAGATAATTTTCGCAAACTCAAACCTATTAAGTTTAGACCAAGAACAAGTTATGTGAGCTAATTATAGATATTTGATAGCAAGACAATAATGAAAGCAATAGCAAAGAACTCAAACAATTTATAGTGGTTCGATCCTCAAGATCTACATCCACTACCTTAAGCTCACACTTAAGGATTTCAACAAATCTACTAATTGCTCAGGTTTACAAATTACAAGAGAGGTTCACCACACTTTGGTTTTACACTCACAACCTCTTCTAGTAATTTCTTACAATACAAGGCTCACCAACCTATGGTTTTATATCTCAAACAACCTTGAATCACAACTTCAAGGATCACCCTTATCTAAAGGGTTTTATGTTATCAAGATAACCTTGCTAGAGCCAGTAGATCAACACAATTGAATAAGTAAAGGAGAGTGTGTAGAAGTTACCACTTGATGGTAGATATTACACAAATTTGCACCTTCACACTTTGATGTCTTTGGATGGATCAATTGAATGCACAAGATGTAAGAGAGCTTGAGAAATGTTTGTAATAGACTTTTGTAAGCTTAGAATATTCAAATTGTAAGTTCATGTAAAAGATTGCACGTTTATAGCTTTTATAGAATTTGAAAATCGGTTGAAACATGCTATAAAAGCGGCTAGTTAACGGCTACTTTTCGGGGAAATTCGGACGACCAATTACGCGTCCGAATTTTTCGGACGACCGAATTCTTCCCTGCTGCGTCCGAATCTTCTTTTCGAATTTCTCTGGAAGAACGAGTAACCATGCTGAAGACCAAAATTCGGACGACCGAATTTTTCTTCATGCGTCCGAATCTTCTTCCGAATTTCTCTGGAAGAACAGTAGCAAACTTTTGCTACCCAATTCGGACGACCGAATTTTATGGAATTGTGTTCAAACTTTGTAAAATCATTTGAAATCAATCTTCCAAGTATTTGAAATACATTTGATATATATGGATAACTTATTTAGACAAACATAAGTTTGAAAACCAAAATCAAACTCATTTGATCATATAAAGTTAACTTAAAAACTTTTAGGACACAAAACCACATTTACTAAGAATTCATTAAAAAAACTTTTAAACTTAAGAAACCAATTTTATGCTCTCTTATGCATTCAATTGACTCCAAGACATACAAGTGTAGAGTTTACATAGATATTACCTATCATCATACCTACTCTACACTTCAAGTCTTCAATGCCTTGAGTTCATCTTTGAATAAACCTCAAAAGACTCATAGCTTACTGAGGTTGTTCTTGCTCTGTGTCTTGAAGGCAATGAGACTTCAAACTTCTTTCTTCATAAATCCTATCACACAATATAAACATATTAGTTCTCATCAATATTTGTCATTAATCAAAACTACATGATTTGCCCTTAGGGCTAACACTTTTAACATAACATTTGGTGACTTTATGTCCATGTTTTCCACAATAAGTACAACAAGTATGATGCATGGAAGTAGAAGTAGCTCTAACAAAGAAGTTGTTGTATTTAGGCACATTATTTACATAATTATAATCAAGACCATTTTTGACAAGAGGAGATCTTTGAACTCCAAGAATTTTATTAAGATTGTCCCTTCCTTTTGTAAATTTTTCTATATATGATGTAAGTTCATAAACCTTCTTTTTCAAAGTCTCATGATCAACAAGCATTCTTTCAAGAGACAAAATATTTTCACAAAGAATCTTATTTTCAAGGGACATGTTTTGCAAAGAGACATTTAAAACTTCTTTTTCAATATTCAAGCATTCAATAGAATCAAGAAGCTTTTTATTTTCACAAAATAATTTTGAATTCTCATTCAATAAATCATTAATTTTGATTTTCATTTCCTTATTCCTTTTTGAAGCCTTTTTTAATTCTCCATACATCTCAACAAGTAATTCACTAGGATCATCAATATTATCAATATCATCATCACTATAAGTAGAGGTAGAAGGAGTGGATTGTACCTCATCATTTATTGCCATAAAGCATACATCTACTCTTTCTTCTTCATGAGTAGCTTGAAGTAGTTTTCACATATCATGAGCGGTGTCGCATTCACTCACTTGATCGTACACAATCATATCCAGTACACAACTCAAGATATTCATGGCTTGGTAATTCATTGTCATCTTCTTTGAGTCACCCTCATCAAATTCGTCCATAGACTTTGGCTCTTTAGTAACTCCATCAATTCTCACTTTCATTGGTATGTAAGGACCTTTCTCAACAATATTCCACAAATCAAAGTTAATAGAACAAATATATATCTTAACTCTAGATTTCCAAAATGTGTAATTTGTTCCATCAAACAAAGGTGGTCTATTTGTGGAGAAACCTTCCATATAAGGCAAATTTGATAAACTAGCCATATGATCTTTACTTATAGGTTGTTAAACCTTAAAAAGAAGACCTTGCTCTGATACCAATTGTAAGACCTAAGAGGGGGGTGAATTAGGTCTTAGGCTAATTATCAAAATCTTTTCGTTGTTTTGAAAATCTTTTGGCTTAATAAAAGCTCTTCTTTAATTCCACAAGCTTCAAGTTTATATGTGATGTGATGGTTAAGATAATATCATCAAACTACAACCAATCAATCAACAACAATCAATAAGTAATAATAACATGAACATGTAAATAAATAAAGCTATAAGAAAATGAACACACGATTTATAGTGGTTCGATCTCTCCAAGATCTACATCCACTACCTTGAGTCCACACTCAAGGATTTCAACCAATTCACTATATGCTCAAGTTCAACAATTACATAAGAGGCTAACCAAACTATCGTTTTACACTCACAACCTCTTCTAGTTATTATACAAATAAGGTTCACCCTTCCACAAGGGTTTTATATCTAAAGACAACTTCAAGACTAATCTAATCCAAGGCTTACCCTCACACGGGTTTTACACTACAACCTTGATTAATCTAGTCTATGGCTCACCCTAACACAAAAGGGTTTTACGTCACAAGATAACCTTGCAAATGAGCTAGTAGAAAATAACACAATTTAATAAGGAGATAAGAATGTGTAGATGTTACAACATGTAGGTAGATTTTTACACAATGTTGCACCTTTACACTTTGCCTTTGGAATCTTGAATGTACACCTTTGAGCACAAGGCAATTTGAGAGCTTTTTAATTCAATTTGATGTAAAACAAGTTAGAGAATGTGGGATTTGTTTAGTTCAAAGTTCTACTAAAAAATATGGAGTTTATGGCTTTTATAGAATTCAAAAATCAGTTTAAACAGCCATAAAACGGCTAGTAACGGCTAGTTTCAGAAAATATTGTTCATGTGAATAGTGGTACTGTTCATGCACTATTCATGCACCGGTCACAAAAATTCGGACGACCGAATTTTTCAGCTTCGTTCGAATCTTCGTCCGAATTTCTCTGGAAAAACAGTCGGCACTGTTCATGTGAATAGTAATCACTGTTGATGCACTATTCACAAAATTCGGATGATCATTTGAACCGTTTACTATTCTTCCAGAGAAATTCGGACGAAGATTCGGACGAAGATGGAAAATTCGGACGATCGAATTTTCCAGCTTCGTCCGAATCTTCGTTCGAATTTCTCAGGAAGAATAGTAAACAGTTCAAATGAATAGTATATTGTTCAAGTGAATAGTATTACTATTCATGCATTGTGCACTGTTCATCGTGTTACTATGCATGCGTTGTGCACTGTTCATCGTGTTACTATTCATGCGTTGTGCACTGTTCACAGTGCAGAAAATTCTTCACAAAATTCGGACGACCGAATTTCTTCTGCATGCGTCCGAATCTTCTTCCGAATTTTTGAAACTTTGTCAAAACATATCCAAATCACTTTAAACAAGTTGGAAAACATTCTAGCCTCAAAGATAAGTCATTAAAGACCTTTTAAGTTCAAAAATCATTAATAAAAACTTGATAATTCATGTAAGTTCAAAGCCATTTAAATCAAGGTTTGTGCTCTCAATTGCAACTCATAGATTCCAAGGCTTAAGAGTGTAGGGTTTACAAAGTTTACCTATTAACCACATGTAACCTACACTTCATGTCTTCAAAGCCTTTAATCATCTTGAACCAACTCTTCAATCTTTAATCACTTTGGCATATTTGAGTTGTTCATGCATTGCTAGCTCCAAGGCAATGAGACTTCATACTTCTTAATCCAACAATCCTATCACAACATACAAGCATATTAGTCCTCATCAATATTTGTCATTAATCAAAACTACATGATTTGCCCTTAGGGCTAACAAATTTATATCCCTAAATGACTAGTCCATATAGTATCTATATTCCCATTGGACTTACTTATTCAGATTATAAAGCAGAATATTTTACTGCTTATATTGATAGTGGATCAGGATCTTGCCTTTGTAGAAAGGAACGCTTTCCTGCACAATATCATAGTAAATTAATTCCTATTAGAGGAAGAGATATTTCTAATAGTTATATTGAAATTACTTATGGTGTAGGTAAACCAGTAATTCTATTAGGATCGTTTCTAATTAAATGTCCACCTTTTTATTTCCATGAAACAGTAACTGATATTTTATTAGGCAATAATTTTCTTCAATTATTTCATAAAGTGATTTTTGATACTTTAGCTCATCAGATTATTTTTAAAACCCACTGTCACCATCTGATTGTTGTTAAACGACTCAAAACAGCTTATGCAAAACCCTTTTAATTATGACTACACATAAAAATATATGTTCTAAATTTGATTGTAAAAGTGGATTTTCTTTTCTTATATTTCTTTTTATAAAAGTCTAAATTGATTATCTGTCATTTTCTAAATGATCTTCTCTGTAATGCTTGGTTAGTTCTTTATGTATGTTTTGCTGATTTGCTTTTGCACTTACCCAAGCCATAAAGATATTTTCATACTGGTCTTGTGTCATATTTATAGTTGTTCTGTGTACTCCAGCTATTCTGACATAATCTAATCTATGCATATAATAGTTTTTATTTTGTTCTAATTGTCTGACTATTTGTCGAATTTCATTAAATAAATTATTACACCTTTCGCAATCCATTAATCTGTGTGATATCCCCAATCAGTATCATCCGCTATATGGTTTCCATAATTAATCTGTTCATTATTATCATTAAATGTTACAGGTATGGTTTTATTTAAATAATCATTCCATTCTTGATTATAACTTTCTTCAAAGTCTGTAAATTGATCATAACTATGATCATAGGAATTACTACTATTTATATTTATATCAATAGATTCTACTCGTTCTTGTATACTAATTTCTAAGTTTTCTATCTCTACCATGGCTCTGATACCAAAATTGTGGTCCCTAAAATTTCACGGTAAAATAAATAAATTTAACAGAATATTATCTTGAGCAATAGTAATGATATCATAAGAGTACAAAGAAATACAAGATAATATTATCATTTATTCAAAAAAGTAGATATTTTACAAGAGATCTTAATACTTTTTGAAAGATAAACCACTCTTATTAGCTACTCATATACCACCCCGACTTAGTTTTACAAATACAGGAGTAAGTAGTGTACCACTCACTAAAAGTAACTCAACCAGATACATAATAGAAAATCTTCTCATAAGGAGTATAGACATCTGGCTTTTTTATCGTAGTTGTAAGTCCTGCATATCCTGTGACATGTCTACTAAATGATCTAGTTTGTCCTGTACTTGTACTAGGTATATCTGTTACATTAGGATTCCATTCGAGTTTAGGGTTACGTTATATCGGGTTTTAAATTTACAAATGTATATTTTAAATCTATATATCCCTATCTCGTGTTATTAAATTATCTATTTCACGCGAAATTGTTTCACTATCGAGTTAGACATTTCCTTTATATCCCTGTAGGAATTTTTAGGTTTATTAAATGTTTATTTAAAGTACTAATTTCTTCTTTAGATTTTTCTATTGGGTTTTCGAGTTGGAAGAATGATTAATTCTTTACCTTTATCTTTGTTTTTTTAGATCCATTTGATAATATTAAGGTTGCTAAAAATTTTCCTAACTTATCAATTTACATTACTATTTGATTTCCTATATGGAGTATATTTTATTGTATTTCTATTAAATCTTTATCCGTTTTTAACTCGAACTTCGATTCTTCTAAAAGTTTAAATTGATTATCTGTCATTTTCTAAATGATCTTCTCTGTAATGCTTGGTTAGTTCTTTATGTATGTTTCTGTTGATTTGCTTTTGCACTTACCCAAGCCATAAAGATATTTTCATACTTGGTCTTGTGTCATATTTATAGTTGTTACGTGTACTCCAAGCTATTCTGACATAATCTAATCTATGTAGATAATAGTTTTTATCTTGTTCTAATTGTCTGACTAGATTATCTATTTGTCGAATTACATTAAATAAATTATTACACCTTTCGCAATCCATTAATCTGTATGATATCCCCAATCAGTATCATCCGCTATATGGTTTCCATAATTAATCTGTTCATTATTATCATTAAATGTTACAGGGTATGGTTTCATTTAAATAATCATTCCATTCTTGATTATAACTTTCTTCAAAAGTCCGTAAATTGATCATAACTATGATCATAAGAATTACTACTATTTATATTTATATCAATAGATTCTACTCGTTCTTGTATACTAATTTCTAAGTTTTCTATCTCTACCATGGCTCTGATACCAAAATTGTGGTCCCTAAAATTTCGCGGTAAAATAAATAAATTTAACAGAATATTATATTGAGCAATAGTAATGATATCATAAGAGTACAAAGAAATACAAGATAATATTATCATTTATTCAAAAAAGTAGATATTTTACAAGAGATCTTAATACTTTTTGAAAGATAAACCACTCTTATTAGCTACTCATATACCACCCCGACTTAGTTTTACAAATACAGGAGTAAGTAGTGTACCACTCACTAAAAGTAACTCAACCAGATACATAATAGAAAATCTTCTCATAAGGAGTATAGACATCTGGCTTTTTTATCGTAGTTGTAAGTCCCCGCATATCCTGTGACATGTCTACTAAATGATCTAGTTTGTCCCTGTACTTGTACTAGGTATATCTCGTTACATTACGATTCCATTCGAGTTTAGGGTTACTGTTATATCAGGTTTTAAATTTACAAATGTATATTTTAAATCTATATATCCTATCTGTGTTAATTAAATTATCTATTCTGGCGAAATTGTTTCACTATCGAGTTAGACATTTCCTTTATATCCTGTAGGAATTTTTAGGTTTATTAAATGTTTATTTAAAGTACTAATTTCTTCTTTAGATTTTTCTATTGGGTTTTCAGTTGGAAGAATGATTAATTCTTTACCTTTATCTTTGTTTTTTCAGATCCATTTGATAATATTAAGGTTGCTAAAAATTTTCCTAACTTATCAATTTCTGTTACTATTTGATTTCCTATATGGAGTATATTTTATTGTATTTCTATTAAATCTTTATCCGTTTTTAACTGAACTTCTGATTCTTCTAAAAGTTTAAATTGATTATCTGTCATTTTCTAAATGATCTTCTCTGTAATGCTTGGTTAGTTCTTTATGTATGTTTTGCTGATTTGCTTTTGCACTTACCCAAGCCATAAAGATATTTTCATACTGGTCTTGTGTCATATTTATAGTTGTTCTGTGTACTCCAGCTATTCTGACATAATCTAATCTATGTAGATAATAGTTTTTATCTTGTTCTAATTGTCTGACTAGATTATCTATTTGTCGAATTACATTAAATAAATTATTACACCTTTCGCAATCCATTAATCTGTATGATATCCCCAATCAGTATCATCCGCTATATGGTTTCCATAATTAATCTGTTCATTATTATCATTAAATGTTACAGGTATGGTTTCATTTAAATAATCATTCCATTCTTGATTATAACTTTCTTCAAAGTCTGTAAATTGATCATAACTATGATCATAAGAATTACTACTATTTATATTTATATCAATAGATTCTACTCGTTCTTGTATACTAATTTCTAAGTTTTCTATCTCTACCATGGCTCTGATACCAAAATTGTGGTCCCTAAAATTTCGCGGTAAAATAAATAAATTTAACAGAATATTATATTGAGCAATAGTAATGATATCATAAGAGTACAAAGAAATACAAGATAATATTATCATTTATTCAAAAAAGTAGATATTTTACAAGAGATCTTAATACTTTTTGAAAGATAAACCACTCTTATTAGCTACTCATATACCATCCCCGACTTAGTTTTACAAATACGAGAGTAAGTAGTGTACCACTCACTAAAAGTAACTCAACCAGATACATAATAGAAAATCTTCTCATAAGGAGTATAGACATCTGGCTTTTTTATCGTAGTTGTAAGTCCTGCATATCCTGTGACATGTCTACTAAATGATCTAGTTTGTCTCGTACTTGTACTAGGTATATCTCATTACATTAGGATTCCATTCGGGTTTAGGGTTACGTTATATCAGGTTTTAAATTTACAAATGTATATTTTAAATCTATATATCCTATCTGTGTTATTAAATTATCTATTTCTGGCGAAATTGTTTCACTATCAGAGTTAGACATTTCCTTTATATCCTGTAGGAATTTTTAGGTTTATTAAATGTTTATTTAAAGTACTAATTTCTTCTTTAGATTTTTCTATTGGGTTTTCAGTTGGAAGAATGATTAATTCTTTACCTTTATCTTTGTTTTTTCAGATCCATTTGATAATATTAAGGTTGCTAAAAAATTTTCCTAACTTATCAATTTACATTACTATTTGATTTCCTATATGGAGTATATTTTATTGTATTTCTATTAAATCTTTATCCGTTTTTAATCGAACTTCGATTCTTCTAAAAGTTTAAATTGATTATCTGTCATTTTCTAAATGATCTTCTCTGTAATGCTTGGTTAGTTCTTTATGTATGTTTTGCTGATTTGCTTTTGCACTTACCCAAGCCATAAAGATATTTTCATACTGGTCTTGTGTCATATTTATAGTTGTTCTGTGTACTCAACTATTACGACATAATCTAATCTATGTAGATAATAGTTTTTATCTTGTTCTAATTGTCTGACTAGATTATCTATTTGTCGAATTACATTAAATAAATTATTACACCTTTCGCAATCCATTAATCTGTATGATATCCCCAATCAGTATCATTCGCTATATGGTTTCCATAATTAATCTGTTCATTATTATCATTAAATGTTACAGGTATGGTTTCATTTAAATAATCATTCCATTCTTGATTATAACTTTCTTCAAAGTCTATAAATTTATCATAACTATGATCATAAGAATTACTACTATTTATATTTATATCAATAGATTCTACTCGTTCTTGTATACTAATTTCTAAGTTTTCTATCTCTACCATGGCTCTGATACCAAAATTGTGGTCCCTAAAATTTCGCGGTAAAATAAATAAATTTAACAGAATATTATATTGAGCAATAGTAATGATATCATAAGAGTACAAAGAAATACAAGATAATATTATCATTTATTCAAAAAAGTAGATATTTTACAAGAGATCTTAATACTTTTTGAAAGATAAACCACTCTTATTAGCTACTCATTTACCACCTCGACTTAGTTTTACAAATACAGGAGTAAGTAGTGTACCACTCACTAAAAGTAACTCAACCAGATACATAATAGAAAATCTTCTCATAAGGAGTATAGACATCTGGCTTTTTAATCGTAGTTGTAAGTCCTGCATATCCTGTGACATGTCTACTAAATGATCTAGTTTGTCCCTGTACTTGTACTAGGTATATCTCATTACATTAGGATTCCATTCGAGTTTAGGGTTACGTTATATCGGGTTTTAAATTTACAAATGTATATTTTAAATCTATATTTCCTATCAGTGTTATTAAATTATCTATTTACGCGAAAATTGTTTCAATATCGAGTTAGACATTTCCTTTATATCCCTGTAGGAATTTTTTAGGTTTATTAAATGTTTATTTAAAGTACTAATTTCTTCTTTAGATTTTTCTATTGGGTTTTCGATTGGAAGAATGATTAATTCTTTACCTTTATCTTTGTTTTTTCGGATCCATTTGATAATATTAAGGTTGCTAAAAAATTTTCCTAACTTATCAATTTACATTACTATTTGATTTCCTATATGGAGTATATTTTATTGTATTTCTATTAAATCTTTATCCGTTTTTAATCGAACTTCTGATTCTTCTAAAAGTCTAAATTGATTATCTGTCATTTTCTAAATGATCTTCTCTGTAAAGCTTGGTTAGTTCTTTATGTATGTTTTGCTGATTTGCTTTTGCACTTACCCAAGCCATAAAGATATTTTCATACTGGTCTTGTGTCATATTTATAGTTGTTCTGTGTACTCCAGCTATTCTGACATAATCTAATCTATGTAGATAATAGTTTTTATCTTGTTCTAATTGTCTGACTAGATTATCTATTTGTCGAATTACATTAAATAAATTATTACACCTTTCGCAATCCATTAATCTGTATGATATCCCCAATCAGTATCATCCGCTATATGGTTTCCATAATTAATCTGTTCATTATTATCATTAAATGTTACAGGTATGGTTTCATTTAAATAATCATTCCATTCTTGATTATAACTTTCTTCAAAGTCTATAAATTGATCATAACTATGATCATAAGAATTACTACTATTTATATTTATATCAATAGATTCTACTCGTTCTTGTATACTAATTTCTAAGTTTTCTATCTCTACCATGACTCTGATACCAAAATTGTGGTCCCTAAAATTTCGCGGTAAAATAAATAAATTTAACAGAATATTATATTGAGCAATAGTAATGATATCATAAGAGTACAAAGAAATACAAGATAATATTATCATTTATTCAAAAAAGTAGATATTTTACAAGAGATCTTAATACTTTTTGAAAGATAAACCACTCTTATTAGCTACTCATTTACCACCTCGACTTAGTTTTACAAATACAGGAGTAAGTAGTGTACCACTCACTAAAAGTAACTCAACCAGATACATAATAGAAAATCTTCTCATAAGGAGTATAGACATCTGGCTTTTTAATCGTAGTTGTAAGTCCTGCATATCCTGTGACAGGTCTACTAAATGATCTAGTTTGTCCTGTACTTGTACTAGGTATATCTGTTACATTAGGATTCCATTCAGGTTTAGGTTCTGTTATATCAGGTTTTAAATTTACAAATGTATATTTTAAATCTATATTTCCTATCTGTGTTATTAAATTATCTATTTCTGGCGAAATTGTTTCAATATCAGAGTTAGACATTTCCTTTATATCCTGTAGGAATTTTTAGGTTTATTAAATGTTTATTTAAAGTACTAATTTCTTCTTTAGATTTTTCTATTGGGTTTTCGATTGGAAGAATGATTAATTCTTTACCTTTATCTTTGTTTTTTCGGATCCATTTGATAATATTAAGGTTGCTAAAAAATTTTCCTAACTTATCAATTTACATTACTATTTGATTTCCTATATGGAGTATATTTTATTGTATTTCTATTAAATCTTTATCCGTTTTTAATCGAACTTCGATTCTTCTAAAAGTTTAAATTGATTATCTGTCATTTTCTAAATGATCTTCTCTGTAATGCTTGGTTAGTTCTTTATGTATGTTTTGCTGATTTGCTTTTGCACTTACCCAAGCCATAAAGATATTTTCATACTGGTCTTGTGTCATATTTATAGTTGTTCTGTGTACTCCAGCTATTCTGACATAATCTAATCTATGTAGATAATAGTTTTTATCTTGTTCTAATTGTCTGACTAGATTATCTATTTGTCGAATTACATTAAATAAATTATTACACCTTTCGCAATCCATTAATCTGTATGATATCCCCAATCAGTATCATCCGCTATATGGTTTCCATAATTAATCTGTTCATTATTATCATTAAATGTTACAGGTATGGTTTCATTTAAATAATCATTCCATTCTTGATTATAACTTTCTTCAAAGTCTGTAAATTGATCATAACTTTGATCATAGGAATTACTACTATTTATATTTATATCAATAGATTCTACTCGTTCTTGTATACTAATTTCTAAGTTTTCTATCTCTATCATGGCTCTGATACCAAAATTGTGGTCCCTAAAATTTCGCGGTAAAATAAATAAATTTAACAGAATATTATATTGAGCAATAGTAATGATATTATAAGAGTACAAAGAAATACAAGATAATATTATTATTTATTCAAAAAAGTAGATATTTTACAAGAGATCTTAATACTTTTTGAAAGATAAACCACTCTTATTAGCTACTCATTTACCACCTCGACTTAGTTTTACAAATACAGGAGTAAGTAGTGTACCACTCACTAAAAGTAACTCAACCAGATACATAATAGAAAATCTTCTCATAAGGAGTATAGACATCTGGCTTTTTAATCGTAGTTGTAAGTCCTGCATATCCTGTGACAGGTCTACTAAATGATCTAGTTTGTCCTGTACTTGTACTAGGTATATTTGTTACATTAGGATTCCATTCAGGTTTAGGTTCTGTTATATCAGGTTTTAAATTTACAAATGTATATTTTAAATCTATATATCCTATCTGTGTTATTAAATTATCTATTCTGGCGAAATTGTTTCACTATCAGAGTTAGACATTTCCTTTATATCCTGTAGGAATTTTTAGGTTTATTAAATGTTTATTTAAAGTACTAATTTCTTCTTTAGATTTTTCTATTGGGTTTTCAGTTGGAAGAATGATTAATTCTTTACCTTTATCTTTGTTTTTTCAGATCCATTTGATAATATTAAGGTTGCTAAAAATTTTCCTAACTTATCAATTTCTGTTACTATTTGATTTCCTATATGGAGTATATTTTATTGTATTTCTATTAAATCTTTATCCGTTTTTAATCGAACTTCGATTCTTCTAAAAGTTTAAATTGATTATCTGTCATTTTCTAAATGATCTTCTCTCGTAATGCTTGGTTAGTTCTTTATGTATGTTTTTGCTTTGATTTGCTTTTGCACTTACCCAAGCCATAAAGATATTTTCATACTGGTCTTGTGTCATATTTATAGTTGTTCTGTGTACTCCAGCTATTCTGACATAATATAATCTATGTAGATAATAGTTTTTATCTTGTTCTAATTGTCTGACTAGATTATCTATTTTTCGAATTTCATTAAATAAATTATTACACCTTTCGCAATCCATTAATCAGTGTGATATCCCCAATCAGTATCATCCGCTATATGGTTTCCATAATTAATCTGTTCATTATTATCATTAAATGTTACAGGTATGGTTTCATTTAAATAATCATTCCATTCTTGATTATAACTTTCTTCAAAGTCTGTAAATTGATCATAACTATGATCATAGGAATTACTACTATTTATATTTATATCAATAGATTCTACTCGTTCTTGTATACTAATTTCTAAGTTTTCTATCTCTACCATGGCTCTGATACCAAAATTGTGGTCCCTAAAATTTCGCGGTAAAATAAATAAATTTAACAGAATATTATATTGAGCAATAGTAATGATATCATAAGAGTACAAAGAAATACAAGATAATATTATCATTTATTCAAAAAAGTAGATATTTTACAAGAGATCTTAATACTTTTTGAAAGATAAACCACTCTTATTAGCTACTCATATACCACCCCGACTTAGTTTTACAAATACAGGAGTAAGTAGTGTACCACTCACTAAAAGTAACTCAACCAGATACATAATAGAAAATCTTCTCATAAGGAGTATAGACATCTGGCTTTTTTATCGTAGTTGTAAGTCCTGCATATCCTGTGACATGTCTACTAAATGATCTAGTTTGTCCTGTACTTGTACTAGGTATATCTGTTACATTAGGATTCCATTCAGGTTTAGGTTCTGTTATATCAGGTTTTAAATTTACAAATGTATATTTTAAATCTATATTTCCTATCTGTGTTATTAAATTATCTATTTCTGGCGAAATTGTTTCAATATCAGAGTTAGACATTTCCTTTATATCCTGTAGGAATTTTTAGGTTTATTAAATGTTTATTTAAAGTACTAATTTCTTCTTTAGATTTTTCTATTGGGTTTTCAGTTGGAAGAATGATTAATTCTTTACCTTTATCTTTTTTTTTCAGATCCATTTGATAATATTAAGGTTGCAAAAAATTTTCCTAACTTATCAATTTCTGTTACTATTTGATTTCCTATATGGAGTATATTTTATTGTATTTCTATTAAATCTTTATCCGTTTTTAACTGAACTTCTGATTCTTCTAAAAGTCTAAATTGATTATCTGTCATTTTCTAAATGATCTTCTCTGTAAAGCTTGGTTAGTTCTTTATGTATGTTTTGCTGATTTGCTTTTGCACTTACTCAAGCCATAAAGATATTTTCATACTGGTCTTGTATCATATTTATAGTTGTTCTGTGTACTCCAGCTATTCTGACATAATATAATCTATGTAGATAATAGTTTTTATCTTGTTCTAATTGTCTGACTAGATTATCTATTTTTCGAATTTCATTAAATAAATTATTACACCTTTCGCAATCCATTAATCTGTGTGATATCCCCAATCAGTATCATCCGCTATATGGTTTCCATAATTAATCTGTTCATTATTATCATTAAATGTTACAGGTATGGTTTCATTTAAATAATCATTCCATTCTTGATTATAACTTTCTTCAAAGTCTGTAAATTGATCATAACTATGATCATAGGAATTACTACTATTTATATTTATATCAATAGATTCTACTCGTTCTTGTATACTAATTTCTAAGTTTTCTATCTCTACCATGGCTCTGATACCAAAATTGTGGTCCCTAAAATTTCACGGTAAAATAAATAAATTTAACGGGAATATTATCTTGAGCAATAGTAATGATATCATAAGAGTACAAAGAAATACAAGATAATATTATCATTTATTCAAAAAAGTAGATATTTTACAAGAGATCTTAATACTTTTTGAAAGATAAACCACTCTTATTAGCTACTCATATACCACCCCGACTTAGTTTTACAAATACAGGAGTAAGTAGTGTACCACTCACTAAAAGTAACTCAACCAGATACATAATAGAAAATCTTCTCATAAGGAGTATAGACATCTGGCTTTTTTATCGTAGTTGTAAGTCCTGCATATCCTGTGACATGTCTACTAAATGATCTAGTTTGTCCTGTACTTGTACTAGGTATATCTGTTACATTAGGATTCCATTCAGGTTTAGGTTCTGTTATATCAGGTTTTAAATTTACAAATGTATATTTTAAATCTATATATCCTATCTGTTTTATTAAATTATCTATTCTGGCGAAATTGTTTCACTATCAGAGTTAGACATTTCCTTTATATCCTGTAGGAATTTTTAGGTTTATTAAATGTTTATTTAAAGTACTAATTTCTTCTTTAGATTTTTCTATTGGGTTTTCAGTTGGAAGAATGATTAATTCTTTACCTTTATCTTTGTTTTTTCAGATCCATTTGATAATATTAAGGTTGCTAAAAATTTTCCTAACTTATCAATTTCTGTTACTATTTGATTTCCTATATGGAGTATATTTTATTGTATTTCTATTAAATCTTTATCCGTTTTTAACTGAACTTCTGATTCTTCTAAAAGTCTAAATTGATTATCTGTCATTTTCTAAATGATCTTCTCTGTAAAGCTTGGTTAGTTCTTTATGTATGTTTTGCTGATTTGCTTTTGCACTTACCCAAGCCATAAAGATATTTTCATACTGGTCTTGTATCAAATTTATAGTTGTTCTGTGTACTCCAACTATTCTGACATAATCTAATCTATGTAGATAATAGTTTTTATCTTGTTCTAATTGTCTGACTAGATTATCTATTTGTCGAATTTCATTAAATAAATTATTACACATTTCGCAATCCATTAATCTGTATGATATCCCCAATCAGTATCATCCGCTATATGGTTTCCATAATTAATCTGTTCATTATTATCATAAAATGTTACATGTATGGTTTCATTTAAATAATCATTCCATTCTTGATTATAACTTTCTTCAAAGTCTGTAAATTGATCATAACTATGATCATAGGAATTACTACTATTTATATTTATATCAATAGATTCTACTCGTTCTTGTATACTAATTTCTAAGTTTTCTATCTCTACCATGGCTCTGATACCAAAATTGTGGTCCCTAAAATTTCACGGTAAAATAAATAAATTTAACAGAATATTATCTTAAGCAATAGTAATGATATCATAAGAGTACAAAGAAATACAAGATAATATTATCATTTATTCAAAAAAGTAGATATTTTACAAGAGATCTTAATACTTTTTGAAAGATAAACCACTCTTATTAGCTACTCATATACCACCCCGACTTAGTTTTACAAATACAGGAGTAAGTAGTGTACCACTCACTAAAAGTAACTCAACCAGATACATAATAGAAAATCTTCTCATAAGGAGTATAGACATCTGGCTTTTTAATCGTAGTTGTAAGTCCTGCATATCCTGTGACAGGTCTACTAAATGATCTAGTTTGTCCTGTACTTGTACTAGGTATATCTGTTACATTAGGATTCCATTCAGGTTTAGGTTCTGTTATATCAGGTTTTAAATTTACAAATGTATATTTTAAATCTATATTTCCTATCTGTGTTATTAAATTATCTATTTCTGGCGAAATTGTTTCAATATCAGAGTTAGACATTTCCTTTATATCCTGTAGGAATTTTTAGGTTTATTAAATGTTTATTTAAAGTACTAATTTCTTCTTTAGATTTTTCTATTGGGTTTTCAGTTGGAAGAATGATTAATTCTTTACCTTTATCTTTGTTTTTTCAGATCCATTTGATAATATTAAGGTTGCTAAAAAATTTTCCTAACTTATCAATTTACATTACTATTTGATTTCCTATATGGAGTATATTTTATTGTATTTCTATTAAATCTTTATCCGTTTTTAACTGAACTTCTGATTCTTCTAAAAGTCTAAATTGATTATCTGTCATTTTCTAAATGATCTTCTCTGTAAAGCTTGGTTAGTTCTTTATGTATGTTTTGCTGATTTGCTTTTGCACTTACTCAAGCCATAAAGATATTTTCATACTGGTCTTGTATCATATTTATAGTTGTTCTGTGTACTCCAGCTATTCTGACATAATATAATCTATGTAGATAATAGTTTTTATCTTGTTCTAATTGTCTGACTAGATTATCTATTTTTCGAATTTCATTAAATAAATTATTACACCTTTCGCAATCCATTAATCTGTATGATATCCCCAATCAGTATCATCCGCTATATGGTTTCCATAATTAATCTGTTCATTATTATCATTAAATGTTACAGGTATGGTTTCATTTAAATAATCATTCCATTCTTGATTATAACTTTCTTCAAAGTCTGTAAATTGATCATAACTATGATCATAGGAATTACTACTATTTATATTTATATCAATAGATTCTACTCGTTCTTGTATACTAATTTCTAAGTTTTCTATCTCTACCATGGCTCTGATACCAAAATTGTGGTCCCTAAAATTTCACGGTAAAATAAATAAATTTAACAGAATATTATCTTGAGCAATAGTAATGATATCATAAGAGTACAAAGAAATACAAGATAATATTATCATTTATTCAAAAAAGTAGATATTTTACAAGAGATCTTAATACTTTTTGAAAGATAAACCACTCTTATTAGCTACTCATATACCACCCCGACTTAGTTTTACAAATACAGGAGTAAGTAGTGTACCACTCACTAAAAGTAACTCAACCAGATACATAATAGAAAATCTTCTCATAAGGAGTATAGACATCTGGCTTTTTTATCGTAGTTGTAAGTCCTGCATATCCTGTGACATGTCTACTAAATGATCTAGTTTGTCCTGTACTTGTACTAGGTATATCTGTTACATTAGGATTCCATTCAGGTTTAGGTTCTGTTATATCAGGTTTTAAATTTACAAATGTATATTTTAAATCTATATATCCTATCTGTGTTATTAAATTATCTATTTCTGGCGAAATTGTTTCACTATCAGAGTTAGACATTTCCTTTATATCCTGTAGGAATTTTTAGGTTTATTAAATGTTTATTTAAAGTACTAATTTCTTCTTTAGATTTTTCTATTGGGTTTTCAGTTGGAAGAATGATTAATTCTTTACCTTTATCTTTGTTTTTTCAGATCCATTTGATAATATTAAGGTTGCTAAAAATTTTCCTAACTTATCAATTTCTGTTACTATTTGATTTCCTATATGGAGTATATTTTATTGTATTTCTATTAAATCTTTATCCGTTTTTAATCGAACTTCGATTCTTCTAAAAGTCTAAATTGATTATCTGTCATTTTCTAAATGATCTTCTCTGTAATGCTTGGTTAGTTCTTTATGTATGTTTTCTTTGATTTGCTTTTGCACTTACCCAAGCCATAAAGATATTTTCATACTGGTTCTTGTATCATATTTATAGTTGTTTCTGTGTACTCCAGCTATTCGACATAATCTAATCTATGTAGATAATAGTTTTTATCTTGTTCTAATTGTCGACTAGATTATCTATTTGTCGAATTTCATTAAATAAATTATTACACCATTTCGCAATCCATTAATCTGTATGATATCCCCAATCAGTATCATCCGCTATATGGTTTCCATAATTAATCTGTTCATTATTATCATAAAATGTTACATGTATGGTT
Organism: Rauvolfia tetraphylla; assembly: GCA_030512225.1. Taxonomy (NCBI): domain Eukaryota; kingdom Viridiplantae; phylum Streptophyta; class Magnoliopsida; order Gentianales; family Apocynaceae; genus Rauvolfia; species Rauvolfia tetraphylla. Next base: position 2,390,871 of record JAJQKT010000064.1, read on the forward strand.
TCATTTAAATAATCATTCCATTCTTGATTATAACTTTCTTCAAAGTCTGTAAATTGATCATAACTATGATCATAGGAATTACTACTATTTATATTTATATCAATAGATTCTACTCGTTCTTGTATACTAATTTCTAAGTTTTCTATCTCTACCATGGCTCTGATACCAAAATTGTGGTCCCTAAAATTTCACGGTAAAATAAATAAATTTAACAGAATATTATCTTAAGCAATAGTAATGATATCATAAGAGTACAAAGAAATACAAGATAATATTATCATTTATTCAAAAAAGTAGATATTTTACAAGAGATCTTAATACTTTTTGAAAGATAAACCACTCTTATTAGCTACTCATATACCACCCTCGACTTAGTTTTACAAATACGAGAGTAAGTAGTGTACCACTCACTAAAAGTAACTCAACCGGATACATAATAGAAAATCTTCTCATAAGGAGTATAGACATCGGCTTTTTTATCGTAGTTGTAAGTCCCGCATATCCTGTGACAAGTCTACTAAATGATCCTAGTTGTCCCTGTACTTGTACTAGGTATATCTGTTACATTAGGATTCCATTCGAGTTTAGGTTACATTATATCAGGTTTTAAATTTACAAATGTATATTTTAAATCTATATATCCTATCTGTTTTATTAAATTATCTATTCTGGCGAAATTGTTTCACTATCAGAGTTAGACATTTCCTTTATATCCTGTAGGAATTTTTAGGTTTATTAAATGTTTATTTAAAGTACTAATTTCTTCTTTAGATTTTTCTATTGGGTTTTCAGTTGGAAGAATGATTAATTCTTTACCTTTATCTTTGTTTTTTCGGATCCATTTGATAATATTAAGGTTGCTAAAAATTTTTCCTAACTTATCAATTTACATTTACTATTTGATTTCCTATATGGAGTATATTTTATTGTATTTCTATTAAATCTTTATCCGTTTTTAACTGAACTTCTGATTCTTCTAAAAGTCTAAATTGATTATCTGTCATTTTCTAAATGATCTTCTCTGTAATGCTTGGTTAGTTCTTTATGTATGTTTTGCTGATTTGCTTTTGCACTTACCCAAGCCATAAAGATATTTTCATACTGGTCTTGTGTCATATTTATAGTTGTTCTGTGTACTCCAGCTATTCTGACATAATCTAATCTATGTAGATAATAGTTTTTATCTTGTTCTAATTGTCTGACTAGATTATCTATTTGTCGAATTTCATTAAATAAATTATTACACATTTCGCAATCCATTAATCTGTATGATATCCCCAATCAGTATCATCCGCTATATGGTTTCCATAATTAATCTGTTCATTATTATCATAAAATGTTACAGGTATGGTTTTATTTAAATAATCATTCCTTTCTTGATTATAACTTTTTCAAAGTCTGTAAATTGATCATAACTATGATCATAAGAATTACTACTATTTATATTTATACCAATAGATTCTACTCGTTCTTGTATACTAATTTCTAAGTTTTCTATCTCTACCATGGCTCTGATACCAAAATTGTGGTCCCTAAAATTTTGCGGTAAAATAAATAAATTTAACAGAATATTATATTGAGCAATAGTAATGATATCATAAGAGTACAAAGAAATACAAGATAATATTATCATTTATTCAAAAAAGTAGATATTTTACAAGAGATCTTAATACATTTTGAAAGATAAACCACTCTTATTAGCTACTCATTTACCACCTCGACTTAGTTTTACAAATACAGGAGTAAGTAGTGTACCACTCACTAAAAGTAACTCAACCGGATACATAATAGAAAAATCTTCTCATAAGGAGTATAGACATCGGCTTTTTTAATCGTAGTTGTAAGTCCCGCATATCCTGTGACATGTCTACTAAATGATCTAGTTTGTCCCTGTACTTGTACTAGGTATATCTGTTACATTAGGATTCCATTCGAGTTTAGGTTACTGTTATATCGGGTTTTTAAATTTACAAATGTATATTTTAAATCTATATTTCCTATCTGTGTTATTAAATTATCTATTTCTGGCGAAATTGTTTCAATATCGAGTTAGACATTTCCTTTATATCCTGTAGGAATTTTTTAGGTTTATTAAATGTTTATTTAAAGTACTAATTTCTTCTTTAGATTTTTTCTATTGGGTTTTCGAGTTGGAAGAATGATTAATTCTTTACCTTTATCTATGTTTTTTTCGGATCCATTTGATAATATTAAGGTTGCTAAAAATTTTCCTAACTTATCAATTTACATTACTATTTGATTTCCTATATGGAGTATATTTTATTGTATTTCTATTAAATCTTTATCCGTTTTTAACTGAACTTCTGATTCTTCTAAAAGTCTAAATTGATTATCTGTCATTTTCTAAATGATCTTCTCTGTAAAGCTTGGTTAGTTCTTTATGTATGTTTTGCTGATTTGCTTTTGCACTTACTCAAGCCATAAAGATATTTTCATACTGGTCTTGTATCATATTTATAGTTGTTCTGTGTACTCCAGCTATTCTGACATAATATAATCTATGTAGATAATAGTTTTTATCTTGTTCTAATTGTCTGACTAGATTATCTATTTTTCGAATTTCATTAAATAAATTATTACACCTTTCGCAATCCATTAATCTGTGTGATATCCCCAATCAGTATCATCCGCTATATGGTTTCCATAATTAATCTGTTCATTATTATCATTAAATGTTACAAGTATGGTTTCATTTAAATAATCATTCCATTATTGATTATAACTTTCTTCAAAGTCTGTAAATTGATCATAACTATGATCATAGGAATTACTACTATTTATATTTATATCAATAGATTCTACTCGTTCTTGTATACTAATTTCTAAGTTTTCTATCTCTACCATGGCTCTGATACCAAAATTGTGGTCCCTAAAATTTCACGGTAAAATAAATAAATTTAACAGAATATTATCTTGAGCAATAGTAATGATATCATAAGAGTACAAAGAAATACAAGATAATATTATCATTTATTCAAAAAAGTAGATATTTTACAAGAGATCTTAATACTTTTTGAAAGATAAACCACTCTTATTAGCTACTCATATACCACCCCGACTTAGTTTTACAAATACAGGAGTAAGTAGTGTACCACTCACTAAAAGTAACTCAACCAGATACATAATAGAAAATCTTCTCATAAGGAGTATAGACATCTGGCTTTTTTATCGTAGTTGTAAGTCCTGCATATCCTGTGACATGTCTACTAAATGATCTAGTTTGTCCTGTACTTGTACTAGGTATATCTGTTACATTAGGATTCCATTCAGGTTTAGGTTCTGTTATATCAGGTTTTAAATTTACAAATGTATATTTTAAATCTATATATCCTATCTGTGTTATTAAATTATCTATTTCTGGCGAAATTGTTTCACTATCAGAGTTAGACATTTCCTTTATATCCCTGTAGGAATTTTTAGGTTTATTAAATGTTTATTTAAAGTACTAATTTCTTCTTTAGATTTTTCTATTGGGTTTTCGAGTTGGAAGAATGATTAATTCTTTACCTTTATCTTTGTTTTTTTCGGGATCCATTTGATAATATTAAGGTTGCTAAAAATTTTTCCTAACTTATCAATTTCATTACTATTTGATTTCCTATATGGAGTATATTTTATTGTATTTCTATTAAATCTTTATCCGTTTTTAACTGAACTTCTGATTCTTCTAAAAGTTTAAATTGATTATCTGTCATTTTCTAAATGATCTTCTCTGTAATGCTTGGTTAGTTCTTTATGTATGTTTTGCTGATTTGCTTTTGCACTTACCCAAGCCATAAAGATATTTTCATACTGGTCTTGTGTCATATTTATAGTTGTTCTGTGTACTCCAGCTATTCTGACATAATATAATCTATGTAGATAATAGTTTTTATCTTGTTCTAATTGTCTGACTAGATTATCTATTTGTCGAATTTCATTAAATAAATTATTACACAATTCGCAATCCATTAATCTGTATGATATCCCCAATCAGTATCATCCGCTATATGGTTTCCATAATTAATCTGTTCATTATTATCATTAAATGTTACAAGTATGGTTTCATTTAAATAATCATTCCATTATTGATTATAACTTTCTTCAAAGTCTGTAAATTGATCATAACTATGATCATAGGAATTACTACTATTTATATTTATATCAATAGATTCTACTCGTTCTTGTATACTAATTTCTAAGTTTTCTATCTCTACCATGGCTCTGATACCAAAATTGTGGTCCCTAAAATTTCGCGGTAAAATAAATAAATTTAACAGAATATTATCTTGAGCAATAGTAATGATATCATAAGAGTACAAAGAAATACAAGATAATATTATCATTTATTCAAAAAAGTAGATATTTTACAAGAGATCTTAATACTTTTTGAAAGATAAACCACTCTTATTAGCTACTCATTTACCACCTCGACTTAGTTTTACAAATACAGGAGTAAGTAGTGTACCACTCACTAAAAGTAACTCAACCAGATACATAATAGAAAATCTTCTCATAAGGAGTATAGACATCTGGCTTTTTAATCGTAGTTGTAAGTCCTGCATATCCTATGACAGGTCTACTAAATGATCTAGTTTGTCCTGTACTTGTACTAGGTATATCTGTTACATTAGGATTCCATTCAGGTTTAGGTTCTGTTATATCAGGTTTTAAATTTACAAATGTATATTTTAAATCTATATTTCCTATCAGTGTTATTAAATTATCTATTTCTGGCAAAATTGTTTCAATATCAGAGTTAGACATTTCCTTTATATCCTGTAGGAATTTTTAGGTTTATTAAATGTTTATTTAAAGTACTAATTTCTTCTTTAGATTTTTCTATTGGGTTTTCAGTTGGAAGAATGATTAATTCTTTACCTTTATCTTTGTTTTTTCAGATCCATTTGATAATATTAAGGTTGCTAAAAATTTTCCTAACTTATCAATTTCTGTTACTATTTGATTTCCTATATGGAGTATATTTTATTGTATTTCTATTAAATCTTTATCCATTTTTAACTGAACTTCTGATTCTTCTAAAAGTCTAAATTGATTATCTGTCATTTTCTAAATGATCTTCTCTGTAAAGCTTGGTTAGTTCTTTATGTATGTTTTGCTGATTTGCTTTTGCACTTACTCAAGCCATAAAGATATTTTCATACTGGTCTTGTATCATATTTATAGTTGTTCTGTGTACTCCAGCTATTCTGACATAATATAATCTATGTAGATAATAGTTTTTATCTTGTTCTAATTGTCTGACTAGATTATCTATTTGTCGAATTTCATTAAATAAATTATTACACCTTCGCAATCCATTAATCTGTATGATATCCCCAATCAGTATCATCCGCTATATGGTTTCCATAATTAATCTGTTCATTATTATCATAAAATTTTACAGGTATAGTTTCATTTAAATAATCATTCCATTCTTGATTATAACTTTCTTCAAAGTCTGTAAATTGATCATAACTATGATCATAGGAATTACTACTATTTATATTTATATCAATAGATTCTACTCGTTCTTGTATACTAATTTCTAAGTTTTCTATCTCTACCATGGCTCTGATACCAAAATTGTGGTCCCTAAATTTCCCCGGTAAAGTAAATAAATTTACCAGAAGATTATCTTGAGCAATAGTAATGATATCATAAGAGTACAAAGAAATACAAGATAATATTATCATTTATTCAAAAAAGTAGATATTTTACAAGAGATCTTAATACTTTTTGAAAGATAAACCACTCTTATTAGCTACTCATTTACCACCTCGACTTAGTTTTACAAATACAGGAGTAAGTAGTGTACCACTCACTAAAAGTAACTCAACCAGATACATAATAGAAAATCTTCTCATAAGGAGTATAGACATCTGGCTTTTTAATCGTAGTTGTAAGTCCTGCATATCCTATGACAGGTCTACTAAATGATCTAGTTTGTCCTGTACTTGTACTAGGTATATCTGTTACATTAGGATTCCATTCAGGTTTAGGTTCTGTTATATCAGGTTTTAAATTTACAAATGTATATTTTAAATCTATATTTCCTATCTGTGTTATTAAATTATCTATTTCTGGCAAAATTGTTTCAATATCAGAGTTAGACATTTCCTTTATATCCTGTAGGAATTTTTAGGTTTATTAAATGTTTATTTAAAGTACTAATTTCTTCTTTAGATTTTTCTATTGGGTTTTCAGTTGGAAGAATGATTAATTCTTTACCTTTATCTATGTTTTTTCAGATCCATTTGATAATATTAAGGTCGCTAAAAATTTTCCTAACTTATCAATTTCTGTTACTATTTGATTTCCTATATGGAGTATAGTTTTTTGTATTTCTATTAAATCTTTATCCGTTTTATAACCGAACTTCTGATTTTTTAAAAGTCTAAATTGATTATCTGTCATTTTCTAAATGATCTTCTCTGTAATGCTTGGTTAGTTCTTTATGTATGTTTTGCTGATTTGCTTTTGCACTTGCCCAAGCCATAAAGATATTTTCATACTGGTCTTGTATCATATTTATAGTTGTTCTGTGTACTCCAGCTATTCTGACATAATCTAATCTATGTAGATAATAGTTTTTATCTTGTTCTAATTGTCTGACTAGATTATCTATTTTTCGAATTTCATTAAATAAATTATTACACCTTTCGCAATCCATTAATCTGTATGATATCCCCAATCAGTATCATCCGCTATATGGTTTCCATAATTAATTTGTTCATTATTATCATAAAATGTTACAGGTATGGTTTCATTTAAATAATCATTCCATTCTTGATTATAACGTTTTTCAAAGTCTGTAAATTGATCATAACTATGATCATAGGAATTACTACTATTTATATTTATATCAATAGATTCTACTCGTTCTTGTATACTAATTTCTAAGTTTTCTATCTCTACCATGGCTCTGATACCAAAATTGTGGTCCCTAAATTTCCCCGGTAAAGTAAATAAATTTACCAGAAGATTATCTTGAGCAATAGTAATGATATCATAAGAGTACAAAGAAATACAAGATAATATTATCATTTATTCAAAAAACTAGATATTTTACAAGAGATCTTAATACTTTTTGAAAGATAAACCACTCTTATTAGCTACTCATTTACCACCTCGACTTAGTTTTACAAATACAGGAGTAAGTAGTGTACCACTCACTAAAAGTAACTCAACCAGATACATAATAGAAAATCTTCTCATAAGGAGTATAGACATCTGGCTTTTTTATCGTAGTTGTAAGTCCTGCATATCCTGTGACAGGTCTACTAAATGATCTAGTTTGTCCTGTACTTGTACTAGGTATATCAGTTACATTAGCATTCCATTCAGGTTTAGGTTCTGTTATATCAGGTTTTAAATTTACAAATTTATCATTTAAATCTATATTTCCTATCTGTGTTATTAAATTATCTATTTCTGGCGAAATTGTTTCACTATCAGAGTTAGACATTTCCTTTATATCCTGTAGGAATTTTTAGGTTTATTAAATGTTTATTTAAAGTACTAATTTCTTCTTTAGATTTTTCTATTGGGTTTTCAGTTGGAAGAATGATTAATTCTTTACCTTTATCTTTGTTTTTTCAGATCCATTTGATAATATTAAGGTTGCTAAAAATTTTCCAAACTTATCAATTTCTGTTACTATTTGATTTCCTATATGGAGTATATTTTATTGTATTTCTATTAAATCTTTATCCATTTTTAACTGAACTTCTGATTCTTCTAAAAGTCTAAATTGATTATCTGTCATTTTCTAAATGATCTTCTCTGTAAAGCTTGGTTAGTTCTTTATGTATGTTTTGCTGATTTGCTTTTGCACTTACCCAAGCCATAAAGATATTTTCATACTGGTCTTGTGTCATATTTATAGTTGTTCTGTGTACTCCAGCTATTCTGACATAATCTAATCTATGTAGATAATAGTTTTTATCTTGTTCTAATTGTCTGACTAGATTATCTATTTTTTGAATTTCATTAATTAAATTATTACACCTTTCGCAATCCATTAATCTGTATGATATCCCCAATCAGTATCATCCGCTATATGGTTTCCATAATTAATTTGTTCATTATTATCATAAAATGTTACAGGTATGGTTTCATTTAAATAATCATTCCATTCTTGATTATAACGTTTTTCAAAGTCTGTAAATTGATCATAACTATGATCATAGGAATTACTACTATTTATATTTATATCAATAGATTCTACTCGTTCTTGTATACTAATTTCTAAGTTTTCTATCTCTACCATGGCTCTGATACCAAAATTGTGGTCCCTAAATTTCCCCGGTAAAGTAAATAAATTTACCAGAAGATTATCTTGAGCAATAGTAATGATATCATAAGAGTACAAAGAAATACAAGATAATATTATCATTTATTCAAAAAAGTAGATATTTTACAAGAGATCTTAATACTTTTTGAAAGATAAACCACTCTTATTAGCAACTCATTTACCACCTCGACTTATTTTTACAAATACAGGAGTAAGTAGTGTACCACTCACTAAAAGTAACTCAACCAGATACATAATAGAAAATCTTCTCATAAGGAGTATAGACATCTGGCTTTTTTATCGTAGTTGTAAGTCCTGCATATCCTGTGACAGGTCTACTAAATGATCTAGTTTGTCCTGTACTTGTACTAGGTATATTTGTTACATTAGGATTCTATTCAGGTTTAGGTTCTGTTATATCAGGTTTTAAATTTACAAATGTATATTTTAAATCTATATATCCTATCTGTGTTATTAAATTATCTATTCTGGCGAAATTGTTTCACTATCAGAGTTAGACATTTCCTTTATATCCTGTAGGAATTTTTAGGTTTATTAAATGTTTATTTAAAGTACTAATTTCTTCTTTAGATTTTTCTATTGTGTTTTCAGTTGGAAGAATGATTAATTCTTTACCTTTATCTATGTTTTTTCAGATCCATTTGATAATATTAAGGTTGCTAAAAATTTTCCTAACTTATCAATTTCTGTTACTATTTGATTTCCTATATGGAGTATAGTTTTTTGTATTTCTATTAAATCTTTATCCGTTTTTAACTGAACTTCTGATTCTTCTAAAAGTCTAAATTGATTATCTGTCATTTTCTAAATGATCTTCTCTGTAAAGCTTGGTTAGTTCTTTATGTATGTTTTGCTGATTTGCGTTTGCACTTACCCATGCCATAAAGATATTTTCAAACTGGTCATGTATCATATTTATAGTTGTTCTGTGTACTCCAACTATTCTGACATAATCTAATCTATGTAGATAATAGTTTTTATCTTGTTCTAATTGTCTGACTAGATTATCTATTTGTCGAATTTCATTAAATAAATTATTACACCTTTCGCAATCCATTAATCTGTATGATATCCCCAATCAGTATCATCCGCTATATGGTTTCCATAATTAATCTGTTCATTATTATCATAAAATGTTACAGGTATAGTTTCATTTAAATAATCATTCCATTCTTGATTATAACTTTCTTCAAAGTCTGTAAATTGATCATAACTATGATCATAGGAATTACTACTATTTATATTTATATAAATAGATTCTACTCGTTCTTGTGTACTAATTTCTAAGTTTTCTATCTCTACCATGGCTCTGATACCAAAATTGTGGTCCCTAAAATTTCGCGGTAAAATAAATAAATTTAACAGAATATTATCTTGAGCAATAGTAATGATATCATAAGAGTACAAAGAAATACAAGATAATATTATCATTTATTCAAAAAAGTAGATATTTTACAAGAGATCTTAATACTTTTTGAAAGATAAACCACTCTTATTAGCTACTCATTTACCACCTCGACTTAGTTTTACAAATACAGGAGTAAGTAGTGTACCACTCACTAAAAGTAACTCAACCAGATACATAATAGAAAATCTTCTCATAAGGAGTATAGACATCTGGCTTTTTTATCGTAGTTGTAAGTCCTGCATATCCTGTGACATGTCTACTAAATGATCTAGTTTGTCCTGTACTTGTACTAGGTATATCTCGTTACATTAGGATTCCATTCGAGTTTAGGTTTCATTATATCAGGGTTTTAAATTTACAAATGTATATTTTAAATCTATATATCCTATCTCGTGTTATTAAATTATCTATTACAGCGAAATTGTTTCACTATCGAGTTAGACATTTCCTTTATATCCTGTAGAGAATTTTTTAGGTTTATTAAATGTTTATTTAAAGTACTAATTTCTTCTTTAGATTTTTCTATTGGGTTTTCAGTTGGAAGAATGATTAATTCTTTACCTTTATCGTTTTCTTTTTCAGATCCATTTGATAATATTAAGGTTGCTAAAAATTTTCCTAACTTATCAATTTCTGTTACTATTTGATTTCCTATATGGAGTATAGTTTTTTGTATTTCTATTAAATCTTTATCCGTTTTTAACTGAACTTTTGATTCTTCTAAAAGTCTAAATTGATTATCTGTCATTTTCTAAATGATCTTCTCTGTCATGCTTGGTTAGTTCTTTATGTATGTTTTGCTGATTTGCTTTTGCACTTACCCAAACCATAAAGATATTTTCATACTGGTCTTGTATCATATTTATAGTTGTTATGTGTACTCCAGCTATTCTGGCATAATCTAATCTATGTAGATAATAGTTTTTATCTTGTTCTAATTGTCTGACTAGATTATCTATTTTTCGAATTTCATTAAATAAATTATTACACCTTTCGCAATCCATTAATCTGTATGATATCCCCAATCAGTATCATCCGCTATATGGTTTCCATAATTAATCTGTTCATTATTATCATAAAATGTTACAGGTATAGTTTCATTTAAATAATCATTCCATTCTTGATTATAACTTTCTTCAAAGTCTGTAAATTGATCATAACTATGATCATAGGAATTACTACTATTTATATTTATATAAATAGATTCTACTCGTTCTTGTGTACTAATTTCTAAGTTTTCTATCTCTACCATGGCTCACGATACCAAAATTGTGGTCCCTAAAATTTCGCAGTAAAATAAATAAATTTAACGTAATATTATCTTGAGCAATAGTAATGATATCATAAGAGTACAAAGAAATACAAGATAATATTATCATTTATTCAAAAAAGTAGATATTTTACAAGAGATCTTAATACTTTTTGAAAGATAAACCACTCTTATTAGCTACTCATTTACCACCTCGACTTAGTTTTACAAATACAGGAGTAAGTAGTGTACCACTCACTAAAAGTAACTCAACCGAGATACATAATAGAAAAATCTTCTCATAAGGAGTATAGACATCCCGGCTTTTTTTATCGTAGTTGTAAGTCCCTGCATATCCCTGTGACATGTCTACTAAATGATCTAGTTTGTCCTGTACTTGTACTAGGTATATCTGTTACATTAGGATTCCATTCAGGTTTAGGTTCTGTTATATCAGGTTTTAAATTTACAAATGTATATTTTAAATCTATATATCCTATCTGTGTTATTAAATTATCTATTCTGGCGAAATTGTTTCACTATCAGAGTTAGACATTTCCTTTATATCCCTGTAGGAATTTTTTAGGTTTATTAAATGTTTATTTAAAGTACTAATTTCTTCTTTAGATTTTTCTATTGGGTTTTCAGTTGGAAGAATGATTAATTCTTTACCTTTATCGTTTTCTTTTTCAGATCCATTTGATAATATTAAGGTTGCTAAAAATTTTCCTAACTTATCAATTTCTGTTACTATTTGATTTCCTATATGGAGTATAGTTTTTTGTATTTCTATTAAATCTTTATCCGTTTTTAACTGAACTTCTGATTCTTCAAAAAGTCTAAATTGATTATCTGTCATTTTCTAAATGATCTTCTCTGTCATGCTTGGTTAGTTCTTTATGTATGTTTTGCTGATTTGCTTTTGCACTTACCCAAACCATAAAGATATTTTCATACTGGTCTTGTATCATATTTATAGTTGTTATGTGTACTCCAGCTATTCTGGCATAATCTAATCTATGTAGATAATAGTTTTTATCTTGTTCTAATTGTCTGACTATTTGTTGAATTTTATTAAATAAATTATTACACCTTTCGCAATCCATTAATCTGTATGATATCCCCATTCAGTATTATCCACTATATGGTTTCCATAATTAATTTGTTCATTATTATTATAATATGTTACATGTATGGTTTCATTTAAATAATCATTCCATTCTTGATTATAACTTTCTTCAAAGTCTGTAAATTGATCATAACTATGATCATAGGAATTACTACTATTTATATTTATATCAATAGATTCTACTCGTTCTTGTATACTAATTTCTAAGTTTTCTATCTCTACCATGGCTCTGATACCAAAATTGTGGTCCCTAAATTTCCCCGGTAAAGTAAATAAATTTACCAGAAGATTATCTTGAGCAATAGTAATGATATCATAAGAGTACAAAGAAATACAAGATAATATTATCATTTATTCAAAAAAGTAGATATTTTACAAGAGATCTTAATACTTTTTGAAAGATAAACCACTCTTATTAGCAACTCATTTACCACCTCGACTTATTTTTACAAATACAGGAGTAAGTAGTGTACCACACACTAAAAGTAACTCAACCAGATACATAATAGAAAATCTTCTCATAAGGAGTATAGACATCTGGCTTTTTAATCGTAGTTGTAAGTCCTGCATATCCTATGACAGGTCTACTAAATGATCTAGTTTGTCCTGTACTTGTACTAGGTATATTTGTTACATTAGGATTCCATTCGAGTTTAGGTTACAGTATATCAGGTTTTAAATTTACAAATGTATATTTTAAATCTATATATCCTATCTGTGTTATTAAATTATCTATTCTGGCGAAATTGTTTCACTATCAGAGTTAGACATTTCCTTTATATCCTGTAGGAATTTTTAGGTTTATTAAATGTTTATTTAAAGTACTAATTTCTTCTTTAGATTTTTCTATTGGGTTTTCAGTTGGAAGAATGATTAATTCTTTACCTTTATCGTTTTCTTTTTCAGATCCATTTGATAATATTAAGGTTGCTAAAAATTTTCCTAACTTATCAATTTCTGTTACTATTTGATTTCCTATATGGTGTATAGTTTTTTGTATTTCTATTAAATCTTTATCCGTTTTTAACTGAACTTCTGATTCTTCAAAAAGTCTAAATTGATTATCTGTCATTTTCTAAATGATCTTCTCTGTCATGCTTGGTTAGTTCTTTATGTATGTTTTGCTGATTTGCTTTTGCACTTACCCAAACCATAAAGATATTTTCATACTGGTCTTGTATCATATTTATAGTTGTTATGTGTACTCCAGCTATTCTGGCATAATCTAATCTATGTAGATAATAGTTTTTATCTTGTTCTAATTGTCTGACTATTTGTTGAATTTTATTAAATAAATTATTACACCTTTCGCAATCCATTAATCTGTATGATATCCCCATTCAGTATTATCCACTATATGGTTTCCATAATTAATTTGTTCATTATTATTATAATATGTTACATGTATGGTTTCATTTAAATAATCATTCCATTCTTGATTATAACTTTTTTCAAAGTCTGTAAATTGATCATAACTATGATCATAGGAATTACTACTATTTATATTTATATCAATAGATTCTACTCGTTCTTGTATACTAATTTCTAAGTTTTCTATCTCTACCATGGCTCTGATACCAAAATTGTGGTCCCTAAATTTCCCCGGTAAAGTAAATAAATTTACCAGAAGATTATCTTGAGCAATAGTAATGATATCATAAGAGTACAAAGAAATACAAGATAATATTATCATTTATTCAAAGAAAGTAGATATTTTACAAGAGATCTTAATACTTTTTGAAAGATAAACCACTCTTATTAGCTACTCATTTACCACCTCGACCTAGTTTTACAAATACAGGAGTAAGTAGTGTACCACTCACTTAAAGTAACTCAACCAGATATGAAATACCTAAGAGGGGGGGGGGTTAATTAGGTATTTGGCTAATTATCGAAATCTTTTTCTATTTTGCAAATCCTTTGCCTTAATAAAAGCTCTTCTTCAAATTCACAAACTCTAAGTTTATATGTGATTCAATGGTTGAGACAAGATGATCAAACAATAAAAATCACATCCAATTAATCAACAACTAAGAACAAATAATAATAACATAAGTCTGTAAGCAAGTAAAGCAATAAGAAAATGAACACCCGATTTATAGTGGTTCGATCTCTTCAAGATCTACATCCACTACCTTGAGTCCACACTCAAGGATTTCAATCAATCCACTATATGCTCAATTTCAACAATTACATAAGAGGCTAACCACACTATGGTTTTACACTCACAACCTCTTCTAGTAATTATACAAACAAGGTTCACCCTTCCACAAGGGTTTTATATCTAAAGACAACCTCAAGACTAATCTAATCCAAGGCTTACCCTCACATGGGTTTTACACTACAACCTTGATTAATCTAGTCTATGGCTCACCTTAACACAAAAGGATTTTATGTCACAAGATAACCTTGCAAATGAGCTAGTAGAAAATAACACAATTTAATAAGGAGATAAGAATGTGTAGATGTTACCACTTGTAGGTAGAGTTTTACACAATGTTGCACCTTTACACTTTGCCTTTGGAATCTTGAATGTACACCTTTGAGCACAAGGCAATTTGAGAGCTTTTCAATTTGATTTGATGTAAAATAAGTTAGAGCATGTAAGATTTGTTAAGTTCAAAGTTCTTCTAAAAAATCTGGAGTTTATGGCTTTTATAGAATTCAAAAATAAGTTCAAACGGCTATACAACGGCTAGTAATGGCTAGTTTCAGAAAATTCGGATGACCAGATCTGCGTCCGAATTTTTTCGGACGACCGAAATTTTTTCTCTGCATGTCTCAATCTTCTTCCGAATTTCTCTGGAAGAACAGGTGACTATGCTTTGAAGGTCAAAAATTCGACTGACCAAAATTTTTTTGGCTTCGTCCGAATCTTCTTCGAATTTCTCCGGAAGAATAGTAGCAAACTTTTGCTACAAAATTCGGACGCACCGAATTTTTGAATCTACAGTCCCAATCTTCTTCCGAACTTTTCAAACTTTGTCAAAACATGTTCAAATCAATTCAAACAAGTTGGAAAACATTCTAGCCTTAAAGATAAGTCATTAAAGACCTTTTATGTACCAAAACCATTTATGAAAACTTGATAATTTAGGTAACTTCAAAACCATTGAAACCATTTAAATCAAGTTTTGTGCTCTCAATTGCAACTCATAGATTCCAAGGCTTAAGAGTGTAGGGTTTACAAAGTTTACCTATTAAGCACATGCAACCTATACTTCATGTCTTCAAAGCCTTCTAATATCTTGAACAAACTCTTCAATCTTCAATCACTTTGATATATTGGAGTTGTTCTTGCATTTTAGCTTCAAGGCAATGAGACTTCATACTTCTTAATCCAACAATCCTATCACACAAATGACATGCATATTAGTCCTCATCAATATTTGTCATTAATCAAAACTACATGATTTGCCCTTAGGGCTAACAATCTCCCCCTTTTTGATGATGACAAACTTTGATGCAAAATGTGATGGATTTAAACAATGTAGTACAAAGAAGTATTGATGTCAATGATAGAAGATAACCAATTTAGCACATTGACATTCAAATGGCTCAATATGAACCTATGACCCAACCAACCTCCATTAACCTCCTTCCTTCCAACAATTAGGATAGAAGATATAGCATTTAAGCATTTAGAAAAAGTTCTAAGAGAGGTTTTAAGGTTGTAAAAGTTTAACAATACTCCCCCTTAGATTGTGCTCATTTTTCAACAAATTTGGACTTGAGATACTATGCATCCGAATTTTGACATATCAAGTCCGAACTATAAAATAAGTGAAATGAAAGCTTCAATTTTTGAAAATAAGATTTCCTAAGATTGTTCAAACATACTAGAAGAGATTGAAACATGTTTGAATTAATTTGAACAACAAAAGAGCACATTTTGGCAACAAAATATGGATGCATCCGAATTTCAGAACATGCATCCGAATTTTTAAACCTTGCATCCGAATTTTTTTTTATCTTAAGTCCAAACTGCAATAAATTCAATATAATGAATGTTTGAAGTGAAATAAAGTGTTCCTAAGGTTGTTCAAACATAATGGAAGAGATTAAAACATATTTGGATCAATTTGAACAACAAAAGAGCATGTTTTGGCAACAAAATATGCATGCATCCGAATTTCTGAAACATGCATCCGAATTTTAAGATATCAAATCCAAAATGTAAAATATGTGAGATAACAACTTTAATTTTTGAAAATAAGCTTTTCTAAGATTGTTCAAATATGATAGGAATGATTAAGACAGTTTTTAAACAATTTGAACAACAGAAAAACATTTTTGGCAACAAAGTTTGGATGCATCCGAATTTTTGGTTTGCATCCGAATTTCAAGTCCAAATTTTTGGTAGCAAGTTTGAAAAGGTGATTTTGCATTCTCAAATGAACTATAGAAGTACTCAAATATGTATAGCTACAATAGCACTCATTTTAGCTTTGCAAAACCACAAAACTAATGCAATCAATTGTAGGTCAAGTTAAGAACCAAGTTCAAGATTTTAATCTCAACTTAACCATATTCCAAAAACTCAGAAAATAACCAAAACCTCACATAGTATAACATAGTCAATTTAAATTTCAATTGCAGCCATATATTTTCACAAAACACATTCATTTTACATTTCAACCTATAGCACATATACATAGCACATTTACAGCAAGCACATAGCATATAGCACATCTTGCAGTCAACATTCTTTCTTCCCCTTGACATATGCATGGATTTTCAGAAAATTCACACATTTTCTATTCATGCATGAGGAATTCCACTGCTATTTCACATTTTCACACATTTTGTCATCACATTTCTTCTCCCCCTTTTGTCATCAATCAAAGATGGGGTTAATGAAAGTGAGACAACATGTATCACATATAAGCAGTATATGGACTAAACCTCATTTGGAAATTTAGTAATATATTAGCCAATTCTCATAAACTGTATATTGGCAATATTCAGCAATTCTCTAGTCAAATAATTATTATCCTAATAGCAATAAGCATTATGTAGTATCTTCAATAATAATACAATAAGCAATATATTATCAACTTCTTCTCCCCCTTTTTAGTAGCAATTAAACTTGGGGTGAGAGTATTTGGACAACAAAAGTGAAACAAAAGAAGCTCTTATCACAAAGATTTCACATATTGAGCTTCAAAACATTATAATGACTAAAAAGGCACAAGTAAATTTCAATGTTAAAGCATAACGTGTGCATCAAGGAATAAACTAAAATAAGCATCAAAATAGAGTTTAGGGATAGAAAGGCTTAGTCTTGGATGCTCTTCATGGTCTTCACTTCCAAATTTGTTTGTTATGATGGCCATGTCTCCCTTGAGCTCTATATGATGGGGTCCTTCATTTGTTGACTCCTTGCTCGTGTAGTTCTGCTTTGGAAAGTTACCAATTTGAGAGGGTCTTTGGATCTTCTTTCTTTGAACCACATTTTCCTCCCTTGGCTGAAGGATATTGGTGATGGATTTGTGATTTGACTTTGTTAAATTTCCTTCACCTCCTTCTTCTTGCTTGTTCTCTTGGGCTTTATAGGAACTTGCACCATTTAAACCACTTGAGAAATCTTTCTCAAGTCTTCTTCCATATTCTTGACTCTAGCTTCTAAACCATCAAATTTGCCAAGAATTATCAGAGCAAAAGACGTGAAGAATTTGTCCATCTTCTTCATTTCCTCTACATGGCTATTCAATGTCTCTTGAAATACATTGGCAACTGTTGTATCACCAATAGTGAGATTATCATCTTCAACTTCTTTTCCTTCAATATTGCTAGCATCTCTTCTATCACCCCTTAGAGGAGTTTTTCTTCTAGCCCTTCATACATTTTCATCATCAAGTATTCAAGGAATTCTCTTTAGTGAGTTGTTGGTGTAACTTCTTCACTCTTTATTGGTCAACTACTACAAGACAATTGCACTTGGAGATACTTGAAAACCTTGGTAAACAATTTGCTATGTGGCAAAGCCTTATGTTCGGTTGTTCTAGCTGCCATTATATTCTTTAGCACTATATATCCAAAATTCATTTTTCTTTTCTTATGCATGGCTAGCATAATTACAGCATACATATTATCAATATAAGATTTGTTCTCAAAGTATGCAATAATCAAGGTAGTAAACATGTGATGCAAAATTCTTTCACTAGCATAAAAAAAAGCTTTTATCTCTCTCTCCTTTCTAGTCTTGAGGCTTCTATCATTTATATTGTGAGTATAAATCACTTATAAAACAATGTCCCCAGAAGAATAATGCATAAACCCAACATCCTCAACATCACAAATTCTATTGAGCAATGCATTATCAATCTCAAAAATTAACTTGTGATATTTTTGAAGAATACTACTAAATAGCTTTATTACCAACTAGCTCAACTCATTCTTCCTTAATATTTGCTTAAACTCCATAAACTAAATAAGGTAATAGCATTCATCAAACACAAGCAAACTAGCCCAGCTCATATAATTTAAAAAATGAGAGTATATTACCCATTTCGGATAGTTTGATGACATCCACCTTATGGCTTGGATTTGTCTTATGGTTCCTTTTTGTCCAATCATCAAATTCAATAGCAGCCTCCACTGTGACAAATCTATCCAAGCATGACATGCTTTGAGGAACATAAACCTTCTTTGGTTCATTGATCGCTAGTCCTCTTTCTCTTTCTTTTGCTTTTCCCTTTCCTTTTCCCATGCTAGGCTTCTTTGTCCTCACTTGGAGCTACAACACTTGAGTACACTCATTAGTTATTGAATTTTGAAATCCCTAAGCATCTTCTAAGATTGGTCAAACCTTTCTTCGGCCAATGACTTAGTAATGATATCATAAATTTGTTCATGAATGCAAACATGCTTTAAATAAGTATTATCCTTAGTAGAATTACATCTAATGAGATGAAGTTTGATCTCTATATGCTTTGTCCTAGTTTGTTGAATAGTATGATGGTCAAATCTATTGCATTAGTGTTATCACATAACATAGCCACACATTTGAAATATAGACCATAATCACTTAGAGTATCAATAAGGTAATAGAGAATGTGTTTACAACAATCAAATGAGACTCTTAGGACAAGATGAAATCTAGCACACAAGCACATGGCAAACATAATATTGGCTCTACTTGCTGTTAGATAGAGTTGACTACTCCTATGAAACCATTTTATTCTTGTCAAGCATAGTTGATAAACTTATGAATGCTTATACCTTAACTTGATTCATAAAAGTGCCATCCTTGGTTTGCTTGATTTGTAGGCCAAGAAATAAATTGAGTTTTCCTATCATGCTTATTTCAATTTACTTTGCATCAACTTGGAAAACACATCACAAAGTGAAGTATTAGAAGCACAAAAAATTGTATCATGTATTCGGACAAGTTATAGATCATTGTTGCATGAGGATTTTATAAAAGGGTAGTTTCAGTTTTCCTCTTGAAAATCTTTTGAAAGAAGGAAACTACTCAAGGAAACTAGGGCTGGTTTTAAACCATTCAAAACTTAGGATAGTTTGAAAATATGGTTAGGAAACTTTTCATGAGCAAAACCGGGTGATTGTTCCATATAAACCACTTCCTCAATAGAACCATTTAGAAAAGCACTTTTTGACATTCATTTGAAATAACTTAAAACAAGTACAAGTCAAAAGCATTCTTATGGACTCAAGTCTATCATTCGAACAAAGGTTTCATATCATAATCAATTTCCTCTTCTTGATTGAATCCTTAGGCAACAAGTCTAACCTTGTTTCTAACAACTTCTCCGGATTCAATAAGTTTATTTCTAAAAACCATTTAGTTCCAATAATAGAATAATCATGAGATTTAGGAATATCCAAAATATTGTATCTTTCAAATTTATTTAATTCCTCTTGCATAGCAATAATCCAAAAATCATCACACAAGGCATCATCAATACTTTTAGGCTCATATGAAATAAAAGAATAAATTTATTGATAAAATACCGCCTTATTTTTACTCCTTGGGAGAAATCACCAATGATTTGCTCCTTAGGGTGGCCTTTGTGGATATCATAAGTTCTTTGAAAGCTCTTGGTCACCACTAGGTTGGTCATCTTGATTTTGTTCTATCATTTCTTCCTCATTGGTGTGATTCTCCAAAGTTGGTGCTTGAAGATGAGTTTGATATTCATTCATAGATGTACCTACATCATCTTCATCTTTTCTTTCCCAAGTGAATGTAAGATTCATAAAAAATAAACATGAATGGTTTCCTCATCATATAAGATTCTTTTCATTGTAAATTCTATATGCCTTTTCGTAAGAAGAATAGCTAAGATATATCAATATCCATTTTTCTACCAAATTTAAGTAAGTTGTCACAATAATTTAAGATAAGACATTTATAACCAAACATTTTAAAATATGCAACTTGAGGTATTCTATAAAAAAGAAATCAGAAGATGTTTTTCTTCAAAATGATCTTAAAAGAATTCTATTTATCATAGCATGTGGTGTTTAAGGCTTTGGCCCAAAAATATTTTTGAAGAAGAATTTTCACAAAGCATAGACCTAGCCAATTTCTGCAAAGTTTAAAATTTTCTTTCAATAACACCATTTTATTGTGAAGTTTTTGCAGTTGAAACAATTATATGAAATTCAATTTTCAAAGCAAATTTTGTAAAAACTTTGTTGTAAAATTCTCCCATTGAAACTTGTAATAGAAATCAATTGCACTCAAGAGAGGTTTGATCTTTTTGAGTAGTTTTTCAAACTTATGAAACACTTCATCTTTTTGAGCAAAGAAGAATGCTAAAGTGAATATTGAGAAATCATCAACTAATAGTAAGGCATACTTCAAGTCATCAATACTAAAGTTCCTCATAAGTCCAAATCAATCCATATGAACATGCTCAAGATGTTTTGAGATCTAAATGCATTTTCATGTGTTTGAAAGATTCTTTTGTTTGTTTTCCATATTGACAAGTATCTCAAAGATAAATTTCTCAAGACATATTTTTGGCAATCCTCCAACTAAATCTTGAGAGGAAAGTTTGCTCAACAAATCCATGTTAAGTGACCTAATCTTCTATGCCAAGAAAATCCATCATTATCATAAGCTACAAGACATTCAAGCTTATCAAGATAAAACACATAATGAAACATTTTGCAAGTAATTGATCAAAGTCACAAAATGTCATATTGTCATATAAGTTCGGACGACCGAACTTATTGTCTACATCCAAACCTTTTTGTAGAGTTTTAAGAAGATGATTTTGGCAAACCAAATGCATAGATAGTCAATCATGGATATTTTAATCATCTTATCATGTCATATAGTCAACTTCAAGAACATATCAACAATGAATTTAATTCCACATTATCAATGTTATTTAATCAATTTCATAGAAGCAATTGGTAAGTCATGGTTGGCAAATCTTTAAATCTTAACAACAAAGAATGCTCAACTAAAACTTCACATGTTGGTATTTAACTTCTTATCCATTGTCACACAATTGGCTAATACTAAGCAAGTTGAAGTTCAAATCAGCAATAAGCCACATTTGTTTAAAAAGAAGAAAGAAACCTTTACCAACATTGGTTACTCCAAGAATTCTTCCTTTCTTCTTGTCTCAAAAACAAATCCTTCATTGTTTGTCTTGACTTTGATTATGAATGTGATGTTTTCTGTTATTCTTTAAGATAACATCATCAATATACCCCTTTAATAGTGCTTGAGTTTGAATTGAAGCATACCTGCAATAAGGAGAAGAAGTATCCTTTGGTACCCATACTTTCTTGGGTCCATGGGGGGTTAGTAATAATTCCCTTTAACTCTCCAAATAGTTTTAACACCATTTTCTATTTTTTCTTTTAACGAAGCACCTAATGGCTTTGTGTCCATGTTTTTCCACAATATGTACAACAAGTATGAGGCATTGAACTAGAAGTAGCTTTAACAAAAAAAATTTTTATATTTAGGTCCATTATTTACATGATCATAACTCAAGACCATTTCTAATAAAAGAGGATCTTTGAGAGCCAAGTATTTTGTCAAGCTTGTCTCTTCCATTTGTAAATTTGTCAATACATAATGTAAGATCATCAACTTTCCTTTTTCAAAATTTCATGGTCACTAAGCATTCTTTCAAGAGAAGAAACTTTTGTACAAAGTGCTTTATTTTCAAAAAGATATATTTTGTAAAGAAACATTTAAAGCTTCACTTTTCAATATTTAAACAATCAATAGATTCAAGAAACTTTTTATTTTCACAATATAATTTTGAGTTTTCATTCAATAACTCATTAATTTTTGAATTTCATTTCCCTATTTCTTTTTGAAACCCTTTTTAATTCTTCATACATTTCAACAAGTAGTTCACTAGGATCATCTACAATATAAACATCATCATCACAACAAGTAGAGGTAGAAGGATTGGATTGTACCTCATCATTCATTGCCATGAAGCACACATTTGCTCTTTCTTCTTCATGAGTGATTTGAAGTAGCTTCCACATTTCATGAGCGGAATCACATTCCATCACTCTATTGTATTCATTGACGACCAACGCACAACAAAGAATGTTCATTGCTTGGTAGTTTAATGTCATCTTTCTTGAATCACTCTCATCATACTCCTCCATAGGCTTTGGTTCCCTTGTAACTCCATCGGCTTTCAATCTCAATGGCACATAGGGACCTTTCTCAATAATATTCCACAATTCATAGTTAATAGAACAAATGTACATCTCAATCCTAGACTTCCAAAAAATATAATTAGAACCATCAAACAATGGAGGTCTATTAGTGGAGGAACCTTCCGTATAAGGCAAATTTGATAAACTAGCCATATGATCTTTACTTCTAGGTTGTTAGACTTTAAAAAGAAGACCTGGCTCTGATACCAATTGAAATACCTAAGAGGGGGGTGAATTAGGTATTTGGCTAATTATCGAAATCTTTTTCTATTTTGCAAATCCTTTGCCTTAATAAAAGCTCTTCTTCAAATTCACAAACTCTAAGTTTATATGTGATTCAATGGTTGAGACAAGATGATGAAACAATAAAAATCACATCCAATTAATCAACAACTAAGAACAAATAATAATAACATAAGTATGTAAGCAAGTAAAGCAATAAGAAAATGAACACCCGATTTATAGTGGTTCGATCTCTTCAAGATCTACATCCACTACCTTGAGTCCACACTGAAGGATTTCAATCAATCCACTATATACTCAATTTCAAAAATTACATAAGAGGCTAACCACACTATGGTTTTACACTCACAACCTCTTCTAGTAATTATACAAACAAGGTTCACCCTTCCACAAGGGTTTTATATCTAAAGACAACCTCAAGACTAATCTAATCCAAGGCTTACCCTCACACGGGTTTTACACTACAACCTTGATTAATCTAGTCTATGGCTCACCCTAACACAAAAGGATTTTATGTCACAAGATAACCTTGCAAATGAGCTAGTAGAAAATAACACAATTTAATAAGGAGATAAGAATGTGTAGATGTTACCACTTGTAGGTAGAGTTTTACACAATGTTGCACCTTTACACTTTGCCTTTGGAATCTTGAATGTACACCTTTGAGCACAAGGCAATTTGAGAGCTTTTCAATTTGATTTGATGTAAAATAAGTTAGAGCATGTAAGATTTGTTAAGTTCATAGTTCTTCTAAAAAATCTGGAGTTTATGGCTTTTATAGAATTCAAAAATCAGTTCAAACGGCTATACAACGGCTAGTTTCAGAAAATTCGGATGACCGAATTCTGCGTCCGAATTTTTCGGACGACCGAATTTTTTCTGCTGCGTCCGAATCTTCTTCCGAATTTCTCTGAAAGAACAGTGACCATGCTGAAGGTCAAAAATTCGGACGACCGAATTTTTTGGCTGCGTCCGAATCTTCTTCCGAATTTCTCTGGAAGAATAGTAGCAAACTTTTGCTACAAAATTCGGACGACCGAATTTTTGGACTGCGTCCGAATCTTCTTCCGAACTTTTCAAACTTTGTCAAAACATGTTCAAATCAATTCAAACAAGTTGGAAAACATTCTAGCCTTAAAGATAAGTCATTAAAGACCTTTTATGTACCAAAACCATTTATGAAAACTTGATAATTTAGGTAACTTCAAAACCATTGAAACCATTTAAATCAAGTTTTGTGCTCTCAATTGCAACTCATAGATTCCAAGGCTTAAGAGTGTAGGGTTTACAAAGTTTACATATTAAGCACATGCAACCTACACTTCATGTCTTCAAAGCCTTCTAATATCTTGAACAAACTCTTCAATCTTCAATCACTTTGACATATTGGAGTTGTTCTTGCATTTTAGCTTCAAGGCAATGAGACTTCATACTTCTTAATCCAACAATCCTATCACACAAATGACATGCATATTAGTCCTCATCAATATTTGTCATTAATCAAAACTACATGATTTGCCCTTAGGGCTAACAAGATACATAATTGAAAATCTTCTCATAAGGAGTATAGACATCTGACTTTTTTATCGTAGTTGTAAGTCCTGCATATCCTGTGACAGGTCTACTAAATGATCTAGTTTGTCCTGTACTTGTACTAGGTATATCAGTTACTTTACCATTCCATTCAGGTTTAGGTTTTGTTATATCAGGTTTTAAATTTACAAATGTATCATTTAAATCTATATTTCCTATATGTTATTAAATTATCTATTTCTGGCGAAATTGTTTCACTATCAGAGTTAGACATTTCCTTTATATCCTGTAGGAATTTTTATGTTTATTAAATGTTTATTTAAAGTACTAATTTCTTCTTTAGATTTTTCTATTGGGTTTCAGTTGGAAGAATGATTAATTCTTTACCTTTATCTTTGTTTTTTCAGATCCATTTGATAATATTAAGGTTGCTAAAAATTTTCCTAACTTATCAATTTCTGTTACTATTTGATTTCCTATATGGAGTATAGTTTTGTGTATTTCTATTAAATCTTTATCCGCTTTTAACTGAACTTCTGATTCTTTTTAAAAGTCTAAATTGATTATCTGTCATTTTCTAAATGATCTTCTCTGTAATGCTTGGTTAGTTCTTTATGTATGTTTTGCTGATTTGCTTTTGCACTTACCCAAGCCATAAAGATATTTTCATACTAGTCTTGTATCATATTTATAGTTTTTCTGTGTACTCCAGCTATTCTGACATAATCTAATCTATGTAGATAATAGTTTTTATCTTGTTCTAATTGTCTGACTATTTGTCGAATTTCATTAAATAAATTATTACACCTTTCGCAATCCATTAATCTGTATGATATCCCCATTCAGTATCATCCACTATATGGTTTTCATAATTAATCTGTTCATTATTATCATAAAATGTTATAGATATGGTTTCATTTAAATAATCATTCCATTCTTGATTATAACTTTCTTCAAAGTCTGTAAATTGATCATAACTATGATCATAGGAATTACTACTATTTATATTTATATCAATAGATTCTAATCGTTCTTGTATACTAATTTATAAGTTTTCTATCTCTACCATGGCTCTGATACCAAAATTGTGGTCCCTAAAATTTCGCGGTAAAATAAATAAATTTAACAGAATATTATCTTGAGCAATAGTAATGATATCATAAGAGTACAAAGAAATACAAGATAATATTATCATTTATTCAAAGAAAGTAGATATTTTACAAGAGATATTAATACTTTTTGAAAGATAAACCACTCTTATTAGCTACTCATTTACCACCTCGACTTAGTTTTACAAATACAGGAGTAAGTAGTGTACCACTCACTAAAAGTAACTCAACCAGATACATAATAGAAAATCTTCTCATAAGGAGTATAGACATCTGACTTTTTTATCGTAGTTGTAAGTCCTGCATATCTTGTGACAGGTCTACTAAATGATCTAGTTTATCCTGTACTTGTATTAGGTATATCTGTTACATTAGGATTCCATTAAAGTTTAGGTTCTGTTATATCAGCTTTTAAATTTACAAATGTATCATTTAAATCTATATTTCCTATATGTGTTATTAAATTATCTATTTCTGGTGAAATTGTTTCACTATCAGAGTTAGACATTTCCTTTATATCTTGTAGGAATTTTTAGGTTTATTAAATGTTTATTTAAAGTACTAATTTCTTCTTTAGATTTTTCTATTGGGTTTCAGTTGGAAGAATGATTAATTCTTTACCTTTTTCTTTTTCTTTTTCAGATCCATTTGATAATATTAAGGTTGCTAAAAATTTTCCTAACTTATCAATTTCTGTTACTATTTGATTTCCTATATGGAGTATAGTTTTTTGTATTTCTATTAAATCTTTATCCATTTTAACTGAACTTCTGATTCTTCTAAAAGTCTAAATTGATTATCTGTCATTTTCTAAATGATCTTCTCTGTAATGCTTGGTTAGTTCTTTATGTATGTTTTGCTGATATGCTTTTGCACTTACCCAAACCATAAAGATATTTTCATACTGGTCTTGTATCATATTTATAGTTGTTCTGTGTACTCCAGCTATTCTGACATAATCTAATCTATGTAGATAATAGTTTTTATCTTGTTCTTATTGTCTGACTATTTGTCGAATTTTATTAAATAAATTATTACACCTTTCGCAATCCATTAATCTGTATGATATCCCCATTCAGTATCATCCACTATATGGTTTCCATAATTAATCTGTTCATTATTATCATAAAATGTTACAGATATGGTTTCATTTAAATAATCATTCCATTCTTGATTATAACTTTCTTCAAAGTCTGTAAATTGATCATAACTATGATCATAGGAATTACTACTATTTATATTTATATCAATAGATTCTACTCGTTCTTGTATACTAATTTCTAAGTTTTCTATCTCTACCATGGCTCTGATACCAAAATTGTGGTACCTAAAATTTCGCGGTAAAATAAATAAATTTAACAGAATATTATCTTGAGCAATAGTAATGATATCATAAGAGTACAAAGAAATACAAGATAATATTATCATTTATTCAAAGAAAGTAGATATTTTACAAGAGATATTAATACTTTTTGAAAGATAAACCACTCTTATTTGCTACTCATTTACCACCTCGACTTAGTTTTACAAATACAGAGTAAGTAGTGTACCACTCACTAAAAGTAACTCAACCAGATACATAATTGAAAATCTTCTCATAAGGAGTATAGACATCTGACTTTTTTATCGTAGTTGTAAGTCCTGCATATCATGTGACTGGTCTACTAAATGATCTAGTTTGTCCTCGTACTTGTACTAGGTATATTCATTACATTAGAATTCCATTCGAGTTTAGGTTCTCATTATATCGACTTTTAAATTTACAAATGTATCATTTAAATCTATTTTTCCTATATGTGTTATTAAATTATCTATTTCTGGTGAAATTGTTTCACTATCAGAGTTAGACATTTCCTTTATATCCTGTAGGAATTTTTAGGTTTATTAAATGTTTATTTAAAGTACTAATTTCTTCTTTAGATTTTTTCTATTGGGTTTTCGATTGGAAGAATGATTAATTCTTTACCTTTATCTTTTTCTTTTTCATATCCATTTGATAATATTAAAGTTGCTAAAATTTTTCCTAACTTATCAATTTCTGTTACTATTTGATTTCCTATATGGAGTATAGTTTTTTGTATTTCTATTAAATCTTTATCCATTTTAACTGAACTTCTGATTCTTCTAAAAGTCTAAATTGATTATCTGTCATTTTCTAAATGATCTTCTCTTTAATGCTTGGTTAGTTCTTTATGTATGTTTTGCTGATTTGCTTTTGCACTTACCCAAGCCATAAAGATATTTTCATACTGGTCTTGTATCATATTTATAGTTGTTCTGTGTACTCCAGCTATTCTGACATAATCTAATCTATGTAGATAATAGTTTTTATCTTGTTCTAATTGTCTGACTATTTGTCGAATTTCATTAAATAAATTATTACACCATTCGCAATCCATTAATCTGTATGATATCCCCATTCAGTATCATCCACTATATGGTTTCCATAATTAATCTGTTCATTATTATCATAAAATGTTACAGGTATGGTTTCATTTAAATAATCATTCCATTCTTGATTATAACTTTCTTCAAAGTCTGTAAATTGATCATAACTATGATCATAGGAATTACTACTATTTATATTTATATCAATAGATTCTACTCGTTCTTGTATACTAATTTCTAATTTTTCTATCTCTACCATGGCTCTGATACCAAAATTGTGGTACCTAAAATTTCGCGGTAAAATAAATAAATTTAACAGAATATTATCTTGAGCAATAGTAATGATATCATAAGAGTACAAAGAAATACAAGATAATATTATCATTTATTCAAAGAAAGTAGATATTTTACAAGAGATCTTAATACTTTTTGAAAGATAAACCACTCTTATTAGCTACTCATTTACCAACTCGACCTAGTTTTACAAATACAGGAGTAAGTAGTGTACCACTCACTAAAAGTAACTCAACCAGATACATAATTGAAAATCTTCTCATAAGGAGTATAGACATCTGACTTTTTTATCGTAGTTGTAAGTCCTGCATATCCTGTGACAGGTCTACTAAATGATCTAGTTTATCCTGTACTTGTATTTGGTATATCTGTTACATTAGGATTCCATTAAAGTTTAGGTTCTGTTATATCAGCTTTTAAATTTACAAATGTATCATTTAAATCTATTTTTCCTATATGTGTTATTAAATTATCTATTTCTGGTGAAATTGTTTCACTATCAGAGTTAGACATTTCCTTTATATCCTGTAGGAATTTTTAGGTTTATTAAATGTTTATTTAAAGTACTAATTTCTTCTTTAGATTTTTCTATTGGGTTTTCAGTTGGAAGAATGATTAATTCTTTACCTTTATCTTTTTCTTTTTCATATCCATTTGATAATATTAAAGTTGCTAAAAATTTTACTAACTTATCAATTTCTGTTACTATTTGATTTCCTATATGGAGTATAGTTTTTTGTGTTTCTATTAAATCTTTATCCATTTTAACTGAACTTCTGATTCTTCTAAAAGTCTAAATTGATTATCTGTCATTTTCTAAATGATCTTCTCTGTAATGCTTGGTTAGTTCTTTATGTATGTTTTGCTGATTTGCTTTTGCACTTACCCAAGCCATAAAGATATTTTCATACTGGTCTTGTATCATATTTATAGTTGTTCTGTGTACTCCAGCTATTCTGACATAATCTAATCTATGTAGATAATAGTTTTTATCTTGTTCTAATTGTCTGACTATTTGTCGAATTTCATTAAATAAATTATTACACCTTTCCAAATCCATTAATCTGTATGATATCCCCATTCAGTATCATCCACTATTTGGTTTCCATAATTAATCTGTTCATTATTATCATAAAACGTTACAGGTATGGTTTCATTTAAATAATCATTCCATTCTTGATTATAACTTTTTTCAAAGTCTGTAAATTGATCATAACTATGATCATAGGAATTACTAATTCTACTCGTTCTTGTATACGAATTTCTAAGTTTTCTATCTCTACCATGGCTCTGATACCAAAATTGTGGTACCTAAAATTTCGCGGTAAAATAAATAAATTTAACAGAATATTATCTTGAGCAATAGTAATGATATCATAAGAGTACAAAGAAATACAAGATAATATTATCATTTATTCAAAGAAAGTAGATATTTTACAAGAGATCTTAATACTTTTTGAAAGATAAACCACTCTTATTAGCTACTCATTTACCACCTCGACCTAGTTTTACAAATACAGGAGTAAGTAGTGTACCACTCACTAAAAAGTAACTCAACCGAGATACATAATAGAAAATCTTCTCATAAGGAGTATAGACATCCGACTTTTTTTATCGTAGTTGTAAGTCCCGCATATCATGTGACTGGTCTACTAAATGATCTAGTTTATCCTCGTACTTGTATTAGGTATATTCATACATTAGGATTCCATTAAAGTTTAGGTTCTCGTTATATCGACTTTTAAATTTACAAATGTATCATTTAAATCTATATTTTCCTATATGTGTTATTAAATTATCTATTTCTGGTGAAATTGTTTCACTATCAGAGTAGACATTTCCTTTATATCCTGTAGGAAATTTTTAGGTTTATTAAATGTTTATTTAAAGTACTAATTTCTTCTTTAGATTTTTCTATTGGGTTTTCAGTTGGAAGAATGATTAATTCTTTACCTTTATCTTTTTCTTTTTCATATCCATTTGATAATATTAAAGTTGCTAAAAATTTTCCTAACTTATCAATTTCTGTTACTATTTGATTTCCTATATGGAGTATAGTTTTTTGTATTTCTATTAAATCTTTATCCATTTTAACTGAACTTCTGATTCTTCTAAAAGTCTAAATTGATTATCTGTCATTTTCTAAATGATCTTCTCTGTAATGCTTGGTTAGTTCTTTATGTATGTTTTGCTGATATGCTTTTGCACTTACCCAAACCATAAAGATATTTTCATACTGGTCTTGTATCATATTTATAGTTGTTCTGTGTACTCCAGCTATTCTGACATAATCTAATCTATGTAGATAATAGTTTTTATCTTGTTCTTATTGTCTGACTATTTGTCGAATTTTATTAAATAAATTATTACACCTTTCGCAATCCATTAATCTGTATGATATCCCCATTCAGTATCATCCACTATATGGTTTCCATAATTAATCTGTTCATTATTATCATAAAATGTTACAGGTATGGTTTCATTTAAATAATCATTCCATTCTTGATTATAACTTTTTTCAAAGTCTGTAAATTGATCATAACTATGATCATAGGAATTACTACTATTTATATTTATATCAATAGATTCTACTCGTTCTTGTATATTAATTTCTAAGTTTTCTATCTCTTCCATGGCTCTGATACCAAAATTGTGGTCCCTAAAATTTCGCGGTAAAATAAATAAATTTAACAGAATATTATCTTGAGCAATAGTAATGTTATCATAAGAGTACAAAGAAACACAAGATAATATTATCATTTATTCAAAGAAAGTAGATATTTTACAAGAGATATTAATACTTTTTGAAAGATAAACCACTCTTATTAGCTACTCATTTCCCACCTCGACCTAGTTTTACAAATACAGGAGTAAGTAGTGTACCACTCACTAAAAGTAACTCAACCAGATACATAATTGAAAATCTTCTCATAAGGAGTATAGACATCTGACTTTTTTATCGTAGTTGTAAGTCCTGCATATCCTGTGACAGGTCTACTAAATGATCTAGTTTATCCTGTACTTGTATTAGGTATATCTGTTACATTAGGATTCCATTAAAGTTTAGGTTCTGTTATATCAGCTTTTAAATTTACAAATGTATCATTTAAATCTATATTTCCTATATGTGTTATTAAATTATCTATTTCTGGTGAAATTGTTTCACTATCAGAGTTAGACATTTCCTTTATATCCTGTAGGAATTTTTAGGTTTATTAAATGTTTATTTAAAGTACTAATTTCTTCTTTAGATTTTTCTATTGGGTTTTCAGTTGGAAGAATGATTAATTCTTTACCTTTATCTTTTTTCTTTTTTCATATCCATTTGATAATATTAAAGTTGCTAAAAATTTTTCCTAACTTATCAATTTCTGTTACTATTTGATTTCCTATATGGAGTATAGTTTTTTGTATTTCTATTAAATCTTTATCCATTTTAACCCGAACTTCGATTCTTCTAAAAGTCTAAATTGATTATCTGTCATTTTCTAAATGATCTTCTCTGTAATGCTTGGTTAGTTCTTTATGTATGTTTTGCTGATTTGCTTTTGCACTTACCCAAGCCATAAAGATATTTTCATACTGGTCTTGTATCATATTTATAGTTGTTCTGTGTACTCCAGCTATTCTGACATAATCTAATCTATGTAGATAATAGTTTTTATCTTGTTCTAATTGTCCCGACTATTTGTCGAATTTCATTAAATAAATTATTACACCTTTCGCAATCCATTAATCTGTATGATATCCCCATTCAGTATCATCCACTATATGGTTTCCATAATTAATCTGTTCATTATTATCATAAAATGTTACAGATATGGTTTCATTTAAATAATCATTCCATTCTTGATTATAACTTTCTTCAAAGTCTGTAAATTGATCATAACTATGATCATAGGAATTACTACTATTTATATTTATATCAATAGATTCTACTCGTTCTTGTATACTAATTTATAAGTTTTCTATCTCTACCATGGCTCTGATACCAAAATTGTGGTCCCTAAAATTTCGCGGTAAAATAAATAAATTTAACAGAATATTATCTTGAGCAATAGTAATGATATCATAAGAGTACAAAGAAATACAAGATAATATTATCATTTATTCAAAGAAAGTAGATATTTTACAAGAGATATTAATACTTTTTGAAAGATAAACCACTCTTATTTGCTATTCATTTACCACCTCGACTTAGTTTTACAAATACAAGAGTAAGTAGTGTACCACTCACTAAAAGTAACTCAACCAGATACATAATAGAAAATCTTCTCATAAGGAGTATAGACATCTGGCTTTTTTATCGTAGTTGTAAGTCCTGCATATCATGTGACTGGTCTACTAAATGATCTAGTTTATCCTGTACTTGTACTAGGTATATCTGTTACATTAGAATTCCATTCAGGTTTAGGTTCTGTTATATCAGCTTTTAAATTTACAAATGTATCATTTAAATCTATATTTCCTATATGTGTTATTAAATTATCTATTTCTGGTGAAATTGTTTCACTATCAGAGTTAGACATTTCCTTTATATCCTGTAGGAATTTTTAGGTTTATTAAATGTTTATTTAAAGTACTAATTTCTTCTTTAGATTTTTCTATTGGGTTTTCAGTTGGAAGAATGATTAATTCTTTACCTTTATCTTTTTCTTTTTCATATCCATTTGATAATATTAAAGTTGCTAAAAATTTTCCTAACTTATCAATTTCTGTTACTATTTGATTTCCGATATGGAGTATAGTTTTTTGTATTTCTATTAAATCTTTATCCGTTTTCAACTGAACTTCTGATTCTTTTTAAAAGTCTAAATTGATTATCTGTCATTTTCTAAATGATCTTCTCTGTAATGCTTGGTTAGTTCTTTATGTATGTTTTGCTGATTTGCTTTTGCACTTACCCAAGCCATAAAGATATTTTCATACTGGTCTTGTATCATATTTATAGTTGTTCTGTGTACTCCAGCTATTCTGACATAATCTAATCTATGTAGATAATAGTTTTTATCTTGTTCTAATTGTCTGACTATTTGTCGAATTTCATTAAATAAATTATTACACCTTTCGCAATCCATTAATCTGTATGATATCCCCATTCAGTATCATCCACTATATGGTTTCCATAATTAATCTGTTCATTATTATCATAAAATGTTACAGGTATGGTTTCATTTAAATAATCATTCCATTCTTGATTATAACTTTCTTCAAAGTCTGTAAATTGATCATAACTATGATCATAGGAATTACTACTATTTATATTTATATCAATAGATTCTACTCGTTCTTGTATACTAATTTATAAGTTTTCTATCTCTACCATGGCTCTGATACCAAAATTGTGGTACCTAAAATTTCGCGGTAAAATAAATAAATTTAACAGAATATTATCTTGAGCAATAGTAATGATATCATAAGAGTACAAAGAAATACAAGATAATATTATCATTTATTCAAAGAAAGTAGATATTTTACAAGAGATATTAATACTTTTTGAAAGATAAACCACTCTTATTTGCTACTCATTTCCCACCTCGACCTAGTTTTACAAATACAGGAGTAAGTAGTGTACCACTCACTAAAAGTAACTCAACCAGATACATAATAGAAAATCTTCTCATAAGGAGTATAGACATCTGGCTTTTTTATCGTAGTTGTAAGTCCTGCATATCATGTGACTGGTCTACTAAATGATCTAGTTTGTCCTGTACTTGTACTAGGTATATCTGTTACATTAGAATTCCATTCAGGTTTAGGTTCTGTTATATCAGCTTTTAAATTTACAAATGTATCATTTAAATCTATATTTCCTATATGTGTTATTAAATTATCTATTTCTGGTGAAATTGTTTCACTATCAGAGTTAGACATTTCCTTTATATCCTGTAGGAATTTTTAGGTTTATTAAATGTTTATTTAAAGTACTAATTTCTTCTTTAGATTTTTCTATTGGGTTTTCAGTTGGAAGAATGATTAATTCTTTACCTTTATCTTTTTCTTTTTCATATCCATTTGATAATATTAAAGTTGCTAAAAATTTTCCTAACTTATCAATTTCTGTTACTATTTGATTTCCTATAT
This sequence comes from Rauvolfia tetraphylla, assembly GCA_030512225.1. Lineage (NCBI taxonomy): Eukaryota > Viridiplantae > Streptophyta > Magnoliopsida > Gentianales > Apocynaceae > Rauvolfia > Rauvolfia tetraphylla. The sequence continues at coordinate 2,425,296 of JAJQKT010000064.1, forward strand.
GGAGTATAGTTTTTTGTATTTCTATTAAATCTTTATCCATTTTAACTGAACTTCTGATTCTTCTAAAAGTCTAAATTGATTATCTGTCATTTTCTAAATGATCTTCTCTGTAATGCTTGGTTAGTTCTTTATGTATGTTTTGCTGATATGCTTTTGCACTTACCCAAACCATAAAGATATTTTCATACTGGTCTTGTATCATATTTATAGTTGTTCTGTGTACTCCAGCTATTCTGACATAATCTAATCTATGTAGATAATAGTTTTTATCTTGTTCTTATTGTCTGACTATTTGTCGAATTTTATTAAATAAATTATTACACCTTTCGCAATCCATTAATCTGTATGATATCCCCATTCAGTATCATCCACTATATGGTTTCCATAATTAATCTGCTCATTATTATCATAAAATGTTACGTGTATGGTTTCATTTAAATAATCATTCCATTCTTGATTATAACTTTTTTTCAAAGTCCGTAAATTGATCATAACTATGATCATAGGAATTACTACTATTTATATTTATATCAATAGATTCTACTCGTTCTTGTATACTAATTTCTAAGTTTTCTATCTCTACCATGGCTCGATACCAAAAATTGTGGTACCCTAAAATTTCATGTAAAATAAATAAATTTAACGAATATTATCTTGAGCAATAGTAATGTTATCATAAGAGTACAAAGAAACACAAGATAATATTATCATTTATTCAAAGAAAGTAGATATTTTACAAGAGATCTTAATACTTTTTGAAAGATAAACCACTCTTATTAGCTACTCATTTCCCACCTCGACCTAGTTTTACAAATACAGGAGTAAGTAGTGTACCACTCACTAAAAGTAACTCAACCAGATACATAATAGAAAATCTTCTCATAAGGAGTATAGACATCTGACTTTTTTATCGTAGTTGTAAGTCCTGCATATCTTGTGACAGGTCTACTAAATGATCTAGTTTATCCTGTACTTGTATTAGGTATATCTGTTACATTAGGATTCCATTAAAGTTTAGGTTCTGTTATATCAGCTTTTAAATTTACAAATGTATCATTTAAATCTATATTTCCTATATGTGTTATTAAATTATCTATTTCTGGTGAAATTGTTTCACTATCAGAGTTAGACATTTCCTTTATATCCTGTAGGAATTTTTAGGTTTATTAAATGTTTATTTAAAGTACTAATTTCTTCTTTAGATTTTTCTATTGGGTTTTCAGTTGGAAGAATGATTAATTCTTTACCTTTATCTTTTTCTTTTTCATATCCATTTGATAATATTAAAGTTGCTAAAAATTTTCCTAACTTATCAATTTCTGTTACTATTTGATTTCCTATATGGAGTATAGTTTTTTGTATTTCTATTAAATCTTTATCCATTTTAACTGAACTTCTGATTCTTCTAAAAGTCTAAATTGATTATCTGTCATTTTCTAAATGATCTTCTCTGTAATGCTTGGTTAGTTCTTTATGTATGTTTTGCTGATTTGCTTTTGCACTTACCCAAGCCATAAAGATATTTTCATACTGGTCTTGTATCATATTTATAGTTGTTCTGTGTACTCCAGCTATTCTGACATAATATAATCGATGTAGATAATAGTTTTTATCTTGTTCTAATTGTCTGACTATTTGTCGAATTTCATTAAATAAATTATTACACCTTTCGCAATCCATTAATCTGTATGATATCCCCATTCAGTATCATCCACTATATGGTTTCCATAATTAATCTGTTCATTATTATCATAAAATGTTACAGGTATGGTTTCATTTAAATAATCATTCCATTCTTGATTATAACTTTTTTCAAAGTCTGTAAATTGATCATAACTATGATCATAGGAATTACTACTATTTATATTTATATCAATAGATTCTACTCGTTCTTGTATATTAATTTCTAAGTTTTCTATCTCTTCCATGGCTCTGATACCAAAATTGTGGTACCTAAAATTTCGCGGTAAAATAAATAAATTTAACAGAATATTATCTTGAGCAATAGTAATGATATCATAAGAGTACAAAGAAATACAAGATAATATTATCATTTATTCAAAGAAAGTAGATATTTTACAAGAGATATTAATACTTTTTGAAAGATAAACCACTCTTATTTGCTACTCATTTACCACCTCGACTTAGTTTTACAAATACAGGAGTAAGTAGTGTACCACTCACTAAAAGTAACTCAACCAGATACATAATAGAAAATCTTCTCATAAGGAGTATAGACATCTGACTTTTTTATCGTAGTTGTAAGTCCTGCATATCTTGTGACAGGTCTACTAAATGATCTAGTTTATCCTGTACTTGTATTAGGTATATCTGTTACATTAGGATTCCATTAAAGTTTAGGTTCTGTTATATCAGCTTTTAAATTTACAAATGTATCATTTAAATCTATATTTCCTATCTGTGTTATTAAATTATCTATTTCTGGTGAAATTGTTTCACTATCAGAGTTAGACATTTCCTTTATATCCTGTAGGAATTTTTAGGTTTATTAAATGTTTATTTAAAGTACTAATTTCTTCTTTAGATTTTTCTATTGGGTTTTCAGTTGGAAGAATGATTAATTCTTTACCTTTATCTTTTTCTTTTTCAGATCCATTTGATAATATTAAGGTTGCTAAAAATTTTCCTAACTTATCAATTTCTGTTACTATTTGATTTCCTATATGGAGTATAGTTTTTTGTATTTCTATTAAATCTTTATCCATTTTAACCGAACTTCGATTCTTCTAAAAGTCTAAATTGATTATCTCGTCATTTTCTAAATGATCTTCTCTCGTAATGCTTGGTTAGTTCTTTATGTATGTTTTGTCGATTTGCTTTTGCACTTACCCAAAGCCATAAAGATATTTTCATACTGGTCTTGTATCATATTTATAGTTGTTCTGTGTACTCCAGCTATTCTGACATAATATAATCGATGTAGATAATAGTTTTTATCTTGTTCTAATTGTCTGACTATTTGTCGAATTTCATTAAATAAATTATTACACCTTTCGCAATCCATTAATCTGTATGATATCCCCATTCAGTATCATCCACTATATGGTTTCCATAATTAATCTGTTCATTATTATCATAAAATGTTACAGGTATGGTTTCATTTAAATAATCATTCCATTCTTGATTATAACTTTTTTCAAAGTCTGTAAATTGATCATAACTATGATCATAGGAATTACTACTATTTATATTTATATCAATAGATTCTACTCGTTCTTGTATACTAATTTCTAAGTTTTCTATCTCTACCATGGCTCTGATACCAAAATTGTGGTACCTAAAATTTCGCGGTAAAATAAATAAATTTAACAGAATATTATCTTGAGCAATAGTAATGATATCATAAGAGTACAAAGAAATACAAGATAATATTATCATTTATTCAAAGAAAGTAGATATTTTACAAGAGATATTAATACTTTTTGAAAGATAAACCACTCTTATTTGCTACTCATTTACCACCTCGACTTAGTTTTACAAATACAGGAGTAAGTAGTGTACCACTCACTAAAAGTAACTCAACCAGATACATAATAGAAAATCTTCTCATAAGGAGTATAGACATCTGACTTTTTTATCGTAGTTGTAAGTCCTGCATATCTTGTGACAGGTCTACTAAATGATCTAGTTTATCCTGTACTTGTATTAGGTATATCTGTTACATTAGGATTCCATTAAAGTTTAGGTTCTGTTATATCAGCTTTTAAATTTACAAATGTATCATTTAAATCTATATTTCCTATCTGTGTTATTAAATTATCTATTTCTGGTGAAATTGTTTCACTATCAGAGTTAGACATTTCCTTTATATCCTGTAGGAATTTTTAGGTTTATTAAATGTTTATTTAAAGTACTAATTTCTTCTTTAGATTTTTCTATTGGGTTTTCAGTTGGAAGAATGATTAATTCTTTACCTTTATCTTTTTCTTTTTCAGATCCATTTGATAATATTAAGGTTGCTAAAAATTTTCCTAACTTATCAATTTCTGTTACTATTTGATTTCCTATATGGAGTATAGTTTTTTGTATTTCTATTAAATCTTTATCCGTTTTTAACTGAACTTCTGATTCTTTTTAAAAGTCTAAATTGATTATCTGTCATTTTCTAAATGATCTTCTCTGTAATGCTTGGTTAGTTCTTTATGTATGTTTTGCTGATTTGCTTTTGCACTTACCCAAGCCATAAAGATATTTTCATACTGGTCTTGTATCATATTTATAGTTGTTCTGTGTACTCCAGCTATTCTGACATAATCTAATCTATGTAGATAATAGTTTTTATCTTGTTCTAATTGTCTGACTATTTGTCGAATTTCATTAAATAAATTATTACACCTTTCGCAATCCATTAATCTGTATGATATCCCCATTCAGTATCATCCACTATATGGTTTCCATAATTAATCTGTTCATTATTATCATAAAATGTTACAGATATGGTTTCATTTAAATAATCATTCCATTCTTGATTATAACTTTCTTCAAAGTCTGTAAATTGATCATAACTATGATCATAGGAATTACTACTATTTATATTTATATCAATAGATTCTACTCGTTCTTGTATACTAATTTCTAAGTTTTCTATCTCTACCATGGCTCTGATACCAAAATTGTGGTCCCTAAAATTTCGCGGTAAAATAAATAAATTTAACAGAATATTATCTTGAGCAATAGTAATGATATCATAAGAGTACAAAGAAATACAAGATAATATTATCATTTATTCAAAGAAAGTAGATATTTTACAAGAGATATTAATACTTTTTGAAAGATAAACCACTCTTATTTGCTACTCATTTACCACCTCGACTTAGTTTTACAAATACAGGAGTAAGTAGTGTACCACTCACTAAAAGTAACTCAACCAGATACATAATAGAAAATCTTCTCATAAGGAGTATAGACATCTGACTTTTTTATCGTAGTTGTAAGTCCTGCATATCTTGTGACAGGTCTACTAAATGATCTAGTTTATCCTGTACTTGTATTAGGTATATCTGTTACATTAGGATTCCATTAAAGTTTAGGTTCTGTTATATCAGCTTTTAAATTTACAAATGTATCATTTAAATCTATATTTCCTATCTGTGTTATTAAATTATCTATTTCTGGTGAAATTGTTTCACTATCAGAGTTAGACATTTCCTTTATATCCTGTAGGAATTTTTAGGTTTATTAAATGTTTATTTAAAGTACTAATTTCTTCTTTAGATTTTTCTATTGGGTTTTCAGTTGGAAGAATGATTAATTCTTTACCTTTATCTTTTTCTTTTTCAGATCCATTTGATAATATTAAGGTTGCTAAAAATTTTCCTAACTTATCAATTTCTATTACTATTTAATTTCCTATATGGAGTATAGTTTTTTGTATTTCTATTAAATCTTTATCCGTTATTAACTGAACTTCTGATTCTTTTTAAAAGTCTAAATTGATTATCTGTCATTTTCTAAATGATCTTCTCTGTAATGCTTGGTTAGTTCTTTATGTATGTTTTGCTGATTTGCTTTTGCACTTACCCAAGCCATAAAGATATTTTCATACTGGTCTTGTATCATATTTATAGTTGTTCTGTGTACTCCAGCTATTCTGACATAATCTAATCTATGTAGATAATAGTTTTTATCTTGTTCTAATTGTCTGACTATTTGTCGAATTTCATTAAATAAATTATTACACCTTTCGCAATCCATTAATCTGTATGATATCCCCATTCAGTATCATCCACTATATGGTTTCCATAATTAATCTGTTCATTATTATCATAAAATGTTACAGGTATGGTTTCATTTAAATAATCATTCCATTCTTGATTATAACTTTTTTCAAAGTCTGTAAATTGATCATAACTATGATCATAGGAATTACTACTATTTATATTTATATCAATAGATTCTACTCGTTCTTGTATACTAATTTCTAAGTTTTCTATCTCTACCATGGCTCTGATACCAAAATTGTGGTACCTAAAATTTCGCGGTAAAATAAATAAATTTAACAGAATATTATCTTGAGCAATAGTAATGATATCATAAGAGTACAAAGAAATACAAGATAATATTATCATTTATTCAAAGAAAGTAGATATTTTACAAGAGATATTAATACTTTTTGAAAGATAAACCACTCTTATTTGCTACTCATTTACCACCTCGACTTAGTTTTACAAATACAGGAGTAAGTAGTGTACCACTCACTAAAAGTAACTCAACCAGATACATAATAGAAAATCTTCTCATAAGGAGTATAGACATCTGGCTTTTTTATCGTAGTTGTAAGTCCTGCATATCATGTGACTGGTCTACTAAATGATCTAGTTTGTCCTGTACTTGTACTAGGTATATCTGTTACATTAGGATTCCATTCAGGTTTAGGTTCTGTTATATCAGCTTTTAAATTTACAAATGTATCATTTAAATCTATATTTCCTATATGTGTTATTAAATTATCTATTTCTGGTGAAATTGTTTCACTATCAGAGTTAGACATTTCCTTTATATCCTGTAGGAATTTTTAGGTTTATTAAATGTTTATTTAAAGTACTAATTTCTTCTTTAGATTTTTCTATTGGGTTTTCAGTTGGAAGAATGATTAATTCTTTACCTTTATCTTTTTCTTTTTCAGATCCATTTGATAAAATTAAGGTTGCTAAAAATTTTCCTAACTTATCAATTTCTGTTACTATTTGATTTCCTATATGGAGTATAGTTTTTTGTATTTCTATTAAATCTTTATCCATTTTAACTGAACTTCTGATTCTTCTAAAAGTCTAAATTGATTATCTGTCATTTTCTAAATGATCTTCTCTGTAATGCTTGGTTAGTTCTTTATGTATGTTTTGCTGATTTGCTTTTGCACTTACCCAAGCCATAAAGATATTTTCATACTGGTCTTGTATCATATTTATAGTTGTTCTGTGTACTCCAGCTATTCTGACATAATCTAATCTATGTAGATAATAGTTTTTATCTTGTTCTAATTGTCTGACTATTTGTCGAATTTCATTAAATAAATTATTACACCTTTCGCAATCCATTAATCTGTATGATATCCCCATTCAGTATCATCCACTATATGGTTTCCATAATTAATCTGTTCATTATTATCATAAAATGTTACAGATATGGTTTCATTTAAATAATCATTCCATTCTTGATTATAACTTTCTTCAAAGTCTGTAAATTGATCATAACTATGATCATAGGAATTACTACTATTTATATTTATATCAATAGATTCTACTCGTTCTTGTATACTAATTTCTAAGTTTTCTATCTCTACCATGGCTCTTGATACCAAAATTGTGGTACCTAAAATTTCGCGGTAAAATAAATAAATTTAACAGAATATTATCTTGAGCAATAGTAATGATATCATAAGAGTACAAAGAAATACAAGATAATATTATCATTTATTCAAAGAAAGTAGATATTTTACAAGAGATATTAATACTTTTTGAAAGATAAACCACTCTTATTTGCTACTCATTTACCACCTCGACTTAGTTTTACAAATACAGGAGTAAGTAGTGTACCACTCACTAAAAGTAACTCAACCAGATACATAATAGAAAATCTTCTCATAAGGAGTATAGACATCTGACTTTTTTATCGTAGTTGTAAGTCCTGCATATCATGTGACAGTCTACTAAATGATCTAGTTTGTCCCTGTACTTGTACTAGGTATATCTCGTTACATTAGGATTCCATTCAAAGTTTAGGTTCTCATATATCAGCTTTTAAATTTACAAATGTATCATTTAAATCTATATTTCCTATATGTGTTATTAAATTATCTATTTCTCGTGAAAATTGTTTCACTATCGAGTTAGACATTTCCTTTATATCCTGTAGGAATTTTTTAGGTTTATTAAATGTTTATTTAAAGTACTAATTTCTTCTTTAGATTTTTTCTATTGGGTTTTTCAGTTGGAAGAATGATTAATTCTTTACCTTTATCTTTTTCTTTTTTCATATCCATTTGATAATATTAAGGTTGCTAAAAATTTTCCTAACTTATCAATTTCGTTACTATTTGATTTCCTATATGGAGTATAGTTTTTTTGTATTTCTATTAAATCTTTATCCATTTTTAATCGAACTTCGATTCTTCTAAAAGTCTAAATTGATTATCTCGTCATTTTCTAAATGATCTTCTCTCGTAATGCTTGGTTAGTTCTTTATGTATGTTTTGTCGATTTGCTTTTGCACTTACCCAAGCCATAAAGATATTTTCATACTGGTCTTGTATCATATTTATAGTTGTTCTGTACTCCAAACTATTCTGACATAATCTAATCTATGTAGATAATAGTTTTTATCTTGTTCTAATTGTCTCGACTATTTGTCGAATTTCATTAAATAAATTATTACACCTTTCGCAATCCATTAATCTGTATGATATCCCCAATTAGTATCATCCACTATATGGTTTCCATAATTAATCTGTTCATTATTATCATAAAATGTTACATATATGGTTTCATTTAAATAATCATTCCATTCTTGATTATAACTTTCTTCAAAGTCTGTAAATTGATCATAACTATGATCATAGGAATTACTACTATTTATATTTATATCAATAGATTCTACTCGCTCTTGTATACTAATTTCTAAGTTTTCTATCTCTACCATGGCTCGATACCAAAATTGTGGTACCTAAAATTTCGCGGTAAAATAAATAAATTTAACGTAATATTATCTTGAGCAATAGTAATGATATCATAAGAGTACAAAGAAATACAAGATAATATTATCATTTATTCAAAGAAAGTAGATATTTTACAAGAGATATTAATACTTTTTGAAAGATAAACCACTCTTATTTGCTACTCATTTACCACCTCGACTTAGTTTTACAAATACAGGAGTAAGTAGTGTACCACTCACTAAAAGTAACTCAACCAGATACATAATAGAAAATCTTCTCATAAGGAGTATAGACATCTGACTTTTTTATCGTAGTTGTAAGTCCTGCATATCATGTGACAGTCTACTAAATGATCTAGTTTGTCCCTGTACTTTGTACTAGGTATATCTCGTTACATTAGGATTCCATTCAAAGTTTAGGTTCTCGTTATATCAGCTTTTAAATTTACAAATGTATCATTTAAATCTATATTTCCTATATGTGTTATTAAATTATCTATTTCTCGTAAAATTGTTTCACTATCGAGTTAGACATTTCCTTTATATCCTCGTAGGAATTTTTTAGGTTTATTAAATGTTTATTTAAAGTACTAATTTCTTCTTTAGATTTTTTCTATTGGGTTTTTCAGTTGGAAGAATGATTAATTCTTTACCTTTATCTTTTTCTTTTTTCGTATCCATTTGATAATATTAAGGTTGCTAAAAATTTTCCTAACTTATCAATTTCGTTACTATTTGATTTCCTATATGGAGTATAGTTTTTTTGTATTTCTATTAAATCTTTATCCATTTTTAATCGAACTTCGATTCTTCTAAAAGTCTAAATTGATTATCCGTCATTTTCTAAATGATCTTCTCCGTAATGCTTGGTTAGTTCTTTATGTATGTTTTGTCGATTTGCTTTTGCACTTACCCAAGCCATAAAGATATTTTCATACTCGGTCTTGTATCATATTTATAGTTGTTCGTGTACTCCAGCTATTCTCGACATAATCTAATCTATGTAGATAATAGTTTTTATCTTGTTCTAATTGTCTCGACTATTTGTCGAATTTCATTAAATAAATTATTACACCTTTCGCAATCCATTAATCGTATGATATCCCCATTCAGTATCATCCACTATATGGTTTCCATAATTAATCTGTTCATTATTATCATAAAATGTTACGGGATATGGTTTCATTTAAATAATCATTCCATTCTTGATTATAACTTTCTTCAAAGTTCAGTAAATTGATCATAACTATGATCATAGGAATTACTACTATTTATATTTATATCAATAGATTCTACTCGCTCTTGTATACTAATTTCTAAGTTTTCTATCTCTACCATGGCTCGATACCAAAATTGTGGTACCTAAAATTTCGCGGTAAAATAAATAAATTTAACGGAATATTATCTTGAGCAATAGTAATGATATCATAAGAGTACAAAGAAATACAAGATAATATTATCATTTATTCAAAGAAAGTAGATATTTTACAAGAGATATTAATACTTTTTGAAAGATAAACCACTCTTATTTGCTACTCATTTACCACCTCGACTTAGTTTTACAAATACAGGGAGTAAGTAGTGTACCACTCACTAAAAGTAACTCAACCGGATACATAATAGAAAATCTTCTCATAAGGAGTATAGACATCCGACTTTTTTTATCGTAGTTGTAAGTCCCGCATATCATGTGACAGTCTACTAAATGATCTAGTTTGTCCTGTACTTGTACTAGGTATATCTGTTACATTAGGATTCCATTAAAGTTTAGGTTCTGTTATATCAGCTTTTAAATTTACAAATGTATCATTTAAATCTATATTTCCTATCTGTGTTATTAAATTATCTATTTCTCGTAAAATTGTTTCACTATCGAGTTAGACATTTCCTTTATATCCTCGTAGGAATTTTTAGGTTTATTAAATGTTTATTTAAAGTACTAATTTCTTCTTTAGATTTTTTCTATTGGGTTTTTCAGTTGGAAGAATGATTAATTCTTTACCTTTATCTTTTTCTTTTTCGTATCCATTTGATAATATTAAGGTTGCTAAAAATTTTCCTAACTTATCAATTTCGTTACTATTTGATTTCCTATATGGAGTATAGTTTTTTTGTATTTCTATTAAATCTTTATCCATTTTTAATCGAACTTCGATTCTTCTAAAAGTCTAAATTGATTATCTGTCATTTTCTAAATGATCTTCTCTCGTAATGCTTGGTTAGTTCTTTATGTATGTTTTGTCGATTTGCTTTTGCACTTACCCAAGCCATAAAGATATTTTTCATACTCGGTCTTGTATCATATTTATAGTTGTTCTGTACTCCAAACTATTCTGACATAATCTAATCTATGTAGATAATAGTTTTTATCTTGTTCTAATTGTCTGACTATTTGTCGAATTTCATTAAATAAATTATTACACCTTTCGCAATCCATTAATCTGTATGATATCCCCATTCAGTATCATCCACTATATGGTTTCCATAATTAACTGCTTTCATTATTATCATAAAATGTTACGGTATATGGTTTCATTTAAATAATCATTCCATTCTTGATTATAACTTTCTTCAAAGTCCGTAAATTGATCATAACTATGATCATAGGAATTACTACTATTTATATTTATATCAATAGATTCTACTCGCTCTTGTATACTAATTTCTAAGTTTTCTATCTCTACCATGGCTCGATACCAAAATTGTGGTACCTAAAATTTCGCGGTAAAATAAATAAATTTAACAGAATATTATCTTGAGCAATAGTAATGATATCATAAGAGTACAAAGAAATACAAGATAATATTATCATTTATTCAAAGAAAGTAGATATTTTACAAGAGATATTAATACTTTTTGAAAGATAAACCACTCTTATTTGCTACTCATTTACCACCTCGACTTAGTTTTACAAATACAGGAGTAAGTAGTGTACCACTCACTAAAAGTAACTCAACCAGATACATAATAGAAAATCTTCTCATAAGGAGTATAGACATCTGGCTTTTTTATCGTAGTTGTAAGTCCTGCATATCATGTGACTGGTCTACTAAATGATCTAGTTTGTCCTGTACTTGTACTAGGTATATCTGTTACATTAGGATTCCATTCAGGTTTAGGTTCTGTTATATCAGCTTTTAAATTTACAAATGTATCATTTAAATCTATATTTCCTATATGTGTTATTAAATTATCTATTTCTGGTAAAATTGTTTCACTATCAGAGTTAGACATTTCCTTTATATCCTCGTAGGAATTTTTTAGGTTTATTAAATGTTTATTTAAAGTACTAATTTCTTCTTTAGATTTTTCTATTGGGTTTTGAGTTGGAAGAATGATTAATTCTTTACCTTTATCTTTTTCTTTTTCAGATCCATTTGATAATATTAAGGTTGCTAAAAATTTTCCTAACTTATCAATTTCTGTTACTATTTGATTTCCTATATGGAGTATAGTTTTTTTGTATTTCTATTAAATCTTTATCCATTTTTAATCGAACTTCGATTCTTTCTAAAAGTCTAAATTGATTATCTGTCATTTTCTAAATGATCTTCTCTCGTAATGCTTGGTTAGTTCTTTTATGTATGTTTTGTCGATTTGCTTTTGCACTTACCCAAGCCATAAAGATATTTTTCATACTGGTCTTGTATCATATTTATAGTTGTTCTGTGTACTCCAGCTATTCTGACATAATCTAATCTATGTAGATAATAGTTTTTATCTTGTTCTAATTGTCTGACTATTTGTCGAATTTCATTAAATAAATTATTACACCTTTCGCAATCCATTAATCTGTATGATATCCCCATTCAGTATCATCCACTATATGGTTTCCATAATTAACTGCTCATTATTATCATAAAATGTTACGGGATATGGTTTCATTTAAATAATCATTCCATTCTTGATTATAACTTTCTTCAAAGTCTGTAAATTGATCATAACTATGATCATAGGAATTACTACTATTTATATTTATATCAATAGATTCTACTCGTTCTTGTATACTAATTTCTAAGTTTTCTATCTCTACCATGGCTCTGATACCAAAATTGTGGTACCTAAAATTTCGCGGTAAAATAAATAAATTTAACAGAATATTATCTTGAGCAATAGTAATGATATCATAAGAGTACAAAGAAATACAAGATAATATTATCATTTATTCAAAGAAAGTAGATATTTTACAAGAGATATTAATACTTTTTGAAAGATAAACCACTCTTATTTGCTACTCATTTACCACCTCGACTTAGTTTTACAAATACAGGAGTAAGTAGTGTACCACTCACTAAAAGTAACTCAACCGGATACATAATAGAAAATCTTCTCATAAGGAGTATAGACATCCGACTTTTTTTATCGTAGTTGTAAGTCCCGCATATCATGTGACAGGTCTACTAAATGATCTAGTTTGTCCCTGTACTTTGTACTAGGTATATCTCGTTACATTAGGATTCCATTCAGAGTTTAGGTTCTCGTTATATCAGCTTTTAAATTTACAAATGTATCATTTAAATCTATATTTCCTATATGTGTTATTAAATTATCTATTTCTCGTAAAATTGTTTCACTATCGTAGTTAGACATTTACTTTATATCCTCGTAGGAATTTTTTAGGTTTATTAAATGTTTATTTAAAGTACTAATTTCTTCTTTAGATTTTTTCTATTGGGTTTTTAGTTGGAAGACTGATTAATTCTTTACCTTTATCTTTTTCTTTTTTCAGATCCATTTGATAATATTAAGGTTGCTAAAAATTTTCCTAACTTATCAATTTCGTTACTATTTGATTTCCTATATGGAGTATAGTTTTTTTGTATTTCTATTAAATCTTTATCCATTTTTAATCGAACTTCGATTCTTCTAAAAGTCTAAATTGATTATCCGTCATTTTCTAAATGATCTTCTCTCGTAATGCTTGGTTAGTTCTTTATGTATGTTTTGTCGATTTGCTTTTGCACTTACCCAAGCCATAAAGATATTTTCATACTCGGTCTTGTATCATATTTATAGTTGTTCGTGTACTCCAAACTATTCTCGACATAATCTAAATCTATGTAGATAATAGTTTTTATCTTGTTCTAATTGTCTCGACTATTTGTCGAATTTCATTAAATAAATTATTACATCTTTCGCAATCCATTAATCTGTATGATATCCCCATTCAGTATCATCCACTATTTGGTTTCCATAATTAATCTGTTCATTATTATCATAAAACGTTACAGGTATGGTTTCATTTAAATAATCATTCCATTCTTGATTATAACTTTCTTCAAAGTCTGTAAATTGATCATAACTATGATCATAGGAATTACTAATTCTACTCGTTCTTGTATACTAATTTCTAAGTTTTCTATCTCTATCATGGCTCTGATACCAAAATTGTGGTACCTAAAATTTCGCGGTAAAATAAATAAATTTAACGGAATATTATCTTGAGCAATAGTAATGATATCATAAGAGTACAAAGAAATACAAGATAATATTATCATTTAATCAAAGAAAGTAGATATTTTACAAGAGATATTAATACTTTTTGAAAGATAAACCACTCTTATTAGCTACTCATTTACCACCTCGACCTAGTTTTACAAATACAGGAGTAAGTAGTGTACCACTCACTAAAAGTAACTCAACCAGATACATAATAGAAAATCTTCTCATAAGGAGTATAGACATCTGACTTTTTTATCGTAGTTGTAAGTCCTGCATATCATGTGACAGGTCTACTAAATGATCTAGTTTGTCCTGTACTTGTACTAGGTATATCTGTTACATTAGGATTCCATTCAGGTTTAGGTTCTGTTATATCAGCTTTTAAATTTACAAATGTATCATTTAAATCTATATTTCCTATATGTGTTATTAAATTATCTATTTCTGGTAAAATTGATTCACTATCAGAGTTAGACATTTACTTTATATCCTCGTAGGAATTTTTTAGGTTTATTAAATGTTTATTTAAAGTACTAATTTCTTCTTTAGATTTTTTCTATTGGGTTTTTAGTTGGAAGAATGATTAATTCTTTACCTTTATCTTTTTCTTTTTTCGTATCCATTTGATAATATTAAGGTTGCTAAAAATTTTCCTAACTTTATCAATTTCTGTTACTATTTGATTTCCTATATGGAGTATAGTTTTTTTGTATTTCTATTAAATCTTTATCCATTTTTAATCGAACTTCGATTCTTTTTAAAAGTCTAAATTGATTATCTCGTCATTTTCTAAATGATCTTCTCCGTAATGCTTGGTTAGTTCTTTTATGTATGTTTTGTCGATTTGCTTTTGCACTTACCCAAGCCATAAAGATATTTTTCATACTGGTCTTGTATCATATTTATAGTTGTTCGTGTACTCCAAACTATTCTCGACATAATCTAAATCTATGTAGATAATAGTTTTTATCTTGTTCTAATTGTCTCGACTATTTGTCGAATTTCATTAAATAAATTATTACACCTTTCGCAAATCCATTAATCTGTATGATATCCCCCATTCAGTATCATCCACTATATGGTTTCCATAATTAATCTGCTCATTATTATCATAAAATGTTACGGATATGGTTTCATTTAAATAATCATTTCATTCTTGATTATAACTTTCTTCAAAGTCTGTAAATTGATCATAACTATGATCATAGGAATTACTACTATTTATATTTATATCAATAGATTCTACTCGTTCTTGTATACTAATTTCTAAGTTTTCTATCTCTACCATGGCTCTGATACCAAAATTGTGGTACCTAAAATTTAGCGGTAAAATAAATAAATTTAACAGAATATTATCTTGAGCAATAGTAATGATATCATAAGAGTACAAAGAAATACAAGATAATATTATCATTTATTCAAAGAAAGTAGATATTTTACAAGAGATCTTAATACTTTTTGAAAGATAAACCACTCTTATTAGCTACTCATTTACCAACTCGACCTAGTTTTACAAATACAGGAGTAAGTAGTGTACCACTCACTAAAAGTAACTCAACCAGATACATAATAGAAAATCTTCTCATAAGGAGTATAGACATCTGACTTTTTTATCGTAGTTGTAAGTCCTGCATATCATGTGACAGGTCTACTAAATGATCTAGTTTGTCCTGTACTTGTACTAGGTATATCTGTTACATTAGGATTCCATTCAGGTTTAGGTTCTGTTATATCAGCTTTTAAATTTACAAATGTATCATTTAAATCTATATTTCCTATCTGTGTTATTAAATTATCTATTTCTGGTAAAATTGATTCACTATCAGAGTTAGACATTTACTTTATATCCTGTAGGAATTTTTAGGTTTATTAAATGTTTATTTAAAGTACTAATTTCTTCTTTAGATTTTTCTATTGGGTTTTTAGTTGGAAGACTGATTAATTCTTTACCTTTATCTTATTCTTTTTCAGATCCATTTGATAATATTAAGGTTGCTAAAAATTTTCCTAATTTATCAATTTCTGTTACTATTTGATTTCCTATATGGAGTATAGTTTTTTTTATTTCTATTAAATCTTTATCCATTTTTAACTGAACTTCTGATTCTTCTAAAAGTCTAAATTGATTATCTGTCATTTTCTAAATGATCTTCTCTGTAATGCTTGGTTAGTTCTTTATGTATGTTTTGCTGATTTGCTTTTGCACTTACCCAAGCCATAAAGATATTTTCATACTGGTCTTGTATCATATTTATAGTTGTTCTGTGTACTCCAGCTATTCTGACATAATCTAAACTATGTAGATAATAGTTTTTATCTTGTTCTAATTGTCTGACTATTTGTCGAATTTCATTAAATAAATTATTACACCTTTCCAAATCCATTAATCTGTATGATATCCCCAATTAGTATCATCCACTATATGGTTTCCATAATTAATCTGTTCATTATTATCATAAAATGTTACAGATATGGTTTCATTTAAATAATCATTTCATTCTTGATTATAACTTTCTTCAAAGTCTGTAAATTGATCATAACTATGATCATAGGAATTACTACTATTTATATTTATATCAATAGATTCTACTCGTTCTTGTATATTAATTTCTAAGTTTTCTATCTCTACCATGGCTCTGATACCAAAATTGTGGTACCTAAAATTTCGCGGTAAAATAAATAAATTTAACAGAATATTATCTTGAGCAATAGTAATGATATCATAAGAGTACAAAAAAATACAAGATAATATTATCATTTATTCAAAGAAAGTAGATATTTTACAAGAGATCTTAATACTTTTTGAAAGATAAACCACTCTTATTAGCTACTCATTTACCAACTCGACCTAGTTTTACAAATACAGGAGTAAGTAGTGTACCACTCACTAAAAGTAACTCAACCAGATACATAATAGAAAATCTTCTCATAAGGAGTATAGACATCTGACTTTTTTATCGTAGTTGTAAGTCCTGCATATCATGTGACAGGTCTACTAAATGATCTAGTTTGTCCTGTACTTGTACTAGGTATATCTGTTACATTAGGATTCCATTCAGAGTTTAGGTTCTCGTTATATCAGCTTTTAAATTTACAAATGTATCATTTAAATCTATATTTCCTATATGTGTTATTAAATTATCTATTTCTCGTAAAATTGATTTCACTATCGTAGTTAGACATTTTACTTTATATCCTCGTAGGAATTTTTTAGGTTTATTAAATGTTTATTTAAAGTACTAATTTCTTCTTTAGATTTTTTCTATTGGGTTTTTGAGTTGGAAGACTGATTAATTCTTTACCTTTATCTTATTTCTTTTTCGTATCCATTTGATAATATTAAGGTTGCTAAAAATTTTCCTAACTTTATCAATTTCTCATACTATTTGATTTCCTATATGGAGTATAGTTTTTTTGTATTTCTATTAAATCTTTATCCAATTTTTAACTCGAACTTCGATTCTTCTAAAAGTCTAAATTGATTATCTGTCATTTTCTAAATGATCTTTCTCGTAATGCTTGGTTAGTTCTTTTATGTATGTTTTGTCGATTTGCTTTTGCACTTACCCAAGCCATAAAGATATTTTTCATACCGGTCTTGTATCATATTTATAGTTGTTCGTGTACTCCAGCTATTCTCGACATAATCTAAATCTATGTAGATAATAGTTTTTATCTTGTTCTAATTGTCTCGACTATTTGTCGAATTTCATTAAATAAATTATTACACCTTTCGCAAATCCATTAATCTGTATGATATCCCCAATTCAGTATCATCCACTATATGGTTTCCATAATTAACTGCTCATTATTATCATAAAATGTTACGTATATGGTTTCATTTAAATAATCATTTCATTCTTGATTATAACTTTCTTCAAAGTCCGTAAATTGATCATAACTATGATCATAGGAATTACTACTATTTATATTTATATCAATAGATTCTACTCGTTCTTGTATACTAATTTCTAAGTTTTCTATCTCTATCATGGCTCTTATACCAAAATTGTGGTACCTAAAATTTCGCGGTAAAATAAATAAATTTAACGGAATATTATCTTGAGCAATAGTAATGATATCATAAGAGTACAAAGAAATACAAGATAATATTATCATTTATTCAAAGAAAGTAGATATTTTACAAGAGATATTAATACTTTTTGAAAGATAAACCACTCTTATTTGCTACTCATTTACCACTCTCGACTTAGTTTTACAAATACAGGAGTAAGTAGTGTACCACTCACTAAAAGTAACTCAACCAGATACATAATAGAAAATCTTCTCATAAGGAGTATAGACATCTGACTTTTTTATCGTAGTTGTAAGTCCTGCATATCATGTGACAGGTCTACTAAATGATCTAGTTTGTCCCTGTACTTTGTACTAGGTATATCTCATACATTAGGATTCCATTCAGAGTTTAGGTTCTCGTTATATCAGCTTTTAAA
This sequence comes from Rauvolfia tetraphylla, assembly GCA_030512225.1. Taxonomy (NCBI): domain Eukaryota; kingdom Viridiplantae; phylum Streptophyta; class Magnoliopsida; order Gentianales; family Apocynaceae; genus Rauvolfia; species Rauvolfia tetraphylla. Next base: position 2,443,865 of record JAJQKT010000064.1, read on the forward strand.
TTTACAAATGTATCATTTAAATCTATATTTCCTATCTGTGTTATTAAATTATCTATTTCTCGTAAAATTGATTCACTATCGTAGTTAGACATTTACTTTATATCCTCGTAGGAATTTTTTAGGTTTATTAAATGTTTATTTAAAGTACTAATTTCTTCTTTAGATTTTTTCTATTGGGTTTTTAGTTGGAAGACCGATTAATTCTTTACCTTTATCTTATTCTTTTTTCGCATCCATTTGATAATATTAAGGTTGCTAAAAATTTTCCTAATTTATCAATTTCTCGTTACTATTTGATTTCCTATATGGAGTATAGTTTTTTTTATTTCTATTAAATCTTTATCCATTTTTAACTCGAACTTCGATTCTTCTAAAAAGTCTAAATTGATTATCCGTCATTTTCTAAATGATCTTCTCTCGTAATGCTTGGTTAGTTCTTTTATGTATGTTTTGTTGATTTGCTTTTGCACTTACCCAAGCCATAAAGATATTTTCATACTCGGGTCTTGTATCATATTTATAGTTGTTCTGTACTCCAAACTATTCTCGACATAATCTAAACTATGTAGATAATAGTTTTTATCTTGTTCTAATTGTCTGACTATTTGTCGAATTTCATTAAATAAATTATTACACCTTTCCCAATCCATTAATCTGTATGATATCCCCAATTAGTATCATCCACTATATGGTTTCCATAATTAATCTGTTCATTATTATCATAAAATGTTACAGATATGGTTTCATTTAAATAATCATTTCATTCTTGATTATAACTTTCTTCAAAGTCTGTAAATTGATCATAACTATGATCATAGGAATTACTACTATTTATATTTATATCAATAGATTCTACTCGTTCTTGTATACTAATTTCTAAGTTTTCTATCTCTACCATGGCTCTGATACCAAAATTGTGGTACCTAAAATTTCGCGGTAAAATAAATAAATTTAACGGAATATTATCTTGAGCAATAGTAATGATATCATAAGAGTACAAAGAAATACAAGATAATATTATCATTTATTCAAAGAAAGTAGATATTTTACAAGAGATATTAATACTTTTTGAAAGATAAACCACTCTTATTTGCTACTCATTTACCACCTCGACTTAGTTTTACAAATACAGGAGTAAGTAGTGTACCACTCACTAAAAGTAACTCAACCAGATACATAATAGAAAATCTTCTCATAAGGAGTATAGACATCTGACTTTTTTATCGTAGTTGTAAGTCCTGCATATCATGTGACAGTCTACTAAATGATCTAGTTTGTCCTCGTACTTTGTACTAGGTATATCTCTACATTAGGATTCCATTCAGGTTTAGGTTCTCGTTATATCAGCTTTTAAATTTACAAATGTATCATTTGAAATCTATATTTCCTATCTGTGTTATTAAATTATCTATTTCTCGGTAAAATTGATTCACTATCAGAGTTAGACATTTACTTTATATCCTGTAGGAATTTTTAGGTTTATTAAATGTTTATTTAAAGTACTAATTTCTTCTTTAGATTTTTCTATTGGGTTTTTAGTTGGAAGACTGATTAATTCTTTACCTTTATCTTATTCTTTTTTCGGATCCATTTGATAATATTAAGGTTGCTAAAAAATTTTCCTAACTTTATCAATTTCGTTACTATTTGATTTCCTATATGGAGTATAGTTTTTTTTATTTCTATTAAATCTTTATCCATTTTTAATCGAACTTCGATTCTTCTAAAAAGTCTAAATTGATTATCTGTCATTTTCTAAATGATCTTCTCTCGTAATGCTTGGTTAGTTCTTTTATGTATGTTTTGTCGATTTGCTTTTGCACTTACCCAAGCCATAAAGATATTTTTCATACTCGGGTCTTGTATCATATTTATAGTTGTTCTGTACTCCAAACTATTCTCGACATAATCTAAACTATGTAGATAATAGTTTTTATCTTGTTCTAATTGTCTGACTATTTGTCGAATTTCATTAAATAAATTATTACACCTTTCCCAATCCATTAATCGTATGATATCCCCAATTAGTATCATCCACTATATGGTTTCCATAATTAATCTGTTTCATTATTATCATAAAATGTTACGGATATGGTTTCATTTAAATAATCATTTCATTCTTGATTATAACTTTCTTCAAAGTTCAGTAAATTGATCATAACTATGATCATAGGAATTACTACTATTTATATTTATATCAATAGATTCTACTCGCTCTTGTATACTAATTTCTAAGTTTTCTATCTCTACCATGGCTCTGATACCAAAATTGTGGTACCTAAAATTTCGCGGTAAAATAAATAAATTTAACGGAATATTATCTTGAGCAATAGTAATGATATCATAAGAGTACAAAGAAATACAAGATAATATTATCATTTATTCAAAGAAAGTAGATATTTTACAAGAGATATTAATACTTTTTGAAAGATAAACCACTCTTATTTGCTACTCATTTACCACCTCGACATAGTTTTACAAATACAGGGAGTAAGTAGTGTACCACTCACTAAAAAGTAACTCAACCAGATACATAATAGAAAATCTTCTCATAAGGAGTATAGACATCCGACTTTTTTATCGTAGTTGTAAGTCCCGCATATCATGTGACAGTCTACTAAATGATCTAGTTTGTCCCTGTACTTTGTACTAGGTATATCTCGTTACATTAGGATTCCATTCAGAGTTTAGGTTCTCGTTATATCAGCTTTTAAATTTACAAATGTATCATTTAAATCTATATTTCCTATATGTGTTATTAAATTATCTATTTCTCGGTAAAATTGATTTCACTATCGTAGTTAGACATTTTACTTTATATCCTCGTAGGAATTTTTAGGTTTATTAAATGTTTATTTAAAGTACTAATTTCTTCTTTAGATTTTTTCTATTGGGTTTTTGAGTTGGAAGACTGATTAATTCTTTACCTTTATCTTATTCTTTTTCGCATCCATTTGATAATATTAAGGTTGCTAAAAAATTTTCCTAACTTATCAATTTCTCGTTACTATTTAATTTCCTATATGGAGTACAGTTTTTTGTATTTCTATTAAATCTTTATCCAATTTTTAATCGAACTTCGATTCTTTTTAAAAGTCTAAATTGATTATCTCGTCATTTTCTAAATGATCTTTTCTCGTAATGCTTGGTTAGTTCTTTTTGTATGTTTTGTCTGATTTGCTTTTGCACTTACCCGAGCCATAAAGATATTTTTAAACTGGTCTTGTATCATATTTATAGTTGTTCTGTGTACTCCAGCTATTCTGACATAATCTAATCTATGTAGATAATAGTTTTTATCTTGTTCTAATTGTCTGACTATTTGTCGAATTTCATTAAATAAATTATTACACCTTTCGCAATCTATTAATCTGTATGATATCCCCAATTAGTGTCTTCCACTATATGGTTTCCATAATTAATCTGTTCATTATTATCATAAAATGTTACAGATATGGTTTCATTTAAATAATCATTTCATTCTTGATTATAACTTTCTTCAAAGTCTGTAAATTGATCATAACTATGATCATAGGAATTACTACTATTTATATTTATATCAATAGATTCTACTCGTTCTTGTATACTAATTTCTAAGTTTTCTATCTCTATCATGGCTCTTATACCAAAATTGTGGTACCTAAAATTTCGCGGTAAAATAAATAAATTTAACGGAATATTATCTTGAGCAATAGTAATGATATCATAAGAGTACAAAGAAATACAAGATAATATTATCATTTATTCAAAGAAAGTAGATATTTTACAAGAGATATTAATACTTTTTGAAAGATAAACCACTCTTATTTGCTACTCATTTACCACCTCGACTTAGTTTTACAAATACAGGAGTAAGTAGTGTACCACTCACTAAAAGTAACTCAACCAGATACATAATAGAAAATCTTCTCATAAGGAGTATAGACATCCGACTTTTTTTATCGTAGTTGTAAGTCCCGCATATCATGTGACAGTCTACTAAATGATCTAGTTTGTCCCTGTACTTTGTACTAGGTATATCTGTTACATTAGGATTCCATTCAGGTTTAGGTTCTGTTATATCAGCTTTTAAATTTACAAATGTATCATTTGAATCTATATTTCCTATCTGTGTTATTAAATTATCTATTTCTGGTAAAATTGATTCACTATCAGAGTTAGACATTTACTTTATATCCTGTAGGAATTTTTAGGTTTATTAAATGTTTATTTAAAGTACTAATTTCTTCTTTAGATTTTTCTATTGGGTTTTTAGTTGGAAGACCGATTAATTCTTTACCTTTATCTTATTCTTTTTCAGATCCATTTGATAATATTAAGGTTGCTAAAAATTTTCCTAACTTATCAATTTCTGTTACTATTTGATTTCCTATATGGAGTATAGTTTTTTTTATTTCTATTAAATCTTTATCCATTTTTAACTGAACTTCTGATTCTTCTAAAAATCTAAATTGATTATCTGTCATTTTCTAAATGATCTTCTCTCGTAATGCTTGGTTAGTTCTTTTATGTATGTTTTGCTCGATTTGCTTTTGCACTTACCCAAGCCATAAAGATATTTTTCATACTCGGGTCTTGTATCATATTTATAGTTGTTCTGTACTCCAAACTATTCTCGACATAATCTAAACTATGTAGATAATAGTTTTTATCTTGTTCTAATTGTCTGACTATTTGTCGAATTTCATTAAATAAATTATTACACCTTTCCCAATCCATTAATCTGTATGATATCCCCAATTAGTATCATCCACTATATGGTTTCCATAATTAATCTGCTTTCATTATTATCATAAAATGTTACGGATATGGTTTCATTTAAATAATCATTTCATTCTTGATTATAACTTTCTTCAAAGTCCAGTAAATTGATCATAACTATGATCATAGGAATTACTACTATTTATATTTATATCAATAGATTCTACTCGTTCTTGTATACTAATTTCTAAGTTTTCTATCTCTACCATGGCTCTGATACCAAAATTGTGGTACCTAAAATTTCGCGGTAAAATAAATAAATTTAACGGAATATTATCTTGAGCAATAGTAATGATATCATAAGAGTACAAAGAAATACAAGATAATATTATCATTTATTCAAAGAAAGTAGATATTTTACAAGAGATATTAATACTTTTTGAAAGATAAACCACTCTTATTTGCTACTCATTTACCACCTCGACATAGTTTTACAAATACAGGGAGTAAGTAGTGTACCACTCACTAAAAAGTAACTCAACCGGATACATAATAGAAAATCTTCTCATAAGGAGTATAGACATCCGACTTTTTTTATCGTAGTTGTAAGTCCCGCATATCATGTGACAGTCTACTAAATGATCTAGTTTGTCCCTGTACTTGTACTAGGTATATCTCTACATTAGGATTCCATTCAGGGTTTAGGTTCTCGTTATATCAGCTTTTAAATTTACAAATGTATCATTTAAATCTATATTTCCTATATGTGTTATTAAATTATCTATTTCTCGGTAAAATTGTTTCACTATCGTAGTTAGACATTTTACTTTATATCCTCGTTGGAATTTTTTAGGTTTATTAAATGTTTATTTAAAGTACTAATTTCTTCTTTAGATTTTTTCTATTGGGTTTTTGAGTTGGAAGAATGATTAATTCTTTACCTTTATCTTATTTCTTTTTTCGGATCCATTTGATAATATTAAGGTTGCTAAAAAATTTTCCTAACTTATCAATTTCGTTACTATTTAATTTCCTATATGGAGTACAGTTTTTTTTGTATTTCTATTAAATCTTTATCCAATTTTTAATCGAACTTCGATTCTTTTTAAAAGTCTAAATTGATTATCTCGTCATTTTCTAAATGATCTTTTCTCGTAATGCTTGGTTAGTTCTTTTTGTATGTTTTGTTGATTTGCTTTTGCACTTACCCGAGCCATAAAGATATTTTTAAACTCGGTCTTGTATCATATTTATAGTTGTTCTGTACTCCAACTATTCCGACATAATCTAATCTATGTAGATAATAGTTTTTATCTTGTTCTAATTGTCTGACTATTTGTCGAATTTCATTAAATAAATTATTACACCTTTCGCAATCTATTAATCTGTATGATATCCCCAATTAGTGTCTTCCACTATATGGTTTCCATAATTAATCTGCTCATTATTATCATAAAATGTTACAGATATGGTTTCATTTAAATAATCATTTCATTCTTGATTATAACTTTCTTCAAAGTCTGTAAATTGATCATAACTATGATCATAGGAATTACTACTATTTATATTTATATCAATAGATTCTACTCGTTCTTGTATACTAATTTCTAAGTTTTCTATCTCTACCATGGCTCTGATACCAAAATTGTGGTACCTAAAATTTCGCGGTAAAATAAATAAATTTAACGGAATATTATCTTGAGCAATAGTAATGATATCATAAGAGTACAAAGAAATACAAGATAATATTATCATTTATTCAAAGAAAGTAGATATTTTACAAGAGATATTAATACTTTTTGAAAGATAAACCACTCTTATTTGCTACTCATTTACCACCTCGACATAGTTTTACAAATACAGGGAGTAAGTAGTGTACCACTCACTAAAAAGTAACTCAACCAGATACATAATAGAAAATCTTCTCATAAGGAGTATAGACATCCGACTTTTTTATCGTAGTTGTAAGTCCTCGCATATCATGTGACAGTCTACTAAATGATCTAGTTTGTCCCTGTACTTTGTACTAGGTATATCTCTACATTAGGATTCCATTCAGAGTTTAGGTTCTCGTTATATCAGCTTTTAAATTTACAAATGTATCATTTAAATCTATATTTCCTATATGTGTTATTAAATTATCTATTTCTCAGTTAAAATTGTTTCACTATCGTAGTTAGACATTTTCTTTATATCCTCGTTGGAATTTTTTAGGTTTATTAAATGTTTATTTAAAGTACTAATTTCTTCTTTAGATTTTTTCTATTGGGTTTTTGAGTTGGAAGAATGATTAATTCTTTACCTTTATCTTATTTCTTTTTTCGGATCCATTTGATAATATTAAGGTTGCTAAAAATTTTCCTAACTTATCAATTTCGTTACTATTTAATTTCCTATATGGAGTACAGTTTTTTTGTATTTCTATTAAATCTTTATCCAATTTTTAATCGAACTTCGATTCTTTTTAAAAAGTCTAAATTGATTATCTGTCATTTTCTAAATGATCTTTCTCGTAATGCTTGGTTAGTTCTTTTTGTATGTTTTTGTTGATTTGCTTTTGCACTTACCCGAGCCATAAAGATATTTTTAAACTGGTCTTGTATCATATTTATAGTTGTTCTGTGTACTCCAGCTATTCTGACATAATCTAATCTATGTAGATAATAGTTTTTATCTTGTTCTAATTGTCTGACTATTTGTCGAATTTCATTAAATAAATTATTACACCTTTCGCAATCTATTAATCTGTATGATATCCCCAATTAGTGTCTTCCACTATATGGTTTCCATAATTAATCTGTTCATTATTATCATAAAATGTTACAGATATGGTTTCATTTAAATAATCATTTCATTCTTGATTATAACTTTCTTCAAAGTCTGTAAATTGATCATAACTATGATCATAGGAATTACTACTATTTATATTTATATCAATAGATTCTACTCGTTCTTGTATACTAATTTCTAAGTTTTCTATCTCTATCATGGCTCTTATACCAAAATTGTGGTACCTAAAATTTCGCGGTAAAATAAATAAATTTAACGGAATATTATCTTGAGCAATAGTAATGATATCATAAGAGTACAAAGAAATACAAGATAATATTATCATTTATTCAAATAAAGTAGATATTTTACAAGAGATATTAATACTTTTTGAAAGATAAACCACTCTTATTTGCTACTCATTTACCACCTCGACTTAGTTTTACAAATACAGGAGTAAGTAGTGTACCACTCACTAAAAGTAACTCAACCAGATACATAATAGAAAATCTTCTCATAAGGAGTATAGACATCTGACTTTTTTATCGTAGTTGTAAGTCCTGCATATCATGTGACAGGTCTACTAAATGATCTAGTTTGTCCTGTACTTGTACTAGGTATATCTGTTACATTAGGATTCCATTCAGGTTTAGGTTCTGTTATATCAGCTTTTAAATTTACAAATGTATCATTTGAATCTATATTTCCTATCTCGTGTTATTAAATTATCTATTTCTGGTAAAATTGATTCACTATCAGAGTTAGACATTTACTTTATATCCTGTAGGAATTTTTAGGTTTATTAAATGTTTATTTAAAGTACTAATTTCTTCTTTAGATTTTTCTATTGGGTTTTTAGTTGGAAGACTGATTAATTCTTTACCTTTATCTTATTCTTTTTCAGATCCATTTGATAATATTAAGGTTGCTAAAAATTTTCCTAACTTATCAATTTCTGTTACTATTTGATTTCCTATATGGAGTATAGTTTTTTTTATTTCTATTAAATCTTTATCCATTTTTAACTGAACTTCTGATTCTTCTAAAAATCTAAATTGATTATCTGTCATTTTCTAAATGATCTTCTCTCGTAATGCTTGGTTAGTTCTTTTATGTATGTTTTGTTGATTTGCTTTTGCACTTACCCAAGCCATAAAGATATTTTTCATACTCGGGTCTTGTATCATATTTATAGTTGTTCTGTGTACTCCAGCTATTCTGACATAATCTAAACTATGTAGATAATAGTTTTTATCTTGTTCTAATTGTCTGACTATTTGTCGAATTTCATTAAATAAATTATTACACCTTTCCCAATCCATTAATCTGTATGATATCCCCAATTAGTATCATCCACTATATGGTTTCCATAATTAATCTGCTTCATTATTATCATAAAATGTTACGGATATGGTTTCATTTAAATAATCATTTCATTCTTGATTATAACTTTCTTCAAAGTCTGTAAATTGATCATAACTATGATCATAGGAATTACTACTATTTATATTTATATCAATAGATTCTACTCGTTCTTGTATACTAATTTCTAAGTTTTCTATCTCTATCATGGCTCTTATACCAAAATTGTGGTACCTAAAATTTCGCGGTAAAATAAATAAATTTAACGGAATATTATCTTGAGCAATAGTAATGATATCATAAGAGTACAAAGAAATACAAGATAATATTATCATTTATTCAAAGAAAGTAGATATTTTACAAGAGATATTAATACTTTTTGAAAGATAAACCACTCTTATTTGCTACTCATTTACCACCTCGACTTAGTTTTACAAATACAGGAGTAAGTAGTGTACCACTCACTAAAAGTAACTCAACCAGATACATAATAGAAAATCTTCTCATAAGGAGTATAGACATCTGACTTTTTTATCGTAGTTGTAAGTCCTGCATATCATGTGACAGGTCTACTAAATGATCTAGTTTGTCCTGTACTTGTACTAGGTATATCTGTTACATTAGGATTCCATTCAGGTTTAGGTTCTGTTATATCAGCTTTTAAATTTACAAATGTATCATTTAAATCTATATTTCCTATATGTGTTATTAAATTATCTATTTCTGGTAAAATTGATTCACTATCAGAGTTAGACATTTACTTTATATCCTGTAGGAATTTTTAGGTTTATTAAATGTTTATTTAAAGTACTAATTTCTTCTTTAGATTTTTCTATTGGGTTTTTAGTTGGAAGACTGATTAATTCTTTACCTTTATCTTATTCTTTTTCAGATCCATTTGATAATATTAAGGTTGCTAAAAATTTTCCTAATTTATCAATTTCTGTTACTATTTGATTTCCTATATGGAGTATAGTTTTTTTTATTTCTATTAAATCTTTATCCATTTTTAACTGAACTTCTGATTCTTCTAAAAGTCTAAATTGATTATCTGTCATTTTCTAAATGATCTTCTCTGTAATGCTTGGTTAGTTCTTTATGTATGTTTTGCTGATTTGCTTTTGCACTTACCCAAGCCATAAAGATATTTTCATACTGGTCTTGTATCATATTTATAGTTGTTCTGTGTACTCCAGCTATTCTGACATAATCTAAACTATGTAGATAATAGTTTTTATCTTGTTCTAATTGTTTGACTATTTGTCGAATTTCATTAAATAAATTATTACACCTTTCCCAATCCATTAATCTGTATGATATCCCCAATTAGTATCATCCACTATATGGTTTCCATAATTAATCTGTTCATTATTATCATAAAATGTTACAGATATGGTTTCATTTAAATAATCATTTCATTCTTGATTATAACTTTCTTCAAAGTCTGTAAATTGATCATAACTATGATCATAGGAATTACTACTATTTATATTTATATCAATAGATTCTACTCGTTCTTGTATACTAATTTCTAAGTTTTCTATCTCTATCATGGCTCTTATACCAAAATTGTGGTACCTAAAATTTCGCGGTAAAATAAATAAATTTAACGGAATATTATCTTGAGCAATAGTAATGATATCATAAGAGTACAAAGAAATACAAGATAATATTATCATTTATTCAAAGAAAGTAGATATTTTACAAGAGATATTAATACTTTTTGAAAGATAAACCACTCTTATTTGCTACTCATTTACCACCTCGACATAGTTTTACAAATACAGGAGTAAGTAGTGTACCACTCACAAAAAGTAACTCAACCAGATACATAATAGAAAATCTTCTCATAAGGAGTATAGACATCTGACTTTTTTATCGTAGTTGTAAGTCCTGCATATCCTGTGACAGGTCTACTAAATGATCTAGTTTGTCCTGTACTTGTACTAGGTATATCTGTTACATTAGGATTCCATTCAGGTTTAGGTTCTGTTATATCAGCTTTTAAATTTACAAATGTATCATTTAAATCTATATTTCCTATATGTGTTATTAAATTATCTATTTCTGGTTAAATTGTTTCACTATCGTAGTTAGACATTTTCTTTATATCCTCGTTGGAATTTTTTAGGTTTATTAAATGTTTATTTAAAGTACTAATTTCTTCTTTAGATTTTTCTATTGGGTTTTGAGTTGGAAGAATGATTAATTCTTTACCTTTATCTTTTTCTTTTTCAGATCCATTTGATAATATTAAGGTTGCTAAAAATTTTCCTAACTTATCAATTTCTGTTACTATTTAATTTCCTATATGGAGTACAGTTTTTTGTATTTCTATTAAATCTTTATCCAATTTTTAACTCGAACTTCGATTCTTTTTTAAAAAGTCTAAATTGATTATCTCGTCATTTTCTAAATGATCTTTTCTCGTAATGCTTGGTTAGTTCTTTTTGTATGTTTTTGTTGATTTGCTTTTGCACTTACCCGTGCCATAAAGATATTTTTAAACTCGGTCTTGTATCATATTTATAGTTGTTCTGTACTCCAAACTATTCCGACATAATCTAATCTATGTAGATAATAGTTTTTATCTTGTTCTAATTGTCCGACTATTTGTCGAATTTCATTAAATAAATTATTACACCTTTCGCAATCTATTAATCTGTATGATATCCCCAATTAGTGTCTTCCACTATATGGTTTCCATAATTAATCTGTTCATTATTATCATAAAATGTTACAGTATATGGTTTCATTTAAATAATCATTTCATTCTTGATTATAACTTTCTTCAAAGTCCGTAAATTGATCATAACTATGATCATAGGAATTACTACTATTTATATTTATATCAATAGATTCTACTCGCTCTTGTATACTAATTTCTAAGTTTTCTATCTCTATCATGGCTCTTATACCAAAAATTGTGGTACCTAAAATTTCATGTAAAATAAATAAATTTAACGGAATATTATCTTGAGCAATAGTAATGATATCATAAGAGTACAAAGAAATACAAGATAATATTATCATTTATTCAAATAAAGTAGATATTTTACAAGAGATATTAATACTTTTTGAAAGATAAACCACTCTTATTTGCTACTCATTTACCACCTCGACTTAGTTTTACAAATACAGGGAGTAAGTAGTGTACCACTCACTAAAAGTAACTCAACCGGATACATAATAGAAAATCTTCTCATAAGGAGTATAGACATCCGACTTTTTTTATCGTAGTTGTAAGTCCCGCATATCATGTGACAGTCTACTAAATGATCTAGTTTGTCCCTGTACTTGTACTAGGTATATCTCGTTACATTAGGATTCCATTCGAGTTTAGGTTCTCGTTATATCGGCTTTTAAATTTACAAATGTATCATTTAAATCTATATTTCCTATCTGTGTTATTAAATTATCTATTTCTCGGTAAAATTGATTCACTATCGTAGTTAGACATTTACTTTATATCCTCGTAGGAATTTTTTAGGTTTATTAAATGTTTATTTAAAGTACTAATTTCTTCTTTAGATTTTTTCTATTGGGTTTTTAGTTGGAAGACCGATTAATTCTTTACCTTTATCTTATTCTTTTTTAGATCCATTTGATAATATTAAGGTTGCTAAAAATTTTCCTAACTTATCAATTTCTGTTACTATTTGATTTCCTATATGGAGTATAGTTTTTTTTATTTCTATTAAATCTTTATCCATTTTTAACTGAACTTCTGATTCTTCTAAAAATCTAAATTGATTATCTGTCATTTTCTAAATGATCTTCTCCGTAATGCTTGGTTAGTTCTTTTATGTATGTTTTGTCTGATTTGCTTTTGCACTTACCCAAGCCATAAAGATATTTTCATACTCGGGTCTTGTATCATATTTATAGTTGTTCGTGTACTCCAAATTATTCCGACATAATCTAAACTATGTAGATAATAGTTTTTATCTTGTTCTAATTGTCTCGACTATTTGTCGAATTTCATTAAATAAATTATTACACCTTTCCCAATCCATTAATCCGTATGATATCCCCAATTAGTATCATCCACTATATGGTTTCCATAATTAATCTGTTCATTATTATCATAAAATGTTACAGTATATGGTTTCATTTAAATAATCATTTCATTCTTGATTATAACTTTCTTCAAAGTCCAGTAAATTGATCATAACTATGATCATAGGAATTACTACTATTTATATTTATATCAATAGATTCTACTCGTTCTTGTATACTAATTTCTAAGTTTTCTATCTCTACCATGGCTCTGATACCAAAATTGTGGTACCTAAAATTTCGCGGTAAAATAAATAAATTTAACGGAATATTATCTTGAGCAATAGTAATGATATCATAAGAGTACAAAGAAATACAAGATAATATTATCATTTATTCAAAGAAAGTAGATATTTTACAAGAGATATTAATACTTTTTGAAAGATAAACCACTCTTATTTGCTACTCATTTACCACCTCGACATAGTTTTACAAATACAGGAGTAAGTAGTGTACCACTCACTAAAAAGTAACTCAACCGGATACATAATAGAAAATCTTCTCATAAGGAGTATAGACATCCGGCTTTTTTTATCGTAGTTGTAAGTCCTCGCATATCCTCGTGACGAGTCTACTAAATGATCTAGTTTGTCCCTGTACTTTGTACTAGGTATATCTCGTTACATTAGGATTCCATTCAGGTTTAGGTTCTGTTATATCAGCTTTTAAATTTACAAATGTATCATTTAAATCTATATTTCCTATATGTGTTATTAAATTATCTATTTCTGGTTAAATTGTTTCACTATCAGAGTTAGACATTTTCTTTATATCCTGTTGGAATTTTTAGGTTTATTAAATGTTTATTTAAAGTACTAATTTCTTCTTTAGATTTTTCTATTGGGTTTTGAGTTGGAAGAATGATTAATTCTTTACCTTTATCTTTTTCTTTTTCAGATCCATTTGATAATATTAAGGTTGCTAAAAATTTTCCTAACTTATCAATTTCTGTTACTATTTAATTTCCTATATGGAGTACAATTTTTTGTATTTCTATTAAATCTTTATCCAATTTTAACTGAACTTCTGATTCTTTTTAAAAGTCTAAATTGATTATCTGTCATTTTCTAAATGATCTTTTCTGTAATGCTTGGTTAGTTCTTTTTGTATGTTTTGCTGATTTGCTTTTGCACTTACCCAGGCCATAAAGATATTTTTAAACTGGTCTTGTATCATATTTATAGTTGTTCTGTGTACTCCAGCTATTCTGACATAATCTAATCTATGTAGATAATAGTTTTTATCTTGTTCTAATTGTCTGACTATTTGTCGAATTTCATTAAATAAATTATTACACCTTTCGCAATCTATTAATCTGTATGATATCCCCAATTAGTGTCTTCCACTATATGGTTTCCATAATTAATCTGTTCATTATTATCATAAAATGTTACAGATATGGTTTCATTTAAATAATCATTTCATTCTTGATTATAACTTTCTTCAAAGTCTGTAAATTGATCATAACTATGATCATAGGAATTACTACTATTTATATTTATATCAATAGATTCTACTCGTTCTTGTATACTAATTTCTAAGTTTTCTATCTCTATCATGGCTCTTATACCAAAAATTGTGGTACCTAAAATTTCATGTAAAATAAATAAATTTAACGGAATATTATCTTGAGCAATAGTAATGATATCATAAGAGTACAAAGAAATACAAGATAATATTATCATTTATTCAAATAAAGTAGATATTTTACAAGAGATATTAATACTTTTTGAAAGATAAACCACTCTTATTTGCTACTCATTTACCACTTCGACTTAGTTTTACAAATACAGGGAGTAAGTAGTGTACCACTCACTAAAAGTAACTCAACCGGATACATAATAGAAAATCTTCTCATAAGGAGTATAGACATCCGACTTTTTTTATCGTAGTTGTAAGTCCCGCATATCATGTGACGAGTCTACTAAATGATCTAGTTTGTCCCTGTACTTGTACTAGGTATATCTGTTACATTAGGATTCCATTCAGGTTTAGGTTCTGTTATATCAGCTTTTAAATTTACAAATGTATCATTTGAATCTATATTTCCTATCTGTGTTATTAAATTATCTATTTCTGGTAAAATTGATTCACTATCAGAGTTAGACATTTACTTTATATCCTGTAGGAATTTTTAGGTTTATTAAATGTTTATTTAAAGTACTAATTTCTTCTTTAGATTTTTCTATTGGGTTTTTAGTTGGAAGACCGATTAATTCTTTACCTTTATCTTATTCTTTTTCAGATCCATTTGATAATATTAAGGTTGCTAAAAATTTTCCTAACTTATCAATTTCTGTTACTATTTGATTTCCTATATGGAGTATAGTTTTTTTTATTTCTATTAAATCTTTATCCATTTTTAACTGAACTTCTGATTCTTCTAAAAATCTAAATTGATTATCTGTCATTTTCTAAATGATCTTCTCCGTAATGCTTGGTTAGTTCTTTTATGTATGTTTTGCTCGATTTGCTTTTGCACTTACCCAAGCCATAAAGATATTTTCATACTCGGGTCTTGTATCATATTTATAGTTGTTCGTGTACTCCAAATTATTCCGACATAATCTAAACTATGTAGATAATAGTTTTTATCTTGTTCTAATTGTCTGACTATTTGTCGAATTTCATTAAATAAATTATTACACCTTTCCCAATCCATTAATCTGTATGATATCCCCAATTAGTATCATCCACTATATGGTTTCCATAATTAATCTGTTCATTATTATCATAAAATGTTACAGATATGGTTTCATTTAAATAATCATTTCATTCTTGATTATAACTTTCTTCAAAGTCTGTAAATTGATCATAACTATGATCATAGGAATTACTACTATTTATATTTATATCAATAGATTCTACTCGTTCTTGTATACTAATTTCTAAGTTTTCTATCTCTACCATGGCTCGATACCAAAATTGTGGTACCTAAAATTTCGCGGTAAAATAAATAAATTTAACGGAATATTATCTTGAGCAATAGTAATGATATCATAAGAGTACAAAGAAATACAAGATAATATTATCATTTATTCAAAGAAAGTAGATATTTTACAAGAGATATTAATACTTTTTGAAAGATAAACCACTCTTATTTGCTACTCATTTACCACCTCGACATAGTTTTACAAATACAGGGAGTAAGTAGTGTACCACTCACTAAAAAGTAACTCAACCGGATACATAATAGAAAATCTTCTCATAAGGAGTATAGACATCCGGCTTTTTTTATCGTAGTTGTAAGTCTCGCATATCCCTGTGACAGGTCTACTAAATGATCTAGTTTGTCCCTGTACTTGTACTAGGTATATCTGCTACATTAGGATTCCATTCAGAGTTTAGGTTCTCATATATCGCCTTTTAAATTTACAAATGTATCATTTAAATCTATATTTCCTATATGTGTTATTAAATTATCTATTTCTGGTTAAATTGTTTCACTATCAGAGTTAGACATTTTCTTTATATCCTGTTGGAATTTTTAGGTTTATTAAATGTTTATTTAAAGTACTAATTTCTTCTTTAGATTTTTCTATTGGGTTTTGAGTTGGAAGAATGATTAATTCTTTACCTTTATCTTTTTCTTTTTCAGATCCATTTGATAATATTAAGGTTGCTAAAAATTTTCCTAACTTATCAATTTCTGTTACTATTTAATTTCCTATATGGAGTACAATTTTTTGTATTTCTATTAAATCTTTATCCAATTTTAACTGAACTTCTGATTCTTTTTAAAAGTCTAAATTGATTATCTGTCATTTTCTAAATGATCTTTTCTCGTAATGCTTGGTTAGTTCTTTTTTGTATGTTTTGTCGATTTGCTTTTGCACTTACCCGTGCCATAAAGATATTTTTAAACTGGTCTTGTATCATATTTATAGTTGTTCTGTACTCCAAACTATTCCGACATAATCTAATCTATGTAGATAATAGTTTTTATCTTGTTCTAATTGTCCGACTATTTGTCGAATTTCATTAAATAAATTATTACACCTTTCGCAATCTATTAATCTGTATGATATCCCCAATTAGTGTCTTCCACTATATGGTTTCCATAATTAATCTGTTCATTATTATCATAAAATGTTACAGATATGGTTTCATTTAAATAATCATTTCATTCTTGATTATAACTTTCTTCAAAGTCTGTAAATTGATCATAACTATGATCATAGGAATTACTACTATTTATATTTATATCAATAGATTCTACTCGTTCTTGTATACTAATTTCTAAGTTTTCTATCTCTATCATGGCTCTTATACCAAAATTGTGGTACCTAAAATTTCGCGGTAAAATAAATAAATTTAACGGAATATTATCTTGAGCAATAGTAATGATATCATAAGAGTACAAAGAAATACAAGATAATATTATCATTTATTCAAATAAAGTAGATATTTTACAAGAGATATTAATACTTTTTGAAAGATAAACCACTCTTATTTGCTACTCATTTACCACCTCGACTTAGTTTTACAAATACAGGAGTAAGTAGTGTACCACTCACTAAAAGTAACTCAACCAGATACATAATAGAAAATCTTCTCATAAGGAGTATAGACATCTGACTTTTTTATCGTAGTTGTAAGTCCTGCATATCATGTGACAGGTCTACTAAATGATCTAGTTTGTCCTGTACTTGTACTAGGTATATCTCGTTACATTAGGATTCCATTCGAGTTTAGGTTCCGTTATATCGCCTTTTAAATTTACAAATGTATCATTTGAATCTATATTTCCTATCTCGTGTTATTAAATTATCTATTTCTGGTAAAATTGATTCACTATCAGAGTTAGACATTTACTTTATATCCTGTAGGAATTTTTAGGTTTATTAAATGTTTATTTAAAGTACTAATTTCTTCTTTAGATTTTTCTATTGGGTTTTTAGTTGGAAGACCGATTAATTCTTTACCTTTATCTTATTCTTTTTCAGATCCATTTGATAATATTAAGGTTGCTAAAAATTTTCCTAACTTATCAATTTCTGTTACTATTTGATTTCCTATATGGAGTATAGTTTTTTTTATTTCTATTAAATCTTTATCCATTTTTAACTGAACTTCTGATTCTTCTAAAAATCTAAATTGATTATCTGTCATTTTCTAAATGATCTTCTCTGTAATGCTTGGTTAGTTCTTTATGTATGTTTTGCTGATTTGCTTTTGCACTTACCCAAGCCATAAAGATATTTTCATACTGGTCTTGTATCATATTTATAGTTGTTCGTGTACTCCAAACTATTCTCGACATAATCTAAACTATGTAGATAATAGTTTTTATCTTGTTCTAATTGTCCGACTATTTGTCGAATTTCATTAAATAAATTATTACACCTTTCCCAATCCATTAATCCGTATGATATCCCCAATTAGTATCATCCACTATATGGTTTCCATAATTAATCTGTTCATTATTATCATAAAATGTTACAGATATGGTTTCATTTAAATAATCATTTCATTCTTGATTATAACTTTCTTCAAAGTCTGTAAATTGATCATAACTATGATCATAGGAATTACTACTATTTATATTTATATCAATAGATTCTACTCGTTCTTGTATACTAATTTCTAAGTTTTCTATCTCTATCATGGCTCTTATACCAAAATTGTGGTACCTAAAATTTCGCGGTAAAATAAATAAATTTAACGGAATATTATCTTGAGCAATAGTAATGATATCATAAGAGTACAAAGAAATACAAGATAATATTATCATTTATTCAAATAAAGTAGATATTTTACAAGAGATATTAATACTTTTTGAAAGATAAACCACTCTTATTTGCTACTCATTTACCACCTCGACATAGTTTTACAAATACAGGAGTAAGTAGTGTACCACTCACTAAAAGTAACTCAACCAGATACATAATAGAAAATCTTCTCATAAGGAGTATAGACATCTGGCTTTTTTATCGTAGTTGTAAGTCCTGCATATCCTGTGACAGGTCTACTAAATGATCTAGTTTGTCCTGTACTTGTACTAGGTATATCTGTTACATTAGGATTCCATTCAGGTTTAGGTTCTGTTATATCAGCTTTTAAATTTACAAATGTATCATTTAAATCTATATTTCCTATATGTGTTATTAAATTATCTATTTCTGGTTAAATTGTTTCACTATCAGAGTTAGACATTTTCTTTATATCCTGTTGGAATTTTTAGGTTTATTAAATGTTTATTTAAAGTACTAATTTCTTCTTTAGATTTTTCTATTGGGTTTTTAGTTGGAAGACCGATTAATTCTTTACCTTTATCTTATTCTTTTTCAGATCCATTTGATAATATTAAGGTTGCTAAAAATTTTCCTAACTTATCAATTTCTGTTACTATTTGATTTCCTATATGGAGTATAGTTTTTTTTATTTCTATTAAATCTTTATCCATTTTTAACTGAACTTCTGATTCTTCTAAAAATCTAAATTGATTATCTGTCATTTTCTAAATGATCTTCTCTGTAATGCTTGGTTAGTTCTTTATGTATGTTTTGCTGATTTGCTTTTGCACTTACCCAAGCCATAAAGATATTTTCATACTGGTCTTGTATCATATTTATAGTTGTTCTGTGTACTCCAGCTATTCTGACATAATCTAATCTATGTAGATAATAGTTTTTATCTTGTTCTAATTGTCTGACTATTTGTCGAATTTCATTAAATAAATTATTACACCTTTCCCAATCCATTAATCTGTATGATATCCCCAATTAGTATCATCCACTATATGGTTTCCATAATTAATCTGTTCATTATTATCATAAAATGTTACAGATATGGTTTCATTTAAATAATCATTTCATTCTTGATTATAACTTTCTTCAAAGTCTGTAAATTGATCATAACTATGATCATAGGAATTACTACTATTTATATTTATATCAATAGATTCTACTCGTTCTTGTATACTAATTTCTAAGTTTTCTATCTCTATCATGGCTCTTATACCAAAATTGTGGTACCTAAAATTTCGCGGTAAAATAAATAAATTTAACGGAATATTATCTTGAGCAATAGTAATGATATCATAAGAGTACAAAGAAATACAAGATAATATTATCATTTATTCAAATAAAGTAGATATTTTACAAGAGATATTAATACTTTTTGAAAGATAAACCACTCTTATTTGCTACTCATTTACCACCTCGACTTAGTTTTACAAATACAGGAGTAAGTAGTGTACCACTCACTAAAAGTAACTCAACCAGATACATAATAGAAAATCTTCTCATAAGGAGTATAGACATCTGACTTTTTTATCGTAGTTGTAAGTCCTGCATATCATGTGACAGGTCTACTAAATGATCTAGTTTGTCCTGTACTTGTACTAGGTATATCTGTTACATTAGGATTCCATTCAGGTTTAGGTTCTGTTATATCAGCTTTTAAATTTACAAATGTATCATTTGAATCTATATTTCCTATCTGTGTTATTAAATTATCTATTTCTGGTAAAATTGATTCACTATCAGAGTTAGACATTTACTTTATATCCTGTAGGAATTTTTAGGTTTATTAAATGTTTATTTAAAGTACTAATTTCTTCTTTAGATTTTTCTATTGGGTTTTTAGTTGGAAGACCGATTAATTCTTTACCTTTATCTTATTCTTTTTCAGATCCATTTGATAATATTAAGGTTGCTAAAAATTTTCCTAACTTATCAATTTCTGTTACTATTTGATTTCCTATATGGAGTATAGTTTTTTTTATTTCTATTAAATCTTTATCCATTTTTAACTGAACTTCTGATTCTTCTAAAAATCTAAATTGATTATCTGTCATTTTCTAAATGATCTTCTCTGTAATGCTTGGTTAGTTCTTTATGTATGTTTTGCTGATTTGCTTTTGCACTTACCCAAGCCATAAAGATATTTTCATACTGGTCTTGTATCATATTTATAGTTGTTCTGTGTACTCCAGCTATTCTGACATAATCTAAACTATGTAGATAATAGTTTTTATCTTGTTCTAATTGTCTGACTATTTGTCGAATTTCATTAAATAAATTATTACACCTTTCCCAATCCATTAATCTGTATGATATCCCCAATTAGTATCATCCACTATATGGTTTCCATAATTAATCTGTTCATTATTATCATAAAATGTTACAGATATGGTTTCATTTAAATAATCATTTCATTCTTGATTATAACTTTCTTCAAAGTCTGTAAATTGATCATAACTATGATCATAGGAATTACTACTATTTATATTTATATCAATAGATTCTACTCGTTCTTGTATACTAATTTCTAAGTTTTCTATCTCTATCATGGCTCTTATACCAAAATTGTGGTACCTAAAATTTCGCGGTAAAATAAATAAATTTAACGGAATATTATCTTGAGCAATAGTAATGATATCATAAGAGTACAAAGAAATACAAGATAATATTATCATTTATTCAAAGAAAGTAGATATTTTACAAGAGATATTAATACTTTTTGAAAGATAAACCACTCTTATTTGCTACTCATTTACCACCTCGACTTAGTTTTACAAATACAGGAGTAAGTAGTGTACCACTCACTAAAAGTAACTCAACCAGATACATAATAGAAAATCTTCTCATAAGGAGTATAGACATCTGACTTTTTTATCGTAGTTGTAAGTCCTGCATATCATGTGACAGGTCTACTAAATGATCTAGTTTGTCCTGTACTTGTACTAGGTATATCTGTTACATTAGGATTCCATTCAGGTTTAGGTTCTGTTATATCAGCTTTTAAATTTACAAATGTATCATTTGAATCTATATTTCCTATCTGTGTTATTAAATTATCTATTTCTGGTAAAATTGATTCACTATCAGAGTTAGACATTTACTTTATATCCTGTAGGAATTTTTAGGTTTATTAAATGTTTATTTAAAGTACTAATTTCTTCTTTAGATTTTTCTATTGGGTTTTCAGTTGGAAGACTGATTAATTCTTTACCTTTATCATTTTCTTTTTCAGATCCATTTGATTATATTAAGGTTGCTAAAAATTTTCCTAACTTATCAATTTCTGTTACTATTTAATTTCCTATATGGAGTACAGTTTTTTGTATTTCTATTAAATCTTTATCCAATTTTAACTGAACTTCTGATTCTTTTTAAAAGTCTAAATTGATTATCTGTCATTTTCTAAATGATCTTTTCTGTAATGCTTGGTTAGTTCTTTTTGTATGTTTTGCTGATTTGCTTTTGCACTTACCCAGGCCATAAAGATATTTTTAAACTGGTCTTGTATCATATTTATAGTTGTTCGTGTACTCCAAACTATCTCGACATAATCTAATCTATGTAGATAATAGTTTTTATCTTGTTCTAATTGTCTCGACTATTTGTCGAATTTCATTAAATAAATTATTACACCTTTCGCAATCTATTAATTCAGTATGATATCCCCCAATTAGTGTCTTCCACTATATGGTTTTCATAATTAATCTGTTCATTATTATCATAAAATGTTACAGATATGGTTTCATTTAAATAATCATTCCATTCTTGATTATAACTTTTTTCAAAGTTTGTAAATTGATCATAACTATCATCATAGGAATTACTACTATTTATATTTAAATTTAACAAATTATTATCTTGAGCAATAGTAATGATATCATAAGAGTACAAAGAAATACAAGATAATATTATCATTTATTCAAAGAAAGTAGATATTTTACAAGAGATATTAATACTTTTTGAAAGATAAACCACTCTTATTTGCTACTCATTTACCACCTCGACATAGTTTTACAAATACAGGAGTAAGTAGTGTACCACTCACTAAAAGTAACTCAACCAGATACATAATAGAAAATCTTCTCATAAGGAGTATAGACATCTGGCTTTTTTATCGTAGTTGTAAGTCCTGCATATCATGTGACAGGTCTACTAAATGATCTAGTTTGTCCTGTACTTGTACTAGGTATATCTGTTACATTAGGATTCCATTCAGGTTTAGGTTCTGTTATATCAGCTTTTAAATTTACAAATGTATCATTTAAATCTATATTTCCTATATGTGTTATTAAATTATCTATTTCTGGTTAAATTGTTTCACTATCAGAGTTAGACATTTTCTTTATATCCTGTTGGAATTTTTAGGTTTATTAAATGTTTATTTAAAGTACTAATTTCTTCTTTAGATTTTTCTATTGGGTTTTTAGTTGGAAGACCGATTAATTCTTTACCTTTATCTTATTCTTTTTCAGATCCATTTGATAATATTAAGGTTGCTAAAAATTTTCCTAACTTATCAATTTCTGTTACTATTTAATTTCCTATATGGAGTACAGTTTTTTGTATTTCTATTAAATCTTTATCCAATTTTAACTGAACTTCTGATTCTTTTTAAAAGTCTAAATTGATTATCTGTCATTTTCTAAATGATCTTTTCTGTAATGCTTGGTTAGTTCTTTTTGTATGTTTTGCTGATTTGCTTTTGCACTTACCCAGGCCATAAAGATATTTTTAAACTGGTCTTGTATCATATTTATAGTTGTTCTGTGTACTCCAGCTATTCTGACATAATCTAATCTATGTAGATAATAGGTTTAATCTTGTTCTAATTGTCTGACTATTTGTCGAATTTCATTAAATAAATTATTACACCTTTCGCAATCCATTAATCTGTATGATATCCCCAATTAGTATCATCCACTATATGGTTTCCATAATTAATCTGTTCATTATTATCATAAAATGTTACAGATATGGTTTCATTTAAATAATCATTCCATTCTTGATTATAACTTTTTTCAAAGTTTGTAAATTGATCATAACTATCATCATAGGAATTACTACTATTTATATTTAAATTTAACAAATTATTATCTTGAGCAATAGTAATGATATCATAAGAGTACAAAGAAATACAAGATAATATTATCATTTGAAAGACCTAAGAGGGGGGTGAATTAGGTCTTTGGCTAATTATCAAAATCATTTTCCTATTATGCAAATCCTTTGCCTTAATAAAAGCTCTTCTTTAAAACAATAAACTTCAAGCTTATATGTGATTTGATGGTTATCACAAGATCATCAAACAATAATGTCATAACCAATCAATCAACAATTATGTAGGCAAGTAAAGCAATAAGAAAATGAGCATACGATTTATAGTGGTTCGATCTCTTCAAGATCTACATCCACTACCTTGAGTCCACACTCAAGGATTTTAACCAATCCACTATATGCTCAATTTCAACAATTACATAAGAGGCTTACCACACAATGGTTTTACACTCACAACCTCTTTTAGTAATTATACAAACAATACAAGGTTCACCAAACACAATGGTTTTATATCTAAAGACAACCTTAAGACTAATCTAATCCAAGGCTCACCCACACATGGGTTTTTACACTACAACCTTGATTAATCTAGTCTATGGCTCACCCTTCCACAAAAGGGTTTTATGTCACAAGATAACCTTGCAAATGAGCTAGTAGAAAACACAATTAAGATAAGAAAAGAGAGAGTGTAAGATGTTACCACTTTGTTGGTAGATGATTACACAATGTTTCACCTTCACACTTTGTTGCCTTTGGAATCTTGAATTTCAATCTTTGAGCACAAGGCAATTTGAGAGCTTTTCAATTCAATTTGATGTAAAACAAGTTAGAGCATGTAGGATTTGTTAAGTTCAAAGTTCTTCTAAAAATCTGGAGTTTATGGCTTTTATAGAGTTCAAAAAATCAGTTCAAACGGCTATACAACGACTAGTAACGGCTAGTTTCAAAAAAATTCGGATGCTCGATTCGCAGTCCGAATTTTTCGAACGATCGAATTTTTTTCGCTGCGTCCCGAATCTTCTTCCGAATTTCTCCGGAAGAACAAAGTGACCATGCTTGAAGGCCAAAATTCGGACGACCAAATTTTTTGGTTGCGTCCCGAATCTTCTTCCGAATTTCTTCGGAAGAATAGTAGCAAACTTTTGCTACAAAATTCGGGACGACCGAATTTTTTGGATCGTGTCCGAATCTTGCATCCGAATTTTTCAAACTTTGTCAAAACATGTTCAAATCAATTCAAACAAGTTGGAAAACATTCTAGCCTTAAAGATAAGTCATTAAAGATCTTTTATGTGCAAAAACCATTTATGAAAACTTGATAATTTAGGTAAGTTCAAAACCATTGAAACCATTTAAATCAAGTTTTGTGCTCCTAATTGCAACTCATAGATTCCAAGGCTTAAGAGTGTAGGGTTTACAAAGTTTACCTATTAAGCACATGCAACCTACACTTCATGTCTTCAAAGCCTTCTAACATCTTGAACAAACTCTTCAATCTTCAATCACTTTGACATATTGGAGTTGTTCTTGCATTTTAACTTCAAGGCAATGAGACTTCATGCTTCTTAGTTCATAAAACCTATCACACAACATACAAGCATATTAGTCCTCATCAATATTTGTCATTAATCAAAACTACATGATTTGCCCTTAGGGCTAACAATCTCCCCCTTTTTGATGATGACAAACTTTGATGCAAAATGTGATGGATTTAAACAATGTAGTATAAAGAAGTATTGATGTCAATGATAGAAGATAACCAATTTAGCACATTGACATTCAAATGGCTCAATATGAGCCTATGACCCAACCAACCTCCATTTGCCTCCTTCCTTCCAACAACTAGGATAGAAGATATAGCATTTAATCATTACGACAACTTCTAAGAGAGGTATTAAAGGTCAGAAAAGATTAATATTGCTCCCCCTTAGATTGTGCTCATTTTTCAACAAGTTTGGACTTGAGATGCTATGCATCCGAATTTTGACATATCAAGTCCGAATTGTAAAATAAGTGAAATGAAAGCTTCAATTTTTGAAAATAAGCTTTCCTAAGGTTGTTCAAACATAGTGGAAGAGATTGAAACAAGTTTGAATCAATTTGAACAACAATAGAGCACATTTTGGCAACAAAAGATGCATGCATCCGAATTTCAGAACATGCATCCGAATTCTTAAACCTTGCATCCGAATTTTTTAAATCTTAAGTCCAAACTGTAATAAATTCAATATAATGAATGTTTAAAGTGAAATAAAGTGTTCCTAAGGTTGTTCAAACATAATGGAAGAAATTAAAACATATTTGAATCAATTTGAACAACAAAAGAGCACATTTTGGCAACAAAATATGGATGCATCCGAATTTCTGAAACATGCATCCGAATTTTGAGCTTTCAATTCCAAACTATAAAATATCTGAGATAACAACTTCTATTTTTGAAAATAAGCTTTTCTAAGATTGTTCAAATATGATAGGAAGGATTAAGATAGTTTTCAAACAATTTGAACAATAGAAAAACATTTTTGGCAATAAAGTTTGGATGCATCCGAACTTTTGGTTTGCATCCGAACGTCAAGTCCAAACTTTTGATAGCAAGTTTGAAAAGGTGATTTTGCATTCTTAAATGAACTATAGAAGTACTCAAATATGTATAGCCACAATAGCACTCTTTAGCTTTGCAAAACCACAAAACTCAAGCATTCAATTGTTTTTATGAGGTAAACTAAAATCATAAGTTAAGTCAAGAACTAGTATCAAGATTTCAAAATCTTAACTTAACCATATTCAAAATCTCAAAACCTCACATAGTATAACATATTCAATTTAAATTTCAAATGCAGCCAAATATTTTCATAGTAGACATTCATTTTACATATAGCACACATACATAGCACATTTACAACAAGCACATAGCACATAGCACATCTTGCAGTCAATATTCTTTCTCCCCCTTTTACATATGCATGGATTTTTCAAAAATTCACACATTTGCTATTCATGCTTGAGGAATTCCACTGTTATTTCTCATTTTCACACATTTTGTCATCACATTTCTTCTCTCCCTTTTGTCATCAATCAAAGATGGGGTTAATGAAAGTGAGACAGCATGTATCACATATAAGCAGTATATGGACTAAACCTCATTTGGCAATTTAGTAATATATTAGCCAATTCTCATAAACTGTATATTGGCAATATTCAACAATTCTCTAGTCAAATAATTATTATCCTAATAGCAATAAGCATTATGTAGTATCTTCAATAATAATACAATAAACAATATATTATCAACTTCTTCTCCCCCTTTTTAGTAGCAATTAAACTTGGGGTGAGAGTATTTGGACAACAAAAGTGAAACAAAAGAAGCTCTTATCACAAAGATTTCACATATTGAGCTTCAAAATATTATAATGACTAAAAAGGCACAAGTAAATTTCAATGTTAAAGCATAACGTGTGCATCAAGGAATAAACTAAAATAAGCATCAAAATAGAGTTTAGGGATAGAAAGGCTTAGTCTTGGATGCGCTTCATGGTCTTCACTTCCAAATTTGTTTGTTATGATGGCCATGTCTCCCTTGAGCTCTATATGATGGGGTCCTTCATTTGTTGACTTCTTGCTCGTGTAGTTGTGCTTTGGAAAGTTACCAATTGAGAGGATCCTTGGATCTTCTTCCTTTGAACCACATTTTCCTTCTCCATTGGCTGAAGGAAATTGGTGATGGATTTGTGATTTTACTTTGTTAAACTCCCTTCACCTCCTTCTTCTTGCTTGTTCTATTGAGCTTTACCCCTTTGTTCTTCATTCTCATGCTCTTCTTTTTCTTGGGATGCTTCACTGCCTTTTCCTTAATCTTTTGTATTCTTATTGCTGCCATCTCCACTCATATTATCTTCTTGATCTTCTTCATTTTCCTCTTTACTGTCCTCTTTCTCATCTTCTTTCTTTTCTTCTTCTTTGGATTTATAGGAACTTGCACCATTTAAAACTACTTGAGAAATCTTTCTCAAGACTTCTTCCAAATTCTTACTCTAGCATCTAAACCATCAAATTTACCAAGAATCATCAGAGTAAAATACTTGAAGAATTTGTCCATCTTCTTCATTTGCTCTTCATGGTTGTTCAATGTCTCTTGAAACACCTTGGCAACTATGGTATCACCTGTAGTGAGATTATCATCTTCAATTTCTTTTCCATCAATAGAGAGTACCTCTTCAAATAGTCTTCTTTTGTGAAAGGTTGCTCCCCCCCACTTCATGCCTCATTTTAATTTTTTTTTTCATTTGTGAACAATTTATGAACAAAGCAATGCTGTCCCAATGAGTAATACCTTGCCCCATTATTATCTACTCAACAAATTATGTTCACCAAGGCATCATTGAACTCAAAGTCCACTTGAGATACTTTAGAGGAATACCATTGAACTACATTATCCTCCTTTTGTTCAATTCTCTCTTCTTTATAGTCTTGAGGCTTCTACCATTTGTACAGGGCATTCTCAATCCTTTCATATGGGTATAACTCACTTATAAAACAATGTCCTCGGAAGAATGATCTCTAAGCCCAAACATCCTCAACATCACAAATTCTATTGAGCAATGCATTATCAATCTCAAAAATCAACCCTGTGATATTCTTGAAGAACACCACTCGAATAGCTTTATTGCCAACTTGCTTTTGCTCAACTATTTCTTCCTTAATATTTGCATAAACTTCATAAACTAAGGAAGGTAATAGCATTCATCAAACATAGGCAAACCAGTCCAGCTCACATCATTTAAAAATGAGAGTATATTACCCATTTTGAATAGTTTGATGACATCCACCTTGTGACTTGGATATATCTTATGATTCCTTTTTTGTCCGAGTCATCAAGTTTAGTAAATGACCTCCACTGTGACAAATCTATTCAGCCATGACATGCTTTGCAAAATATGAACCTTCCTTGGTTCATTGATCACTCGATCCTCCTTCTCTTTCTTTGGCTTTTCCCTTTCCTTTTTCCCATGCTAGGCATCTTTGTCCTCACCTGAAGCTACAACACTTGAATACACTCATTAGTCATTGATTTTTTTTTTAATTTCTAAGCTTCTTCTAAGATTGGTTAAACCTTTCTTCGGCTAATGGCATAGTAAGAATATCATTAATTTGTTCATTAGTGCAAATATGCTTTAAACAAATATTACCCTTAGTAGAATGATCTCTAATGAGATGAAGTTTGATCTCTATATACTTTGTCCTAGTTTGTTGAATAATATGATTGTCAAATTTGTTGCATTAGTATTATCACATAACATAGCCACATATTTGAAACATAGATCATAATCACTTAGAGTATCAATAAGGTAATAGTGAATGTGTTTAATAGCAATCAAATGAAACTCTTTATGACAATATGAAATCTAGCACACAAACACATTGCAAACATAATATTGGCTCTACTTGCAGTCAAATAGAGTTGACTACTCCTATAAAACCATTTTATTCTTGTCATGCATAGTTGATAAACTTATGGAAGTGCTTATACCTTAACATGATTCATAAAAGTGCCATTCTTGGTTTGCTTGATTTGTAGGCCAAGAAAGAAATTGAGTTTTCCTATCATGCTCATTTCTAATTTACTTTGCATCAACTTGGAAAACACATCACAAAGTGAAGTATTGGAAGCACCAAAAGTTGTATCATATATTTGGACAAGTTATAGATCATTGTTGCATGAGGATTTTATAAAAAGAGTAGTTTCAGTTTTTCTCTTGAAAATCCTTTTGAAAGAAGGAAACTACTCAATCTTTCACACTAAATTCTAGGAGCTGGTTTTAAACCATAAAAGACTTTGGATAGTTTGAAAATATGGTAGGAAACTTTTCATGAGCAAAACCGGGTGATTATTCCACATAAATCACTTCCTCAATAAAACCATTTAGAAAAGCACTTTTGACATTCATTTGAAATAACTTAAAGCAAGTACAAGTCAAAAGCATTCTTATGGACTCACGTCTTCATTCGGAACGAAGGTTTCATCATAATCAATTCATTCTTCTTGATTGAATCCTTAGGCAATAAGTCTAGCCTTGTTTCTAGCAACTTCTCCGGATTCAATAAGTTTATTTCTAAAAACCATTTAGTTCCAATAATGGAATGATCATGAGATTTAGGAATATCCAAAATTGTGTACCTTTCAAATCTATTTAATTCCTCTTGAATATCAATAATCTAAAAATCATCACACAATGCATCATCAATACTTTTAGGCTCATATGCGATAAAAGAATAAAGTTATTGATAAAGTACCGCCTTATTTTTACTCCTTGGGAGATATCACCAATGATTTGCTCCTTAGGGTTGCCTCTTGGATATCTTAAGTTCTTTGAGAGCTTTTGGTCACCACTAGGTTGGTCATCTTGTTCTTGCTTAATCATCGTTTCCTCATTGGTATGATCCTCCAAAGTTGGTGCTTGAAGATGGATTTGATAGTCATTCATAGATGTACCTACATCATCTTCATCTTTTCTTTCCCAAGTAAATGTAAGATTCATCAAAATAAACATGAATGATTTCCTCATCATATAAGGTTCTTTTTCATTATAAACTCTATAGGCCTTTTGTTAGAAGAATAGTTCAGTAGATATGCTTATACCCGGCTTTCTATTAAATTTAAGTAAGTTATCACAAATATCCAAAGTAAAACATTTATAACCAAACACTTTAAAATATGCAATTTGAGGCATTCTATAAAAGAGAATTCAAAAGATGTTTTTCTTCAAAATGATCTTAAAAGAATCCTATTTATCATATCATGTGGTGTTTACGGCTTTGGCCCAAAAATATTTTTGAAGAAGAATCTTCACAAAGCATAGACATAACCAATTTTTGCAAAGTTCAAGTTTTCCTTTCAATAACACCATTTTGTTGTGGGGTTTTTGCAATTGAAACAATTATATGAAATTCAATTTTCAAAGCAAATTTTGTAAAGACTTGGTTGCAAAATTCTCCCATTGTCACTTCTAATGAAAATCAATTTGCACTTAAGGGAGGTTTGAATATTTTTGAATAGTTTTAAAATCTTATGAAACACTTTATCTTTGTGAGCAAAGAATAATGCTAAAGTGAATATTGAGAAATCATCAACTACTAGTAATGCATACTTTAAGTCCTCAATACTAGAGTTCCTCATAAGTCCAAATCAATTTATATGAACAAGCTCAAGATGTTTTGAGGTTGAAAAACATTTTCATGGGTTTGAAATATTCTTTTGCTTGTTTTCCCTATTGACAAGTATCTCAAAGATAATTTTCTCAACACATATTTTTAGCAATCCTCCAACTAGATCTTGAGAGAAAAATTTGTTCAACAAATCCATGCTTACGTGACCTAATTTTCTATGCCAAGAGAATCCATCATTATCATAAGCTACAAGACATTCAAGCTTATCAAGATAAAACACATAATAAAACATTTTGCAAGTAATTGATCAAAATCACAAAATGTCATATTGTCAAACAAGTTCAGCATCCGAACTTATGGTCTACATCCAAACTTCAAGTTCGAACATTTTGTGAAGTTTCATAAAGATGTTTTTGTCCAAGCAAATGCACAGATATTCAATCATAGCTAATTTAATCATTTTATCATGACAGATAATCAATTTTAAGAACATATCAACCATGAATTCAATTCCACATCATCAATGTTACATAATCAACTTCATAAAAGCAATTGACAAGTTATGGTTGGCAAAATTTCAAAGCTAAACAAAAAGGATTCTCAACTGAAATTTTACATGTTGGCATTTAACTTCTTATTCATTGTCACACAATTGACTAATGCTAAGCAAGTTACAGTTCAAATCAGCAATAAGCAACATTTGTTTAAAGAGAGGAACATTTACCAACATTGGTTACTCCAAGAATTCTTCCTTTCTTCTTGTTTCAAAAACAAATCCTTCATCGGTTGCTTTGACCTTAATTATGAATGCGATGTTGTCTGTTATTCTTTAAGCCAACATCATCAATGTACCGCTTAGTGGTGCTTGAGTTTGAATTAAAGTGTACCTGCAATAAAGGAGAGGAAGTATCCTTTGGTACCCATACTTTCTTGGGTCCGTGAGGGTTAGGAATAATTCCCTTAACTCTCCAAATGGTTTTTACACCATTCTCTACTTTTCTTTTAACATAGCATTTGGTGACTTTATGTCCATGTTTTCCACAATAAGTACAACAAGTATGATGCATGGAAGTAGAAGTAGCTCTAACAAAGAAGTTGTTATATTTAGGCACATTATTTACATAATTATAACCAAGACCATTTTTGACAGGAGGAGATCTTTGAGCTCCAAAAATTTTATCAAGATTGTCCCTTCCTTTTGTAAATTTTTCTATACATAATGTAAGTTCATCAACCTTCTTTTTCAAAGTCTCATGATCAACAAGCATTCTTTCAAGAGACAAAATATTTTCACAAAGAATCTTATTTTCAAGGGACATGTTTTGTAAAGAGACATTTAAAACTTCCTTTTCAATATTCAAGCATTCAATAGAATCAAGAAGCTTTTTATTTTCACAAAATAATTTTGAATTCTCAATCAATAAATCATTAATTTTGGTTTTCATTTCCTTATTCCTTTTTGAAGCCTTTTTAAATTCTTCATACATTTCAAGAAGTAGTTCACTAGGATCATCTACATCATCAACATCATCATCACTATAAGTAGAGGTAGAATGAGTGGATTGTACCTCATCATTTATTGCCATAAAGCATACATCGACTCTTTCTTCTTCATGAGTGGCTTGAAGTAGTTTCCACATATCATGAGCGGTGTCGCATTCACTCACACGATTGTACACATTCATTTCCAATGCACAACTCAAGATATTCATGGCTTGGTAATTCAATGTCATCTTCTTGGAGTCACCCTCATCAAATTCGTCCATTGACTTTGGTTCCCTTGTAATTCCATCAGCTTTTATTCTCATAGGCACATAGGGACCTTTCTCAATGATACTCCACAAATCAAAGTTAATAGAACAAATAAAAATTCTAATTCTAGATTTCCAAAATGTAAAATTAGAACCATCAAACAAAGGAGGTTTATTTGTAGAGGAACCTTCCATATAAGGCAAATTTGATAAACTAGCCATATGATCTTTACTTCTAGGTTGTTAGACCTTAAAAAGAAGACCTTGCTCTGATACCAATTGAAAGACCTAAGAGGGGGGTGAATTAGGTCTTTGGCTAATTATCAAAATCTTTTTCCTATTATGCAAATCCTTTGCCTTAATAAAAGCTCTTCTTTAAAACAATAAACTTCAAGCTTATATGTGATTTGATGGTTATCACAAGATCATCAAACAATAATGTCATAACCAATCAATCAACAATTATGTAGGCAAGTAAAGCAATAAGAAAATGAGCATACGATTTATAGTGGTTCGATCTCTTCAAGATCTACATCCACTACCTTGAGTCCACACTCAAGGATTTTAACCAATCCACTATATGCTCAATTTCAACAATTACATAAGAGGCTTACCACACAATGGTTTTACACTCACAACCTCTTTTAGTAATTATACAAACAATACAAGGTTCACCAAACACAATGGTTTTATATCTAAAGACAACCTTAAGACTAATCTAATCCAAGGCTCACCCACACATGGGTTTTACACTACAACCTTGATTAATCTAGTCTATGGCTCACCCTTCCACAAAAGGGTTTTATGTCACAAGATAACCTTGCAAATGAGCTAGTAGAAAACACAATTAAGATAAGAAAAGAGAGAGTGTAAGATGTTACCACTTTGTTGGTAGATGATTACACAATGTTTCACCTTCACACTTTGTTGCCTTTGGAATCTTGAATTTCAATCTTTGAGCACAAGGCAATTTGAGAGCTTTTCAATTCAATTTGATGTAAAACAAGTTAGAGCATGTAGGATTTGTTAAGTTCAAAGTTCTTCTAAAAAATCTGGAGTTTATGGCTTTTATAGAGTTCAAAAATCAGTTCAAACGGCTATACAACGGCTAGTAACGGCTAGTTTCAAAAAATTCGGATGCCCGAATTCTGCGTCCGAATTTTTCGAACGACCGAATTTTTTCTGCTGCGTCCGAATCTTCTTCCGAATTTCTCTGGAAGAACAGTGACCATGCTGAAGGCCAAAATTCGGACGACCAAATTTTTTGGCTGCGTCCGAATCTTCTTCCGAATTTCTCTGGAAGAATAGTAGCAAACTTTTGCTACAAAATTCGGACGACCGAATTTTTGGACTGCGTCCGAATCTTGCATCCGAATTTTTCAAACTTTGTCAAAACATGTTCAAATAAATTCAAACAAGTTGGAAAACATTCTAGCCTTAAAGATAAGTCATTAAAGATCTTTTATGTGCAAAAACCATTTATGAAAACTTGATAATTTAGGTAAGTTCAAAACCATTGAAACCATTTAAATCAAGTTTTGTGCTCCTAATTGCAACTCATAGATTCCAAGGCTTAAGAGTGTAGGGTTTACAAAGTTTACCTATTAAGCACATGCAACCTACACTTCAAGTCTTCAAAGCCTTCTAACATCTTGAACAAACTCTTCAATCTTCAATCACTTTGACATATTGGAGTTGTTCTTGCATTTTAAATTCAAGGCAATGAGACTTCATACTTCTTAGTTCATAAAACCTATCACACAACATACAAGCATATTAGTCCTCATCAATATTTGTCATTAATAAAAACTACATGATTTGCCCTTAGGGCTAACATCATTTATTCAAAGAAAGTAGATATTTTACAAGAGATCTTAATACTTTTTGAAAGATAAACCACACTTATTTGCTACTCATTTACCACCTCGACTTAGTTTTACAAATACAGGAGTAAGTAGTGTACCACTCACTAAAAGTAACTCGACCAGATACATAATAGAAAATCTTCTCATAAGGAGTATAGACATCTGGCTTTTTTATCGTAGTTGTAAGTCCTGCATATTCTGTGACAGGTCTACTAAATGATCTAGTTTGTCCTGTACTTGTACTAGGTATATCTGTTACATTAGGATTCCATTCAGGTTTAGGTTCTGTTATATCAGCTTTTAAATTTACAAATGTATCATTTAAATCTATATTTCCTATCTGTGTTATTAAATTATCTATTTCTGGTAAATTGTTTCACTATCAGAGTTAGACATTTCCTTTATATCCTGTAGGAATTTTTAGGTTTATTAAATGTTTATTTAAAGTACTAATTTCTTCTTTAGATTTTTCTATTGGGTTTTCAGTTGGAAGACCGATTAATTTTTTACCTTTATCTTTTTCTTTTTCAGATCCATTTGATAATATTAAGGTTGCTAAAAATTTTCCTAACTTATCAATTTCTGTTACTATTTGATTTCCTATATGGAGTATAGTTTTTGGTATTTCTATTAAATCTCTATCCGTTTTTAACTGAACTTCTGATTCTTCTAAAAGTCTAAATTGATTATCTGTCATTTTCTAAATGATCTTCTCTGTAATGCTTTGTTAGTTCTTTATGTATGTTTTGCTGATTTGCTTTTGCACTTACCCAAGCCATAAAGATATTTTCATACTGGTCTTGTATCATATTTATAGTTGTTCTGTGTACTCCAGCTATTCTGACATAATCTAATCTATGTAGATAATAGTTTTTATCTTGTTCTAATTGTCTGACTATTTGTCGAATTTCATTAAATAAATTATTACACCTTTCGCAATCCATTAATCTGTATGATATCCCCAATTAGTATCATCCACTATATGGTTTCCATAATTAATCTGTTCATTATTATCATAAAATGTTACAGATATGGTTTCATTTAAATAATCATTCCCTTCTTGATTATAACTTTCTTCAAAGTCTGTAAATTGATCATAACTATGATCATAGGAATTACTACTATTTATATTTATATCAATAGATTCTACTCGTTCTTGTATACTAATTTCTAAGTTTTCTATCTCTACCATGGCTCTGATACCAAAATTGTGGTACCTAAAATTTCGCGGTAAAATAAATAAATTTAACAGAATATTATCTTGAGCAATAGTAATGATATCATAAGAGTACAAAGAAATACAAGATAATATTATTATTTATTCAAAGAAAGTAGATATTTTACAAGAGATATTAATACTTTTTGAAAGATAAACCACTCTTATTTGCTACTCATTTACCACCTCGACTTAGTTTTACAAATACAGGAGTAAGTAGTGTACCACTCACTAAAAGTAACTCGACCAGATACATAATAGAAAATCTTCTCATAAGGAGTATAGACATCTGGCTTTTTTATCGTAGTTGTAAGTCCTGCATATCATGTGACAGGTCTACTAAACGATCTAGTTTGTCCTGTACTTGTACTAGGTATATCTGTTACATTAGGATTCCATTCAGGTTTAGGTTCTGTTATATCAGCTTTTAAATTTACAAATGTATCATTTAAATCTATATTTCCTATCTGTGTTATTAAATTATCTATTTCTGGTAAATTGTTTCACTATCAGAGTTAGACATTTCCTTTATATCCTGTAGGAATTTTTAGGTTTATTAAATGTTTATTTAAAGTACTAATTTCTTCTTTAGATTTTTCTATTGGGTTTTCAGTTGGAAGACCGATTAATTTTTTACCTTTATCTTTTTCTTTTTCAGATCCATTTGATAATATTAAGGTTGCTAAAAATTTTCCTAACTTATCAATTTCTGTTACTATTTGATTTCCTATATGGAGTATAGTTTTTGGTATTTCTATTAAATCTCTATCCGTTTTTAACTGAACTTCTGATTCTTCTAAAAGTCTAAATTGATTATCTGTCATTTTCTAAATGATCTTCTCTGTAATGCTTTGTTAGTTCTTTATGTATGTTTTGCTGATTTGCTTTTGCACTTACCCAAGCCATAAAGATATTTTCATACTGGTCTTGTATCATATTTATAGTTGTTCTGTGTACTCCAGCTATTCTGACATAATCTAATCTATGTAGATAATAGTTTTTATCTTGTTCTAATTGTCTGACTATTTGTCGAATTTCATTAAATAAATTATTGCACCTTTCGCAATCCATTAATCTGTATGATATCCCCAATTAGTATCATCCACTATATGGTTTCCATAATTAATCTGTTCATTATTATCATAAAATGTTACAGATATGGTTTCATTTAAATAATCATTCCCTTCTTGATTATAACTTTCTTCAAAGTCTGTAAATTGATCATAACTATGATCATAGGAATTACTACTATTTATATTTATATCAATAGATTCTACTCGTTCTTGTATACTAATTTCTAAGTTTTCTATCTCTACCATGGCTCTGATACCAAAATTGTGGTACCTAAAATTTTGCGGTAAAATAAATAAATTTAACAGAATATTATCTTGAGCAATAGTAATGATATCATAAGAGTACAAAGAAATACAAGATAATATTATTATTTATTCAAAGAAAGTAGATATTTTACAAGAGATATTAATACTTTTTGAAAGATAAACCACTCTAATTTGCTACTCATTTACCACCTCGACTTAGTTTTACAAATACAGGAGTAAGTAGTGTACCACTCACTAAAAGTAACTCAACCGGATACATAATAGAAAATCTTCTCATAAGGAGTATAGACATCCGGCTTTTTTTATCGTAGTTGTAAGTCCCGCATATCATGTGACGAGTCTACTAAACGATCTAGTTTGTCCCTGTACTTGTACTAGGTATATCTCGTTACATTAGGATTCCATTCGAGTTTAGGTTCGTTATATCGACTTTTAAATTTACAAATGTATCATTTAAATCTAAATTTCCTATCCGTGTTATTAAACTATCTATTTCGGTAAAATTGTTTCACTATCGTAGTTAGACATTTCCTTTATATCCCTGTAGGAATTTTTAGGTTTATTAAATGTTTATTTAAAGTACTAATTTCTTCTTTAGATTTTTCTATTGGGTTTTCAGTTGGAAGGCCGATTAATTCTTTACCTTTATCTTTTTCTTTTTCAGATCCATTTGATAATATTAAGGTTGCTAAAAATTTTCCTAACTTATCAATTTCTGTTACTATTTGATTTCCTATATGGAGTATAGTTTTTTGTATTTCTATTAAATCTCTATCCGCTTTTAACTGAACTTCTGATTCTTCTAAAAGTCTAAATTGATTATCTGTCATTTTCTAAATGATCTTCTCTGTAATGCTTGGTTAGTTCTTTATGTATGTTTTGCTGATTTGCTTTTGCACTTACCCAAGCCATAAAGATATTTTCATACTGGTCTTGTATCATATTTATAGTTGTTCTATGTACTCAGCTATTCTGACATAATCTAATCTATGTAGATAATAGTTTTTATCTTGTTCTAATTGTCTGACTATTTGTCGAATTTCATTAAATAAATTATTGCACCTTTCGCAATCCATTAATCTGTATGATATCCCCAATTAGTATCATCCACTATATGGTTTCCATAATTAATCTGTTCATTATTATCATAAAATGTTACAGCTATGGTTTCATTTAAATAATCATTCCCTTCTTGATTATAACTTTCTTCAAAGTCTGTAAATTGATCATAACTATGATCATAGGAATTACTACTATTTATATTTATATCAATAGATTCTACTCGTTCTTGTATACTAATTTCTAAGTTTTCTATCTCTACCATGGCTCTGATACCAAAATTGTGGTACCTAAAATTTTGCGGTAAAATAAATAAATTTAACAGAATATTATCTTGAGCAATAGTAATGATATCATAAGAGTACAAAGAAATACAAGATAATATTATTATTTATTCAAAGAAAGTAGATATTTTACAAGAGATATTAATACTTTTTGAAAGATAAACCACTCTTATTTGCTACTCATTTACCACCTCGACTTAGTTTTACAAATACAGGAGTAAGTAGTGTACCACTCACTAAAAGTAACTCAACCAGATACATAATAGAAAATCTTCTCATAAGGAGTATAGACATCTGGCTTTTTTATCGTAGTTGTAAGTCCTGCATATCAAGTGACAGGTCTACTAAACGATCTAGTTTGTCCTGTACTTGTACTAGGTATATCTGTTACATTAGGATTCCATTCAGGTTTAGGTTCTGTTATATCAGCTTTTAAATTTACAAATGTATCATTTAAATCTATATTTCCTATCTGTGTTATTAAATTATCTATTTCTGGTAAAATTGTTTCACTATCAGAGTTAGACATTTCCTTTATATCCTGTAGGAATTTTTAGGTTTATTAAATGTTTATTTAAAGTACTAATTTCTTCTTTAGATTTTTCTATTGGGTTTTCGATTGGAAGGCGATTAATTCTTTACCTTTATCTTTTTCTTTTTCAGATCCATTTGATAATATTAAGGTTGCTAAAAATTTTCCTAACTTATCAATTTCTGTTACTATTTGATTTCCTATATGGAGTATAGTTTTTGTATTTCTATTAAATCTCTATCCGCTTTTAACTGAACTTCTGATTCTTCTAAAAGTCTAAATTGATTATCTGTCATTTTCTAAATGATCTTCTCTGTAATGCTTGGTTAGTTCTTTATGTATGTTTTGCTGATTTGCTTTTGCACTTACCCAAGCCATAAAGATATTTTCATACTGGTCTTGTATCATATTTATAGTTGTTCTGTGTACTCCAGCTATTCTGACATAATCTAATCTATGTAGATAATAGTTTTTATCTTGTTCTAATTGTCTGACTATTTGTCGAATTTCATTAAATAAATTATTGCACCTTTCGCAATCCATTAATCTGTATGATATCCCCAATTAGTATCATCCACTATATGGTTTCCATAATTAATCTGTTCATTATTATCATAAAATGTTACAGTATATGGTTTCATTTAAATAATCATTCCCTTCTTGATTATAACTTTCTTCAAAAGTCACGTAAATTGATCATAACTATGATCATAGGAATTACTACTATTTATATTTATATCAATAGATTCTACTCGTTCTTGTATACTAATTTCTAAGTTTTCTATCTCTACCATGGCTCTGATACCAAAATTGTGGTACCTAAAATTTCGCGGTAAAATAAATAAATTTAACAGAATATTATCTTGAGCAATAGTAATGATATCATAAGAGTACAAAGAAATACAAGATAATATTATTATTTATTCAAAGAAAGTAGATATTTTACAAGAGATATTAATACTTTTTGAAAGATAAATTACTCTTATTTGCTACTCATTTACCACCTCGACTTAGTTTTACAAATACAGGAGTAAGTAGTGTACCACTCACTAAAAGTAACTCAACCAGATACATAATAGAAAATCTTCTCATAAGGAGTATAGACATCTGGCCTTTTTATCGTAGTTGTAAGTCCTGCATATCAAGTGACAGGTCTACTAAACGATCTAGTTTGTCCTGTACTTGTACTAGGTATATCTGTTACATTAGGATTCCATTCAGGTTTAGGTTCTGTTATATCAGCTTTTAAATTTACAAATGTATCATTTAAATCTATATTTCCTATCTCGTGTTATTAAATTATCTATTTCGGTAAAATTGTTTCACTATCGAGTTAGACATTTCCTTTATATCCCTGTAGGAATTTTTAGGTTTATTAAATGTTTATTTAAAGTACAAATTTCTTCTTTAGATTTTTTCTATTGGGTTTTCGGTTGGAAGGCCGATTAATTCTTTACCTTTATCTTTTTTCTTTTTCGAGATCCATTTGATAATATTAAGGTTGCTAAAAATTTTCCTAACTTATCAATTTCTCATTACTATTTGATTTCCTATATGGAGTATAGTTTTTTGTATTTCTATTAAATCTTTATCCGTTTTTTAATCGAACTTCGATTCTTCTAAAAGTCTAAATTGATTATTTGTCATTTTCTAAATGATCTTCTCTGTAATGCTTGGTTAGTTCTTTATGTATGTTTTGCTGATTTGCTTTTGCACTTACCCAAGCCATAAAGATATTTTCATACTGGTCTTGTATCATATTTATAGTTGTTACGTGTACTCCCAACTATTACGACATAATCTAATCTATGTAGATAATAGTTTTTATCTTGTTCTAATTGTTCGACTATTTGTCGAATTTCA
Source organism: Rauvolfia tetraphylla (assembly GCA_030512225.1). Taxonomy (NCBI): domain Eukaryota; kingdom Viridiplantae; phylum Streptophyta; class Magnoliopsida; order Gentianales; family Apocynaceae; genus Rauvolfia; species Rauvolfia tetraphylla. The sequence goes on from JAJQKT010000064.1 coordinate 2,484,632, forward strand.
TTAAATAAATTATTGCACCTTTCGCAATCCATTAATCCGTATGATATCCCCAATTAGTATCATCCACTATATGGTTTCCATAATTAATCTGTTCATTATTATCATAAAATGTTACGGGATATGGTTTCATTTAAATAATCATTCCCTTCTTGATTATAACTTTCTTCAAAAGTCCGTAAATTGATCATAACTATGATCATAGGAATTACTACTATTTATATTTATATCAATAGATTCTACTCGTTCTTGTATACTAATTTCTAAGTTTTCTATCTCTACCATGGCTCGATACCAAAATTGTGGTACCTAAAATTTCACGGTAAAATAAATAAATTTAATGAATATTATCTTGAGCAATAGTAATGATATCATAAGAGTACAAAGAAATACAAGATAATATTATCATTTATTCAAAGAAAGTAGATATTTTACAAGAGATATTAATACTTTTTTGAAAGATAAACCACTCTTATTTGCTACTCATTTACCACCTCGACTTAGTTTTACAAATACAGGGAGTAAGTAGTGTACCACTCACTAAAAGTAACTCAACCGAGATACATAATAGAAAATCTTCTCATAAGGAGTATAGACATCCGGCTTTTTTTATCGTAGTTGTAAGTCTCGCATATCATGTGACAGGGTCTACTAAACGATCTAGTTTGTCCCTGTACTTGTACTAGGTATATCTCATTACATTAGGATTCCATTCGAGTTTAGGTTCATTATATCGACTTTTTAAATTTACAAATTTATCATTTAAATCTAAATTTCCTATCCGTGTTATTAAACTATCTATTTCTGGTAAAATTGTTTCACTATCAGAGTTAGACATTTCCTTTATATCCTGTAGGAATTTTTAGGTTTATTAAATGTTTATTTAAAGTACTAATTTCTTCTTTAGATTTTTCTATTGGGTTTTCAGTTGGAAGGCCGATTAATTCTTTACCTTTATCTTTTTCTTTTTCAGATCCATTTGATAATATTAAGGTTGCTAAAAATTTTCCTAACTTATCAATTTCTGTTACTATTTGATTTCCTATATGGAGTATAGTTTTTTGTATTTCTATTAAATCTCTATCCGTTTTTAACTGAACTTCTGATTCTTCTAAAAGTCTAAATTGATTATCTGTCATTTTCTAAATGATCTTCTCTGTAATGCTTGGTTAGTTCTTTATGTATGTTTTGCTGATTTGCTTTTGCACTTACCCAAGCCATAAAGATATTTTCATACTGGTCTTGTATCATATTTATAGTTGTTCTGTGTACTCCAGCTATTCTGACATAATCTAATCTATGTAGATAATAGTTTTTATCTTGTTCTAATTGTCTGACTATTTGTCGAATTTCATTAAATAAATTATTGCACCTTTCGCAATCCATTAATCTGTATGATATCCCCAATTAGTATCATCCACTATATGGTTTCCATAATTAATCTGTTCATTATTATCATAAAATGTTACAGGTATGGTTTCATTTAAATAATCATTCCATTCTTGATTATAACTTTCTTCAAAGTCTGTAAATTGATCATAACTATGATCATAGGAATTACTACTATTTATATTTATATCAATAGATTCTACTCGTTCTTGTATACTAATTTCTAAGTTTTCTATCTCTACCATGGCTCTGATACCAAAATTGTGGTACCTAAAATTTCGCGGTAAAATAAATAAATTTAACAGAATATTATCTTGAGCAATAGTAATGATATCATAAGAGTACAAAGAAATACAAGATAATATTATCATTTATTCAAAGAAAGTAGATATTTTACAAGAGATATTAATACTTTTTGAAAGATAAACCACTCTTATTTGCTACTCATTTACCACCTCGACTTAGTTTTACAAATACAGGAGTAATTAGTGTACCACTCACTAAAAGTAACTCTAGCAGATACATAATAGAAAATCTTCTCATAAGGAGTATAGACATCTGGCTTTTTTATCGTAGTTGTAAGTCCTGCATATCATGTGACAGGTCTACTAAACGATCTAGTTTGTCCTGTGCTTGTACTAGGTTTATCTGTTACATTAGGATTCCATTCAGGTTTAGGTTCTGTTATATCAGCTTTTAAATTTACAAATGTATCATTTAAATCTATATTTCCTATCTGTGTTATTAAATTATCTATTTCTGGTAAAATTGTTTCACTATCAGAGTTAGACATTTCCTTTATATCCTGTAGGAATTTTTAGGTTTATTAAATGTTTATTTAAAGTACTAATTTCTTCTTTAGATTTTTCTATTGGGTTTTCAGTTGGAAGACTGATTAATTCTTTACCTTTATCTTTTTTCTTTTTTCGGATCCATTTGATAATATTAAGGTTGCTAAAAAATTTTCCTAACTTATCAATTTACATTACTATTTGGTTTCCTATATGGAGTATAGTTTTTTGTATTTCTATTAAATCTCTATCCGTTTTTAACTGAACTTCTGATTCTCCTAAAAGTCTTTATGTATGTTTTGCTGATTTGCTTTTGCACTTACCCAAGCCATAAAGATATTTTCATACTGGTCTTGTATCATATTTATAGTTGTTCTGTGTACTCCAGCTATTCTGACATAATCTAATCTATGTAGATAATAGGTTTAATCTTGTTCTAATTGTCTGACTATTTGTCGAATTTCATTAAATAAATTATTGCACCTTTCGCAATCCATTAATCAGTATGATATCCCCAATTAGTATCATCCACTATATGGTTTCCATAATTAATCTGTTCATTATTATCATAAAATGTTACAGATATGGTTTCATTTAAATAATCATTCCCATTCTTGATTATAACTTTCTTCAAAAGTCAGTAAATTGATCATAACTATGATCATAGGAATTACTACTATTTATATTTATATCAATAGATTCTACTCGTTCTTGTATACTAATTTCTAAGTTTTCTATCTCTACCATGGCTCGATACCAAAATTGTGGTACCTAAAATTTTGCGGTAAAATAAATAAATTTAACGGGAATATTATCTTGAGCAATAGTAATGATATCATAAGAGTACAAAGAAATACAAGATAATATTATCATTTATTCAAAGAAAGTAGATATTTTACAAGAGATATTAATACTTTTTGAAAGATAAACCACTCTTATTTGCTACTCATTTACCACCTCGACTTAGTTTTACAAATACAGGAGTAAGTAGTGTACCACTCACTAAAAGTAACTCAACCAGATACATAATAGAAAATCTTCTCATAAGGAGTATAGACATCTGGCTTTTTTATCGTAGTTGTAAGTCCTGCATATCAAGTGACAGGTCTACTAAACGATCTAGTTTGTCCTGTACTTGTACTAGGTATATCTGTTACATTAGGATTCCATTCAGGTTTAGGTTCTGTTATATCAGCTTTTAAATTTACAAATGTATCATTTAAATCTATATTTCCTATCTGTGTTATTAAATTATCTATTTCTGGTAAAATTGTTTCACTATCAGAGTTAGACATTTTCTTTATATCCTGTAGGAATTTTTAGGTTTATTAAATGTTTATTTAAAGTACTAATTTCTTCTTTAGATTTTTCTATTGGGTTTTCAGTTGGAAGGCCGATTAATTCTTTACCTTTATCTTTTTCTTTTTCAGATCCATTTGATAATATTAAGGTTGCTAAAAATTTTCCTAACTTATCAATTTCTGTTACAATTTGATTTCCTATATGGAGTATAGTTTTTTCTATTTCTATTAAATCTCTATCCGCTTTTTAATCGAACTTCGATTCTTCTAAAAGTCTAAATTGATTATCCGTCATTTTCTAAATGATCTTCTCTCGTAATGCTTGGTTAGTTCTTTATGTATGTTTTGTTTGATTTGCTTTTGCACTTACCCAAGCCATAAAGATATTTTCATACTCGGTCTTGTATCATATTTATAGTTGTTACGTGTACTCAGCTATTCCGACATAATCTAATCTATGTAGATAATAGTTTTTATCTTGTTCTAATTGTCCGACTATTTGTCGAATTTCATTAAATAAATTATTGCACCTTTTCGCAATCCATTAATCATGTATGATATCCCCAATTAGTATCATCCACTATATGGTTTCCATAATTAATCTGTTCATTATTATCATAAAATGTTACGGGTATGGTTTCATTTAAATAATCATTCCATTCTTGATTATAACTTTCTTCAAAAGTCCGTAAATTGATCATAACTATGATCATAGGAATTACTACTATTTATATTTATATCAATAGATTCTACTCGTTCTTGTATACTAATTTCTAAGTTTTCTATCTCTACCATGGCTCGATACCAAAATTGTGGTACCTAAAATTTCACGGTAAAATAAATAAATTTAACGAATATTATCTTGAGCAATAGTAATGATATCATAAGAGTACAAAGAAATACAAGATAATATTATCATTTATTCAAAGAAAGTAGATATTTTACAAGAGATATTAATACTTTTTTGAAAGATAAACCACTCTTATTTGCTACTCATTTACCACCTCGACTTAGTTTTACAAATACGAGAGTAAGTAGTGTACCACTCACTAAAAGTAACTCAACCAGATACATAATAGAAAATCTTCTCATAAGGAGTATAGACATCCGGCTTTTTTTATCGTAGTTGTAAGTCTCGCATATCATGTGACGAGTCTACTAAACGATCTAGTTTGTCCCTGTACTTGTACTAGGTTTATCTGTTACATTAGGATTCCATTCAGAGTTTAGGTTACGTTATATCGACTTTTAAATTTACAAATGTATCATTTAAATCTAAATTTCCTATCCGTGTTATTAAATTATCTATTTACGGTAAAATTGTTTCACTATCGAGTTAGACATTTCCTTTATATCCTGTAGGAATTTTTAGGTTTATTAAATGTTTATTTAAAGTACTAATTTCTTCTTTAGATTTTTTCTATTGGGTTTTCGGTTGGAAGGCCGATTAATTCTTTACCTTTATCTTTTTTCTTTTTCGGATCCATTTGATAATATTAAGGTTGCTAAAAATTTTCCTAACTTATCAATTTCATTACTATTTGATTTCCTATATGGAGTATAGTTTTTTGTATTTCTATTAAATCTCTATCCGTTTTTAATCGAACTTCGATTCTTCTAAAAGTCTAAATTGATTATCTGTCATTTTCTAAATGATCTTCTCTGTAATGCTTGGTTAGTTCTTTATGTATGTTTTTGTTGATTTGCTTTTGCACTTACCCAAGCCATAAAGATATTTTTCATACTGGTCTTGTATCATATTTATAGTTGTTCTGTGTACTCATCTATTTTGACATAATCTAATCTATGTAGATAATAGTTTTTATCTTGTTCTAATTGTCCGACTATTTGTCGAATTTCATTAAATAAATTATTGCACCTTTTCGCAATCCATTAATCATGTATGATATCCCCAATTAGTATCATCCACTATATGGTTTCCATAATTAATCTGTTCATTATTATCATAAAATGTTACGGATATGGTTTCATTTAAATAATCATTCCATTCTTGATTATAACTTTCTTCAAAAGTCCGTAAATTGATCATAACTATGATCATAGGAATTACTACTATTTATATTTATATCAATAGATTCTACTCGTTCTTGTATACTAATTTCTAAGTTTTCTATCTCTACCATGGCTCGATACCAAAATTGTGGTACCTAAAATTTCACGGTAAAATAAATAAATTTAATGGAATATTATCTTGAGCAATAGTAATGATATCATAAGAGTACAAAGAAATACAAGATAATATTATCATTTATTCAAAGAAAGTAGATATTTTACAAGAGATATTAATACTTTTTGAAAGATAAACCACTCTTATTTGCTACTCATTTACCACCTCAACTTAGTTTTACAAATACAGGGAGTAAGTAGTGTACCACTCACTAAAAGTAACTCAACCAGATACATAATAGAAAATCTTCTCATAAGGAGTATAGACATCTGGCTTTTTTATCGTAGTTGTAAGTCCCGCATATCATGTGACGAGGTCTACTAAACGATCTAGTTTGTCCCTGTACTTGTACTAGGTATATCTCATTACATTAGGATTCCATTCAGAGTTTAGGTTCCATTATATCGACTTTTAAATTTACAAATTTATCATTTAAATCTAAATTTCCTATCTCGTGTTATTAAATTATCTATTTCTGTAAAATTGTTTCACTATCGAGTTAGACATTTCCTTTATATCTCGTAGGAATTTTTAGGTTTATTAAATGTTTATTTAAAAGTACTAATTTCTTCTTTAGATTTTTCTATTGGGTTTTCAGTTGGAAGGCCGATTAATTCTTTACCTTTATCTTTTTTCTTTTTGAGATCCATTTGATAATATTAAGGTTGCTAAAAATTTTCCTAACTTATCAATTTACATTACTATTTGATTTCCTATATGGAGTATAGTTTTTTGTATTTCTATTAAATCTCTATCCGCTTTTAATCGAACTTCGATTCTTCTAAAAGTCTAAATTGATTATCTGTCATTTTCTAAATGATCTTCTCTGTAATGCTTGGTTAGTTCTTTATGTATGTTTCTGTTGATTTGCTTTTGCACTTACCCAAGCCATAAAGATATTTTCATACTGGTCTTGTATCATATTTATAGTTGTTCTATGTACTCAACTATTCTCGACATAATCTAATCTATGTAGATAATAGTTTTTATCTTGTTCTAATTGTCCGACTATTTGTCGAATTTCATTAAATAAATTATTGCACCTTTTCGCAATCCATTAATCAGTATGATATCCCCAATTAGTATCATCCACTATATGGTTTCCATAATTAATCTGTTCATTATTATCATAAAATGTTACAGATATGGTTTCATTTAAATAATCATTCCATTCTTGATTATAACTTTCTTCAAAGTACGTAAATTGATCATAACTATGATCATAGGAATTACTACTATTTATATTTATATCAATAGATTCTACTCGTTCTTGTATACTAATTTCTAAGTTTTCTATCTCTACCATGGCTCCGATACCAAAATTGTGGTACCTAAAATTTCGCGGTAAAATAAATAAATTTAATGGAATATTATCTTGAGCAATAGTAATGATATCATAAGAGTACAAAGAAATACAAGATAATATTATCATTTATTCAAAGAAAGTAGATATTTTACAAGAGATATTAATACTTTTTGAAAGATAAACCACTCTTATTTGCTACTCATTTACCACCTCGACTTAGTTTTACAAATACAGGAGTAAGTAGTGTACCACTCACTAAAAGTAACTCAACCAGATACATAATAGAAAATCTTCTCATAAGGAGTATAGACATCTGGCTTTTTTATCGTAGTTGTAAGTCCTGCATATCATGTGACAGGTCTACTAAACGATCTAGTTTGTCCTGTACTTGTACTAGGTTTATCTCGTTACATTAGGATTCCATTCGAGTTTAGGTTCTCGTTATATCGACTTTTAAATTTACAAATGTATCATTTAAATCTATATTTCCTATCTCGTGTTATTAAATTATCTATTTCTGTAAAATTGTTTCACTATCGAGTTAGACATTTCCTTTATATCCTGTAGGAATTTTTAGGTTTATTAAATGTTTATTTAAAGTACTAATTTCTTCTTTAGATTTTTTCTATTGGGTTTTCGATTGGAAGGCCGATTAATTCTTTACCTTTATCTTTTTTCTTTTTCGGATCCATTTGATAATATTAAGGTTGCTAAAAATTTTCCTAACTTATCAATTTCTCATTTACTATTTGATTTCCTATATGGAGTATAGTTTTTGTATTTCTATTAAATCTCTATCCGCTTTTAATCGAACTTCGATTCTTCTAAAAGTCTAAATTGATTATCTCGTCATTTTCTAAATGATCTTCCCCTGTAATGCTTGGTTAGTTCTTTATGTATGTTTTCTGTCGATTTGCTTTTGCACTTACCCAAGCCATAAAGATATTTTCATACTGGTCTTGTATCATATTTATAGTTGTTCTGTGTACTCCAGCTATTCTGACATAATCTAATCTATGTAGATAATAGTTTTTATCTTGTTCTAATTGTCTGACTATTTGTCGAATTTCATTAAATAAATTATTGCACCTTTCGCAATCCATTAATCTGTATGATATCCCCAATTAGTATCATCCACTATATGGTTTCCATAATTAATCTGTTCATTATTATCATAAAATGTTACAGGTATGGTTTCATTTAAATAATCATTCCATTCTTGATTATAACTTTCTTCAAAGTCTGTAAATTGATCATAACTATGATCATAGGAATTACTACTATTTATATTTATATCAATAGATTCTACTCGTTCTTGTATACTAATTTCTAAGTTTTCTATCTCTACCATGGCTCGATACCAAAATTGTGGTACCTAAAATTTCAGCGGTAAAATAAATAAATTTAACGAATATTATCTTGAGCAATAGTAATGATATCATAAGAGTACAAAGAAATACAAGATAATATTATCATTTATTCAAAGAAAGTAGATATTTTACAAGAGATATTAATACTTTTTGAAAGATAAACCACTCTTATTTGCTACTCATTTACCACCTCGACTTAGTTTTACAAATACAGGAGTAATTAGTGTACCACTCACTAAAAGTAACTCTAGCAGATACATAATAGAAAATCTTCTCATAAGGAGTATAGACATCTGGCTTTTTTATCGTAGTTGTAAGTCCTGCATATCATGTGACAGGTCTACTAAACGATCTAGTTTGTCCTGTGCTTGTACTAGGTTTATCTGTTACATTAGGATTCCATTCAGGTTTAGGTTCTGTTATATCAGCTTTTAAATTTACAAATGTATCATTTAAATCTATATTTCCTATCTGTGTTATTAAATTATCTATTTCTGGTAAAATTGTTTCACTATCAGAGTTAGACATTTCCTTTATATCCTGTAGGAATTTTTAGGTTTATTAAATGTTTATTTAAAGTACTAATTTCTTCTTTAGATTTTTCTATTGGGTTTTCAGTTGGAAGGCCGATTAATTCTTTACCTTTATCTTTTTCTTTTTCAGATCCATTTGATAATATTAAGGTTGCTAAAAATTTTCCTAACTTATCAATTTCTGTTACTATTTGATTTCCTATATGGAGTATAGTTTTTGTATTTCTATTAAATCTCTATCCGCTTTTAACTGAACTTCTGATTCTTCTAAAAGTCTAAATTGATTATCTGTCATTTTCTAAATGATCTTCCCTGTAATGCTTGGTTAGTTCTTTATGTATGTTTTGCTGATTTGCTTTTGCACTTACCCAAGCCATAAAGATATTTTCATACTGGTCTTGTATCATATTTATAGTTGTTCTATGTACTCCAGCTATTCTGACATAATCTAATCTATGTAGATAATAGTTTTTATCTTGTTCTAATTGTCTGACTATTTGTCGAATTTCATTAAATAAATTATTGCACCTTTCGCAATCCATTAATCTGTATGATATCCCCAATTAGTATCATCCACTATATGGTTTCCATAATTAATCTGTTCATTATTATCATAAAATGTTACAGGTATGGTTTCATTTAAATAATCATTCCATTCTTGATTATAACTTTCTTCAAAGTCTGTAAATTGATCATAACTATGATCATAGGAATTACTACTATTTATATTTATATCAATAGATTCTACTCGTTCTTGTATACTAATTTCTAAGTTTTCTATCTCTACCATGGCTCTGATACCAAAATTGTGGTACCTAAAATTTCACGGTAAAATAAATAAATTTAACAGAATATTATCTTGAGCAATAGTAATGATATCATAAGAGTACAAAGAAATACAAGATAATATTATCATTTATTCAAAGAAAGTAGATATTTTACAAGAGATATTAATACTTTTTGAAAGATAAACCACTCTTATTTGCTACTCATTTACCACCTCGACTTAGTTTTACAAATACAGGAGTAAGTAGTGTACCACTCACTAAAAGTAACTCAACCAGATACATAATAGAAAATCTTCTCATAAGGAGTATAGACATCTGGCTTTTTTATCGTAGTTGTAAGTCCTGCATATCATGTGACAGGTCTACTAAACGATCTAGTTTGTCCTGTACTTGTACTAGGTTTATCTGTTACATTAGGATTCCATTCAGGTTTAGGTTCTGTTATATCAGCTTTTAAATTTACAAATGTATCATTTAAATCTAAATTTCCTATCTGTGTTATTAAATTATCTATTTCTGGTAAAATTGTTTCACTATCAGAGTTAGACATTTCCTTTATATCCTGTAGGAATTTTTAGGTTTATTAAATGTTTATTTAAAGTACTAATTTCTTCTTTAGATTTTTCTATTGGGTTTTCAGTTGGAAGGCCGATTAATTCTTTACCTTTATCTTTTTCTTTTTCAGATCCATTTGATAATATTAAGGTTGCTAAAAATTTTCCTAACTTATCAATTTCTGTTACTATTTGATTTCCTATATGGAGTATAGTTTTTTTGTATTTCTATTAAATCTTTATCCGTTTTTAACTGAACTTCGATTCTTCTAAAAGTCTAAATTGATTATCTGTCATTTTCTAAATGATCTTCTCTGTAATGCTTGGTTAGTTCTTTATGTATGTTTTGCTGATTTGCTTTTGCACTTACCCAAGCCATAAAGATATTTTCATACTGGTCTTGTATCATATTTATAGTTGTTCTGTGTACTCCAGCTATTCTGACATAATCTAATCTATGTAGATAATAGTTTTTATCTTGTTCTAATTGTCTGACTATTTGTCGAATTTCATTAAATAAATTATTGCACCTTTCGCAATCCATTAATCTGTATGATATCCCCAATTAGTATCATCCACTATATGGTTTCCATAATTAATCTGTTCATTATTATCATAAAATGTTACGAGTATGGTTTCATTTAAATAATCATTCCCTTCTTGATTATAACTTTCTTCAAAAGTCCGTAAATTGATCATAACTATGATCATAGGAATTACTACTATTTATATTTATATCAATAGATTCTACTCGTTCTTGTATACTAATTTCTAAGTTTTCTATCTCTACCATGGCTCGATACCAAAATTGTGGTACCTAAAATTTCGCGGTAAAATAAATAAATTTAACGGAATATTATCTTGAGCAATAGTAATGATATCATAAGAGTACAAAGAAATACAAGATAATATTATCATTTATTCAAAGAAAGTAGATATTTTACAAGAGATATTAATACTTTTTGAAAGATAAACCACTCTTATTTGCTACTCATTTACCACCTCGACTTAGTTTTACAAATACGAGAGTAATTAGTGTACCACTCACTAAAAGTAACTCTAGCGGATACATAATAGAAAATCTTCTCATAAGGAGTATAGACATCCGGCTTTTTTTATCGTAGTTGTAAGTCTCGCATATCATGTGACGAGTCTACTAAACGATCTAGTTTGTCCCTGTGCTTGTACTAGGTTTATCCGTTACATTAGGATTCCATTCGAGGTTTAGGTTACATTATATCAGCTTTTAAATTTACAAATGTATCATTTAAATCTATATTTCCTATCCGTGTTATTAAATTATCTATTTCGGTAAAATTGTTTCACTATCGAGTTAGACATTTCCTTTATATCCTGTAGGAATTTTTAGGTTTATTAAATGTTTATTTAAAGTACTAATTTCTTCTTTAGATTTTTCTATTGGGTTTTCGATTGGAAGGTCGATTAATTCTTTACCTTTATCTTTTTCTTTTTCGAGATCCATTTGATAATATTAAGGTTGCTAAAAAATTTTCCTAACTTATCAATTTCATTACTATTTGATTTCCTATATGGAGTATAGTTTTTTGTATTTCTATTAAATCTTTATCCGTTTTTAACTGAACTTCTGATTCTTCTAAAAGTCTAAATTGATTATCTGTCATTTTCTAAATGATCTTCTCTGTAATGCTTGGTTAGTTCTTTATGTATGTTTTGCTGATTTGCTTTTGCACTTACCCAAGCCATAAAGATATTTTCATACTTGGTCTTGTATCATATTTATAGTTGTTACGTGTACTCCACTTTATTCCGACATAATCTAATCTATGTAGATAATAGTTTTTATCTTGTTCTAATTGTCTGACTATTTGTCGAATTTCATTAAATAAATTATTACACATTTCGCAATCCATTAATCTGTATGATATTCCCATTCAGTATCATCCACTATTTGGTTTCCATAATTAATCTGTTCATTATTATCATAAAATGTTACAGGTATGGTTTCATTTAAATAATCATTCCATTCTTGATTATAACTTTCTTCAAAGTCTGTAAATTGATCATAACTATGATCATAGGAATTACTACTATTTATATTTATATCAATAGATTCTACTCGTTCTTGTATACTAATTTCTAAGTTTTCTATCTCTACCATGGCTCAGATACCAAAATTGTGGTACCTAAAATTTCAGCGGTAAAATAAATAAATTTAATGGAATATTATCTTGAGCAATAGTAATGATATCATAAGAGTACAAAGAAATACAAGATAATATTATCATTTATTCAAAAAAGTAGATATTTTACAAGAGATATTAATACTTTTTGAAAGATAAACCACTCTTATTTGCTACTCATTTACCACCTCGACTTAGTTTTACAAATACAGGAGTAATTAGTGTACCACTCACTAAAAGTAACTCAACCAGATACATAATAGAAAATCTTCTCATAAGGAGTATAGACATCTGGCTTTTTTATCGTAGTTGTAAGTCCTGCATATCATGTGACAGGTCTACTAAACGATCTAGTTTGTCCCTGTGCTTGTACTAGGTATATACATTACATTAGGATTCCATTCGAGGTTTAGGTTACATTATATCAGCTTTTAAATTTACAAATGTATCATTTAAATCTATATTTCCTATCCGTGTTATTAAATTATCTATTTACTGTAAAATTGTTTCACTATCGAGTTAGACATTTCCTTTATATCCTGTAGGAATTTTTAGGTTTATTAAATGTTTATTTAAAGTACTAATTTCTTCTTTAGATTTTTCTATTGGGTTTTCAGTTGGAAGGCCGATTAATTCTTTACCTTTATCTTTTTCTTTTTCAGATCCATTTGATAATATTAAGGTTGCTAAAAAATTTTCCTAACTTATCAATTTCACATTACTATTTGATTTCCTATATGGAGTATAGTTTTTTGTATTTCTATTAAATCTTTATCCGTTTTTAACTGAACTTCTGATTCTTCTAAAAGTCTAAATTGATTATCTGTCATTTTCTAAATGATCTTCTCTGTAATGCTTGGTTAGTTCTTTATGTATGTTTTTGCTTTGATTTGCTTTTGCACTTACCCAAGCCATAAAGATATTTTCATCATCGGTCTTGTATCATATTTATAGTTGTTCTATGTACTCAAATCTATTCGACATAATCTAATCTATGTAGATAATAGTTTTTTATCTTGTTCTAATTGTCTGACTATTTGTCGAATTTCATTAAATAAATTATTACACCTTTCGCAATCCATTAATCTGTATGATATTCCCATTCAGTATCATCCACTATATGGTTTCCATAATTAATCTGTTCATTATTATCATAAAATGTTACAGATATGGTTTCATTTAAATAATCATTCCCTTCTTGATTATAACTTTCTTCAAAAGTCCAGTAAATTGATCATAACTATGATCATAGGAATTACTACTATTTATATTTATATCAATAGATTCTACTCGTTCTTGTATACTAATTTCTAAGTTTTCTATCTCTACCATGGCTCTGATACCAAAATTGTGGTACCTAAAATTTCGCGGTAAAATAAATAAATTTAACAGAATATTATCTTGAGCAATAGTAATGATATCATAAGAGTACAAAGAAATACAAGATAATATTATCATTTATTCAAAGAAAGTAGATATTTTACAAGAGATATTAATACTTTTTGAAAGATAAACCACTCTTATTTGCTACTCATTTACCACCTCGACTTAGTTTTACAAATACGGGGAGTAAGTAGTGTACCACTCACTAAAAGTAACTCAACCAGATACATAATAGAAAATCTTCTCATAAGGAGTATAGACATCTGGCTTTTTTATCGTAGTTGTAAGTCCTGCATATCATGTGACAGGTCTACTAAACGATCTAGTTTGTCCTGTACTTGTACTAGGTATATCTGTTACATTAGGATTCCATTCAGGTTTAGGTTCTGTTATATCAGCTTTTAAATTTACAAATGTATCATTTAAATCTAAATTTCCTATCTGTGTTATTAAATTATCTATTTCTGGTAAAATTGTTTCACTATCAGAGTTAGACATTTCCTTTATATCCTGTAGGAATTTTTAGGTTTATTAAATGTTTATTTAAAGTACTAATTTCTTCTTTAGATTTTTCTATTGGGTTTTCAGTTGGAAGGCCGATTAATTCTTTACCTTTATCTTTTTCTTTTTCAGATCCATTTGATAATATTAAGGTTGCTAAAAATTTTCCTAACTTATCAATTTCTGTTACTATTTGGTTTCCTATATGGAGTATAGTTTTTTGTATTTCTATTAAATCTCTATCCGTTTTTAACTGAACTTCTGATTCTCCTAAAAGTCTTTATGTATGTTTTGCTGATTTGCTTTTGCACTTACCCAAGCCATAAAGATATTTTCATACTGGTCTTGTATCATATTTATAGTTGTTCTGTGTACTCCAGCTATTCTGACATAATCTAATCTATGTAGATAATAGTTTTTATCTTGTTCTAATTGTCTGACTATTTGTCGAATTTCATTAAATAAATTATTGCACCTTTCGCAATCCATTAATCTGTATGATATCCCCAATTAGTATCATCCACTATTTGGTTTCCATAATTAATCTGTTCATTATTATCATAAAATGTTACAGATATGGTTTCATTTAAATAATCATTCCCTTCTTGATTATAACTTTCTTCAAAGTCTGTAAATTGATCATAACTATGATCATAGGAATTACTACTATTTATATTTATATCAATAGATTCTACTCGTTCTTGTATACTAATTTCTAAGTTTTCTATCTCTACCATGGCTCTGCTACCAAAATTGTGGTACCTAAAATTTCGCGGTAAAATAAATAAATTTAACAGAATATTATCTTGAGCAATAGTAATGATATCATAAGAGTACAAAGAAATACAAGATAATATTATCATTTATTCAAAGAAAGTAGATATTTTACAAGAGATATTAATACTTTTTGAAAGATAAACCACTCTTATTTGCTACTCATTTACCACCTCGACTTAGTTTTACAAATACAGGAGTAATTAGTGTACCACTCACTAAAAGTAACTCAACCAGATACATAATAGAAAATCTTCTCATAAGGTGTATAGACATCTGGCTTTTTTATCGTAGTTGTAAGTCCTGCATATCATGTGACAGGTCTACTAAACGATCTAGTTTGTCCTGTGCTTGTACTAGGTATATCTTTTACATTAGGATTCCATTCAGGTTTAGGTTCTGTTATATCAGCTTTTAAATTTACAAATGTATCATTTAAATCTATATTTCCTATCTGTGTTATTAAATTATCTATTTCGGTAAAATTGTTTCACTATCGAGTTAGACATTTCCTTTATATCCCTGTAGGAATTTTTAGGTTTATTAAATGTTTATTTAAAGTACTAATTTCTTCTTTAGATTTTTCTTTTGGGTTTTTCAGTTGGAAGGCCGATTAATTCTTTACCTTTATCTTTTTTCTTTTTCGGATCCATTTGATAATATTAAGGTTGCTAAAAAATTTTCCTAACTTATCAATTTCATTACTATTTGATTTCCTATATGGAGTATAGTTTTTTGTATTCCTATTAAATCTTTATCCGTTTTTAACCCGAACTTCGATTCTTCTAAAAGTCTAAATTGATTATCTGTCATTTTCTAAATGATCTTCTCTGTAATGCTTGGTTAGTTCTTTATGTATGTTTTTCTTGATTTGCTTTTGCACTTACCCAAGCCATAAAGATATTTTCATACTTGGTCTTGTATCATATTTATAGTTGTTACTGTGTACTCCAAACTATTCGACATAATCTAATCTATGTAGATAATAGTTTTTATCTTGTTCTAATTGTCCGACTATTTGTCGAATTTCATTAAATAAATTATTACACCTTTTCGCAATCCATTAATCGTATGATATTCCCATTCAGTATCATCCACTATTTGGTTTCCATAATTAATCTGTTCATTATTATCATAAAATGTTACAGATATGGTTTCATTTAAATAATCATTCCCTTCTTGATTATAACTTTCTTCAAAGTCTGTAAATTGATCATAACTATGATCATAGGAATTACTACTATTTATATTTATATCAATAGATTCTACTCGTTCTTGTATACTAATTTCTAAGTTTTCTATCTCTACCATGGCTCTGATACCAAAATTGTGGTACCTAAAATTTCGCGGTAAAATAAATAAATTTAACAGAATATTATCTTGAGCAATAGTAATGATATCATAAGAGTACAAAGAAATACAAGATAATATTATCATTTATTCAAAGAAAGTAGATATTTTACAAGAGATATTAATACTTTTTGAAAGATAAACCACTCTTATTTGCTACTCATCTACCACCTCGACTTAGTTTTACAAATACGGGGAGTAAGTAGTGTACCACTCACTAAAAGTAACTCAACCAGATACATAATAGAAAATCTTCTCATAAGGAGTATAGACATCTGGCTTTTATATCGTAGTTGTAAGTCCTGCATATCATGTGACAGGTCTACTAAACGATCTAGTTTGTCCTGTGCTTGTACTAGGTATATCTGTTACATTAGGATTCCATTCGAGGTTTAGGTTCCATTATATCGACTTTTAAATTTACAAATGTATCATTTAAATCTATATTTCCTATCTGTGTTATTAAATTATCTATTTCTGGTAAAATTGTTTCACTATCAGAGTTAGACATTTCCTTTATATCCTGTAGGAATTTTTAGGTTTATTAAATGTTTATTTAAAGTACTAATTTCTTCTTTAGATTTTTCTATTGGGTTTTCAGTTGGAAGGCCGATTAATTCTTTACCTTTATCTTTTTCTTTTTCAGATCCATTTGATAATATTAAGGTTGCTAAAAATTTTCCTAACTTATCAATTTCTGTTACTATTTGATTTCCTATATGGAGTATAGTTTTTTGTATTTCTATTAAATCTTTATCCGTTTTTAACTGAACTTCTGATTCTTCTAAAAGTCTAAATTGATTATCTGTCATTTTCTAAATGATCTTCTCTGTAATGCTTGGTTAGTTCTTTATGTATGTTTTGCTGATTTGCTTTTGCACTTACCCAAGCCATAAAGATATTTTCATACTGGTCTTGTATCATATTTATAGTTGTTCTGTGTACTCCAGCTATTCTGACATAATCTAATCTATGTAGATAATAGTTTTTATCTTGTTCTAATTGTCTGACTATTTGTCGAATTTCATTAAATAAATTATTGCACCTTTCGCAATCCATTAATCTGTATGATATCCCCAATTAGTATCATCCACTATATGGTTTTCATAATTAATCTGTTCATTATTATCATAAAATGTTACAGATATGGTTTCATTTAAATAATCATTCCTTTCTTGATTATAACTTTCTTCAAAGTCTGTAAATTGATCATAACTATGATCATAGGAATTACTACTATTTATATTTATATCAATAGATTCTACTCGTTCTTGTATACTAATTTCTAAGTTTTCTATCTCTACCATGGCTCTGATACCAAAATTGTGGTACCTAAAATTTCGCGGTAAAATAAATAAATTTAACAGAATATTATCTTGAGCAATAGTAATGATATCATAAGAGTACAAAGAAATACAAGATAATATTATCATTTATTCAAAGAAAGTAGATATTTTACAAGAGATATTAATACTTTTTTAAAGATAAACCACTCTTATTTGCTACTCATTTACCACCTCGACTTAGTTTTACAAATACAGGAGTAAGTAGTGTACCACTCACTAAAAGTAACTCAACCAGATACATAATAGAAAATCTTCTCATAAGGAGTATAGACATCTGGCTTTTTTATCGTAGTTGTAAGTCCTGCATATCATGTGACAGGTCTACTAAACGATCTAGTTTGTCCTGTACTTGTACTAGGTATATCTGTTACATTAGGATTCCATTCAGGTTTAGGTTCTGTTATATCAACTTTTAAATTTACAAATGTATCATTTAAATCTATATTTCCTATCTGTGTAATTAAATTATCTATTTCTGGTAAAATTGTTTCACTATCAGAGTTAGACATTTCCTTTATATCCTGTAGGAATTTTTAGGTTTATTAAATGTTTATTTAAAGTACTAATTTCTTCTTTAGATTTTTCTATTGGGTTTTCAGTTGGAAGGCCGATTAATTCTTTACCTTTATCTTTTTCTTTTTCAGATCCATTTGATAATATTAAGGTTGCTAAAAATTTTCCTAACTTATCAATTTCTGTTACTATTTGATTTCCTATATGGAGTATAGTTTTTTGTATTTCTATTAAATCTTTATCCGTTTTTAACTGAACTTCTGATTCTTCTAAAAGTCTAAATTGATTATCTGTCATTTTCTAAATGATCTTCTCTGTAATGCTTGGTTAGTTCTTTATGTATGTTTTGCTGATTTGCTTTTGCACTTACCCAAGCCATAAAGATATTTTCATACTGGTCTTGTATCATATTTATAGTTGTTCTGTGTACTCCAGCTATTCTGACATAATCTAATCTATGTAGATAATAGTTTTTATCTTGTTCTAATTGTCTGACTATTTGTCGAATTTCATTAAATAAATTATTGCACCTTTCGCAATCCATTAATCTGTATGATATCCCCAATTAGTATCATCCACTATATGGTTTTCATAATTAATCTGTTCATTATTATCATAAAATGTTACAGATATGGTTTCATTTAAATAATCATTCCTTTCTTGATTATAACTTTCTTCAAAGTCTGTAAATTGATCATAACTATGATCATAGGAATTACTACTATTTATATTTATATCAATAGATTCTACTCGTTCTTGTATACTAATTTCTAAGTTTTCTATCTCTACCATGGCTCTGATACCAAAATTGTGGTACCTAAAATTTCGCGGTAAAATAAATAAATTTAATAGAATATTATCTTGAGCAATAGTAATGATATCATAAGAGTACAAAGAAATACAAGATAATATTATCATTTATTCAAAGAAAGTAGATATTTTACAAGAGATATTAATACTTTTTTAAAGATAAACCACTCTTATTTGCTACTCATTTACCACCTCGACTTAGTTTTACAAATACAGGAGTAAGTAGTGTACCACTCACTAAAAGTAACTCAACCAGATACATAATAGAAAATCTTCTCATAAGGAGTATAGACATCTGGCTTTTTTATCGTAGTTGTAAGTCCTGCATATCATGTGACAGGTCTACTAAACGATCTAGTTTGTCCTGTACTTGTACTAGGTATATCTGTTACATTAGGATTCCATTCAGGTTTAGGTTCTGTTATATCAGCTTTTAAATTTACAAATGTATCATTTAAATCTATATTTCCTATCTGTGTTATTAAATTATCTATTTCTGGTAAAATTGTTTCACTATCAGAGTTAGACATTTCCTTTATATCCTGTAGGAATTTTTAGGTTTATTAAATGTTTATTTAAAGTACTAATTTCTTCTTTAGATTTTTCTATTGGGTTTTCAGTTGGAAGGCCGATTAATTCTTTACCTTTATCTTTTTCTTTTTCAGATCCATTTGATAATATTAAGGTTGCTAAAAATTTTCCTAACTTATCAATTTCTGTTACTATTTGATTTCCTATATGGAGTATAGTTTTTTGTATTTCTATTAAATCTTTATCCGTTTTTAACTGAACTTCTGATTCTTCTAAAAGTCTAAATTGATTATCTGTCATTTTCTAAATGATCTTCTCTGTAATGCTTGGTTAGTTCTTTATGTATGTTTTGCTTTGATTTGCTTTTGCACTTACCCAAGCCATAAAGATATTTTCATCACTGGTCTTGTATCATATTTATAGTTGTTCTCGTGTACTCAACTTTATTCGACATAATCTAATCTATGTAGATAATAGTTTTTATCTTGTTCTAATTGTCTGACTATTTGTCGAATTTCATTAAATAAATTATTGCACCTTTCGCAATCCATTAATCTGTATGATATCCCCAATTAGTATCATCCACTATATGGTTTTCATAATTAATCTGTTCATTATTATCATAAAATGTTACAGATATGGTTTCATTTAAATAATCATTCCTTTCTTGATTATAACTTTCTTCAAAGTCTGTAAATTGATCATAACTATGATCATAGGAATTACTACTATTTATATTTATATCAATAGATTCTACTCGTTCTTGTATACTAATTTCTAAGTTTTCTATCTCTACCATGGCTCTGATACCAAAATTGTGGTACCTAAAATTTCGCGGTAAAATAAATAAATTTAATAGAATATTATCTTGAGCAATAGTAATGATATCATAAGAGTACAAAGAAATACAAGATAATATTATCATTTATTCAAAGAAAGTAGATATTTTACAAGAGATATTAATACTTTTTTAAAGATAAACCACTCTTATTTGCTACTCATTTACCACCTCGACTTAGTTTTACAAATACAGGAGTAAGTAGTGTACCACTCACTAAAAGTAACTCAACCAGATACATAATAGAAAATCTTCTCATAAGGAGTATAGACATCTGGCTTTTTTATCGTAGTTGTAAGTCCTGCATATCATGTGACAGGTCTACTAAACGATCTAGTTTGTCCTGTACTTGTACTAGGTATATCTGTTACATTAGGATTCCATTCAGGTTTAGGTTCTGTTATATCAGCTTTTAAATTTACAAATGTATCATTTAAATCTATATTTCCTATCTGTGTTATTAAATTATCTATTTCTGGTAAAATTGTTTCACTATCAGAGTTAGACATTTCCTTTATATCCTGTAGGAATTTTTAGGTTTATTAAATGTTTATTTAAAGTACTAATTTCTTCTTTAGATTTTTCTATTGGGTTTTCAGTTGGAAGGCCGATTAATTCTTTACCTTTATCTTTTTCTTTTTCAGATCCATTTGATAATATTAAGGTTGCTAAAAATTTTCCTAACTTATCAATTTCTGTTACTATTTGATTTCCTATATGGAGTATAGTTTTTTGTATTTCTATTAAATCTTTATCCGTTTTTAACTGAACTTCTGATTCTTCTAAAAGTCTAAATTGATTATCTGTCATTTTCTAAATGATCTTCTCTGTAATGCTTGGTTAGTTCTTTATGTATGTTTTGCTGATTTGCTTTTGCACTTACCCAAGCCATAAAGATATTTTCATACTGGTCTTGTATCATATTTATAGTTGTTCGTAGTACTCCACTATTCGACATAATCTAATCTATGTAGATAATAGTTTTTATCTTGTTCTAATTGTCTGACTATTTGTCGAATTTCATTAAATAAATTATTACACCTTTCGCAATCCATTAATCTGTATGATATTCCCATTCAGTATCATCCACTATTTGGTTTCCATAATTAATCTGTTCATTATTATCATAAAATGTTACAGATATGGTTTCATTTAAATAATCATTCCCTTCTTGATTATAACTTTCTTCAAAGTCTGTAAATTGATCATAACTATGATCATTGGAATTACTACTATTTATATTTATATCAATAGATTCTACTCGTTCTTGTATACTAATTTCTAAGTTTTCTATCTCTACCATGGCTCTGATACCAAAATTGTGGTACCTAAAATTTCGCGGTAAAATAAATAAATTTAATAGAATATTATCTTGAGCAATAGTAATGATATCATAAGAGTACAAAGAAATACAAGATAATATTATCATTTATTCAAAGAAAGTAGATATTTTACAAGAGATATTAATACTTTTTTAAAGATAAACCACTCTTATTTGCTACTCATTTACCACCTCGACTTAGTTTTACAAATACAGGAGTAAGTAGTGTACCACTCACTAAAAGTAACTCAACCAGATACATAATAGAAAATCTTCTCATAAGGAGTATAGACATCTGACTTTTTTGTCGTAGTTGTAAGTCCTGCATATCCTGTGACAGGTCTACTAAATGATCTAGTTTGTCATGTACTTGTATTAGGTATATCTGTTACATTAGGATTCCATTCAAGTTTAGGTTCTGTTATATCAGCTTTTAAATTTACAAATGTATCATTTAAATCTATATTTCCTATCTGTGTTATTAAATTATCTATTTCTGGTAAAATTGTTTCACTATCAGAGTTAGACATTTCCTTTATATCCTGTAGGAATTTTTAGGTTTATTAAATGTTTATTTAAAGTACTAATTTCTTCTTTAGATTTTTCTATTGGGTTTTCAGTTGGAAGACTGATTAATTCTTTACCTTTATCTTTTTCTTTTTCAGATCCATTTGATAATATTAAGGTTGCTAAAAATTTTCCTAACTTATCAATTTCTGTTACTATTTGATTTCCTATATGGAGTATAGTTTTTTGTATTTCTATTAAATCTTTATCCGTTTTTAACTGAACTTCTGATTCTTCTAAAAGTCTAAATTGATTATCTGTCATTTTCTAAATGATCTTCTCTGTAATGCTTGGTTAGTTCTTTATGTATGTTTTCTTTGATTTGCTTTTGCACTTACCCAAGCCATAAAGATATTTTCATACTTGGTCTTGTATCATATTTATAGTTGTTCTCATGTACTCAGCTATTCGACATAATCTAATCTATGTAGATAATAGTTTTTATCTTGTTCTAATTGTCCCGACTATTTGTCGAATTTCATTAAATAAATTATTGCACTTTCGCAATCCATTAATCCGTATGATATCCCCGATTAGTATCATCCACTATATGGTTTTCATAATTAATCTGTTCATTATTATCATAAAATGTTACGAGATATGGTTTCATTTAAATAATCATTCCTTTCTTGATTATAACTTTCTTCAAAGTTCTGTAAATTGATCATAACTATGATCATAGGAATTACTACTATTTATATTTATATCAATAGATTCTACTCGTTCTTGTATACTAATTTCTAAGTTTTCTATCTCTACCATGGCTCGATACCAAAATTGTGGTACCTAAAATTTCATGGTAAAATAAATAAATTTAATAGAATATTATCTTGAGCAATAGTAATGATATCATAAGAGTACAAAGAAATACAAGATAATATTATCATTTATTCAAAGAAAGTAGATATTTTACAAGAGATATTAATACTTTTTTAAAGATAAACCACTCTTATTTGCTACTCATTTACCACCTCGACCTAGTTTTACAAATACAGGAGTAAGTAGTGTACCACTCACTAAAAGTAACTCAACCAGATACATAATAGAAAATCTTCTCATAAGGAGTATAGACATCTGACTTTTTTGTCGTAGTTGTAAGTCCTGCATATCCTGTGACAGGTCTACTAAATGATCTAGTTTGTCCTGTACTTGTACTAGGTATATCTGTTACATTAGGATTCCATTCAGGTTTAGGTTCTGTTATATCAGCTTTTAAATTTACAAATGTATCATTTAAATCTATATTTCCTATCTGTGTTATTAAATTATCTATTTCTGGTAAAATTGTTTCACTATCAGAGTTAGACATTTCCTTTATATCCTGTAGGAATTTTTAGGTTTATTAAATGTTTATTTAAAGTACTAATTTCTTCTTTAGATTTTTCTATTGGGTTTTCAGTTGGAAGGCCGATTAATTCTTTACCTTTATCTTTTTCTTTTTCAGATCCATTTGATAATATTAAGGTTGCTAAAAATTTTCCTAACTTATCAATTTCTGTTACTATTTGATTTCCTATATGGAGTATAGTTTTTTGTATTTCTATTAAATCTTTATCCGTTTTTAACTGAACTTCTGATTCTTCTAAAAGTCTAAATTGATTATCTGTCATTTTCTAAATGATCTTCTCTGTAATGCTTGGTTAGTTCTTTATGTATGTTTTGCTGATTTGCTTTTGCACTTACCCAAGCCATAAAGATATTTTCATACTGGTCTTGTATCATATTTATAGTTGTTCTGTGTACTCCAGCTATTCTGACATAATCTAATCTATGTAGATAATAGTTTTTATCTTGTTCTAATTGTCTGACTATTTGTCGAATTTCATTAAATAAATTATTACACCTTTCGCAATCCATTAATCTGTATGATATTCCCATTCAGTATCATCCACTATTTGGTTTCCATAATTAATCTGTTCATTATTATCATAAAATGTTACAGATATGGTTTCATTTAAATAATCATTCCCTTCTTGATTATAACTTTCTTCAAAAGTCACGTAAATTGATCATAACTATGATCATTGGAATTACTACTATTTATATTTATATCAATAGATTCTACTCGTTCTTGTATACTAATTTCTAAGTTTTCTATCTCTACCATGGCTCGATACCAAAATTGTGGTACCTAAAATTTCATGGTAAAATAAATAAATTTAATGGAATATTATCTTGAGCAATAGTAATGATATCATAAGAGTACAAAGAAATACAAGATAATATTATCATTTATTCAAAGAAAGTAGATATTTTACAAGAGATATTAATACTTTTTGAAAGATAAACCACTCTTATTTGCTACTCATTTACCACCTCGACTTAGTTTTACAAATACAGGAGTAAGTAGTGTACCACTCACTAAAAGTAACTCAACCAGATACATAATAGAAAATCTTCTCATAAGGAGTATAGACATCTGACTTTTTTGTCGTAGTTGTAAGTCCTGCATATCCTGTGACAGGTCTACTAAATGATCTAGTTTGTCATGTACTTGTATTAGGTATATCTGTTACATTAGGATTCCATTCAAGTTTAGGTTCTGTTATATCAGCTTTTAAATTTACAAATGTATCATTTAAATCTATATTTCCTATCTGTGTTATTAAAATATCTATTTCTGGTAAAATTGTTTCACTAACAGAGTTAGACATTTCCTTTATATCCTGTAGGAATTTTTAGGTTTATTAAATGTTTATTTAAAGTACTAATTTCTTCTTTAGATTTTTCTATTGGGTTTTCAGTTGGAAGACTGATTAATTCTTTACCTTTATCTTTTTCTTTTTCAGATCCATTTGATAATATTAAGGTTGCTAAAAATTTTCCTAACTTATCAATTTCTGTTACTATTTGATTTCCTATATGGAGTATAGTTTTTTGTATTTCTATTAAATCTTTATCCGTTTTTAATCGAACTTGATTCTTTCTAAAAGTCTAAATTGATTATCTGTCATTTTCTAAATGATCTTCTCCGTAATGCTTGGTTAGTTCTTTATGTATGTTTCTGTTGATTTGCTTTTGCACTTACCCAAGCCATAAAGATATTTTCATACTTGGTCTTGTATCATATTTATAGTTGTTACTGTGTACTCAGCTTATTCTGACATAATCTAATCTATGTAGATAATAGTTTTTATCTTGTTCTAATTGTCCCGACTATTTGTCGAATTTCATTAAATAAATTATTGCACCTTTCGCAATCCATTAATCCGTATGATATCCCCCGATTAGTATCATCCACTATATGGTTTTCATAATTAATCTGTTCATTATTATCATAAAATGTTACGAGATATGGTTTCATTTAAATAATCATTCCTTTCTTGATTATAACTTTCTTCAAAGTTCAGTAAATTGATCATAACTATGATCATAGGAATTACTACTATTTATATTTATATCAATAGATTCTACTCGCTTCTTGTATACTAATTTCTAAGTTTTCTATCTCTACCATGGCTCGATACCAAAATTGTGGTACCTAAAATTTCGCGGTAAAATAAATAAATTTAATGAATATTATCTTGAGCAATAGTAATGATATCATAAGAGTACAAAGAAATACAAGATAATATTATCATTTATTCAAAGAAAGTAGATATTTTACAAGAGATATTAATACTTTTTAAAGATAAACCACTCTTATTTGCTACTCATTTACCACCTCGACTTAGTTTTACAAATACGGGGAGTAAGTAGTGTACCACTCACTAAAAGTAACTCAACCGAGATACATAATAGAAAATCTTCTCATAAGGAGTATAGACATCGGCATTTTTATCGTAGTTGTAAGTCCCGCATATCATGTGACGAGTCTACTAAACGATCTAGTTTGTCTGCAGCTTGTACTAGGTATATCTGTTACATTAGGATTCCATTCAGGTTTAGGTTCTGTTATATCAGCTTTTAAATTTACAAATGTATCATTTAAATCTACATTTCCTATCTGTGTTATTAAATTATCTATTTCTGGTAAAATTGTTTCACTATCAGAGTTAGACATTTCCTTTATATCCTGTAGGAATTTTTAGGTTTATTAAATGTTTATTTAAAGTACTAATTTCTTCTTTAGATTTTTCTATTGGGTTTTTAGTTGGAAGGCCGATTAATTCTTTACCTTTATCTTTTTCTTTTTCAGATCCATTTGATAATATTAAGGTTGCTAAAAATTTTTCCTAACTTATCAATTTCTGTTACTATTTGATTTCCTATATGGAGTATAGTTTTTTGTATTTCTATTAAATCTTTATCCGTTTTTAACTGAACTTCTGATTCTTCTAAAAGTCTAAATTGATTATCTGTCATTTTCTAAATGATCTTCTCTGTAATGCTTGGTTAGTTCTTTATGTATGTTTTGCTGATTTGCTTTTGCACTTACCCAAGCCATAAAGATATTTTCATACTGGTCTTGTATCATATTTATAGTTGTTCTGTGTACTCCAGCTATTCTGACATAATCTAATCTATGTAGATAATAGTTTTTTATCTTGTTCTAATTGTTCGACTATTTGTCGAATTTCATTAAATAAATTATTGCACCTTTACAATCCATTAATCATGTATGATATCCCCGATTAGTATCATCCACTATATGGTTTTCATAATTAATCTGTTCATTATTATCATAAAATGTTACAGATATGGTTTCATTTAAATAATCATTCCTTTCTTGATTATAACTTTCTTCAAAGTCTGTAAATTGATCATAACTATGATCATAGGAATTACTACTATTTATATTTATATCAATAGATTCTACTCGTTCTTGTATACTAATTTCTAAGTTTTCTATCTCTACCATGGCTCTGATACCAAAATTGTGGTACCTAAAATTTCGCGGTAAAATAAATAAATTTAACAGAATATTATCTTGAGCAATAGTAATGATATCATAAGAGTACAAAGAAATACAAGATAATATTATCATTTATTCAAAGAAAGTAGATATTTTACAAGAGATATTAATACTTTTTGAAAGATAAACCACTCTTATTTGCTACTCATCTACCACCTCGACTTAGTTTTACAAATACAGGAGTAAGTAGTGTACCACTCACTAAAAGTAACTCAACCAGATACATAATAGAAAATCTTCTCATAAGGAGTATAGACATCTGGCATTTTTATCGTAGTTGTAAGTCCTGCATATCATGTGACAGGTCTACTAAACGATCTAGTTTGTCCTGTACTTGTACTAGGTATATCTGTTACATTAGGATTCCATTCAGGTTTAGGTTCTGTTATATCAGCTTTTAAATTTACAAATGTATCATTTAAATCTACATTTCCTATCTGTGTTATTAAATTATCTATTTCTGGTAAAATTGTTTCACTATCAGAGTTAGACATTTCCTTTATATCCTGTAGGAATTTTTAGGTTTATTAAATGTTTATTTAAAGTACTAATTTCTTCTTTAGATTTTTCTATTGGGTTTTTAGTTGGAAGGCCGATTAATTCTTTACCTTTATCTTTTTCTTTTTCAGATCCATTTGATAATATTAAGGTTGCTAAAAATTTTCCTAACTTATCAATTTCTGTTACTATTTGATTTCCTATATGGAGTATAGTTTTTTGTATTTCTATTAAATCTTTATCCGTTTTTAACTGAACTTCTGATTCTTCTAAAAGTCTAAATTGATTATCTGTCATTTTCTAAATGATCTTCTCTGTAATGCTTGGTTAGTTCTTTATGTATGTTTTGCTGATTTGCTTTTGCACTTACCCAAGCCATAAAGATATTTTCATACTGGTCTTGTATCATATTTATAGTTGTTCTGTGTACTCCAGCTATTCTGACATAATCTAATCTATGTAGATAATAGTTTTTATCTTGTTCTAATTGTCTGACTATTTGTCGAATTTCATTAAATAAATTATTGCACCTTTCGCAATCCATTAATCTGTATGATATCCCCAATTAGTATCATCCACTATATGGTTTTCATAATTAATCTGTTCATTATTATCATAAAATGTTACAGATATGGTTTCATTTAAATAATCATTCCTTTCTTGATTATAACTTTCTTCAAAGTCTGTAAATTGATCATAACTATGATCATAGGAATTACTACTATTTATATTTATATCAATAGATTCTACTCGTTCTTGTATACTAATTTCTAAGTTTTCTATCTCTACCATGGCTCTGATACCAAAATTGTGGTACCTAAAATTTCGCGGTAAAATAAATAAATTTAACAGAATATTATCTTGAGCAATAGTAATGATATCATAAGAGTACAAAGAAATACAAGATAATATTATCATTTATTCAAAGAAAGTAGATATTTTACAAGAGATCTTAATACTTTTTGAAAGATAAACCACTCTTATTAGCTACTCATTTACCACCTCGACCTAGTTTTACAAATACAGGGAGTAAGTAGTGTACCACTCACTAAAAGTAACTCAACCAGATACATAATAGAAAATCTTCTCATAAGGAGTATAGACATCTGGCATTTTATCGTAGTTGTAAGTCCTGCATATCATGTGACAGGTCTACTAAACGATCTAGTTTGTCCTGTACTTGTACTAGGTATATCTGTTACATTAGGATTCCATTCAGGTTTAGGTTCTGTTATATCAGCTTTTAAATTTACAAATGTATCATTTAAATCTAAATTTCCTATCTCGTGTTATTAAATTATCTATTTTACGGTAAAATTGTTTCACTATCGAGTTAGACATTTCCTTTATATCCCTGTAGGAATTTTTTAGGTTTTATTAAATGTTTATTTAAAGTACTAATTTCTTCTTTAGATTTTTCTATTGGGTTTTCAGTTGGAAGGCCGATTAATTCTTTACCTTTATCTTTTTCTTTTTCAGATCCATTTGATAATATTAAGGTTGCTAAAAATTTTCCTAACTTATCAATTTCTGTTACTATTTGATTTCCTATATGGAGTATAGTTTTTTGTATTTCTATTAAATCTTTTATCCGTTTTTAATCTGAACTTGATTCTTCTAAAAGTCTAAATTGATTATCTGTCATTTTCTAAATGATCTTCTCGTAATGCTTGGTTAGTTCTTTATGTATGTTTTGCTTTGATTTGCTTTTGCACTTACCCAAAGCCATAAAGATATTTTCATCATTGGTCTTGTATCATATTTATAGTTGTTGCATTATTACTCGACTTATTCGACATAATCTAATCTATGTAGATAATAGTTTTTATCTTGTTCTAATTGTCGACTATTTGTCGAATTTCATTAAATAAATTATTGCACCTTTTGCAATCCATTAATCCGTATGATATCCCCAATTAGTATCATCCACTATATGGTTTTCATAATTAATGCATTCATTATTATCATAAAATATTCTGAGATATGGTTTCATTTAAATAATCATTCCTTTCTTGATTATAACTTTCTTCAAAGTACAGTAAATTGATCATAACTATGATCATAGGAATTACTACTATTTATATTTATATCAATAGATTCTACTGCGTTCTTGTATACTAATTTCTAAGTTTTCTATCTCTATCATGGCTCTGATACCAAAATTGTGGTACCTAAAATTTCAGCGGTAAAAATAAATAAATTTAACAGAATATTATCTTGAGCAATAGTAATGATATCATAAGAGTACAAAGAAATACAAGATAATATTATCATTTATTCAAAAGAAAGTAGATATTTTACAAGAGATATTAATACTTTTTTTAAAGATAAACCACTCTTATTTGCTACTCATTTACCACCTCGACTTAGTTTTACAAATACAGGAGTAAGTAGTGTACCACTCACTAAAAGTAACTCAACCAGGGATACATAATAGAAAATCTTCTCATAAGGAGTATAGACATCGGCATTTTTTATCGTAGTTGTAAGTCCCCGCATATCATGTGACAGTCTACTAAACGATCTAGTTTGTCCCTGTACTTGTACTAGGTATATCTCGTTACATTAGGATTCCATTCAGGGTTTAGGTTCAGTTATATCGGCTTTTAAATTTACAAATGTATCATTTAAATCTAAATTTCCTATCTCGTGTTATTAAATTATCTATTTCGGTAAAAATTGTTTCACTATCGAGTTAGACATTTCCTTTATATCCTGTAGGAATTTTTTAGGTTTATTAAATGTTTATTTAAAGTACTAATTTCTTCTTTAGATTTTTTCTATTGGGTTTTCGGTTGGAAGGCCGATTAATTCTTTACCTTTATCTTTTTTCTTTTTTGAGATCCATTTGATAATATTAAGGTTGCTAAAAAATTTTCCTAACTTATCAATTTACGTTACTATTTGATTTCCTATATGGAGTATAGTTTTTTGTATTTCTATTAAATCTTTATCCGTTTTTAACTCGAACTTCGATTCTTCTAAAAGTCTAAATTGATTATCCGTCATTTTCTAAATGATCTTCTCTCGTAATGCTTGGTTAGTTCTTTATGTATGTTTTGCTTTGATTTGCTTTTGCACTTACCCAAGCCATAAAGATATTTTCATCCTGGTCTTGTATCATATTTATAGTTGTTCTCGTGTACTCCAGCTATTCTCGACATAATCTAATCTATGTAGATAATAGTTTTTATCTTGTTCTAATTGTCGACTATTTGTCGAATTTCATTAAATAAATTATTGCACCTTTCGCAATCCATTAATCCGTATGATATCCCCAATTAGTATCATCCTTTATATGGTTTTTCATAATTAATCTGTTCATTATTATCATAAAATGTTACGAGATATGGTTTCATTTAAATAATCATTCCCTTTCTTGATTATAACTTTCTTCAAAGTCACATGAATTGATCATAACTATGATCATAGGAATTACTACTATTTATATTTATATCAATAGATTCTACTGGATTCTTGTATACTAATTTCTAAGTTTTCTATCTCTACCATGGCTCGATACCAAAATTGTGGTACCTAAAATTTGCATGATAAAATAAATAAATTTAATGAGAATATTATCTTGAGCAATAGTAATGATATCATAAGAGTACAAAGAAATACAAGATAATATTATCATTTATTCAAAGAAAGTAGATATTTTACAAGAGATATTAATACTTTTTAAAGATAAACCACTCTTATTTGCTACTCATTTACCATTTCGACTTAGTTTTACAAATACAGAGTAAGTGAGTGTACCACTCACTAAAAGTAACTCAACCAGTATACATAATAGAAAATCTTCTCATAAGAGTATAGACATCGGCATTTTTTATCGTAGTTGTAAGTCCTCGCATATCATGTGACAGGTCTACTAAACGATCTAGTTTGTCCTGTACTTGTACTAGGGTATATCTCGTTACATTAGGATTCCATTCGGGTTTAGGTTTCATATATCGACTTTTAAATTTACAAATGTATCATTTAAATCTACATTTCCTATCATGTGTTATTAAATTATCTATTACGGTAAAATTGTTTCACTATCGAGTTAGACATTTCCTTTATATCCTGTAGAAATTTTTAGGTTTATTAAATGTTTATTTAAAGTACTAATTTCTTCTTTAGATTTTTCTATTGGGTTTTCAGTTGGAAGACTGATTAATTCTTTACCTTTATCTTTTTCTTTTTAAGATCCATTTGATAATATTAAGGTTGCTAAAAAATTTTCTAACTTATCAATTCACATTACTATTTGATTTCCTATATGGAGTATAGTTTTTGTATTTCTATTAAATCTTTATCCATTTTTAACTCGAACTTCGATTCTTCTAAAAGTCTAAATTGATTATCTGTCATTTTCTAAATGATCTTCTCTCGTAATGCTTGGTTAGTTCTTTATGTATGTTTCTGTCGATTTGCTTTTGCACTTACCCAAGCCATAAAGATATTTTCATACTTTCGGTCTTGTATCATATTTATAGTTGTTCTGTACTCCAGCTATTCGACATAATCTAAACTATGTAGATAATAGTTTTTATCTTGTTCAATTGTCCCACTATTTGTCAATTTCATTAAATAAATTATTACACTCTTCAATCCATTAATCTGTGATGTGGGATATCCCCATTCAAAGATCATCCATCATTTGGTTTCATAATTAACTGCTCACACACGGCAAAACGCTAAGGCGTATGGTTTCATTTAAATAATCATTCCATTCCTTACTTATAACTTTCTTCAAAATCAGAATTGATCATAACCAGGATCATAGGAATTACTAATTCTACTGCTCTTGCATACGAATTTCTAAGTTTCTATCTCTACCATGGCTCGATACCAAAATTGTATACCTAAAATTTTCATGGTAAAATAAATAAATTTACCGTATCATTATCTTGAGCAATAGTAATGGGATATCACAGAAAGTAATAAAGAAATACAAGATAATATTATCATTTAATCAAAGAAAGTAGATATTTTACAAGAGATCTTAATACTTTGAAAAAGATAAACCACTTTATTAGCTACTCATTTACCACCGACCTAGTTTTACATAAATACAGAGAAGAACAAGACTTCACTCACTAAAAGTAACTCCAACCACACATAATAGAAAATCTTCATATGGTATAGACATCTCACTCTTTACCGGAAGCAAGTCCTCGATATCATGTGTGACAGAAGCCCACTAAATGATCTAGTTTGTCCCTGGGTACTTGTACTAGGTATATCTGCTACTAGGACTTCCATTCAAAGCTTAGGCTCATATATCACCTTAACTTACAAATGTATCATTTGAATCTATATTTTCCCATTCCATGTTATTAAATTATCTATCGTAAAATTGATTCACTAATGATAGACATTTACTTTATATCCCCAGGAATTTTTAGGTTTATTAAATGTTTATTTAAAGTACTACTCTTCTTAGATTTTTCTTATCGGGTTTTTAGTCGGAAGATTGGATTAATTTCTTTTACCTTTATCTTATTCTCTTTTTCGTATCCATTTGATAATATTAAGGTTGCTAAAAATTTTCCTAATTTATCACTCAAGTAATATTTGATTTCCTATATGGAGTATAGTTTTTTATTTCTATTAAATCTTTATCCATTTTTAACTGAATCTCCCGATTCTTCTAAAAGTCTAAATTTTGATTATCTCACATTTCTTAAACATCTTCTCCAGAATGCTTGGTTAGTCTTTTTGGGCGATAAGTTTTGGCCGGGATTTACTTGTACTTTACCCAAGCCATAAAGATATTTCTATACCCGGTCTTGTATCATATTTATAGTTGTCTGCGGTACTCCAATATTCGACATAATCAAACTACGAGATAATAGTTTTATCTTGTTCTAATTGTCCACTCTCCATTTGCTCTAATTTCACAAATAAATTATTACACTCTTCAAATCTAGTTAATTCGTATGATATCCCCACCAGTATCATCCACTATAAGGGTTTCCATAATTAATCGTTTATTATTATTTGGCAAAATGTTGCTGTATATGGTTTCATTTAAATAATCATTTCATTCTTTTGATTATAACTTTCTTCAAAGTCCGTAAATTATCATAACTATGATCATAGGAATTACTACTATTTATATTTATATCAATAGATCACCTGCTCTTGCATACCACCTCTAAGTTTTCATCTCTACCATGGCTCTGATACCAAAATTGTGGTACCTAAAATTTCATGGGTAAAATAAATAAATTTAATAATATTATCTTGAGCAATAGTAATGATATCATAAGAGTACAAAGAAATACAAGATAATATTATCATTATTCAAAGAAAGTAGATATTTTACAAGAGATATTAATACTTTTGAAAGATAAACCAATTTTTTATTTGCTACCTATTTACCACCTCTGACATATATTTTACAAATACAGGAGAAAGAGCGCACTCACTCACAAAAGTAACTCAAATCCCGTATACATAATAGGAAAATCTTCTCAAGGCTGGTATAGACATCCTAATTTTTTTATCGTAGTTGTAAGTCTCGCATATCATGTGACAGTCTATTAAATGATCTAGTTTGTTCCGTATTTGTACTAGGTATATTCGTTACATTAGATTCCATCTGTGTTTAGCTCCGTATATCGTTTCTTTTAAATTAAGCAAATGTATCATTTGAACTATATTCTCCCCATTCTGTAGCATAAATTATCTATTTCTGCAAAATTGATTCACTAATGTATAGATATTTACTTATATCCAGGAATTTTTAGTTTATTAAATGTTTATTTAAAGTACTAATTTCTTTCTTTAGATTTTTCATTTGGTTTTTAGTTGGAAGACCGACACTTTACCTTTTATCTTTTATTCTTTTTTATCCATTTGATAATATTAAGGTTGCTAAAAAATTTTCCTAACTTATCAATTTCTCACTATTTAATTTCCATATGGAGGCACACTCCTCCTTGTATTTAATAAATCTTCTTCAATTTTAACTAACTTCATTCTTTTTTAAAAGTCTAAATTGATTATCCACATTTTCTAAATGATCTTTCAGAATGCTTGGTTAGTTCTTTTTGTACATGGTCGATTTGCTTTGCACTTACCTTAAAGCTATAAAAGATATTTTTAACCGGGTTCCTGTATCATATTTATAGTTGTTCGTGTACTCCACTATTCTCACATAATCTAACTATGTAGACATATTTTTATCTTGTTCTAATTAATCGACTATTTGTCAATTTCACAAATAAATTATTACACTCGCAATCTATTAATTCGTATGATATCCCCACCATGTTCTACTATATGAAGTTTCATAATTAATCAGTTTCATTATTATCACAAAATGTTGCCATGTATATGGTTTCATTTCTAAAGACCAGTTTCATTTGATCATAACTTTTCTTTCAAGTTCAGAATTGATTACACCATGATCATAGGAATTACTACTATTTATTTATATCAATAGATTCTACTGCTTCGTAGAGTACTAATTTCTAAGTTTTCATCTCTATCATGGCTCTTATACCAAAAAATTGTAGTACCTAAAATTTCATGGTAAATAAATAAATTTAACTAATATTATCTTTGAGTGTCAGTAATGATATCATAAGAGTACAAAGAAATACAAGATAATATTACTACTATTCAAAGAAAGATATTTTAAGAAGATATTACTGGCTTCTTTTGAAAGATAAACCACTTTGGCTTGCTACTCATTTACCACCTCACTTAGTTTTACAACATGTGAGGTAGTGTAACACTCACTAAAAGTAATCAACCAGACATATACAGGAAAATCTTCTCAGGTTGCAGTATAGACATCTCGACTTTTTTATCAGAAGCAAGTCCTCGCATACTACGTGATTAAAATTATCAAATGATCTAGTTTGTCCTTGCATTTGTACTAGGTATATTCATAGATTAGATTCCATTCAGTGTTTAGGTTCTCATATATCACTTTTAAATTTACAAATGTATCATTTGAATCTATATTTCCATCTGTGGTTATTAAATTATTTACTGTAAAATTGTTTCACTATCGAAAGTAGACATTTACTTTATATCCTGTAGGAATCTTTAGGTTTATTAAATGTTTATTTTTTAAAGTACTAATTTCTTCTTTAGATTTTTCTATTGGGTTTTTAGTTGAAGACTGACAATTTTCTTACTCCTTATCTTATTCTCTTTTCGCATCCATTTGATAATACAGATTGCTAAAAAAATTTTCCAAATTTATCAATTTCTCATAATATTTGATTTCTATATGTATATAGTTTTTTTTATTTCTATTAAATCTTTATCCATTTAACCTAACTTCCGATTCTTCTAAAATCTAAATTGATTATCTCCACATTTTCTAAATGATCTTCAGAATGCTTGGTTAGTTCTTTGTATGTTTTGCTGATTTACTTTTGTACTTACCCAAGTTTATAAAGATATTTCATACCGGGTTCTGTATCATATTTATAGTTGTTCCAAAATTTTTGTACTATTCTCAAATAATTCCAATTCTATGGTGATAATAGTTTTATCTTGTCTCTAACTGCTCCCATCATTTGCTCTCCAATTTCTCACACAACCATTACACTTTCGCAATCCATTAACTGCATGATATCCCCATTCAAGATCATCCACTATTTGGTTTCCATAATTAACTGCTCATTATTACTGGCAAAAACGCTAAGGTATGGTTTCATTTAAATAATCATTCCATTCTTGATTACAATTTTCTTCAAAGTCTGTAAATTGATCATGCACCATGATCATAGGAATTACTAATTCTTACCTGCTCTGTATACGAATTTCTAAGTTTTCTATTCCCTACCATGGCTCCTCGAGCAATTTCAAAATTGTGTACCCTAAAATTTCAAGTGTAAAATAAATAAATTTAACAATATTATCTGACAATAAGAATGATATCATAAGAGTACAAAGAAATACAAGATAATATTATCAATAATCAAAGAAAGTAGATATTTTACAAGAGATCTTAATACTTTTGAAAGATAAACCACTCTTATTAGCTACTCATTTACCAATTGACTTAGTTTTACAAACATGAGGTGGTGCACTACCTACTAAAAGTAATCAACTGTGGGTGTGATACATAATAGAAAAAATCTTCATAAGGAGTATAGACATCTCACTTTTATCGTAGTTGTAAGTCCCGTATATCAAGGACAGTCTACTAAATGATCTAATTTGTCCTCAGATTTGTACTTAGGTATACTGCTATATTAGATTCCATTCGTGTTTAGGTTCATATATCACCTTTTAAATTTACAAATGTATCATTTAAATCTATATTTCTATATGTGTTAATAAATTATTTATTTCTGTAAAAATGATTCACTATCGTAGTTAGGACATTTACTAAAAAGTATATCCTGATAGGAATTCTTTTGTGGTTTAATAAATGTTTATTTAAAGTACTAATTCCTTTTCTTTAGATTTTTCATTGCTTTTAGTCAAAGACTGGACAATTCTTTACCTTATCTTATTCTTTATCCATTTGATAATATTAAGGTTATAAAATTTCTCCTAATTTATCAATTTCACTATTTGATTTCATAAGTGGAGTATAGTTTTTTTATTTCATTGAATCTTTATCCATTTTTAATCAACTTCGACTTTCAAAAGTCTAAATTGATTATCCGTCATTTTCAAATGATTCTTCGTAATGTTTAAGTTAGTTCTCTCTTTATGTATGTTTTGTCGATTTGCTTTTGCACTTACCTAGTTACAAAGATATTTTTCATACCGGTCTTGTATCATATTTATAGTTGCCTGTACTCCAAAATGCATTCTTGACATACCCAAACTATGCAGATAAGGTTTTTGTCTTGTTTCAATTGTCTCCGACTATTTGTCGTAATTTCACAAATAAATTATTACACCTTTCCAAATCCAATAACTGTATGATATCCCCACTGGGTATCATCCACTATATGGTTTCATACTAAATTGCTCATTATTATCATAAAATGTTGCTATATATGGTTTCATTTAAATAATCATTTACTCTTTTGATTACAACTTTCTTCAAAGTCCAGAAACTGATCGCAATCTGCGATCATAGGAATTACTACTATTTATAATATATCAATAGATTCTACTGCCTGTGCTACCACTTCTAAGTTTTCTATCTCTCACCGCTACTCGATACCAAAATTATGGGTACCTAAAATTTCATGTAAACAAAATAAATTTTAACTAATATTCTGAGTAATAGTAAATGAGTATCATAATATACAAAGAAATACAAGATAATATTATCATTTATTCAAAGAAAGTAGATATTTATGTAATAGATATTAATACCTTTTGAAAGATAAACCACTTTATTTGCTTACCAAATAGCCACCTCGTATATAGCTTTACAAATACAGGAGGGTGAAAATTACCTACTAAAAAGTAACTAACCAGAGCATAATAGAAAATCTTTCTACAAGGAGTATAGAGACCGGCTTTTTATCGTAGTTGTAAGTCCGTATATCCTTGTGACAGTCACTAAATGATCTAGTTTGTCCCGTACTTGTACTAGGTGGCATTCATACATTAGGATTCCATTCAAAGTTTAGGTTCTCACATGTATATCACCTTTTAAATTTCTTACTAAAATGTATCATTTAAATCTATATTTCCTATATGTGTTATTAAATTATCTATTTCGGTTGGGAAATTGTTTCACTAATGTAGTTAGACATTTTCTTTATATCCTCGGTTGGAATTTTTAGGTTTATTAAATGTTTATTTAAAGTACCAATTTCTCTTTCAGATTTTTCTATTGGGTTTTGAGTTGGAAGAATGACACTACCTTTATCTTTTCTTTTTCGCATCTACTTGATAATATTAAGGTTGCTAAAAATTTTCCTAACTTACTTACTCCTCGTTACTATTTAATTTCTATATGGAGTATACAATTTTTGTATTTCATTAAATCTTCTTCCAATTTAATCAACTTCATTTCTTTTGAAAGTCTAAATTGATTATCTCGTCATTTTCTAAATGATTCTTTTCGTAATGCTTTTGCTAGTTCTTTTTGTATGTTTGCCGATTTGCTTTTGCACTTACTTCCGTGCCATAAAGATATTTTAAACCTGGTTTCTGTATCATATTTATAGTTGTTCTGTGTACCTACTTATTCCGATATACCCAATCTATGTAGATACATAGTTTTTATCTTGTTCTAATTGTTTGACTATTTGTCTAATTTCATTAAATAAATTATTGCTAATCTTTTCCCAACTAATAATCGTGATGGATATCCCCAATTAGTATCATCTGTTCTCATATGGTTTCATAATTAACACTGCTTCATTATTATCATAAAATGCTTGGCGTATATGGTTTCATTTAAATAATCATTTCATTCTTGATACAATCTTTTCAAATCTGTAAATTGATCATAAATTCACATCATAGTGAATTTTCATTACTATTTATATTTATATCAACAGATTCTACCGCTCTGTATACTTCACTCCTCTGTGTTTTCATCTCTATCATGGCCTTATACCAAAATTAGAAAATTCTTAAAATTTCATGTAAAATAAATAATTTAACGGAATATTATCTTGAGCAATAGTAATGATATCATAAGAGTACAAAGAAATACTAAGATAATATTATCACTATTCAAAGAAATAGATATTTACAAGAGACATTACTTTTGAAAGATAACCACTCTTATTTGCTACTCATTTACCACCTCGACACTTAGTTTACAAACATGTGAGGTGTAGTGTATCACTCACTAAAAGTAACTCAACCAGATACATAATAGAAAATCTTCATAAGGAGTATAGACATCTCCACTTTTTTATCGTAGCTAAGTCCGCATATCACGTGACAGTCTACTAAATGATCTAGTTTTGTCTGCACTTGTACTAGTATGGTCTCACATACATTAGGGATTCCATTCGTGTTTAGGTTCTGTTATATCGCCTTTTAAATTTACAATGTCATTTGAATCTATATTTCATTCAGGTTATTAAATTATCTATTTCAAAATTGATTCACTATCGTAAAGCTAGACATTTACTTTATATCCTCGTAGGGAATTTTTAGGTCTATTAAATGTTTATTTAAAGTACTAATTTCTTCTTTTAGATTTTTTCTATTGGGTTTTTAGTTAAGACTCATTAATTTTTTTACCTTTATATCTTATTCTTTTCGTATCCATTTATAATATTAAGATTACAAAATTTCAACTTATCAATTTCTCGTTACTATTTGATTTCTATATGTGAAAGCAGTTTTTTTATTTCTATTAAAATCTTTATCCATTTTTAATCAACTTCGATTCTTCTAAAATCTAAATTGATTATTCATATTTTCTAAATGATCTTCTGTAATGCTTCGTTAGTTTTGCTGTGATGTTTTGGTCAGATTTGTTTTTGCACTTACCAAGCCATAAAGATATTTTCATATACTGGTCTTTGTATCATATATTTATAAGTTGTTCGTACCTAAATGGTTCAAATAATCTAATCTAAGGTAGATAATAGTTTTTATCTTGTTCTAATTGTTCCACTATTTATCGTAATTTCATTAAATAATTATTACATCTTTCGGTAATCCAGCTAATCAGATGATATCCCCATTCAATATCATCCACTATTTGTTTCATAATTAATCGCTTCATTATTACTACAAACGTTACATATGGTTTCACTTAAATAATCATTCCATTTTGATTATGAATTTCTTCAAAGTTCCAGAATTGGATTACACCATGATCATAGGAATTGGCTACCCTACCTGCTCTTTGTATACGAATTCTAAGTTTTCTTTTATCTCTACCATGGAGCCTGATACCTAAATCATAATCTAAAATTTCATGTGTAAAATAAAATAAATTTAATTGTATCATTATCTTGAGCAATAGTAATGATATCATAAGAGTACAAAGAAATACAAGATAATATTATCATTTAATCAAAGAAAGTGGTAGATATTTTACGCGAGATCTTTAATATTTTTGAAAGATAAACCACTATTAGCTACTCATTACCACCCCACCTAGTTTTACAAATATTGGGAGTAAGTAAAGGTACTCACCTACTAAAAGTAACTCAAACCAGATACATAATAGAAAATCTTCTTATAAGGAGACAGACATCTGACTTTTTATCGTAGTTGTAAGTCCCAGATACTGAAAGATTGTGTGTCTACTAAATGATTCTTAGTTTTTGTCCCAGATTTCATACTAGGTATATCTGTTACATTAGATTCCATTCAAAGCTTAGGTTCATATATCGCCTTTTAAATACAAATGTATCATTTGAATCTATATTTCCCATTCATATATTAAATTATCTATTTCTCGTAAAATTGATTCACTATCGTGAGTTAGACATTTACTTTATATCCTGTAGGGAATTTTTAGGTTTATTAAATGTTTATTTTTAAAGTACTTAATTTCTTCTTTAGATTTTTCTATTGGGTTTTTAGTTGGAAGACTGATTTAATTCTTTACCTTTATCTTTTGTATTCTTTTCGTATCCATTTGGATAATATTAAGGTTGCTAAAAATTTTCCTAACTTATCACCTCGCTACTATTTGATTTCCTATATGGAGTATAGTTTTTTTTATTTCTATTAAATTCTATCCATTTTTAATCAACTTCCATTCTTCTTAAAATCTAAATTGACTATCTGTCATTTCTAAATGATCTTCTCTCGTAATGCTTGGTTGGTTCCTTATGCATGTTTATCGATTTGCTTTTGCATCTCTACCAGTTTACAAAGATATTTTCATACCGGTCTTGTATCATATTTATAGGTTGTTCATGTACTCCACTATTCGATTACAATCTAAAACTATGTAGGATGTTAATAGTTTTATCTTGTTCTAATTGTTTGACTATTTGTCTAATTTCATTAAATAAATTATTAGCACCTTTCCCTGTAACTTAATAATTCGTATGATATCCTCAATTAGTATCATCCATCATGGTTTGGTACTAACTGCTTCACACATTAAGTAAAATGTTGCGTATAAGGGTTTCATTAAATAATCACTACTCTTGATTATAATTTCAAAGTTCAGGGAATTGACTACACCTATATCATAGGAATTACTACTATTTATATTTATATATCAATAGATCTCTACTAGTTTCAGCAATAATTTCAAGTTTTCATTCTATTTACTCTTACCAAAATTGTGGAAAATTTAAAATTGCTGCAAAATAAATAAATTTAACGGAATATTATCTTACAACAGTAATGATATCATAAGAGTACAAAGAAATACAAGATAATATTATCATTTATTCAAAGAGTGAGATATTTTACAAGAGATATTAATACTTTTTGAAAGATAAACCACTTTATTTCATACCTATTTACCACCGACATAGTTTTACAACACAGAGGTATAAAATACCACAAAAAAAGTAATCAACCAGATACATAATAGAAAATCTTCTCAAGGACATAGACATCGGCTTTTTTATCAGAAGCAAGTCCTCAGACATCTCGTGGCAGTCTACTAAATGATCTAGTTTGTCCGTACTTGTACTAGGTATAATCACATATTAGATTCCATTTTAGCTTAAATTTTGCTATATCGCTTTTAAAATTTACAAATGTATCATTTAAATCTATATTTCTATACACATAAATATCTATTTCAAGTTAAATTATACCATCACCGTAAAGGACATTTTCTTGTGCATCCCGTTGGAATTTTGTATTTTATTAAAATGTTTATTTAAAGTACTAATTTCTTCTTTAGATTTTTCATTGGTTTTGAGTTGAAGAATGATTAATTTTTTTAATTTTTATCTTTTTTGTATCCATTTGATAATATTATACATAAAAATTCTTCCTTAACTTATCAATTCCTCGTTAATATTTAATTTCCTATATGGGAGGCTGCTTGTATTTCTATTAAATCTCATCCAATTTAACCTGTAATCTAATTTTCAGCCCAACTGATTATCCGCTCATTTAAAGACTTTTCCGTAATGCTTACAGTCTTTTTTTTGTATGTTTTGTTTCGATTTGCTTTTGCACTTTACCAAAGCAAAGATATTTTTTAAACTGTCTTGTATCATATTTATAGTTAAGTTCTGTGTACTAGTTATTCGACACACCCACCTTATGTAGATAATAGTTTTTATCTTGTTCTAATTGTTCACTATTTGCTCAATTTCATTTTAAATAAATTATTACACCTCGCACCC
Source organism: Rauvolfia tetraphylla (assembly GCA_030512225.1). Classification (NCBI taxonomy): domain Eukaryota; kingdom Viridiplantae; phylum Streptophyta; class Magnoliopsida; order Gentianales; family Apocynaceae; genus Rauvolfia; species Rauvolfia tetraphylla. The sequence continues at coordinate 2,527,471 of JAJQKT010000064.1, forward strand.
ATTAACTGTAGTGATATCCCTACCAAGGTCTTCCACTATATGAGCTTCAGTAATTAATTGCTTCATTACTATAAAATGTTGCAGAGGCAGGAATACTTAAATAATTGTTTTGTTTGACAGTAACTTTTCAAATCAAATTGATCATAACTATGATCATGGGGAATTACTACTTGGCTTATAGCTTATATCAACAGATTCTACCTGCTCTGTATACTAATTTCTAAGTTTTCTATCTCTATCATGGCTCTTATACCAAAAATTATAGGTACCTAAAATTTCGCTGCAAAATAAATAAATTTAACGAATATTATCTTGAGTACAGTAATGATATTTAAGAGTACAAAGAAATACAAGATAGTCATTATCATTTATTCAATAAAGTAGATATTTTGCTAAGAGATATTAATACTTTTTGAAAGATAAACCACTTTATTTGCTACTCATTTACCACCTCGACTTAGTTTTACAACACAGGAGGCAGTACTCACCTACCAAAAGTAATCAACCAAGATACATAATAGAAAATCTTCTCATAATATATAGACATCTCACTTTTTGTATCGTAGTTGTAAGTCCTGTAATACGACAGTCTACTAAATGATCTAGTTTGTCCTGTGTACTATACTAGGTATATCTGCTGGCATTAGGATTCCATTCAGGTTTAGGTCTGCTATATCAGCTTAAATTTACATAAATGTATCATTTAAATCTATATATTTCATCTCTCCTGTGTTAGTTAAATTATTCATTTCCTCGTAAAATTGATTCACTATCGAGTTAGACATTTACTTATATCCTGTAGGAATTTTTAGGTTTATTAAAATGTTTATTTAAAGTACTAATTTCTTCTTTAGATTTTCTTCTATTGGGTTTTGTTGAAGACCTATTTAATTCTTACCTCTTTTATCTTATTCTTTTTTAGATCCATTTGATAATATTAAGGTTATAAAAATTTCCCAACTTATCACTCCTCATAAGGTTTGATTTCTATATGAGTATAGTTTTTTTATTTCTATTAAATTCTTTATCCATTTTTAATCGAACTGATTCTTCTAAAATTAAATTGATTATCTCGTCATTTTTAAATGATCTTCTCTGTAATGCTTAGCTGGCCTTTACGTATGCTCACGATTTGCTTGTGCACTACCTGGCCATAAAGATACTTTCACACTCGTCTCGATCACATTTATAGTTGTCTCCGTGTACTCCACTATTCCTGACATAATCTAAAAGCTATGTAGATAATAGTTTTTATCTTGTTCTAATTGTTTGACTATTTGTCGAATTTCATTAAATAAATTATTACACCTTTTCCCAACCATTAACTGTATTTATATCCCCACTAAGATTACCCACTATATGGTTTCATAATTAATTGTTCATTATTATCATAAAAATGTTGCGTATATGGTTTCATTTAAATAATCATTTATTTTGATTACACCTTTCAAAAAGTCTAGAATTGATCATAACTATGATCATAGGAATACTACTATTTATACTTATATCAATAGATTCTACTGCTCGTATAATAATTTCTGCAAGCTTTTCTATCTCTACTACGGGTTCGATACTAAAAATTGTGGTACCTAAAATTTCAGCAAAAAAAATAAATTTAACAATATTATCTTGAGCAATAGTAATGATATCATAAGAGTACAAAGAAATAATGACAAGATAATATTATCATTTATTCAAAGAAAGTAGATATTTTACAATAGATATTAATACTTTTGAAAGATAAACCACTTCTTATTTGCTACCATTTACCACCGACATAGTTTTACAAACATGTGAGGGTAATGTACCACTCACAAAAAGTAACTCAACCAGATACATAATAGAAAAATTCTTTCATGAGTATGAATATCTCCATTTTTTTATCAGAAGCAAAACTGCATATCTCGTGATGTGTCTACTTAAATGATCTAGTTTTGTCCTGTGTACTCTGTACTAGGTATATCTAGCAAATAGGATTCCATTCGTGCTTAGGTTCTCATTATATCAGCTTTTAATCACAAATGTAATAATGAATCTATATTTGATTTCATGTTGGCTAAACGATCTATCGCTAAATTGTTTCACCATCGAAAGCAGACATTTTCGCATCCTGCTGGAAATTTCAGGTTTATTAAATGTTTACTTAAAGTACTAATTCTTCTTAGATTTTTCTCGTATTGGCTTTGAGTCGGGAAGAATGATTAATTCTTTACCTTTATCTTTTAGCATCCATTTGATAATATTAAGGTTGCTAAAAATTTCCTCAACTTATCAATTTCTCGCTACTATTTAATTTATATGAGTACGCTTTGTATTTCTTGTTAAATCTTTTATCCAATTTTAACCGAACTTCCGATTCTTTTAAAAGTCTAAATTGGATTATCCTGTCATTTTCTAAATGGATCTTTTCAGCACGCTTGTGTGTCGTTCTTTTGTATAGCTTACCGATTTGTCTTGTACTCCTACCTGTGCCATAAAGATATTTTTAAACCGGTCTTGCATCATATTTGAGAGTTGTTCTGTGGTACTCTGCACTATTCTGGCATACACTCCAATCTATGTAGATAATAGTTTTTATCTTGGTCTCCAATTGTCTGACTATTTCGTCGAATTTCAGCTAAATAACTATTACACCTTTCAATCCATTGATCTCAGATGATATCCCCAATTAAGGTTTCATCCACTATATGGTTTCCATACTAATCTGCTCATTATTATCATAAAAATGTTGGCGTATCATGGTTTCATTTAAATAATCATTTCATTCTTGATTATAATCTTCAAATCAGAATGAGATCATAACTATGATTGTTAGGAATTACTACTATTTATATTATATCAATAGATTCACTCGCTCTTGTATACTAATTTCTAAGTTTTCTATCTCTATCATGGCTCTTATACCAAAAATTGTGGTACCTAAAATTTCGCTGTGAAATAAAATAAATTTAACGGAATATTGGTCTTGGAGTAATAGTAATGTGATATCATAAGAGTACAAAGAAATACAAGATAATATTATCATTTATTCAAATAAAAGGGATATTTACAAGAGATATTAATAATTTTTTTGAAAAGATAAACCACTTGCTACTCATTTACCACCGACTTAGTTTTACAATGACAGAGGGCAAGAAATTACCTGAATAAAAGTAACTCAAACCAAAGATACATAATAGAAAATCTTCTCATACAGGTATAGACATTCGACTTCTTTTTTCCAGAAGTGTAAGTCCCCGCACACGCGTGACAGTTCACAAATGATCTAGTTTGTCTCAGATTTCTCTGTACTTAGTATATTCTGGCAGCATTAGATTCCATTTCTTAGTTTAGGTTCTTATATCACTTTTAATTTATTAAATGTATCATTTAAATCTATATATTTCTATCTCGTATATTAAATTATTCATTTCTGGGTAAAATTGATTCACTATCGTAGTTAGACATTTACTTTATATCCGTAGGAATTTTTAGGTTTATTAAATGTTTATTTAAAAAGTATTTCACTTTTCTTTAGATTTTTCTATTGGGTTTTAGTCGGGAAGACCGATTAATTCTTTACCTTTATCTTATTCTTTTTAGATCCATTTCTTGATAATATTAAGGTTGCTAAAATTTTCCTAACTTATATCAATTTCTCATAATTATTTTGATTTCTATATGAGTATAGTTTTTTTATTTCTATTAAATCTTATCCATTTTTGAATCAACATCTTCTAAAAATCTAAATTGATTATCTGGCTGGCTTTCAAATGATCTTCTCTCAGAATGCTTGGTTAGTTCTTTATGTGCATGTTTTGTCGATTTATTTTTGCACTTACCCAAGCCATAAAGATATTTTCATACCGGGTCTGTATCATATTTATAGTTGTTCTGCACTCCAAATATTCCGATACAATCTAAAACTATGTAGATAATAGTTTTTATCTTGTTCTGCACTGTCTCAACATTTGTCGTAATTTCATTAAATAAATTATTGCACCTTTCCCACCCATTAATCAGATGATATCCTCAATTAGTATCATCTTAACAGGTTGTTTCATACTAACTGTCATTATTATCATAAAATGTTGCGTATATGGTTTCATTTAAATAATCATTTTCATTCTTGATTATAACTTTCTTCGTTCCAATGACTGCAACCATGGATCATAGGGAATTACTATCATTTATATTTACATCAACAGATTCTACTGCTCTGTATACTAATTTAAGTTTTCTATCTCTAACATGCCTGATACTAAAAATTGTGGGCACCTAAAATTTCATGGGTAAAATAAATAAATTTAACTGAATATTATTCGGCAATAGAATGAGATTACAGAGTACAAGAAATACAAGATAATATTATCATTTATTCAAAGAAAGTAGAGACAAGGCAGATATTAATACTTTTGAAGATAACCACTTTATTTGCTACTATTTACCACTGACATAGTTTTACAATGGTGAGTAAGTACAGTACCACTTACTAAAAGTAACTCTCCAAACCAGATACATAATAGAAAATCTTCTCATATGAGTATAGACATTCGGCTTTTTTACTTTTAGTTGTAAGTCCTCGTATATCCTCGTGATGTGTCTACTAAATGATCTAGTTTGTCCCGGCATTTCTGTACTAGGTATATTCATACATTAGGATTCCATTCGTGCTTAGGTTCATATACGCTAAATTAAGCAAAAATGTATCATTTAAATCTATATTTCCTATATGTTATTAAATTATCTATTTCAAGTTAAATTGTTTCTACCTAATGTGAGTTAGACATTTTCTTTATATCCGTTGGAATTTTTAGGTTTATTAAAATGTTTATTTAAAGTACTAATTTCTTTCTTAGATTTTCTATTGGGTTTTGAGTTGGAAGAATGATTAATTTTTACCTCTTTATCTTTTTCTTTTTCAGATCCATTTGATAATATTAAGCAAAATTTTTCCTAACTTATCAATTTCTCATACTATTTAATTTCCTATATGGAGATAATCTTTTTGTATTTCTATTAAATCTTTATCCACTTCTAATCAACTGATCCTCTTTTTAAAAGTCTAAATTGATTATCTCTGTCATTTTCTAAATGATCTCTTTTCTCAATGCTTGTTGTCTTTTTTTGTATGTTTCTAATGATTTGCTTGCACTTACTCCGTGCCATAAAGATATTTTTAAACTGGGAGTTGTATCATATTTATAGTTGTTCTCGTGTACTAAAATTATTCCGACATACCCAATCTATGTAGAGTGGGCTAGTTTTTATCTTGTTCTAAATTGTCCATCATTTGTCGTAATTTCATTAAATAAAATTATTACACTTTTCGCACTATTAATCGTATAGATATCCCCACTAGTGTCTTCCACTATATGGTTTCTATACTAATTGCTCATTATTAATATAAAATGTTACGTATATGGTTTACTTAAATAATCATTTCATTCTTGATTATAACTTTCTTCAAAGTTCCAGAATTGATCATAACTAGATCATAGGAACATTGGCTATTTATATTTATATCAATAGATTCTAATTGCTCTGTATACTAATTTCTAAGTTTTCATTCTATCATGGCTCTTATACCAAAATCAGGTACCTAAAAATTTCGTGAAAATAAATAAATTTAACGGAATATCTTGGAGCAATAGTAATGATATCATAAGAAAGTACAAAGAAAATACAAGATAATATTATCATTTATTCAAATAAAGTAGATATTTACAAGAGATATTAATACTTTTGAAAGTGATAAACTAATTTTATTTGCTACTCATTTACCACTTAATTTTCAGTTTTAAGCAAATACAGAGGTAGTGTACCACTACTAAAAGAATTTCAAACTCAGATACATACAGGGAAAATCTTCTACATGGTATAGACATCTGACTTTTTTATCGTAGTTGTGTCCCGCGATATCATGTGATGGTGTCTGGCTAAATGATCTAGTTTGTCCTTACTTGTACTAGGTATATCTGCTACATTAGATTCCATCTGTAAGCTTTAGTTCTCATATCAGTTTTTAAATTTGCTAAATGTATCATTTGAATCTATATTTCCCATTCGTGTTATTAAATTATCTATTTCGTAAAATTGATCTACTATCGAGTTAGACATTTACTTTATATCCTCGTAGGAATTTTTAGGTTTATTAAATGTTTATTTAAAGTACTAATTTCTTCTTTAGATTTTTCTATTTGGGTTTTAGTTGGAAGACCGAATGCAATTCTTTACCTTTATCTTATTCTTTTCTCGATCCATTTGATAATATTAAGTCATAAAATTTTCCTAACTTATCAATTGTTACTATTTGATTTCTATATGGTATAGTTTTTTTCTATTAAATCTTATCCATTTAACCGAACTTCGATTCTTCTAAAATCTAAATTGGATTATCTCACATTTTCTTTAAATGATCTTTCGTAATGCTTGGTTAGTTTTATGGTATGTTTTGGTCAGATTTGTTTTTGCACTTACCTAGTTTATAAAGATATTTTTCTATACCTGTCTTGTATCATATTTATAGTTGTTCCGCACCTGTACCTATTCTCGACACCTAAACTACGAGATAGTTTTTATCTTTGTTCTAATTGTCCTGACTATTTATTAATTTCACAATAAAATTATTACACCCAATCCATTAATCAGATGATATCTCCAAATTAGTATCATCCACTATATGGTTTCCAGTAATTAATCGTTTCCATTATCATAAAATGTTGGCCAGAGTATGGTTTCATTTAAATAATCATTTCATTCTGATTATAACCTTCAAAGTTCGTAAATTGATTGCACCATGATCATAGGAATTACCACTATTTATATTTATATCAATAGATTCTACTGCTTGTATACCAATTTTCTAAGTTTTCTATCTCTACTGCTACTTCTCGATACCAAAATTGTGGTACCTAAAATTTCACAAAATAAATAAATTTAACGGGAATATTCCTACAATAGTATAATGATATCATAAGAGTACAAAGAAATACAAGATAATATTATCATTTATTCAAAGAAAGTAGATATTTTACAAGAGATATTAATAATACTTTTTGAAAGATAAATCACTTTATTTACATACTCATTTACCACTTGACATAGTTTTACAACACAGAGTGCAGTAAGTGAATACCTACTAAAAGTAACTCAAACTAGATACATAATAGAAAATTTTCTCATACAGCATGTACATCTCGGCTTTTTTATCGTAGTTGTAAGTCCTGCATATCCCGTGGTGGCTCCACCAGTGATCTAGTTTGTCCTACCAGGCTAGTATATCTTTCGTTACATTAGGATTCCATTCAAAGTTTAGGTTCTGCTATCAGCTTAAATTTAAGTAAATGTAATACTAAATCTATATTTCCTATATGTGTTATTAAATTATCTATTTCTCATAAATTGTTTCACTATCGTTAGACATTTTCTTTATATCCTCGTTGGAATTTTTAGTTTATTAAATGTTTATTTAAAAGTACTAATTTCTTCTTTAGATTTTTCATTATTTTGAGTTGAAGAATGATTACCTTGTTCTTATCTTTTTCTTTTCTGTAAGATCCATTTGATAATATTAAGTATTGCTAAAAATTTTCCTAACTTATCAATTTCTCACAATATTAATTTCTATATTTATACAATTTTTGTATTTCATTAAATTCATCCAATTTTAACCTAACTGGATTTTTAAAAGCTCAATTGATTATCCTGCCATTTTCTAAATGATCTTTCTCAGAATGCTTATTAGTTCTTTTTGTATGTTTTGTCGATTTGCTTTTGCACTTACCTGTGCTATAAAGATATTTTTAAATCGTCTTGTATCATATTTTGAAGTTGTTCGTACCAAAATTTATTCGACATAATCTAATCTTATGGTGTTTTTATCTTGTTCACCTGTTCCACTATTTCTGTCGTAATTTCTATTAAATAAATGGTTACACCTTCGCAATCTATTAATCAGTATGATATCCCCAATTGTTGTCTTCCACTATAAGTGGTTTCACACTAATTGCTCATTATCATAAAATGTTACGTATATGCTCATTTAAATAATTTACTTATTCTTTTTGATTATAACTCTTCTTCAAAACCAGAACTGACTGGCAATCTATGATCATGGGGAATTAATTACTATTTATATTTATAATAATAGACCTACTGTTTGCATACTAATTTTTAAGTTTTCATCTCATCATGGCTTCATACCAAAAATTGTGGTACCAAAATTACAAAATAAATAAATTTAACTTGAATATTATTCTATACAAAAATGGGATATCATAAGAGAGTACAAAGAAACATGTAAGATATTATTATTGGCTGTCTAAATAAAGTAGATATTTTACAAGAGATATTAATACTTTTAAAAGATAACCCAAATTTATTTACACTTACTACCACTCTCGGACTTGGGCTTTTTTACAAATACAGTGAGTAAGTAGTGTACTACTTGAATAAAAGTGACTCAACCAGATGTAAGCACATAATAGGAAAATCTTCTCATAAGGAAAGAGTAGACATCTATTTTTACCTGATAGTTGTAAGTCTCATGATATCATGTGATGTCAAATAAGAAATGATCTAGTTTGTTCCAGATTGTGGTCAGGTATATTCATGCATTAGGATTCCATTCGTGTTTAGGTTCTATATCAAATTTTTAAATTTACAAATGCATTGCTTGAATCTATATTTCCATTCGTGTTATTAAATTATCTATTTTGTAAAATTGATCACACTATCGTAGTTAGACATTTACTTTATATCCCGAGAAATTAAAGTTATTAAAATGTTTATTTAAAGTACTAATTTCTTTCTTTTATCAGTCAGTTTTTATTGAAGCATTCACTAATTTTACCTTACTCATTCTTCAGATCCATTTGATAATATTACACATAAAAATTTTCCTTTAACTATCAATTTCTGTTACTATTTGATTTGGCATGGAGATAGTTTTTTTATTTCTATTAAATCTTTATCCACTTAACTCAACTTTCCGATTCTTCTAAAATCTAAAATTGATTATCTGTCATTTCAAATGACTGTAATGCTTGGTTAGTCTTTATGTAATGTTTTAAGTTGATTTGTTTTTAATTTAACGCTTTCATAAAGATATTTTCCTTTTCATAACGTCTTGTATCATATTTATAGTTGTTCTGCGGTATCTACCTATTCTCATACAATCTAAACTATGTAGACATAGTTTTTATCTTTCTGAATTGTCTCGACTATTTGCTTCAATTTCATTAAATAAATTATTACACCTTTCCCACCCATTAACTGTGATGATATCCCCTAATTAGTATCATTCACTATGTATGGTTTCATAATTAACTGCTTCATTAAGCATTGCTAAAATGCCATGTATATGGTTTCATTTAAATAATCATTTTCATTCTTGATTTATAACTTTCAAAAATCGTAAATTGATCATAATCTATGATCATAAATTACTACTATCATTTATATTTATATCAATAGATTCTACCTGCTCTTTGCATACTAATTTCTAAGTTTTCATCTCTACCATGATTCGATACCAAAATTGTGGTACCTAAAATTATGTAAAATAAAATAATTTAACGGAATATTATCTTGAGTACAGTAATGATATCATAAGAGTACAAAGAAATACAAAGATAATATTATCATTTATTCAAGAAAGTAGATATTTTACAAGAGATATTAATACTTTTGAAAGATAAACCACTTTTATTTGCTACTCATTTACCACCTTGACATAGTTTTACAAAATACAGATAAGTAGTACCACTCTACTAAAAGTAACTCAACCAGATACATAATAGAAAAATCTTCTCTCATAAGGTATAGACATCTGGCTTTTTTATCGAAAGGTAAGTCCTGCATATCCTGTGACAGTCTAACAAATGATTCAGTTTGTCCTCGTGACTCTGTACTAGGTAATATCTCTACATTAGGATCTCCATCTGAAGTTTAGGTCTCCACATATACTGTACTTTAAATTTACAAACAAATATTTGTAAATCTATATTTCATATTATATATAAATTATCTATTTCTCGGTTAAATTGTTTCACTATCGTAGTTAGACATTTTCTTATATCCTGGAATTTTTGTGTTTATTAAATGTTTATTTAAAGTAATTACTTCTTCTTTAGATTTTTCTTATTGGTTTTGAGTTGAAGTTAATGACAATTTTTTTACCTTTATCTTTTTCTTTTTCGCATCCATTTGATAATAATAAGGTTACAAAAATTTTCCTAACTTATCAATTTCGTTACTATTTAATTTCCTATACGGAGTACAATTTTTGTATTTTATTAAATCTTTATCCAATTTTAACCTAACTTCCGATTCTTTTAAAAGCCTAAATGATTATCTCACATTTTCTTAAATGATCTTTTCTCAGAATGCTTGGTTAGTTCTTTGGTATGTTTTGCTGATTTGCTTTTAAAATACTGTGCCATAAAGATATTTTTAAACGTGGTTCCTGTATCATATTTATAGTTGTCTGCACTACTATTCTGATAATCTAATCATGTGTATAATAGTTTTTATCTTGTTCTACCTGTCCACTATTTGCTCCACTTCATTAAAATAAATTATTACACCTTTTCGCACCTATTAATCAGATGATATCCCACCAAGGTCTTCCACTATATGGTTTCCACAATTAATCTGTTCATTATTATCATAAATGTTACGTATATAGTTCCAACAT